>CM041721.1:5423731-6692176 GCA_023373845.1 Nibea coibor | reverse complement strand
CTTTTAATTCTGTGCTCGGGTCAGAGGAGTAACATTTAAAATATCCACATTAAAAGTGTTTACTATTTACATCAATATATTTCCCTTTATAAATGATCAAAAAATAGAAGCTGTAGCTTACAGAAGTACTACAACTTCCACAAGATGTATGAGTCATTTTAAGAAGAAGAGAAGTAGTAAGAGTAGCAGTAGTTCAAGTTGAGGTCATTAGTAATACCCGTATCAGGGTAGTAGTAGAAGGATTGTTAGCAACAACACAATTATTTCCATTAGTAGCAATGGTAGTAGCCAGTAGCAGTTTTCTTGTCAGCAGTATTATTAGCTGTAGTGTTAATAGTACCATCTCCAGTAGTACTGACATTGTGATGGTCTGTCTCAGTGTGCAGCTCCTCATCAGTGGCGAGGAGCCGATGGTCAACTGATCGAGATGGACAGTCAACACACCATCAGAGCCAGAGAGCTGCGAGACCTGTATAGCAACATCAACCTGTTCACCGTCAGCCGGGAGGCCAGACGAGATGCTCTCACAGCGCTCAAACACACTGTCCAGGTATCTGTATCACACACTACTGGTTTGTGAGCTTGCACACGAATGGTGCTGGATCAGTGTAATGTCACCACCATCTAAATTCTGCCTCTATAGTGAGTGAAGTTGGAGTCTCAATATTGACATCTGTCCGTAACTCGTGAGCAGGGCCCAACTTACAAGACATGCAAAATGTCCTTTATATAGCATCAGATCATAAATTTTAAAAAAATGAACGCTGCAACCAGCCAACAGAGGGTGATTGTGATGTTTTAACTTAACTGTTGGAGAGCTGTCATGACTATCTTTATATACATTACAGTCAATGGTTGGTGGTATGATCTTTTTTTATCCTTACTGGACAGGAGCATGACTGTCAGCTGACCCGCGACATTGTGGATTTGATAGACAGGGAGGTGGACCTGATGACTTGTGGGGTTAAGTCAGCCAATCTAGAGGGGCTGAGAAAGAGGATCTCCACTCTGTTCCTCCAGTACATCAAAATACCGGAGTTTAACCCTGAGGTGGCCAAGCTGCTCAAGGTGAGCAAAGAGCACTGCTGGTGTGGGATCATATGTGGGATCATCTTGGATATAAATTACCTATAAATGTTTCCATACAATCTAAAATCCACCCCAGGTTCCCCAGAATCCCTCTCAGCTGAGGAATAACATGTTCCTCTGCCGGAGCTGTTATCGCTATCTACCCTCTGGTGACTTCAGCCCGTCCGCCAACACCCGTCTGAGCGGTCGGTGCCATGAATGCACTTCACTTGACAATATAGCAAGAACCCGTAATGACAACTCCTACTACAAAAACATCCTAAAGAGGCTGAGAGCTGACGAGCAGCAGTTCAACAAGGAGGCCAAGATTCCCTTCCTGCTGCAGGTGATTTATCTGATTGATCTTTACTTCCACACTTCAAGCCTCAAGAAGATTCTTTCTGTTCCCTGCACAGTTGGCTCTAATGCTTTTATCTTCTCTCAGGTGGAGGATATGCGGTACCTGGTGGAGGTGGTCTGGACATCCCGCTCAGCACTCCAAGCCAGCAAGGACCTCTTTAACCTGGTGTTTGTCCGCTGGGAGCGTCAGAGAGACTGGAGTCCCTGGAACTGCATCCTGCTATCCAAAGAAGAGATTTCAGCTCACCTGCAGGTGGAGGACGTCCACAAGGTCCGTCCATGTCCAACATTTACACTCATGTCACAAATCAGTGTTCTTGTTATCTCCATTCTTGTTATCTCCATTCTGCCACACTGTGATGGCATCAAAGGGTTGGGATTGTGTCGTAGAAACTGGTTGAAACACAGGTAAAGTTTCTGAAATGGTTCCTGGGAGCATTAAAAAAAAGGCCCTATGACCAGAAGGAACTCGTTTTTTACCTTTAGTTGTCAGTTCACCTGAAGGGAGACAGGAAAGGCCTTGGAGTCCCTCACAGAAGCAGTTTAACATTGAAACAGGAAAGGGTCTTCTCTAAACTGTTGTCACTTTGTGACTAAGGATACATCATTAACTTCTAATAGTTGGAATATTGTACACATTTCCTGTGAAAATGGATACCTGCTGCCATGTGAACTTCTCATCCATTCCCACTTTGTTTGGTCTTCTTTGTGTTTGTCTGGTCAAACAATAAAAACACAGCTGGTGAAGTCTGGCCTCCAGCTGTTACACAAACTGAGCCTACCCCCTGTCTGTGTGTTCAGGCGTACGAGGCGACGTTTGTCCGCGGAATCGAGCACAAACACACACTGGCTCGACGACACTTCAGCCAGATCTCTGTCCTGGCGGAGTACCTGGACTCTCAGCCGTCCGCTTCCCTGGGCAACCAGCTTGTCTCTAAGCCCATCACCATGGCGACAGGCAAGCACGCCACCAACACCACTACGGACTCAGCTCATTAAGAAACGCCCTGTGGTTTTCTTTCTTGTCACTGTTTCATATCTCGCTTGTCACTTTCTTTCTGAACATGTTGAGTGCAATCTAAAATAAAGTTCACAAGGTTTACGCCAGGTTTGAATTCTTTTGGGTGCCTTTATTTTGAAAGGATGATGTACTTGCATACTAATATACTATATATATATACATATATAACATATATACATACTATACACATACAAAACTATGTTTTCATTAGTATGTAATCACAAGTCAATTATTCAATCATTGTGTTTTTGTTACCTTGAAAAGAACCTTTTATATGTACAAGCACTGCAGTTCTTCTTCACTGACAGTAAAGAATGGACGGTGTATGCGTGATGTCACCCACGAGTTTCTGAAGAACTGTTTTGAAGCTCAAACCCTGGACGTGTTTTTAATATGGTTGCTTATGGAGGTTGACATCTGTAGCCAGCCTCCCGGGGCTGTTTGAGGAACTGTAGTTGTGTTACAGCCGCGTAGGTTGCCATTTGGTCCTCTTCCACAGTGTCCACCATGTTGAATTGTCATGTTTCTACAGTAGCCCACAACAAAGTAGACACTAGCTCTTGATAACACTTTTGTGTTTTCCGCGCAATGACCAGAGTGTCTCCTTCATGCTGGTCATGTAAATTGGGTTTTCAAATGCAGGACTTTTACACAAATTTTATACAAATTAAAAGTGTGAAAGTGTATAATTATTCTGTAGGCACACTCGTACACTTGTGTAAAATGTTTCCAGTGTGAATGCATCTCCTGCGTTTTGATAATCAGAGGCATTAGACAAGGGTCAAAGGAGACAAACAGAGTTAGCAACTGTTTAACGACCTTCTTAGAACTTTATGATAAGGAGTTAAAGTATACCTCAAGAAAACCAGAGAGTGCTCAGTTTATCTTTTGTCCTCTAACATCTAATGAGCTGTGAGGCCCATTATTAAGAGATTTGAATAGCAGTGATGTAACCAGATGTTTTTACAGCCATAGAGCTGGGCTGGAGGACAGAACAGAAGTAACGTCATGCATGGCGGGCGTGCAAAAAATCAAAATTTCAAAATTTTGCAGAGCGAGTTAGTCAGGTAGTTACCAAAAGGTACAACAAACTCCCAGAGTCTGGAAGGACGAACAGGAGTTATATACTGCGCTGGTTGACTGGATGATGAGCCGCAGGTGGTTAAGTGACCAAGCAGGTGAGGAGAAATTGAAGGCCACACCCAGAAACACAAGGAGAAAAAACAAAGTGCAGCCTCTAAAGCAGCCTGAATGTTTCTCCATACTCAAAACTTGCAAAACTCTTTGTGAATTTGAACTCCTGTTTTTCACTGGACATCTTCAGTCAGAAATCTGTGATGAAGTGAACTCAGTATCAACACTACAAAAATATTTAATATTAACATTAAAAAGTCAATTTTTAGAAACAAGAACGAAATAAGAACCAAAACAAGTTTAATGTAGCCTAGCAAGATCTTTTCCAGCTTTGATATACTTCCTGGAGGTGGTTGTTATCTCATTTCTGCCCATGTTGTGATGGGATCAACAGAGAGAATCTATTGTGTCGTAGAAACTTCTGAATTGTAACCTTGAAAATACAATCTCAGAATTTGTTGAGGCTGCTAGTAATTTAAAAAAAGAACATCTTGCATGGCCAGATTGGGAACCTGCACCTGCACACCTGAACTGCATTTTCACTGGAGGAAATGCAGTTTGGATAGATTTATTCTTCCACAGATGTGTAAAAATAGGTTAAAGTTTAAATCCACTAATACTGCCCCTTTAAACTGTCATAAATTAGCTCTATCTCATTATTATGTCACCTTTGTGTTGGCGCAGAGATAACCAGCGATTAGTAATCAGATTTTATGTCTTGCTCAAGAACAGATATAGTCACATAACAGTTTGGGGCTGGAGTCTCTGAGGTCAACCTGACATTGCGTTCCCACCAGCTCAAATCAGTCTGTAAAGACTTTCAGCATAACGCCGGCAGGATCATTACAGGAACCTGCAGGAGGGAAGAGGAGAAAAAAGTAACAACAGGAAAAAGAAGAGAGCGAGAATGCTAAAGAGGTTGACAAGAGGACTGTGGAACTATCGCAGCATCGCCCTGATCACTCTGACACCGCTTATACTGCTTCCTCTTCCTCTTGTCATTGGAACGAAGGTGAGTGTAAAGAACAACTATAATTTGCAATTAAGTTTATGAACCAAATAAAGGAAACTCAAGGTATGCTTTGCGCACAGCATCATCTGTGCATTGTATTTGTTATAGGAACAGCCTGTCAGTCTGTCAGAGAGGTCTAGAAGGAGCTGTGAAGTTGTTGCTAGTTACTTTTTAGCAAGGACTTATGAAGGGTCATTTGTTTTGGTTTTGGTTTTACAGCACAGTTACTGTGTTTTTACAAAGTATTGTACACCACCTGACTAAATAGCAGACAGAGGTCAGGTTTCCATCCAGCTGCAGAATTTCAGCAACCTTTCCTGCAACCTGCAAAACGCAAATTCATTTTTGTTTCAGTCTATACTGCTTTGTGAATCAGGACTTGGTTCATCAAGGTAAAGATTTGGTGGTGGAAATTCTTCAGTCGGCTGCCATCAGTAGTAGAGGACACAATGAGATGACTTAATTAAAAGAGATCCAGTCGAAGCTCAAACTAATGAAACATGATGGAAATTTCTCTTTGTATTAATGTGAAACGCGCTGGACAAAGTCAGAAGCTATGTGGTAGCAGCTGAAAAGCCAAATATTTTTCTTAGGAGTTGGTGCAGACCAAACCAGAGCTAAAAAGAGAGTTCATAATGGATTTATACTCATCAGTTAGACCTGAAACCATTCAATGAATAAATACTGTCAGAGAAATTTACAATGACAACATAAAAAAAGCTGATTGTCTACTACTTCAGATGTGTGAATGCAACACTTCCTTCATCCTTTATGACAGATAAATGCAGAAGTGCCTGTGTGTTTTGTCTTTGTAGCAGGCAGAATGTGCCTTTGTATTGCTTCTGATGGCGACGTTCTGGGTGACGGAAGTGATTCCTTTGTCCATGACCGCCATGCTCCCCGCAATCTTCCTCCCCATGTTTGGCATCATGAAGTCCTCGGATGTGAGTCATCTGTCTGTTAGCCAGCCAAGCTATTCTTCACCTTAAAAAGTGAATTTGAACAAGTTGCTGTTCTAAATACCTCTTCATAATTTATTTAGTTATTAAGAGCAAGTGGACAAACTAACCTACATCCTTTTATCGATTACGTTAGCTTGAATATTTGGTACCATAACTATGCACCGATGTTCCAGCACACCTATTTTTTCCTCACATTATCTCATCAAACCTGTAGTCTTCCATTTCTTGGAAGGGAATGGGTAGACCAGCCGGATCGTTTATTCTTGTAGAACAATACACAAAAAAAGAAAACAAGAAAAGGATCGCAGGTATGCAGACACATCCTTACTTCTATGCTCAACGGAAAACAGTTAGGCAACCTCCACCAATCTGATGCACATCAACTAGTCTCAGGTTCATGGCCCCCAGACTTGCTTCCAGCATCACGTGGCAAAGACTACCAGGATCACTTTCACCTGGCCTGGGGGTTTTACGTATGGGTCAAAACATAAGAATAAACAGGTGGTCACAGGATAGGGCAGATTCATATAGGGAAAATTTGCAAGGGATAAACTAACGATAGCTCACCCTAACACTACTGATATTGAGTAAACTGTAGGATTAGTCCAAACACATTAGAAAAAGGCTAAACTTACACTACAGGTACTAAAAATATTGAATAACAAGTGTGTTAAAAATAATAATTGCTATTAATTAACTATTGAATATATACCAGAGTGCACTTGTTTTTGTCATGCGTGTTTTGGTTTATTTATTGACTTCCATCCAACCCTAACCTAAACCCTCACTAGCATGTTCCTCTCTATTATATTCTCTTGTCATTTGATTTCAGCTACTGAGCAACAAATTAATATAGCTTCAAAACTACATAGAAAGATAGTTCTCCATTTATTATCCTCTACTTGTGCAGTGTTACTCTCTTATAACTCCCTCTCTGTTTCCTCTCCAGGTAGCGAAGGAGTACTTTAAAGACTTCCACTTCTTGCTGGTGGGCGTCACCTGCCTCGCCACTTCCATTGAGAAGTGGGGTCTCCACCGCAGAATCGCCTTAAGGCTAGTCAGCATGGTGGGAGTCAACCCTGCATGGTGAGCACCACCTTTCTCTGCTACGCAAGACAAATTCTTAGTTCACAAACGCATGTGTCTGTGAAATGTTATGTGTAAATTCCTCCCGAATACGTCAAGCAGCAGAAGCAGTCTCATGTTGTACGAGAGTATTGATCACACAATGACTTTAAAACGTAGTGGAGCAGTTAGAAAGTGACAGCGTGGTGGTGCAGATTGAAGTGTTTGTAGATGTTCCTGCTCTAACTACCATGCTGGGTGGTGTGCTGCTTCCAGGTTGATGTTGGGCTTCATGTCTGGCTGTGCATTCCTCTCCATGTGGGTCCAAAACACCTCGGCTGTTACCATGGTGATGCCCATTGTAGAGGCTGTTCTCCAACAGATCCTGAAGGCCAAGGAAGGGGAGTGTGCTGGAAAAGACAACCTGACTCTAGAGCTGGATGGTACCTGGATTTACATTTTTTCACAATTTGAGACACAAACTATTGACTAACTAATGATATATCTGAGATTGTTATACTGCTATTAGAGTTCTTTATGATTGGGTATAAAACTTAGTCCTATTAATTATTGACCATTAATAAACATAGAGAATAGACATTAATAAAGCATTGTTTACAACTTACAAATGTTCACCTTCTACGAAAAAAGTTAGTTAGTTAGTTAGTTAGAAAAAGTTGGTACTTATATTTGGTGCTGAATCTGTAGTCTTTGAGTTATTTGTAAATGATTTTTAGATATATCATTTGTAACTTATTCTTACCTTTTGCTCAATGCTGATGGCAACTAAACTATGGCTAGGGTTAGATAAATATAACACTTGTATGGTTAGAAACGTGATTATACTGAAGTTAAAATATGTAAAGTTGCACTGCAGATTCATCCAATACAAATCTGATCACTTCAAACACAGCGGTGCTTTAAATAAAAGCAGAAAGAGGAACGAAGAAATGCATCAGAACGACATTAAAAGACACAAGGAAGAATGCAGTCTGACTGTTCTCTTCACACTGGAGGCAGGTCATCATAAAAACACAGTGGTACCATGGGAACAGACGTAAGTTAACCACAGTCTGTTATATTTACAGAAACTGACGGCCACGTTGAAAAGATGAAAGACGTGATGAGGTATGTGAAGGATTACATCAATACTGATCACTTCAGAAACACTCTCCTGTTCTGTTCTTCCCTCTGGGTTCTTGGTGCAGTACGTCCAGTATACATTAATACTATATCCCTGTGTCTGTCAGTGATCAGAGGCATCCAGATGTTCCTGTAGAGACCTTCACATGTGTTCAGATACAGACAGTATCACAGCCTGCTGCAGCTCAGGTACAAAAACCACAGAACAAATGAAACAAGACTGATACTGTACGACTGACACTGCAGATCCTGCTACTGCTACTAGCGCTGCTACTATAGTTTATTCTACTATTACTGCTACTTTCTGATACTGCTGCTGTTCTGTTACTGATATTGTCTGCTAATAATAGCAGTATTATACTGCTACTGCGATCATCAATGCTACATAAGCTAATGCTATTTCTGTTACTGGTACTACTGCTTCTGTTACTACCACCCCTGCTGCTGCTGTTAATGCCTCAGCTGCCACTCCTTTTAATACTGCTACTATAACTGCTAGTTGTGACATCAGTACTTGGATTACTGCTGCTATAATGATACTACTATACTATACTCAAAATCAATTATTTCCAAGTAGGTTTTCACATACAAGGTATTTGTCTTGGTAATTTTAAGCAATGAAGATAAAAATCAGCTACTAGAAGTTATTAATGTACAATTAAAATGTTTGTGCAGAAATGTGCAAAGTATTCACTAGAAAGTGTGCAAATGTTCACAGTGATAATCCAAACATTTAAAGATTATTAAAAGGTTCACCTTAATGTAATGCACAGAGTCAGTAGAGCTTACATCAGTGTAACACGTAGGGTCTGAAGAGTGGAGGGTGTAAGTCAGTGTCAGTCGGCCGTGACACTGTTTTTGTGGCGTGATGTTTTGGTCCTGCCGGAGGGGAGTGTCTTGAACAAATTTGTGTCTGGGGTGATAGGGGTCAGCCACAATCTTAGCCACACACCTCAGACTCCTGGAGGAGTTCAGGTCCTGAAGAGATGGAAATTGCTGCCAATCAGCTTCTCAGCAGAGCGAATGACAGGCTGCAGCCTGCCTTTGTCCTTGACGGTGGCAGCAGTGTGCCAGTTGGCGATGGAGAAGGTGAGAATGGACAGGCAGAGGTGTAGAAATGCACCATCGTTGATCAGCTGATAGAAGAAGTACATCCTCTGTTTGTTTTTTGTTTTTTTTATATACCCCTTTTAAATGCTTCATACTTATTACTACCAGTAGTGCTAATCCTGATGCTCATTGGTGACTTTCTCGCATGGTGTTGTCTTGTAGGCTGCTGTATGTGAGCCTGCAGCTTCCAGCAAGAGTCATCGGGACCTGATGATTTGTAAAGCCATGTGCATCAGCATTGCCTACTCTTCTAACATTGGCGGCATTTCCACGCTGCCTGGCACATCGCCCAACCTCATCTTCTCCGAGTACCTCACCCAGTGAGTGGTTCACCAGGCTGAGTGCACATTTGACATTTGATGACATTTGCAGCAACATATAAAATGAATAAAGCATTATTCCAACTGTGAAAGGATTGGTATTTTCTAAATACAATACGTAAATATAAAATATAAAGACAGTTTGCTTGATTCAGTCCAGTGGAGAGCAATAAACTGAAGAACAGAAAAACAAAGAATTTTAAGCTTCTGTGTGTATTTAACAAAAATGCAATTAAAATCCTCAAACACTGTCTTTAAATTCAGGGTTTACCCAAACTGCAACTGCATTAACTTCGGCAACTGGCTCCTGTTGTGCCTTCCCATCAGTGTTATCATGCTGCTGCTGACATGGATATGGCTGTACTGGCTCTTCATTGGCTCAGAGTGAGTATCAACACACCATCTGCTCCTCTCTGCACCTCCTATCTGTGCTATTATTCCAACTAATCTGTGTGCATCGCGCCGTAGTTCCCATCTTCTGACTTTATATCAGTTTATAGCCGTATATCTTTATCTTGTGTTGTTTATTGTCCATCTATTATCACAGTTTCCCAATCACATTTGTATCATTCCATCGAGCATGTCCCATTTCTGGCTTTTACTGTTGTGAAGATACAGTGCTGTCCAAGGCCGCTATGATCAACTATATGTTTTCATGATTACTTTTTGTACATATTGAAGAATGTCATAAATCAATGACATAACATGATATTTCTAGCACGCTAACACACAGGGGTTTAGTTATTGTAATGCTGACAAACTTGAAATATCGGATTGATTACAGGAAAAGGAAGATAAAAAAAACTCAACTGCCAACTGTCCCTAGTAGATTAATATGTAACATATTAATATAGGTTAATGTGCTGTAGCTAGTAAGCTAATTAAGCTAATGGTAGCTTCCCAAAATTGTGCCAAAGTTGTACCAGATAAAAAAAAAAAACAAATAGTATCATTGTCAGATTTTATTTTATTTTATTATGAGGACAAATACATGATCAGACTATAATTTCAGTTTCAAATATAACCCTATATGTCTTCTTTTGTATGTTTAAACTTTTCACATAGCAAGAGAAAAGGCTCACTGTGTCAACAATAGTCCATAAGGTAACACAGAACACATTACAATATCTGTCAGTACACCTCCTGTGTCCTAGTGTGGTCTTCTTACCTCTGTAGATGGATGGAAGATGGAAGAAAAACAGACTGAGTTGTACCAGAGAAGGTTCAGAAAGAGATCAGATCAGTTGTCATAGATCAATCTTGGTGACACAAGACACCATCTCTGAGAACAGTTTCCTGTGTTGGCAGATCTTGCAAGAGTGTGTCTCTGTTTACAGGGACAAGTCTCAAACATTCTCCTGATTTATCGGCCCGAAAAATATCATCATGTCAGAGTGTTCTGAAGGTGTGCGGCCTGTGAAAAATGACTCCAATATTTACTTCGGCAAATATAGGGCAAAAGAATCGCTCATAATCTGAGCTTGCATTTACTTTTCCTATCTTCCTATTTTCCTGTCTATACGACTCAATAGACCCGAGACCTGCTGCTGGTCTCCATATGGAGCAACAGTGGCTAAACCCACATGACACAGATACAGGAAATGACTCTTCACTAAGGCGTATTTTATCTTCATTGTCTCTGGCTCCACACAGTGGATCGGACAATGATGCTAATAAGACACCTTAGAGGGTATCTATTTGTCTACATTCACACAGTTTAGGAATGTAAAGGCTGGTGGACTTTTTGTCATACCTAGTTATGTTTGCTATGCTATCATTATTAGTGCCCTCCCATGAAGATAAATTGGAGCAGGATTCTAAATTAACCTGTGCAGACTTCATCATTCGGAACCAAACATTCACAGATCCCTCCACTGCGGAAAAATAAATATAAGACACCAGAGATATACAGATTTCTTAGCAAAATGTCATTTTAATCTCAGTTTGACTTTAAAGAACAAACTAAACCTGGATAGAAAGGACACTGAATATGTGAATAAGTCAGATTTGATTTGATCTAATCTCAGAACTCTGAGACAACTGCTTTCATTTCAGCACAACCTGGGACAGAGGCATGAGTGTAATGCTAATATTAGCATTAGCGGTGTCACAGTGTCAGACAGGTTAATTATGAGCGCTGCTGGCCTCCGCACATGCTCAGTAATCTTTTCATTAACCGGTCAGCGCTGTGTGCTCTCAGTGTGCTTTTAACCAATCACAATCAATCATTTAGTTCACTGTGAGCATTTTCTGTCACCTATCAATAATATGACGTGTGTGTGTGTGTGAACTGAACACTCACACACAGCTTCAAGTTCCTGTGGCGATGTAAAGGAGAGCCGTGTGAGAGCGAGAGAGCAGCAAGAAAAGTCATAGAAGATGAATACAGGTCGCTGGGCCCCATGAGGTGATCACTCATTCATCCATTCATACATACATTCAGTTCATTCAAATCCATTCACTTATGCATGTTTGTTTCTTTTACCTGGTCATTAATTTATTCATCCATTCATGCTAAAGTGATTATATTCATTCATCTTCTCATCTACTCATCCACCCTTTCATTACTTCATGACTTCATTCCCTCCAGTTCTCGGGAGATCTTCACTGGGGTGGTTTTCCTGTTGATGGTGTTGTTGTGGTTGACCAGATCTCCGGGTTTCATGCCAGGCTGGGCTTCTCTCTTCCCTGAGTGAGTCACTCTTTTTAATATTGCGGCTGGTTATTTTCACTCAGTCACACACACACACACACACACACACACACACACGCACACACACGTCCGTTAATCTGTCCCTGAGAATAGCCTCCAACAAATTCATCATTTCCTCTCGTTGGATGAAAACTACAGTGCAGAATTTATTTAGGAAATGACTGAGCGTCTTGGAAACAAAACTTGATATTTTAATTTTAAATGCATCTTCAGTAGGAACTAATGGGCTACAGACCAAGAGACACAGACATGGTTAGGAAGTGGAGGCTGACATGTGTTTGGGAATCTCATTATCATGGTTTCTATCAGTGCGTGGGATATATTAGGCAACAAGTGAACATTTTGTTCTCAAATTTGATATGTTAGAAGCAGGAAAACTGGACTAACAAGGATTTCACAAACTTTGGCAAGGGCCAAATTGTGATGGCTAGACAACTGGGTTTAGAGCATCTACAAAAATTGTCCAAGAAAGTAAAAGCAGTGACCTGGCCACAAGGCCATGGGCAGCCAAGGTTCAATGATGCACATGGTGATCTTTCTGGCAAAGGGTATTCTCTGATGGCAGTGACCTCTTTCAGCAGGATAATGCACCCTGACACAAAGAAAATATGGTTTATAATGGTTTGGGGAACAAAACAAGTTCAAGGTGCTGAAATGGCCTCAGAATCCAATCAAGCATTTGTGTGATGTGCTGGAGAAACAAGTTCCATGCATAGAGGCACCACCTCGCAACTTACAGGACTTCTGCTGCTAACGTCTGTTGTTCTGGTTGTAGCCACCTGACCGGTGCATGATGTGTAACTGACTGATTACATCCCTCTAAAAGAGGTAAAAGCACATGGCCCTCATTAGAAAAACAATATGTTTTGTGCCCTTTAGTGAGGGCGTCCTTTGTCTTTGGATTAATAAAGGACACTCGGTTGGTGTCATTTGGTGCAGTCTTTGCACTAAAACAAGTTCCTTGAGGATGAAGATGAATGATGAATTTCTTCTGTTCTTCTGTTCTTCTTCTGTTCTTGCAGTCACTCGGGCTACATCACCGATGCCACTGTGGCTCTGCTGCTGGGTCTCCTCTTCTTCATCGTACCTGCCTACGGGCCATCCAGAAAATATGGTAAGGTACTAATGTAGATGAGTCTACTGTAGCATACTCTACTATAGAATATTTCTATTTTATGTTATTTTATACTTCTACTTCACCACAATTTAGGAAAATATACTTTTTACTGTTACTACAATTTGTCAACAACCGTCCCAGTTCATAACCTGTGGTAACTGTGCAGAGAGGGGCAGCTTCTGTCTGTAAAGATGTGAACAAGATATTTTTAACTCTCCATTCAGAGGCTATGATCTCCTGGAAGGAGTTCCAGTCTTCCATGCCATGGCAAGTGGCCCTGCTAGTCGGCGGAGGCTTCGCACTCGCTGAAGGCACAGAGGTAAGCTCTGTCCATATGTCTTCATACATTCACCATAGGTTCCTCATGTAGAACAAGGAGATCTCATGAGATGCTTTATTTTGCACAAATTCCCCTAAAAAAAGATGAAAAATAAGATTCTTTCAAAAGGAGACCTTCCCAGCTAGAGGTGCGGCCAGTTATAGTTGAGAGAGACAGATCATTCATCATTTCCAGGAATCAAATACCAAATAAAACAAACAAAGGCAACAGGTGGCATTTGTGTTCTCTGGTATGATCGATCCCATCTTTAATGTTTTAAATGAATAATTCAACATTTGGGGAAGTTTACTTTGAAAGTTAGATGAGGAGATCAATTCCACTGTTAATGAAGCTACAGTCAGCTAACCCGGCTCTGTTCAATGTAAAAAAAACTAGCCACCATCACCTCTAAAGCTCACGAAATTAACCTGTTATTTCCTTAACGGAGTGTAAAAATGTCTAGATGTGGTTTTAGGTAGGGGTAATGTGCCAGCTGTTTCCCGTTTGTGGTATTTGTGCTAAGCTAAGCTAAGCAGCCGCTAACTTTATATTACTGAAACAAGCTGTAAACAACAATCAAATAAGAATGTGTCTATTTTTGTGCATATTTTTAATGATGTACCACTAGTGACAGTGCAGCGAATGTTAATCTCGACAATCTCGATTTCTATAAACCATAGATTAAAGCTGACGTTAAATTTGAATTATTCACTTTCTTGTTTCATGTTTCATGATCAGCAGAAGGAGTTTGCTCAGTGAGAAAATCCAAACTTGAAATTTTCCATATTTTCTGAGCACTTTGAGGATTTTTTCATGTAAGCTTAAAGGTTTTACTTTACAGTTCATTCTTGAAAACAACTGAAGAGACAAAATAAGACACGATGACAGAAATAACACAATAAATGAGATTTGAATTATGAACCATAATTAAAATCATTTTATAAAATAAAAAACCTTCTGAAAGAAAAATACACAAAGAGACACTAAAATAACTATTTAGTATTTAAAGAACCAGAATGAGTTCTTGTCACAGACTTTAAGACACCAATGAAGTTGTTATACTGGTCTGTTCAGTTACGGTCACTGCCTTGTTATCTTTGGCCAAGGCGCGCTAAGTAAAGATCTGCACTCTGATGAGCCTCATTAGCAATGAAAGGAACTTTAATGTGACCTGCTTCCTTGAATGCGCTGAGGCAAGTTTTCGGTCTCTGCTCACCATCACAGCATGACAACAAGTCTGCAAGAGAAATGGATCAGAAAATGTTCATGGATAAATGGAACTCCAGGTCAGTCCACTAAAATCACAAAGAAACACGTTTTCTCACTAAAACCTTGTAGTGTCGATCCGGTCAGACAGTTTAGGTGGCCGAGGTCTTAAAGCTCTCTGACCCCCAAAAATTCAACAGCAACAAGTCCTTTCAGAAACAGCGTCCCATTTACTCTCTTTACAATGGAGACGCTTTCAAAGGGAATATTTGTTTAGTAGATAGTACTTCCAGTCTGTCTGTGTCAGTGCAGGTGTCGGGCCTGTCTTTGTGGGTGGCCCAGCTGCTGACACCTCTGGGTGATCTGCCAGTCTTTGCCACTATCACAGTCGCCTGCATCATCGTCACCACGGTAACAGAGGTGGCCAGCAATGCTGCGACAATCACCATCTTCCTCCCCATCCTCTCTCCTCTGGTAGGTTCACAGTGTTTATCCTGTGCAGTATGGACGCAAATTGTGTTTGTTGGTTTTTAATCTTTGATAATAAATAATAATAACTTTTTTTCAGGTTTTGAATGACTAATATGTATTTTAGTCTGTAGTTATTCACACAAACAAAAACGACAAAACAAAGTATCAGACAGTCTTTGTTTATTAAAGCACTTATCGTCTGTGCTAGAAATACGTGACATAACTGTATGGTGCAACACGTGGAGCAAATGAGCAGAATTCTGCTCAAAATCTAAATAAACTATTTTGAACACTCTCCGGTCTTAGATGTGTTGAACATATTAAACATTTTTAACATGGCGTTAAAGCAGAAAAATGTATTCATACGTGAATATGGATGATTAGATATGGATGAATAATATGTGTAAAAACCTTTTATTTTTGGTCACATCACCTCATGATGTCTTCATCTGTGGAAGGAGATAGAATTATGACTGAAATACAGCCAGAGTGATGCTGTTAAATAACGCTGCTAATGTTTTTATTTCTTGAATTGTCATTGTACTAATTAACTGTTAACAAACACTCAAACACCATCTGCCTCTGGCTGCAGATTTGTGTTGCTTGACACCATCCAGAAAATAATCTGATTTGCTGGAGAAGCTGTTTCTTCACATCGGTACAGAGTGAGATTATACACCACAACATAACTAGAGGAAAGACATCAGATACAGCTCACAGCTCACGGCACACATGAAGGTTACCGAGGTGTTTTGTTGAGCGGAGCTGTGACAGAGGGGAGAAAACTCCCGGCATGCCCGTTTCCAGGCCAGGGATCATCTGCGACCAGATGGAAGAAGTGTGAAGAATGGGTTGAGGAGTTGCCTGGAGTCATGTGCTATGCTGTGTGCTCTGCGTGCAATAGCTTTGCTGTTGGCGGTATGTGTGATGAGTTTGTTCCTATCCTGATCTATTCCATCTTCCTGACTGAGCTCCACTGAGTGTTTGAGCTCCTGAATCTTCAGTCGTCTCTTCTGGATCATCTGCTGAACTTCAGCCTCTGTCTTCTCCAGCTCGGCCTTCTTTTCTTCATGTTCTTCTTTCACACAAACAACATCATGTGTCTAATGATCTGAAACAGTGCAGAGCGTGCAGACACACATCAGGAGAACAGATCCAGCAGTTTATCGTGCTTCTTACACATCCTGCCTCCCATGTTCTCCACAGAGTCGATCAGCTGATGTCTTTTCAGACTTGGCATTGTCAGATGAGGCTCTAGGTGAGTCTCACAGTTGGAGGCCAACAGACGTTTTTTGTTGAGTTGACTGTCAGAAATGAGCAGCCATCTCAGAGATAAAAGTATTGACCCGCAGCTCGGGTCTCGTGTGGACATTACTATTCCAGTGTTCAGTGATGCAGGTTTTACAGAAGCTGTGTCCACATGGTGTGCTGACTGGATCATTGAGCACATCCAGACAGATGGAGCACAGAAACTGATCTTCAGTCAGCAGACAGCTGGCAGCGGACAAATGTTAATTTTCATTTCCATGATATGTCACTTGAGTTTCCCTCTTTTTCCTGTAGAGGTAGGATTATATATGTAGCGTCGGCTACGGTCGTGGTGATGGTGGTGTGACCGGCTAACTCACAGCCTTACTAAATAACTAGGAACCTATCCAGTCATCTGTCGAATTGTTTCAGCTTCAGCTTTCAATTTTCAGACAGATATTTGTGTTTGTGTGATCCGTCTTTCTTCAGGCAGAGGCCATCCATGTCAACCCACTGTATGTCCTGATCCCCACCACCTTATGCACATCCTTCTCCTTCCTGCTTCCAGTATCCAACCCGCCCAATGCCATCGTGTTCGCATATGGACACATCAGCACCGTGGACATGGTCAGTCCAGTGGTACAAACACAAGGATTGTTAACAAAACTGTTATAATTAACATAACTAATCAGAATCTCTGCTTTGTCTTCTTGTTGCTACAGGTGAAGGCAGGGCTTGGTGTCAATATAATTGGCGTTCTTGCTGTCCTGTTGGCTGTGGCGACATGGGGCGTCCCATTATTCTCTCTGGATACATACCCTGGGTGGGCACCAGTCCTCCCTGGGTTCAACTCCACAGCACCATGATGTTTTTTTGTTTTTTTTTGACCATGAACATTTTAAAAAACGTTTTCTCCTAGATGGCCTATTGACCAACACTGAACTGACTTTGCACTCCTCTTGCTCCATAACTAACATGATGGGGATGTCAGGTTTGGGATGATGAGCTTTGGATTGGTTGTAGTACCTATCAGACAGGACTTTCCTAATTAGAGTCCATAATTATGCCCCATTAAATGAATATTTGTGATGTTCCCCAAGGTTCTGTCCTGGAACCAATTTATTCAACATGGCCTTTGGCTCACTGTGTGCAGTATTTTCATATTCTGTTGTTGCTTGTGGTTTATTGTTCTGTTATTGTGTTTCTTATTACACTTTTTTAAGAACAATTTTGTCTTGTAAAGCACTTAGTAACCTTGTTCTATGAGCAGTGCTACACCAAATAAACTTAATTATTAATACAATTATTAGGGGGTCCTAAAGGGGCTGTGTTTTTACTCACTGAATGCTGAAAAGATGTATTTATTTTTACTTAGTGGTTTTAGTGGCCTCTCTTTACCCACAGCACAGGAGCTTCTGTTTCAAGACAACTACCTCACTTGGTACTTTTACTACTTTACCTTGCCAATACCTATAACATCTGTGTTTTTGCTTTCTCAGTAGATGCACAGATCCAAAACAACAATGAACTGATCCTATAATTCAACAAGTCTTATGTGTGCTGTAGACATCATATTCTCTAAGTACTCTGGTTGAGTATATAATTAAAGGACTGGTGTCAGTAACTGCAACAGAGGTAACAAACCAAAATAAAGCATGGAAATCTTGAAACTGAACCAAACATAGAATAAAACAACAGTAATTAAAAAAATGAAGCTAATTTAACTTCCTGTCTTTCTAGTATGGCTACAGCATTACACACACAGACACAGAAGTTGTGTGTCCAGCTATTTGTTGTGTATTTGTTGCCCTTGTTGCCCTGTAAACTCCTGTACTCCTGACCGGTTTGACTGATCAGTGGTAAAAGACTCCAGAGAAACACTGACCTCCAGTGGCTGCCGTGTCCGTATGTTTCAGCCTTTAATCTTAACACAGGCCATTTTCATGTACTGTACACTGAACTGACAGCAGTGCTAATGCAGCAGCCCTGCAATAAAGATTTCTTTCATGGAGGTTTGAATGCTGAGTTTCAGTAGTACAGGAGTGTTGATTATATAAATAAAACAGACTTGACAGGTTTATAATCATGTATATTTTATATAAATATGTATGTACTGTATACAGACACAGTGTACTATACATGTTACATACCTTAGGTACAACAAGACATAAATAAATGAATACATTTTTTAAAAATTAAAATAAAATAATAAAATAAATAAATGAATAAAAATGTAGCGTTGTTCTCTCTCTTCAGTACACTAAATTCTGTCTTTCTGTTCTATCGCTTTGGCTGGGAGAGAGAGCTATGGCTCGGAGGTAGAGCAGGTCGTCCACTAATCAAAAAATCAGGAGTTCGATCCCTGATTCGATCCCCTCCAGTCTGCATGTTGAAGTGTCCTTGGGAAAGATTCTGAACCCCAGATTGCTCATGAAGGCTGTGCCATCAGTGTTTGAATGTGTATGAACAGTTAGCTCCTCAAACTGATGAGAAGTTGGCAGCTAATGCCATCTGTGAATGAGATATGTAATGTAGAAGTGCTTTCAGTTTTCGGAAGACTAGAAAGGCGCTATATAAGTACAGTCCATTTACCATTTGTCTAGGGGTTAAAACTTCCCAATGCTAACCTACAAAAGGGCTTCTTTATCTTCTTTATCCACAATGTAACTATCAAGTAATCTGACAATGTGCAGTGGTGAATATTAAATATTTTCCTAAGGTTCAGGTGTACATAAACCTGGCTTTTTATCTTTTATCTATGTTGTTGTTGTTGCCACTTGGGGACTAATGAAGGCCTTGAACTTGATGAAATTGTGCTAACAAGGTTGTTACCAATGAGGCTAGTTTAGTCAGGGAGCTGCTACTGTTACATGTTGGCTAACTTAACCTACTACATGTATGTCAAAACAGCTGTGAGTCTGTGAACAAAACAGTGCTTTGATATTATTCAAGTCTTAAATTAAAAGTTTTATATTTTGGTAATTACAATTATTCACATTCCAGCAGAAACTTAGATGAGAAGATACCAGCCTCATCTCTGTTCAACAAGCAGCTGGTTAGCATAGCTTAGCACAAAAAGTTGAAATAGAGGGTAGCAACTAGCCTGACTGACTATGAATAGTTATTTTTATACTTTGTGTTGTTATTTTTATACTTGGTTTGTGTACTTTGGTTTGTATATGTTGTTGCAGCATACCTGACCTACCTGTTTCCCCTGTTTCAAGTATTTGTGCTAAGCTAACCTAGCTAGGCTGCTGCCTGTAGATATAATGGGGTGTACATGCAGAACCTTAATTAGTATAACTGGAAACACCTGTGTTGACCCTATTATTTCATGCTAAAATTGCTGCTGTGAAAAAGTGTATTAAAAACTCGTTTTTTTGTAGTTCCTGAAACACAGACAGAGTGAGACCTCTTCGCTGTTGTTCCTCTAACAGCAGCTACAGGTTGCTCACCTGTGTGCTGGAGCTCTCAGAGGAGCGCGCGGGCTCTGTGTGCAGCAGCCAGTGGCAGGGGCGCGCGCTGCCATTCCAACACTCATCCCCGGTGCTACGGAACGAGGCGCACGCGGCGACAGCCTCCAAATATCACCCGTTAAAACTCCTCCCACCCCCTCACAAAAGCGGTGTTCCTCTCAGGTTGTGGCTCACAACACGGTCCGCAGCAGGAAGGACCGTGGGTCGGTGAAGTGCAGCTGTTAGCGCCACGTCGACTAAAACAAACAAACTAAAGCTTTAACAGTTGTTTCGGTCTGAAGCGGAGTTTTAACGCCGTGAACCATGCTGGACCCGTCCTCCAGCGAAGACACCGGCGGGGAGTCCGACCCAGAAGTTGTCCAGGTGGCTCCGAAGAAACCTGCTGCCTCCTCGGCGGGGAAACAGGGGAACAACAGCCGGGCGGGCGGCCAGCAGCGACAGTCCGCTTCACCTGGAGGTGGCCCCGGCAAAGGTGCGAAAGACAGCAGCGCTACAGGTGAAGAGGAGGAGAGGAAGGAGCGCGAGAGGATCCAGAAGGAGGAAGAGGAGAGAAAAATTAAACTTCAAATTTATGTGTTCGTCCTGAGGTGCATAGCCTACCCGTTCAACGCCAAGCAGCCCACCGACATGGCCCGGCGGCAGCAGAAGGTGAGTCTGTGCTGCGCGCACACAACATGCACCTGTTGTCTGCAAGCAAACTTCCATTTAAAAAGTGCGACTTTGAAGCTGACTCTGTTAACCTGACACGGTGTTTAAAACCAACAGCAAAACTTCACCTTTTTGTGGAATCACGAGAAGCCACCCATTAATTCGGCAAACATATGACCCACCAGGAGTCACTTATTTCAACAAAATAGTTTATTTTCTCGTCCTTTCTCCTGTTGCTTCCACATTGTTGCCGCTCCTCGGGGGACAACGACCACTATTGTGACCCAGCTGTTAAATTTTGCGTATTTATTAAACATCCTCTGCATAGTATGTACAATTAATGCCGTTTGTGCTTTGTCTATTCGCTTGATGCGCCTCATGTCAGCCTTAAACTGACAGAAATCCCAAAGGAGTCTGATATAGGTGTAAAGACATTTAAATGAATGGGGAGGATAGGTGTTTGTAGCACATGCGCTGTGCAGTAATATTAAAACATGTCTTAAAAAAAGAGCATGTCAACAAGCCCACCACCCTGTAACATCAGCATTAAGCCATCCACACCAGGTTGTCTATACATGCAGCTCTCATCAAATCAGAAATTGGGGTAAAATAACATCTGAGTAAAGAATCACCAAACCAAAGCCACTTCCTCTTAAAACCCATTGTTTTTATGTGCATAACCTCAGTATAATCAAACACATGTAAACTCAGACTTGATGGTTTTGCTTCCTCTAAAATCGTGTTATTACAACAACTGTTGATTGAGAATCACTGCACTATTCATGAGGCTAGATGTGCTGAAATGACCTTTGTTGTTAGATAAACACGAGGCTGACACAGCCACGTGTTAATTCCAAAGTCATTCTGTCATTTTTAAAAAATGTGTTCTTGCTTCTTTGTGTTGTCTGAGCTGGATTGCAGGATGCATAGAAACGCCGTCCTTGGCTGCACAGCATTCAAGGGCCATTCAGCTGATTTGGTGAATAGCTTTCCCCGGGTCGGTCCACGTTAGATTCAGATGAATGAGTTTCTCCTGCGCTGGAGGGCAGCCTGGACCTGCGAGCTCTCACTAATAAAAAACAAGCAGGGAAGTCAGTTCTGACAGAAGAACCCCCATGTTCTCCCGTGCTTCTGGGAAGCCTGTTAATGAGCCGTCTCGTAGTGTTTCCATTCAGCTTATATGAGTGGGGGATCCACTTGGAGACGGAAAGCAGACGTGGGAGTTTATTTGTGCACCATTGTAAGTTCAGAATATTAAACCCATGTCACATTAATTAGACAGAAGCATGAGATCCAGCAGGAGAAATCAGCCTCTTCCTGAATTATTATTTGCACTCCAAGCAGCACTAGAAGTCCTGCTCATTTCTACATTGATTCATAAATAAACAGAGAAAGAATTCATTAAAAGACTGGCGAATGTGGCATCGATTTGTTATGCCACAGAGGAAGCAGACTTTCTTATGTTGCAGTACTCCCCGGTGGCTTGTGGCAGTAGGCGTGTCTGTCCGTGTGTGGTGGGTTTCCAGTATGAATCCCATGATTCCTGCCCAGTAGACGACTCTGAATCACTGAAGGATGGAGAAATCAATCCTTCTGGATAATGGTTCAATGGCAAGAATGGATTTATCTGCAGGGGAAAAGGTCATCGGAGGGAAAACTGTTGGAGTACAAACTGACAGGTTGGGATGAGGAATACTCCAATCTAGTTTGTTGAAGTAATATCAGTGCTAATATTGCTATGCTGATACTACAGCATCACTTCCTGCAGTTTAAAAAAATGTATTAATGGGTAGGTACTGGTAGGGAGACCTCAAAATTTGACAGTGACATTCACGGTTAGATTACTCCATGTGTCGACCAAGTTTTTTGCTCTCAGTCTACTTCTATTGGATATCGATATCTGCTGAGTTTGATCTGATATTTACATTTAACTAAATGAAACAACTATTCAGTGCACACCCAAGCAGCAACTTGAAAATTAAATCAATAAACGATAATATGCTAGAATCGGTCTTGGTTATGGATGTTCCTGATGAATTATATCGGTTGAGTAGTCTAAGAGTAAGAAAACTCTCAGACAAACAGTCAAAAGTAACAAATTTGAAGACTATGCAAACATACAAACTGCATGCACAAGTTACTCTGTTGCACTCTGGTATATCCTGTTAAACCGAATTTGATGTGAGGGCTGTTTGTTACTTCATCGTTTAAATGTCAGTAAACATGTTGGGTACGAGTGCAGTGGGAGACATATGGATAATATCTTCCACTGTGAATGGTTATGAACAGAATGAGGATTCTGTTCGTTATTAGACTCAGGCAGACATTGCTCTCATGGCGGCCTGATTCTCCTGGGATGACTTCATACATTTCTACTTTTTATTAGTTTTTTCAAAACTTTTTACTGTTGGATGGATTAGCTTTGATGTAAATTACAAAATGTAGATAACATGGGATCGGAGATGATATGAAGTTTGAGGATAATGTGAGCAAGTAGAACAACGCTATGTTGGCAAACTAAACATATCACCTGTCAGTCAGCACGTACAGTGAGGCTCTGTGAGTTGACAGTGAGTTTCATAATGTGATTAATATCATCGTAACGTAACCTAACCATACTCCTCTCAAAGCAGTGTGTTGTGTGAGGTCAGATGGTTGAATACCAAAGCAGACGTGAAGTGGGACAAAGATAACACTTTAACACTTTGTGGGTGCAACAGTGGTGAGGTACAATAATGGAATCTGAATTATTAGCTTATGTAGAACTTTTTTCTGCTGACTGCAATACTAACAACATTTTATAATCAAATAGTTGAATAATCATGCACGTCACTAGTCCTGATAGCAATATTCAACTCCATAGAGCTTTTCTAAAAGAAAAAACTGAAGCTACAACGTCTCTAGCACTGAAATGAATACCGACTTTAGTTATTTGACAGTTTTCAGGTCATACCAAATAGTAGTAGTAACAAAAGTATTGTTGGTACAGAGCAAATCAAATATGGCTTTGATTTGTTGTTTGAGAGCCGATTAGTAAACCTTCTGTTAAAATATTGTTTGAGCTCACTTTGTGATATAAAGTGACTGTGGGCTATGCATCTATGTATATAACAGGAGTTATATCAGTAACATCTATATTTAACTTCTATATCACCCTGTCTAATTACTGAAGTGACTTTTACTTTACACTCTTATTAGAAATGTTTCTGTGGTTTCTCTTTAGCTGCTGTAGATCCAGCGGTCATGCAGGTCGGCTGTGGCTTAGCTCTAGATGCACGTAGTCGCTGTAGTTGTAACCCTGTAGCACAAAGATAACGTCAAAGCTTTAGTGACAGTTTGTGTGCAGGACTTTGGTGTCAATCGGAGGTGGAAATGTTTATTTTCCCTCTTCTCTGTCACACTCACACTGCACGGAAACTTTGGCGTTGTCTTGAATCCCGTCAGTTTCCTGCTGGCTGCCGTGGCTCTGGAGGATGAGTTAATGATGCAAGCCGGTGCTTAGCGTCGGCCCACGCACAAACTCAGCCTGCAGCGTGTTCGCTGTGGGCCTCCATCACGTTCAGGGTTTCACCTCCCAGGAAACACATTAAAGATGATTATTGGTTGTCTTTCTTCAATGTGGAAAAAATCCAAAGAGTTTTCTATATAACTCTATGCACCATTTATTTATTGTAACCCTTCTTTCATTCAAATAGTTGTAACTTGCATATCCTTTTAGCTTGCACCATCACCATCCTCTGGTATTTTTGCTGCTGAGTCCCAACTTTGGTTCTGGCCCATCAGCATCCCCCAGGCCTAAAAACTCCTTCTAGTGGTCCAAAACGCCTGTAGTACAAACACTAACACACCCTGGTTCTCTGAGCTCGCAGTCCGGGCAGCCCGACATGAACAACAAACTCAGCTGGCATGAAATAAACTGCATTTCTCTTAGCTCCTACTATACATTCTTAATGAAACTATACAGTTAATAATAATATCACAACTTCGGAAAAAACATATTTAATTAAACATGTTTAAGTCTTAACTAAGACAAGTTTTAAAGTCTTATGTCTACTTCAAAACAGTACACTATAAATACATTATATGTTTTCTGATGACGTAGCTAATGTTAGTAAAAGTGGTGCCAACGTTTTTCTTAAGTCATTAATGCTTATTTACCTGAGAACAAAAGAAAGCTAAGCAAGACTGTTCTCCCTTCCCACCTGTCATCACACGAGTCTGAGGCTCCACCACAGGGAGTCATCATCATACTGCTCGGGTCTTTGAGATTTCGCTTTTCCAAACTAGAGAAGTCACACAGACTCTGCTGTTGGCTCTTGTTCAGTATTAATACGTTTCTTCACCCTTTGGCCAGATATAAATTTCGTATCCTGTGTGCTGATTTAAATATTAACAGGCGTGTGTCATGCAGTGACGTCAGATATGACTGACCGTAAACCTGAATGTTTTGAGGAAAGTTTGTAGAGAAACCAGCCGTGCAACATCGAGTCTTTCCTTGTTTACATAGTTTGAATGTTTGATTGAATTGTCTTTGCAGCTTCCTGTCTGCCTGTTGCTTTAAGGATCGTGTGTTTTGTCTGCTGTTTGCAGCCACTTCTAAAGTGTTAGAAGAAGCCTTTTTTTTTACCTCTTTCCAGCCCTCCACCCATTAAATCCATCCCAGCTTTCAAGTCATACCTAATTTATGCAATTCCAATACTGTTTAGGGACCTAAGTATGCAGAAATATTCAAATGCACCCAAAGCTGCATGGGATTAGCCTAAAGTGGGCATGTCTGTATGACCGTAGAATCCATTTTTATTCAGATATTTTGAGGTGATAGATCAAGGGACCCCTGTGGAAATGGCTGTGATAAGACTGCTTTAGGTCTTGTAATTTTCCAAGATAGAAACGTCTTTAGTCCTTTAAAACTGAACCAAGTACAGCCTCTGTAAGGCCGTAATGTCGGCCATGGGTGCTGACGTCTCTGAGTGGAGCAGGTTAGTACTCGGCTCATCTGGCTGAGGCTATAAGAAATAATATTAGGGAGAGTAACATTAGGTGTATAACTACACAATAGTCTGTCTTCTGTCCTTTGATTCATGTTGTGTTATAAGCATCTGGTATTGATGAAATCCTCCAGCAGCAGATTAAACATGTTGTGAATCAGATGAGAGGATGTAAACAGCCCAGGTTTCACCTGAGGCTGAAAGATGAAGAAATGAAAGATGTGTATGTCCCAAAGACTCAGGTTCATTCTTAATTCCAATAAATAATTTACTTTTAAGTTGAAAAGGCAGCTGATCAGACTCTCCAGAGCTACAAATCTGACCTGATCTGTGCAGGACTTCGACTAAACCATGCTACGAGAGGAGAAGTCGATAGTAATCTTGTTTTTCTTTATTTTCTTTCCTATTCCATCGTAAACAGCACAAAGCAATCTAGTTAAAACTCCTTTATTAAGGCACAGGGGACGGATGTGTTCTTAAGACAATAAAATGCAGCCTGCTGGAAAGTTTGAACCTCCAGAGAGCTGAGCCGCAGCACATTTCTGTGCTCTGTGTGGAGAGGCTGTTGCAGTGTGAGAGGGTGGATAAAGATCTGTTACCGTCCAAATCTTCAAGCAGAGTTTTGGTTGATGTGTGGCTCGTAACTGCAGGAAGGCAGAGCAGCACAGACGGACAGCAGCCTGAAGCAACAAAGGTTTAACTACCTCACTGGCTTTCCCGTCCACCATGGAAAGCACATTTGCTCACTACTCAGTCGCTTCAGAGTTCTCTTTCTGCACAACTTCAGGCCTGACTTCTGTCATTTCAGTCTTCGGAGGTGGACTAGGAGTGCTGCCTTAGAAACCTGTGGAGCCTTGAATCTTTTTCTACAGCCTGTGACCTTGTGGACTCGCATTGCTCAGCAGCTTCTTCAATATTATCCAATATATGCTGCAGCCTTGAGGCTTTTTTCATGTAAAATGTAGGAACTGGTTCAAGCGGTCAGAGTAAAGTTGCCAATAATAGAAACATTAGCATTTCTGTATGTATTTGTGTATTTATTCATTTGTGAGATTTCTCATGACATTATGAGAAAACTCCCACCTGTTTTGTTGTCTCTCAAACATAGGAAGCCTCCGGTCTCCCCCGGTATTTCTGTTTTTGTCCTGTTTCCAAGCGCGCCTGACAAACCGAGCAGGGAAACCATAACTGCAGAAACCCCCTCTTGATGAGGGACCCACGCATCCCTCCCTGCACACATCTAATCCCCTGGCAGCTGTTTATTACACAAACAAGATAAACACCATCTACTCCTGCTTCCTCGCTATAAGAAGCTACTTCTGCTGATGTGGGGGCTTGTTTTTTTTTTTTTCCAGTGGGTGGTGGGCGCGAATTTTTGGCCGCAGATTCGCTGGAGGCGACTTCCGTCCTCCTTTGTCATCTCTCCTTCCCCTGTCAGATTCCCTGAGCCAGAGCTCTTCTCAGAGGGTTATGTAACCTCTCCTACTCCTCCTCCTCCTCATCCTCCTCTCAGCGAAGGGAAAGGATGTATCAGCAGGGAGAACACAGAACAGGGAGCTCCGTGAAGAGCTTTAGACAGCGAATCAGCACGACCCCGGGGCCAAAGACGGCCCTCAGTCAGCTCAAACTCTCTGCAGTCAGCAGTACAGTACAGGGAGTTTAATACTGTACGTGTTTTTGTTTGCTTTTCTCCATTATATAGCTGAGCTGCAGTATGGATGTTTGAAAATATGCAGCCAGTTCATCTGAGGTTACAAAACCAAAGATAAGTAAATCTTTATTTTATTTTCACCAGAAGTGATGACCAGACTGTGGTAACTGTTCAAGAGTATTGCAGTAAAGTGATGTTGCCACGCAAACCAGAGAGGGTGCTTTAAAACACATTGTCAGTGTGTCCAGTGGACTTGACCAAAAACTTCTTGAGCGGCTGCTTGAGGCTGGTTACAGAATTTTTCAACCTCCATAAGTCCCCATTAAAATGTCCAACTTTCCAACTTCACAACAGGAATAAACACGTTTACAGACTGGTACAAGAAACTGTAACTGTAGCTAACTTACCAGCTCAAAGTATATTGTCTTAAAGATATGCATTGTATTTAACAGTGTGGCCACTTTGACAGGATGGTGCCATTACAGTTTGTTTGTTTGGGCACCTAGGAGCCTCAGGTCTGCCGATGGTCCACATCTTTTCTTTTTAGTTTAGATTAGTGGCTTGACAGCCGACATGACAGCAACTAGTGCCACAGATTTTGAGTTTCAAAATGACGCTTCAGAAACCTGCGACAGAAGTCACGCGTAAGCTGTCCATTCTTCATACTGTGATTAGTGGGTCTATGTTATGAACAACAAATCTATGTTCAAACAAAATATTTCAAATGTTTTTTACCTGTGTACTTGTTTCATTTCAGCTCAGTTATGTTTATTCCATTATTCCCCTGAGTGTTTCTTTTCTCAGCTCTGTGTGTTTCACCGAGGTCGGGGTCACACAGAACAATACTCAACGTGCTAATGTGTTTTTGTTTGAATATTCTGTTCAAACGGCTGGTTTTGTCAGATGCTGTTTTGCTCTCATTGTCCTCAGTGAAGTTTGCTTGAAGTGCTGTGAAGTAGACCTGGTGTGTTATGTGATGGGAGCACAGCTCTGGACTCTGTTTTAAAAATAGCCTTTTAAATTATACAATGCTTGTCAGCAATTGATCATTAGAAACTTGGGAGACAATTAGGCCTTGTGTGCTCTGACTAATTTGGCATGCAGTTAATACACCAGTCATCATTTTGTTTTAATGAATACTCTTCTTGTGGCATTTGCTCCTGGAGTTCTTCACTGCTGTTTTGGAAGAACAGTCTTAAAAGTGTTTTTATGCAATTAAGTTCTGTGTGGTGGATCTGTTTTTATGCCGAAGTGAAGAGTGGTTCATGTGGATCTTAACAGTAACTCATAAATATTATTTGGCAAAGCTCTGTATTCAGAATTGGAACGTTTTAATGGGGCAGTTATAACTTTTTCTGACTTTTATAGCACATTTCGCTGTTGTGAAGCTTCAAGTCCTTTCACAGTGACTCTGTGGAAGTGATTCTTTATTTGTTTGATGGAGCAGATGAGTTGTTTCTTCCAGCTTCAGACAGGAGTGGACACAATAGAAACAACATTCAGTAAAACAGAGCTGAGTCACCTCCTCTCTGACAGAACCAAAACAAACTGAACACTTCAGTCAGTGAGCTTTTGTCTCTGACAAACCTTCAGGGTCTGAATCTTTGTCATGAGTTCCAACCAGGAAACATCTGGTAGGAAAGATAGAGAAAGAGAAGGGTGTGTGTGAGGGGAAGAAGGGAGGAAAGTGAAGGAGATAAGGAGATGAAAAGAAATGGGACATTTTCATGTTTTATGTTTAACCTGAAAGACAGACTTGATGATGAGATTTTAGTTTTTCGATTGTTCTATTGGAAAATGTTATTGTTGCCATTGCTGCTGTTTTATCAGAACAAATAAGAATAAATATGCATCCAAATTCCAAAAACAAGCATTTGTTTCTTATTTTGGGGAAAGAAACCAGAGGCGCATAGATGAAACAGAGCTGTGACTGTACCTCTTAAATGATTTGATACGTGGTCCATGACTCAGCCTCACTTTTTCCTGTTACATTAAATTTAGATTTCAGTGTTGCCTAGCTGAGGTTTGTTGCTTTTATGGCTTCATGCACTGAATAGACCATATTGTTCTTGTGTTACTGTACTGATGTTACCTGATGTTCTGCACTGACTTGAGTACTTATTATAAAATATAATTATTTTGTTGCCGTCTTTATGACGTTTTCTTGCCTTTGGTCAGTACATTTTATTATTTTTCGTGTGTTATGCGTTTGTATATTTTATATACAACCCCAATTCCAATAAAGTTGGGACATTGTGTAAAACGTAAATAAAATCAGAATACAATGATTTGCAGAAGTGTGTTTTTGGAGATTATGGATGTCATGTCCTCTGAGCCAAAGAGGAAAAGGACCATCTAGATTGTTCAGCTTAAAGTTCAAAAGCCAGCATCTGTGATGGTATTGGGGGTGTATTAGTGCGTAACTTGCACATCTGTAAAGGCACCATTAATGCTGAAAGGTACAATTTAGGAGCAACATATGCTGCTATCCAAGCAACATCTTTTTCATGGACGTCCCTGTTTATTTCAGCAAGACAATGCTAAGCCACGTTCTGCACGTCTTTCAACAGCGTTGCTTTGTAGAAAAAGAATGCGGGTACTAGAATGGCCTGCCTGCAGTCCAGACCTGTCTCCCATTGAAAATGAACCATGAAGCGCAAAATACGACAACGGAGACCCCGGACTGTTGAGCAGCTGAAGTTGTACATCAAGCAAGAATGGGAAAGAATTCCACCTACAAAGCTTCAACAATTAGTTTCCTCAGTTCCCAAACACTTATTGAGTGTTGTTAAAAGGAAAGATGATGTAAGTCAGTGGTAAATAGGCTCGTGTCCCAGCTTTTTTGGAACGTGTTGCAGGCAACAAATTCAAAGTGAGTGAATGTTTGCAAAAAAAATAAAGTTTATCAGTTTGAACATTAAATATCTTGTCTTTGTAGTGTATTCAGTTAAATATAGGTTGAAAAGGATTTGCAAATCATTGTATTCTGTTTTATTTATTTATTAGGAATTGGGGTTGTGTATTCTTTAATATAAATTAATTATATAAGTAAGTTTTCAGCCAGAGAAACTCTTTGTGTGAGTGTTTTTTGCTGCTGTGCAGCTGCAGAGAACTCATTAAAATTGTAGCACCTTTATTCTTCATGTTGCCGTTCTGAGTGCAGACTCACAGCAAAGCCCTTTCAGTTCGATATATTTCTCCTGCTGCAGGTTGTAAAGCAGATATTCTTTCACAAAGTTTCATACAGCTGATGTATTTTTTGTTAGTGTGTTTCTTCGCTTGTTACGCAGCTGTGTGAACATGCATGCGCAGCACAGTTGTCATTGATTAATTATGGAGTCACATACTTAGTGTCAGTTTCATCAAATATTGTGTCCAGAACATGAAGCTATTCACTTTATATGAATATAAAACAGGGAAAAGCAACAAATGCTCACATCGGACAAGATGTCCATGTTAGGCTTATTTATAGGCATGTGAACATCATGGATACAGGATTGGACTTTTGGATGGATGTATCGTAACAGCTATTATTTGGGTTGCTATGGAATGTTTATGACTATTCCTCTAGAGTTGACATTTTTGATTTTGAATGAAACAGCCATTGGATGGGCTGCTATGATGTTTTGTACAGACATTCATATTGAGGATGACTTTTTGATCATCTGACTTTTACTCGCACCACCATCAGGTCCAATACTTTGGCTTATGACCGCAGTCCCATCAGCTTCAGCTGTACGTATGTGTTTAGTGCTAATTAGAAAGTGTTGTTGCTGGCTGACAAGGCACAGGAAGAACCTGGTAAACATTACATCTGGTAAACATGTTAATATTGACATAGTGAGCATGATGGAATGCTGACATATGCATATATCTTGGAGCACTGCCATGTGCAAATACAACCTCACAAAAATGGATGTAGACTCTTAATTAATTAATCATTTGAATCATTGGTGAATTAATGATAAATAAAATGGTGGCCAGCTCTGGTCAGGACAGTCTCCTAGTCTGTAGCCGCTGTTAGTGTTGCTAGATTTGTGCAAATTTCCGCTTTTGTTTTTGCAATATTCATTGTTCTTTTTGTGAACTGTTGACTCTGCTACTTGGACAGACGAGGAAGGATGCTGGTTAATAAACTGGATGACATCTATGCTTGTCTCAGTTTGAAATGGGATACGACAACTCTAATGTCTTTTGTTGCACCTAAACCTGGCTAATCCCACAATACTTGACAGTGCCATTCAACCAGGAGGAAGGCTCCAGATGCACAAGACGACACTGAGAGTCTCAGGAAGTGCAACTCTGCTGGGCCCTGAACAATACTTTTATTTACATCAAGTGAAAACATAAGGGAGATGAAAAATGCTGTACAACTGTATAGTTTGTGCAGGCTGGCAAAATATTTGGCAGATAATGTGCAAAGGTTCACACTATGCAGAATATTTTGAATGTGCAAGACATTTAACAAAACGTAGTGGTCCAGAGGATTTTAAATTAAAGGTGAAAGGTGTGTGTTAATGTAACACATACAGGTAGTAGGTCCTATATTCATGAAATGAGTAGGCCAACTTCTGCAGACCTTGTAGATGAGGCCGGCAGAAGTTGGTGGTGGGTGACAGTGTTTTTGTGGTGTGAGGTTTTGGTTGTGATGGATCACCTCTTGCCAGAGGGGAGTGTCTCAAAGAGTTTGTGTCCGGGGTGGGAGAGGTCAGCCACAGGCTTTCCTGCACTCCTCAGAGTCCTGGAAGAGTACAGGTCCTGAAGAGATGGAAGATTGTAGCCAACCATCTTCTCAGCAGATGAAATAACATACCGCAGTCTGGCCCTGTCTTTGGCAGTGGCAGCAATTTACCCGATGGTGATGAATAAGGGATGTGATAATGGAGATGGAGGTGTAGAAGTCCACCATCACTGTCATTGGTAGGTTGAACTTCTAGAGCTGCCGCAGGAAGTGCTTTGTCACCCGAGGTCCTGGGAGATGACGGTTCACAGGGAGCAGAAAGACCCCACAGTGTTGATTGTCGAGATGCTTTACTGTAATTGTCCTGTACGATTATGTGACAATTAAACTGAACTTGAACTTAATGTGAACTTGACCGCCCACAGCAGAAAGTCCAGCACACGCCACAAAACCTTTTCTTGAATGATCACATACTCAAATCGTCCTGACAGGAAAACCTCTCGCTCTCTTGCTCTTATTGTTGGCGTGTCTTTCTTCACCGACACAAACCTCTCAGCTGAATAAAACAAATTACAATGGATGTGTGTACTGAATACTGAGACTGATGTCACATGAGTGTTTTAGGATATGAGGGGGAGTTCTGAGCAGGAAAAACCTCTTCACAGCTAAATATTTGCAGTGTAGGGTTTGGCTCAACTTTTTATCCAAGTCTTTTCATTTTAGTCATCTTTTTTCTGGTTATTTTTTGTGTAAATATAGTTCTTCTATAACAGTTTGTCCAGAAGACTTTGAGAGGTTTTCATTGTCTCCTGTGGATAAGTCTGTTAGATTATTAAAATGGTGACAAGTTTTACATCGCAGTGCAAGCTACGAAACAAAGGCTGAGCTCCATTTTGCTGTACCTGCGTGCTGCTTGTTACATGGCAGCAAGGGTGGTGAAACCAGCGTGCAGGAGACATGAGGTGGGAGGTACTGTATAACAGTTCTCCATCAGTTTATAATCAGACAGCAGCAGTTGGTCGAGTTGGTGGAGCTATTGTGGTAAATGTAAATTTAGTCTTTCTAGAGATTTCAAGTGTTGGCACAGACGGTACAGTATCTTTTCTATTTGGATTTAGTCACGACAAGCCAACAGTCTATTGTTTACATTACTTTTGGTCCGTGTAGGATGTTGTTCATGTGTCGCGTTTTTTGTGTCAAAGTGAACTTTATTTTAACTCTTGTACCATCCTTCAAAAAATTCCTTTCAACACTCTTCGGGACAAAAGTGTCCACATCCAAAAAAACACTCTAAAATCCTTATACATTAATATTTTTTTCTACTTTTTTTTTCCATAACTCTCCTAAACAACTTCAGACTTGCTCAAAACTATCAAACATTCAATCATTTTCAGGATTTTAACCCTTTAAATGCCAGTTTAACTATTTGAAGGATTCATTATTTTTTACAAAAAAAAAACACAAAAAAATAATTATTTTCCATATAACTAATAGTAGGGGCATGGAGTTTTGGTGGTGAATAGTGTCTTGGATATGTCAAAGATCAGCCACAAAACTGATTTGATTGCATTAGTATTTTTCATGTAATATCAAATACTTCCTTTCAACACCCTTTGGGCCAAAAATGGCCCATTGAGTTCCATTCAAACCACATTTTTTAATCTCACTGTCATTGCTGTGTAAAACCATGCATTCTGGGATGTCAGCGTTTCATTTTGAAGAAAAGTAGTCATATCTGACATTTTCACTGTATTCCACAAGATTCATTTTCACACTGTAGGCCGATGCATGAAATTCTTGTATATTTGCCACTTATATTATGGAGCTGTGTGAACACCTGGGGGGTCCAAGTGGGCGGCGAGTTGGGCATGGTCACCAGAGTCCTCCACTTCTGTTGGTGCCTCTGACCCTTCATAAGATGATGACTCCCCCTCCAAGCTTGTGTCTTCTTCAGATGAGTCGCTAGCAGATAATGGTTGCATGACCATTTCTAAAACTAAAACTGTTTGACTGAAACTACATTTCTGTTCCTCTTCCCTCCTGATGGCTCTCTCTCTGAGCTCTTCAGCCCGGCTGCATGTTTATCTTCAGCTGTGAAAGCAGCCAGGTGCATAAACACACTAACAGTTGTTTTTATTTCTGTTTTTGGGTACAGCAAAGGCAGAAGGCCATGTTTGTGTACATGCACCTCTTCAAAGACACATGAAACACATTCCTGCCCTTTGATCACACCTGAAATGATCAGGTCACACACACCTTCGATCACAGCTGAAGATGAACATGCAGCTGAAGAACTCAGAAGGGAAGAGGAACAGAAATGTAGAGACGTTTCAGTCAAACAGAAGTTTTAGAAATGGTCATGCAACCGCTATCTGCTAGCGACTCATCTGAAGAAGACACAAGCTTGGAGGGGGAGTCTGATATAGAACAGTCACCAGAGTCCTCCACTTCTGTTGGTGCCTCTGACCCTTCATAAGAAAGTGGAGAGGACACTGAGGAGCCGTCCTTTCTGACACTGAGTGGACAGCAAAGAATGGACTAGTCTGGTCTCCATCACATGCTGAGACGTTGCCCTACATACAGATACCCACCAGCATGATTGTTGCATTTTCGTTCTGTTGTTTTCAACACACACATACACACGTACACACAAAACACTCTTGGACCCCCCAGGTGGTCACACAGCTCCATAATATAAGTGGCAAATATACAAGAATTTCCTGCATCAGCCTACAGTGTGAAAATGGCTGAATCTGGTGGAATACAGTGAAAATGTCAGATATGACTACTTTTCTTCAAAATGAAATGCTGACATCCCAGAATGCATGGTTTTACACAGCAATGACAGTGAGATTAAAAAATGTGGTTTGAATGGAACTCAATGGGCCATTTTTGGCCCGAAGGGTGTTGAAAGGAAGTATTTGATATTACATGAAAAATACTAATGCAATCAAATCAGTTTTGTGGCTGATCTTTGACATATCCAAGACTCTATTCACCACCAAAACTCCATGCCCCTACTATTAGTTATATGGAAAATAATTATTTTTTTTGTGTTTTTTTTTTTTTTTTTTTTTTTTTGTAAAAAATAATGAATCCTTCAAATAGTTAAACTGGCATTTAAAGGGTTAAAATCCTGAAAATGATTGAATGTTTGATAGTTTTGAGCAAGTCTGAAGTTGTTTAGGAGATTTATGAAAAAAAAGTAGAAAAAAATATTAATTTATGAGGATTTTAGAGTGTTTTTTTGGACGTGGACACTTTTGTCCTGAAGGATGTTGAAAGGGTGCACAATGCACCAACAGAGTGTAAAAGACACGTGAAAGTAAAAGACACTGGATTTGAAAAATTTCATTAAAAAGAAAATTCTCTGCAAAAATTCATGCCCCAAGCTGTAACACAGCCAAAATGATCACCAAATAAAAAAAAAAAAAGAGAGAAATGGACAAAAATGGCCAAGGATGGTACAAGAGTTAAGTTATGTACATGTATTATACTAAAACAGACATCTGTAACTCTATTCAAGGTAATGGTGCATTTCCTTTGGTCACCTGTCAGTGTCGTGTTGCCTCTTGTTGCTCTAACTTAACACTTAATATAAAAGGACAAAATGAAAAATAATAAAAACAGATAAAAGCAGATAAAAACATACATCAGCAGTGACAAAGGTTTAAGGTTAAAGGGTAGTTGGCCTCACAGCGCTCTGACTCGTGACTGGTCGCTATTGTTACCGTTACACCGTACAAGTGACCCAGAGAAAATCATTTCTCAAAATAAAAGATCGTCCAGACTCAGATAATACATAAAATGGAAATAATTAATTGTTTCTTGTGCGGCCCAGCACCAATTGATTGACGGACCGGTACCGGTCTGCGGCCCGGGGGTTGGGGACCAGTGATTTAGAGTATCTGTCCTGGGTATCGCCACCCTGATGACACCAGAGAAAATTCACTTGCAAGTACTTGTCTGGAAAGAGCCAAAATACTTGATGCTTTATGGAGGATTTGTTGGTTACAAAATGAATTGAGATCCCTTTGCGTCACTCCAGTGATCTTTGAACAGATTCTAACAACACTATTTAGGCTGTTTCTGTCTTTTACTGTGAGGTTGTGAAACCAACAGATAAAATAAAAGGTCAGGAGACGTTCAATAAAAGATTGATACAAGCAACAGAGGATGGCCTGACTGACAGAATTTGTTTTCGCAGAAGGTGAATTGTGTTTTAGTTATTTAGAGACCCACAGTTTGTTTTAAGGGAAGACTAATATTTTTACTGGAATGTTGGTGTCCACTCAGGGTATGTAGGAAGAAACTGTGTTTCATTTAAGTCAGAGCATGAGCTGTAGAAAACATCCCAGTCTGCAGAAGCAAAGCAGCCTTGTAGGCTTGCAGTACTATTATCTTTATTTATGAACTGTTCTTTCTGTATGCTCTTGTTGTGATTAAATCTCCTAAAATGAATTTTAGAGCCTCAGTTGAAAGAGCATTCAGTTTGTGCAATCAACTGTGTTAACTGTGAGACACTTGCCTGTGGATCAATGCAAAGAAGAGTGAAGAGGAGCTCGGGGAACTCCCTTGGCAGGTAGAAGAGGCAAAGTAAAATGGATACCAGCTCCAGGTCAGCTGTACAAAATTTCTCCCGGACAGTGTTGCATTAATGCAGGGGTGTCCAAACTTTTTTTTAAAGAGAGACAGATTTGACAATGTGAAGACACCCGGGGGGGCAATACTAAGATTTAAAAAAATGAACATTAAAAGTTACATACAAATGCCCTGTGAAACATTTTGTTTTCATTGTCGCAATGACAATGCAACCAAATCTAAGCAAGGAGTAACTCTCGGCTGTAAGTGATCCTGTTGATCATGTCCAAAGGCGAATTGACTTACCTGTAACAGAGTCCAAAGTGCACAAAGATCCTGAGGTCGACTCCCCTCATGATTAAAAAATACAGAAGTTCCAAGGCGATAAAAGTTCAAATGTGCATGTTAACAAACATAAAATAAGTACACAAGCAAGTTGCTATTCCTGGGTCACACAGGTACGTGAGCAGCCCTGTTTCATTGTTTCATTGAGAAGAGAAAATAATCATTGGAATCATTGTTTAACTTTCCAACAATTTATTTCACAAACTAGTTAGCAACTTAAAGGTGAAGACACCACTAACATCACTTAGAACTGCCTCTTGTCTTTATCATACTTTACCATACAAGCATGACAGAAACTGATTCAACCCTAGCATTTTATGCCTTTTTTATTAGATGATTAGACATGGGGGACAAAGAGATGCAACAAAGATTGCTGGTCTGTCGCCGTTAACAGTCTTAACACTCAAACGCTGTCTTAATCCATTTTGTGTCTGAAAAATGGAGATGTCTACCTGCTAACCATGTGCCATGTCCCTGATTTGTATACCATCACTCTACCAGACTACAAAATGAAACCTTCTCACAGATTTAATGCAGTCTGCAGTCGCCCTGCTCAGTATTTATTACCTGTGTCACACCAGCATCTGTTCTGTTGTTGTTGAGTGTAGGACAAATGAAGCTGCACTTTTACAGCCACAGTTAACCTGGACTTTGTTGTGAAGCAATGGCTGTCTGTATAACTGCATACCCCACCCTCAGCAGTGACATTTCAGAAGCTTTTTAATAACCGACCCGAGTGATGTTCAGAACAAATAAAAAACATGCCTGTGACCTGTCGACATAGAAACTCATCTTCATAAAGTCAGAGTGGATATGCACACCTGTAGTGAGAGCTCACTGTCACATAGTGAGGCTCAGGTGACTTTGTGCTTCACAACATGGTGTCATATCAGATTGTACAGGTGTACCTGTAATACAGTGGCCACAGAGCTTTTCAAAGCAGGTCACCCAAGGTTAAACCCCACTCTGCCTTAGACACTCAGACATCCCGCCATCATCCTCAGTCCTCTGGAGGCCGATGATATTCATGAGTCGTCATAAATAAATGGGTATTGACAGGCTGAGTGACTTGCATCATGTCCCAGTGTGGCAGCCGGATCAGCCTGCGGTTTCACTCAGTGCTTCTGGTGACTAATGAAGTCCCCAGCGGCATCTCAACTCGTTTGTTGAGATGATGGTCTGTTCTGTTGTCCCCCTATGAAAGCTCCTGAGACTTTTTTTTTTTGTCTCCGCTGTGGTGCCTTCATGTACTTGTGCAGTAAAGTGTAAATTTAGATTTTTTTGAAAGAGAAAAGGTTTGTTGAAAAGCAGCTTGCAGCCTCCGGGGATGACTCGCACAGGTGTTGAGTTTCTCTTTATGCAAAATGTCATTGAAATGTGTGATTTTCTTTGTTGTGACGCCTCCTTTGAGATGACTTTGGTACTCTGATACTGAGTAATTGAGCAGTCGGGTTTAAAAAAAGAAACAGTCCCATGTCATATCTCAGTTTTTGTCCGTCCACCTACAACTAACCTTATGTTTTGGCAGAGGCTGTTTAAATATCCAGAGTCTACTCTCAAGAACAGTGCTGAATCCATTCACAGCTAAACGTGGTTTAAAAAAAGATAGGTGTCTAAAGTACATCCTCTGAGCCTCTGTGGCAGCTGAGCATAGTTTGGCAGTGGTGTCAGTCTTCTGTCGAGTCATGATGCCTTCAGTCCTCCCTCAGAGAGAAGGTTTCATTGAGTTAATGTGTCATTCAGTCCAACATCTAGTTAGCTCCAAGGCTGCAGTCTGTCTCTGCCAGACTGATGTGATGCACTGTCAATAATCTGATTCAGGTAAAGGAAAAAAGTCCAAGGTCCAAATCAAACTTTATTTTCATTTTACATTCTCAGCATACATTAACATAACCTCACTGCAGTGGATGGTTTGCTACTAGAGCCAGACTGTGAATTTCTCATGGTTCTGCGTGGATTGTGCACAGATTAACAGTTATTTTCACAGCAAAAGTAAACCAAATATTCCTTATCATGTTATATCGTCTACATCACCAGTGTCTCATTCCATCACCAAGTATTGTTAAGTCAGCAACTGATCAAAACCACTGCACCGCCACCACCACAGCTGCAGAATTGTCATACAGTAGGACACTGATCACTGACTGGTCCAAAACCAGTGTTTAGAGACAAACTGAGTTTGCAGCCTGGCAAGATGGTCTCTCGAGATGTTGTGACGTCCATCTGCATCACACGGTTAACGTTAAAAAGCCTTGATGGAAAATAGAAACAACTTTGCCATCTCATGCGGAAAAAAATATAAATATGCAAAGTTTGTTCCTAAAGATGTATTCAGACAGCATGACCTGCAAATTTAAGGCGGAACAGTTGCATCCAAAGTCAGCAAAAAGGTGCTAGATAGGATACATTCATACAAGTCAGTACAATAGAGGAAAAAGGAGCATTGGAGGGAAATAACAGAGCTGAAGTTACTGGTAAGTTCTGACAGTCAGCCAAATGAACACAGATAAACAGTGTCTGTGCATCCAGTTATACCTAGCTTTCAGCTAACCTCTGTACAGTTGGTACATTGACTGAACACAGACTGTACAGGCAGTTCAAGAGGCAAATTTGCATGAATGTTGCTGGGATTTATTCACTGTATTACGGCCATTTTAGGTCTTTTCAGATTCTGCTTATCAGGCTCAGCTTGACCCAAATGTCCACCATACCTCTTTTTTTATCTGTCTCTCACAGGTACGTCTTCAGATCAAAGTAAAATGCTAAATCTCAGTAGTACCTTTTTCGTCATATCTCTCTCTGTTATAGCATTTCCATTCAGATTTAGTGCAAATGTAAAATTCATGCAAATTGCAGATAGAGGCGTACTGGTGTCATTCACTCCAGAGCAGTGGAGCGTGAGCAGTAACTCTGTCACATGAGCTTTTTGTGGATCAGCACAGTGTGATTCTCTTTGTTTCTATTTTTTTTTTACTCTTTTACTGAAGCTTCTCTGTCATGTTGCGTCTAAAAGTGCAGCTCCTGCAGGGCTGCATCTATTCTTTTAATCGATTTTTCACTTTAATGTTCACTTATCATCAGCTGTCTATCGACCCCCAAATGAGCAGAATTAACTCCAAACAAAACATTAGATTTTTTTCTTTTTTACTAATTGTTTCCATTGTAGATCTAATATTCATATAAAATAAATCAGCATTGTAATCAGTCACTCCAATATGATGATTTGTAGCAGTAAGCGTCGCCCACACAGTTCTGTATGGTTTCTATTGTTCCTCTGTGAGACTGGAATTGATGCCATTTGATAAGCAATCAGTTGGTTTTTCAGAGCCGAACCTTTCAGACCAAAGTCACATGTGATTGAATTTCTCTCTCCAAACCATGCAATCATCCTGTTTTAAACCCTTTAATTATCTCTCCACTTGTCAATCATCAGACCTTTTGTACATTATTCGCCCCATCTGAGGCTTTAGCCTTCACTCTCACCCCGTAGTGGCTGTTTTCTATCCATCCAGTAGCTATTCTTGCTCATCCTTAAGGGCCACTGTGAGGGCTGGAGCCAATTTATGGGTTTGAGTGAAATGTCGCAACATATGTTGGATGGATTGCCAGAAAATATGGCCCAGACGTTCATGCCCCTCCAGGAGGAACTTTAATATTTTTGTAGCTGCCCTGACTTTTCTGCTGGTCACAGGCCTTAACTGACTTCCTTTTTAAGAGACAGAAACCTCCATTAGAAGGCAGCTCATGGTCACTGGCCATCTGCCACAACCCGTTGAGTTTAGATAAGATTCCTCAAATTTTGTTGTACAGAAGTTCATGCCAACACAGGAGACCTAACACCTCGCTCTCCCTTCACTGACATTCTCCATCCCAGCTGTCTTCCATTTTTCTATTCATGCTTTCAGTGACTACTCTGATTTAGGACCACGTCCTAAAGTTTCAAATCAGAATGGGAAAGTTCAGATTCCATGTGATTTGTGCAGTTTCCACTGTCATGAGAAAAAAAAAAAACACATCTTAGACACAAATGAGGAATCGTCATGGTCCTGTTTAAGGGGCCATCATGGATGTTATACTATGAATCAAATCTTCCATCTTTGCTTATCACTGTTTAAATACTTTTACTTTAGGTGTGACACTTTTTTAGGTGTATTGGATTTCCTTTCTTCCAGACCAAACCTGGGCAATCTGTTCCACAAAGGGCTGGTGTGACTGCAGGTTTCCTTTCCAACCAAGCAGCAGCACACCAGACTTGACTCATTTAATCAAACGATGTCAGTCTTCCAACATTTGGTTGGCCAAAGTGTGTGCTCTTGGTTGGTTGGAACAAAAACATGCAGCCACACCAGCCCTTTGTGGAACAGATTGCCCAGGTCTGTTCCAGACGGTCATTGGTTTCAGTTCTTTTCTGTGAAAATCAATCTATCTCAGTCGATGCTTACTTATTTTCCTACCATTGCTGCCTGGTAATACAGTTAAGAGAGGCTGTTGTGTTGGTGCGTTCATGACACTCCGACATCTGACATTTGAGTTGTTTCAGATGGGAGCAAACACTCACTGTCTGAATCATTTTGTTTTTTTGTTGCTTCGTCCTATTGTATGCCAACATGTTCCCCTGCTTACACTTAGAGCCATTTCAGTTTCAAAATTGGTTGCCTCTGTGGTACCGCTAATGTTTATGTTTGATAAATAAAGACATAAGAACAAAAATCTCTTTGTAAACCATAAAATGAAGGGGAGCTGTTGAAGACATCTTTTGCTCTCAATCATGTTAGTGTCAGTTCCTGATCAGGGTCTCTGCAGCAAACAGCCCGTGTTTTAACTCCCTTTGATCCCTCCACCCAGCACATATAATGATCACCCGCGGAAACAGGGATTATTTTATATGCTTTCCATGCAGAGCCTTCATTTAACTCAGTCCATACTAATGAAGGAAACAGAAGAGCTGTCCCTGAATCTGAGGAGATTCAAACCTTGTCTAACACTACCTAGCACATTGGTGATACTGTATATACCTTATTTGTACAGGATATTCAGTTTAAACTAGTTTGGGTTTAATATCCACATCAGGATTCAATGAAAGTTTGCTGTTTGGTGTTTATTAACATAATATTACTATTCATATTGACATATTACTGATTGGCTGGCAGTCTTCTGCACAATTTACATATCATAAATAAGATCATATTTAGCAGTTTATAAACCTTATTCAGAACATGTTTAAAGAGTTAAAATTCAGTTGAGATTTAACTGTTAAGAAACTAATAAACAAGTTTCAACAGTCTCGTCTTTGGCAAAATAAATTTGGCAGAAGAAGATGGTGTTACAGGATGATGTAACTTAGAGTGTCAGCTAAAGCTCAACCGGTGAAAAACAATCTAGAAAACAGGATGTAAATCTGGCAAAGTCTTCTCTGCCCTTCCTCTCCAGAGAACGTTTTCTCCCTAGACCACCATCATAAAAAAACTGAACACCTCCAACTAACAACAGTTTCACTTTGTATTTTGAATTCTTAATGAAAGCTTTAATATTTTAAACTTTCCCCAAAGCTTAAGCCTAGCTAACACAAAGAGTGGAATCAGTGGGAATGGCCGGCGTGGCTCTGTCCAAAGTTCTGTAAAGCACCTCAGAAGCTCATCTATGAACATGTTGTAGCTCATTTGTTTTAATCTTTGCACAGATGTGAGAACAACAGCTGTTATTTTAGATGCAGTTACGTGTTTCTTGATGGAGAACAGTCACATAGGATTTCTCATTCTGTCAGTATATGTGGAACAATAAACTGCTCCTTCAGTGCTACTCATGTTAGTTTACAGCTGGCTGCAGGGACAGATGTCAGCGACACAGTTTAAGGAGTCTGAATGGGGTTGCCAGATCAGTGAGAACAGCTTTGCTGTTGCTCTCTGTATAGGTATGATGGCACCAAACCTGGCAACCTCACTGAAGATCAGACATCAGGAAGCTGAGCCTCCCATAAACTGTTCTTTTTACACTCCGTTTGTGTATGAATTAAAATGGATTAAACAAACAAGGTACAACACGTTTAAGGGGAGTTGCATCAATTTTACACATCGAAATCCATTTACAGGTCTTGGGAAGAGCTCCTTCATGTCAGATGTTGTATAAAGGCTTTTTGTGGGTCCGGAGGGAGCTGTGAGAGATCTCATAAATAAAGAAGATGATCTCTCTGCTTCTGCTGCATCGATTTTTCTACATGGAGTCTGACAACACTATAGCAGTGCCATGATAGATTTGTGGAGTACTTTGTTCATTAGTAAGCTTTGAAGTGTTGGTATGTGTTTTATTATTATTTTTTTTAAATATTGGACTGCTTCCCCTGGCTTCCAGTTTTTATGCTATGCTAGGCTAATCATGTCTCAACTCCACCTCTAGACTTAACCCACAGACCTCAGTTCTGAAAAGACAGGCACCATCAATGACATAGGTTGCCATTTATGTGACAGCAGAAAGCGAAAAGAAAAGAAGTGAGAATAGGAAGACTGAGGTTGACTTTGATTGTTGAGGGAAACTGTCTCCCAGGTTTGTCATGGCTGATTCTCCCCCACAGCGCCTCTGCTCTCTGCTGATAAAGACTCTCTCTCTCTCTCTCACTCACAGACACACACACACACACACACACACAGACACACACAGACACACACACACACACGCACACACAGACACACACGCACACACAGACACACACACACACACACACACACACAGACCTTCACATTGCTTTACACACAGTATACAACTTGAAGAGGCAGCTGCCCACATTGACCTCGTTAACATCAAACACTTGGATACTTCAATATATTTCTCCTCTGTTTGTTGTCCTCGTGGTGTTTGTAGGACAGAGCGGCAGTAAATTTCATATTCTGGGAATACCCGACATTCTCATTAAGATGCAGAGCACCTGCTTGCTGTGGGGACTCATTAATGATCCAGGAATGTGTGTGCATACAGCAGGGAGGTATAGAACTGGCCTGAAACCAAAACAACATTAACTGATCTAGTCATGGGGCGGTCGGTGGCGTAGTGGGTTAAGCAGCCGCCCCCCTCCGGTTCGACTCCCGCATCGGACGCCGTTTGCTGCGTGTCTCCCCCTCTCTCTGCCTCCTGTCTGTCTTCAGCTGTACTATCATTAAAAGGCATGAAAAGGCCAAAAAAATAATCTTAAAAAAAAAAAAAAAAAAAAAAAAACTGATCTAGTCATATTTTGCACACAGTGACAGCAATAGCACAGTAAAAGTTTGAGTGAGTTAGGATGCCTATATACCTTCCCCTATATCGTACAACCCACACTGATTCTAGTGTGGAGTGCAGTGTTAGTCGATGCCCATAACACACACTTTTTTCATCCATCATACAAACAAACAGAAGAAGCAGTCATGGTACAGAGGCTGTGTTATATCAATACTGGAGGTGAATATGATGAAACTGCCGCTTTTCGCTGCATCAGTGCATGTTGATGCTCTCAGTTCTGTGTCTCTGGATTTCCTCAAAGAAGAAACGTCTTCAGTTCTTTACCGAACTGTGATTGGCCACAAGCGTCATCATCTTCTTAAACACCTATAGATAATTAAAGACTGACACATCAGTACGCTGATTTTAAGAGAGGTATTTTTATTGGCATGTATGTTGTCAGATATTTGCTGTATAAGTGTTGTTGTGTAAGTAGTGTTGTTTGATAACCACATTAGTATAGAATAGAAATGTATAGAATTATGTAATTAAGTTCCTTGGATGTGAAAACCTACTTGGCATTAGTACTGTACGGACAGTGAGTTTTAGCTCTTCTGTTTTGCTTTTTGCATAGTGCAGTTTCAGGATTTTCATTTCATTTAACCTTTATTTAACCAGGAAAGGTCCCGTTGAGACTAAAAATTGTGGCCTAGACCAGCAGCAGCGCAAATGAAAAACAAGTCAATTCAAATAGATACAACGCAGAACATCCTTCAAAAAATAAAAGTGCCGTACCGGCTGTGAATCCAACAATTGCGGTTAACACGCCTACGCTTGTGTCTCCAGGACGACTTCATAGAAAAACTCCAGGAAGTGTCTTAATGTTAAACTGTTGATGTCTTAAACAACAGATCATGTCTGATCGTCTCAATTCTCTAAATGACTTCTTGTATCAGATGAAACTTTAATGAGCCCTGTGCAGAAATCCACCACAGAACAATGTGAATAGAAACACTTCCTTCGGTTGTATCTGCCACGCCTGTCCTTTGTGTGTGAGCAGACATCTTTCCTCGTCTTTGATCTTAATGGCAGAGAGCTGCAGTCTGTCATTAAGTTTCTCACATGACAAATACCTTCAAGATATTGTCAGGGGGGGAAAAAACCCTGGAAAACCCAGTCACGTCTCATCAGAGCTGCTCACCTCTCTTTTCTGTTCATTTGCTATGACATTTTCTTTTTTTTTTGTTTGATGGTAGCAGTCTGCTTTCACTTTTCCATCCTGTCTGTATTTTATTTTAATCACTGTCAGACTACAGACTGCAGTAAAAGAACGTTTTGAAGTGCTGTGTATGATCCAGCCATAAAATAAAATCACAAAGATAGAGTCCTATTTGTTTTGTGAACTGTATGGTTGAAGACTTCTCTTTGCATAGTTGTATTTTCTTCATCTTAATCTGAAACCAAGCATAGTTGCAATGGATAATAAAAATGTCTCCATGCCATTGATTTTAGTGTTTTGGTAGAAAGCTGATCAGTTTTTTATCAGTCACTGAGGCGGCTGGTAGAGGGACAAACCACGCAGCTCGTTATTTTTAATTGGCACCACCGTTTGAGTCTCCTTACCGCTGGCTCAGAGCATAGAGCTGTACAAAAGAGCCTCTTTATGTTTATTAAAACAGCTTTCTAATATTCGCATTATACCCTGTTCACAACTGTTTGCATCAATTCAGGTATTTATCTTGATTTCATAATTGTTTCCTGTCTAACTTCTGTCTCGTTTCTCGTAAAAGTGAAATTTGAAAAGCTAAAGTCAAATCTTATGTATCAGTCTGTATCAGCTCTTCACTCTGTCGGACTCTTGGAATGGTCAGAACGATTTTCTCTGCCTCTTTTTAACAACAACGACTCCAATCTCATTGAGCTCCTCGTTCCTGTGACAGCTGTAATTATCCAACTTTACAGATGAATCGGCCTTCAGACCATTCCTGCAGTAAAGGCATCAACTCCTTTTCACATTAGGAATTTATTTCCTCCAGTGGCAGAAAAACAACTCTCATGAGCCGTCGGTCCAGTTAAACCATCAGGAGCGTCTAGCTACACCCTAAATCTAAAGCTGTGTTCACACTGCAGGCCTTAGATCCTGATTTCATGCTCTGATCTGACTTTTCATTTGGCTGTTCACATACTTTTAAAACGTGGCCAGTGACTGATCTTTTTAGTGTGAGCTGCTCGCGGTCCTGAACTGAAAGAACACTGTCCCATGGAAATAAACGCAGAGTCCACAGAAGTCAGCGTCCATAGTTTTACTGAGTTGATGGAAGCAAGTGAATTCATGAGCAGATAAGAAGAACAAGGAGAGGGAGCAAGTTTTAGGTTATTGCTGCTACTCCTCTGGGGGTGTGTGTGAAGGCAGAGTTAGAGGCAGGAGTTGCGGGTTTGTGGTGCGATTGGCTTCACAGAAACAGATTTCATTCAACATTTCAGGATGTTAAAAGGTATTACATCAGTCAGCACCTCTCTACGAGTCTCTGGTGACGAGACGAGTGAGTGAATGGGATCAGACTGAGGTTGCATTGGGGAAAAAATTGATTTGTATCTGATTTAGAACGTCATATGAAAATGAAGGTTTTGGAATTGTAAAAAAATCGGATTGCATGTGATTTGTGCTGTTCATACTGTGAGATCTGAGTCCCATGAGCATGAGAGTACTTCCACTCCAGCACTCTGTATTTACTAAACCTGCTTGACTTTAACAAACTCATACAATGTTCAGAAGGAACGGCGAAGCACGGCATCTTAAATCTCTCTTTCATGAATATAACATCAATTTTTCCAACCGTTGAGCTGTATTCTCCTCATCTGTGTCCTGTTGTTATTACAGACATGTCTGAATGATCTGCATCATTGGAAATGTCAGTGGGATTTTGAATAAGGTTTCACTCTGTTTTCACTTGAGCTCTCTATGTCCATATAGCCTCTTTATAGTGTCAGCATCTTCTTTTCAATTGTTCCCGATGAGCAGAGAGAGAGAACACTGCCTCCAGTCTCTTTTTTTTTCAGAGAGCTCTGACTTTTTTGTGTGGCTGCTCCGAGCACTTCTTGTTGAAAACCTCTGGTGTCCTCACTGTCGCTTTCTCTCAGGCAGTCAGTCAGTTTTTCAGATTGCAGGGGACATGTTACTAAACACCTGACTGACATGACATGACTTTATACTACGTATATACTGAGCAGTTACCTGTATGGCAACGAGAATCTCTCTATGCAGACTGTGCACAAATATTAATAAGAAAGCAGCCTTCTGAGTACATTTACATGAACCAATCACTTTATTAAAGAGTATTCAAGTTGAATATTGTTTTTTTTATTTTTTAAAGATTATTTTTTGGCCTTTTCAAGCTTTTATTTTGATAGAGACAGCTGAAGACTGACAGGAATGTGGGGAGAGAGAGACAGGGATTGAGACGCTGCCACGTTCCAGTTCACTCTGTTGGAACTCTGCAGTGACACCAATATACAGCCACCAATTTATAGAGGAAAAACAGTTTGGTCGGGCTCCACTCATCACCCTGGTAACCAAGAAAATGGAGGAGAAACTTCAAACTGTGTTGGTCTATGCTGAGTCTTATGATTAGATAAACTATCACAACAGAGGCGGGAATGCCTGTTTGTGGGAGTAGATCAGCTGGACTCTGTGTGTTGTGTTTTTATCACCATACGCCTTGTAAGCTTGTTATCAGTCGTGTAGTCAACCCTCTGTTCACATTTTTTTTCTCTGCACTAAACAAACTCTCCATCCCAGCTCCCTGCCAGCACTGTTATGCCAGAAAATACTGCTATACGGATACAAGCCAGAAGGCTACCAACCATCCATAATGCAGCACTAGTAGGAGCCGGTGTTTGCTTCCATTCATAAAAAATATCTCGCGTTGTAAATACTTAAGGACTTATCCTAAAGAAGTAATAAATATATAGACCCCAATTTACCAAACACCATTCCCAGAACATAATTAGTCTTATTTGTTCCAATACATTAATTTGATGTTGTCTTAGCCTGAGAGATGAACCTCTCTCCTGATCTGAGCACATTACAGCATCTAAAATAAATATAGCAACAAAAGCCTGGAGCTGCAGAGTCACTTCCATCCTCTCGTGAGGGTTGTGGACTGTATTCTGACTTGTGTCTGAAAGATGTTTTTTAACATGACGCTTCCTCGGCCTCTCGTCAGAGGTCGGGTGACAATGGAATGTGTTTTGTTGCGATGAAGTGGTTTGAATCGGGTTGTGTTACCACGGCTGCGGCTCTCTGGATGCTCTAATCTAATAAAAGACTTCAACTTCCAGTGCGCAGCAATGATCAATTGATTCAAATGGCCTCAGCGGACGAGCCGAGGCAGCGCTCCGCTTCTATTTTTATCTCTTCACTGGTGAAGTCACAGCCGTCATCTCCTTTCACCCAAGTCTAGTCTTTTCAATGTCATCCTCCCCTCTTTCTCCTCCTCCACCTTCTCTCCCTCTCTCTCTGTTGTATCTTGCTGCATCTCCTCCATTGTCCCTGCTCTCCTATCATCCTTCCTTCCCTCTCCTCCCTCTGCTCTTGATGCCTGCTGTGACCCAGTGGAGAGCATTTCTGCCTCATTGGCTTTATCCACCAGCCGTCATTAGAAAGCAAAGGCTTCAGTCGGATTTCAACCCTCGTATGGCTGTTGTCTCCTCATCCACTTGAGCCACAACGTCTGTTTTCATCACTCAAACTTAAACATTGTCATGTCAGCCAGCTTGTTTGCAGTCTCATGTACATCAAGTAACTGCTAAAGAGACATTTTTATAACTTTTCTACCATAAAATAACAGATTTCATATCACTTTGGTGCTACACTGACTTATAACCAGGTGAATGGTGTCTCTGTCATTCATACAGTATGTCCGTTCTTGCACTATGTAACTTTGTGATCCAGGTATGATCATCGCCGAGTAGGACGTATCACTTCCAACTGCGCATCAACTCACGCAGAGTTTCCTCATGGACAGTAAACTGCTGTAAACTATAGCTGCTGTTAGCTACTGATGGCTCACTTGACTGTGAGCTCTGGGGAGCTGTTAGTGTTGGAACCACAGGCTTTTTGTACCACTGGGAAGAGGAGATTTTCAGACCTGTGGACTGATGCAGGAAGGTGCACCAGAACCTGAGCTGGGTTATCCAGTAATGTGACTGGGCTCAGCAGAGTTAGAGGATGGCAGAGGTGAAAATACTGAAGATAGCGACAGAAGAAGCTTAAAGAGAAAATAAGAGAGTGACCAAGCAAGAAGCTGCCAGACGAGAGTAAATCTGGGACTGACTTTTAATCGTTGGTGAGAGCTTGGTGAAATAACAGGCTGAAAGACAGACGCTGAGCCAGTCTTTTTGCTGTTGGACTAGATGTTTGGCTGTTAGCAGAGTTGTCAAATCACTAGTTTTTGATCATAAGTTATCATAACACATGCAAGTGTATAACTGTCCTCCTTATGACAGTTCTGAACTTGTACTGAAATGAAAAAATACCAGTTTCTACCCATTGTTGCTTTAAATGAACTTTTACCAGCAGGTTGACTAAAATGCCAGAACCAGTAAGCCTTGATTAAACCAAGATTGCTGTCGCTCACTTCTGTCTGGAAGAAACACTCAATCTGCAGCTTTATCCACTGAAGTTTTTGCGAGTCTCTCAGATTAAATCTCTGTTGCCCTGCAGGAGTTTCTGTTCCTCAGGCTGAACAAGCAAGGAAAGCTTTTAACGATCTGTAGATTTTGTTATAATACAGCATTTATTGAAAATGTTGCCAACCACAGAGCATTTGCTACCATATTTCCTCATCACACCCACAGTAACTAAAGTAGACTGTATGTATGTATAATGCTATGATTCTAGTAAACTGGAGAGTGGAGCCAAGGTTCGGTCAGAGGTTACAGTGAATGTATGCTAGATGAAGCAAATATTCTCGTGGAACAGAAGTGTCAGAGGTCCTTCATGGATGTTATTGTTTTGTCTTAACAGTCCAAAACTCCAAAATTGAAAAAAAAAAAGTAAATAAATAATTGGTTTACTTACAGTATCAACTTAACTGACTCATCATTTTGATAACAGTCAAAAGTCACCGTAGATGTCACTGCAGAAACTGAAAGGGCAGCTATGTTCTTACTTCTAGTGACTTCTTTAACCATATGTGAACTTCACTTAAGCACTTTATTTGTGAGATATGTCTGTTTTTCGTGCTCAGTATTGCAGACACCACTTTTAATGAAATTCTCATCATCTTAGTTTCCACTAAACCTTATTTAAAGTTCATGTTGGCATTTAAACGTTTTCACAAATTGTCTGGCTGAGATTCAGGGAGCAGTGAACTAAGTGATACCTGGAATATTTACTTTTTTTTTTTTTTTTTTACGAAATGACGCAGCAATGACCTGAGACTATGACCTTCAGTTGAGGAGTTTGTGGGCCCACCTTACAGCATTGTTCCCAGTTTGTGAATTTCAGGGAAATTCTCAGTGTAACTGTGACGTGTTGGGTCCTTGAATTTGAGGGAATGTAGTTTCTGGTCACTTCATTTTATGACAATGATTGGCACGCCACAGAAAATACAAGGTTTTGATTGGCTCACTTGGTTTCAAAGTCCTATTTTTGAAATGCAGACTCTGAAGCCTTATCAGTCTCAAATGAAGCATATTAGTTTTTACGTAACAGACTGAAACCAACAATAAGAGAGCAACAATATGAGGAAACGGCTGAGGAAACAGTGATACTAGTCGAGGGGCAGAATTCTGGACCTGAACCAGAAATCACAAAATGTGTCTTTATCACACATCTATAGAGTTTGCTTTTATAATACCACTGTTGTGTAGTCACCATGGTCACTCCCACCTGGGTGACAGACAGGCAACATTCAGCATCTGTTGTGTTGTTTATTTAGGTGGAGGACGAAACACTGATGCAGAAATCAATAAGATATGCTCTCTAAGTAGGAGTCCAAGACACGCAGAGTGTTTAGATCTACAAGTTAACATTTCTTATCCGCAAAAAAAGATTTTGTTGCAGTTGTTTGTTCTTCTTTTAGAGAAAATATACACTTTGTTCGATGCAATAGCGGATTCAACAGCGGCATGTTTTTGGAAATCCATAGCCAATGAGGTTGCAGTCCTCTGCACAGTCATCATATCAAACCTGCCCCATATTAAACAGCTGTGATTGGCGAGGTTGGACATTTGTCTTATTTGATTGGAGGTGGGCCCTGATGCAGATAAAACTCCAGCTGCATGGTCAGACTAAAATTTCTCAACAACTATTGAATGAAAAGTGTCTGAAGAAATGACTCAGCATGTATCACATAGATATGAACATAATTTATGGAAACATTCAAGATTCAAACATCCCTTGTGATGATCCCTCAACTTTCCCCTCTACACATTTTGAATTTTGAAATTGTCTTGAAAAACTATTGAATTAATAAGCATGACATTTGTTCCAGCCATCAAAGTTTGTATGAATTATAATCACTGTGATCCCTTAACTTTTTCCTCTCACAGTTGTCCCTGATTATACACTCTATGGATGCATTATAGAACCGGATACTGGACCCAAAGATCGCACCCATTTGATCCAATGAGAATTGCTCCCCTGGTGCATATGCCAGTGACGGTTCTAGTTTTCAGGTTAACTTTCTGGTTATGTGGCCCACTTGTTTCTCCCACCACCCCCGCCTGGAAGTTTCCCCTCAGCCCATAGACTTAACATTGTGACAACATCACAAATTTTTCTCAGCTCAAGGAAAGTTTTATAAATATAAAACCTCCAGGGATCAAAAATTCATAAAAGAAAGAGGGTTTTTCTGCTTTACAGACTCTTTTATAGCAGTGGTCTATGGGGAAAATCCTTTTTGGGAATTTTATCAGTATCTCACTCTTTTTGTTATGAGCACACAAATCAAATCAATCAAATCTGAGAAACATAATAAATGCAAATGCCTACCATATTCAACTATAACAATTTCTGAATGAATAAAGAGAGTTTTTCTGTTAATGAAATATTTCTATCCTGATGGGAAGGTTTTCTTTGAGGATGACAAGACCTTCATCTGAAGGTGACAAGGGCTCACTCAATGATTTGATGAGCATGATTTGTTCTAAATTATTCTTTGACCTTCACAATCACAGATCCCAACCTAATTACAGACCTTTGTGGTGTGTTAGTCCTTCACCACCGTCATTAAAATCAGTTCAAACGCTCCGTCTATTGTCCTGGTTGTGCAGCTTGTTTGTATGTGACCCTGTGCAGGTACTGTGGGCCAGCTTGTTACCTGGACAGGTTGAGCTGCTGCAGAATGACGCTGACAGTTTGTCTGACTGCTGGGAGACAGAAGTTTGATTCCTGACAGATTGAAATAAGTGAAGCAGCTGAGGTGAGGTGATGATTCTTCACACCTCCACGTGGTGAAATCTAATTTTGAGCCCTGGTGATATCTGTGCCTGTGTCTACAGGAAATGAGGCATTGAGCAATAAATCTTGAGAAGAAAAGCAGTGATGATAAATTACCCTGCGAGGGGAAAGCAGGTGATTTTACAGATGGACCAGCCAGACACAAGAGACCTAATATGACGGTAAAACACATTATTATAGATTGTAACAGTAGTTACCTGATGAGATTTGCAAGATATCAAACTTTGCTACTGTTCACTATCTGCAAGGCTCATAACTTCGAGATTTGAACTGATATTCGCCCAAAAATACTTTAGAGGATGATATCCAAGCCAATTTTCAGTAAAACTGGAAGGATGGGTTACCACGTTCCCCTCAGTAAAAAAACAATAAGATGTTAAACACAAGAGTACAAAGAGTTGCAAACTTTCAAATTCCTCTTTATATTACAGGATGCAATCATATTTTAGGCTTTCTGGCTTCCGACTTACTGTAGTGGCAACTATTGGAGAAGGTCCTTACCTGTTCAACCTGATGATGACCCCTGTATTTTCAGACAGGGAGGAATTGACATGCCTCACAAACTTGACTCACACACAGGCCCACTCGCTGCCAAGTGACATGCAGTAACTGGATGAGTAACTGACCGTGGCAGTTTGTGAGTTTATATCTGTAGAAGTGTTCTTCTTCAGTCATCCGGACATGAGCAGGCGAGTGAACGTTTTAATTTAAACTGCGCTCTAAAGTTATGCCTATGCTAATTTAGCTAACTTTAGCTATCAACAAATACAACTGTGGTTGGATTTCCGAATGTGTCAACGGATCAGTCGGTTGTTTAGTCATAAAGTCACAGCTGTTGACCCAATATTTTTATAAAATGAATTTTAATATGTTGTTGGCATAAAGAAAATGCTGGTAGGGATACAGTAGTGCATAGAAGCTGTTTCCAAGGTTACCATACATAGAGGGCTTGTCTGCCTGTCTGTTCACATATGGAGCATGGTGAGAGCCTGCAGATCTGCGCGGGTAGTCGCTCGCTGTCTTAAAAACCTTTTCATACAAATGGTTTTCCAAATCTTGTGTGGAAAAACTCGACTGGCTTGCACAGAGCCCTGAATTTAGCCCCATCCAACACCTTTCGGATGTATAAAAACAGCAGCTTGAATTAAGCGGAGGAAGTCTTTGCTTGGATATTTGCTGGCTGCACTTGGAAGCCCAGAAAGTTTGGCGGTTGGGGTCATTGTCAGACGATAGCTGATGGGGTCAAAATAAACAAATTTATTCAAAGTTAGATGTGAAAATATTTTGGCTCTGGAGTTTGTGTGTGTGTGTGTTGTGCTGCTGAATGAGTCTGAATAATAGCTCTCACTCGTTCTTCGGAGGCAGAGCGTTAAATTAGCAAAATAAAATGACAGAAATCGCCCCAAAAACTCAACCGGCAACAGACTGATACCCAACCCTGCTGATTAAATTAAGTAATACTTTCTGCGTGTGTGAAGCTGCAATGTTCCTGCAACATGATGGAAACGTTGTCATCTGCTCATGTCTCCAAGATTCAGTATGGAATTTCTGATCCCATGGACTGTATGTCTATACAGGTGTGTCAAATGAATCCATGTCCAGCACTGTGTCTGCATCCACATCAGTTTTGTACTTTCTACTTTCAAATCTTCAGGACTTTTTGTCCTGACAAGTACAAGTACAGTTGGAAAAGTTCATTCTTTGGATGCAATTACAAATCTAAAGTTTGGCTTGAATGTGGTGCTAGAGGAGAGGTCAGGGAGGTCACCAAATCCTTAATGATCATCCACTGGGGAAAAGAGTAGAAAACCTCATGAAGGTCAGACCACTCACAGACCCCTCTGTCACAACATGTCTCAGTCTTTCACCATCTCTGTCAGACTGTCAGTTACATTCAAATCCTGAATGTCAGCGAGACCTGGAAACTGCAGCATGTATTTATTAAAAATGATGGATGTGAGGAAGTGAAAGCACAAGATATTAGATGTAGTTTTTGGCAGCACAAGGACATGATGAAGGTAATTAAGGATTAGACAAAATGTTCCTCGAATATTATCAGATCCACAGAGCTTCACTGACCTGGAACTGACCCTGGCGTTAAGCACCTGAAGTCAGCGTGTGTGTGTGTGTGAAGGAGGGTGAGAGTCATAAAGTCTAACATACTGTCTTTTCACAACAGTATGTTAGTGAGGTGTTTGTGTTTGTATATATGCGTGTGTGGCCACAGATAGACTGCGGCGGTCAGCTGGTGGTGTTTATAAAGGGAGGGGAGGAAGTGTTTGTCTTCAGGGAGTGATCACTCTCACTGTCAGAGCTGCACGGACGGACTGGTATCTGCGTACAGGAGATAAGGCCGAGAGGATGTTTTTAAAAACATAACTGAGACTGTGAGGTAATGAGAACAGTTTGATGCTCAGGAATGTAGAAAATGAAATTCAGAGTTTGAAAAATGGCTTTAACTGCGAGGAAGAAATGCAGGCAGCAGGGTGCAGTGAGGTTTATCTGTGTTTGTGTCGCTTATTAGTGGTAAAGTGTTAAATTCCAGACCTGCAGTCAGTTTAATTTTAGCAGATTGTATGTAACATACTGTGTCATTAACCATATTAAATTAACTTCATAGGAATAACACGTAACTGTTGGAACAAGGAAAGAGCAGAACAAGTGAAATACAGGAAACAGGAACTGATATCAAAATTGCAACCGATGCATGTTTTTATTGTATGCTACTCTTTGTCTGACTAGCAAGTGTAGAGTATTAATTATTAACATTTATGAAGTCATTTATAATGACAAATTAGACTCTACAGCCATGCTGTGACACCTGGGAAGCTGCTAAACTAAATGTGGATGTCATCATGCTGACATGCTGATGCAAGGCATGTATGTTTACCATATTTAACATGCACAGTACAGCTGAGGCTGGTGGGAATGTCATTAGCTTGAACAGAAGTTCATCCCTATGTGAATCATTGTGTGAACGGATATGCACAGTTTTGTGCTAGTCCACTGGATAGGTGAAAACGTTGAGAGAGAAAAAGAAAAAAGTCATTTTTATGAGGATCCGTGTGTTGAAATATTTCAGTCTGGATAAACATAACTGACGTTGAGTCATTCTGTAGTTTTAAGGTTAGAATAGTTTCAACATAAGATGTATTCAGTTTCTTTACATTTCATTTAGCTTCAGTAAGCACCAATCTTCATAGTTTAGAAGCTTGAACTAGGGAATACTTAAAGGATGCTCAGATCAATTGGCTGTCGATCAGTACAACTATGGATTGATGATTTTCAGCCGCCAAATGTGAAACTGATGTGCTTTGTATTTGTTTACTAGTAGATACTGACCGCTCCAACATGTTGGCTGTCCAGACAGTCATGATGATGATTATGCTAACAAAAATTGATTCATTCGTCTTGTATTTATCATCATCGTGTGTATATATAACTTTAGTGGATTATAACGTTGTTTGTTGGTTTTTGTCAACCTTTGCTTTCTTAGAGTGAAGTCATTTTAAACAGTCTGTAGAAATCTACAGAAAACAAACATTTGGTCAACAGTCTACCTGAAATTACGAGACAGGTGAAGTCAATTTCCTGCCAAAGTCTTTCTTTTTCACGAGCACAGGGGGAGCCAAATTCAGAAATGTTGATGTCCTCTACACAGACTTTAGATGTAATAACTATCACGTACAAATCCCTCAGATTTCATTTTTAAATGAGTTTAGAAAAAAACGAGAGTTGAAAAATTGGCAAACTAAAGACAAAACATTTTTGTCAGAACAAAACTATGTAAAACTTTGAAGTGGTAACCATGTCTGTCCTCATTTGTTCTGAGACCAATTAGAAAATTCAAAAAGTTGTTAGAGTTTGAGAGAACTAACCCAATGTATCAGTGTGCTCTTTGTTCTCGTATGTGTTCTAGTGTGATAATGAACCGCTCAGGCTCACTGATCCTTCGTTAGTTAGCCGCAGCACTCAGCTCTGCTGCGGAGTTAAAAATATGTGACATTATTCTCTGACATCATGGACAAATGATGAGACATGATGAGAGACGCAGCAGGGGTTCAGGTCTGAGTGTCTATTCATGTTTGTTCTGTTAGACTTAGACCTGCTGTGTATGGACACTATAGTCTGATTTTCTTTTTAAAAAGACATTCAAATAAATGCAACATGATTTACAGTGGAGGAAGATCACATATCTCTCAGAGGAAAATTGCAAGTCTTTGAATTTGAAAATTGCAGCTGTCAGTTTTGTTTATTAAATATTGTGGTTTCACCTCTGGTCTGTTCATTAACAGCATGTTGCTGTGAGTTTTAGCCCTTCATCAAGCACCTTTCATAAAGAGAAACGGTGTATCATGTGTAGGGATGTAACGCATTACTCAACTGACCACTTGATACGGTTCACGATTTTTTTTTTTGTTCACGATGCGATTTTCTCACAATGTTTTCTTTAATCAAAATGAGCTACAGACAAATTATGACCAAATATATGACCAAAATAAAATTTTATTTGTAGGAGAAATAATCTTAGGTCAGAGGTGCTTTCTTTACAGAAACTCTGTAAAACAGTTTCTGTCCTGGGGTAGTTTGTCCCCTTGGCAATTTTCGCTCACAAGGTGGCGTAACGTTACATGCTGTTTTGATTTTGTCTGTCCATTTCCCACCAGTTGTATTTGTGTATACAGGGAATCTAAAATGCTGCCAGACAGGTGATTTCAAACCGCTTGTTGCATCTTTTATTTCAAAGTTGTTGCCTACCGTCACCATGTCTTCCCTCGTTCTGTGCCCCGTACCTACGTAGTGACGAAAGTCACGTGACTTGACGTGGAACAAATGAATCACCAACCAGTGACTTTTTAAGATAACGTAACCTATTTCTAAAAAAAAACATATCCTACTTCTCTCGAATTTGTGATTCATTTTTTCTGTCAACCGGTGAGAATCGTCACGCATTTGTACTGATTTTTAACCGTGTCACGATGCATCGTTACATCTCTAATCATGTGTGACTGCTCAACAATGGATGTGAGTCCTTCAATTGTCACAGTTTAGTCTTGTTTTCAGTAGTCAGATTTACACTTGTACTACCTGTATTTCTCACCATTTATTTGTTACATCCGTTTCAACTTCTTTTGCTCACAGTTTTCAGGCACTCTGAATTACAGCAGCTGGTGTTGACTCATGTTGGTGGGAGGTGTGTCAAACATCAGCCTCACACCAATTTGCAGTCCAATTTCCGTGTTTATTTTCCTCCTTCTTCCTACAAATATACATACATACATACACCCAGAGAATTGCAGTAGTTTCCCTCATGATATGCAAACCTCTGGTTCAGAACCACACAGAACATTTGTATCCAGCTTTCTCCATTGCCTTCCCTCTGAACAGTCGGTTCTGGTCCTGGTTTGTTGAGAAATCCATATTATTAAAATATCACTTTAGCTATTGTACTGCATTTTATGTCACAGGGGAAATATTCTTAAAATGAGTGATTGGCAGAAAATTGCACCAATGATGCTGATACTCTAACGATCTACAAGGATCGTTGCCATGGTGATTTGGGAAGTTGTCATACTGCTGTCATGCGTCACGATCAGACAGGACTCTCACACAGACTGAAGGAGGAAAAAAACAAAATCTAGGTTTAGTCCAGCTGCTGTCGTCAGTCATTTCGTCTCCTTCGGGATGCGTGTTGTTTGAATTAGGGGTTTAAAACGGTTCATCAAGTTCTAAACTAGAGCTGCAGCAATGTATTGCTTGTTTGATGGGCATAGATGTTGAGTTCTTGTTTGGTTATTGTTTAAGTTTTGTTCATCAAGTCATTTTAACCAAACTGCTCGACCTTTTCTTCTTAAATTCTAACTCGTCACTGTCTCTCCCTCTCCTCTTGATGAGTTTGCTTCTGAACAACATATTTCAGAGAAATATACATTTAATCTGTTTAATTTCATTTTAGTCTGTTGTAGGACGTATTGCAGCTTTTGTTGTGGATTAAAAACTGACCTATAGAAACATTGTGTCTCCACTTGAACCAGAGCATCTGCAGATTCATTTTCATACCTAATATGTTCTGATCTGCTATCTTTAGGCACAATATGAATTGAATAAATTCAAAACTTTGGCACGACCTTTACTTCATAGACGTCATATTTGAAGTATTCCCTAGAAAACTTCCTCATGTAAGGATTAGTGTTTTGCTTTGTCCTGGATGACAGTAAACTGAATATTTTTGTGTTTGGACTGTTGATTAAATGAAACAAGACATTTGATTATCTCACCTTTGGCAACAGACATTCTTTCCCACTTTTTCTGACATTTAATTGATTGCAGGGAGAAAATAATTATTAGTGGCAGCCCCATTAAACACACTTCTCATGTGTGTGTGTGTGTGTTAGAAACACCCTGCGACCTCTGAGGCTGCACATGAAACTGTGTCCAATCACAGGGAACAATGTCACGAACCCACGTTCCTGAAAACATGACATGTTGGAGGTACAAGGTTTGCACCTGACAGACACAGGGTCCTGTATCTCCCAGGCTGTGTGTGTGTGTTTCATGTGTGGTTCATGAACACACACACACTCTGAGTGACTGTGAGGGACATGAATTTCTCCTCCTGTCACTTCTGCTGCGCACAAACTATTTCAGTCTGAAGCAAACGTCTCTGAGAGCAAGAAAACAATCAGTCAATTTGTGGAAACAGTGTGATGGCCCAGTGGGCTGCGTGTGTGCGTGTGTTTGTGTGTTGCCTGAAGGTTGTATGGCGCTGGAGTGTTGCTGCTGTGTTAGTGGTCAATGTGAAAAAAGAAAAATAACTGCCTGGCAATACTGGCTAATTATAAAAGGACTCCTCTAGCACTGTAGTCACAAGCTTATTCTCATAGCCTTGAGCAGATCATAATTAAATAAAGTTCAATAAGTTCATTTAATCGTTCCCTCCCTCCTTTTTTAACTTCAAACCACACCAGCCAAATGCCCCCACAGCCTAACAGAGGACCCGATCCACTCAGTGTAGGGTTCAAACATTCATGCCTGTACTCGCCACACTTGCACTTACCCACTGGAGAATATGGTGGAGGATGACTCATCTGACCAGACCAGCGCCAATGCTTTTTGCGCGACTGAACTCATAAAAGTGCATTCATCTTTGTAATGAGAGGTTTTCCCGCTGCAGCCCTCCTGTAATATCCTCTGTGATTGTGAACAGACTGTTCATGCTGACAGTTTGATCACGTCCTGCACTGACGTTCATCAAATGTGTGCAGTCGTCGTCCTTATTTATTGATGTCTTTCCCAGATATAAATACAGCTTTAGTCACTTTAGTTACTGTTCCTATAGAAACATGAGCAGTTGAGCAGTCTTTAACTGAATCTCCTGACATCCATCTGTGCTCCAACAATGAACCCTCTTTTAAACTCTTTAAGTCTTCATATAAAATCAGAATTAACTGGACCTGCTCAGTATTATACAGCTACACAGCAAGTAGAGCGTACACATCATACAACATACAAAAATATCACACACACACACACACACACACACACACACACACACACACACACACACACAAGGGCTCATAAACATGCAAATGTCGAGAGAAATGTAGAGCCACATAGCAGCGCCTTGGAAACAGTCTGGGGACCTTGCTCAAGGGCGGTACCCAAGAGGTGATCTTACACCTCTCCTGCTACCAGTCCACCCTCCATACTTTGGTCCATTCTGGACTTGAACCGGCCACCCTCCGTTTCCCAGGACCAGGCTGAAGTGAACACAACTAAAACAAAACAACAGAGAATAAATTGTATGGAACACGTTAAACTTGAATGAAGTTGATACAAAGCTGAACCTCAGGTTCATTTTAAACATGACTTATTATGAGTAATGCAAAGTCTGTTATCATTTAAGTTTCTTTAACTTGTCTTTAACAAGTAATATTTTGGGTGACATCTGCAGTTATGTCCTTAAAGGTTCAAATACTTCATCATGTCAACCAAAAAAAGACAAATCTTCCAGCCATACAGTATCTGACAATCCCACCAGAACATAAATAATGTATTCTAAAAATGAAGCTTCTAGCCACATGAAATCTGACGGTGGGCTGTGATTGGCCCCTGGGCTGTACTTTGGACATGCCTGCCTTTAGATCTTTAACATCAGCTCATTAAAAAAAGTGTTACTAACAGGTTATTTTTGTATTCTGTGGGTTTTCACAGCAGCTATTTTGACATGAAATAGTAGGGTCGACGCCGGTGTTTCCAATTACACTAGTTAAGGTTCTGTTGCATTCAGTGCAGCGCAGCCTTTCCAGTGAGCCAGCATGCAGCACAGCAGCACCCTGACTCTGTCTGACCTGAATGGAACTGAGCCTTAATTAGGATCATTGCTAACAACTGTGTTTACCTATTTCATGTCAAAATGGCTGCTGTGAAAAAGGTCTATTGCCACTCTTCTTTGAATCAATCTGTCACTGGCTCGTCTCCAGTTTGTGTGTTCCCAGACGACGCGGTTATTACTGAGAGAAATGATGGACACGGCTGTTACATTTCTACCAAAGTAAGACTGAAGTTATGATACTGGAGCAGACCATCCAGGCAGGTTTGTCCTCCATAATGTGTCAGCCATGAAAATGCAGTCTAATTACCTCCATGTACCCAGGCACTGAGAAGATTACCCATACTGTGTGTGTGTGTCCCCGGTCACAGGGTGTGTTTACAGACTCACTCTGCCACCAGTCCAATAATCTGAGACGTCTGACAGATATGTCTTGCTCTCGCCTGGATCGTGTTTTCACACCAGAGCTGCATCCTGACAGCTGAAAGTGCTACTGGGAATGAAGAAAAATGGTTGTTTCCCGTAGAGGCATGGCACACACTCAGGCACACACACACACACAAAGCATTCTTTGTATTTATTGATCCGCCATCGGGAAGACCTCGCTGTTGCCCAAATAAGCTGTTAACTCTCCTTGATAACCTATCATGTCCTTGTGGAGAGGAAGGAACTCAAATTAAAGCCTTCCAGCATAAACAAACTCTAATGGGCACTAGTGTGAACTCTAAGTGTTCGCACACGCACACACAAACCTCGTCACCTCCTCTCATTGGTGTCCAGAAGAGCAGCTGGTCGGATGCATAACCACCACAGCTGGAAATGTTGAAGATGTCATACTTCTCGTCTTCGGTAACCTGGAAATCTCTCACAGGGAGCCTCCACATTCAGAGCTGTCAGCAGGTTTAGCAGGTGTTATTCACAGCAGTCATAAAATCACTGATTCATTTATGAAGATTGTATTTTTTCAGATGAGCACCTTGTTATTTAAATGCTCTGCTAATTGTACATGTCATCCAAATCAAATCTAATTTTGACTCCGTTTCTAGTAAATTTAACTCAGTAGCAACTTTCTCATATAAAATGTCCTTTTCTACATAATATATAGTTTAATAACTCGACTCACTCTGGTTCAACACAGAACCTGCTAGTTGTTCCCTGCAGCCGTATCGGACTAAAACAGTAACATCACAACCCAACAACAAAGTATTTGGCGATAATCAGTTTTGATTACTTACAAGTTACTAAAAAGGTCTGTAAAGTACCTAAATCTATCATGAAGTCACCAAGTTAGGTATACGCATGGTTGCCGCTGCATTCAATTCATTTGTAATGATACATTTCTCTACTATCCCAGAGTTGTCCTCTCTTTGCTCTGATACTGATACTGATAATGTCCCGTTGTTGTTTTTGACAACGGGACATTTTTCATTTCAAGCGCTGGTTGATTTACGAGATGAGCAGTAGGTGGCACCAATTATCACACAGGAAATAAGAAGAAGAGGGCGGGACACGGTGATGTGATTAAAAGAGTGCCAATGGAAGCTCAGCTGCTTTAAACAAGATGTACATATGACATTTGTGGATCGAATCTGTGTGGGGCGATGATGCATGTGCTATAGAGCCACGTGAACCATGTCACAACTTATTTGAAAAGTGTTTCGTTCTCTCATTTACAGCATAAACTTCTTCATGAAACTTCTTTGTGAATTTGAGGACATTTCTTTTTTTCCCATTTTTTCTGTTTGATCAAACTTCTCTGATGCTATACTTCAAAGTGCTATTGTTGGGTCTGAATAAAAACTTGGGTCAGCATAAAAGCTGCAGCTACAATATGATAAAGTGCTCCCTTTCAATAGTTTTACTTACTAAGAGCCCTCATATGCTAGACTCAAGGACTAAAGTCAAAAAATGAAGCTCCCCTCTACTACTTTAAGTCTGTTACAGACACAAAAAAGTGTGATGATAGATTTTCCAACACACGCAAGGAAGCAAGAACAGTACTGCTGTTGTTTGTTACTGCTGAGCCTAATGTAAAGGAGACAGGCTGAGGAGGAAAAGGAGCCTGGAAAGTCCAGATCTGCTGAGTGTGTGACAGTAATTTATGTCTGCTTAGCTTTCTAGTAAGCAGGAACTAAAGTTTCAGGAACTAAAGTTAGACCTCGTGTTTCTGCTGTAAGAGTTCCTGAGTTCCTGGAATGGTTCCTAGACAAAGTCAGACTTTAACATTTCGTAACACTCCAACACTGCTCACATCTGAACTGTATGTCGCTGTGTTACACAAAGAGAACAGAAAAAAAAACTCAAAAAAAGTATTAAATTATCATTTCATTAAGAGTTGACTTTGTTTGGTCTTTTTACATGTGTCAGTTTGACATGTTCGACATTCGTCATGTTTGACATTATTTTTTGGGTTGTGACAGTTTGACAGTTCCTCTGATTGGTTGTCCAGTCCTCTCATATCATATCTGGTGAAGAGGCATTGCTCTGAGTTCAATTATTTTGCATAACACCTCTTCAGCACTATTACATTTTTGGCTCAACTTGAAGTCCTTCTGGTCTGATCCCATTTCATACGAAATTTTTTAACTCGGTGTGACTTTTATTTTCAGGGAATGTCGTGTTCATCATAAATAAACGTCCATAAATTTTCTAGAGAATAAGGGGAAAAAGACGCCCCTTATAACTTCAAAGTAATCCAGTAATAGCTGTCAATACATCCATGGGTACATTGGAAATGGCTAATGGCTAATTTGGCACCATTTATTGGAGCTGCTTAGTGAAAATGTAAAGAAACACTTCATGACAACTTCCTGTTTATCATTGAAAATTGTGATGGCAAAACCTTTCAAAATATGATAAGTCTGTAGGACAATTCAGTTATTTATCATCTCAGTAAAACATTATTATTTATATTTCATGTTGTATTTTTACATACCAAAACATGGCTGTTTGTGTTTTGACAACATTGGACGCTGATGCAACTGATCTCCCACTTTGTGTCATTATCAAGACAAGCATCAGGCAATACACTGTAACTGTAACATCCTATTTCATCATATTAACCAGCCGTGTTTTTCTTCACCCAGTGATTATATTATTTTCCGTTTGTCTTCCTGTTTTAACTCTGTTAACTATAGAGATTAGGTGATCAGGATAAAATTAAATTGGGCTAAAAATGTAGAGGAAGAGTTTGTTGTCACCTACAGATGGAGAGCTCTCAGTGTTGCAGAGAGAAATGAAAAGTCGACAGCAGATAATCCTCTCTGCTCGTTGAAAGCTGCTCTGAGAGCCAACGCTCCCTGAACGTTTAAGAGATGTTGACCTGCTGACCTCAGAGTGCTTCTGCTCAGCAGGGAGGATTTTTGAAGAACAGCATTTTGAGTCCAGCATGCAGGGCGACGTCTGTGTGTGTGTGTGTGTGTGTGTATGTGGGGTGGGGTGGGGGGGGGGGGGGGGGGGGGGGTGATACCTCCACCTGGATGTGTTTTGTCGCTGACGGAGCAGAAGCGTGCCTCGTCTGCTTATGAAACCCCCTGGGATAAATCAATTTCCTGGACAAAGCCCAGGAGATGAGGAGGCACGAACAGAAATTCACCCGAAACCTGACAGCGGGCTTTACACAGTGCATATCCAGCTTCTTTTCAGGTTGTCACCCCTCATTTCACGGGCAGGATGCGTTTGTACGAGAAAAGCCATTACTGCTGCAGTCACCTGAAATAAGAGAGAGCGCCTCGGAAATTCAGCCAAAAGGGCTTCAAAACAGGAAATGATTTTGTGGTTGGAGAGTGCTTCTATTCAGAGTGTGTCTGCTCTGAAAAGGGGGATGGGACTGAATTAAAACTACAAATCAGTTTTGGAAGTGAAAATCACAACCTGAGGTTCACTGTCAAATATTTTTAAATACTAAGGAGAGTGTGAATAGCAACATGTTGTCCACCAAGGACATCGAGTCCCTAAAATACTTTCAAATGTTCCTCTTTTGTTGTCAAACAGAGTTGCACATTATGGTATTTGTGTTTTATATTATGTTTTATTGATGATTCTCATTTTATAGTACTGTATATGTATATGTACGGGGTAATGAAGAGAAGCCTATGCGCCAGAAATGGGCTTGCCAGAAACTGCAGTTCCTCAAATGGCCACTTGAGGCTGGCTACAGAGCGAGTCAACCTTCATTAAGTCCCCATGTTAAAATGTCCAACTTCACAGCAGAAATAAACATGTTTACAGCCTGGTACAAAAACTGTTTTGGTCTCTATAGCTAATTTCCCATTCATGACAACTATACTGAGTCTATATTTTATTTTAACTCATTAACCTCTTCAAATTATACCAAGCCTTGAAGTTATGCATAATTACCAGCATGGCCGCTTTGCCTAACAGATGGGTGCCATTACAGATGGCTTGTTAAAGCACCCAGGCCTCATTCACCCACGATCAACATCTTTTCTGCTTTTTCAGATTAGCCCGGAGGTGGACGAGGCAGGACTGTCAAGTTAGTTAGATTACACACATACTGTACAGTCTATATTTTGGGACTCTGCATGCATGACCACCTCAAGTACTGCACTTCATAAAGCACTATTATGCGCTGCAACAGTATGTTGTAGAGGATTAGTTAAATAATCTAAATGTGATTACTTTGAGTATTTGATATAGTGCTGCTACGACAAACAGTGGGCTAAATCCTGTGCTGAACTATAAATTCCCTTGTTTTACCATCCGCCTCTTCACCCTCTCTATTCTTTCATCTGAGCTTTGTGATGAACTCGTTTGTTAAATACAATCGACAAAGAGCTCTGACTCAACCTGACGTGCTTTGTCCCTCAATTCTGTGAGCACAAATGTGTTTTCAGCATGAATACATCCTCCGATGAACTGCTGCCGCTGCCGTACCACATTTCACTCCAACGCTCGCCTTCAGCGAGACTTTCCGTATCTGTAATGAACTATGTCTCACATTTTCAACCTTTTTAGATGAAGGTGAATCAAATGAATCATTTTGAATGTGAACATTCACAACCTGCTGCTTTTCATGCATTCGCCCGTCTCCTCCCTCCTCTCCTGTGGCTAAAGGCTAACCGCAATGGCTCAATTTAGACACAGAAGCCCACACAAAAAGCTGTCAGCAGGAGATAAGTCACTGCTCACTTTGTGTCACTGGAAATTGGCACTTTGACTTCCAGAATGTATTTGTTGCTAGCAGTGTTGCAAACAGTGGAAGAATAATGGTTTAATTTTCCCCCCCTGATGCCTCATACATATGCAGCGTATGAGCTCCAGCTTCTGGTGATTCTGACGCTCATGAAAACTTAAAATTCTCATACAACACAATATGTCATCTGTGGTTCACTTGGCAGAAATTACCAATGCTGCTGACATTTATGAGAATGATTTTTGTTTTTTTTCTGGCTTGACTGCTCTGCTGTGAGTCCTATGATACGTCTTGTTATTGTTGGCAAGTATTTATTTCACCAAAGCAGAATATTGTCGACGGATGAAGAGATGAATGCAGTGTCCGGTTAAGTTGGCTGCAACTTGGAGTTAGAAAATAAGGCCTGCTTTAAATTTAAAGAGCTTGGTGAGAGAAGAAATTGCTTTGGGTTGAAATAAGTACATAACATACCTAAAGTGAGTACCTTAGTAAGTAAATTATGTTACATATGTAATTTTTGCGTATGCATTACATAAGTGCTTTCACATGGTACGTGAACACTGGTCTCCTCTGCTTGAAAAATCCAGGCACTTACCTGCAGCGTGCAGACTTTTCTGACTCTTACTAACACTTACACTTAAACAATTTAACAGGGAAATATTGTATTTTCTGTACTGTTTGATTTCATCATGACTAAACTAGACTAAGTTAGCAGTATCCCTTTTTATGGGTGGGAATCCTATGATTTGGATTCAATGTCATCTTTTCTTGATGGATTAAATAAATAGAAAGCGATGCATCATTTTCAAGTTTTCTCCACTGAAATAAAACTTTGCTCACACTTACTGGTCATGTGAAGGTCATTTTTCTGAGGCAGGAAGTGTGAATATTCAGGGGAGAGTTCTGCTTTGTGTTACCGGTGTGATATCTCCAGCAGTGAAGACCAGCCTCTCAGCTGCGGTGTTGCGTGGAAAGCGTGGAAAAAGCCCCCGTACCAAACACTGTACAGGTGCAGGTCTTTTGAAAAGAAACCCACTATGGATCTAGTTATTTCCTGCACCTGACGAGAGTTTTATAAAATGCCAAAGTGTGAGTTGATCAGCTGGGCTCAGTACTCAGAAAACCAACAACAAAAATGACTAACAAAAAAAAAATAAAGTCAGCCATTGACTTCAGGTCATTTCTGACCTGAAGTCAATGGCTGCCTGGAAATGAAACCAATTCAATTTAAAATCAGTTTAAACTGACCTCATGACTTTGGAAAGGGATGACAGTGGAGTAATAAAAGGCAATTTGTAGTTAATGAGCCGAATCTTCGTTATGAACCTTTTTAAGAATCTCCAACAGTCTCAAAACGTGACCAGACTTTTTTTTTTCAGCCGCTAAGACAGATTCATCTTCCTCTGTTGTTTTTTTGTTTCCTAATGAAAGACATTTGTTACATAATGTGACTCTTCTCGTCTCTTTAATGACGGTGTCAGACTTTGTCACACTTTAACAAAGAGTCTAATCTTGTACTTTTGTTCTGTTTCTCATCCATCCTGCCCTTCCTATCATCTTCTGCTCTTCCTCTCCGTCTGTTTCTAATTGATTTCATCCTCCTCTGCTAACATCTCTCCTCATTTCTTCTCCCAAACGTTTTCTTTGTAATTCATTTTTTTCCTATTATCATCCTCTTCTCTCTGCCTCTCTCTCTCAGGTGAACAAGCAGCAGCTGCAGGCCGTGAAGGAACGTTTCCTGGCTTTTCTCAACGGGGAAACTCAGATTGTGGCAGATGAAGCTTTCTGCAACGCTGTGAGGAGCTACTATGAGGCAAGACTGTTTTATCTCCCCTCTTAGAAAACAAAAGCATGCTTGTTTTCCACCTCTGCATTTCAAATCTTGCATACTTTTTACAGTGGAAACACACTAGAAATGTTTGCCAAACCAAGCATTAATAAAGTCAACCTGAAATTGCAATTGTACCGAACATTTCAACACCATAAACACAACAGCTTGGTAAAGTTCAGGGTGCTTGACTGATGATTTTACACATCTGTTCATGTTTTCATTCAGTTCATACATACACATTTTGCATATTTATAGTTTAAAAGGTAGAGTTTTAGCAAACTACAAGACACTATCACTGCCAGACCTTCTAACACATCTGGTCAGGTAATGCAAACAAAGTTTACTGCCCAAGATCTTTGTCAAATCGACACTGCGGTTGCTCCAGTAATGTTAGCTTAGCAAGCCATGGGGATACACAAACTACAGCTAGCTAGTTTCAAACTGTCCAGCGTTCAGTTCTGGTCATGTGAGCGTCAAGCCTCCGTCCACCTCCACATCTCTGATGACGGAGTGGTTGTTGAGATCTTATGGCACAAACTAATTCAGTTTATTGCAGACATCAGACTGAAACAGATTAGAAAATCGACCCACCAGCTGGTTTTCTGTTTGTGAAGGAGTTTTTCTTTCTTTTCTTCAGGAGTGCAGGGCCACCAATCTTTTTCTTCAAGCTAAAGCTTTTTAATTTCCGTCACCTTTGCTCCCCGTGATCGCCCTCCCCATCCCACATCACCACACAGCTTCTCTCTGATATTACTGAAAATGTTCTCCCTCCTTCTGCATGTCCACACATCTACAGCTGAAGCTCTTCGGATCTTCTTATAGTTGATGGGAACATATGCTTATCTAAACAGATTTTTACAATTCATGGACATTTTCATTTGTATTTTTTGTGTAGTTTTCTTCTAAAAATGTGTTCAGTATTTGGATGGACACTTCTGAGTCCTCCAGAGACTCTGTGACAAACCCTCCCACACCATGTTTCCATCTCCTCTGTCGGAGGAGGACAGCTGTGAGCAGAGATTGCAGGGTATTTCCTCCTCTTTTCCATTTTTCCATTCCTCTCTCTCTTATCTGTTGCTCCTCTGCCTCCATCTCTCCCTCTATCTCCCCTCATCTTTGTCTTCCCCTCCTTTGCTGAAGCGCCTATCATCTGCTGTGAGATGGAGATCTTATCGGCCACTTGCAGCTCGTCTCCTTAATTGCCAACAATTGTGAGACGAGAGGATCTCACTGAAACTCTCCATCATGCCGTTTTGCATATTGCTGCCAAAGAGCTGGCAGACAGACTGATCAAAGTGAGGCGACTTATCCTCTTCAGCGGACATAATCGTTCCCGTGAGATCAGGCACACTGCACATGTTGAATTGGTCTCCTGACACATCAGCGCGCGTTTTCACATCACCACGAACACCCTGCACACATACGCTATAATGACAACAACACGGATTTGTGCTGTTTTTCATTCATCATGTGAATTTGTGGAAGATGTTCCACATGAGGAAAGAGGGTTGTCACAGCGGAGAAACATGAGATGATCTGTTTTCTGCCTCTCACCCTGCTCATCGTTTCTGGTAGATGAAGAGTGGCAAGTGAGTGTGAGAATAGATACAGACATAAAAGTTTCTTAAATCAAGTATTACATGGGGGAAAATAAATAGATAAAATGGTCTCAACGCCTTGTACAGTCTTCATCAGGGATTTCAGCTATGTTTTGCGCCACTGATTATTTCACTGATTTTGGTGAAACTCTTTTGTAGGGATGTACCAGATTGAGGTCATATGATCGAATTTAAATTAATTCTTTAAAAGACAAACATGACTATCCCCGGTTGCTGAGATGATGATGGCCAGTTGGACACTGAACTTGTTAGATAACGTAGTGAGAAAATTGCAGAACCTCTCAGGCTCCAGCTCTGGGGATCCTGAGGCATTCCCTGGACAGATAGTTTCTATAATCCCTCCAGCGAGTTCTAGTCTCAGTCTATCCTCGAGTGTCCTGCTAGTTGGACATGCCCAGGAGGCAACCTGATTAGGTTGGAGAAACTGTGTATAGATAGCATAAAGCACTACTCATTTTAGCCTTTAGCCTTTAAATAGTAGAAATAGAGATCTCACTGAAAGTGAGTGGGCAAAGAGAGGTGGAGATGACATGCATCAAAGGGCTCTACCTTCAGTCTTGTAGCTACATGTTTAGCATCATGTTTCATAGTATATTTTCACATCAGCCAACCATACATCATAATGTAAAGGGCTGTGGTTAGCAGACAGAGGAGAGTGCTGTGTAGATGGAGGTGAATCATCAGCAGAGGAGGAAACTCTGGATTGGAAACAGGAAGCGGCGCAGCTGGAGAGCCAACAGGATTTTACAGCTTTCACACTGATTTTCCTCATCACATGAATACATCATTATTTCAGTGAAAGACTTTACCTCTCGAGCTGCACCAGCATCTTCCCCGCAGGCTGGATGTTTTTGACTCTGAGAGGTGAAACACTTCATATCTGAAAAGTTTCATACAGACTCTTCACGCCGTACACTGTAACAAGCTACTGCTGCTGAAACCAATAAACAAACCGAAAAAAATAAAAGGCTGTGGGAGGAGGCAGTGAAGTCTGAGAAAGGAGGACACAATAACAGGAACACTCCACGAAGGAGAGTTTAAACTTTGTAGTAACTCGATATGAATAATCAGTCAGATAGCAGCTCACATCTATTATGTATGCATATTTCTGCTAGTGGATAAAAGTTAATGTCAAAAGTGGCAAATATTTTCTGGTTCCAGTTTCTCTCACAAGCATAGTAAACTAATGATCTTTTTTTCATCACATATAATAAATGAATAATAAATATAAATGCATAAGCTGCAGTTTTTGGCACTTCAGCTTTGCCTTCACTCAAGAGAAGTGGCCACTTGAAATCCACGTGTTGGAGAGGCGCTGTAGATACACATTCTCAGGTCAGTAATGGGAATTAGTTAGTAGCCATTAGGAACGCTGATGTACTTATCTGTTTTTGCTTTGTGGAGTGAAAAGACTGACTGCACATTCTGGAAATGGTACTGGTGACTCTCAAGTGAGAGTGAAACAAAGTTGCTCCCAGGTTTTTTATGGGTCATCAAATCTAATGAGAAATGTGCCAAATTGAGCACCTCCGTGACCCTTTTTAGGAAAACAATAACATACAGGAGGTGAAGAAGTTAATACAGAAAGAAATATCTGATGAGGCTTGGTGCTTTTTAGAAGTGGACATAATGGCACAGTCAACTTGCTTTACTGGGGTACTGCCTCTACAAAGTGACAGGAGGCTGGGGGGCAATTAGAAAAAAACTCATGCAAAATTTATCAGATAAAATGAATAAACATTAGGATTGTTGACGTAGCAGAAAAGACAACTTTAAAGTTATGATCTGCTCTTTTCTTGCAGTGCTACCAGGTGAGATCGCTCCTGCCTTCTGTTGCTGTCTGATGTTAGCAAGCTACTGCTGCCTCATACACAACTGCTATCATTCAGCACATTAAAGTGGGTTAAAAGCAAGCAGCAGATCAGGGTATCAAGTGTACCTGAACTTTTCACATAAATCCGTGTCAGATCGCTGAAGAGGCTAATAAGCAACTTCCCAGACAACAGCCAAGGGACATTAATGAACATTTATTAATTGGTATAAACAAATAAAGTTCCCGTGTGACTGGAACAGCAGGCACTCTTAAAGTTAGCATCACTCTAGGGTAAATAAAAAATACATCTACCATGCAACTAATGTATAAATTCTGAATAATATCAGAATTGCATGTCAGTCAGATGCCTGCCTCCTTCCTAGACACTGGCCTGTACTGTATGGGCTGTCCTTGTCCTTGTTGCTGAATGGTTACTTTATCTGTCACTTTGTTTGTCCTGCACTTGGGCCCAAAGTGAGATCTCTGCACAGCTACTGACCAGACTAACTGTTGTGGATGCTTTTACGCTCATCACTGTCTGTTCTGCAGTCCTCCTGGCTGCTCCTGTCATCTCTATCTCATACATGTCCTCCTCACTGTCCATCACATTCCTTAATTAGCACCCATTACCACTCTGCTGCTATTTTTCTAATTAGCATCTCGTCCATAATTCAGCTCTTTGGCGCAACAGCATGAGCAGGCACAAGAGTCTGTTGAAATGTTTAATTTTGTGTCGGCAGCGTATGTCCAGTGTGTGTGATGCAGAGCTAATAAGATTCTTCCCAGTCAGTGAGATTGTCATGTGAGGAGGTTATTTCTGAAACGCTTCCTGGAGAGAAGTGACTCATGATTGTCTGCTTTAATGAACGTGATGGATGAATAAATATAATATGGCGTATCGCAAAGAAGACAGATTAAGTCACTTTCTGTCTGTATAATAATGGAGTGCTAAGACGCCTAACGATGACTGACTGACTGAAATGGCAGTAAACCTGAAAATGTATGAAGAAGAACCCAAACAGTCGAATCAGAAAAATGGGAACGAGCCAAAATGATATCCATGAATTCCTGGATGTCGATTTGAAACGGGTTGATATGAGAATAATTAAGAAATTGCATTACATTTTCTGACTAAACAGTCTTTTATTTGAATGACTGATTCTTACAGACAGGAGCAGACAAACTAACATTATCTTCATGGACTAATGGGACCAATGACAGTGCCGGAGTGACATCGCCCACAGGTTTCCAAAGTGCCGTTTAGAAGCTCAAAATATGCGATGGGCAAAATTTGGACCTGTGTGCTTTAATAAGCTATCTGTGACAGCACCTACCTGTCAATCAATATAATTTGAATGGGTGAGTCAAAATAAATAAATAAAAAAATCGGCTCTGTACAGTTGTCATGGACGGGGAAATTAGTCATAGTGGCCAATTTCATTGAACCAGGCTGTAAACATGTTTATTTCTGCTGTGAAGCTGGACAATTTAATATGGCCACGTCCGCATTGGCTTCATTTCCCAGCACCAGAGGATGCCACTTGAATGGGACAAATGAGCATTAGCTTCATATACTAACAGGACAAACGAGCATTAGCTTCATATACTAACAGGACAAATGAGCATTAGCTTCATTAACTCATAGGACAAACAAGCATTAGCGTCATACAGTATACTAACAGGACAAACGGGCATTAGCGTCATATACTAACAGGACAAATGAACATTAGCTTCGTGGTCTCTCTGCATGCTAATGTGCTTCACAGACTGACAGGTCAAATGAATGTTTGCTTCAGAGATTAACAGGTTAAATTAATGTAAGCTGGGAGCCCATTAAATTTTTTTCCAGAGCATCAGCTCCTGAACGTAGCTCTGTGATGATCTGTATTACACTTGAGCGTCAGTCGAATGATCAAATGACAGCTCGGCCGTTCTCTCTCGACATTTTCATTATCGACCTGCTTTGACTACTTCAGGATGTCTTTAGGTATTCATATCACTACAGACAGGTGTGTGTGTCTGTGTGTGCGTGAGAGCCTCAGGGGAGGAATGGGAAATGACATCCTCATCCATCAGTCATCCCTCTGAGAGGTGAAATGGTTTTAATTGCCTCTGTTGTGAACCTGCAGTTGTAAAGTGGATCACTGATACAGAGTAGGTGATTTAATTTAATATTGCTCACTGGGAGAAACTGCTACAGTTGTTGTGTTTTCATGTAAATTTACTGCAGTTGGGGCGACTTAACAACATGTCCTGTTAATAACAACGCCTGGGATTTGTTGCTGCCTTTGGAATGATCTGTAACAGCACTGAGCACTGAAACAACCAATCAGTTATCATAGTAGTCGCTAAATCATTTTATAATTATCCAACTGTTTCAGCTCTAAAGTTGATTATCATTCCAAAACCTTATTTATATCTTATTTTGGGCTCAGTTGAGTGTCAAGTTTCAGTTCTGATGAATCACATCAAATATGTTTACAGTAACAATGATCATTAGTTGCAGCCACATTTAAGTGCATTACCTTAAAATAAGTTTGAATAGTGTCTGTAGAAAGTTTGAACTACAACTGATGAAGCCAGCTCAAGGGTTAGAGTAGAGATCAATCTAAACACTGATGGAGGACTGTTGTAGAAACGATCTTCTGTAAACATGAAAAATTCTGCCAGCTCTAACAGCTCCAGATATCCAGTTGATAGTATCCATCTTTAATGTGTCGTTATCTTCCAGTGTTAGCAATGAGTCTGTGTCGCCATGAAAAAGAGGATCTAAAGAGACCCAAACATGGACTGCTGATATCACACCATCAGTGCTGCTGTGCAGAAAAACACATCAATTCTCTTAAATGATGCCAATTTATATTTATGAAGGTCATATTCCTGTGCTGGAGCAGCAGGTGTATGACCTGTAATTTAGTGTTTTAAAGCAGCTGGAGCCGGGTGCTTTAGGTGTGCGACATTTCTGGAGCTCAGCAGGACGCTGTCGCTGCTCAGACTATAACACCACCAGCCCTGAGATTTTCCTTTATTTAATGAAGGATTTCACCGATTCTGTCTTACCTTCTGACGTCCGTTGTGCTCTCAGCGCAGACCCGTCTTTCATCTCAAGCTTACGCTTTTAATCTGTGTGCAGAATGAGACGAGGAAAAAATCAAAGACACAAGATCAGCAGGTCAAACCAGGTCAGAGACAATGTCTGATCGATATCTGTATTTTCTGACTCACAAATCTTGAATCAGTGGCTCTCAGCCTGAGACTGCCTTTTATGAGTTCACCAGATTAATCATTATAACGGGTATTATTATCATTAAAGAATAAATGGCTAAAGCTATTTCTCCATTTTCACTTCATAAGTCATATCTTACATTTTTAGGTTGAGAATCTTGTAATCTGTAGAGCAGCTGTACAACATTTTCTAATGATTAAATGTTGGACTGCAGCTAATGATTTTCTGTCTAATTTTATAATATGATATATTTAATATGATACTGGCCAACAGTTTCTTCCCAAAATTAAATCGGAGCCAAACTACAACAAATAGAAAAACACAAACTTTCTGACGGGATATTTGAGTCCACTTTCATCTACTCATCATTCCCCAATCTGTTCACGATCAGCAGAATATCTCCTCGAATCCTGCATGAAAAACAGAGAAACAGCCTGTGACAAACCGCAGAGAGGAAAGTGACTCCAGCCCTTTGTAAAACAGCCTGTAGGACACGACATCTGTGATTTCCAAGAGCACTCTGTAGCAGACAAATCAGACCACAGCACACTTTTCTACTTTCCGTCAGTCCATCTCAGATGAGCTTGGGTCCAGAGAAGTTGCCAATGTTTCTAGTTTTCTCTTTGCGTGGTAGAGCCTTAACTTGCATCTGTAGATGCATTCATAAGGTTTGTTTACTGAAGTCAGGCTTTTCAGTCTTGCTGAGTCCATGTGGTAATATCCTTTACATAATAATGTTGGTTATTAATGCAGTGCTGCCTGCATTAAATGTCGGTTTTCAGTCTTTCACCTTGGACATGGTGAAATCTATATCCAACAATTTAAGCACAAAGTGTTTGACCTTGCCCCATCTTTGTGAAGACTGCCCCTTTAGTACCTGGTCATGATACAATCGCTACAAACCTGTTTACCTGTTGAATGTTCCAGATAGGTGTTTTAGTGCTACACAACACTTTTGTTGCTCCTGCTTAAACCTTTGATTTTATATTTACAAAAAACAACACTGAACACTGGGACATCAAGAATAATATTACCTTTGTACTGTCTGACGGAAATAGGTGCATGATATTCTTTGATTACTTTGACTACTACATTACTGCAGGAGTGTAACCTTGATTATTTGTGAAATGTGTCTCCAAAAACATGTCAGGGTGGTGGCGATCTTTGTTAAAGGAGGCCCATTAATTTGCTAATGTGATGTGTTAGCATCACCATTACCCTCTCCTCTGAAATGTCTTTTAGTGTAATTGCACTAAAGGACATTTAGTGCTGAAAAGGATGTGGTCTGATTATTTATCTGATGTTCTCAAAAAATGGAATGGCAAAGAAGTGTTCTTAATGTGCTGATTTCAATCCATCTCATTTGTCCCGCTGCAAATAGTTTTAGACTTCAGGCTGATTTCAAGCTTCACACCGCTGAAGAGAGATTTCAACAAATTATTGTGGAAAGCCAACTCAGAGACAGTTCAGGAAGTTATTATACAGTCTGTAGTTATACAGTATAACCCCTGCAGACACTCGAGCTGAGAAAAAGACATAGATAGAAAGGCATGTTCACGAGCCAACAATTTATTTTTTTATAAAGAAACTCATAAAAAATCTGAAGAATGAATGTGAACTAGACAAAAAAAGGAGGTTCAGGAGGTAGAACCTGATAAAATTGTGAAATAATAAATATCCTACAAGATATAGAAACAGCTCCATCCTCAGTTACATTCCGTCATCTCATCAAAACATGACTCATCAGACCGGGCCACCTTCTTCTGCCCTGTGGTCCAGCTGACGATGTCACTGTCAGCAGTGGACATGGGCGCTCTCTAGGTGTCCAGCATTAACGTTTCACTTCTTTGTTTCTGTCTTTTCTGTCTCTGCTCTGACTGAACATCACATAAAGACGTCATATAAATAACCAAACCGCAACTGAGCAGGATATTTGGTGTAAGTTTGTATTTACCTTTCAAACAAACAGACCTGTCATGTACAGAGAGGCTGTGGACACATCAGGAGCTCCGTCACTCTGCCTCCAGGCTGTTTAATGCACATGCTCCTCGGCGTGTGAGTGGGAGGCCTGTATCTGTCTGGGTCTGTTTGCTTTGATACAAGTTTCACATGCAAGCCTGCTAATGCAGCATGAAAGTGGATTTACACTCAGCTGAGGAGAAATGTGTAAACGTTTGAAGTCTGTATGCATGTGCTTTTTTTCTTTTCCATAGATGAACATGAGGTCCTTCCTTTACATGTTTATTTAAACAATTCATCTGCGCGAGCCATTTTTAAAAATCCTTTTCAGAGGATGCAAAGCTTCACCGAAGACTCTTTTTATCACTTCTGTGGAGATTTTAATATTTTCTTGTATTGAAGGATGTTATTCATGTTAGTCAGTTATTTGTTAAATCTGCCATTAGTTGTTGAATCAAACCATCATGACAGTCCAAACTATTGCTGTTGTTGTTGTTGTTGTTGTTGTGGTTGGTTGGTTGGTTGGTTGGTTGAAAAAAATAAAATAATAATAACAATAACAATAATAATAATAATAATGAAAAGATAAATAAATACAGCCAAGAAGGGCCAAAACCCTTTCCTCCATGGATGAGACATGGGACTGTGTTGTGGAGAAATTGCTGAAATCAATTGTAAATGTTGAGGTCAGGAGGGAAGAAAGTGTTCAGGAGCCTCTGATGTCTTATGCTGTAATATTTATTGATGCGTGTCCAAGGAGAATTATAGACAAGTACATCATTAGTGCCTGAGTTGGTCTCACATTCTGCCCAACTCATGCTGGTGGATAGACTTTAGACAGACCCAAGATAACATCACAAATATTATATGCCCCAAATTAGTCAAAGAGAATGTTTTTACCTATGTTAGTGTTACTGCCAGCACTCTAGCCTGGAACCACCCACAGAAAGATATCTATTATGTCTAAGAAGGCAGTAATAGGTCTCTTTGGCCCTGGCCACCATAGTGTTGAGATAGACTGGCACCTGCTGTTCTCAAGCAAAGCCAAACGATTAATACTGCAGAGGACCTCAAGGCCCACACGTGACCCCAACATAAGGGTAGAAAATTCCATAACACACTGATCAATTTTTATATTTTGGAATATTTTGATCATCCTTTAGACTAGTGGAAAGAAAACACCCCAAATCACATTAAGGTGTTTATTTCACCGAAATGTAACATTAGGTAATGGCTTGTTTGAATATTTAATCATAACATTTCAGACAACTAAAACATTCATGTATATTAGTTAGAATTTTTCATCTGTAGAGCCCCAAAAACAGCCTTTGAAAAAGGGCGCTGAGGTGGGTTGCTGTGGGCGTGTCTATACCTGCTGAACGTAACCGCTGTGAAAGAATCAGGAAATAATGCTTTATTTCTCCACCAAAGCGTGCTCTCTCTCTCAATTGAGAGTCGGACTCAGATTTAGAAGCTGGTACGTGAAATAAAGAAAGTGAGAACACACATACAGGCAGAGTTTAGTCCATGCAAACTGCAAGCAAAGCATATTTCCACATGTCGAAGTATGTTTAGAAGAACATACACTGGGAAAATGGCCAAATCTGAGTAAGTCAACAAAGTCTGGCGGGCTAAACGCTTCTGAAACTCCCCGTGGCGTTTGTAGTTGCGTGCAGGATGGGCCAGATACTTGTGCAGCCGGCTTTAGGAGCCTCCAAAAAAGAGGTTTCTCCTCAGCACAGCGTTCATGCAAAATGTAAGTCTACAAATAAACATCGGCCACTGCCATCGTGAATGTCATCTTTATTTGCATATGCCAGGTAAGGAGGCGTACATCGGCCGATACCGATGTTCATCCGATGCATCGGTGCATCCCTAGTTTTTATGGAGGGATTTGTTCATATATCAGTCTGATTCCTAACATTTTATTCCTAAAAACGCAGTGAAAATGTCTTTTTATGGCTGTTGACAGTGTTTTCTGATTTATGGAGTGATAAAAAGAGAAACCTTTGACTCAGATATATCAACAAAATCAGTCATAACCTTAAGATTTTGAAATGTATAAAATAGTTTTTTGAGATACTGCACGATTTTGATATTTAAACATAAAACTGAGTAGTCAACAGGGAAAGCATATCCATTTTCAGCTGCCCTGCCCACAACTGTTTACTGCTATTTTAGTTCACTCCCACCACACTTAAAGCTTCATTTCTGACCATGGCAGGCAGCACACTACCTGGCCAGCAGCAAACAGCAGACAGACACATTGGTGAATGTAGCTGAGCATATAGTAGCTAAAGAGGCAAATATTTCCCTCAGGAGTTGATAGCGACCAAAATCCAATTTTAATATAATTATTAGTGCAGTGACACTGGAGAGAATAGCTGTTTAATTTCTGCTGCTTGTTTGTCATATTTTCCTTTAATACATCAGATTTTTGTTGCCACTCAACAGAGATCTCAGAGATCTGATGCCAAACTCAGACACATGATGAAAAGATTTGAGTGGGTCTGACGTATGTGAGCAGTCAACAAGTTGATCAAACCTACATTTCCTTTTTTCCTTCTAAATGATATAAAGCTGCCGCTTCCTCTTCAGCCCCCTCAGGTTTTTTTTGTTTTTTTCCCAGGCTTCTTGATCAGTGGGAGGTGACGATGACTCAACACTGTCTCTGCTGTGAAGTCGAGCGACCTGTTAGTCTGTCACATTAAAGGACTGCTGACATTTCCAGCTGTCTCCTCTAACCACAGATCCTCATTATGTCCCCGAGGACACATTACTGATATATCTCATGACATGGAATCCAAACCATCCTCATTAAAGGAAATGTTGAATTTTTTGGAAGTTAGCAATTTTAGAAATTTGTTTGTCACTTTTCATGGAGCTAGACTAGCATTTTGCTTCTGGTCTCGGTAGTAAAGCTGTAGTGTGGAGATTTTATCTCCCCTCTGTCTCCCCCTTCAAAAGCCACAGTTCAGGAAACACAGGATCACCATTGATCACAACCATTGGCCAAAGAAAATAATCTAAGGTGAAACCTCTTGCATCTAAAGGACAAGCTTAATGACTATTTAACGATTAGTTAGTTAACGCTGATAGTCCGCCCAGTACGCTGCTGTTTTCAGAGAAAGGTTAGCCTGGGTGCCAAGCAGTTTGAAGGTTGCTCTACCAGGTAATTAAAGGATGGGACTGGAGAATAATCTCATTAAAACGGGCAAACTATGAATTATGGACATTTTGGGGTTGTCAAGCTAATTGACTATCATTTACAAGATGCACTGTGCCTCCTTCTAGTGAGTGGAGGCCCCTTTTTGTTTTAAAATGCTGAATGTTACAGATGTTTGAAAGGTTCTGCACTCCATTTTTAAGCAGGAGGCTAAAATACTGTTCATTTTTCTTCAATACATTTAAAACTCATAAAACCAGATATACCAGATGAGTCTTTCCAGTTAATTGAGGGTAGGCCTGCTTAAAACGCGAGGTCTCCTCACTGGCTTTTTCTTTTGATACTGACTTTTGACCAAGGTCCTGATCAGCATATGTAATTTACTTAGTTGTCAGAACTGTAGGTGATTGAATAAAAACTGAAGACACCTTACTCCTCAAATAATGGATTGACAAATACTTGGTCATTGTTTTTGTTATTTTTTTATGCTGTATCAGTATGTAAGTTGACATTACTGATTTGCTTACATCGCTAGGACACTGACACTCTTCTCTATCCATTTATATAAAGACTTTTACTGTGTGAACACCTGTGACATGCAGGCAAAAATATCTAGTTTCAAACTGCATCAAATGTCAAAGCTCCACATACACGAAAATAGCTTTCAGCAGACTTTAGTTTGAAGGAAGTATTTAATTGGGAAGCCACCCGTTAGCCCGAGGAATACATTGTTAACAATACTTCGAACAGCACTTGCACGGAAAAAAAGGACAGCTCTTTTCAATGCTCTAATATTCCTTTTGCCTAAAGAAGGTCCATTGACTGAAAGGTTTGGTATTCTAAAACTGTCGATATTCTAAAATATCGACTAAATAATCGAAAGAAAAGATAAAAATTTAGAAATGTAGACTGAAATAGACTGACTAGTGCCAATATTTATACAAATACTGTTTGTGTATGTGCATGAATGAAATAATATTCCAGCAGCACAACTTGGAATCCTTATTGAGGTAATTTAATGACTTGTCCTGCTATGATTTGCTGTATGTACTGCACTCTATCTTCTTTTCTGTTGGTGCTGGTTATGAACTGTGCTTTTTCTTTCACTGTTCTGACATGAAGCTGCTTTAGATAAAAGCTGAAATGTAAAAATATTTTTAGATTCTATATAATTTCACTATAGCAACAGATGAAAAACAGTTTTTCTTTCTTTCTCCCTCCTCTCACATGCATAGGTCCTTATGTTCAAATTGTGATTATCACCACAGGTACGTGATTACTGTAGTTCAAGCAGGTCCTTGTAATAATTGAGCTTGTTAGTCCAAATTAGTAACCCTTGTCCGCATTTTCCATTCCATTTCTACTAAGGATAAGTAGGATACATTAGTCAAAAGAAATATATACATGTATATGATTTAGACCAGGTGAAGCCATGTAGTAATGCTCAAAATTTGATCTAAATATTTGGAGTAACCTCTGAACTCTTTGAACTCTAAATTCAGTCAAATATATATATATATTAAAAAACAGTGTTCTGTTTAGGAGGAAAAGCGATTTAGGGTATCATATGACTCTAATAGCTCTCATCCTTGTGTGTTCAGTTTAATGGAAATCAGGAAGTTTTGATACCAGAACATATAAACACTTTGACTCAGTCAGTCACAGCTTCAGTTTTCCCATCTTTTATGGAGATTCCCCTGTAAACCTCCTTCTGGCAGTAAGAGGGATTTTCCTCCTTTGCAGTCGAATAAGCACATCTAAATCATTTTGTCCCCACAGTTTTTTTTCTCATTTAGCTTTGTGTTGTTTGTCCAGCAGACACTTGTATGATAAAAAACACAGTTGCATCTGGATCACACAGAAGCTGCAAATCATTCCTGGCATTTCATTTAACTGTGGTTTTACAGTTTTCTTATTGCCTCTCCTTTCGACTTATTTGTTTCTCTCATGTTTGATAGAAGAGGGAGAGAGTATCCATGTCTACCATCTAAAAAATGTCTCTGTTGGGTTTTTTGTTGATCCTTGACATCCAAAATGTCTTAATACCTTTACATAGACTTTCATTTATTGCATTCTCTTTACTGATTATTGTCTGGAGGAGACTAGCAGGGATTATCTTTGGACGTATTGTGGTGAGTAATATGGCAAAAACATCAACAACGTCTTGACACTTAGTGTTCATGTGATGGCATGGGAGAGTCTCATAATGAGCCCCTTATATCACCAGTGAGAGTGTTTCAGAAGAGTTTTTCTTCCATACATGGAAGGAGAGGGCGAGGCATGGGAGAGTATTCCTCAGTTTATGCATGCATCTTTACTCACACTACCATGAATCAGCCTTGAGAGCCACAATTCATCATGGTCTGTTGTGGGATGGTTTTAGGACCGACACTGATCATCGGGCACAATAAAACTCCTGCCATCTGATTGTAACTGTATGGGTGATCAGAGTGTGATAAAACACTCGCTCTTACCACACTAATGAGAGGCATTTTTTAAACATTGATCTTGCTATCTTATTAATGACTGCTCGATCTACTGAATTATAGGCATTCAGACACTTTCGTTCTTTTTTTCCCTCATTTTTGTTTTTTGTTCTGTCGTGGCCTATTTTGTTCTCAGTTCACTGAGTTACAATGTGCATGAAGTCACACAGTGTGTTTCCATCTTCATCAGAGCATTGAGTCAAAGCAGCATTTCACCACTGTGCACTGATTTCCTGCTTTGTCTGATCGGACACAAAGCAGGAGGATCATTCAGAACATTCCTTATCAGAAACTGAACCGAATCCTCTAAGTGGTTCTCCTGACAAATCTGACATGTCACCTCGAAACAGCTGTTTGTTATGGCTCTGATGCTCGCTCTCTGTGGTCTTTTAGTTTTCCTCGCAGATTGATGACTTTCATAACTTCACTACTTCACGGTTCATCTGTGACATCTGCAATTTGAAAGGAGAAATGAGACTGGTGTTAAAAAGATTCTGCAGCTTTGCTCGAGGCAGAGGAAAAGCCCACGCTTGTTCCTTTAATCTGCACATCATCAGGTTTTTATTGAACATGAAGTAATTGGTTTTTAGAATAAACTCTGTGTCAGATCAGTTCAGCTGGTAGATGATCTGTTACGGGTTTGACAAAATGACACATGGCCTCCAAAAAAAAAAAAAAAAAAAAACACTGTGGTGGGAGGGTCGAGTTAAGAGTTCTGTGTCGTATCTGACCAAATTCAGCCTCCACACAGTCACAGAGAATGGGTAATAATGTCTGAATAGCACCTGCTTCCTGTTGAATTGCAACCTGTCTGTGAGGTTTTTGTGACTGAATAATCCGACTGATTATTATCATTGATGGGTCTCAAACAGATCATCTGCAGCTTTGCAGAACATCTTGAAACATTAATCTGACAATAAGAAACAAACCTTTCAAGTAAAAATATCCAACTTACTATGAAATCAAGTCAGTCCAGTCCTTATTTTATAAGAGCTGCAATCCCTTCAGTAATGTTGACATGGCCTAGTCCAGGCAGGTTTCTCCTCATCCTAAGTTTGACTGGTCGACATGGGTCCATCCATCTTCTTCTGCTTATCCAAGGGCGGGTCGTGGGGGTAGCAGCTTCAGCAGGGAGGCCCAGGGCGCCCGAGAGACATAGTCCCTCCAGCGTCTCCTGGGTCTTCCCCAGGGCCGCCTCCCGGAGGGACGTGCCCAGAACACCTCACCAGGGAAGTGTCCAGGAGGCATCCTCACTAGATGCCCGAGCCACCTCAACTGGCTCCTCTCGATGCGGAGGAGTAGTGGTTCTACTCCGAGCTCCCGCGGATGGCCGAACTTCTCACCCTATCTCGAAGGGAGAGCCCAGCCACTTTGCGAAGGAAAGTCATTTCGGCCACTTGTATCCGCGACCTCATTCTTTCAGTCACTACCCAAAGCTCGTGACCATAGGTGAGGGTAGGAACGTAGATTGATTGGTAAATCGAGAGCTTCGCCTTTCGGCTCAGCGCCCTCTTCACCACGAGGGACCGGCGCAGAGTCCGCATCACTGCAGAAGCTGCACCTCCGCCGGTCAGTCTCCCGCTCCGTCCTTCCCTCACTTGAACAAGACCCCGAGATACTTGAACTCCTCCACTTGAGGCAGGATCTCAACATGGGTGACTACAGTAATCACTGTACTAGTACTCTCATTACTTTTGTCAGTTTATTAGGTGTCTTGTTACTAGAAATTGTTGCTCTCATATTGTCTGTTTTATATCATACTTTCCACCCCCACATCCTGGTATACCTACTACATGCTAAGATGACCATAATGTCACCTTTAAGCCTCAATTTAGAAATCTGTGTCAATTTGATAACAAGCTTAATTGTGTTCACCATGTAAAATTATTATCTAGTCTTACTATTTATGTATTTGGAACATTTTCAAATTCCTAAAAAGGCAAAACTTATTTTCATTCAGTTCTGTCTGTGAAACTTTTTCTCCAACACAATGAAATGTCAAAGAAATACTTGAAAGTTCTGAAATATGATCTAGTGAGCTCATGGCTGCAGTACTGCTGACTGCTGCTTTCTCAGCAATCAATTAAATGAAACTCATTCTACAGGGACACTGGGTTTAAGACTTATACTGATATATGAAGTGTTCAGGCTCTCTGACAGACTTAGAAGTCTTGAAGCAGGCGATGGAGATGTTCCTAATATCAAGCTGGAACATGTTTTATGCATGAAGGAACATATGATCCATAGATAATGGTGGAGGACTTAAAAGAGAGCTTGGCAGTACAGCTCCATCATAACACGGGAGATTAAATGTATACAACTGAGCTATCTGCCTGGTCTTAAACAGCTGAGCTGAAAGGGATGGTCGGAAATAAAAGAACTTTCTGATGTGTTGCTAACATTACTGTGGCAATTTGTTTTGTATTTTTACAAGAAACTTTTAATTATTATTAATTTTAATTACAAATAGGTCCAACATAATCTCTCCCTGTCTCTATTCTCACAGTTCTTTTAGTTCCTCTGAAAGCTTTCATTCTGTATATATAAATGATATAGAGGTACCTGAGCCATCAGCCATCATTCATGGTGATCTAACCAGAATTTAGCGGATATTGGTGCTGTTGGTTCCGAAGTGATTTTCCTTCTTCTGTATTTGCCTCATTTGTATTTCTTAGTGTTCAGTATTCTTTTAAAGTCAGGGTTAGTCACTCTGTGAAAAGTTAGTTGATGAGTCATTCCCAGGTTGTCATACAGTATACTGCCGTTTTGGGTTATGATCGCTGACAGTATAAAAAATGGGCGGTGTATGTGTGACTCCATTCACAGGTTTCTGAAGAGCTGCTTTGAAGTGTAATCTGTGGCGATGGCCGCTGCTACGTTGCCAGTCCTGCCTCTTCCACCTCACGGTTAATAATATCGACAAAGATGTGGTTCATCAACAGGCTAATTGATACCTGAAGGCTTAATAGAAGAGGAATAGAAGAGGCTCGGAGTGAGTCAAACAATGCAACAGGTGACTTTCATGCCCCCAGGTTGTCAATACTGATGTTCACAGCACTGAAAAAGTGGCTCAGAGTGAGGCGTATTTGACACCCTGGGAATGAAACAATCTTTCTGGAGTATGACTGATCTCACCTTCAACGATGTCTTCACTCTTACTTAACATAGAAACACAAGACTCTCCTGGATCCTGCATGTTAATGTTATGACCAGCAGTTGTAATTCTTTTTATTTTGTTTCTGAGAAATCGTGTTTTCTGTCAGTTTGACAGACAGCTCTAAATCCTACAGTATCCATGAGCTTTGGCTGCTGTTGCTATGGAGAAGCCTGTAGGGCAAAAATCTCAACCATTCTCTGGTTGCAGCCTCTCCAATGTAAGGATTTTCTGTTTTATGTCATGTTTTATGGCTTTAGGAAAAAATGTTTTCTGACAGTCCAGTTAGTTGAACAAATAGTCATTCAGTACTAGAGAAAAACCTACAGCTCTACATTTCATCATACAACATAATTGTTTTGCTTCATATTGTTGGGTTGGTTAGTGCTTTTAAACCTGTTGCTGTCTTCAGTCTGTCAGATGGTCTTCTTTCTCCTCTTAAGCAGCTGTACCGACACTCAGGGCTGCAAACACTCATCGTCTGTGTCTTTAATCTCCTGACTCACAGCCCGTCGCTCTGCTGGTGTGTAAATAATTTAGTGAAATTTTAAAGCCCCAATTAATTCGAGCAGCAGGGAGGGAGGATGTCTCCTGCTGATCGATTCATTAGTAATAATGGCTGACATTTGTGTCGCTAGACAAAATGGAGGAGAGCCTATAGAATCGAGAGAGCCGCAGAGGGAGGCCTGCTGTCTGACTGATGACCTGATTCAAGGCTCAAATCGCTCGTTATAATGTTTCAGCACAGACGTGACGGTTCAGTCTGAATCCAACCTGAGTCCTCAAGCTAATACTCTTAATTGAATACATCCTTCTAGTTTACATGTTTGTGGCTATTTAAGTATCAGCATCATCGTTCGCAAAATAGCAGAAATGGCCATTTTCAGTACCAGCCTCCAGGAAAAACTCATTACATATATAATGCTCTGAGCAGGATGTGTTTCTCCAAAAGTTGAATCTCTATCAACTTGTGTCGACTGTGTTTTTGGTGGCCTGCACCGTCGCAGCCAAAATGCATAGCCTCAATCTAAAAATGGACAAACCTGCATTTTTGCCACAGCACTGGATTTGGTCTCAAACCGGCCTTAGGTTGTCATTGTCTAAAATAATATTGATGTAATGAAACAGAAGTGTTAGTGTAACATTAGTGTAAAATCCAAACTTGAGCCTGTAAATCAGAAATAATTTCCTCAAGTTTTTGGTTTTGTTTCTGAAATCTGGTCTCTGTTTTAAAAAAAAAGGATAGTCTGACATTATGATTGTACAGTGTGGGGTGGGGGAGTCATTGATCCAGGCTCAGAGGGTGTCTGGATGGGGGGTCAAAACCTCCCGCAGGCTAACAGGAGGCTCAGAGCCGCCAAGGAGGAAGTGACCTTTGCACGCGCACACACACACACAGAGGGACTCAAACAGTAAATGATGTATCTACTAACAAATATTGTGTGTATCAAGGTCTGATATATCTTCTTTGCCTGTGCCATAGAGCATCATTGCATTTACACAAAAACAAACATAATCCACACTGTTACTTCATTCCCTTGAACACACATGCTGTTTATTTTGACTCAGTAACACGTATACCATCCTGCTGTCATCCTACTTCCTGCTGCTAGATTATAAGTCCACAACAAATGCATTATTTCGTCTGTTTTATGTGATATTTGATAAAACCTACATTGACCAGATATTTTAGGATATTACTGAACAAGTAATTATAAAAAACGCAACGCTATATTTGTAAGTTTGAAGAATGTTCGTCTTCAATAGGAACCAGTGGGTCTGAGAGCTACAGACAGGAAGTCAGAAAATAGTGAGAGACACACTGTCACATTGGTTTGGTTATTTTTTTTAGGAGATTTGTTCAGATATAGTGTGTGTGTGTGTGTGTGTGTGTGTGTGTGTGTGTGTGTGTGTGTGTTAGCTCAGACACAGAGCATGAGGATAATTACAGACCACAGTAAGAGGATGGTGATGATACCAAGTCAACACATTTAGACTCAATAGGATCATTTGTTCCAGTAATGAAACATCAGGGCTGCGTTCATCTGCGGTCCATTTCAGCTCAGATAGAAAACAATCAGATGAATTAAAAAACAGTAATCATACTGACATGGAAAAATAATCTGTGCTGGTTAACGAGCCACCGGCTCCAACATTAGTCCATCTTTATGCCAGTAACCATTATTAAATAATTACCATTTCACCATCTGCTGATTGCTAAGACAGGCTGTGTGAAAGGCCACAATGTTCACATTATGACAAGCTAATGACGATATGGTGATGTTTTTCAATTTGGTCAGTCAGATGTAATTCTGTTCTTGGGACCCAAAATATCTAATTGTTGTTTCTTTGTTATCTGATCAATAGCTGCATTCAGCTTGGTAGAAAACGGTGTCTGATTAAATGACTAGAATGGAAACCAGCAGGGAGAAGAGCTGACAGCAAGGAATTAAAAAACACTTCTCTAATAGGAACATAAGTGGATGAAACCGATCATTTGAATTGATATTTTGGATGCAGGCATGTAGGCATGTTTCATTTGTCCAAATAAGTTTAAATATAAACTGCAGTATGAATTTTGAGCCCCCTTAGAAGTGTAGCAGTTGGTCTTTGGTTACAGAAAAGGAAGTGCTTCAAGTACTTTATTTTAGATACTCAAAGTTCTTCCAGAGATCGAGGGAATCTCACCACCAGCACGTTGTACCCACCTGGGTGATGCACGGCAGCCTTTTTGCACCAGACCGCACCGTCACACTTCAGCTTGCAGTGGAGAAGGAGGGAAACAGAGCCAATTACACTGGATAATTAGGTGGCCAGATGGTGCAAACCAGTCTGGGAATATTGCCAGGACTCTTGGGAACCCACTGCCCTCTGTGACAAGTGTCATGGGATCTTTAATGACCACAGTGTGTCAGGACTTCAGTTTAACGTCTCCATCAGAAGGATGACAACTTCAAGGGATTCTCTGTGTGACTGCATTGGAGTATTGGGATTTTATTATTGTTTCCAGAGGGAGGACTGACCCACCAACACCACTTCCAACAGGATCTTCTCCCTGAAGTTCTCCTATACAGATACTAATCAAGCCGACACAGATTTGTTTCAGTCATTTTACTTACTGCTGTTAAAATGAAGATTGATCTGTTGTGAACATTTCCACTATTTCAAACTATGATCCTAATGCATTTGAGACCATCAGTTGTGTTGTTCAGAGGTAATGTTGGTGTAAAGTAAGTGGCCCTGTTCGACTACTGTAGTAATCCATATTATAGCAAGAACTACTCAACTAATTAAAGAGAAACAGCGGTCTATCATGACATTAAGGTCAATCATTCTGGGAAATTTCAAGAACTTTAAATGTGTCTCTAAGCGCAGTTGCAAAACTCATCAAATGCAATGATCAAACTGGCTCTCATGGGCACTGCCCCAGGAGTGGAAGACAGAAAGTTACCTTATCAAGAGAGCAGCAAGAAGAGGAGACTTGTCTGAGCTAAGAAGCACAATAAATGGACATTAGACAGGTGACAATCTGGACTTTGGTCTGATGATTCAAATTTTGTGTTTTTGGATTCCAACCACTGTGTCTTTGTATGATGAAGAGAAGGTGGTGATTTCCACCGTGAAGCATAGAGGAGGAGGTGTGTTGATGGTGTGGGGGTGCTTTGCTGGTGATTTATTCAAAATTTAAGGCACAGTTAACCAGTGTGGCTATCGCAGCATTCTTTTGCAACATGCCATCCCATCTGGTTTGTACTCAGTGGGACCATCATTTGCTTTTCAAGAGGACAGTGACCCAGAACACACCTCCAGACTGTGTAAGAACAATTTGACCAAGAAGGAGAGTGATAGTGCTGCATCAGATGACCTGACCTCTACAGTCACTTGTAATTGAAATTGTTTGGAACTGCAGAGTGAAGGAAAAGTGGCCAATGAGTGCTCAGCATATATGGACATGAAAAGCTTTACATATGACTATGTCATGAAGCTGATTCATAGTTTTGATGTCTTCAGTATTAACCAACAATGTAGAACATTATATACATAAAGGAAAAACACTGAATGACAGCGTGTGTCCAGACTTTTGACTGGTGTATAGTAAAATCTGTTTGTTAGCACAGTGGACAGCATGAACATGTTTTAGTTATTGTCAAGAGCTCTGACTTTCATTGCAGTCTTCAATCTCAAAACCATCTTACTGAACAGCTGAGTGGGATACAGTTTTCAGTATTCCTAACGCTGCATGTATTACTTAAGATGTGTAACAGACATTTATTGGTTCCCTGGTTTTGTGTCTGTTAGTGGGATTAAGAGCTGAACAGAGAATGAAACATCACTTTGAGCTGTTGAACAAATCTTTTGGTCTCACCTGACAGTCAGACTCTTTGCAAAGCCATGACTTAATCCCACTATAAACTCCAACATCTGTCTCTTCATTTCAAGTGTCATCATTTGAACAGTAAGCTTTATAGTCTTTGGCCTTCCTGCGTCTTCTCCTTCAGCAGGAGCTTTTTAATGTCGTTTCGTTCTCTGCAGTTCAGAACAGTTTGTGTTGAGGGATGCAGTGAGTCAAATTAACTGCTGTTAGCAGGCTCCTCTGGTGGCAGCTGCATCTGTCACCTCCCTCTTCATCCACTTAACGTTTGCCCATTTCCATTTATCACCATAAAGAGGACTCTCTCTTTGTCGTCTCTCAGCGCTGCCCCCTGCTGATTTCAAATACCACCGCTAATTTCTTCGACACCAAAACAATAGTTTTCTCTGGTGTTTCTCTTTTATCTCCTTGTTGAGACTCGGATTCTGCTGATCTGTTCTACGTCGTTAGTCTTGTAGCTCCACTGCAGTTCCTCTCCATCTGCTGTTGGTTCACGCTCCACAGGTCTATCGCTGCCATGAGGCAGCGTTGCCAAACCCCAGAACAGACTGAAGGTGGTCACGTGGCTGAGTCAGGACGTGGTATTTTATGTCTGTCACTGGAAAACCTTCAGCCTATCAGCAAACTAAAAAATATTTAATATTATTATATTATTATATTATATATTTTTAAAATGTAAATCATGAATATACTCCTAGAATAATTATTTTGTTGTTATGGATGTCCACGAAAATGTTTAGTGACCTAGTTCAAATTTTTCTACCTCATTGAAAAATCTACAATGTCTGAACATGTGAACAATATTTTTTCTTTCAAAAGTTAAACTGTGGAGTAAAAGTTTAAATGTCATTTTGTCCAGATTTAGGGGTGTAGATTTAGCTGTATTTGTTGGTGGTATAATGCCTCCTGATTTCCAAAAGGCCTCGAACCTCAATGAAATAGGTTGTTTCTTAGTGTCTTTCTATATCATATGTGTTTTCTCATCTGCCACCATTATAGTTAAAGATTTATCATGTTTGGGTTTCTAAAACTACTTTAAGTTTAAGTTAAATACAAAGACAAAGATGCTGGTCAAATGCCTACCCATCCATCAGAAGTCAAATGTAACCACAGAAGTTTCTTAGCCTGGTCCCATTTTTATATTCCTAAATGTATTGCCTTCATCTTAGATCTTTCAGAGATCAGAGCAAATGTTTTGCTCAAATTGAAACATTTTCAGCGTCCACATCTTTGCCTCAATTGTTGCAACCTGGAGGCAATTTTCTTTCCTAAAATTCACTTTGTTTTCTGTCTGAGCACACTTTTGAACTGACATATTTCTTTAATCAACATGACAAATGTTAAGTTGACTTCTCCTAGCAACAGCTATCACAGCCTCTGTGTCGACTAAAAATAACATGCTGAGTTCAAAAGGGGTAAAACATGAGATGATCATCTCTGTTGAGGTCCCTGCTGTACCTGAAATAGGTTGGTGGTGTATGTTCTTACAGGTGATCGCACCTGAATCATAAAGTTTAACTTTAATTCTTTGCTCGACATCAGTTGCTGTAGTTTATCCCTTTCAGTTCCTAAACCAATAAGGCCATTTAAAAGGGGGAAGTCTCAGCCTGCCAATCACAGAGTTGTTTTTATAAGAACCTACTGTGGCCAACATCCAGTCCAAGTACGTGGATCACTGATGTGTTTTTAATTGGTTTTGACAACAATGGATTGCCCTTGGCACAGAGGAAGAAGATATATGAGGCTTTGGATTCATACAATACTTGTTAATGATAAAAAGATAACAAGTCATCAACTCATCTGATGTTTTTAGTGATTAATGCTGCTGCAATTAGACTCTCAAGACAATTTGAGGTAGATGAATAGTTTGAACACCACACAAATGTCATAATAAAATCTTTGTTTACAATTCTTTTGTTAATAAAGATTATTGTGTTATAACTTAATGAAACATAAATAACTGATACTGAGCACTAACAGGGAATTAATGCGATGGCTGAACGAGTTCACTAATGGAGCAAAACTTTCTCTTCGAGAGAGGTGTTTATGTCTGCAGACCATCAGTGTTTCTGCCCTTGGAGAAGTTATCCATTCATGTATAATTACACAAAATCACCACAGACCACAGCACACATTAAAACCTGTGTTTTCATCCCAGTGGGCCTCATAAATCTGAAACGACTGCATAAAAGTCTGGCTAGGTTGTTTCACTTTCATGACTTGTATCTGCATTGCTCCAAGCAGTGTTTAATTGCTACATGAATTCTACTGGTTTATAACTTGAGCACAGTCATATTTTTATTCTTTAAATTACCTTTTTTCATTTGACATTCAATGTAATAAACTGTCAGATCCAGAAGAATTTACAATGAGTGAAACATCAAACATTTAAAGGGTTCAGTGTTTTGTTCCGAGGATGGTTTTACAGGAGGTAAAGATGAAAGTTGGCTATTTTTTAAGGACTTAAGTGCTGTTATCTTCTGGTTACAGGGCTATTTATGAACGGGCTTCTTTTACAGCTCAGTGACCTCTTTTTAAGGTTCGCATCGGTTTCAGTTCCAGCAGATTTCACAAAGCATTCATGTCACTGCAGGCTTTAGTCACACATGGAAAGTCAATTGTGAAAATCAAAAATAAGTGGCAATGAAAGGAAATAACTGTTCTGGCTAAACAATTTTGTGCTTTGTCATCGTCTGCTTCAGCTTGAAGTGGCCTTCTGACCAAAGAGCTACAATAAGATAAAATAAAATGACTCTATTAATACAATTGGATGTGACCCAGGACATATGCACTTCAACAAAAGCATGAATAAAAAATAGGGACATGAAGAGTACTCTGGGACTGCTAACATTTGTTGAAGGATATTATCAGGTGATTGTATCTGATCAGAGATTAAAAATAAAAAAAAAAGTCCATGACAAGCTGTTCATCTCTATCACTGAATAAGAGTTGTTAGATTTGATTTCTATTTGATTACATACTGGATGTAAAGCATTTGGCAGGATATTCATTTATTAAATAGCATGAATGAACATTGGAATACATGGGGGCAGTTTTGGTCAGATTATGACAGAATTCTTCCTGTTATAGTCATGATAATATAGTCAGTTTATAGTAAATAAAAGTCCATTTCCTCAACGCCTTAACATGAGCTCCTTCACAGTGTTAGAATCTGATATAAGTGCTTTGAATCTCTGTTCTGGCTCTGCATACTGCCTTTATGTTAAGTGTTATAGTTCTGACATTTCACATTACTGTTCTGACTTTTCCTTAAAAGCGAACAGTATGCTTATTGTGAATAAAGTATTAAAATTGCCATCAGATTAGCATTACAGACTGTCTGAAAGAGGTTTAAGAAATTTGGCGAAGGTTGCTTTGGATTTGTAACAACAGATTTGTAGCCCTCCATGCTAATCTAATCTAAACTATGCTTACGAAAATGTGAGACACTAGGTATCAAACAAAAGCCAGAGACTGTTTCACGTTATGTTCCTGTGAGCTGTAAAAGCAAAAGACACAACACAACGTTATTTCAGAGTGTGATTCAGTCTGTCTTCCTCTGGGCAGCTGGCTCTGTCTCACAGAGACTCACCTTCTGTCTGGTTCGCAGCTCCCTGTATGCACTCATTACAGACACATTTCCTGGGTGCACGGGACAATCTGACAAAGCAGAAGAGCAGCTTGATGTTAGACTCACTCTGCAGCTACTTCTGGGGACCAAAATGGCTCCAAAAGTACAAAAAACAAAACGAATGAGCAAATAAACAGAAAATGACTCGACAAATACAATAAAATCTAGATGAAGAAAACTCATACATCTACAGGGAGAAGAAGTTGAACAGGTCGAACCTTAATGTTTTGGTCCAGTTTGATGTTTGTGTCTTCAAACTGTCCTCAGCTGCTGCTCTCTGAGCTCTCTGAGCTCTCTGCCTCCATTAGATGAATCATTTTCTCACTGATGTTCTGCTCTTCAGAGACTCAGAGCGACTAATAGGAAGAGGTGAAACAGCCATTTGAGAGTCTGTTTAATGTCACACTGAGCTGCTGCTGCTTCAGAGCCACTTATTCTTCTGTGAGACTCAGTGAGCATCGCCTTGGCACAGTGTGCACACGGGGACATGGCAGTCCTGTTGGCACTGTTGATGTTTTGGTCATTTTAGTCTAAAATTAAAAGTAAAAAGGAAGAATGGCTTTTATTCACTTAGCAACTTCAATTTGATTTCTTCAGCTTTCAGTTTGTTTGAACCTAAATAAAATGAATTTATTCATTATGTGAGTGTGTTTAAATGAACACTAACCTAGATAGGATGTGAAACTTGAATAACCTGCCATAACTTATATTCCTTATTGTGTGGCTTTGTTTGGAGTTCTACTGAATCCAGTCTGAGCTTAGGGAGATATACATAAAACATCTAAAAGTGTCTGTCTTATTCAGTTGAGAACCCTAAATGATCAGACACTTTTGCTTTTTGGGTGTCTAAATAATTCAAAAGGTTGTAGCACACTTTTTAAATTACTTTTTAACATTGAGTATATTCATCACACAAACTCCTAAAGATATATTCTATGGTGTGTTTGTGTTCAGTCATCCCCATCAGTGCAGGTATTAGATGTTAGCCTGGTGCTGACTCATCACTTAGTTGCCAGTTTAACAGGTCTAATGTGCTCCTTGTGTTGCGGCAGCTGAGCCAGGACCACTCAGTTTTTTTGTCAGAGATTCTGTCTTGGGACCTCATTGTGGCAACACATTGTTCTCACTGAAATGAAGGCGGAGGCTGCGTTTTTTTTGATGCAGCATTCTTGGTGTCAAAACGTTGCTCTCAGCAGTTTTGTAAATAGGTCTGAAAACTAAAAGACTCAGCTTGGAACGTTAGTTCCATTTGGAGTAGTGCGTGGTAAATACAAAACGTCATGTCATGTTGGAGTGGAATTTTCGGGTAAGGTAACTGAATAGACTAGAGTGTTGGTGTTTATTGTTCTGTATCCCTCTCCCTGGCAGGGCTTCCTGAAGAGCGAGCGTGTTTCCAGGATGGTTCAGAGCGGCGGCTGCTCTGCCAACGACTTTCGTGAAGTCTTCAAGAAGAACATCGAGCGGCGTGTCCGAAGCCTTCCAGAGATCGATGGCCTGAGCAAAGAGACGGTCCTGAGCTCCTGGATCGCCAAGTACGATTCCATCTACAGGGGGGATGAGGACATGCGGCGCCAACCACAACGGGCGCACCTGAGCGCCGTGTCGGAGCTCATCCTCAGTAAGGAACAACTGTACGAGATGTTCCAGCAGATCCTCGGCATCCGCAAGTTTGAGCACCAGCTGCTGTACAATGCCTGCCAGGTGAGGCGGTTGTGGTCAACAGGTGGTCAACTACATTTACATACACTATATTTATCGCTAAATACTCACTTGTAATGCCTATTTGACAACCTCCATGGCTACATGATGTGTTTTCAGCTGTAGTTCCTCTAATGTCCATTGAATGCTGCCGTAGGGAAAATTTAACCCTTAACTCTTGAAATATATGAGCAAATTCTCTCTAGAAATTTAAAGTCATTGCTTGTATTTTCTTCAGTTATTTTGTAGTTGACTCTTAATCTGTTGGGTGCCGGGATTACTATGTTTATTTATGAAGCTGAAGTTTTCTAGAAACTGAGTGACCGCCAAAGTTAGACGTTTGATGTCTGTATTAACGTCTTTTTCAATCTAGTGGTTCTACAGATGAACTGGTGTGATCCATTTCAGTGGTGATGAAGTTGGGAGTCAGTTTTAAGTAGACTTGATTGAATCATCGTTACTTGCCTAGGCTTGGTGTTTTATCAATATTTTAGGTGTCCAAAGAAATAATAAATGATGAAAGGATGATTTTATTTTTAATACATAGTATAACCCAAATAAAGCACTGGGGAACATTACAATTGTTATCATTAATTTTACAGGCATTAGGCTTTTGTCAGTGGCACTCGTTAGGCACGTAACACTTGTTGTAGCAATGTTGTAACGAACAATGTCTAACATGTATGTTTACTTTCTTTTTGCTTCATTTGCTAGTTTATCAAACTCAGCTCAGTCAACCTTCTCTTTTCAGAGGTGCTCATCAGGAGGGGTTTGATTAAGTCTCCTGGTTGAGTGATGCTAGATTTGCCATAAATAGATCGAGGCAGAGGAAAAATGGTGAAATCGGCTGGGGCAGTGTGAGCAGGGCATCAAGGCCACTCTGGCTGTATTTTAGCAGAATAATGTCATTGCCTTCATGCCCTGCCCTGGTCTTGACATTCATTATTGATTCTGAGCATTCAGTTCAGTAGTAAGTTTCTGTCGCTGGTTCCACACTATTGTTTTTTTGGGCACCTAACTACTCCTAAATACTTTGCAATGTTCAGCTCATTTGAAGGCATCCACACGGCATTTTACATTTTGCAGGAAATGCAGTTTTCCCGTTAGGAAATAATGCTCTGTATATCACAGATTGAGGTTGCACACTTCAACCTGAAGATTAAGGTTTTTTTTTGTTTTGTTTTTGTTTGTTGTTTTTTTTAATGTTTGTGTATATACCCAACACACTTCCTCATGTAGGTTAAACTGGGGTGACTGGACACATTTTGAGCTGACTAACTCTGACAGACATAAAGGCTACAAACAACTCATGCAAACCCAAGGCAGCACTCTGATAAACGTCCTCCAGTGATGTCACTTGATTTGCTTGAGCCTGAGTTAGGAAGAAGTGATCTTATCGGGCCTGTGTAGCTACTCAGCATCTCTGCTCGGGGCTCGTTGCTTGAGGCTACGTGAACCACTACTTGCATATTGAATCTCTGACTGAATTGTCAGCAGTTGACTTGCATCATGAGTAATGTAGGAGTCAGAATTTGACAAGAAGGCATGGAATGAAAAAAGGCAACATCTCTGGTTCTGCTGCATCAGTTGTGATACTTTTTTCCCTTTTCTTGTCCTGTCTATCATGAGTATAATGATATGGGAGCTGTGATGGGTGAGTACTCTTTAAATATATAACAGGCTCAATCATTAACACAAGAATGAGACTGCAGCTGCTGTATCTATCTTTAAACCTTGGAATATTAATATAATTTTAGGATGTCCAAATATGAAATTAGAAGTTCAGTTTCATCAAAACTCATTCGAATGCTGTTTTTTCGTTATCAAATTATAAAATTATCTTCTCTAACCTTCATTCCATCACTGTCTTCTTCTTCACTTTCACAGCTCTGATTAAAAATAAATTCATAAATTCATAGCAAAGCATAGTACAGGATCTCACCATTCTGCTGCTCAGTAATTAGACGGGCACTGTATCTACACAGTTAGCACCATCCAGACTGGACCAACACTTACTGCATGTTCGCATGTAGGAGTGCTGACATGCACTCAGTGTGAAGATGTAGATTCTACCATGTGGATGGAAGTTGGAAAGAACGTGATGTCATGGGGCTGAACATACCCCTAAAGTGTTGTCAGGTTCATGGTCACTGCTGAGCTACAGCTTGTTGTGTAGCTGCAGAGTGTAGAGACGCTCTCATGTTTGCACTGAAAACCATAAAATCAGAGAAAGTCCACGGAGGGAAAACAGCAACAAGTGAGCTTTTTGTAGAAAGCTCCAGTGTGGTGGATTGTTTATCACAGTCGATGGTTTTATCTGTGCTCCGCTGTACCAACACTAGTTTGGATCCAATATACAAGATACAGGTACTTCTCTGAGCATAAATTTGCCCACTGCCCAACTCTTTTCATTTTGTAAAATCTGCTCTACAGCTTAGCAGATATTAATCGTACAAAGCAGCTAAACTTTTCTGTATTAATATAACAAATCTAAATTTGACATGAGGCACCAGGAGGACAAACGTATTTACGAGGAAGAACTTCTTTTTAAGTATCAGCTCTGTGTGATTGGAGTAGGGCTGCCAGCGAATATTAAAAAATGTGCCTATATTATTGAATTGTAAAATAGAAAGTCAAAAAGAGGGGCTACGGCAGCTGTCTGCCACCCGTCAGTCAGTCCCAACTCTGAGCAATCTGAAAAGCTCCATTTAGAGAAACTTTGGATTTTGTTATTCATCACGGCACAGCTCGCTCCAAGCATTGTACACACTGTAACCAAATTATGCACTCTGCATCATGTGTAGGTATTTAGATCTTTTAAGCATATTCATGTTGGAATAAATATACTGATGCAAGTAGCCATGTCTCATTTTATCTTGATTTGACATCTTATGATCTTGATGCACAAAATTAAATATTCAAAAAGAGTTGAATGTTTGGAATTTTTAGAATAATCAAACAATTTTTGGCCGAATTTGACAGCGCTAGACTGAAGTTGTTCAATAACTTGGGAGATATTGATAAGCTCCTGGCTAAACAAGCTGCTGTCTGTATTTACGCAACATATAAACGGCTGAGAGGACCAGACTTTATGCTCATTTACTCAATGTAATGAGAATGCAGCTAAGTGTAATAACAAAATAACTGCAAAACAAGTTATATATAAAAAAAAAAACTGTTTAATCTTTTCACGTCCTTTGTTGTCATGTCTTTAGTAGTATCAGTTTCTGTATCAGTAAAATCCTAACCATAGCCACCTCTACCAGTGACACGTAAAGTATTTATGCAAACCTTTACAGTTTCCTTTCACACCTCATTCATACATAACAGAGATGATGTTTTTAACCACCATCTCACATCATTATCACCCATTATCTCCCAGATAACAGTTCACACAAAGCTGAAGTATGACATGAAACAGCTTTTCTTTTGCCTTCATTGTACAGAGACAGAACAGGATTAAACGCAGCATCCACTTTTAAAAACATACAAAATTTGAACATTTGCTGTTAAACAGGACTCCCCATCAGTTCCCTGCTACTTAAAATTGTTTTAGTTATTGTTACTTCACCTTGTTTGAGCTTCTCTGTGTAGGATAATGGTGAAACGGGAGATGTCATGTTAAGATTTTTGAAATAATAACCTTTTTGTGGAAATGCCTGTTGAACCTGAAAGTGTGAATTAAAACACACTACACCACTTTTGTTAAACAGAATGAATCACCGCTCTCTCGTGTTGGCGTGCTCCTGTTTGTTTTGTTTCCTTTTGTTCTGCCTTGTTTAGTCAGGTTAGATTTCTATGTATGTATTCAAAGTCCTTCATGTTGTCTCAGGGTACATTTTATGTCTGCGTCTTGTTGCTAGGTAACCAGCTGCATGTTTGAGTCTCTGTGGGAGCCTGTGACTGATGCAAGTGTGTATAAATAAGCAATTAGAGCCAGAGATCACTGTATTATGTCATTTTAATTACTGTAATGGTCATTATTGTGTTGTATTGCATACAGCTATGATAATGGAAATATTATAGTGAATAGTCATATTTCTGTAAACTGTGTATTGAGAAAAATCACACTCTCTACCAGTTGACCTTTGACCTCCCAATAGTCTTAATAGTTATTTATATCATTGAGTCAGTGTGCTCAGGCTGAGTGATTCAGATCTTCTTGAGTCTCTTTAATATTTGTTTCTTTCTCAACTTCATAAAGATCATAGAAATACACGAGTAGCAGCAATCTATAGTTGAGGACTTTTAAGCAATGTAAAATATATTCATATAAAATAAATGTTACAAATTGTATGCTTATTTAATGTACAAAACAAACAGTGATACGTCAGGCTAAAAGATGGCGATACAAAATGATAAAGTCAACTGTACATGTAGAACTCAATATAGTGCAGTTCTTGGCAATCTGACGATTAAGAAGGGAAGTCTCTATTACGTGAAAAGATTCCGATTTTTTTATATCTACAGTGAGTGAATAAAGGTGGGTCTGAAGTGTTTTTGTACTGAAAATCCCAACAGTATCTTATAAATAGGAGGTTAAACTCTTTTTAAAAGGTGTGACTGCTGAGAACGGGTTCAATAAAAACAGCATTAGAGTAAACAAAGTCATCTTTTTAGAGAGAACAGATAGCATCAGTATTTGACTGAAAACACAGTCAGTCATAGTGTTTTAATATGAAATATTCCACTTTATTCACCAGATAGTTTGTACCTTTGTGTGCTGTTTGCTACATCAACAACAACACTGGTGACAATTATCTGCCAGAAAAAAACATTTGAGTTATTGTTATACAAATGTAGATACAGAAGTTTTATTTTACATGTTATTGAAATCAAGATATGCATGTATACGCATAACATATGTGTTTGGGGAAACCGGAGCACCCAGAGGAAACCCACGCAAACATTGTGGGAGGGGGGGGGGTTATGCAATCACACCTTCAAAGGGCTATCGCACCTGGATGGATCCAGTTTTCAGAAATTGTGTCTTGCGGTGTGATAATTGCTGTTACGTCAGCTTCTACAACTTCCACTGGAACCAGCTATAAAACCATCTTTTTCCAGTATTCTCTGCATTCATATGTCTTCCATGGTTCTGCTTACCATGCCTAGCTCTTGGCAGTTTCTGGCTTGCTGCGACATAGAGCTGATCCCGGAGATCCTCACTCACCTGCGTCTTTGACCTGAGCTCACAGTAGGTCTTCGTCATGGTGTCGTTCAGCCCCATTTCAAACTGACTGTTCATCTGCTGCTTAGCAGAATGAGCAGATCTCTCATCCTGGATATTTTTCTTCAGCTGCTGAATCTCTTTGTGCATGTTTTCATGCTGCTGAGTCATGGCCTCCATGCAGGCCATATTTTGCACTTCCATTTTTTCATTTTTTTTTTTTTTTTTTTGGCACATGGCGTTGTTTCTTGTTGTCTTCTTGGAGGGACTCGTTTAGGCATTGGAAGTAGAATAGCTCATTCTTCAGGTCCACCACGGGCATGATGTCGTAGTTGGGCTCATTCATTTTGTCTTTTGTCAGTTAAATGTCATGTCAACACTCGGCCCCAGCAGTCAATCAAATCGAGCACCTGGCAGGCTTTAGTAGTTGATCTCTTCCTTCTGTTTTGATGCAGGTAGAAGTGGCAGGAATGGTGGGACTATGACAAATCCAGACTAGAGGTTGATACTGGCAGATAATCAAGAGATGGTGGTATACGTGTTTGCTTCTTTTTCTGTATTCAGTGAACCCCCAGCCTCCACTTTCTATGGGCTTTTTTTCACTCCCTATCCAGTAGCACAGAAACAGCAAATCATATTTGATCACCCAGTTGCACACACAGCCTCATTTCATCGTTGCACCAGCTGTTTTACCTAACAGGCCTTGCCGGGGCATTTTTAAAGCTTCTGCGCCTGGAGCGATGGTTAAAAAAAAACTTTCACACTGACACAACCCTGACACATTGTAACCCAGACTTTTGCCTATAGGGTTAGGTGGCCTTGCTCTGAAAGGTGGCTAGTTCAGGATTAACAAAAACTTAAAATGTGCCATTTTTCCAACATGCCATTTGCTTCTGATTGGGCCTGACCCTGACATTTATTTCTAACCCTCACCATCTCACCACTCCTCATGCCTCAACCTAACCAACCAGCCAATCAGAGGCAGAGTCATTTTCCCGAAATGTGTTGAGATAAAGGTCATTGCGTTTCAGGTGTGGCCTCTTCTTTGACTTCTTTGACTGTGGTGTAGTAACCACTCCAGTCCTTCACTGTGGGACCAATACACAGAGGAGTTGACATCTCTTGGAAGGAGCAGTTACTTTCACTGACCAGCACCAACATCTTGATTGGATTCAAGAGGAGTAGTTGGGGTAGCATATTCAAATGGGAAAACTCGAGGAGAGACGGGCAGCTTGTTCCCCATCGAGACAGATTCCTCAGAACACTTGGTTAGATACCACTGGAACGAAGAGAGAAAAGCTGTTCTGTTTGTGTTAATTTGGGTGAACAGACTTTAAATGCTTGTCCACAGGCCTCTACGGTCTCTGAATAGCACTCTATAGAAGAAAGTAAGCCTCAGTGATTCTCCTGTGCTGATTATTTCCTTCGCTGTAACTAGCTCCGAACATAAATAGCTTTCATTTACAGATTACTTCATGGCCCATTGAGACATCATCCTCGCATAACAACCAGAGTGTGTCTGTTGCCAGGACAGATTCTATTATTGTCCTGCTTCATTAAACACCAGAATAGAAAGAAGAAGAAGGGCTGAGGAGGGAGACGAGAGTGAAGAAATGAGAAGAAACACAAGCTAATTGCATTTTTAAATGCTCACCTATTTCCAGTGTTTCATTAAAATCTTGGTGTCGTGTACTTCCTTCACTCTTTGGATTTTCTAGTTGAAAATTTAGAATCTTGTTTAAATCACTGAACAGAAATGGTCTAAACCTGAACTGGTCAGTCTCATTTATATCATAATTAAAGTGAAAGGTCTCTCTGAAAGTAGTAAAATCACAGAGATTTTAAGCCTGTTTTAGCTCCTAGTTTTGGTTTTATGGCACATTGCTATGTGTGGTGCTACAATTAGCCAGTATTTACATAGCTGTCAGTTGTCATTAGGTTTTTGGATTTGAAGTGGTATGACCCTACTCTACCTCATAATTGGCTCAGTAGGTCTTCATCTATTAGTAATCTAGATTTATAAAGGTGCAGTACATCAGCAAGTTGATCCGATCACTTTCAAATGTTGTCGGCCAATTAAATGGTTATTAGAAGTTGTGATCACTCCCATTATAATGCTTCAGGTGGGACAACTGTATCTACCACTAAGCCAGAAGATGCATATCATTACTGTGATACGGTAACATCTGGCTACACTTTCAGAATAAAACAGTTCTGCGTTTAACATTGAAACCAGGTGATTTTCTGATGTGCTCTTCATGACTGTAATTTTGTGATTATCCTGAGTTCACAACTTGTGACACAGATTAAAAAACCTGAGCTGATGGAGGCTGACATAGTAATTTCATCTAGTCAAAATAAAACACCTACAAAAAATGAGGATCACTGAACTGAGAGTAGAGAAGGAGGAGGTTAAAAACACAACTGCAGAGACATGAGTGAGGCTCAGAGAGGTGTACACTTCTCCTTTAGTGATAGAAAAGATGGTGGGAGAAAATATAAGAGGGGAAGATCTACAGCTGTGGAGGGAGGGAGAGTCCAGGTGTTTGGATCAGCTGGTCTCTGAGGAAAAACAGCAGTGACAGTCCAGATGTTATACAGTTCTCCTCTCTTCTCTTTAATCCAGTAAAATAATAACAATGTTAGCTTTCAGTCTTCAGTCTTTGTTTACATGGATTGTGAACAAAGACTGAAACCTACCTGTCAATTATAGTGGCCATGCTGTTTAATGCATAACTTTAAGTCTTAATATAATTTGACTGGGTGAGTTATATAAATGATATGAATACAATTGTCATGAATGGGGAAATTAACTATAGAGACCAAAATAGTTTTTTGTTACAAGTTGTTTATTTCTGCTGTGAAGGTGGACTTTTACTATGGGAGCACAACTGACTCACTTCTGTAAGCAGCCTCAAGTGGCTATTCAAGGAACTGTAGCCGTTGGCACCATGAATTGCCACAATAACTAACTTCCTGTTTGTTCTGTTTTTAAAGAGCAATGTCCAGCTGTGTTTTGGATCTGACACAGTATTGTTGGTTATATTATTAATGGTCAAGAATAATGTAACATTGCAACACCTATTTTGTTATATCGCACATGGTGTGCCGGAGGAAGTCATCGCTAGCTTTCTGTTTTTACGATGAGTTTTTTTTATTTCCAGCGTTTAATTTTCAGATCCAGTGGTTTCAGTCTGTATGCTGCCAGTTTTAACTGCAGCTTTATTCTCAAGTGTGAATGCACAACATAATTAAAACACAAAAGCTCTTTTTTTTTTTTTTTTTTTTTTTTTTTTTTTTTTTAAAGTTGTTCATTTTTAGGCTCCTTCAGGTACAGGGTTGGTTGTTTAAAACCTGGCTCCTCCTGTCTTCTTTGCTAGCAGCATAATACCAAAGCATTTCTATTCAGCCCTCGTTTGACAGATTTCACACTGACTGCACCAAACAGACATTTACACCTGAGTGTAAATAAAAACAGGTTTGTTGTGAACGCAACTTCAGCCTCATCATTTTATCCATTTTTAGCCCGTTTAATTCTTTGGTTTAGGGATGTTATTGCCAAAAACGAGGGCTTACTCAGCTGTGGGGGTCCGTTTCTGTTTTGGATCTGTCTGTGTGTCGTCTCTCATTATCTGTAAGAGGCAGGTAGATGAACGTCTAATAAATTATGGGTAGCTCCAGGCTTCAGCACCAGTGACAGGAAGCTCTGCACTTCTGTCTGCAAATCTTCTTTCTGCCCTTGAATAGCTTTCATGTTCTGTGATGTTTTATTTCCCTCTCAGTCTCTGCTTTCTGAACCAAATTTCCTCTATTGTTCTTTGGATTTTTCTTTCTGATGGCAGGGTATAATTGTGTCTTTTCTCTGTCAGTCTTTCATCTCTCTGTCAGTTGTTCAGTGTGATCACTGGGTTTGTGCACAGCAGGTCATTCAGTTTGTAATAATACAGCAGTTAAAGGAGCAATTTGTAATTCCTGTCCACATGCTGCAAAACAATAGGGGGCAGCCTCATCCTGCTCATCACCTGCTCCACCCTCAAGGCATGACACGTGAGATTGTTTAAAAGAGTAAAAAAACAAAAACATTGCATTTTCCTCAAATGTAATTTTTTTTTTTACTTTTCCAAACTTCCGATCTTGTCTCATTTGGGTGAGTAACTATGAACCGCTGCACCCACTTATTAACATTACAGTGGTATGAATCCAAAATAAACACATTTTGCTTTGATTTGATTGCAATAAATGGATCATGGATCAAAATGTCTGAAATCATGGCAGTGATTTTTACAAATTTTTCAATTAAACATGAAATTCAAGCAATGCTTTTGAGTTTTGTGATAATGTAACATAAATGCTAACATGTCTAGTATAATTTGCCTCACTGGTTTCAGTTCAAGTCAGGTTTTTTATTTTTTCATTACAGCAAAGTAAAACCAGTTTTCTTGAAGCTAACTATAGTTGTGTAGTTTTGTCATCAACATGGCTTAACTTTAGCATTCGGATCAGTACTAGCATTAGCAGTAGTGCACGGAGCTGAAAAGAAAAACTCATATTTTACAGAGAAGTCAACTACGAGTCCTTTTGTGCTGGGTTGATTTTAGAGTGACAACATTTTCTGAATGATAGAATTCATCAAAGTCTCTTGCTGTCTGTGCCTTTGGTGAAAACACTGAGACACTGCTAATCCACCAGGAATGAACACAAGGACACATTTATTAAAAGGAACATGGTCATCTGACTTGTTTCAACACCTCATTTATTACTCCTATTTCACTTAAAGAAATCTAAGTGTACTTTAAACGAAAACTTTCTCTCCTTTCTCCTCTGTTCTTTGTACAATCATGGGATTAAACAATTGAGGATAAAGGCCCAGTATAAGAGTGTGGTACAACACAATGAATCCATTTGTCTTGTCTACAAAGTGTTTAGTTTCTAGAAGCTTGCTGATGTATTGATTATACTCACAGGGATAGCTGGTGAATTGCTGTTGCTGGCAAGCTAGCTGCTAACATCTTAGCTGGTTGGGCTTGCAGTAAGTCAGTCGCATTCGCTTCTTCCCCATTCTATTAACATTTAACACCATTTTAGCTTTTTATTTTTCAATACAAATAGAGATAAAATGAAGCTCACTGAGCTAACAAGCAAGCAGCTACCCAGATGACATATTTGTAATGTCGACTTCTGTGTTATTGCTGCAAAAATGCCGTTGTGACCAGGCCTGAGATGCTTTCACACCTGATCAGTTTAAACAGACTCATTTGCATTTGCAGACTCATTCACCCAGCTGGTGTGATAGATGCTAGCAGATAGATGATTTTAGCACAGTCATGAAATCTGTTTAGGAAGCAATGTAATAATTAATTTTTATGAGCTACATATTCATGCAAATTGTTTGGTAACCATGGTAACACGTATGAGCGTGGGTGTTTTCCCTGATTGAAAACATCAAAAGCTGTTAAAACTCCTGTGCTTGAGTCCTACCCCTGTACTTGTCATATGTCCATTAAAAAGTGTGCGATATCAATCCCACAGTAATAAGCCACAAATCATTACTGTACAAGTCGTGTGCATACATGTTGCTCAATCATCACTTGCCATCTTTCATGACGTGTGTGATGTTAGCTACTTTTGGGAATTAGTTTCACTCATGTTTTGTTTCCTTGGGTAAGATACTGAACCCCAGATGCTGAACTGTTCCTGAAGGCTGTGCCATCGGTGTGCGAATGTGTATGAATGGTCAGCTCCTAAAACTGATGAGCGGTTGGCCCCTTGTGTAGCAGCCATCAGTGTCTGAATGTGTGTGAATGGGTGAATGAGAGATGTCCTGTAAAAGCACTTTGAGTTATCAGAAGACTTGTGCATGGAAGATCTTTCTGTGCTTCTCCTGGAACATGTCACAGATAGAAAAAAAAACACAGTAGTCTTTTGTCAGGAGTTTGTGAATCATCCCAGATGCGGCTCTGTGAGGCATTTGTCAGGCACCATGACTACTACACAATATAAAACGTTTGATTGTTTGCACCTGACGCCCACTGCTGTTCCAGAACAGACATGGCTGACACCTGGGCTGTTATCATGTTGTCTGACCCCAGCCTCAGTGCTTACTAGACACCCTCCTCCATGTGTTAAGTATGTGTCTAACAGTATGATGTGTGGAATTTGCCTCTCTGACACGCTGACACGTCACCGAGACTTTAACTACATCATATGAAGCCGGTTGTCATAGAAATGCTCTGTGAGGCAGAATTAGAAAGGTTGCCAACAAAGAACACATAATAGAAGTCATGGTAACAAAGCCAGCGCACACTCTGTGTGCGCGTCTGTGTGTATGTGAGCGTGTTTGCTTGTTATTTTCAGTACATGCAGCCAAACTGTGGGTGTGTCAGTAATTGTCTCTCTCATCCTCTTTAGGGGAGGCAAATTAAAAAATTAAGCAGACGCTTTAATGAATTTCATATCTATTAAATTCTATTTTCCTCGGGAAGCTCAATGTGTGTGAATTCAATCATCAACCTCAGAATTTCAGCCTAACTGAAGTTTTGAATGTCAGTAAAGGTTGTTTCATTTAGGATTTTTTTTTTCTTTTTGATTAGAAGAAAATTATTTCTGATTTTTCACTTTGATTGTAGTGTTTTGCAGCAAGGGCATAATTTAGGAACTTTATTTTTGCAAAGACGTGCCTCGTGGGTTACCTTCCACATCAAATAAAATGTTTGGAACTGAATCAGGCATTGCTGAACCTGTTGTGCAGCTCAACATTTTTATATTTAACTAATTCATCTTGTTTCTTTTCATGCAGGGTGTTTTATTTGTGTTATTGGCTGCTGTTATTTCATAATGTGGCTTATAAACCTCTTAGTGTAACTATGCCTCTGTAACATGTTGTGCAGAGAGTGTGATTAGTGCTGCACAGACTGTGAGCTCTGTTATCTCAGTGCATTTAATTACATTTGAGCATAATTAACCAGAGACACGACCAGGAATGCAAAGTAATGGCGTGCAGCAGTTGCTTTTTTTTTCTTTCTTTTTTTTCTGACCACAAAAAGTTAATCACACACCCCGCAAACAATCAGTTCAGACAAAGTGCTTCTGGGTAACACTTTGATCATCATCTTTGAGGAATCAGAGTTTTGCAAAGTTTACTTTTTTCAGAGAACTGAAACAAGAACAAAAAGAAAGAAAAAGTCCTCTAGCAAAGCCGAAATATTCAGAGTAAATAATGAAATATATGAAAGTAAAATGTAGTGACACAAGTAAAGGAGGGAGGTTTTCTACAGAGGTATCTTCACGCTCAGCTTTTATTACAGTTAGTATTATACATTAGTATTCTATTAATGCTAGTATTATTATGAAAGAATAAACACAGCACTCTTAAAAACACTGATGCCTCTCAACGGAAGCTAAGCAAAACTTTGGACATGTACACGTTTGACCTCCATCACTCTGATAATTAATTCCCTTTTTTTCCTCACAGTGTTGGAGTTAATTAGGACTCAGTGATCAGCACACCTCATCAGTAACGACCCCAGAATGACGAAGGTTGTCTGTTAGTTTTCATCTCTGGATGTGAGAGCCTCAGCAGTCTGCACATGTCGACCTCGTTTCTGAAAGATTCTGCCGAATGACGTGTCAGCAGAAAGAAAATGGAAAGAAAAGCCTGTCAAATCATCCATGACCAAATCTCTCCATCTCTTATCAATTAGTGAAGGCGGATGTCAGGCCTGACAGGAAGTGGTAACATGAGATGACTGCAAAGTCTCCACTACTCATTCACCCCCCCTCAGGTGCTGAACTACTTTTTGTGTTTCATAAGCAAATCTTGCTCAGGTCATTGAGCCTGTCATTCTGTGGGAGATACTGCAACTGGTCCTCAGTGTGTGTTCAGAGACAATGACACATTGTATTTACAAAAAAGAGTGTTTTCTTTGCTGCAGTATCGAAATGTTGAGGATTGTTTTTTTAATATTAGTATGGTATCAAAGTATAAAATTCTGCTGCCATGATAACCTGGAATATTTAGTGGCAACCTCCGTGGCTGTGAAGTGTCAGGAACTGCAGTTCCTCAAACGGCCACTCGAGGCTGGCTGCAGAACGCATGAATCTCTAATTATATTTGTATTATATTTAAAGTTACATAATTGCATATACTTGCACTGTGTGACCCCTGCTACCTGTCATTCAGTCTTCAGTCAGCCCGCCTCAGGTCCACCAATGATGAAGGTCTTTGACGATTTATAGATTAGCCGGGAGGTAGGACTGCCAAGATAGCGGTGGCCAGAGCCACCACACTCAGAGCTTCAAAACGGCTCTTCAGAAACCTGCAGGTCTTGTCATGGATCTGTTTTTTTACACTGTCAAGGATGGTGAGGATAAAAAGGTGATCAAAAAAATACTATGATGGTTGTTGTTCCTTCGGTTGATCATACTTCTATAATCCTGTAGTATCTCAACAACTATAAATTGTCTCTACATGTTTGAGACATTTACGGTCCTTAGAAGCTGAATCCTAATGACCTTTGTGATTCTGACATTTTCTCTAGTGCCACCATGAGGCTGACTTTTGTAGTATAGAATGAAATGTTTTAACTTTTGGATGGACTGTAATGAAACAATAAAAATTACCAAATTCCTATCCACTGGCCAGCTGACAGGATTTATCATTTTATCAAAAACAGACTCTAAAGGCTGAACTAATGGGTGTTTTCTGCTTCCATTCACCAACACCTCTGTGATAAGCAACTAAAGACTATTTTCAGTCAAGCACTACAAACAGAAACTTGAAGAATGCTGAGATCGATAAGTGTCAGTATGACTCAGTTTACCAACAGGCTTAAGGACCATACATGATGAACTTCCACACTCCTTTCAGATGTTTGAAGGAAGGAGCTGCTGGCTGCCAACAGGAGGTTAAAATATGAGCATCACAGTCGGATCAGTCCAGAAAAGGGACCTGACGTGTTCATCCTGTTTGATTTTACGTTTTTTTTTTTTGCTCCTCAGCATTTTCTCTTCAGCTGCAGGTCTAGATAACTCAGTGTGACTAAAGAAAGTTTGTTTCTCTGTAAATGAGACACTGACAGCTAATTTTTAACTGATTTCTCTGGGATCCATTTCGGTACAAGCCCAAATTAAACAGCTTAACTCTTCTCTCTGTTATCAGCTCTGAAGGTTCCACTTGTCTCTTTGGCTTCAGGCCGGTTTCCATCAGAGCTGTTTTATCTCCGATTGTCACTTTAGACGCCTCGGCTCATCACAGACTTGTGAAACCAGGCGCTGTTTTCTGCCCAGTAAGCAAACCTTGTTTAATTTCATCAGCATGCTTTCATCTTCTCTTTGAGCCTCACTGACATCAAGTTTAACAGAGGACTTGTTGGTTGATCCTCCTGCTCAGTGTGAAGCTCTTAAACAGCACGGCTCTCTGTGGTGAAGGTGAAACTGTGCGGCAACAGTGAACAATAGTTTCAAGACTCAGGGACACTTTGAACTCAATCAGTTCATAAAGTTTCTAGCCTTGCTTTAATAATGAATACATACTAGTTTACAGCCTGAAAAGACCAGACTCAATTCAAACCAGAAAAACAAAAGACAAGGACACATCAACAAGAACTCATGTGCATTTAGCAGCAGCTGTGTTTCAGCACATTATGTCAAATCTTGTGAATTGTTGGGACAGCTGTAGCTCAGGTGGCAGACTTTAGCTTGTTTGATCTCTGACAGGCAAGACACTGAACCCCAAATATTTTTTTTCCAAATGTAAGTCTCTGCTAAATGAGTGTAATGCCAGTTGCTTCAAGGTGGAAATAAAGAGGATTTAACCAAGGCTTGTTAAACAATTAAAACACACTGTGAGCTTATTGTGTTTGTCAGTCACTAGCCTGGAAATCTTAATCCGGGCCAAGAGGGATGGGACCTTGGTGGAATTCAGGTCGGGGAAAGAAGTGGCATGTAACAATGGTTAGTTTGGTGCTCTGAGACAGCTGTAAAGCTGACACACTGTAAAACATGCCTCTCTTTACACAGAGGATCTGTGGCCTGTGGCAAAGTCCCTGTGGCCCAGGAAACCAATTTTAGGACAGGAGAACATTTTACCCTACAGTCACTGTTAAACACATTTTACACATCAAAGTCGTTACTCAGCTATTGCACATGTGACAGATGTTGATGAAACCTTTACTGTGTGAAACCTGATAAATTTGATGAATTTGGTTAGATGTGACACATCTTCAACACCAATATGCATCGTATCTAACCATTTTTTTCTTTGCAAATGGGAGCTCTAAATCCATCTTGAAGGTCCAGTGTGCAGGATATAGTGGCATCATTGAAGGGGCAAGCTCATACTCCGTCTGAGGTGAGGGATAGGAGAACTTATGGTGGCTGTGAAACTGAGGAAAATTGTGAAAAGCCCTATTCAGATCCAGTGTTGAGGTTGTCACATAAAGCAAGAGTTTACTACCTTTTCTATGAATACAACTGATTTTACAGATTTTAGGAAGCTCGAGGGTCATGAACAGAATTTTTTTTTTTTTTTTCTAATTTAACTTTTTTTTTCTGGTGAACGATGTCCTCAGTTCTTTCAAGCCACAAAACCACAAAAGAGATGAGGAGAAGTTGACTATAAAGACCATATAAGGCAAAATTTAGAGGTTTCCCATTCACTGCAATAGAGTGAGTGTTTTCTTGGAGTAGCATCCTATGGACAGCAGACAAACTGAACACTGCACATGTAACTCTTCAAACTCGAAACTGCTACACAAACAGCTAAATATTACACTTCTGTAATTGGTCGTGAGGCACTTTATCTTGATGAAGTGGTTGAAACTCTAATTTCAGACCCTCAATCCTGATCGGCTAATTGCTGCCCGTTGTTACCACCTCAGGTGCTGATTAGCCTGTCAATACAACTGAGCACACATACACAAGTCCACTTTTACCATGTGTCTCTTGTTCACCTTTTTTTCTCAGCTGGACAACGTGGACGAGCAGGCGGCCCAGATCCGCAGAGAGCTGGACGGAAGGTTACAGCTGGCCGAGAAAATTTCCAGGGTGAGAAACATACAGTATTATTATTATTATTATTATTATTATTATTATTATTATTATTATTATTGTTATTACAGTTAAACCAAAACTCGTCAAAATCATGTCATAATGATGGAAACCATGAATACAAGATCATGTCTAATGCTGGACTATTCAGTATGTGTTTATTTTGACAGTCGCACTAATATGAAATGTTCTTCTTGTTGACAAATTCATAGAAAATTCTCACTATCTCTGCAGCTCTACGGAGCTTTCAGTTCAATTGATTCAGTCAGTAACAGGCATGATAAACCTACTTTAATACCACTGCCTGCCAGCACCGAATGGGAGACAGGCACAGTTAGAGACTAGCTGGTGGAGAAAGTTGAGCATCTAACAGCTGACATATACTTTTCTCAAAAGTTGGTGGAAAAGTGAAAGTCGGAACTTGTTTATATAATATATCATGATGATGTATTTACAGCTCATTCTGCTGCCACCAAGTGGACAAAAAAATCAATTAATGCATCTTTAGAGCTTCAGAGCTTTTTGTTTTAACTTGTATAAGTGACATTAGACATTGATTATCCAAATTCTAAAAAATCATTTTCTCTTGAGTCAGTTACAAAAGCTGCAACAATTAATCAATCTGATCTGATTTCAGCTTCTGAAACAAGAATACTTCAATGCTGGTTTCTTTACTCCTCTGTGACAGGAAACTAAACAAAACAAGACATTTAAGGATGTCAGTATATGCTTTAGGGAAGACTGATCATCATTTTTCATTTTTCAATTATGGACCAAACCATTAATCCATGGAAATGAAAAATAACAAGAAAATAATCAAATCTGAATATAATATAATTAATATGAAGTCATTGCCAAAAAACACATGCACATCTTTCTTGTCCAGATGCTGAGTTAAAAAATCTGCCGCTCCACTAACAACCACTGTTATCTCCCCTAATTAAAATGTAATTTTTTGGAGAATGTTTCTTTTCCACATACAGAGGAATCAAAAAGAACACACGCTGACAGATATCTCCACAACAACTAAAAGTCTGTTATCATGTGTTTCACAGAAACTTTAGGTATGTTTTCAGTGATTGTATTAGTTGACAGTCTCGTAGACAACAACTTCAACTAAGATGTGGATGAAACAAATTAAGTAACATCTTCTGACTTCACTTGTTGGGCAATGCTGTTATAATGTAACTGTCAAAAACTTCCCCAGTTGTTTAAAATAGTCCACCCTGATGTAAAATACACATTTGTTTTGATGATGAGCTGTGACTGAATGTCTTTCCTGCAGGAAAGGAGATACCCAAAGTTTGTCTCTGCTGACATGGAGCCTCTTTACGTGGAGGAGCTGCGTTCGTCAGTCAACCTGCTCATGGCGAACCTAGAGAGTCTGCCGGTGTCCAAAGGAGGTCCAGACTTCAAACAGAAGCTCAAACGCTCCTCCATGAACAACTCCTTCCTGGACATGGGAGACGAAGGAGACATCCTGTCCAAGTCTGACGTTGTTCTGTCTTTTACTCTGGAGGTGTGTGTGTGTGTGTTTGGATGTGAACTGATCTGTTGGTAGTTGTTTTGCTCACAAGATAACTGTTGAAACCGGCATGTGGTTTCATTACACATAACAAGAGATAATGAGGAAGAAATGCATCACATCTTGCACCATGTTGCAGTGTCTATATAGCGCTATATAGCTTGGCTGTTGAGGAAATAGTTGAACCCCAATTTTAATCTTTTATTAATCGTGTAATGCTGGGATGTAATTTGAAGTTTCTGCTCGTGTTTGAAGATTGTAATCGTGGAGGTCCAAGGTCTAAAGTCTGTGGCTCCAAACCGGATCGTTTACTGCACCATGGAGGTGGAGGGAGGAGAGAAGCTGCAGACAGACCAAGCTGAAGCCTCCAGACCACAGTGAGTCTACTTCTTGCTCTATTCAGAGTGTCTCAGGTGTCAAATGGAATAAAAATACCATACTTTAAATACCTGTCGTCACAGTACACTTATGTAAGTTGCACACTTGAGCACAAATGGCACGTCTTAAACTGATATTTAATGTAAAACCTTCCCTATTCAGGAGATGAATGTGAAAACAGGTTTCCGTTGTCAAACTCTGCACAAACACCGTTCTGCACAGTGAAGGTCAAACATTCAGGTGAAGAAACAACAAGTAAACCAGATTTCTGAGTGCAGTTGGTAGCATTGGTGAGCACCTGAACACCTCTGAATACTACCGCTTGGCTTATATGTAGATATAAAAGTTGATCTGAAGAAGATGGGCATGTGCGACAGGAGTTTTCAATTGTTGTTGAGGCATTTACATTAAAAAAAAAAAAAAAGTGAATCCACTGGGTCACTACCTCAAATGTCTGGCGTGGATAAAGACAACAGTTGATGACAGTCGTCACACACAACAACGAGGAACACTAACGAATCAGGTTAATGATGCCACTAAGGCAGCATTTTTAGGTTTCCCCCACTAGGCAGTTTGAACGAAAGAAACCTCTAAGTCCAGTTAGCCCACATTTAACCCTTCTTAAACAAAGACGACCTGGATGACTATTTGCCTAATTCATTTTATGTAATAATAAGAGGACATGAATATTAGAAACATCTTTTAATGTGAAGTGCTTTGGTACATATTGCCGGTGACCCCTTGGATCTCCTACTTCTGCTGCCATTGGCTGTGGTGCTGCTTTGTGTCATCCAGTTCCACTAATTTTGGCTTTGTATGACAACATAAGCAGCATGTCTTTAGGGATGGCAAAGGTCCACCACTGTGTACCACAGAGGATGAACCCCACTGATGTTAATGACTCTCTGACTTCCTTCAGTGCAACTATTCACTATTTAAAATGTACCAGTACATTGTTTTATGAATAATATCTTGCAAAACTATTGATATTCCCACCACCCTCAGCTATACTTCAAAAGAACTTCCACACCCACGTTCACATTTTGGATTTGCATTTTATTCTTGCAAAGAGTTTTGATTTTGAAACCATCAAACCTTTCGCTCTAGTTGTAGCATAATATGGTGTTGTTTTACAGCCTAAGTACACCTAAAGGCAAAATTCATATTTTTGATGTTTTGAGGGTGTGGATTGATATTTAGATGGACAAGGCATGACATAAACCTCTGAGGCTGTAAATTGTGTTTGTGCTGAAGAGACATGAGTTGTGTTGTGAGCTGATACTAGGCTCCATGTTTACAGCATGCTTAGCCTTCATTCCTGACTCCTAATTGGATTATCATCTGAGCTTTTGAAAGAAAAAATGAACACATAGACCTCAGTGAAAGCCTCTTTAACACACAATCACAGACGACCCACAGCACATTTACATTTTATGTAATGGAAGGAATAAACCTCAGCTTCTTCAAACACCATGATAACCCGCCCTGAGTGATGTTTCTCATTCTTCAAAGTCAAAGTCGAAACCGTGAGAAGGTGGAGCAGTTATGTAACAGCGATCTGTTGCTTATCTTCACATACAAAATGTAAACACACATGTTTCTGGATGTATGTCCAGCTGAGCTCAAGGTCCTCCGTACTGTATGTTGCAGTTCAGTCAGACCTCCGAGTTTTTATCATTGCAGCCAATCTGAGGCTCACTCACACCCGGGACTCTACCTGAAGGAGGATTATGAGCTGGTACGACTTGCACCACATGGGGCCATTGAATTGATAAAAAAAATAGAGACTATTTTTTATCTCCATTCCATTAGTGGGGTATAAAATGTAAGGTTTGCCCTGAGGGTGGCTTCAGAGGAAAGGTCATGTTGTCGTAAAAATCAGAAGGGCTCAGCTGACCTTTAAGCTGAATGCTAACATTACCAATGTAAAAGTCCTGCTATAGTTCAATAATAATGCCAACAGGCTAACAATAACTTGCTAAAGTGCAACATCATGGATGTATAGTAAAAACTGTATACTGGACTCCAGGATGGCATCTGTTCAGTCCATGAAGAGAGCAAAAGAGATGGAACCCAGTCTGATGATGCAGATTTAGATTTTTTTTTTTTTTATAGAGACCTAACCTTTAGGCTTCTCTGTAATCATGTTAACATGATTATAGTTACCATGCCAACATTTAGCATGCTATAAAATGTTAATATGTTAAATTAGTATTTCTATTACAGTTGAGCTGTGTTTATCTTTAGCATGTAACACTGGTTGCAATGTAAGCTGTGGGAATGTTGACTGAGGTCAGTTCTTACATTACTTCTCTGACTTTTAGAACATTTGTGTTGAACATTTCTAACTATTTGACTGTCTTCACTCACTGTACTGTAGTAATTAAATGGGAACATATTAAACAATAGCTGCAAAAAAAAGTTGAGAGTAATTTCTAAACTATAAAATAAAATACATCTATCAGAAATAAGTGAGCCGTTAGCCTGTACATTGCCTCTGATTTAAAGATAAACTATTTCCATTATCTCCACTCCATAGAGGCAAAACCAATTGGAAAATAAAGTGTTTTCATCTCAGGTCTGCACATTGTTGGTGGCGGTTGTTGATTGCTTGATGCCCGTTGGACAGTGGGGGTCCAGACAGTAATGAGGCTGCCCTTTCACATGCCCCTGCTGCTGGTGGAGAGTTGTTTTTTTTTTCTGACAGTGTTCTGTCCGCCAGAATCACCAAACACACCCAATTAGACGAGCTTACCGTCACCTGACGACCTCGTTGGTCAACAGGGATCCTGTGTTGCAGACCCGGCTTTACTGCAGCTCCTGTAACCTTCACTGTAATTAGCCCAGAGTGCATTTTCACACCCCTCATCTTCAATAACACACCCATACCCTTAATGACATTGTGGTTAAGTATAATTACACAGACAACATGATTAGCTGTGATTACAATGCCGTCCAATTGCTCTGATGACTCCTGTAGTTATAGCGTAACAGCTCTTTAATCACTGAGGACCTTTTCATGAGGAATACCCTTAATTATCCTGGAATGTCACGCATCCACGACTCGCTTTAAGGACCACACCGCTGTTTCTTTGTTTATTACAAATTAAATACACTGCTGATAATTGTTTATCAAAGAGTTTTTGTAGATTCCTTCCAGGCATCTGGCATTGTTTCCACACACAGTGAAAATTAACTTGGAGAGACTCCAGATAGGCAGAGGAGAAAAATGTTTTATATAAATTAAATCTGTGACTTTTTCCATGTAATCAAACTACATTAAGTCCTTTCTCCTGCCTGGCCTGCTGCAGGGCTTAAGTTAAAAAAAAAAAAAAAAACTAATTCACTTTCCTCCAGAAAATGATGTAGAAACTGAGGTGGGCTTCAGTTTCAAGTCCAGAGGGTTTGGACTGTAAACTGATTTTAAAGTGAAAAACATAAACACTTTAATACATTATGTAACAGCGTGCCTCAGAGATAAACACTGGCTGATAATGAAAGGCAGAGAATCAACAGGAAGAAACATTTTGCTCAAAAATCACAGTTAAAGCAACGCTCCAACGTCAACTTTGAGTTTGTATTTGAAACAAGTCCTGCAATTTTCATTCATTCAGCAACTGTAAAATGTAATTTAAAATCTTCCTAGCTGATTAAGGATGTCAATGCGTAACTGTTTAGCTGTTAAGCATTGAGAATATGACGTCAGCCTATTGGTTAATTTGCATACATGCTTTCACAATGGACTGTTTTCTGCAAAGTGGAGTGTAAATTGTGTGATGCTTCTCCTGAGTTTAGTGATAGCATTAGCACGACTCTTTTCAACATTAAGAATAACCACCTAGCTGCTGAGGATGGCTCACAGCAAGAGATCATTGGAGAGTGCAGTAGACCATGACCATCAGCCAGTTGGAGCGCTTAATGATACCGCTGTATCGTGCGATACCACACCGCTTCATCATAACTACTTTTCACCTCATCAGTTCTGACTGGGGGATGGAGTCCATGGTGTTCCTCATAGAATTTGTCTTGCTGCCCTCTAATTTTAATGTTTTAAATGCTCAAGGTCAAATTTTGCGAACCAGATGAGCCACAAAAGCCAGTCACCATGTTAAAACGCAGGCCAGATGATACATGAGGTCAGAGCTGTATGGGTCGGTGTCTGTCCTCTGTCTTACTGATTTGATGTTAACTGTGTTCACTAAAAAAGTGTTGTGTGTGTGTGTGTGTGTGTGTGTGTGTGTGTGTGTGTGAAGTGAAAACACCTTCCTGCACAATGTTGCCTTGGAAACTAGGGAAACTGAATATGGAGCTTGGCTTTGCTTCTTGCTCTCAACAAGTGAAGGGGTCACTTGTCATCTGTGCTCCATACACACACAAACACACTTACTTGCAGACTTAATGACAGTTTTGACATAAAGACATGTAATCATGGTAGCATGGCTTCTCAGCGTGCATCATGGCCTTGTCTCCATCATCCTGAGCAGAAAGCATCACTCTGCTCCTTTGGAGTCTCTGTGTGATAAACAAAGAAGCGTTTGTTGACAACAGGGACTCACTGGCTCTCGACCTGTGACTAAGACCTAATGTGATGTTAGTACAGGAAACTCGGCACAGTTTGCGGGGTGACCTCGTGTAGAAGTTAATGGTGCAGTTGTGGGTGTATGATTGCAATAAAGTTTGGAAATGCCTCGTGGGTTTTGGAGATGTACGTTATATTCATTTGTATGCAGGAGCTACACTTGGAGCTTTTCTTCTTTTCTTTTTGTTTTGCCTTGAAAACAAAAACAGTGTCACACTCAGATTCACATGTAAAGGCTCAAATTGTTCAGCTCGTTTTAAGACTTAAAACTTCCATCATATATCAAATGCTGATATCAGATGTTTTCACCCCATCGCCCAACCCAAGTCCAAGGGTGCTGTTAATGTGTTGGACTTTAACAAACTGCTATGAGACATCTTCTGCGTCCTCTTAATCTAAAAAATTGAGGATGTTCCCTCTTGCAATATTTTAAACCGATCAGCTGACCAAATTGTGCAGAATCTCTCACATATCTTCTCACCACTAACAAAGCTCTGCTAAGCCCGGCTTCAGACACACAGATGCGAAGCATCACCAAGGAAACTTGTGTTTGCATCAGCAGTATCACACTGCAGCTCTGATACAACTAAAAGTACAAACAGGAGAGCGGGAGTAAAACTAAACTTCAGACCGCAGAGATTTAGTTAAAAGCTGCAGAAGTACTGAGAGCTGAACACAGTGAGGCTTTCATCATGCTTTCCAATCATTTCAGAACAAAGCACAGCTTGTTTGAGTCTCAGGTTTTCAGCTCTGCTATCAAAACTGGAACACAACAGCGCAGGTCAGACTATCCACTGCTCTCGGGCTGCAGGGGAAACACATGTATTGTATTAACAGCTCACCGCAGCTATACTGGGCCTGTGAATGCCAATTGTCTTCTGACAGATAGGGTGTACTGCAGCCTGACAGAGTGTATTAAACCCAAATATCTTAGACTCTAACTGGATCAAAAACATTTAAATTTCACATTTACGCACAACAAAAAAAATCCATTTGTACAGAGAACTGATTGTGCTTTATTCAGCATGAAACAGATAATTGAGGCTGTCGTCTTTCCAGTTCTGGATTGCGGCAATGTTCATTTAGTTTTATTCATCACTCTACCCTGTTTTATTACCAGTGACAGTTTTTCCACTGATCGCATTTAGGTTTGATATGACGGCATTGATTTCTATTTATTTCTAGACCACCTAATGAGATTTTATTTTTCATTATTGATCTCTTTCCATTGTCCTTTACTCATTCAAGTGATTGACTGACATTTAGATCAACACACAAACAATAAATTTGGGAAAAAAATTTGGTCTTTGTGCTCCACACACTTGTCCACAGTTTGCCGCCCACCAATCAGCTTGGCCCTGCTCAAAGTTTCTGCCTCTTAAAAGGAAGTTTATTCTTACCACTGTTGCCAAGTGTTTACTCATGGTTGGAATTGTTTTGTCTCTGTACTATCAAGAGTATAGCCTAGACCGGCTCTGTTATAAGACTTATATTGAAGTGATGCTGCTTTTCTTGGTTTCGTCAACATCATTGCACGTGTCTTGTTTTGAGTAAACTCTATTTTGAAACTTTATTAATCACACAACACCGGTGACATTATTCTCACTGGAATTGCATGACAAACTAGTGACAGGTTCTGGTTCTGCAGAAGGGCTCATTTAAACGTTAGCACATACAAGATCAATAGAGAAACACAGTGGCTGCCTAGATTTGAAGAGGATCTTTGTGTGTTTCAGGTGGGGGACTCAGGGGGACTTCACCACGACTCACCCTCTGCCCTCGGTCAAAGTGAAGCTATTCACAGAGAGCACAGGGGTCCTGGCTCTGGAGGACAAGGAGCTAGGCCGGGTAAGAATTCACCTCCACTGTACCATACACTACACACACACACAATACACACAGTGTTATTTATGACCTGAGTCACTCTTTAATCAGATCATCAGTAAGTACTTAAACACATATAATTCTGTTTGAATAATTGACTGCTATTCTTCCAACAACATTTATTAAAAAACACCTAGAACTTTGTTTTTTCATGTCTCATGTGATTGATCAGCAACAAAACAAACCACAGTTGTATTCTAGAGATTGTGTACCCATCAACATCCTACAACTCCATATGGTGCAGCCTAATGCAAGCTTCAACATATCAGAACAGCCTGTATGTACAGAAGATCTCCATCTGATTTAAATACATACACAGCTTTGTATGAATACAGTCAAACCTAAACTATATATACACTATACCTGGTCTTGAATTGAGCATAAAAAAATCGTCTTCTTAAAAACTTCCATACAGACACACAGTATTTGTTTCTCATCTGATCAGAAAAAGTACAGACAGACCGTACAATTAGAGAACAGAATTAATAATCGCTAAATAATCATTGACCTGTTTAATTACAACAGCATTGTGTAAACGTGTAACTCTCTTTATTGTTATATACCAGATCATTTTAAACGCTGTGATCTTTGTAGTTAAACTAAACAGTAAATGAACAAACTGTCTTTCTGAATAATGAACTAATTAACTACTGAACTAATAAAGTGACAGGGTTATATTTTCATATTAAGACTCACGTGAATGTAGTCGCTTTTCATCACTTTTACACCCTGTTGGTTCTGACAGCAGCAGCTCAGTCAGCATCAGTATCAACACCATGGCAGCTGAGGGGGAGGTGAATGTAATTGCAGCTCGCGTGTCCTTTTGGAGACTTTGATTTATCTGAATATGTAAAAAAAAAAAAGTGAATCATTTGTAGGTGTGACTTAGGACTTTTCATGTCTTCAGACAAAGCTTGTCGTGTTTCATGATGAAAGTGTGAGAGGTCTAAAGGCCTGTTCACACCTTTAACTGGAGCTGATGTGTTGCTGACCAGTTCTTGGAACTCTGTTCTGGTTACTCTGAATCACCTCATGTCTCTGTGAGTGGTGTGACCACAGAGCTGTAATCAAGATTTTACATCTGCTAACAGTCTGCAGTCAGTGGTCTTTGGGGGTGTGTGCTGTGCTACCTTAAATAAATTCACTTTTTAGATGCAGATTTATTTTGGAGTTCAGGGTAAGGGTTTGGAAATGGTGATAAAATCAGCCTCTCTGGGCTGTTTTCATTATCCTGACATCTAAAGTGATCAGTCAAAGGCAGCTGAACTTGCTGTAAGGCCTTTTCAGACATGGAATATGCAACATCAAGCTGTTGAAGTGATGGATTTTTGTTATTCAGACGTAGGATGGACTTTTATGTTAATGTTGCCTCCGGCTTTATTCAGATGTGACGGCACATTTACAGAAGGATGATCTTTACAGAGTAATTACACAGAGAGAAAAAAAAGAAAAATACAGAACAGGATCAGAATCGATAAGAAGTTGATGAAATATTAAAATCAGAAATAAAACCATCAGTGAAGATTCAGACCTTTTAATTGCTGACTGATTCTGATTGGTGAATCGGTGAAGTTCAGAAAGTTTTCGACGTCCTTCATGGTGTTTGAAGTTAACATGAGTCACGCAAACATGCAGCCAGTTTGTGTAGGTGTAATCCTGACTGAGTGGGAGACAGTTCAGACTGTGTGTGCTGTGTTGGAAGCAGACAAATGGAGGACAGTGCAGACAAAGTAAATAAAGATGAGCTCTGGCTGATCGTTGCCAGACTTTCACAGGACTTAGAGCTGCTGTTTGATTTTCTTTTTCGGATCATAAGAAGGTGTGTGACGGTGTGAAAATGAACCTGAACCAAGAAATTGCCAAGAAAGAGCGTTGTACTGTTCAGTCCTGACCATTCATAGTTTTTATTGTCAAAGATCCATTTTCACTGCCATAGCTCTGTTATATGTTTCAAACTGCAAAATAGGCATGCACCAAACTTTTTCTTTTTCCCAAATTCCCAAAATTGGTTTGTGTGATGCTAAAAACTGCAATGCAAATGCATCAACTTGTCTTAAGATATGTCAAAGGGATCTGTAACAGAGACACAGTATGTAGGCAGTTTTGTTTTATTATTTATGCAACTGATTGCAGCTGATTTTCTTTTGCAAAACGCAAAGCAGAAAAAAGTTTACAGAAGAACCTACAAACTCTGGACCTTTATGACATACTAACCTATTCCCGACCCCCCCAGGTGGTCCTGAATCCGACCACCAACGGGCCGAAGCAAGCTGAGTTTCACCGGATGGTCGTCCCCAAGAACAGCCAGGACACAGAGCTGAAGATCAAACTGGCTGTCCGCATGGACAAACCCCCCAACATGAAACACAGTGGGTGAGTCTACAGTGTGCAGATCCTTTAAGAAATACCCACAGCCTTTTTAACATACAAAAGAAGGTCTGTCCAGATAGATCATTTCAACCAAATAGAAGAACAAGTTGTTAATGTAATCTTTGTTCATCACAAACAGGAACAGGTCTGACTTGATATGAAACCTGTTCACCTGTTTATCTTCTGTGTGTTTTAGAAACTTTTGAACTAACGAACTTCGACATTTCTGTCACCGGCACTGTTTCAGTATCCATTGACTTGATTAAGAGAAGAACAATTTCACATATGAAGTCAGATTTTTAAAATGAAAATGTCCGATGACATCATACCTGTGTTTTTTGGTTGTTTGTGTATAATGAGGGTGATGGTGCAGAACAGACCTTTGAAATCAGTCTTTTCTTTTGGCTGCATTGCAACTTGACGGCAGAACAGGGAACAAGTTCAAACCCAACTTCTTTGGGAAATGTTGGCCATGACAACATTACCACTGAGGTCCTTTGAGACTAAAGACAGGACTTTATCTCACAAAAGTACAAAGGTTGGCAGAGCCCAGAGCAGAGTCGTGATTTTCTGTGTAAACTGGCACATATGCTGATATTCTTCCATGTTTCACCTGGAGGTGGATGCTGTATTTTGCCAGTTTTACTGTGAGAAATGGTGGAAAAATGAATGTTGTGCATCTCTGAATTCCATTCATTCTATATTATCTACATTTATCAGCAGCTGAGGCAAAGCTACACAGAGGCTTAGATAATCCCAGTGAACACGTTGGTGTTTAATGTATGTTTACTCTGAAGAAACGATAAAAACCTTCTACAGTTTTCTACACAGTCCGTTAAAGACACAATAGATAGCTAATCCTTTAAAGGAGCAGAAATACCATTTAAATCTTTAAAAAAAAAGGGAGCTCAGAGATTACAAATATAACCTGTGTGGATTTGTGTCAGGGTTTTCTTTAAAGTGTGTGCAGGCAGACAGCTTCACCTGCTGGTTACATGAAGGAAGCAGAAACATGAATGTGAGGATCAAGTCTTTTAAAATCCTACTGAAAGCTGTGAAACCAACACATCTAACAGGACTTCATGTATTAACACAATCTAAGCCATCAATTCGCACGTATGCATTAACTGCATTACAGCTAATTAAGATACCGGTACACCCTTTTCATAATTCTAAGTTCACTTTTATGTTTTAAAGGTTGTAATTTAATGAAACAACAAACATCTCTTCTCTACATTGTTGCAGATTTAAGCAAAGCTGCTAAAATGTATGTTATTGTTGTTGAGCTATGTTGTGCAGTTCTAACCTCTGGCCACATGGTGGCAGCAAAACTTTATTTTCAAACCCATAAATCTGTGTGTGTGTGTGTGTGTGTGTGTGTGTGTGTGTGTGTGTGTGTTTTCACAAATTTTCTGCACTGAATAATAATTTGTTTCAACAACTGTTCAATACAGTTTATATCTATATTCAGATATATATATAATTTTGATTATAATTTTAGATATTTGTCTTATGTATATTTGAGTGTACTCACTGGATGTCTCCAGTTTCCACATCACATGTTTCAATAAGTTTCACATTGGTTCGTGTTAGGCAACCACACTAGTTGTGTTGTCATAAATCCTGCAGGTGTTAACCAGAGATTTGAAGGTTCAGTGTGTCAGATTAAGGCTGCCTTATATACAGAATATGGCAGATTTGGAATTTATAACTATGTTTTCATTGGTGTATAATGACCTGAAACTAAGAAACCGTATGTTTTTTTTACCTAGAATGAATCTTTTCTATCTCCTCTCCCATGGTGTCCGCCATGTTTAACTGTCAAGTTTGTACAGTAGCTCAGTAGGGACAAACTAAACCCTGACTGTATGGCCTTTTGAACACAGTTTTTCATGGTATTGTGGCCACAGCGGTTTCTCTTTCATGCTAGGAAGAAGAGGGAGAACCAATGAGCTTACTTTATTTCTCCCTATCCAGTGCAGATTTCTTTAGAAATGAATGTGTATCTGCACTTCTCATGTGTGGGTCCAAAAGTGTCACTTTGTGGAGTTAATCATGTGAGTGTCAACGGAGAAGGAGACCTGTCCTCCTCAGCTGTCCTTCCTGACTTCACTCCTCCTCCTAGCAGCCTCCTGCAGGAGCCCACGGAGTGTCACTATGATGAATACAACACTGTGGGAATCTGGTAGCAGACAAATAACTGACAGACAAAAGCATGCAGTTTTCAACATTTTCCACCAGGGGTCAGTGTTTGTCTCTCTGTGAGTTGAGCCGGTCTTTGGTTTACGTCCAGCTCTTTTTCACGTGTTTAAACAATTTTCTGTCATTTCTGATTTATTAAGAATACAGTATTTAATTCATCTGCTGGGAGGTGTCATCCTCTGTTTTTATATTTTCTGCATTCAGGGTATTAGATGCTATTTGATGTTGCTCGATCCAAAGACTAACACAAGGCAAACGCTGGGCCTTTATGCATCTCAAAGAGGAGGCAAACTCCTACAGGAATCTGTGTCTCTCAAAGTAAAAAAAGTTAAAAGTTAAAATAGTTTTTCAATGTTTATTATTTTTTTTTCTGGGTTTACCTGCAGAAGAAAAGACATGAAAAGGGACTTGAACACGTCAAAGACTGAATTCTTCAAAAGGCCGACAGAGGCGAGAAAGAAAACGTGCATAAACAGGAAACATTCACAGATGATCATCAAACACATTTTCATTTGATGTTTTTTTTTTGTTTGTTTGAGGGCCCTTCTCTTCACACATTTTTTTCTGGCATGATAATTAAATACTTGATTTGTTTTCTCAGAATATTTCATCTTCATTCAGGAAGTCAAATGTTTTATTCTGCGTTACAGACAAACAGCATAGCAAAAATTCTCTTTTTTGTCAAATCGTGTTAATATGTAGATTTCCTTTGCATTTGGAGGACTGGACAGGAGTGGTCTTCAACCAAAACTTCTTTTACTTACTAAGAAAATGAAAATTATGATTGTTACTGTGCTTTTCGTTTCCCAGAGGAAATTGCTAATGCTGATTATTTTATTTTGTAGATTACTGGAAACAAAATAATCTGATGATTAAAATGAATTCAAGTCAATCAGATGTTTAAATACATTGCACAAAACTGAAATATTTCTGCTGGTGCCACTGCAAAAAAATAAACAAAAAAATCCCACTTCATAAGGAGTGTAGGAGATTATAACATAACAAACGTTTGCTATAAATGTTTGCTATAAATCTCTTTTTTCCCAAGTTATTTATGCTGTACATTCATATATTTGTTTTCTCATAAACAAGAAAAATAACCAAAACAGTGAAATTACTTGTTAAGATACACAGAACAAATTTTTTCATGTCTTGAAAATAAAATAGAAATTAAAGAAATCAAACAAATTCATGAGATATTTGAATATTTCCCTGAGTGAAGCTGGAAGAATAGAAAATTATCTTTGTTACAGGTCATTTACTCTGTTATTTAGTCTTAATAAATATTGTGTTAATTCTGCAGTAATCTGCACTTTTTAGCTCATTTTAACCTGCTGACATTGATTTCTAGACAATTCTTGAAATAAAGGAAACAGCAGTTTTTATTAAAATACATCCAGTGTCTCATCCCTCTTAAAAAAACCTTGAATATCCAGCTAAATGACCAGTTAAAGATGGATGTTTTTTCGCAGAGAGGACTGTTAAATGCCTGCAGTGAACTCTTTGGCGTTTGCAGTCCATCACTGTGGTGTCGTGCAGCTGAATAGATGTTTGAAACCCTGCAGGAGGACAGACGGCCAAACAATTTTCACAAGTGGCCGGCGAGCGGTGCCACATGTTAACCTGGAGTCGTGCAGAATGGCCCAGATTCTCTGTCCAGACGCACCACAGCCTTGACTGGAGGCCTTTTCTTTAAGGGCGGGCAGCAGGGCTGAAGAAAGAGGTCTCGCCATCGATTGATTTTCCTCACTTGCACTTGCCTGTATCCCACGCTTCAGGAGGCCCGGGAGCAGCCATTGATTGAGAGGCCACGCTGGTCATTCTTCCATTTTCTTCAAGACTTCCACAGTGTTCTGCTGTCTGTGTCACGGCCTCTCTCAGCTCAGGACTCATTACTTTCTCCTTTTTAGTTTCACATTGGAGGAGGAAATGAATGCGATAATAATGTTCACGGCTTGGCGAGTAATGACACAATGCGGTGCTGTGACAGAAAAATATGTAGACATTCATCAAGGAGCTTTAAAATGAATCCTGAATGCGATCCTTGGCATTTCTCCAAGGTTGTGTGTGTATATATATATATACATATATATATATATATATATATATATATATATATATATATATATATATATATATATATATATATAACTGCTGCCTGAAAATGGTGAAAATGGTGACAAGCTGACATCTTAAAGAAAATAAAGAGTTTCCATACCAAACGTATAGTTCTGTTTGTTGTTCTTTTATTGTTGGAGCTGGACCCTCGAGTTAATGCCTTAATGGCCACACAACAATGATATAGTTGACATCAATTAATCTGCTGATCTTTTTTGGATTTAACTATTATTCTTCTTATTTTAGTCTGATTTGTCAGAAAATTGTGAAATGCGTCCATTGTCCATTCATTTGAGCGACCAACAGTCCAAAACACCAAAATATTCTGTTGGCAGCTTTCAAATATATCATATAATCTTCATCCACATTTGTCACAGAACTGTAGATGTCCATGTTGGCTTAAAAGCTGAGTTTAAATTACAAAATTCGGTACTTGAAATGAACAGCTCCAAAACAACAAATCAAACTCTGTTGATGAAGATCATTATGATATGATAGAAAGCTCTTTTACAGCTGCCAGGTCAGTTTCCAAGTCAAGAATGAACTCTGTGTTCTCTCTTTTTGTGACATTGTGAACAATGAAATGAGAAAATAATCATCAGACTAATGAAAGTAAGCATTAGTTTGCAGCCGTGGATGAATTCACCTACAGGCTGTAGGTTTCTGATATCTCACATGTAAACAAAGTCATTTTACAGGTGCTATTTGTTCTGTTTTTATCTCTCTATTTCCTTTTTTTATTTTTTAACTGTGTTTATACTGAGACGGAGTAGGTTTGCTCTTCTATGAGCTCTCAGCATTATGATCAGTGACTGAAATGTTCCCATATTTGATCAGAATTATCGTTGAAACAACAAAAACAACACTGATAATTTGCAAAAGCTCATCTTTGTGTTTCAGGCACCTGTACGCTCTTGGACAGAGAGTCTGGAAACGCTGGAAAAGAAGATACTTTGTTCTTGTCCAGGTAAGAAACTGATGAGACCTGATGACATCTATCGATCTCTAAATTGTAAAATCAGAGAGACTGGGAAAGAAGGACTAAAGGTAAAAGTAAAAATGAAATAAATCTTCAGCAACTAAAGATCTGATGCATGCGTAATTTCTGACTGATCGGCATCATCGGTGTAAATGACTTGTTACACAGAAGTCTGTGTATTTATGGTGCATCAGATCAGACTTCACATGGCACATTTCATTTATAGATTTTAGGTTATTAAAGAAAATCATCTCTCATCAGTCATTCTACTTGAAAGGTAGTTACACCTCGTCTGAGTCCTGCTGAAGCAAAGTTAATTAAGTTTTTTGGTCTCTTAAATTCTTTTATGTTTTTTCACTTCAGCTGTTATTGTTCACTTTCCGGCAATACAAGTTGTTTACAAGTTCAACTTATTTTATTGTCATACACACAACAGCAGTGAAGCAACGATTTCCATGAGTTTTATAGCTTCCAATTCCAGGTTTTCAGTCCTCATAATGAAACTATTAGTTCTCTTATTGGCACCTGAACCATGTTGACATACCATCAGAACATTGTCTGGCTTGTCTCCTTGTAAACGAACCAATCACGCTCTTCATTGATTTCCTCCACTTCTCATTTATGAGCCTTGGTTCTTGTCTCTGCAGACCTTTTAACCCTGTGATATAATGCCACACGGTTTCCTCTGTCTCTTTAAGCGAAACAAGCCAAGTCAGAATTCAATCTGTCTCTGCTGTCACAAATCACTCCCATATGTTTCTTTTGTTTACTTGTCACTGTCGTTGGTAGGTCGAGCCAAGGCCATGACACAAAATCTCGTTTCTATACTTCTTGAATGTAACATAAATAAATAGAATATTTATACATTTAATATATAATAAATAATAGTCTCTTCTATCCCAATGGTGTGTCTCCAGCAAGTGAAACATCTGCTCAGTCTTTTCAAACGTGTACAAAAATCCATAGAGAAATGGGTTTTCCCACTGTTTTACATCGCCTGCTCTCTGGGATTCTGGCAACAAGTAAAGCTTTCTGTCTGGCTTCCTGAGACATAAAATATGTTGCAGTATCACCAAAATCAAATAGTTGGCGGTGTGTGACAACTCAGGTTAATCATTTAATTAAGACTCTGCCACACTGCCATATTAGTGCTTGAGCAGTGTGCGTCTTCATCCTGCAGGTGAGTCAGTACACGTTCGCCATGTGCAGCTACAGAGAGAAGAAGGCCGAGCCTCAGGAGCTGATGCAGCTGGAGGGCTACACAGTGGACTACTGCGACCCTCAGCCAGGTACACACACCTGAGCTTCTCTCATTGTCATCATCACACAGGGCTTTACACTGCAACAACATGCAGCACACAGAGAGCACACATCCCAGTGTGAACACGGCTGGAGGAGATCATAGAAACTATCTGTTTGTTAAATCTGTTTTACATCATCCAGAACATATGAATAAAAACGCCTGACATTTATGACCAATCAGGAGCATGTGAGACTACATGAAGAAAGATTTACCAGATTTCCAGGCATGTTTCTGGGACGTCTGCAGGAGCTGCAGCCTGTCAAATGCCACCACTCAAATCAGCAAGGGGCCTCAAGTGGGCGTGAATTATCCGTAAATCGTAACATAACATAAGTCCTGTCACTTCCTGTCCAGCTTCTTCTTCCAGCTCATTCAGCATTTATTACTCCCTTCAGTTGAAATCACGAACACAAGACGTTCCTTTTATGCACAGGCATTTATTTGCACATCGCTGTGGTCAGTCATGCCGTGAGAACTAGATAAATTAAACAAATCATAAATTGAGTTTCATATCATACAAAGCATTTTTCAAAGAGAGTAACCATTAAAGAAATATCTCACAATCATAAAAAATACCTTACATAATACATTTGTTTACATAAATTGAAACACAGGTAATTAAACCATCACGTTAATCCGTGAGCGTCTTAAACGCCTACCGTCTACATACCTCTTTGGCCACATTAACTCAGGGGAGGAAGAAAGGAAACCTCAGAAGTTGAATCTCATTAAAATCTTAGCATTATGAGGCAGACCCCCCCCCCAAAATAAAAATAAAATAAATAAATATATGATCTTTGTAAAAGTAAATTATTTAATTGTTTCCTCAAAAGTATTAAATGAACTTAAACGATATAATTGTCTGACAGAGAATTGAGATTCCCTTTCCCTCATATCTCCCAGAAACAAGTAATAAACATGAAATCTGAGATGAGAGGAAGAGATGAATAGAAAAAATGTGACAAATATAAAAAGACCAATCCATAAATTTTATTACATTTCTACTGTCTAAAAACCTCCACAAATTGCTCATAGACTCGTCTTCTCCGAAGTTCCAGTTTCACTTCTGCTCTCTATAGTAATAATAACAATAATAATGATAAACTGCTGCAAACTATCAGTAAGTAGTTAACTATTTGGAATACCATATTTATTTGAAGAATTCATATGAACAATCTGTGCTGCAATTGCCTCTTTTTGATTCAGAACGGTTCAAGAAAATACTGAGATAGATTACAGAGTCGATATTCTCGTTGTATCCACGGTAACAAGTTATAAAGTAGCATCTCATAATATATCTGATCCCCTCACAGCCTGGTGTCCTTGCAGACTATATATGAATCAATACTGGAGTGGAAACAGTGTGTAAAGAAACCACATGCCACTAAATTATACTATAGGTTATATTGAATACATTTTGTATTTACTTTCCTCCTCCTCCTCATCGCCAGGTCTGCAGGGCGGCCGGGTGTTTTTTAATGCTGTGAAGGAAGGCGACCTGGTGATGTTTGCCTGTGATGATGAGCAGGACCGAACGCTGTGGGTCCAGGCCATGTACCGAGCCACTGGACAGTCCTACAAACCAGTCCCACCACCACAGAACAAAACCATGAACTACAGAGGAGGGACCCAGAAACCAGCATCCCCCATCAGTAGGTTCTGTTTCTCTCTGGGTTTGTTTTTACTATTTAATAGAGTTTAATAGAAACACACTTGCACAAGCCAAAACAATGCCGTGTGGAGCTGCATTTTCAAAACATAAGATCCGTACAGGTTACGTGCCTTTGCTCTCATACTTTTTTTCGATACGGTGTTACAATTCAGAACAGAAAACATCTATATATTGAAGCATCAAATATTGATAAAACTGACACGTCTTACTTTTGGAGACAGATTCCTCTTTCTGTTAGAAGACCTGAACAGTCTAATTGGACTGTTTCTTCAAGGAAACTGAGCTGATCACAGTCAAGCTGCTCAATAAAAACATTTAACTTCAATTTGAATTCCTGGTGCAAACTGGATTGAATTGTTTGTCCACGTGGTGATCATTAAACTAACTTCAGCCTGGTGTCTAATGACATATTTCCTCTCACATCCTTACAAAACTGTAGCCAGTGGTGGAAGACATTCTTGGATCCTTTTAAAAGCAGTATGCCTATAAAAGTCACTAAAATGGCCCAGGTATACGTGCAGTGTAATCCTTAGGAATGCACCCTATTTTAGGTTTTACTCGACTGTACGACTGAAGATATAATATTGCAGTGGTGAAGCGAAGCCCAACTATTTTTTTACACCAGCATTGATCCCATCCCTGACGTGTCAGGTGCAGCTGCACATTGTCACTTAATTTACGCTGTTTGACACCAATGATTCAGGATTATGAAATCAGCATTAACCATAGAAGGAGCGCAGAGTTTGAAATCAATACTGGTCCACAGAAACAACAGTGATTGTTCAAGGATGAAGACAACAAGTCATACAATGCCACACTGTTTCACAATTTCTTCTAACTACATCTTTTGTTATTGTTGTTTGGCAGAAATTAAGGTTGATATTTGTATATTAATTTGAAGATTAAGATTAAACTTCTATGTTTGTGTGTTACAGGTCTTTGTCTTTATAGTCTTTATATTCTGATGTTTGTGAACTTTATCTATTTGCGCTCAATTGTCTAGACTCTTCTCTCTAGTTAATTTTAATTTGAATCTTTAATTTAAAAAGGCTCAGTGTCTTCAGTGTGCCTCTCGCTCCTTCCACTCTTTCCTTCCCATCTTTCTTGTTTTGTTGCCTTCTCTCCTGTTTCACATCCACTCAACCATACTTTAATAAATCCTAGTTTGAAACAGTGGAACTGTCCTTTATGACAGAAAGATATCAGGATCTGAGTTCTGATTGGTTGCTGGTCTGCACGCGCGCACACACACACAGTGGGAGGCAGATGAAGTGTGCAGGTTGCACTGCTGTGAGAGAGATAAAACACATGAGGGTAGAAATGAAAAAATGGATGAAGTGAAGAGAGAGCAAAGACACAAAATGAGACTCCCTTCTTCAATATAACACACCATGCATCCATTATTTCCCTTTATTCATCCCCCTTTCTGTTCTACTTCTCATCTTTAGTTCCTGCTTCCTATACTTTTTTCATCTTTATTGCCCCCATATTTATTCTTGCCTTTAATCCAGTTTTCCATTTTTCCCTTATTTTCTTTCTTTCCATCACCCCTGGCTATTTCTGCCTATCTTTTCTTTGAGCATTACTTTTTTCCCCTCCTTGGAGTATTTCTTTTGTTTCACTTTCTTACTCTTTTTCTTTGACTTCTCTCTTTCATTCTTCCCTCCTTTGTTTCCCTCATTTACCTTAAACAACCACTGTGGAGAAATTAGTGACGCCTAGTGGTGTAGTTGCTGATCGCAACTGCCTCGCCTCACCGTCTCCACCGTCTTACGACGCCTTGCTCTGTCACGCATACACTCAGAGCAATCCAAACTTTTTCCCATCTGTTGTTCACTGTTGGTGTAATGCACTACCAGTTCCTTCCAGAACAGGTGCATCATTCTCTACCTTAAAAAAAATGTCATCAACATCATCAACTAAACGACTAAATGTGAATGTATCATAAATGAGACAGTATCCACAAAAAACATGAAAGTCCAAGGCTTCCTGCTAGTAATCTTCTTCACTGCCTTTGATGGAACATTGCTATGTTTGTTGGCTGCAACACCTGTTATTCAGCAACAAACAAAAGGGGAAACGGCATGAAAACAGAGGTCCATAGCACTCTTAGTAGTCAAAAACTGCCCATGGTACCTTTTGAGTTTTTCCCTTCTTTCCATATACATTCCATTTTTCTATCTGCATTTCCCTGCTTCTTCCCATTTATTTTCATTTTTCCATTCTTTTTATTCCAGATCTTTAGTTTTTTCTGTGTTTGCTTCTGCACATGCACATCCTGGGGTTTCTTTTTCTCATTTTCGTCCCCTTCATCTATAAATCACTCCATTCATTATCTGTGTGTGTGTGTGTCTGTGTGTGTGTGTGTGGGGGGGGGGACTGCATCTGCATGCTTCCCGGCCACCTCCTCCTGGCCGAGCATTGTGACATGAAGAGCTTCACACAGAGAGCTGATTAGGACAGTATTTGTGTAATTTTGCTCTGCGTCGGCCCGTCCTCGCTGCCGCTCGTTAGCGTTTAATGGAACAGATTGAAGCGTTAATGGTGAGAGGTGCTGACACACTGTTTGCAGGAGGAAATAGAAGGTGTCCCTGAAATAGCTCTTAACTTGGTGCTAAGTGCCGCTGTGTGCGTGTGCGTGTGTATGTGTGTAGTTGAGTAATGGGCTTGTCAGAAAGTCGTTCTCGCTTTAATAATGATAGTGTCAGTGAACCTTCATATGCGTCTATGCTTGCCCTGGAGGCGTTTTTCTTAAAAAAAACGAAATGTGGAGGTTAAATAACTCTAATGACTGAATGTGTACACACTGACAAGAATACACATATAACACAAAGACAGGTTATTTAACTTTAATGAAATCATACTTTTCTGTCTTGATTTCAAGTCATGTTAGAGACTCACACTTACCTGGCTGCTGGTTGTTCCTGATGTCATTCCTCAGCTTCTGTTTTCAGGGACCAGTTCTTCCTCGTGTTTGCCAGCTGATGCTGGCAATCACTCATTGTGTTACATTTAAGTGTGTTAATGTCCTAATACCTAAATGTACCTAAGGGTGTGTTCACTGTACAATAGCCATTTTAGGACGTCTAAAAGCTCAGCCTTGGATGCTATAAACTGGATGGATGTTCTCGATGGTATTTTTGAGTTGATCATTTACTGGAAAACTGTGAAAATTGTTGATGACTCATCTTGCATTGCTTCCACTGAAACGTTTTCTTTCTTATGATGCTGTCAGAGTGTTTCTGAGGGCCATTGTAGTGCCTCACCAGAGATGGTTCTGGTCTCGTGAACTTCAGTACAAAATCACAAAACTTTATATCTGGATCACATTTTATGGACAAAATATTTCCTGGTTTACACCCAAAGTCCCCTGGCTGCTCCATTTCTACACCCAGAGCTCTACAGTGCATGTTGTGGACAGATACCTTTAGCATTACACGCTAAAGTAGCTAATCACTAACTACTGCAGTTAGTGGGAAATAGATCTGGGCTCACATGCCTCCTAGTGAAGATGGGCAGACCAAAAACCTCAGGGAACAGAGTATTGTACATTATTTATACATCTGGGACATGGCTAGCTCAATTAGCCATGCAGATAGGTTAGGTTAGCTGACTCTGCCCTGGGATGCCAGAATCTAAACCTGAAAATAAAATTAACTTTATATATTCACTGTCAACAAGCTGCATGGTTTTCAATAGGAACTTTAAAGCACCACTAACGTTAGCAATTTAGCAGCAGGTGATATTAAATCTTCCAACCTTATAGATATTCTTTCATTTATATGCATGAGTGTAGGTATGTTGGTGCTTCCAGTTGGGTCATCCCAGAATGGACGGATGGGAAAAAAAATGTATGTTCTGTACTTTGTTTTCTCTAGTTTTGCTTAAAAATATGACTGGAATATACTGAAAAGAAGGAATAAAAGAAAATTCAGTCAGATAGAGAGCAACAATGGGGGAGACATTAGAGTCAAAAGAAGAAGAAAAAATAGGTTAATTCCAACAGAATCAGGCCTTCATCTTGGTGTAGCTTCAGGAGAAACCTGGCTGCTTTGTGAGCAGATTTCAGCAGCTGACCTTTGTGACTTTCTTAGCTCCTAAGTAAAAAGAACAAACAGACGAGAGCAAGTTTGCCAAAGAAACTTCAGGAAACAGACTTCCTGTCACCCTGTTGCCTGCTCACTGTCCAATCCAGCTAAGTGGAAATCATCAGTGGCTGAAGGAGGTTTGGTTCTAGCCATTGACCTGAAATCCACTTTTTACACACAGTCTGACTTCTGTCCTCAGTATGAACAGACGGACCAGTTGGGGGTTGAGACTCACCCCTGAAGATGTTTTTTGGGGATGTTTACACCTGTCAGTTGTGTGTTTGAAGAAGCAGGTGGTCAGTTTGACAATGAGGACGATCCTGAGGAGGGATGTCCAAACTGTCCGTTTGTCTTAACCTCACGGTGTTTCAGCGACGCCCTCTAACACAGTACAACAGCTGTGAATGTGTTTGTGTGCTTCTTTCAAACTTTTCCCCGAGTTAAGGTTGTTTGCGCTTTGCGTTTATGAGAAGCCTCGTTCAGCCAGACGGAGACTGATGGGCTTGTCTGTTTGCATCTTTATCTCTGCTCGCCTTGACATCATCTCTTTCGCTGCTGCCACGCTCCGACAGGCAGATCAAGTCAAATCTCTCAGCCTTGTGCACCTGAAACTGAAACACTCTCCTTCCTCCTCCTCCTTCTCCTCCTCCTTCTCCTCCTCTTCGTCTGCATCAATAACCTGCCATCAGCGGCCGCCATCACCTCTCAGAGCAGGATGTCAGATAGATGTGACTGTTACCGTGACGATGCCAATGGAGCCCGGACAAGACAGATATGGAGAGACTGAGCGCAGAAAACTACCCCCACCCTCTCACCTCATAACACACACATACACACAAACTCCTCAACACGCAAATATCCACACACATTGTAAATATATATCAAGATCACCTATAGAGACAGAGCATGTACATTTGGAAATATTACGTTTCAGTACTGCATCAATTTAACATTGCTGTTTAATTTTTTATTTTAAATAATGATCATAATCAATGCAGCAAAACCAGCATCTTTTTATTCAACACATTCTTCTCCCCTGTCCAACCCTGGCTTCTACATTTCCCACGCTGCAACTTGGCTATTGACCATCCAGTATTACTTCCCAAATCCTGTAAACACTTTGATGTGTAAATCATCATCATCACACATAAATATCAGGCATGTGAGAACACACAAGTGTATCCACAAGTGGAAATCATCCTCACAAGGGAGCGTTTCTGCTCCCGTTGCACAAATGTGGTCCCATGAGTTTGAACCTCCCTTTGCACTTGCAACTGTTTAAGACCTTCTCATTCATCCAAAGTGATTCCTCAGACTTTGGAGGCAAAGTCTGTTTCCTGACATTTCTGGTCTGCCCATCTTCACCAGGAGGCATGTGAGCCCAGCTCTGTTGCCCACCAACTGCAGATACTTTAGCAAGTGACTGATGTTGCCCCTCCTTTGATTGGTCACTTTGAACACCCAGAGACTCTTTCTGACCCACTTTTTATTAGCAGCATTATCATCAAGAAGATGATGTCGTAGAAAATAATGTAAAAATAAAGCAAAATATACATTACATACGCCAAAATGTATAGGCTAGTCGTGTTCACAGCAGTGACATACAGTATATGATCTACTGTATATAGTTTAGTTAGTTAGTTAGTTTGCTATGACACTTGGACCCATGAAAACGGTTGTTTTCTCGGGCCCAATCAAAGGTCATGGTTATTCAAAGTGACCAATCAAATGAAAGGAGATATTAGCCACTGGGTTTTTCATCTCTGTCTTCAAAGTCAACTCACCCAGCAAGTGTTGAGCAGTTGCAAACACGTAGGGAGAGTCGAGCCCTGTTCGCCTTGTTGTTCACCTTAAAACATAGTTTTTGTGTCTCCCTGCTTAGAAACTGCCAGAAAGTTGGGAGAACCAATCAGATTACTGAAGTGCATTACTTATACACTCACCAGCCACTTTATTAGGTACACCTTGCTAGTACTGGGTTGGACCCCCTTTTGCCTTCAGAATTGCTTTAATCCTTTGTGGCATAGATTCAACTAGGTACTGGAAACATTCCTCAGAGAGGTCCATATCCATATTTGGTCCATATTAAGATGATAGCATCACGCAGTCGCTGCAGATTTATCGGCTGCACATCCATGATGCGAATCTCCCACTCCACCATCCCAAAGGTGCTCTATTGGATTGAGATCTGGTGACTGTGGAGGCCATTTGAGTACAGTGAACTCATTGTCATGTTCAAGAAACCAGTCTGAGATGATTCGAGCTTTATGACATGGTGCGCTATCCCGCTGGAAGTTGGCATCAGAAGATGGTACACTGTGGTCATAAAGGGATGGACATGGTCAGCAATAATACTCAGGTAGGCTGTGGCGTTGCAACAATGCTCAATTGGTGGCCCAAAGTGTGCCAAGAAAATATTGCCCACACCATTACACCACCACCACCAGCCTGAACCGTTGATACAAGGCAGGGTGGATCCACGCTTTCATGTAGTTGACGCCAAATTCTGACCATACCATCTGAATGTTGCAGCAGAAATCGAGACTCATCAGACCAGGCAACGTTTTTCCAACAACTATTGTCCAATTCTGGTGAGCCTGTGTGAACTGTAGCCTCAGTTTCCTGTTCTTAGCTGACAGAAGTGGCACCTGGTGTGGTCTTCTGCTGCTGTAGCCCATCTGCCTCAAGGTTCAACGTGTTGTGCGTTCAGAGATGCTCTTCTGCGTACCTTGGTTGTAACGAGTGGTTATTTGAGTTACTGTTGCCTTTCTATCAGCTCAAACCAGTCTGTTCAAATCATGTTCAAAGTCACTTAAATCACCTTTCTTCCCCATTCTGATGCTCGGTTTGAACTGCAGCAGATCGTCTTGACCATGTCTACTGGTCAAGACTGCCTAAATGCATTCAGTTGCTGCCATGTGATTGGCTGATTAGAAATTTGCATTAACGAGCAGTTGGACAGGTTTGCCTAATAAAGTGGCCGGTGAGTGTAGTTACCCATAAAACTCAGCATAGATTAGCAGAGGTGCTTACATGTATCTTTGTAGAACTGAGAGAAAGATTTTCAGGAAATCAAACCTCACATTTGAAATTGATTCTAGTCATTACTTTTCAGCCGTAAGCAGTAAGTATGTCATTTAACTGGCTCTTTATATAGTACTTTTCATTGTTGGTGGCAGTGCCGTCTGCCATTCCCACATTGGATTCTCCTTCATAGTTTCTCACACAGACAAGAAACTGTCTGCAGGTTTCTTCACTTTGTATTTTTCAGACAGTCTGGAGCAAACACACCATCTGTGCCAGGAGCAGTGACTTCCATCCATATTTTCTGTCACACACACTCATTCACACACACACACCCCCTCCTTTAACACCCCCCTCCCCTTCAGATAATAGCTGAAAGTTGGACTCGACGCGGATCAACATCACTCCTCCGCTCTCTGCCCCCCAATCAATACTCCCCCTCCTCCCCCCTCCTCTTATTATCAGCACTAATCTATATCTCTTTGTCTCGTTTTCTTTAGAGTCGCTTCCTTCGCTCCCTGTCTTTTCTCCAAATTACATTAAGGACAATCCTGTGTTTTGGAGGTAACGAATGTAAAATGACCTACATCGGAATTAGACAGAGGGAAAGCAGGCCACAGGAGCCAAAGGGCAGCCAGAGTCAGAAGAAAAGGAGAGGAGCGTCGATTGGAAGTTGATTGTGGAGATTTCACTTTTGCTGTCTTTTTTTTTTCTTTCGGACAAAAGCGACAAAGAAAGGAGGGAGAAGGGGGGGATGAAACACAAATGTCTGAGAGTCCTTGCGGGCTTCTCCGCGTCCAAACAAAAACAAAATGGCAGTGTTAATAAAAAAGCGATAAGTAATGCTCGTCTCGGACACGAAGCCGCGGGCATTGCAGGCGTGGAAACGGCGCCGGCATTCTTTGGCGAGCCTTGGTCTTTTGTGAGGCCATGTGTCACACTCAGAAACTTCCCATCCCGAAATGTACTGCCCTGTTAAAGGCAGAATGGAGAGTGTTAGGCTTTTCATTTGGCGAGGCCATTAACAGGAAGGCCTGAAAGGACTGGAAATGAACCCAGGTTTGCTCAGGCTGGGATGCCCTGAGCCTCTTCTGCTTCCTTTATTTTTCTTTTCTCTCTTGTTGATTTTTCCATCACTGACCCTGAAGACTTATCGTCTGTTGCTCCAGGCGCTGCACTGCCGAGCTTCAAGAAGAGCTCAAAGTATCTGTACCACAATGTAAAAAAAACTTAGAAGTAGTCATTCCAGGTTTTACTCAAATTACAATGATGATCATGATGTATATTTAACCAACAATAAATAGTTTTGTTAAGAGGTAGAATATTGTGTGTATAGCAGATGAAAACAGTTGTGAACAAATTTTAAATGGTGAATTTCAAAACAGAAAACTATTAAGAGGTACTGTGTGCATATCAAAGCCTGATATATTTTCTATGCCAGTGTTGTCCAACAACTATTCAAAATTCAGTAGAGCACCAAAATACTCAAAATAGTCCCCAACAAAGGCACTATTTCCTCTTCTTTCTTCGATAAAGACTTAAAAAAAAAAAATGAAACCACATATCTGTGAGTTATTTTTAAAGATTACATCTTGTAGGAACCAATAGGGTTGAATAGCCACAGACAGGAAGCCAGAGCATATTTAGAGATGGACCTCATCAGTTTGGGGATTTGGGAATGACGAGAAGAAAAATATAGAAAAGGGCCGTGCTGGCGGTGTTATAGACGACCATTAATGTCCCAGTCTGCAGGAACCTTTGTTGCATGTTATTTCTCATGTTATTTCCATCCCTTCAGTTATAAAGGGACATAACGTGAGCAGAAAATCCTTTAAAGGTCTTTGCTCAGATGTGACCACTTGATATTTTGATGAAGCAGGTCACATGATGACAGCTGAGCAAACTGCATTTGGAGATGAAGACTTTAACGTGTGCAGTGGGCTTAGAGACATGCAAATGTGAAGAGATGGTGGAGTGACAGGCAAGTACAGTATGTAGTGGGCTGTGGTGCCTTGATCAAGAGCACTGTGGCAGTGCCCAGGAGGTGAACTAGCACCTCTCATTGGTCTACATTCAATACATGCTGGATTTGAACCGGCCACCCTCCGCCTCCCTATGGAATGAGCAAAGGATGCCAAATTAAATATATTTTATTGCTCAAGGATAAGTCACTCAGTACTTTTTAAACAAGAGAAAGGGCAACAGACATGACGTCTGGGGAAGAAATGTGAATATCTACTTTGTCTGTATGTAATTTTACCGTCCAGTGTTTAATAGAGTTAAGGCAGTTCAGTAGACAACAAACAATAAATAAACTGTAGAATTGAATATGGTCCTCATAACAGTGATAGGAAATACCTTTCAAATTACTTATTATGTATCTATTATCCAAGAGGGAGCAGGAAGTGTCATGCGCTGATTTTTACTGCTCCCAGGGAGTCCAGGGTCCATTTGTTAAAAACAAATAATAAAACATGAAACATAATAAGTGCATTCGTGTGCAGCTCAACATGTCCAGCAGGTAGAGAAAGGCAATTTGAAGCACCGATCCAAAGACCACTGTGAACGCGCAGTTATTTTATTCCGTCGACTGTTATCACTTTCAGTCTTTATGACATCTGCCATGAAACATGCAGCACTGTATATCACTGGTTGACTGATATTTGAAGTAATTCATCTACTGAAACCCATTTTAAAAAGCGAGCCAGTGGAATATCTGTCTTTATCTTGATGTGGACATGATCTCCTGATCAGCGATGTCTTGTTGTCGGTTCTCTTCCTGGCTGGTTTTCGACTCTGTGAGTCACTTCCAGTGTTTTCCTCACATGTCGTCCATGTTGGCGAATGTTTTGTGTCAGCTGAGAGTATTGACAGCTTCACAGAAGATCTGTAGCCAACCGAGGTGGGAACTATTAGCCACAGCACTGAGAACTGACACTGCCAATGTAGTTGTGTGTGTGTGTGTGTGTGTGTGTGTGTGTGTGTGTGTGTGTGTGTGTGTGTGTGTGTGTGTGTGTGTTTACACGTCAGTTCGCTGCTGAGCTCAAAGAGAGGCGTGAATGATTGTGAATCTGAACACATTTATATATCACCTCTTTAGCTGATGGGATCATGCAGAGATATCGGGGCACTCATTCATCCATAGAATTCATTCATTCATTCATTCTTACTTTTTCTTTCTTCTCACTTCTTTCTATGACATAAACTCAGCCTGGATCTATGTGACATATTCTTCAATAATCAGGAAAATTCTCTTGATAGAGGCTCCAAAGTAAAAGTCTATAGTTCAAAAGTTCAAATAGTTTTAAAAAGTATGTATTTATTTTCCGTGCTGGTCCTCCTGTCTGCTTCACTGAAGTGAGGGGTGTGCCGACCGCTGTCTACTCATACAAATCAGACTACCCAAACTATTCCTTTAAAATAAACTTCATCACTCCATCAAAACGTTTTGTAAAACCTTCAGCTCCATTTGAGCTCATAATGAACGGAATAATCAGACTGTTTTACAAACAGAGGATATGTGGGAAGTGATTCATGGTCAGTGTCATTCACTTACACTAAAATCCCAAGAATGTTACATTTTGCATTACATTCATAACAGAAATAAAACAGACAATTGGTTTTATATGAGGTTTCTTTTTGTACACAGCAAGAAAGTTCAAAACAAGTTATGTTATCAGCTTGTTTCTACAGTCCCGATTCTGTGATAATCTAATAGTGTTTTTTTTATTCTTTTATACGTTTTTCTCTCATAGAAAACTCTCCTCCTTCTCATTGAATCTGAGTTTGAAGTCTGAAGTCCACAATAATGTTGATGGATTTAAGGTCCTTCATGTGAGCCTGAATTGAGTCAGAATGAATTTTATTGAACTTTCAACTCTTTTAAATGTTTTTTTTTTTGATGACTAAGTTGCTGAACTTCCATGCCACGCACATTTTACATTCAGTACTAATGTTCGGTGCCAGTGTGTCCTTTTATGTAGTCAAGTTTCTCTGTCTTAAAGCGATATACGTAAACAATATATGTACGTTAAAGGAGTTATCGGTTACTGCACGTGCTCCTCCTCTCTACACTTGTTGTGAGGAGTGACAGAGAACAGGTGGAACAACTACAATGATCAACAACCCTTTGTGAAAGTGATGGGTGAGCGTGTATAACTGTGTGTAACCAACAATCTTTCTTTCAACCATATTACATTAAGAAATCCCATTTTTCTGTTGTTCAGGTCTGGGTCCATCTCAGCGTCAGGGGGTTGAGGAACTGATCTCTGCAGCTCCGTGTCGCTTTGATCACGCTGCCCTGTTCACCATTTTACAGAAGAACACTCTGCAGCACCGCATGAATGACTCCTTCTCCTGCCTGGTATGTCAACACAAACACATCATTCGACGCACTCTTGGTTTTTATCTCAATGTCTCTGTGTTGTGAAGAGCTCATTGGTTCTCCACAACATGTCAGAGATCTGCTGTCACTCAAACTGGTCGGACTGATGATGTTGATGTTTTTCGGATAGGAGATCTTCAAAATGGAATTAATAAATCCTAATCAGAAATAAGGCTTGAAAATACCATGCCAAATTGATATGACTTGCTAAGTTATGTTTTTCAAAATCTGAATTTCGGTTCGGTTTGGTAGTTGCAGTTGTTGGCTCAGTCACAAAGAGGCAGACTAAGCAGAGACGTTCTGGTTCTGTTTTATCTGCCTGGATTGATGTGAGACTTAATTCCATCGTTTTTGTAATAAATGTCATTAGCATTCGTCCTCATGATCAAGGGTTTATTGAGAGTGGATTGATTACTATTTTTAAGATGTGTATTACTATTCACATGATACCCTAAATTAAAAGGTTGGAAGTCTATTTTTAATGTGATTTGTAATTTAGTATCATTATAAAATAAAATAGCTTTAAACCATCAGACAAATCATAGACATTTTAAAAGCTTTTGTACTTTTTTGTAGATTATAGGATAAAATGGAGGGCTCATGCAAGTCTCAAACAACTACTATTATCAGTAGTTTAATATCTCTAAATGTTTCCTTACATAAACTCTACAGTAGTTATCTGAAGTTCTAAGTCAAATGTTACATAAAATATCAAAAAATAAAACCTGAGCAGATTCGGTAATTAATTAATCATGATTGATTAATCAGTTCAAGCTTCTGTTCTTCTTCTACCATAGTTAATAGTTCTGTTGTTGTTGCATCTACAAGATAAGCAAAAACTGTGAACTCTAAACTATATGGAAGTGGTTCACATTCACTTTTATATTTTTTACCGTAATGCCTAACCCTAACCCTTCTCTTTGACCACATGACTTTGTGATCCTAAAAATCTGATTTAGGTCCAGTTGCACAGGAGTTCAGAGCATTTAACCCAGTAACCAGGCCATGCATCGCAAATATTTAGTTATTCTGCTGGACCAGATGAGTAGCATTTGCAGTCATTAAATTATATGTGACTGGTTTTAACAATTAACCAACAATTTACAGACTTGAGACTTTATTGATACGAAGCGTGTGGTTCCCCTCCCAACACAAGATGGCAACAAAGAGGAGGAAAACTAAGTGATTTGGTTGCTTTTTTTCTGTTTTTGTGTTTCATGTGGACAAAGGACCTTTTTTAATGTACCTGTTAACACTGGTGTGCATGTACACATATGTACTCAATATTTTTCTTTCTTTATCCACATTCAGTCTGAATGGTAAACCACTCTGGTATGCTGAAGTGTTACTGGAATGTTTTTGATATCTTTCTTAAAGTACAGACAGGCTTTGCTTTTATCAAATGTATGGAGTGATGTGATATGAATAATAGTCCAAACTTTGACTAAAGAAAAGCAGTGTCAAACAGAAATATTGAAGTTTAATATTTAGTCCTGATCTAAACAGTGTTTCCTTGATGTACGTTGCACAAAAACGGAATGCTCTTTCGTTGTGTTTAGTTAGGCTTTTGTGGATGAGGAGACCTCAGTCCAGACCATCAGAGAAGATCAGGTTTGTATCATGGCAGCAGATCAGAAATGTATTTTGGAGCTAAACCATCCAGTGACGATTATTTGTGTTTTATCTTTAACTCAGGGTCATTTTGGCACATCTAATCACTGACTTATTAATTGACTTTTGGTTGTATGGGTTCTCTGTCACCTGGTGATATTGTTTAATAAATCTGAGTTCCCTGTATAATTATGGTAATATGTATTTTCCCATAATCTGAGCTTGTGGGAGCATGTAAAAGTTAAACAGAAAAGGCTCGAGAATGGAGCCTTGGGGAACTCCGCGCCATTTTTGTAGGCTTACTCTTAAATGCAAATACCAATATACACAAAGTAGTCTCACTCTCCTGCCCCCCTTTTTTGTTTAGTCATATTCTGTGGTCGATGTCAGTCTCAGACCCAGCAATACTAATACTGAAACTGTTTCACTGTCTGTGTTTAAGAAGAGAATGTCATTCAGGAACATAATGTGCAGTTTTGGGTCTAGTGTTTTGGGTTTAGGGCTGATAACGATGTTTTTCCATTTGATATGCAAAATTCAGAATGGTTTATATATTTTTCCTTTTTCTAATCCACAAAATAATTTTCTTTTTGACATTTTCACAAAAAAAAGTATTCATAGTTTACACAATAATGTAATTCTTGCCAAGGTCCTATATAATAGAATACAGATCATGAGACGCCAAAAACCCTCCACTGAAACACTAAATTAAGACAGATGTTGAGGAGTCAGCTCATCCTGACATGTGTTGCGTTGTGTTCTCATCTTTTAAAAGCAGCAGAATGAGGAGATGTTCAGCAGAGTGACATCTGTGCCTCTTTAATTTCTCTACCTGCTTCACCAGGACTTCTTCCAGCTCTGCAATTAGACCGATCCATTCACACAGCCCCTCTCCTCAGCCTTTTGTGAAAACTCAAGAGCTTTGTGTTCCAGCCTGAGCCCCTTTTCAACAAACGCTCTGAGAAAAGGCCAGTGCCTTGGCGTGAGGGACATCTGTTGAGAAGTGGCTTGGATTCATGTCATAGACGGGGTCATATTTTATTCACAAAGAGCTGAACCCAACAACAACAACAGTAATTAGGCAGAAATTTGGTTTGTAGCTGGGGGCCAGAGTCCTGCTAACTGGATCGGTGTGGTTCCCACTGATGATTGAAGGATTAAATCCCCAGTGAAGCTAAATGGTTTTCTGACAGACCATGTAGGTGGTAGCATGAGGGGGAAGGACATTCTTGAGTTAGCTTAATCCAAAAACATAATACAGTATTCCTGAGAATTCTGTTGCATGAACTTTGAAGTAATTGTTACCTACATAGAGAAAAACTTTTTTATATTCCACAGTGTAAAAGAATAGCACTTCATTAAAGCTCAAGTTTAAAAATGCAAGGGGCAGCATTAAAGAGTAAAGTTTGATGATTTCATGTTGAGAATCACAACCCTTGAGTTTGGACCACACCAAAACACTACACAGTGTACTATAAGAAGTTATTTTGTCCATATACTTCCAGAATCAGAAACAGGTATCTGTTTTCAGTCGTCCTTTTATGTTACATGGTAATCTACTAAGAATGCATGCTTGCAGGTGTCTGAATGGCTAACTCACTTCTTTGGCAGCAACATGTGTTACATGTAGATGTCAATTCAGGTTAGACAGTGGTCTGATTGAAATTAGTTTTTTCAAGTTCTGAACACAGAGGTAGTTTACTTACTACTTGCTGTCTTGCTATCTTCTCATACAGGAAACACCTCCTGAGAAACAATCAGGGGATTCCTTTTCATAATAGTGTGCTTTGCTACCAGAATTTTTTCAATGATGTTCATTATGGTTATCACTCTTTTAAAAGAGTCACTTTGTCTTTTGTTTGGCTAATATCTGAGATCTCAGATTTCTTTTGTGGGTTGGTAGTGTTACTGAATGTTAAACATAAATCCATATAGTAAGGAGAGACTTTAGCCCTGTGGCAGCAGAAACAAGTAGTTTTGAATATATCGGGATTACTTTATAAAGTGATCCTCTCTAAGATCATGGTGTAGCGACAGCTGAATTTGTACATTCAAGAATGACTTAGTCTCTAAAACTGTCGTTTCCTTTTGAATTTCCTTTCTTTTTTTCTTAAAATTGAGAAGTGTTTTGCCTGTCTGTTGTCATGTGTATCAACTTTTTCCCAATCTTCAATATGTCGTTAACACAGAGTAAATACGAGAGGGATCTCCATTAGAATTTAAGACACATTTCTGTGTGATTGAAAAAAGCTGGATTGTCAGCTCACGAGTTTGGTTGTCAGCAGCCTGTAGTGGTCCCAGGACCCCCCACCTTCCCTAAACCTCTGACTCTTAAAGGGTCATCAGATCATTGAGAATGAGCACTGAACTGGACAACATCTGAAAACCAGCCTACCTCAGCACAGTGTTTTAATCCATTGAACTGTGACGTAACTCTGACCCACTTTGGTGTCTTTAATATTGAACAATAAAAAATCCTCTCTTTTGAAGGACGAGGACACGTATCCTCTTCTCCCATCAGGGTGCTGTCAAATTAAATAGCAGTGGAGACTCTATTATAATTACTCAGATGTATGCATCCACACGGCTCAGTCTCCTACTGCTTTAAATCTGAAGCTTCCCAGTAATTTCTTACATTTGTGCTAATTAGAGGACTCTGCAGAAGAAGAAGAGTGAGGTTCCAGACTGCTTTGCAGTGTTCACACGGAGTGATGAATCTGACCTTGAGAGGGAAAAAAGCCAAACAGCAAAATGTTCTGGGAGATTTACCAATATTTGTGTTCATCTGCTTTTCTCTCTGCTGCTACACACAATCAACTTTTTAGCAGCTGGCAGTCAGTAGTGCTTGAGTGTCAAATCAGACTTCATAGAATATTTGAGTCAAATTTCCTCAAATTTGACAAATTTCCTCAAATTTGACTCATCAGAACAAAGAACACATTTCCACTGGTCTAATTGCCACTTCTTGTGTTTCTTGCCCAAGCAATTGTCTTCTTCTTGTTAGTCTCCCTCAGTGGTGCACCATGAAGGCCTGATTCACGCAGTCATCTCTGAATAGTTGATGTTGAGATGAGTTTGCTATTTGAACTCTTTGAGGCATTTATGTAGGCTCTAATCTGAGGTGCCTTTAAACTTTAAGCCATTTCTAAGTCCGGTACTTCTCCTCTGCAGCAGAGGTAACTCTTGGTCTTCCTTCTCTGGAGTGGTCCTCATGAGAGACAGTTTGGTCATAGTGTTTGATGGTTTTCATGACTGCACTTTAGAGTAGTTGAAATTGTCTGGATTGACTGCCCTTCATGTCTTGAGTAATGCTGGATGTTATTTCTCGTGTCTCGCTCCATAATCTGGATTAGTCTAATTGAGCTATTAATGTGTGCCAACACTACATCTGAACAACACGACTGATGATCAAGGAAAGAAATTCCAGTCATTAACTTTGAAAAGTTTTCCAGGTGACTACCTCATAAAGTTGAATAGAGAGACAATGCCAAGAGTGTACAAACCTGTTTGCCACATGCAGTAATTCCACGTTATTTCATAGTTTAGATGTCCTCAGTGTCTAGTCAAGAAAATAAAGAAAAAAAACATTGAATGAGAAGGCATGTCCAAACTTTTGACTGTACTTGAGAGAGCGCTATGTAAAGAGCAGGACACTTTGAAGTGTTGAACAAACTTGTCATTGCTCTCTGGTGGACAGACAACGCAATAGATACTAAATTACTAATAGTAAATGGCCATTGCAGTGACAAAACTAATTGTTTACCTGCTAAGAAATCCTTTCAAAAATGTATGGCGCAAAATAGACACTGGTTTCCTGGCCATGGTGTAACATTTTAACTAAATTGAACAGTAACTTCTGCTGGCTTCACTTATTTCGATCATTTCTGGCAGTATCTGACCACTAGGTTGTAAAACTATCTATGAGAACACGACATTAGAGTTCCAGTGTGTAACATTAGGAGGATCTATTGGCAAAATTGGAATATAATTTTCATAAATATGTTTTCATTACTTGATTATCACCTTAAAAAAAGAATGACATTTATTTTTTTTGCTACCTTAAAATGAGCCTTTCATATCTACAGTGTGTGCAGTTAGTTTTCATTGTTATTTTTCTTTGTCACTGTAGTTTCTCCTACACACTTGGAAAGGGAGGTTGACTATAATTTCCCTTCAGGCAAGCCTAATTATTATCCTTGATTGATTAAATTGTTTATTATTATTCTGATTAATCAATCAGTTGTTACGTAATCACAGTTTCATGTGGCGAATCTTCACATTGCAGAAAATAGAAAAAATCGCCTGTGATTTTGCATGATGAAATTTATTTTCAACGACTAATTATCAAATCCCATCAGAATTAGAAGTTTTCTGAATTGAATCTTTTGAATAATTAGCCATCTGCACATTCTGATGGCTGCTCTCTATAAACTATAATCAGGTCTCGCTCCGTTCCTCAACCTGGAAGTTTAGACCCAAACATTGACCCTTGACTTGTAGTTAAAACAGTTTTTCGAAATGACAAACACTGGTATTCTTATATTTTTGTGAATAGAAGAGTTGCCTGTGTGTGTCATGTAAATCTTCATGACAAAGTGACTGTTGGGGTCACAAGAATTTTTGGACCAAAAAATGATTTCATAGGCCAAAAATAGTCTCAGTCCCTGAGGTAAAACCTGAAGAGTCTGCAGCATTTTACTCTCTAAGCTTCCTGTCAGGCGTCTGTAGTCAAGTGACGAGAGACAAGCCGAGGTGTTCGTAGCTTCAGAGCCACACGCCGCTTTCACTTTTTTTGGGTCATGTCGTCCCTCAGAGGGAGGCGGCGGACGCTGGCGCTCTGACATGGAGACGTGTAGCGGCGGCTGATGGAGCTAACGAGGCAGTCGGCTCGTTAGCCGCTAATTGAGCGGTCAGCGCCAAGACTGGAGTTCGCCATCTGTTTGTCACAGAGGAACATCTTGTCGCTTCACGCCCGTCGACAGGCCCCCCTCACTCTCAGTGGTGTGATATTAATAGCTCAAGCTCACAGACGGACAGAAAAATGAAGAAACTGGAGAAAATGACAAACAAACTAAAGACTGAAGGGAAGAGGGCATAGGGGGAGGATAGGAAGGAGGGGCGGGGGGTACACTAAAAGGCCTGCAGAGGAGGAATCTGCCAGGTCCAGTTAACCTCGACAGGAAGCAGCATGTCAGTGAGCGTCTACAGAAAATACTGGAAATAATGTTGTCTAATTTCAGTGCTGTTATTCAAGACACACTCAATTTTTTACTTTCATTTTCTCATTTGTCAAAAGATGGAATTGGTGTTGACAGTTACACTATGCTTGAAACAGACGTAAGTGCAATAAAAAAGAATGAATTACAGTATATAGTACGCATCCAACTTGCATACAGACACATCTCATCAGAGATCTTCAACTTATCTCTCTGCTTTGTGTTACTTTAACCTAGTTGCACATGTGCACATATACAGTAGACATACACATAAAGAAATGTATATATGTATCAGTGTTCTTGTGTTGCAGTATGGGTGAAAAAAACAGCATTTGGAATATGCTCCTTAAAATTTTGACTTTTCTCCGTTGATTATTTGCTTCTGCAAGTTTGGACCAAACTTCACCCTGAAAAAGTGAAAACAGAGTTCATCTTCCTGCGTATATAAACCTCAGCTGGTTGTTTTAAATATGAAAAAGAATCCTTAAATGTGAGATAAGAAGAAATGAAAAGAGTTACGATGCTGTTAGTCTTAGTTTGAAAGGGATGAAACAATGACTGCTCCAAGAACAAGACATTTTATATTAAAGGTACCTTAAGGTCCTTTTAACATACAGTATCTTTTTTTGTTAATAAGTCAGCATCAAGTCAGGATCTTCTACAGTTTTAAACAGTTTTAAACAGTTTTAACCCCAAATTGCCTCATGGAAGGGAAAAACTCTAGTATGATTAGAATAACAAAGCATTGCTTTACAATTCGGTATGCAAACAATAAGATATCTAGTGTGAACAAGTCTTTCATTTCATTAAAATACAGACTTGATGTTTCTTTCTTCTTTCAAACAGCAGCTCTACAGGTACAAACTGCTCTGAAGGTAAAATGAAACCGTGTCTTTGCAGCTCGTCTTCTCTCCTGAGTCGATGTCACCAGGCGGACAGGAGCAGGCAGGGGGGGAACTGTGTGTGTGTCTGCACGTGTGTGTATGTGTGTGTGGCATCAGCTCAGTGGAGGTGCTAATTTGTTAATGTTCCTTCCGTGAGGAATCTTAATTAGCGTTGTAAGTTTCATGCCTAATTTAGTGATTACGTGCAGGCTGAATGAACTAATGAACATCTCAGGATGTTCCAGTCGTTCCACACCTTTCTGGGTTTTATTTCTTTTACTTTGGCAGAGAATTAATAGTTGAAGGGTTAACCTTTACACTTCCCTGCTTAATTGTGTTAAAGTATTGAGATTTTTTATTGAGTTTGTGGAGCCAAAAGGTGACCGGTGTTGGTTCAAGTCTGTTAACATTTCCCTGGGTAACATGAAGCTTTGAGGGAGATTTCTCAGCTGTTTACCTGGGTTTCCCTCCAGAAGGTCGGGCTGCCTTACTGGTCCTACAACCATCTTTACTATTTTGGTTTTATGTTTCTCTTTTGCTTATTCTACAGTACATAAACTATATAAAACTATAAACAAACTGTAAATATTCACAGAAATGAATAGTTCTTATTTTTGTTGGTATTTTTATTATATGCAGCTACACAATGATGATTGTTGCCAGTTGTCCAGTGCCAAGTTTCTAGGGCTCATCAACAGCTTGTACTAGGGCCAGTTCTAACTACCTTACACCACTGACCTGTAGCACTCATCAGATGTATCACTCATTGACTTGGGCAGTGAACATCACACAATTGCTGCTTTTCTGAAATGGAGGTATTCAGTTGCGTGTGCTGACAGGCTATGCTTACCTTCAATGTTGCATGTCTTATAGGCGCCAGTGTGAGCCTACATCAAAAATAATAGGGATAGGTATGTATGTGCATTGTGTCCTGACAGTGATTTGCCCTCGACAACAAGCCTGTTTCGCGGCAGACATTTTGACTTGTTGTGGGAGGTTACTAACAACAAACGATGACCTCATTCTGTTCAAGAGTCTCACTAGCCATGACATTACACCTGAAACCATTTAATCTTACTGCTGCTTCCCAGGTTGTACATTAGGTTGCGCCTCATGGTTTATGGGTTTACACACAAACCACAAACCTTATATCCCCAATTTGAATCCTGTCAGGAACCTTTGTTTCCTCTCTCTCTCTGATTTTTCTTTTTACACTTTCACACTGTGGCTATAATGAAGACTGCCGCCTCTTGCAGACACTCGCAGGACTTTGGACTGCTTTTGTTGTTACATATATTGTGACAGATTTGTTGTGTGTTTGTGTTTTTTTTGTGTTCAGGGTTGGTTCAGCCCCGGTCAGGTGTTCGTCCTGGACGAGTACTGCGCTCGATACGGCGTTCGAGGCTGCCACCGTCACCTGAGCTACCTGAAGGATCTGATGGAATATTCAGAGAACAACGCCCTGGTGGACCCCACGCTGCTTCACTACAGCTATGCCTTCTGCGCATCCCACGTCCACGGAAACAGGTACACCGGCCAACAGTGACTTGTTAGAATTGGTCGCAGGGGAGCTCGCGAAAAATATAGCCATAGTGCAGGGTAAACTTCCTGTCCTGCACTGCAGAGATCAAGAAATATGACTCCCAGTAGCATGTCCAACCAGGATAGTTATTTTTCTGGGTGGGAAACCAGTGAATATCTAGTCACTGCCCTGACTAGATAGAACAATTATAAATGATACTGTGCAGAACACCAGCAGAACTTTGGTAGATTTGCAGAATTTGCAGAGAGTAACATTCTCTTTCTTTTACTGACTCAGTTATAACATACATATTATTATATTATAAAAATGAACAATAAAGGAATGACAGTTCTGAGAACAGACTGTAATTTGACATTTACTTTATTCTGCATATCATCAGTGAGCACAGATGCTGTTTTTTCAGCCACACAGACAATCCAAATCCAAATGTGCAAACCTCCACACACTTACAAACTCTATTTGTGGCACATAATCAAGAAGTCTGGAGTGCAAAGTCTAGAGTCCAAAACCATATTTTCTCAAGTGCACTTTCTGCAGACCACTCTGATTTCACCAGTAAACCAACCAACCTGTAAATTAAGAAATCAAAACACCAATAAGTTACATATAATTTAGATATACAGCAAGGACAACAGCAATACAGCAAGGACAACAGTGAACATTTACTCTCAAAGGCTTGATGCTATAACATGACTTTTTTTTCATTTTCATTCAGATAAATACTCATAGGTAGATTACAGGTTCAAGATCTCTGTATTCTCTCTGTATTTATTCATGGCTACAAATGAGGATTCAATTCCCACCTCACTTTACATTTTATCCCTCACTGACATGATATGAAGACTTAAGACACGTCACATGATCGAACGCTTGTCAACATCGCTAATAAACATCGTAAATAGGTGGTGTAAGTTTTCTTCAATGTCAGGGCAAAGCAGCTGTTTATCCATGGGTATATTGCAAACAGGAAATGCCAATTCTTTTAGTGGTGTCAGTTTTCCAATATGTAAACAATTGTAGGCTTGTCAGGTTGTGATAATGAAGAGACACAATTGTCCCAATTTTGCCTGAGGGAGAACATTGTGATTTCAGGTGAGATGTGAGACTTTTGTCATCATTGTTATATTAACAACCATTTGTTTATAGCTAGAGAATGATTGTGGTAGAAACCAACACTGGGAAACAGAAAAGAAGCAGTGATTTCCAGTTTTAAAATCTGATGTTTTGTTGACCCAGCTTTCTCTCTTTGTGAACTTTGTGGTTCGTTAATAACATCACAAGTTTTCATGCGTTTCCCCTGATGAAAAAGAGTCGCTCGAGGGCTTTGAACATAAACCATACTGATTTCTGGCATTCACTGAAACGACTCTTGCACTCGTTTTTCTTGGGAGGATAGTCTTTTAAGCGCAGCTCAGCTTTGGTCACTTTCAGGGCTTTGCTGATCACCAGTAAACTTCCCAGATATGAGCAGCAGCAGTGTCTTTTAGCCACTTGTTGGCATAAGCGTCGCTCCAGCAGTTCAGTTCTCCACTTCACTCCCTGCAGCCCCTGCTTGACTCCCCGGCTGGTAATTACTGATATCTGTGCTTTCTCTCTTTGTCGACTCATTTAGTCAATTAGAAAGAGTAATGATTAGCGTCTCCAGCAAATCGGCAGATATAAATTGGTAGTGGTTGTTTGGGGGGGGGGGGGGGGGGGGTTACTAGAATTGGCTTTTTGTCAGTTGGAGCTCTAATTTGAATAATTGATGCCCATTCAGGGCTCCTGGAGCTGCCTGAGTGGGTGTGGATGGGAAAGAGAGGTTTTGGATGGCTGGCAGCCTCAGACGTGGAAAAAAAAAAAAAACTTAATTACAGAACTCAAGTTTTCCCTAGAGGGCTGCTCGAAGAGACGAAACTACGCAGAGAGGACAAAGAGAGACGCTACAGAACGATCAACAGAAGAGTGCTTGACTAATACTTAAAGGCGATATATTCAGAGTATCAGACTGTGCTTTTCTAAAGAAACCTCTAAGTTCTGACTGACCAAAACATTGAAGATGTAAATATTTTTTGCTATATGAAAACCTCCCACAGGTTGTGCCAAATTTTCAAGGTTTGTTGGACAGACCATTTCTAAGCCGATGAGCTCCACTTGTGCATTTCATCCCTCACAAATAATTGCTTTTCCTGTGGAAGATGAGGCTTTTTTTCTAACAGTATAGAGTTGTAACTGATGCCCACTGGTTGTAGCACTTCTAAGTTAAACGTTTTCAAGCAGCTCGTTCTTCGGCAGACACATTTTAATATTGTTGTTTTACCAGCATTTTTCATACTTTTACAGCAGACTGAAAGCACATTTGCAGCCCATTCTGTCTGTATTTGACTGATTTAATGATTTTACACTCTATGCCATCTTATCTGTATTTCCTGAATAGTGATTAACAGAAGGAAAACAGTAGCATTTGCTTTCCTGCTTCACAGACTTTCTCAAGACTAGTTTTAATTAACAAGTGAATTCCATCCATCTATTTTCTGCTGCTTATCTGGGGTCGGGACACAGCAGCAGCAGGCTAAGTTCACCTCAGCTGGCACCTTTCGACACAAAGGTCTGTACAACGGTCAAACTCCAACTAACAACGTACCGATTCGCCTGTCAATCTAACGCTCCATTTTGCCCTGTCTCATGAACAAGACTGCAAGATACTTGAACTCCTTCACTTGGGGCAGCAACTAACTCCCAACCCCGAGGGAGCAATCCAACGTTTTCTGGCAGAGGACCATGCCCTCAGACTTGGAAGTGCTGACTCTCTCCCTGACCACTTCACATTTGACTTCAAACCACTCCAGTGTCTGCTGAAGGTCACTGTCTGACGAAGCCAACAGAATCACATCATCTGCAAAGAGGAGAGAAATCCCCACACGGGACACTGTCCTCCACCCAACTGTGCCTTGAGATCATGTCTATAAAAAGTATAAATACAACTAAGGTATGAAGATTGGAATCTGATGGTTTGTGTGGTTTGAGACACAATTTATCCAGATTTTGCAACTGAAGTGACTCTGAAATTACATTCATTCTGACTTTATATGAACATGAGACACTTAGACACGATGAGTGCAAATGTGGCAATTAAGGCAATTATTATTTTGTGATGCAGCATTTGATGAAACCTGAGCAGGTGAAGGAGCTGTGACACTTTAGTTCGTCTTGTACTAGTTTTGTGTGTGTGTCTAATGACACGGGTGCGTTTGAACTTGGATCAGGGTTAAAGGAGCATTACCAGAGCCGGGAGGGTGTCAGCTCGCCTCCTTCTTACCTGTCACGTCCGATCTTCTCCTCGCTTAGCCATGTACACCGCTCTGACACAGGATGTGACAGGAGCTTTTACTTCCCCCAGCCCTTCACACAACAACACCCCGTCTTGAAGAGGTGATGTGGGAGGAGGAAGGTGGCACATATGATCACCTGCCACTCAACTTAATCTCCTTTCCACACCTCTTAAGATGAAGTGGCGTCCACCCCTGGTACCCTGCCACGCCGCTCACCGAGCTCGACTCATGACGACTCTTGTCAACTGACATCAGAACCAAATAGCCACAGGGTCTGGTGGATCCCGCCGGCGAATATGGTACTTATCGTTTACACTTTAGCCACATCGAGTGTAAACATACAAACCTAGAGTCTACAGACCCCCACCCCACCCTCCCCGGGCCTGGAGCAGCGCTGACAGCAGCCTCGCCTCCAACGCGCTCGCTTCATTTAGCAGCAACAATGTGTCTGAACCCCGACAAGCTGTCGCATCGCTCCCCACTCCTCCATGTGAGCCCAAGCATGAACACACAGCTGACTGGATTTAATGGCACAGTAAGGAGAGCTACCAAACACAGCAATGTATTGTGTTTTTACGTGCTTTTTTGCGTCTGGCTCCCAGCCAACTTGTTCCTCGTCTGATTTGTTTCCTCCCGTGATTCGATTCAGAGGTAGTGGAAGGTGTGAGTGACATTTGGTGGAAGATTCCACATATCATCTGAAAGCTCTTGTTGAGCTCTCTGATCAAAAAGCTGACGATCCAAGGAAAATATTTCAGCTTCCAACACACTGAATTGATCTGAGTAACCACCATCATCCTTTGAGAGATTTTTCTGTGCTTTTGTGTTTAAGTCTTCTTTCTAATTCAAGCATAAAGTGCAGACTGAAAAACTGTCTGAAATAGGCTGTTCATGTGGCACTTTTTTAAATTGGGAAAATGGCTTCCCCAGTCAGTCAGTCAGTCATTTCACATACTGTATGTCTGGCAAACAGTATGAAAGTGTCTTGACAAAAGCTGTTTTCTTTTTGTCTTGTTGGAATGGAAACACTTGAACAGATGTGTGAAACTTCTTTTAGTGCATTTATAATCATTTTAAATTTAAACATAAAGAACATCACAGATGGAAACCACAGGAAGTCTAAACAAAAAAACAAAAAACAAATAAAAACAAATTCATGAAGAGGGGGAGGAAAATCTTTGATCAAAGATTTAATATAAAGAGTCATCCACACAGAATTCCATCACATTGCCAGCATGTCATTTTTAGACCTGAAACAATTAGTTAATTAATTGATAGTTAATCCGATCAGCCAAAAAAAAATCATCAGCATCTGATTTGAATAAAGATTTTCTAGTTTTTCTGCCTCTTTTCTTTGTGAATAAAATAATAATTTAGGGGGTGTTTGACTGCCGGTCAGGCATAATAAACTGAAGACGTCACCTTGGAATAAATGATAAGCGACTCATTAATCAGCAGACTAATCAGTGATGAAAATAATCATTAGTCACAGCTCTAGTCATCATTACAATACTTTAGTGCAACAGCATCCATCAGGAAATGTGTTGAAGATTTTGATGAAAAGTTTAAAGAATGTTTAAGTGAATATTTAATAAATTCAAGTATTTACAGCACGCACAATTCTTCATCTTTAAGAATTTTATCTTTTAGAAAAACTGGAAGCAATAATCGAAGGTTTTGGCACTGTAAAAACAGTAAAAGTTGAGCCCCACCTCTTGTACAGTGATCCATAGTGTAACAAGTAACACGAGAGCTGCAAAACTGATCAGTCAGTTTTATTTTCTGCCACCTCGCTGCACATGGAAATAAAAATTCATTGTTTGAGGAAGATTAACAACTCAAATTACAGGACAGCTGGCATTAACTGTGAGCGCTTGGAGCCTAAGGCAATCCATCCCTCCCTCATCCCTCCCTCCCTCCATCCATCCATCCACCCATCCATTGAAGACCTCGTTCTAAACACAGTACTCACGGTCACAGTCTTCATTTGTCTGTGCAGGGGCCCAGAGCACAACGAGGCCCTCGGCAGCTCCAACATGAAAGCGAGTTTTTCTTGCCTTTACATGAGTGAGCACACACGCTCCTCCCAACAACTCTGCTTTATGTTCCCTCAGGATTAGCTGGTGCTTGTTAAATAAGGGTTGTGGGAAGTGGAGGGGGTGCGACGATGGGGGCGCGGGGGGGAGTGGTAATGAATTGACAGATTTGGGGAACAACAGGGTTTAGAAGTTGTGCTAACAAGTGCTGTTGTGCAGAGAAAGCTGCCTCTCATTACAGAACAAATCGAGTAGAGTGGAGCTGAAGAGAGGCGCTGATGCTCTCACACAATACGTGACCACTTCCTGCTTTTATCCTCCACCTCGTCTGCAACATCCACCCTCCAAACACCAACCTGTTCTGAGAAATATTCCCCAGGAAGTTTTGTCTGAAAACTTTTCATTTCTCTTCTTTTTTCTTGTTTTTCAGTCTGTATGTAACATAACTTGACCTAATTCTGAATATTTTTTTAAAATCTTTTTTATGTTTTTCTGTATTTGGGTTTATTTTGTCATACTTTCTGTAATTTTGGTAAATTTTATTTTATATTTTCTATATGCAATTTAATATATTTTAGTGTACATTTTAGCATTTTATACAATTCAATTAAATGTAATGTTGTATGTATGTTGTTTTCTGTGATTTTATGTTATTTGATCTATTTTACAATTTAATTAGTTATTTTTTTCATTTATTATTGATTATATTACATTATGTTTTGTTTTGTCTTATTTGTTTTTATTTCATTTTGTATTATTACTTCTTAAAGCTGCATTATTTATTTGTAAAATATGTTTATTCTCAGTGATTCACCTTCCTGGTTAAATACCGTGATTATTTTTATAATTATGATTCATAGAAGGGAACCAGTGGCTGTTCAGTATCCTTATCTCACCTGACCCCTTCTCTGCAGAGCATCAGGCTCTCTGTTGCTTCTCCTTTCTCATTACGTTTTTATTTTCGACTTTGGAGAGTCACGCCACAACGAGCTCTGCTGAGTTGTGGTACCCGAGGCACGGCGGTCAGGGGCTGAACCAGAGAAGGCTTTTATAAGAACAACTCATTAACAGACAACCTCCTCGCTTCTTCCCTCCAGCGACCGCGAGTGCCGTTTGGAGAGGGTGCTTTTCTCTTTCAGCTGCATAGAGGAAGCGCAGAAAGTCAAGGCTGGTCGCTCTGGGTACTGATTGCATTTTTCCCCCTTTTTTCCAGAGTGCCTATTCAGACGAAGGCAAGAAGGGAATGAAAGCTTTACAAACATTAATGAAGCGCTCAACTAACAGTTTTTTCTTTGTTGACTCTCCTTCTGCTGGCCGGATGAGTTGTGGAGGAGGAAGAAGAGCCTGAGCAGCTCTCTGTTTGATTGGTTGACTTTGAGGTCACTTTGAGAGTTTGGCTGCTTTATCAGTCAGTTTGGTGAAAACAAGCCAGTCAAACTTGTCAGAGTGAGAAAGAAACCAAAGACACAAAATCAGTCTGAGCTGCTTTGTAAGGCTTCTCATTCTTTAATGCTTTCACATAAAAACAAATGAAGATTCCTGCACTGCCTCTGAGTTCTTTCTCAAAGTTTTGGACCTTTAGGTTCTTACTTGTTGAAATGTCTTGTATTTGGAGTGAGGACATCTTGTTAAAGAGGCCCATCTGTTCTGAAATGTCAATAGCGTATCAAAGATTTAGTCTCCAGAGTTCATGTTTGATATGTCAAAGTCTCAAATAGTGAGAAAGGCTCTTATTTACCTGAAAAAAAGAACAATCCCTTTATTTGAAACAGTTTTGTATGTAATATACACAAAGATATAAAGATTGTTGAATCATGTGTTTACATGAGCATACTATTTTATAAATAAATTAATATTCTCTCTTTGCTTTTTGAACTACTTCTGCACAGCTCGTTTTTCAACACTTCCTGGAAATGTTTCAGATTAAAAGCCCTACAACAGCTCAGAGTGATGTAGTGCCTCCATTTCTTGTAGGCTAGTGAGGAGCATGTCTCCAGAAAGTTGCAATTGATTTTACTGTTGTTATTCTCACAGTGAACAAGCGATGCTGCAAGTTCATCATTCCCCAGTGGTGGTTGGGTAGCGTAGCTAACAGCTTAACTTCATATGGCTTCAGTGCATTGAGCTGCACTGGGAAATTAATATATCAGTAATGCAGTGATGGTAATTAGTTAACAAGTTAACCAGTGAGCCTGTTTTGTTGCCACACCACAGTAATACTACATTTCTTTAAACTGTTAAAATGTTTTGTTGAGTTGTTGTACTCAATAAAGTGTAGTGTTGCCAGATAACACTGCCAATAAGGAGCAGCTTGTAACTTTACAAGCTACCGTTTCAAAGTAGCTTCCCCACAATGCATTTCAGTCTTGTTTAGTTTGGCCAATATTTTTGTGTTTTACAGGATATTGAAAACAAGTCTGAAGCTCATTTATGAGATATTTTGTGTGTGTGCTGATCTTGCCACTGCACAGGTACTTCATCTTTTCGCCTTTATTTTGTGTCACGGTCAGATTTCATGTGGCCCAAGGCTTCATTTTTAGAATATCTTATTTATGTTCTGCTAAGATTGTCAGATACTGTATGCCTGGAAGATTTGTTTTTTTTGGTTGACATGATGAAGCATTTGAACAGACTTTGCATTACTCATAATAAGTCATGTTTAAAACGAACCTGAGGTTCAGATTTGTATCCGCTTCATGCAAGTTTAACGTGTTCCATACAATTTATTCTTTTATCTCCAGATGTGAAGGAAAAGAAGCACTGGTTTTTAGATTTGTTCACACCTAATTGGCTTAGATTTGGTTACATTGTCATTTAAAAATGATAATTGTGACAATGAAATAAAAATTGTTACAGAACATTTGTATGTAACTTTTATTGTTCATTTTTTAAATGTTAAAAATTTTGGACACCCCTGCTCTAGAGTGAATATTTGCAGAAGGAAAACAGCAGCATCCGACCTCCTGCTTCATACGCTTCACAGGAGAAGTGACATTGATAATGTCATAATGTTCATAGATGCACTTCATGTGTCAGAAGATGTGAACTGATCCAGCAAAAGTCGACCCAGTGCTTAAAGATAGCGCTGTTGAAATGTACAGATTTACTGTGTGAACCATCATTGTGCTCCTTCATGTTTAGTAGTGACCAGCCTTTTTTGTTTGTCCTCTCCATTATTTGAACACTGCTTTTCACTGTGTTATAACATCATATTCATGTTCATCCTGACAAACCACACACAATTTATGCCTTCAGTCTGTGATCTGTAGGAAAGACGTAATGATGAGCGTCAGCTGATTTTGTTCTGTGTCTGTGATGTTTCTGTCTCGTCAGGCCTGATGGCATGGGGACGGTGGCCGTGGAGGAAAAGGAACAGTTCGAGGCCATCAGGAGTCGCCTCATGTCCCTGCTGGAGAACCAGATCACACATTTTAGGTATGAACATCTTCTCCTTGCAAGACAGGTAAAATTCTTTAGTTTTATGGATGCGTGCAGACTGTTTGGCGAGAGAATTAAGTTTGCTGAGGACATTCTCCCGTCTCTTCTACCAGAGACACTGAATTTGTTTACATGCACAGCAGTGTCCTGGTTATCAGGTTTTTCCACTTACTTGTAATTGTAAGCTACAGGTTAGTTGTTGTGTTTTTATTGTGGCGTTTAAACATCTTATCCAGGTTTCTTATCTTCTAATGTACAATAGTAACTAAGGTAGCTCACCTAGTAGAACCAGGTAACAAGTTTGACTCCTTACCACAGCGGCCAGGTTACTGAAGTTGAACTAACTCACTTGATACAGACACAACAAATTTTCTGGATATTAACTAGTCAAAGACCAGTGTTGACTGTAACACATTACAAAGTACCACATTACTGTAATCACATTACATTTGTTTGTAATCGGTAACATAAGGCATTACTTTACCTAATTCAGTAATTACTTTTACACAGTTACAGTTCCAATCAATCAGTTTTCAATAAGTTACTTCCATTTAGTTTTTTTTTTTTTTTTTTAACTCCCGACTCTGGAGTTGTTGAATACTTGATGTCAGGGTCAGAGGAGGAGATCCTGAACTGTTTCCCTACGAAAGTGACGCTCTCTAAAAACTCTTTCCGTGGAGAGGCTGTTCAGCCTGAGCAGCTTTGTGTTGGCTCTGAGGAGGAACAGGTAGTCTGACAAATGGATTGAGATGTAACCACTGCTTCAAATGCGCGGCACTACTTGATGCATCAGGTGATGTTGCAGTGTAACACAGAAGTAATGAGTAGTGTAAATAAATACATTTATTATCACTTTTGAGTAACAACTCCAACATTGTTAAAGACAGAAAGACTGAACCTCCGCAGACAACCCTGTATATTAACCCTTTCAATGCAGATTGATTTAATTGCAGATTGAAACTGTAGGAAAAATGCATATTGACCTGTAAAGCACATCAGCATGTTTTGCAAAACGCTTAGCTATGAAACCAGCCCAAACCTGTAAAAGCACCGGTATGCTCCTTTAATTCCATCATAATGAACCAGTCTGGCTATTTTTAGCCCCATCAGCAGCACACAACAGGTGCAGGACATGCGTCGACAGCGGCTGATGAGACCTCCCTGCATCTGCGTGCTGCTATTCAGCCCCGCCGCCGCCGTGTGAACACATTGTGAGCGCGGTGTGAAAGCGACAGCCCCAAGACCTTGAGCAACACTTGTCTGAATGGACCTGTGCCATTAACTGTCCCGAAGCCCAGCTCTTTAAACCCTTCACGCCTGAGAGGGGCCCTCCATCTGGGTCCAGAGAGGAGAGGAGGGGCTGGTTGGGGCCGTGTGAGGGGGTCGATCAGCGGGAGTCATTACTAACTCACCTCAACAAGGGGCTAATGCTGGTAAACAATGGCTGGGACAATGCTGGGATTATGCTAATGTCCCCCAGACAAGAGCGGGATTTCCACAGTTCAGATTAAAGCTGAGTTCAACCACTAAAGATTCATTTAAGGTTATACATTTCAATGATTATTCAATAATGAATAATTCTGTCCTACACAGGAATGAGATTATCCAAGATGACTTAATCACTGGTTTGGTTTGGCAAGTAACATACCGGAACACACCGGAACATAATTCCAAAACCATGGACATTGATCTGTTATTCTAACAGATTCCACTTTTCTGGTTTCAGTTTTTCCACCAGATGTTTAACCTGCTGTAGGAATTTGATTGCATTCAGACACAAGACCATCAGTGAGGTCCAAGACTGATGTTGGATGATGAGGTCTAGCTCACAGTTTGTGATCCGGTTCATCCCAAAGGTTGGATGGGTTTATGGTCTTCAAACTGGGAAAAGCATTTCTTATAGTGCATGTGCACAGTGTCATGTCACAAACTGTTTAAGTTGCCTAAAAAACTGAATTTGGTCTCTTGTCTGTGAGGAACAAACATGTTCTTAAAATGTAGGTTCACGTCTCCTTCTGTCCGTCCAACTTGCTTTTGTTGCCTAAACCTCACACAGGATATGAACCCTGGTCTCTTGTGAGTCCTGTCATTTGTACGTGGAAAAACATTCCCACTCAACATGAGGAAGTACATTTTTAAAAGGTAAATTTTGTGTATTAGGAAAAACAAAATAATAGAATTTAAACATAATATTGCAATTTAGACAGAGTGACGACACAGGTTTGTCAGTAGGGGTTATTACTTATTTCGTGTCTGAAAAGGGTTGTAGTCAGACATGCAGCTGAAAAACACCCTAATTACCTAACTACTTAATAGGTAATTACTTACTAATTACCTAAAATAATATACAACAGATAAAAGTAAACTATTGTGACCTGAAATATTGTTGGTGTTTTTACTTAACTGACGTATTTGTCATTTCTGATCAGAATTACGTTTTTTCTGCTTGCTTTCTGTTTATTCTGATTTATCTCTTCTGCTGGAATGTTTTCATATATCAGTTCATATATCATGAATGTTCATATTACATATTTGAAACACTTAAACACACTGTATTCATCAAAACCAATTCAGGCCTTTTCAACATATTCAGCTCTTTAATGATTTTTCATTTTTCATTTAAATGAACATCATGAACTTTACTTTAAGAATGAACCCAATCTTCAAACAAAGTCCTCCTTGATAATATTTTTAAAAACCCACTTTGTTATTTTTTTCCATCCTGTCAGTGTGAAGGAACAGGACATCTGCGTGTAAGTTTTTTGTCCAATAAATGGCTGACCTGCATGACCGCGTGCCTTTGTTTATTTAGTTCTGTTCACTTGTCAATTAGCAACGTGAAACCTCCCTGAACCGCCTCGTCTGCGCTCAGATGGAGCTGGAGGTGAGAAAAGCTTCCTTCATCAGTGCAATTAGATGAAAGGAGGCAGCCATCTGTTGACGCTGACTGACGTCTTTCTGCCGCTGCTTCCATCTTCCTATTCTTCTTCATATTCTTTTTTTTTTTTTTTCCATGCAGTTGTCCTTGAGATTGTTCTAAATGTGATGACCGCCCACGTTTTGTTTCTGCAGGTACTGCTTTCCCTTTGGACGACCAGATGGGGCCCTGAAGGCGACGCTTTCCCTGCAGGAACGGGTACAGGAACATATTGAAAGACTTATGTAATTCAAACTGATGTTTAAACTGTAAAATGTACAGTGGATTCCAAAGAATCACGTTGAAAGCAAACTGAGGACCAAAAACACTCTAACCTTAGATTTGAGTCATTTCTAAAGGTTCTGCCATGTTTCTGCAATAGCCCTGAATGGACAAGCTCTAGACAGGGTCTTTCACAGATTTCCTCGCCGTAGTTTCTCCTACAAGCTAGTAAAGCAAGGGTGAGGTTAGGGGTATTCAGTTGCTTGCAATCTGAAATCTCTTCATTAGATGTCACTAAACTGTACACACTGGACCTTTCAAGTAAAAATAGCAATAAGACAATGTAATAATACTCAGTCATTGAAAACTGTATTGAAGATTTTACCAGCAAAATCTACTTAAAAATATTCCCTTACATAGAGTTAAATGTTCTCAATGTACCCTTTCTTAACAATGACATCTTTGGCCAATAAATGCACTGCAGTCAGCATCCTGTTGCTTGTAATCCATTGGCACAACCGAGCGTCATCCTGGGCATTGGCCAAAGTGTGACATACATCATGTTCTTCTATTTCATTTGGATCATTGGGTTTATGATCCGCTCACTCCATGAAGCAACCAAAGCTACCAATCCATGCCGTAGCCAGCAGGCCATCCTCAAGAGTTAGTATCATGGATCACGTTAGCTGGTAAAATAATTTGGCAGACTATAAAAAGTAAAGTCACATAGTGTTTTGCTAGTGACAATGTTAGAGTGCAAGCAAGCTTGCATGCTTTGCGCTGATGTTAGTTTGACTTTGGGGCCAGTTGTTTGTTGATGTTAGTAGACTCAGCCTGTTTCAGCCTAGAAGTGATTTCCTTTACTGAGACACTTGATAAGTAAGATCATTAGTTCCTAAACTTCAGTGATATGTGGTTGTGTTGTTTCAGGTTTTGATGAAGGACATCACCACGCCTGTTCCTCCAGAGGAGACAAAGAAACGGGTGCAGAAGTGTCTGGAAAAAGCAGCTCAAATCAACTACAGTCAACTGATTGAATACGCTCAGATAAAAGGTGAAAGCTTATTCAGATGTCACTTGACCCTGACATCAATCAGTTTCTGTAGATTTTCAATCTCCTGTTTGCACATTTTCAATTTACACATAAGAATCCAGGTAAAGCAACCTGAAGGTCTGCCAAAATCCAGTTTCTCAAATAAATTTCCCTCTACTGTCGACAAAACATTCATGCTGGCACTCACCATTTCAGACCTTTACTCTACCAAAAAATGAAGAAAAGAGTCAGTAAACCAGAAGACTGAGTCAGACCTTTTTTGCACTAAGCCGGCTAACTTTTAAAATGCTATTTTCATGTGAAACAACTTCCACACAGCATTTCCAGGTTGGTTTATAACAGGTGTATATAGGTTTAAGTCCACAGGGTGAACACAGAGCAAGTCACAAGCAGCTGAAGTTTATCTTCTTACATTTATGCAAATAATAATTCAGTAAGTCTTAATTCAGTATCTTATTTCTATCCTGAATGTTTCTTGCTGTGCTCGAACTTTCAGTGGACGGTCAGGCAACTCCAGAGAAAAGGCTGGAGGACATGATGCGACTGGGAGAGCTCTGCATCGAGGTCCTGCAGCAGAACGACGAACATCACTCAGAGGTATTTTATTGATTTCTATCTATACAGTTAAGTTATCCAGTTTTGTTTCATTGTTTTAGACCCAAACCCAGACAGCTACATATAGCACCTGCAAAAGAAACATGCTGTTAAAAACTTAAGCATCAACAGTTGTGTTTGTTTTTGTTTTTATTCCAACTTCAAAACCTGACAGCAGTCATTGCTGTAATTAACTTGTAGCAATAATTGTCGGACATGATTATTTTCATTGTCATCTTAGTTTTGATTAATTAATGGACCAGTGAATCTCTAAAATGTCAGGAATAATGACCATTTGTCCAATGTGCATTACCAGAGCCAAAATGGATCCTGACCATTTATTCAGTTGCAATTTAATTTATTTGTCACATATAATCATGGAAGTACAAATAGGTTGAAATCTATTTCTAAACTAAGTAAATCAGTAATACTACTTCTAATAATAATAATAATAATAATAATAATAAGAAGAAGAAGAAGAAGAAGAAGAGCTTCTGTGCAATCTGAGAAGCTTTCCTGATCCTCTCAGTGCTGTCTGTCGGCCTGGTGTATCCTGGACTTTTTTCCTGATCGTGGCAGTGAGAATAGTCCGTTATCTGGGTGGTAGACTACTTTTGCAGCATCTGATACAGATGTCTTTTAGGCAGGATAAACCACCTGAAAAAAGGGGCCTGGGCCTTGTGGTCTTGTGTGTTGCTTGTGTGCAAATTCCTCAGTATTTGAGGGGATACCTGGAATTTCCTCAAGCGACTGGGGAGAAACAGTCATTCTCACCACACAGTCGGTATGCATCGCCCAAGTCAAGCCCTCAATGATGTAGACATCAAGGTACTCGAAGCTGTCTGCTCTCTCCACAGAGGACCTGTTGACATAACGGAGGGGTGTAATTCCTTCCCTGCTTCTTTCCAAAGTCCACCATCATCTCGCTAGTCTTGGTGACATTCAAGAGGAGGCTCAGGTTCTCTCCTGCCTTACATTGGACAATGATCAGGGTGTTTAAGTTTATTTACCTATTTATTTATATTTGATTTCAATGTAGATTCATCAGTTATCAATCAAGCTTGACTAATTAATGAATCACCAGAGCATTCCTGTGCTATGTACATACTGCTGGTGACTCCACATGATTTCACTAACGTTGTGTTAGATTGAAATAATTAAAGGATTGACAGAAAATGATTTAATCTATCTAATGAATTAAGATAGCGTTCACAATTTATGATTCATTAATGTGGTAGAAGATTTACATTTGCTTCATCTTCTGAATTCTGAGGAACCCTGTTGGTTAGACTGAACATTGTTAGTTTAGCTCAAAGCTACTTTTTTATGTCGTGAAAGGTGGCACACCTCTTTTTATCCGACAGTATCACAGTGTTGCTTTGAGTAAAAAAAAAAAACTTTGCGTCGGATTTACACTTTTTTTTTTCTCCCACTGAGCGACAGTGGCAAAGACGCCATGAGTCACTTGATCATTTCATTAACATTCTTGATCACTTATCGCAGCACTGTCCATTTTCTTCTTTTGCCTTTGTTGGCAGCTCTCATGCTAAAGTGGCAGATGACACGACAAGTGTCGGCGCTGCATTAACATCTGCGATGGAGGCACGATGAAAACAACGCCCACGGCCCATATGCACGCGTCGTTTATACGGCGTGGTGTAAAACTGATCAATCATAGGTGTTGAGACGTGGCAGTTTGATCGGCCCTAAGTGGCAGCGTGGTGCTCAGGCATCTGTTTCTGAGCTATTAATAACAGGCCGCGCTCTGCCGCTGCCATGACGACCGGTGAATCTCTGCTCTGAGCTTCAGATGTGATGTTAACTACAAATTAAAGGCTTTTTGTCAGAGCACTGCCACAAGCTGTCACAGCTTAAATTTAGAGATGAATCTTAATTGTTTACTTGCTTACTGTCAACGTTCTCACTCCGTCTCTTTTCTGCTTCTTTTTTGTCTGTGTTTCATGGCTATGATGCCAAAGTAAAGAGGCAGATTTTCAGTCAGTCCAGTTTCTTTTTATTTAAGACGATCCCCTCAAGTCTCAAGTCAGTGTCTTATGCAGTTACTTAGTTTAAAATTCTTAAAATTAATTGAACTCCTCACTTGTTTATTTCAAAAGTTGTGCTGGGCACAAAATATCTCCCGCCTCACAGAAAGGTCCAAGATCTTGAGGGTTTACACAGCTTCAAATTTGCACATAACACTTGTTACGTATTGGACCATGATTGGCTCCAAACTAGTTGTGATGTCACAAAATCATGTATGTGCGTCCACATTTAAGCTGAGCTCAGAGAAATGTTTCGTTTCAGCAGATGAACAAATGTGAAAACAAACATTCTGCACAATAACACTCAAAAATCACAGTGAACAATAAGCTAAAAGCAGAAAGTTGTAATATTAACGAACAGTCTCAAAACACACAAAACAATTTAGGGTCATCTCATTTCATGAAGAGATTCATGTCACAAATCTGTTCAAAAGAACATGTCACAGTTGGGAAAAATCAGCCCTGTACAGAAGGTTCAGTAGTTCATAACCTGAGGACAGGTACGCCCCTCACGGGAACCTCTGCAGACACCTTGTTAAGAATTTCAAAGGATCGGGCTTGTTCTTATTTATCTGACAGTGTCTCCTTTCTGTTTCTCTTTTCTTGTATTCCACGATGGGAAGGGAGTAGAGGTAAGTTTGCCGTGTAAATGTTTCAGCTCGTGTTTTTATCGCATCACTGTGTTTGTTGAATCTTGAGCGCCAGCAGACTCGGCTCTCCATATGTCACTGCTAACCGTCTTTTTGTTACCTTTGTTGTGTGTGAATTATTGTTTCATGGCCACTGGATTGTTAGAAATCTTCTCCCTTACTAGATAACCTAAAATTTAAAGCTCATTATTGAATGATGAGCGATAGGAGTACAGTTTTTGAACAGTCTTCAGTGGCTATATGGAAGTATAGCGTGCACTTATTACTGCTGCAACGTCAGGCTGTAAAGACTGTAACCTGTTTTTCAAGGACCATAGACAGTCTAAAACATGGACGTCGTACCCGTGACGTCACCCACGGGTTTCTGAAGAGCCATTTTGAAGCTCAGAGTGTGTTGGCTCTGGTCCCCACCATCTTGGCAGTCCTGCCAATATTATAGTCAAAGCCAGCATGTGAATAATTGTGACAAGCAAACAAATGCTTACTCGTCTTTTCAAAACATTCAGCCAACAGTATCTATAAACAGTCTAATCAAGTTGACCGCCCTTAGCTGCAAGGCTAATAGCAAGCTAAACATTATTCAGGTGCAGGATCAAGTGTGAAGGGGTTACTCTAGCATCCTCTATTTTGAAACCTGTGTTTGCCGTACTCTTGTTGCTGCAGCTCATAGTTATTATTATTGTTATTTTTTAAGGTCCGGTATGCAATATCATTTTATGTTTTAGAGCAGGTTTGTGCCACATAAATAAACGTCTGACTGCAAAAATATGGGCTGAAATATGTGCCACCAGAAACTGAATTTGAATCAAATTTAGTTAGTTTGATAGTTGCATTGAAAAACTGAATCTAAATTGAAATTGAATTTATTAGTTTGGATCTGAACATTCAGTTCTCATAATTCAAACTCAATTTTCTGTGATAAACTTCCGGGTACTTGAGGCACAGCAATCAAGCACAGATACACAGAGGCCTCTTCAGCCAGTCAGCACAGCACAGCAGAGTGTGTGTGTGTGTGTGTGTGTGTGTGTGTGTGTGGCACAGCAGTTGCCTGTGTCCGGTGACTGCATTAGAGAAAATTCTCATTGCAGGATTTTAAATTAGAATCCTGTGATGCACTGAGAAACATAGACTAGCAGGCTTTATATACACATTTGGGATTTGGGCTCTGTAGGTGTGATTGGCAGTGGCAGCTGCTCCAGACACCGATAGCAGTCGAGACACATGTTGAGAGATTAATTAAATCAATGCAAATGAATGCAGAAATCACATGATAGAAATGTTACTTCCATTGACTGTAATGCAACAATGACTGTTTTATAAAATAAAAAATAAAAACAGATGATCAAAGCAGCAGTAGTTGCCGTGGCAGGTCAGTGGCAGCTGTGTCTGAGATTAATTAAGAAAACTTAACAAATGAATACAGAAATCACACAATGGAAGTGCCAGCGAGTCTAATACAACTCTGACCACTGACACCATGACAGCAGTGCTGCCGTGGCAGAGCAGTGGTAACTGCCTCAGACACCAGCAACCGCCGTGCTAGACACAGATGCTGATTGACTGAAGAGGCATCCTGTGTATCTGCGCTCGATTGCACTGCCTCAAGTACCCAGATGTTTGTCACCGAAAATTGAGTTTGAATTTTGAGAACTGAATTTTCAGTTCCAAACTAATAAAAACAAGACAAATTCAAATTATGTGATTCGAATTCAGTTTATGCAATTATTCAAGTTAAGCAATTCAAATTCAAATATAAATGATTCATATTTAGTTTCTGATGGCACATATTTCAGTTCATAGCAAAAGATCAAATGCAAATGAAGGTCAAATCTACAAATCAAAATGAGAACTGGCTGGTTGTATTCAGTATTTGCAGTTTTGTTGAGATGATGACATGCATTAGTGATGAAACAGGAGGTCACTATGAAAATAGATGGCATACAGTTCGACTTGATATGTGTATGTATGTATGAGTAAATAACAGGAGCTACAGGGACGCCTCTAAGATCTCGCCTACGCCTATGTAAATGCCAGAGACGCAGATCACTCAAGTGTTGTATGATGTATAATTAGCTTTTTTTTGCTTGCTGTGTAAACAGGTCACTGCTGCAGGAAATAACAAACACAACACAGACCATGAGCCAGATATACAAGTCCAATTGGAGAAACGGCACTGGAAATAAAAGCATCCTCTTCATGAATCTGCTTTCTGACACTGTTCAGCTGAAAGTTCAGAGGATTTTTGAGGATTTGTTTCCGGGTTGTTTGTGGATAAGAAATGAGAAAAAAAAGAGAAGAAAACACTTCAAATCATATTCATATCTGAGTTGTTGACACCAAACTCGAACGGGAGAAAGAAAGTCCAAATTCTTTCCTATTTTGGTTTTCAACAAATGTGGGTTGTTTTGCTACCTACACAGTCATTTCACTTCTTTGCCATGTAAATTGAAAGACTTGAAACTTGCTTAACCTTTCAAACTTATATTATCTTCTTGTTGTAATGCAGTCCTGAGCTATTTTTTTAAAGGATTTTCATTTTAGACTTTACGGCAGTAAGAACTTTATTTTGAATTCTGTTCTCAGAAAAACTAACCCAGAAGGATGACATACATGGACATTAGGAAAAGAATTGTTTGTATTCAAATGTTTCTTCCATGAATAATTCTGACATGGCACAGCCTGCACCAGTATGTTGGTGGATGTCAGGATGCAGTTTTTATCCCTGCGCAGGAACAATAACAATAACAACAAGAATGACAAACGCAGGAGACTAAATGTGTCTATTGTAAGAAATCACTCTAAAGGGTGATGAATTTAAAAGAACACTTTATAGATAATGAGTTGAGTTCTGCATGGTCTCTAAATCAGAGGTTATTGGCCTGAGGACTGTCCCCCTTTCACATTTTATACATAAACAAGCGTTCCACAAATTAGCTGTGAGTAAATATACATAGAAACATCAGCCCTTTTAAATCCCAAAGAAAACCAAATGAATTAACTCTCCAATGATCGATGTGAAGATCAAACTCATTCGGAACAGAGGTCTGACAGCTGAGATGAGTTTTAATAAACCTACTAAATGAAAAAGAAAGCCTGCTCATTGGAGTTAAACAATCCTGTAACTCTTTAATACAAACAAATGGAATTCATTTGTATTCTTTAAGCAAATGAGATTTGCATGTCACGATAAGGTTATAGTTAAACAGCAACTTAATTATAATAATTGTAAGTCTGGATAAATATATAATGGTTGCCTTTACTGTAAGTAAAATAACACTTTTTTTAAGCGAGACTGTGTATGAGTGTGTGAATGTATGAGCACTTTTTAAAAATATCTGCTGTATTGTGTAACAGCAGTTCTTTGCCCTCAGAAAAAATCCAATTGTTCTGTCCTCTGTAAGAATAAATATCTGTGATGAGAGTGTGCCATGTCTGTATATCATAGTCATAGTGTGACAGAACTGCATGTGCGTGTGCCCACAGTTCAGATCTGGAAGTGACATACTGAATAGGGAACTACATCAGGTGGGACACCCAGGTGTCATTAAGCCCACCCCATATCTTTGTGCACTTTTAGATTGGCCACATGAGGAGATGTCACAAATAAGAGTCTAACATTCTTCATACTGTCTAAGAGAAAACATGGAATCCAATGCTGTACTTATTTAGCTTTCTTGCTTTCTTTCTTGCCCATTCCCATTTTGCTCTCTTGCACTTTATTCTCCAGTCCTCGTTCGCCACTTTTTATGTCATCTTCTTCTTCTTTTTTCTTTCTTCTCATTTCTACCATTCAGCCATTTTTCTTGTTAAGCTGTTCTACTAATCATCCTTTACTTTGTACTGTCCTCGCATTTCCACTTTCTCTTCTTCTTGAATACTCTGCTGCTTTCTTTTTTGATAGCCGCATTTCTTTACAATCAGTGATCGAAACTGATGTCTTCAGGACAAAGAGTTGTAAGTGTTGAAGAATCGTCAGGCTGGTTTAATGCTATTTGTTGTCAGGAACGAGAAACTGAAAAGGCTTGTTTGAAAGGAATAGTCGTCCTTGCAAGGCCACAAGTGAGAGCCGCTGTCATGTCATTTCTCCTTTTCTCCGTCTTACATCTCTGTCTCTTCTTCCTCCATCGTACACAAATACCAACCTGGATTCATCAGCGTGTGATTCAAGGCTGGTTGCACTTTTCTCTCAAATGTCCTTTAGCTGACCTCTGTCCACTGGAGAGCCACACAGCCTGGATGCAGCATCACTTTTTGGCCTCTCTTTCTTCTTAAAAGCAGCTAACAGTCAGCAACTAAAGATATCTCTGCATCCATTTATTTAGATTTCTGGAGCTTTTAACAGGTCGTCTTTCTTAATCCGATCAGGATGTTTTTGGTCATCAAGATCTTTGGTAAGACACGCACATAGGAAGTGAGTAATGCATTGCATGCATGTTTTACCACAATGAGTCAAAGTAGATTTAATGTGACTTTTTTTTTTTTATCACTGATCACCAAACTTTGATATTAAAGTCAAAACAGATCAGTACTAAGTAAATGAAATCTATCACATACTATAGATACTATAGTACTGTATGAGATTCAAAATATTTGCATAAGCAGTCACTGTTAAAGGGATCCACTGAAATCAGCTGTTGGCAACATTCAGTTTTAAAAGTCTCATTGAATGGGTGGTGTTTAGCTCAGTCGGTAGAGCATCTGCTGTGTGCATCTCACTCTCTCCCCACATTTCCTTCAGCTGTCTCTCAGATATTGCTCAGAAAGGCAAAAAAATCTTTTAAAGAAAGAAGAATTGAATGAAGTTAGATCACATGTGTATGTGCTCACTCCCAGCTCACAACTATGACACTATACCCTCTAGCACGAGTTTTACCTATTGCGTCATAGTTTAAAGCAAAGTGCCACGACTTGGGAATGAGAACAGGCTGATGTAGTCAAAAGGTTTTATTTAATTTGAGGTCTGACTTTTACTGAAAAAAAATTGCACTGTGAAGTCAAGGTCAAGAGAATGGATACAAGAGCATTTAAAAGTCACTCAACAGTTCAGTGATTAATAGTAGAATAGTATTATTAACAGTAAAAGTAGAATGTGGAGCAGGTGTAAATCTGCCTAAAACCGGCCACAAAAAGATGTGACAGCCCTCCTCAGTTTGTGCTTTCAGCATGAGAAGTTGAGATCTGTGTGTTTAGTGTTGAAATGGCTTCCCATGAGAGCTCTGCTGCTAAGCAACTGACAACAAAAATGGACGCTCTTCTTTCCAAAAACGTTGAATCATTTAGTGTTTTCACATTTAGACACCACAATGAGGAGCACTAACATAACAGAAGACCAAGAAGTTGACTAACTTCAGTAGGCTTTACCATTTTGGCCCTGTTAACTGACAAAGATGGTGATGAGCAATAAATCCAAATGTCAGGCTTCAAGTTGGACCTCCAGAGACCTGTGTGGGATCCAACAAGTCCTCCAAATGAAATGACAGAATATGTTGTTTATCCTTGTGCTCTAGAATAACACATATATGCTTTTTCTGATCTGCTCTTCGTATCAGCAGGATGGCATCATTTGCCTCCTGGAAGATTTGGACTAGTTCTAGGTGCAAGAATAACTTGGTTAGGTTCCGGGAAAGATCATAGTTTGGGTTAATATTAACACCAACGTTAAGCTTTGGAGCCCTTTGTTGTCATGGCTACAGTTATAATCACTTAATGCTTAATGTTTAGTGGTGATATTAATGTGGTAATGACTGTCTGTGTCCGTGACACACTCCGTTGTCGCCTGTGTTAAAGTCCTAGGTTTTATTGTCCCATCCACCCGCCATGACCTTCTCCCTATACTCACATTCTTGCTCTACCATAACATCACCCATCTTCATTTTTTGCTCCCAACAGACAAGGGTCATAATAACTATGTTTGTCACTTGAATGACGCAGTGTCTGGAATACAACTTCTTGTTCATTCCTTTGACTTTTTTTCTTTTTTTTAATTTTGGCACGTCTGTCTTTTTTAGGCTTTTTCATGGTGGCCAGAGCTGATGGCTGAACACGCTGAGACATTTTTGTCTCTGTACAGAGCCCACATGGACGCCGCACTGCAGGTCCAGCCTGTCGACTCCTGGGACAGCTTCCCAATATTCCAGCTCCTCAACAACTTCCTGCGAACCGACCGTGAGTCGCTCACCTTTTCTATCAGACTCCATGAGAGTCTTTTTCCCATCTTTATGGCCATTCTGACTATGACTCTGCCTCTACCTCCATTGGAAAGATTCAGGAAACATGACTCCAGTAAAACAAGGTATCACAGTAAACGGCAAAAGTCACTTGGCAATCAGAGCCACCCATAATAGGATACTTTTAATGTAAATTTGTGTGCAAACAGATATGTGGAGCAGAAAAGGGACAGAAATCTGAACCCAGATAACCCAGAGATGTCTGGATGGTTCATAACGTAGCAGAAGATCAGTATTCAGGGTTCCATTCAGGGTTTTATAAACCAACAGGTTTTCTTTGTCAGACAAGAAGCCAGTTTAAAGACCTCACATTGACTATTTTGATCTTGATGAAGACACAAGCAGCAGCGTTCTTAAGCAGCTCCAGCTGTTTGACCTTGGAATCAGGTCCTTGACTACAGCAAGATTTCTGGCTTGGTTTGTTCTTTTACATTTGCGATTTAAGCGTGTCGACTTTTAATCGTTTTTCTTTGCTCCAAAAACAATTACTTCCATGTGTGTCTTTGTTTAAATGAAGGAGCTCTTGGCACATCCACTTGTTGATTTGTTCCATGCACCCACTCAGCACTTTTATGGGATTATAGTCCCCCGATGATCTGTTTAAATTTGCGTGTCGTCCGGATATATGCATAGCGACAGTTATCGTTGGACCCATGTGTTGTATTTATTGCCACATGAGAAATAAATGTTCATGTTCATGTACCATGGCATCTGTCTGCTGGTGTATCCAATCACAGTTCAGAGTCACAGTTCTGGTAGAACATAAGTCATTCAAAACTGATAAATAATTAATGTAGATTATTAAATCTGTGGATCAACTCTCCTGCTCCAAACCTGTTTGCTCAGTGTGACGTTTAGAATCGAGAGCAGATTGTGATTTCCAAATTAATTGGACACCCCTTCATCATTTTTTTTTCTCTGACATGTCTTGGTATAATCGTTCTTGTACAAACATCTCAGAATTAACTGCTTGTTTCATTTACTGGGTGGAAGCTCAACATGGACGGTTTACTGTGATTTGAGCCGTCGACAAACTGAGTGTCAAACACAGTTCAGTGTATAATTTCCTGCTGTCTGTAATCACAGCTTTACTCTGCCAGTTTCTGTGGGCTCTGAACCAACAAGTGTGTACAGCAGTCAGATCATCCTCCACAAACACACACACAAACACACACCACACACTTACAGACATGTACACATGCACACATGCAGAGCTGCTACAGATTTTCTCCAAATTAAATTCAGTCAGTTTTCTCTCTGGTGGGAAATCTGCTCCACACAGGAAGTGAAAGACCCAAACTAAAATTCACAGATCTGCAAATTACCTTCACCCCCACACATACACACTCCCACTGAGAAAAGGACATTTAGTTTATTTACCTTACAGTGTTTCTGGGTTATGAAGTCTTTCAGTTTTACACCATCCAACAGGAATGTTTTGTAGCTACAGCTTTGAAAATAGAACTTAAAATAATGCACATGGAGGAATTTGACTGTTGCAAAATTAGTGCTAAGATCCACCTGCAGAGGAATAAAAATAGACTACAAATAAGAATTACTTTTGTGAACCATCTGCCACCATGCTGACAACATTCAGCCATGACTCTTCACTGATACCTTTTTAATTTCTTTTTATACTTTTCTCTTTACTTACAACCTGACCTTCATTTTCATACTTATAAAACAGCTTTTTGGGAGGAAATGCCCCATGCGACATGTGGTCGTGCCGCTAAAAGCACTAATTAACACCAATGATGCTAAAGAAAACAAGTCTTGTTAGAAACAAGGTTAATGGCACCTTGCACACTCAGACAGAGTTAATTAACACAAGCAGAGGAGAAAACTGTCGAGGACGGACGAGTGTTATGACATGCTACCCGTGGTCTATCTTCATCTTTATGTCAGCTTACCTGTCTACCTGCGTGATGTTACCTGCAGAGCATGTTCACGTCAGGCTTGTGTCGCTGATGGTCAGGAAACTAAACCCAGGAGTTTCTCTGACCTGTTGATAATTCCTGAAGTTGTTCTGCACCCCAGACTAACATACACATGTGAAGAAGGCATGTTTAGTAGAGCTCCTGTAAAATTATTCTCTAGACTTTTCTAAATATGAGTCTGGCCACATAGCTGCAGAGATAAATTAGCATGCATGCATCATTAGTTATTATTTTGGTCTGAATCTGCAGTGAGAGGCTGGTTGGTTGCAGCGGTTAGAAGCACTTACCTTCCACTTTTCATGCTTTTGTCTCATTCCACACACATTTCCCAATGCCACACGTTTCACCTAACTTGAAAATGTCGGCCAACAGTTTGACACTCACTTAGGTCTGATCCCACACAGCAGACCAGTCATACTTTATAAGCGTAGCTGACTAGCATGCTACAGGTTTAAATTTAAGAACCATTGTTCTAATCGAAAGAAATCTATTTGCACTTTGCTTATGCATTAGGAGTTAATTCATTGTGTTTCACAAATAAATGTTTAGAATCAATTTCCAATAATAAAATATTTTTGTTATTTACCTTTTTGAAAACTGTATTATCGATGAAACATAAATAAGGACTTTACTGAGCAATTTCAGTCATGCATCCTGAATTTCTGGTTGGTGTGCGTGAACACAGCTGGTACCAAGCTACTGAAAGACAGAACTGTGTCCTGAGACCATGGATGTTTATTTTGCCTGAATTTAAGCAAAATAAATAAATACTTTCTTTTTATATTTCTCTAAGTTTGTACAAAGATTACAGTTTGTGTTACAAATGCAACTCCTTCATGGCCCAATGTCATCGAGTCATAACTACTCAAGGTACTTGAATCCAGTTTTGAGTAGCTCTCAATATAATGAGAGACAAAGATTGATTATGAGATGCAGTTCATTAAAAGGGATTAATCTAAAATGTGTCATACAATTTAATGACTTTCTACTCAGTGTTAAAAAATGTAATCAACAAATTTAAAATAATGATGTAATATCCCATCTTTTTCACTACAGTGCGTTTGTCACATCATGCATCAGTTTTAGTTTGAATTTTCTGTTGAGATTAAATGACCTTATTATGGACATACAGACATACTTACCAGACACTTTCTCATTTGATGGTTTCTTTTATATTTTTTACGAAACGCATCAAAACTATGAAATTATGTAGTTAACAAAAGTATAAAACTTCACTGACACTGATGGGTGCACAAAGCAATTTTGTTGCTCAAAATTTCCACGTCATCCTTCAGAATCGATACCTGTTTTGTGAATACAGTATATCAACCATTTTCATCAGTCACTTCCACACAGCATCCACGGTGTGGCAAAAACATAAAAGGATATGGTGGAAACTTTAGATGAAAGTATGACAAACATCAACATTGCACTGCTGTATTTCAGGTTGTTTCTGTATATTCTTCTTTGATAAACTGCAATTCACTGTTAAGATTTCATCTGACTGGAGAAAAATCTCGGCTCATTGTTTCCTGTATCCAAGCCCTCCTTTGGCTCCTTCGGCTTTGTCTCAGAGCCAGCAGAGATTTGGCGAGATGTGAGGCGTTATTTAACATGGCTGATGCCAAAGTACCTCGAATACAGTAACAGACAGGCAGGCAGATAGACAGACAGCCCAAGGGCACTGTTGGGAACAAAAAACTCAGCGTTTCATTATGCGAAGAACCCACAAAACTCTCTCTTTTTTTGTGGCTCATATCTTTTATATTTTTTCTAATTACCATCTTCTGTTAATGCCGTAATTATTCCAAGTGTCACAACATGAGTCAACTTAAATGGGAGCATAATGAGGCAATAGAGTCGAAACACAGAACGAGCGAAATCATAGTTTTGACTGTTTGCACAAATGAGGCTTTCCCTCTTTGATAATTATGTCTAGAGTGAGACGAAAGAGAATCGTTTGAGTTACAGATACTCAGGTGATGGGGTGAAGTAAAAAAAAAGCTTTGCAGGATAATGAAGTTGATTTACAAGTTGCCTTCTCCTAACCCCACAGTCATAAAATATGAACAGTCCTAGACTTCTCTAATTGTTCACAGCATTTTTAACATTCAGAAAAATCAACAAAACCTCCACAGTGACCGCTGGTCGGCTGATCTCAGGTGACACGGCTCGATATTTCATCGACTCTTTGAGGATTTTCTTCAACAAGTGTATCATCTCTCAGTTGTTCTGTAGATTATTTAAATGCTCACTTGATTGTCAGCATGTGAAGGCGAATGGTTGCGAGGGAGGCTGGTTTACTCTCTGGAGGGCAAAAAGGCTAGTGTTAATCATGATGGAGCAGCGCGAGAGGAATTAAAACTAATGAAGCCCTGAGAGACCAGCCTGCTCGCTTCTCACCCAGCTCTCTCTGTCTTTGTCTCTCCTCCTGTGGACTGTTACCGTCCCTGAGGATTGATCTGTCTGTTTTACAGTCTTTCTCACACCTTCAAGGAGGGTTTGGTTTGGGGGATGTCACAATATCACAAACACCTGTGCAGTCACATCAGGTCCTAGAAGGAAGAATGGACCTTCTACAATACAAATTCTACTTTACGTAACTCATGCACCAGTTTGCCAACAATCCATGTGTTATGTAAATTATGTGTAAATCTGCGCAGTTCATTTCAGGTGTTGGATGGAGTTGAAGACAGAGTTCTGTGCAAGTCCAATTTTTCCAGTTTTCTCAATTTATTTAATTTAATTTAATCGTAATATATATATAGGTACAATAATAAATGAAACTTATTAATGCATAATACTAAAAGGAATGTGAAGGAATAATTCAACCTTTTGGGAAATACATTTATTCATTTTCTTGCCAAAACTTAGATGTCCGTGCAGTAATTCTGAAGCCACAGCCAACAGGCAGCTAGCCTGGTTTGGTCCAAACACAATGCACACAACACACAAAAAAACATTTTAAACCAAAAGTGTAAAAATTAAACATTGTGGAATATTCTAATTGTGACTAAAATTTAAAAACAAACAATTTAACCATTTTGTCCCCTAAATGTGTTTGACCATTAAAAAAATATTTTATATATATATATATATATATATATATATATATATATATATACTATATATATATATATATACTATATATATATATATATATATATATATATATATATATATATATATATATATATATATATATATATATATATATACTGCATGTCCTTCGTTCCACCTGATAGCTGATAAAGACTTTCAAGTGCTTTCAAGAACTTCTCAAAAATAGAAGCCAGTGTCCAATATTTGACATGTTATCATTCAGTTTGATCTAAAGTGACTTGAAACAAATATTCTTGAGTGTTCCACTTTATGATCAAAATGCCTGTAACCTTAATGTTTTTCACAGTGAACTCCACAAATCCTTCCAAAATGCTCTAAATATGTCTTAAAACAGTAGTATGCCATTTTGGGAAATTCACTTCATCACTTTCAAAACATCTGCTATCAAACTATTAGAATATGTTATATATACATTATATCAAGACAGTGTTGTCTCTGTTTTAGTTTTCATGTAAATTTCCTGCAACTGTATTATATTTGCTGACCTGGTCTTCTTTTGGCCCCACCCTCCACAGCTCACCTTTGCAATGGTGCGTTCCACAAACACCTGCAGGACCTGTTCGTCCCACTGGTGGTGCGCTACATCGACTTGATGGAGTCGTCCATTGCTCAGTCCATTCACCGCGGCTTCGAGCAGGAGACCTGGCAGTCTGTCAAGTAAGAGTCCGTCCATTTGTTTCATGCCTTCATGAATGATTAGCTTTAGACTGTGTGCTACTGAGGCTTTTTATCAGTAAGTCGAGAACTTGATGCTCGACAGTAAAACATGAAAGTAAACAATATTTTTCTGTTTCAAACAACACAATATACACAGTATATACAACAATAGAGAACTATGTACTGTGCTTCTGTATATCACACCAAGGTGTCCTTTGAAGAGTGGGTAAAGGACACTTTGTTACGGTATGTAAAACAAATCTTTCTCAGACTTTGGAAGAAGCAGGTGGCTTGAAGCAAGTTCTGGTTGGAGAACATGCATTTTGTTTTTTTCAGTATGACGGTGGAAGAAGGCGTGCAGCATAGTATTATGACATACTATGAAAGTATGTACAAAATGGTATCGTCAGCATACAGTTGGATGTGAGAGCTTCTAGCATCATGAGCAACATCATTTATGTAGATGTTGAAGTGTAGGGCCTACAATGAATCCCTGTGGAATACCCTTGGATAGGGACAGTGGGTTCCGACAGGAGACCCTTAGCTTTCATAGATTATACACAACCAGAGAAATAGCTGTTGGACCATGCTAACCATTCGTTCAGAGTCCTGTGTCCTTGAGTCCTCTTGAAAGAATTGAAAGCTTTTGCAAGGTCAGTAAATCAGGTTGCAAATTACCCTTTTCTGTCAATGGCACAATGTGGTGTCATTTACCACTCATCCATCCATGGCTGGTTCTAAAACATTGTTGATCGTTCCCTTCTCTGTAAATCGCTTTGGATAAAAGCGTCAGTGTAAATGACTAAATGTAAAACAGACTGCATGGTGATGAGAATACTGTAGGACTCCAGGTGGTGTGTGAGATGTTTGTTAAGCAGTTTTCAAAGACTAGACTGAGGCAAGGCAAGGTACATATGGATCAGTAGCCGTTTAGTTACATCCCTTGAAAAGTGGAATGATAGCAGCAGATTAACAAAAATGGCGAAAATTCATGAGTCTACAGGGAAAGGTTCAACAGAGAGGTGAAGGGTGCAGTGATAATATGAGCTGCTAACTTCAAGAAAAAGAGTATCCAATCCATCTTTTAAGCTTTATGATCAGCAGCTCTCCTAGTATCTCATTCATCAGTACCCCTCCTCTACACTGTAGATTTTTCTTCTGTCAGCAGGGTTGACAGTAGTACTGTTTGCCATCAGATCCGCTCATGGTGACTTGTAGTAAATAGATTTTGCTTTCCTGGTCAACAAGGTAGATTTGTTCCTTATTTCCCTAAAGGCTTGACAAAGATTTAGATAAAATGACAGAACATTGCAAGCCATATTTTACAGTAGATAGAGAGCCGCCACAGCCTTAGAGGGCCCATCCTCACACTGCTGCTGGTTGGAAGAATCATCCACACAGCAGTGATTGTACCACACAGGCACAAGTCATTATAGATATAAAAGAGGGCGTTCAAAGCAAATATTTGTCTCTGTTTGTATGAAGACAAGACATTGAGCTAGTCAAATGATTGAAACGGAATGTTGAATATAGCTATTACAATTGCAACAAGGTTTCAGCATGTAGTTAGGACCTGTTTCACATTGAAATGCAGCCATGTAAATCTTGGGTTGTTTTTTGTGCTTTCATGAAGTAAAATATTTTTAATCTTCTGTCTTCTTTGAACTGCCTGGAACAAATCTTGCCCATGTTATTACACAGTGCGGAATATATTTTTATTGTCATTTCACACAATGTAAAAGGACTGTGCTGTACATATTTCATGGGATCATTTTACCATATTTGACACTTTTATAACATGCTTAACAACTGTGTTTACCAAACACAAGGTGCAATTTTATATAATAAGAATGCAAAAAAGGGTGTGGATGCAAATTTACTCTTGATGACTCTTGAGGTACCGATGAGTTAAAAATTTCAGCTTGAGCGAAAAAAAAAATTGAACTGAACCCGAGCCTCTATGATTCCAGCTTATAAATTTAGGGAAACAAGAAAGACACAACACAAGGGAAAGTGACTTAGGATGAGCTCTCAACACAGCACATGCAGTTGGTGTGTATAAATCCGAATGTACCTTTATGGGCAAGTAGTGAGTTTCTTCTGTTAGTAAGTATTCATGTGTGTAAAGATGTTTTATTTTACAGTAACCTCTTGACCTTTACATAAACTCGTTTCTCATTGTCCGTTGTCCTTTCTACCTCCTGTGTACTCTCAGTGGTGATGATTTGTTGAGGTGTGATACTGGCTGCTGCATGAATGTAACAGAAACAATAAAAGACAAAGAAACTGAACAAATCAGGACAGCAGTGGAACAAAAGGAGGCAGAGCTGAATGTTACACACAGCAAGGACACGCTGCAGTCAGGAACAATGTACTTAGAGCTGCACTCTTTAACAAAAAGCACCTGAACTGAAAGAAAATAGAGTGAATAGACGCAAGCCTGACTTTTCTGTGTTTTACTGGGGTTTACTATTGATCAGTTACTGGATGCAGAGCAAGTGGCTGCTATTATATGTTATTATTCCTGTTTGTGAGCTGTGGTGAAGAATACCCACCCTTACCGTCACTATTTCTTCTCTTTCCCTTTTCCCTTTTATTCTTTTATCATTTTCCTTTTCCACTTTCAATCAACCTTGCTACTGGCTCTGACCTGGCAGGTCGTTAACTAACAATCTAGCAAGCGTTCCTCTTCCCAAAGTCCCCAGCCTCCCTCTCACACTGCCACAGATGCCCAGCTTCTCAGCACCCGCATGGATGGGACCACTGTGTGACAACACGTATGTATAATGGGGCGGTAGACTCTCCTGAATCCAAGAGGGTATCAATCAATTAAACGTATCTAGACCTGCACCCGAACAGACCAAAAGATCTGACTGATCTTCTGCCTCAACTCAGTTTAAAGCCAGCATGAAGCTCTTGTTCTCTTCGCCATGTGAGCAGTGACACTGATTGTTTTTTTAATAATGTACATCGTACAGTTTGTGCAACAGAAGTCATGCCAACGAAGCCGTAATGTTCATTACACACTAGAAAACTGCTAATGGGTGAAAACAATACGCCCTTCTATTGTTAGATCCTGTACTAGTGCATGGCAAAGAGTTTGTCCTCTGTACGGGTGCTATTTTAGGACACCTGGGACTCTACTCGTCACGCTCAGCTCTGGTCTCACCCAACTGTAACCAGAGCTGTACTGTATATGCTGCATAGTATGCTAACTTACAGGTTTCATGTTAAAATGCTGAAATTTAGCATGTTACCAAACATGCTAATATTAACATACCATGTTGCCTGATGCTGACACATGCTTAATATTAACATGTTAACATTCAGGTCAGCCGGTGTCTCTAATTCTATGCATGGAAATGTGTGCACAGTTAGTATTTTTTTATGTTAGCATGCTAATATTTGCATGTACACAGCACACATTGGTTGTAAGCCCTACATGTGATATACATTACACCTTCAGTTTTACCTTTTCTTATTTTTATTCAGCATTATTTTAACGTTAAAATGTTGAATCATTAAATCAATGGAATGCTAATAATAGTAATAAGCTATACATGTCTTTGGGTTTTTCGGAGATCAGGTATGGGTGAAGACCTCAAGTCATGGCTGTGGGTTGTGAATGCTCAGCAGTCATGTTGCAACTCTGTTTCTGTTCATCTGTCTGCATGTTTGTCAAAAAAGTCCACCTCACTAATAATATAATGACAAATTATATCAAGAAACTTCTCAAGTTTTCTTTTATTTCTTTTTTTTTTTAACTCCCCCGCACGAAGCCCTGCACACGTTTTAACATTCTGTTCTGAAAACACGTCATTGAAATCCACAAAAAATTCAGTCCCGGTCTCTGTGAGCGAACTGAAGAGCATGCGGCATTATTCCTGTCTAGCCAGGCTCGGCATGATGGGGAGCTTTGTGGTTTCAAATTGTTTCTGTGACACTGTGGCTCTTTTGTCAGCGGGGCGCCGCCTGCATGCGATCGTTCCTCTGAGACTCGTTGGTGAAGATTTTGTGATGTACCATGTGTCACGAGTCCTTGTGCTGTTCAGTGTGCATGCCACGATGTGAAAAATATCAGTGTAATAATAACACAACACCTCAATTTCCTATTGCAGCTTGCAGGGAATAAACCTACCTGACATCTTGTGAGTTGAGCAATGTTCTGATTTCATGTGTGAAAGTTTTATCTAATAAAACCCACATGGTCTTTTACCCCCAAAATATCCTCCTGTATCAAAACATGACAAATATACAAAATAAAGGCATCTCTGTTTTACAACATTTTACACTCCCTTACCTTCTATATTTTAAGGCAGTAACATGGAACAAAGGAAAGTTCAGGTAGACTGTTTACTTGTGGCTAACAGCTGATTATAATTGCAATTACAGTCCATTAATTCAGTTATATTTAAATTTGAATTGTCTGAATACACTTAAACTACAGATATGTATTACACATTACAAATAAATTAAATACCAACAAAGCAAAAGATCTCTATAATCTAAAAGAGAATATATGGGAATGTACAGAATATAATAAACATGAGATATAATATGACAATTTATTTTTGTGTTTGTTATCATTAAAATACATTATATGTTTACAATCAATATGGTTTTGTTATATTATAGCTTGTTTTTAATATATATATATATATTTCAACGTCGTTATATAAGTGGTGTGTAGGTACAACAGCGCTGGACCACTTACTCCCCCGTGTTATTTTGTTTTTTTTTTAATTGGACATAATTTCATTCAATAAAGAGTTGAGGAGTGGAAAAAAAAACCCAACTGTGCCGGAGAGTAAGTGATAATGCGGCAATATGTATCGCTGTTGCCTCATCTTTTGTGGAGCAGTTTGTCCAGCAGTGGAGGTTAAATAAAACCGCTAATACACAACAGGCTTCATAGATCTAGACTCTTTGACTTCTGTTCACTCGAAGGTCAGTACCGTTGTGACAGCTTGCTGTATTTCAGCAAGTCACAGATTAACCTGACACACGAACAGTTCTTGTGCAGACTGAATCCACTGTCCGCACACATTCCTTTGAAAATAACTGATCTTGTTGCATGATTTTGGGCTTTTAAAGCTGGTGTGATCAGACCTGAAGGCAGGAAATATACAATGTGAAATTTACAGTGCAAGCAATTAATACTAAAGAAAATATTATGTTATGGCGTTAAAGCTAGCTCTCTGGTTCCAGCCTCTCAACAGCTGATCAGCTGTTAGAAAACACAAATAATCGAGTTTGCTCAGCTGGAGAAATGAGCATTAATTGTACTGTAGATTGGGTGAGAGATTGGCAATTCATTCTGAATTCACCTGCTCAGTTTAGAAACATTTCTGTGTTTTTATGAAACTGTCAGTCTGTCTTAGAGCGGGCAAGCCTGCAGCAGAACTGGCAGGGCTGTTGGCCATGTCGGGGGGCCACCAACGCTCGACCGGGAGGCTGGTTGAGGCTGCGTTTCTTAAAAAGGCTCCTCATTCCGACTCCCCCAGCCTTTCCCACAACACAGACCACACTGTTCCACTACCTCACTTCACTTGGCCCTCCTCGATCCAATGAAAAGAGAGAGAGAGAGAGAGAGAGAGAAAAAAAAGCTGGCACTTCATTAGTGAGCACAGACGGGCGAGTGGGATCGTCCCGTTCCCCAGGGAGTGGGGCGGAGCGCGCTCAGAGAAGAGCACTGCTAATTAGACATGAGGGGGATAGCCACCGAGCGTTTAATTGCACCACGGACTCAGCCCAAAGCGTTTATTCCTGTGCGCCACTTGTTAAGGTAACAGTCTTTTAAAGGCGAAGTGAGAAAAGTGAGGGAGTGAGTGGCGCTTGTTTTAACCCACCACCCCTCATACCCCACCACCCCTTGTCACCCTCCTACCCCCTCCTCCATCCTCATGTGGCTGTCATTCTAGCCGGGCGCTGTACACTTGGATGTCGGTGGCAGCGAGCGTTGCCATGTGTTGCTGTGTAACCTGTGCGCAGGGGAGAAGGCGTGGAGACGTCCATCTGTCTCGGTTTCAGCCTGGTGCTGTGTTTAGTGACTGAAACCACACAGCTCTGCACCACAACTACCAAAACCTGTTGAGGCAACTCACCAGCACCTGTATCTACTCATCTTCTACCAGTCATTATTTTTTATCAGCACAAGATACTGAGCACTCGTGCTAAATTCTTGTCTTGTACAAAATGCTAGTCAAGAAACAATCATAGCAGTCAATCAACATGTTTGTGCACATTAAATACAAATCAAGAATATTCTGCCTTTTCTGATAAACATTTTTCAAACCAGTCCTGTATTTCTTACCCTTATTTTCATCCTTTCCTCGTCTGGAATTCATTTGTAGCAGAGTAATAATCCATCACAGTACACAACCTGTGTGTTTAATATCCTGGATTTGACATTCAGCTGCTGAAAATGTTAGAAAGAAAACATTAAAAACAGCAGTCTGGTTGTTCCTCATATTCAAGATATTATTTTACTTTGGCTTTTCTTTACGTCTTTACAGGAAACTTTCAAGGAAAGTGGTTAGAAATTCCATACACATATTACTTACATAGTATTACCCGTATTAAAGCATCTTCAAATGTTTCTTTTGCACCACCTTGTAGATTTTTCTAAAGTACTCCCTGCTCACAGCCGTGTTAAGATCACATAATTCAAAACATTTCTGTCTGTGATGGATTCATTTCTCGGCACGTTTTGAGGCTCTGCGAGATGACTTTCATAGAAAACAATTGCTGCCTGCACACTGGTGGAGAAGTGTGTATTCGATTTTTAATGCAGCCCACCATCATTGCAAAAGCAATTGTAGAGGAACAAAAACCACTTCAAAAGAAAATATAATATACAGTAATATTGCAAAACCTCTTTAAGAAGTACATCAAAATGTAGCTCCAAAGCATAAAAATAAAGAATTGTGTTCACCTAAAAACTGCAGTCATAGTCATTTCATACTATTCAAAGTGCTTACTGAATTCTTTTTGAAAATATGTCACATTTACTCAACAGAAAATGTATTAGCAATGCTTTAGGAAAGATGAGAAAAGTATAAAAAAGCAGAATCAGAAATTTACAATGCCCTGTTCATAATCTACATTACTCTGCCACTCCTGGATATAAGGAAGGGAATCGGTGCAAAAAGTGACAGATGGTTTGGAGTAACTGTAAATTAAATGACTTGTGGCTAAAAAAAAAGTGTGGTTGTTTTAAAAGTAGAGACACTGACACTTTTTCAGAGTTTGGAACAAAAGAACATCATAGACCGTTCAGCCAACAGCCCTATGTAGAAGAGTGCGGTGTTGTATTTGTGGTATTAAATTAACTTCCCGCTCCATCCTCCTTGCAGTAATGGCTCAGCCACCTCTGAGGATTTGTTCTGGAAGCTGGATGCTCTGCAGATGTTCGTGCTGGACCTCCACTGGCCAGAACCTGAGTTTGCCAAACATCTGGAGCAGAGACTCAAACTGATGGCCAGCGACATGATGGAGGCCTGCGTCAAGAGGTCAGACTGAGAGGTTGCCACAGCTGGATCATGGCTTCTGGGTTTACATCTGTCTGGACCCTTCACATTTTCTCTTTGTCACCAACTCTTTGTTTCACACCAACCAACGTGAATCCCTTTTTGAATAAATACACACATGCACAGTATAGTATCTACATAGATACAGTAATTGGCTTGAGAGTTTGACCTCAACAACTATTAATCTGATTTCTAAACTGAAAACCCCTGAACCTGAAGCTCAACTCTGAAAATTCAGTCCAGTGATTGTGGTCAACAATCAGTAAAACCTTTCTGTTTTCTTCAATTTTGTCCCTCAGAACAAAATCTGCATTCGATGCCAAAATGCAGAAAGCAAGTAAGTCTACGGACTTCCGGGTGCCGCTGTCGGTTTGCACCATGTTCAATGTGCTGATGGACGCCAAGAAGCAGTGCTCCAAACTCTGCGTGCTGGACACCGGTCAGGAGGTACGTTAACACTCACATGACTGATCACACTTTCTGACATCAATGATGTGTTTCATATTCCTCAAGGTTTTACCCAAAGAAGAGATGGTTCACTGATGTCAGTACTGTAGTCACACACAAGCATCTCCTTTCTTGAAACAAGTAAAGAAAACTGCAAGGATAAGATTGGTACCATGTATAATAATGTTGGGGAAAAAATATCATTGAATAATAACATTAATACATTGCCATCACAAACAACATAACATGTATCATAAATAATCATATTTTTGATACTGATAAAAATTTGATGGCCTTCCACGTACATCTTCTCTCTAAAAAACCCAGTTTACCTCTGATCCACTGCACCTCACCCATTGCACACACACTCAGAGTAGTAGTGGAACAATCAAACTGAACAAAAACGAGCATTGAACAGGACAATTGTGTCTTTTTTTTCTGTGTTGCAAATATAAAACAACCAATTCTCTTGAGAATGCCTCACAATGTCCCAATGGAAACACCAGCATGTTCAAACTAGGAAGTGTTACAGCATTGTTCTTTCATGTTCTCATGAAATAAATGATACTGGTGGCTCTGTGACTACTTGCAGGACTAGCTGTTGAGCCATTGCAGCTGGCAAGCTCACTGTTAGCAGGCTGATGGCTAATGTTGGATTATGCTTGGATTGGATCAAACCATCAAAACTGGACACTTCCTTGCCACTGTCACCATTGCTTGTTCAGTTGTTGGGTCTCTGTAGATAATATTATAAAGAGTACGGTCTAAACCTGCTCTATATGGAAAGTGTCATGAGGTAACATCTGTTATGATTCGGCACTAAATAAATAAAATTTAAATTGAATTGAAATTATGAATCCCACTGCTTTACTTTGCAAGACATGCCTGTTCAGTGCAAGGCTGAAAATAAAAGACATACCTGTGCTTGTATGAGTGGAAGATGTTAGTCTTACGTCTTTTTACCAGAAAGGCTTCTTAAAATGTGGTTAATGTTGTGAAAATAAACTCAAACCATTTTTTTTAAACCTAACTGATGTTTTGTGAGCTAAACTGCAAATGAAAGTGCAGCAATCATAGACTTTGTCGATCTTTATGCTGTCGTGCCGCTAACTGCTTATTCTTCCTATTCCTATTATAGAAGCAATTCTTAAACTCGTGGCGTCCATTCTGTAATGAGGGCCCAGACTGTGATCCTGATCCTTATCCCATCTAGATTAAAAGCACTGGAATTAATTTCTAGAAATAATCTGAAACAAGAGGATAAACTGAATTTGGAAAAAGAGAAATCATCTCCACATTGGAAGGAATCTTTTCTTGAAGAATGAGCCTTGGCTGAATATCAGACAAAATCACTTAAGATGGATGGATGTTTGTATTTTTCAGTTTGCATCTCACATTTCACCATCAGAGTGTGTGTGAGCTTTTAAAACCTTCAGTTGTCTTTTATTTTCAGCCTTGCACTGAACAGGTCAAGTCAAACTGTCAGAGCAGCCACTAAAACGTGACTGTTTCCCTCCAATCATCCAGTATACGGGGAGTTCAGGTGTATTTGTGTTCACTTGAAGCTGCCAAACGCTCGACATGAGCTGTTAAATGGATGACCGTGAAGCCTGTGTGAGGCGGCAGCCTTGGTGCCGCTGAGAGCGAAACCCTTGGCTGCCGACAGTCTTGACAGAGAGCTAAGCTTGCTGTTCTCTTAACCTTCAGCTTCCTCTCTTCCACTGCTCGAAAACACCGTCTGTCCATTTATTGGACCATTTATTTATGCCGAGATACACTGAATACCTGCCTGCAGAGAGAGGCTATATGTACCACCTTTATGCACATCCACGGCATCCACAAATAGTTGCTGGTTCTAGTGTTATATTGTTAGATTTTATTTAGCATTTTCAAGGAGTAACTCAATTTCAGACTCAAAAGAAAAGAGAGTGAAAAAGAGCAGCAAGGAAATAGAGGGGTCTCAGTACACCATTAAACGGTTTACTGTTAATGCTTTGATTGTAGATTTTCAATATAACCAATAAACATCTGTCCTATTTTTAAAAAAAATATTATCTTTATATTATCTAAGTTCTTTGAATGTGGTGTTGAAATGATCAGTTTAATAACTGTTAACATTGTGTGAGCAGTATTTCACTGTAGTGTAAGGTCAAGGTGGGGCAAATTTTAAATGTTTTATATGCTAATTTGAACTATTTATTTATACTATTTAAAATATATTCTTTAATAGAAGTACCCTAGCTAAACCTGTCAAGTACAGGTTGTGGCATATCAACCTATCAAGACACTATACTACATTGCTGCCCTATATAGATCCACATAATCTCCATAGGGGGGAAAAGGGGAATTTGACCCCTCATAACTGACTTCAGTTCAAGCTGCATTCATTGTACTAAGTGAAGTGTTGTACCACAAAAGAAACAACAGAACAGATACTGTGTGCATGTGCACATACCTGCTGATAAAAAGATTCAGTTGAGGCTGACTCATGAGTGATGAGTGATGAGATGCAGGTTCAGGGTGAACACATTTTGTTACTCAAACAACACTCATAACATTGTTGGCAGCATGTCGTGTGTACGGAAGTTCGTTATTTCAGAGTTTGTATTGGACGAGAAAGTTTGTAGAAGTTGTCCAGCAGAGAACCTCCATATCTATTGTCCTGAGGTGTCTGTGGGTTTAAACGCTATACTCACAAACCAATGTAGTTGTTTAAAGATGTGCTACCTTGCCTTGGGAGTAACACCAGTGAGTTAGCTAAGTATGCTAACATTTAGCTAATCTTTTTTTTGATGGCGACTAACACTCTTACTACTTTCACATGCATACTGCTTTAGCATTTTGCAAATGCTTGACAGTTCTGGTTTAGTGAAGGGTAAATTGCGTTAGGGCTTCTTAAGCAGAGGTATTCCATCAGCCTTATTTTCACTCTTCAAAATCTACAGTCTTTTCCCCTAGACAGTGTTTCTAAAGAATCAACTGTCGTGATAGACAGAATGATGTCAACAGATTTAACATCTTTAAATTGAGATGTCAGGTTGAGAATTGAGATGGCAGTTTGTATCTGTCCACTTGAGAGGGACAAACGGATTTCATGAAGTCCTTCTTGGTTTCCAAACACAGCAAACCTCCCTTTTTGACATTGTGTCGCATTCAATGTTTCATTCAGCTTGTCAGGCTGAACTTTGTTCACCCTCAAAACTCCATCTGAATAACCTTGATGATTAAATGTTCAGAGTGTTTGATTGAAGATGTGGTTTTGTCGAAGTCCATTCTCAGGAGTTTTCAAAAAAAAAAAGAAAAGCTTTTACAACTTGTCCCCTTTCTGCTGGTTTTACATGTTTTTTCAGCCAACAATTGGAAATACATTAGAACCCACAGACTCTGAATAACATGTTTGGTATTTTATCTCAGAAGTGTTACTCTCACAATGACTCTCTCTTATTCAACGTCACAATAATATGTGTGCCTGGTGTTGACTTTTTCAGATGAAATGTTTGATTTAAGGTCAAAACTATGATGGGAATGGAAATAAAGTTGTGAATAAATGTTATGGTCAGATAATTTCTAGGAAAACATTAAGCCTTGAGTTGCATTTCTTAAACTCTTGTACATGTTTTTATTAACATTTCAATACTTTACAATGGGGAAATGTTTTTTTTAATGTCATTGATTTTAAAACGTGATTGGCTGACTGGGTTTGCCCTCTTTTCCTTGTCTCATGTCCTCCGCTGTCCCTCACCTCCATGCATCCTGCACATCATTGTTTGAATCCCAGATTGACAAACAATGGGTAAGTCCCTCCATTGCCTCATCTCCTGATTTCCCTCTCACACTTCACACTAGCTCCACCTGAAGAAAAAGTTTCCTTTTGCTTTAAAATTCATGTCAATAAAAGATCCCAAATCCTCAATTAAACATACTGGAAGCCATCACTGTCATTTTAGTTACATTGGAACCTTTTTATGTAAAAGTTTAGACTTTTTTGAAGACAAAGGTGTCAAAACTGCATATTTCCCATCTTTACTTCCTCTGCCTACACCTGCACTTTTTATTTGCTAAGCACACTTGATCCATCTAATAATAACATAAAACATCACATCATCAGCATTGGGTGAAAGCCTTGATGTGTTTTTTTCTTCACATTATTTCAATAGGGCTCTGGGTGGTCAAGATCATTTTCAGACCTCTTAAACTCACAATGACAAAGCTTCGACAGTTATCATTAAAAAAAAAAAATAAATCAAAAAAGCTTTATTTCCTAAAGAGTCAACATTTTAGAAATATGATTTCACCTGACGGCAGTGACACGTCATCTATTTCTTCTTTTCTTCTCTTTTTTTCTTCTGGGTTGTGAATTATTGGAGGCTGTGGTGGATTTTTGTTTCTTAAACCATCAGACAAAGAGCAATCATAGCATAATATCAGTGATAACCAACAGCATAGCCACTACATGAACAGTTGACAGTTTTCCACCTGGTCACTGAGAACCATTTGTCTTATTAGATCCAGAAACAAATTTGGCTCACAAAGCAATACCACACAAGAGCAACTTTTGTTTTTTGACCTCCCCTGTAATTCAAACACAATACACCTGCAAAAAGGTGTATACTTAGGTTTTATTTTAACCTCCTATTAACTGATATGGCCCTACCTGTTTTTATTACATTATGGCCTCCCACACACACCAAAACTTACTTACACCAAACAACGATTACAACGATTTCTAACAACAAACAAATCCCATTTATTTAAATGTTTGAATTGACCAGATGTCTTTCTGTGTGGTCATCAGCGGACACTTTTCATTTAGTACCATTCAGTTGATGCTTGTTCATGTTCACTTGGCCGTATGTGCTGTGAATGAGGACTCCTTACCTCTGACCTCTGATCGGCAGTCTGAAGGATCCTGAAGAGACGTTCAGTCTGAACTTCATCCAAACCTTTGGTGTGGTCAGTTTCCTGCCACAAATCTTCAAGTGCGTCAGTCTGCAGAAAACACCATGAAACACCTCAGCTAAATCAGACAAATTCTGCTGAATGTTTGCCAAACCTTTTACCTCTTGTTTTTTAGGGGAAATGGTGTCCAGATATGATCCAGATATGTGTGTACATGCAGAGTGCAACTGGCAAGCGAGCAGACAGCCTGTGAAGAATCTGTAATAGAAACTCTTCTACTGGATTAATGAATTCTGCTTTTATAGACCTCTATTAAACTCAGGTGATCATCTAAAATCAATGAAAATTCTAATCAGTCTGCTGTCGTTTTGTTGCTGAGGTCATTTAAATAATGTCGGGGGGGTCATGTTGAAAATGTGACCCAGTTCAGAATCTAAAACATCTCACAGAGCTGAAGTAGCAGCGGTGGCTGCAGCTCAACAACCAGATAAATGTTTTTAAAAGCAATAATTGTTCTTTTCAGTTTCTGCTGCGCACATGGCAAAGACCAAACAATTTCTTCTCGTTCTTGCTGCTTTTTATGGCAGCCTTTGTAGAAATAAAGAAGGCAAAAGCAGCAATGTTAATTGAGGTAAGAAGAGAAAAAAAGAAAAGCTCTCAAGATTTGCCAAAAAGATTCGGCGTGCTGAAAGAGAACTGCCATTTTGCGGACTTGTAGAGGGAAAAAACACACAATTAGGGCTGGCGCCGGTGACCTCCCTGGACCCGATATTTGTCAGCGATCTGTGTGCTTTGTTGATTGAAATTTTTAATTTGGGTGTTCTTTAGACGGCCAGTGAAAGGGCATTGTCGCCAAGAGATGAACTCCCCTGCTGCTGCTGCCATTCACCGCTCAGCCCCAGCCTTTTTTTTTCTCCTTCCTTCAAGGGAAAAGGTGCCATGAATATGTTTTTAGGGGGGGCCAAACGAGACATGAAATGGCGGATTAATTGAATCTTGTGTGAGCCTTTGGTCCTCGCAGCTGGACCGGTGCTTTAGAGAAATACAAGGCTGCTCTAATTGTAGGGAGCAGCACAAAAAGTATCCTTCAGATTCCTTCGCTTTTCCATCGTGGACGGGAATGTCAGTCAGCCGCATAATGGTCCTATTAGCTGCTTAACTCAGCGGCGTTACACGGATGGGAAGGTTTTTCACGCCTCGCCGTCTCAGGAGGGGTGTGTGTGTTTGTGTGTGTGTTGTGGTGTGTGTGTGTGTGTGTGTGTGTGTGTGGAGTCTTGATGTTCACATAGAGTGTTATAGGTTTTTATTTCTGTCTTTTACAGCACAGACAATACTGTTGTTGTGTATCAGGGAGGCGAGGCCTTTGCATCCCATCAGTTTTCTGAAAATAATAAAAAATATTGCTTTTTGCCCCCCTCCCTCCCTCCATATCTCCCACCTCCATGCCCCCACCCCCACCCTCCCTGCAGCAACAGTACCACTCCAAAATAGATGTTCTGATTGACGATGCATTCAAAGACATGATTTCCTCCCTCGTCTCAAAGGTAAATCTCTTCTCTTTTTTTTTTCCTCCAATTAAATCCTTTCACTGGCCTTTTTAAATCTACATTTTAAATATATGAATATATATATATTTTTTAGATGGAATGCAGGGTCAAGTCTTACTCATTTTAGTAATCATTCCAATTTTTTGGAATGATTACTTTTTTTTTCTTGTGATGTCCTTATTTACTGGATTTATTTTATTTTTGGAGGCGCAGTTAAGCTTAACTTTTTTATATATCATTATTTTTTATATTGTTATTCAACTTTTTAATCCTGATTTGTTTTTTTTTTCTTTGTTTTAATTTCTTACTTGTATTTACTCTATGAATTTGGGGCATTTATTTATGTATTCTTTCATGTCTTGTTTCTTTTTTTGTGAGAAAAATAATCATTTGAAAATGTTTTTCTTTATTTTATTATTATTTTTATTATGATTATTATTTTTAGATTTGAAGGGGTTGTTGTATTTATTTCTTGATTTTATAGATATATATATTATTTCATGTTTATTTGGCTTTTTTCATCTACAGGTGCAGTGAGAATATTTCAGCCTCTTTCTAACAGAATTTTCTGTCTCTTAAAAGAAGACTGTGCTCGACTTCTGGCAGCTTTCATTTTAGAAAATTATTAAACACATTAAAATATTCTGTGCTGGCACAATTTTTCACTTGTAAAAGTGAATAAACTGCTAACAACTCATTCACAGGCTTGCTGTAAATGAAGGGGGTAAATTGTTATTGTGTCTCCCTGTCTGTCTGCAGTTTGCCGCTGTTTTAGACGGCGTCCTGTCCAAGCTCTCGAGATACGATGAAGGGACATTCTTCTCTTCAATCCTCTCTTTCACAGTGAGTAGCCATGTTTTTGTTCCTGCAAACAGAGAGCGCCAAGCTGTTTCTTTCACTGCTCACAGAGGCAACCTGTTATTTGCTGGAAACCAGATCTTCCCAGCTGAACTTCAGTGTCATTCTTCTTCTTCTTCCTCTTCTTCTTCTTCTTATCCTTCTCCTTCTCCTCCCCTCCGGCCTTCCCCCCACTCAAAGGTGAAAGCAGCTGCCAAATATGTGGAAGTCCCTGTGAGTCCGTCAATCTGCCTGCTGTTTTATTATTCACCCTGTCCGTCACAGTCGGTTTCCATGTTTGTGTTTTCATCCGCACTCAGTCGAAGCATCGGGTGGAAAATATAGCAGCCTGGAAATGCAAAGCGGCCATACTTTGCATTTAGCCTCAGTCATGTGCTTGTTGTTTTTTTTTTCTTTTTTTTAATTTAAGTTTGTCATCATCATGTGTGAAACATAAAGAGGGTTTTTATTTCATCTGCAGCTCCGGAGCCAAAGATCACACAACAAGCCTAATTAATTGCACTTTTGTCCTTGGAGATGTGTTTTGCTGAAGTGTCGGTTTGTGGGCGGCGGCGACGTTTGGGTGTCACGCAGTTAATGAACGGCAGCGGCGAGGCAAAGATCAGAGGCTGTGGCGAGCAAGCGGGAGGAGGAGACAACGACGTGTACAACGCAGGAGTTAAAGTGTCGAGGTGATGAGGCGTTAACGTTTGGCGGCGTTCAAGGTGTGAAGGAGAGAGAGGTTTAAGCTCCAGAATTAGATCTCACTAAGATAAGGTGACCCCTCATTTTCCAAAGTGATTAACAGCTCAAAATTAACAAAGTACAATTCCTCTGTGATTTGTGTTTTTGCACGTTTTACATTTTTCATCTCTTTAATGTGAATTTTGGCAGTTTTTAAAAGCATCCGCTGGGATTAAAGATATAAAATCTTTTTTTCCAAAACCTCTCAGGCTTCAATCCAAACAGAACAAATCACTGTGTGAACACAATGAAATTAATACACTGAATTTGTCTCTCCCTGTCTTACTAAGAGAAGGCTGTAATTAAATGTTTTTGCCCACCATAATTAAAATACATTTCCTTACTAAATTTCATTTGTAATGTGATTGAATGATTGACACCTGTCTCATCACACTCAGCAGTAGACTCACCCCATCTCAGCTTCAGCCAAAGTAAGATATTTATCCAAGTATCCTTAGAAACTGTGTCCATATTGCATCCAGTGTCAATGTTCAGTGTCAGTGCAGGAACTTGTGTTTCCTCTATGTACAGAGTGTGTGGAGGTCCGGTCCACGATTCTGACACATTCACATGCAGTCACAACTAACATCTGTTTTGTTTCATTTTCCATTAACCTTTGATTCAACATTTCTTGAGACACCTTTTTTCTGCTTTCTTAGACGAGATGATTGAGACCACTGTTTTGTTTGTATGTTAGTAGCCAGTTAGCTCAGCCTAGCTTAGCGTTAACAGTGGAAATAGAGGCAAACTATTAGCTTGTATCTGTCCAAGTAACGAAATCCACCTAGCAGCACCTCTAACGCTCACTTATTAACATGTTATCTTCAATTTGCTTGTTTAATTTGTAGAAAAAATAAATTGTAAGAATAAAATATTTAGCCGTTAATGCTATTTCTTAGCTGCGACCAGTTCGCCACCAACTTTCGTGCCGTCTTTGGAGATTGTCTGGCAGCATGACTACACAGTCATCCGTCTCACAAATGACCAAAAATATAAGCTCCTATTTTTTCAGTACAACCTGCAGTCTGCAACATTTAACTTTAATTCTCTCTCTATATGTGTGTAAACATGACTCGAAACATGTTTTTGTACACTTATCTCTTTTCTTTACATGTGTAACTACAGTGATTAGCACTGAAGCTGCTACTCTAAGGTGCTGCTCATGCTCCTGCTCGACAAAGGCTTAATTTTTTCCGTTGTTCATTTTCAATTTCCAGCTGACATTTTTTTGTTTTGTTCTTTTGTTTGTTTTTTTTAACGATGACCACACAATCAAGTGATGTGTCAAGTGATTCTTTCTGTAATCGTGACTATGAATGTCCTCTATTATTAGCCAAGTGATTTTAACTCAGACCAGAATATTTCGCTAACTTAAATCTAGCCAAACATTAACCTTAAAAGTGATGTCCTAAAGGGATATTTTGTCGGCTGATTAAATTATATTTGATTCTGTAATTCAGAGGAATAGTTATTGATTCATATGTACTAATTACGAAATCAGAATGTACAGAAGTACAGAATAGTACCTTAAAGTATGTTAAATAATAAGTAAATAATTATAAAATAAAAATATAATTTAAATAATAAAAATCAAAATATTTCTTACTGTTTTTCTAATCATTCATTCATCAAAATGTTCCTCTAACTCTTACTGTATTTTGTATTCTACACGTTGAATACATGCAAACACAGATGTGAGAACATCCTAAACCGAGTCATTGAACAGCTAAAATAAAGAGCAGCAGAACAATCTCACGTAACCTCCTTAATCCTCTGCCCCACCGCGGTACATCCCACATATCCCATCGTGCTCTCTGGTTCCCCTCCAGACTTCCTCCTCAGCTGCTTCCTCCCCTAAAATTATAATGTAACCGCTACCTTGGCCTTTTGGTCTTTTGTGTGGAGGGAACTTGACGCAGGTAAGCCTCTTTTCCAGGTGGGATGAAGAGTGGGATGGGGTGGGGCCTCTGAGCCGCCTGGCTGGACAGCTCCGCCCCCTCACATCTTGTCACGAAAGCAGGTAGCTTTCACCCTCAGGTGTTGACATTTTTCTTTCTCTGTATTTCAGAGGGAAACGCCTGTTATTACTTTTTACACTTTCGTACTCGTTGCCTTCTAGTTTCATATTTTCCATTCTGTGTGAATGAAGTCATTTCATCCATACAAGTCTTTCTGTCATTCCTTTTCATTTTCAACAGATACAAAAACATACATTTGCTTTTTAACTTACAGTAAACCTTTTACTTTTCGTTTGAATAAACTGTAATTTGACTTTGGATTGTTAGGTGCATTTTTAGTGCAAAATTTGATCCAGAGCACACTCCTGTAATAATGACTGCCTTTAAATCTCCCATCACTACAACCTCCCTGTGCCCACTTGTATCAAGGTCAGAGTCATTCTGCAGGGTACTCCATTATTCATCATGAGTTTTTAGATTTTATCAGCTTTAGTCAATTAACATTCATTTTGTTAGTTAGCAAAACTACAAAGTGAAACTTCTAGCTGTCTGTAAATGTGCACCACAAGCTGATGTCAGTACTCTCATTCACTACCATTAAAATAGTTCTAACCAAGTGGACTGTGCATCGCTAATCAAATTAGCATTGGCGCTAACACATACTTTATTTTCCAGCTCAATGCCCTGTAGCCAGATAGCAGTCAAGTACTGACAGACTGCTAACACCTGATAGTAAGCAACAGCCGGAATCCCTCAGCTATACTTGCAAGTGAATCACAATGTTTTATTCTGAGCAGCAGCTCATCAGCTCGTGAAAATATAACGTTAGCTTTCGTTAGCTACCAAAACATTGTCAACACTGTCTTTATTTATTAAGGTCTTTTTGCAATAATTCTGTTTTCTTCATTTTAATTAGTATATTCAGTCACTATTTTCACCATAATGATAAATATAAGCTTGTTGTGTCTTAGTTAAATAGGGGTGCACATTCTTTATGATTTTATACATTCTTGCGTCGCCTCTCATACCATTTCAATATTATTTTTTAGCTTTCACCTGGTGTATAGTTTTTACAACGTTGTCTCCTTGGGTCGAGCATAAAGAGTCCCAGTGGACATATTTGACTGTCTCTACAAACGTGGAACAAGTTGTACTGTTCCTGTAATACTTAAGACTTTTAGTACAGGACCTTAACTTGTACTGAACTATTGTAATATTACAGTACTAATACTTTAAATGGTTGGAGTCTTTTACTGTGTGTTTCTCACACTGACTCACACGTGTTCAGCAGGTCTGACATGCTCACGCCTGTACAGCCAAGATACCAGTGACTGACAGCCACACATGCTCATATCAAACATATGCACACTGGCAAAGCAGGAACACAAACATTGGAAGAGTGATCGTCATCACTGGCTCTTCACCATCTTCAACACAACACGGTCCTGCAGGGCCGCTCCAAACGTTTCTCGGGCCCGAAGCTCCACAAAATATTTCAAAAAACGACCTCTTGTCAGCGGTGTTCTGGATGTCTGAGTTTCATGACCATGCAATGTCCCTGTACCAGTCTGCTGAGGGAAAAAAATGCAGTTTCTCAAGTCCAAATATTAAAGAAAGATGCTTTTGAACCATTAAAATATATATTTTAAAACAAAACAACACGTTGAAATATATACCTCAAGCATGAAAAAGACCATCATATTTTACTCAGAAGTATAAAACAATATATAAATATGTATAAAACAAGTCTGAATGTAATTTTACAAAAGGGAAATATTACCAAAGCAAGATATTGCCTATAAAATCCCCCAAATGATCTTGTTCCTGTTTCTCAAATATGACGATCTGCTTTTCCTAATTTGATATGATAATAAATTCAGGCTTGTTATACTGTTGGTTGTACTAAAGAAGCAACACGAACAGTCATGAGAATCAATAAATTCATTAATCAATGTTTTTAGCCAAAGAGTCTTCATTGATATTTTCTCTGTATTTCAGCATCATAAACAGTTATTTAAAATTCTCGTGGGACTTGATGCTGTGCCGTGCAAACACACAACACACACCTGGTAGAAATGAAATAAATCCAGGGCAGGAAACCAGGCCGGTAGCAGTGTGTAATTACCTGGCATTTCACCGCCTTCCTCCCCCACTTATCGCTGATTATCAACCCCCCTCCTCCCTGTCTGTATCCAGAACAGGGACACTGCTTAATTTTACACTCTCGTTTTTTTATTTATTTATTTTTTTGTTGTTGTCAAATGTTTGACGAGCAACCAGGCGGCCATTATCCTGGCGCAGAAAGGATTACTGGTGTTTGGCTACAAGTGAAGAAACAGTGAAGGAGACAAAACAAGCACAGAGGGCAGAGCGTGACAAGAGCGCTGAGCTGCTTGTATGTGTTTTGTTTTGTTTTTTTCTTTCTGTCTTTCTTTCCTCTCGTGTTAAACTCTTAATCTCAGTGGCTGGAACTGTGCCGACGTCTCTGATCTGTCAGGCTGCTTTGTCACCTCGTCGGAACAAGAGAAAGGAGAGGCAAATGATTGAGACTAAGCCTTAAGGGGATGGAAGGGGGGAAATTGATGTCTCAAGTGACAACAAGGGCAGTAATATGTTGCCAGTGACACACACACACACAATCTGAGTACAGATTTTTGTCTTGCTCTCACCCTGTCCACACTTCAGTAGATACATTTTAAAGGATCTCACTCACTTACTTACTCACTTATTGTTTTGGCCATTTCTTCAGTACACCATCAAGAATATTGATAGACAGACTTGATCCCCATGCATTACACAACGTCCCTCTGTGGACGGAAAACTTTGTTTTTCACCGTTTTGAAATGTATCTGGTTTAATGTGGACGCGACCTGGAAGCGTCTGCTGTAATGGATCAGAGACAACATGACAAGTACTGTAACACACCCAGTAAGACACACGTGGTTCATTCTCGTCAACATTTCTAATCGTCATTAAACAATGATCCTGGACCTGCCAGGCTCTCACTTCTCCACGCACTCCAGAGGATTATGGGGATTCTGACAGGCCTGTCAATCACTGAACCTGGCGCCTCCTCTCTCTGGTTGAATATATCATTCACAGCACCCCCCCCCCCCTTCCCCGCACAAACACACACCAATTCCCCTTGCAGCCATGTGACCCCACTTTAACCCCTGGTATCTCTGTCCAGCAGTCTGTCTGAATTACAGCTGAGTGTCTCTGACTGATCTCAGTCTGTCACTCGCTGTATAAGACTTTCAACTGTTTGACGTTAGGGGTGTGGAAACAGAAAACCTCCAACCACAGGAAGATTGATTTTCTGTCTGTGGTGAATCAACTTATTCTTTCAGCTCGGCTGCGTCGGGTGTCTGTGTGGGTGGACGTTTTCACAGATGGAAGTATGCACTAACTGCACGGACTGTTGCAGACATTGGCAAATGACAAAATTCATGTCGAGCATACCGTCACAGACACTGAAAACTTCACTTAAATGCTTGTAGAACAGTTTGATCATTTGTACCTAAGGAAATTATCACCGTCTTCATCACCTGATGGCACGTCTTTCACGGTGAATCAGCACTGACAGCAGAGTGTGCTTTTCCTCAGCTGCCTCTTTGCTTGTCAACTTGTCTCTCAACCAGTTCTTTAACGTGTGACAGATTGTGTTTCTTTTGTGTTGTCTTCCATGAGCAAAAGGTTGTAATCCTAAATTTATAATCAGCCTCAACCCCGTCTTTTGCCTTTAAGTAAAGCCAAAAGGTTTCTGGGTTTCTTGAGGATCCATTTCCTCCATTTTCCACCGGTGGACCTGATGTGCCATGCTCAGCAGCGCTGTAGCAGAACAACAACCCCCCTGGGGGCCGACGCATGCCGGCTCAGAGAAAACGGGTGTGAAAGATGTCAAAGCAATTACAATAAGCATTACAGTTGTAATCTCCCCTGACAACAGGGAGTGTGAATGAAGAGGGTTTTACCCAATTCTCCAGCCTCTGGCCTCTCCCCGCCAGACAAACAGCTGTTTCCACAGGAGTTAATGTTTCCTCCGGTGTAACAGCTACAGCAGCTTCTTGTTACTCCCAACACGGAGAAGCTAGATTATTATTTTTCTTCTTTTCACCCAGCAAGCAGCAGGTGATGCTGAACATTTGTTCCCTGTGTCGTTTGTGTGTGAACCACTGTTATCCATAACAGAAACACACATGAGACATGTAGAGTGTAATACCGTAGGTATCTGCAATGAAAATGGTTTTAATATATGATTGCCTCACATTATTGAGTCTGTGCTAAATGCAGGTGAAAAATGACAAGTAGTTGTGTAAAGAAAGAAAATAGATCTAGTGAGAGAAGATCAAATTTCATACAGGATCACAGTGTAAAGTAAAAGTGATCGTCTGTTTCGAGAAGTTATAAAAGTTGTCTGTCAGAATCGTTGGGGATTAGAGAAGCTCCTTGGACATACGTCAACACCTTCATTTTAGGCAAATAGACGCCTGGTTGTTCCTGGTTGGTTCCAGGCTGGCACACTATCAGCATCAACATCAACACATTTCTGTCATTTGACTTACATTTATCTACTCTGCCTCGATTGGGTGTGGGATACAGGTGTCAACTGACACAACTACATACAGATATTTGTTATATATTTTTATCAGTGTGATAAGAAAACGTCTAACTGCCACCAGGCTTTAAAGGGAATCGTTGCTTTGTATTATCATGTGTTGGTAGTTTGCATGTGAAAATGTATCATTATAACCGCTAGAAGCTGGTGGAGTTTTGTTGGCTGTTGTTTGAACTACTTTAGTACTTTTTGTACGCACGCCTTCACAGTCAGTCAGCTTAAGACAGAGGCAAAAGACTGCAGAATGACTCAGATCGCCAGCTTCTCTGCAAATGAACTGGTGACCCTGGGTGCAAGCAACACAGAGGGAGGTTATTTTTGCTATTTAGATAACTACTCACATTGTAATTATACAACAGTTGATACTCAAATATCCTATTTATAATACATAATTCAAGATCAGACCAGAGACATCAGCAGAGTCTAACATTCTGCTCAAGTCGCTCACTCTATATCGACTCCACGATCTCTCAGTTGTGTCAGGTGACAAACGTCTTCACCAGGCTGAACAGCATCAGACATTTACTGTACAAAAATAGTGTTACAGCATGCTCCATGTGGAGTACACAGGAAGAAAACTGCTTTGTCGTTACACCCACCTCAGCTCTATTTGTCCACGTAACCAGAAAGAGATTGTTCGGGTCTGACTTGGGTCAGAGTCAGAGTGCTTTTGCACTTTTGTAAAAATGTAAATGGATCTTTTTCGTGAGATTTGAAGAGTAATAGAAGTCAAACACAAAGTGCCAGTGTGGATTTGGTCTTTAATTCTGCCTACAAAGCTCTGATGGGTCGAGGTCGGGAAACCAGGTTGGGAATATTCCTCACTTCAGAAAGACAGATGAAAGAAACCCTTGATGAGTGACTGCTTAGTATAACAGAAACTATAGCGCCACAGAGGCCTGTGCTAACTGAAGTGATGCCAGGACTTCAGCTTTCTCTGCGTTGTTGTATGTTTTTGCTGTTGACATTATTATTTAAGGGTTTGTTCCATCTCCCTGTAATAAAAACCCTGCTGCTAAAATTCGAGCTTCACTGTTCTTCTGTATGTTTGTGGTGGTCATCGTGCAGCCAGCAGGCTGTCTACTGAGGCTTCTGTTATGTTAGCTTATGCTTATAATGTAAGCGTGGATGAAGTGTAACGTGAACCGTGAATTCCAGCCATGTTTACATTTTCAACACCAGGCTCAACAAACTGCTTTCTGTCAGTGTGTTCTCCATACTCAGCCTCCCCCCTCTCTGAGTCACCTTCAGACCTGTCTGTGTCCTCTTTCCTGCAGAAACCAGGGATGGATCTGGCCGACACCTACATCACGTTCGTACGACAGAACCAAGACATCCTCCGAGACCGTGTCAACGATGAGCTGTACATCGAGAAGGTGTTTGATGTGAGTGCTGATTGCAATATGGATCTTTTTTGTAAGAATGTGTCCAAACTACTGTATGTACTGTGAATACACGTGAAATTGGTGCAGGTAAGTACATACATGACACAGATCTTCTGACTCTGAAGTTTCCATCCAAATTTAGTCAGTCGGACTTTATTTGTATAGAACATTTCATACGTTACATGTAACAAAAGGTGCTTCACATAAAAATATAAAAAACACCCCATAACCACGGCCCACCCCAGCCCTCCAAATAAACACCCACTGCCGAACCCCTATTCTCCACACCACACCACCCATCCCCGACCCTCCATCCCGCCCCATTCCAATACAAACAAAGCCCAACATAAACTGAGGAAGCGCCCTCTCATTGTCTTGCAGTGAGGAAACACCGGAGGCAGGTTAAAAATGAAACAGATAAAAATTAAATAATAAAAAGACATAAGAAACCCATTAAAATGCTAGCTCCCCAATAATACAAGAATTAGCAAAGACGTGAATCACAGTTGTATTTTCCAAGGTCCTTTTTTTACTTTTGTAGCTGAAAATCTGCAATGCTGGCCATCACCATGTTGGAAGTACCACTTCTCCCTCCTCCCAGCTAATCTAAATATCAGCAAAGACGTTCATCATCGGTGGACCTGAGGTGGTGAATGACAAATGATGGGTGCTCTATTAAGCTGCACAAATAGATCCTATCGAATAAGACAAGGAAAGCTTAGAGGGGACCAAAATCAGTTGGTTAGGAAAGACAATTACCCCAAACCCTCGAACATATCAGCAAAGTTCCTCAAAACGTGCTATAAAACATTTCCAACAAGGTAAAAAAAAATCACCTTAATGTCTCCTTGACTTTAAATATGATGTGACAACAAGATTAAAAGATGCTTTCTGAATGTTTATAAAAAACATGACACATCAGCCATGACCTGCTTATGAAATGCTCAGAATCGTGCTTTTTGTGATAAAAAAGCAAACGGGAACAAGGTTAATGAGTGGAAATGGTAGCAGTCGTGACAGTTTCGCTTGAGGACATAAAAACATAATAAAGGTTGACAAGTGATTTTCCAGGCAAGTTCACCTATGAGCTGCGTTCACGGCCTCATCAGACAAAACCACACTGGAAAGGAACATTTCTTCTTACTCGGATAAATATTGTGGAAAACTTTTTTTTTTTTTTTTTATCCATCATACATCTAACCCAAACATTGTACAGTTTTACAGTCATCTTTCACGTGTGGACAAATTTGGGTGACTTTAAGTGCAGCACCAGTCAAACTTTTGGATACTCCTTTTCATTCTCTACATTTTATGCAACTGTTTTAGCTGACAGAAAGAATGCTTCACATTTTTATATATATATATATATATGATTGTCCCATTGGAGCATCAGAGCTTCAGAGGTGGCTACTTTGTCATTGAGAAGTCACTGCAGTGCAGAGAAAGTACTGAAGTTTAGCTCTAATAGATGGTGAATCCTTTCCCTACTGGTGTGACTTTGTGTGAAACTGCTCAGTGAACTACATCCATCCTCTCACACAATATATGTCACCAACGCCACCTTGACCATCGCCTCAGCATGTTTAACTCTGATCTACCAGAACGAGGAAAAAAAGATTTTAAAGAGGTGAAAATCATTACAAGTCTGGACACGAAGAGAGCTGCAGCTATTCCAGAGGTGAGTTAGTCACTTCTGAAAGCTTGCTACTAAGTAGCTACTTATTTTCACAGTTTTATGCAATCTGGGTCTTCCTTGACTCGAGAAATTATCTTCAACATCATATATTTAATTAACCACTTCATACTGGAACATCTCTCAATGCCAACTTCAAAACCATCACCACCATTAGTTGACATAGCAATGGGTGTACACTTTGTTAACACTTAATTCGACCAGTGTTTTCCTGACAAGCAAGTGTCTAATGCAAATACTGGCTGTCATTTAAATGTCAACTTATGAAATCTACCCGCTGCAGGTAAACACCAAACAGAAAGGTGTAGCTGCCTGATCTCAGCCTTGAATGGGAACAGTTTCAAAGAGATGACATGATTGAAAATAATGACATTTCTGTTTGTTTCATGTGTTAATCTAAATAAGGTTATGTCTCCTCGTTGCTCCGCGCAGATCTAATGTTTTAATAAATTTGCTTTTATAATGCGCAAATTGAAAATGGTTGGAAAAGCACTTCATATGGAACAATATGGAAATTTGACAATAAGGTTTTATTGCATCTGATCCGCAGTAAATGCTTGTATGAAAGCGCGCTGGGCTAATAAAAATCGAGCTCACAGTCAGGTGTTTATACTGTTGGTTTGAGGTTTGATTCTCCAGTTTCAGAGCAGCAGCGGGTCGCTCTGAGGCTGAAAACACAGACTGCTTCTGTTGACCTGTTTATCACTTAGGAAACACAGAGAGCTGTCGGCTCGCTCCGCAGGAGTTGCAAACACCCTTCCACACCTCCACCCATCCGTCCATCAATCTATCTCTTCCTTCATCCCACACTGTCTGTTTTCTTTAACCAACTGCCCCCCTCCCAGGATTCAGATTTATAAGAATATTTTAGCGCCAAGTTGCCAAACACGCCTCAGCTCGCCGGCGCGAGTCAATGTGGCGAACATGGCAGCTCAGACCTTCTTACACATTAGCAGCACGAAGCAGAGCGATGGATTTCTGCCACCTGCCGCCTCCTCTGAGGGTTCGGAGTATTGTGGCTGAGGCTCGAGCTGCGCTGTGCTGATCTGTGTATGTGTGTGTGTGTTGAAAGAGTGTGTGTGGGGGGTTGAGGAGAATGAGTCTAATGGAGCTCAGAGGCGCCCAGTCATGCACCAAGGAGGAGGTGACGGCGGGGCCTCAAAGTGTCTCCAGCCCTTCAGCATGCATCACAGACACACACACTAACATGCAGTTAGCGTGTAACAAAGAAAGTAAACCCTCGGTTCTTACAGTGGCATCACGCCTCCTGCCAGGAGCATAATGGGTACGCAACTGTCTTGTTTACGTGGGTCTGAACGAGTCAATGCCAAATTCATTTAAGGAGCCTTTTCTTTAAATAGAAGGTTTGCGGACACCGATGGACGCAAAGAAGAAAGAAAGAGGATGTTAAAGCGAGCAGTGTGACGTGAAACCGGAGCGAGATGTGAGCTAGTCGAAAACACGGCCATGATGTTTGTTCCGCGTGTGCATGCTCACATGTGCCCGTCCGTCTATTTGTCTACAAGTGCTCAGCAGGGAGTGCCTTTGTGTGGAGTGTAATACATGCCCACACACAAAGACCGACGCACAGCGACATCCTCTTGTACAAATCACCTTGATGAAGTAGCTGACAAGGACGAACCAGCGTGCTGTTAAAAATAAATAAGTGTGGCTGAAGAACACATTTAATTTCAGGTTCAACCTTTGAGAATGTTTAAGATGATGCTACTTTTTCTTTGTATTCAGGAATGTTTCAGAAATCTGTCAGCATCTTGACATTAGACGATAATACGGCAACACGACGATAATCGTTGCACCAGAATCAATAAAAAATAAATATTTAAACTTGAGTTCAGGAGCTCAAAGCTTAACCCTGATGTACAAAATCTTCGGCTTTTTGGCTTTAGTATATACTTTTTTCTGTTTTTTATTAGTGGTCAGGAATGTCAACAATCCATATGAAGCTATCTCAGCAGAATCAAGAAAATTATGCCTAATAGCCTAACAAGTACAAATGATCTCATTTGACTGGTCATTTTGTATGTTAAAAAATAAGACTTGAAAAGTTCAAATTACTTGTAATTTTAACAAAATTCCTTTTAAAAATAAAGATACTCGACTGCACGACTAATGCAGACCCACAATGCTGTGCACACTCCCCCCCCCCCCCCCCCCCACCTTCCACCCTCCTTCCCCCACTTATTCCCTCCATCTGTTTTCACTCTCGTCCTCTAATCAGCTCAATTAAGGAGCATCTTCGTACTCAATTTCCACGTGAGTTAACGCAGCTCGCGAGGCGACGGTCAGGCAGCTGATTAGCCGCTCTGAGGAAACTCACCTCCCAGAGACTAAATGTTTGACTGAAACGGGTGTGGAGGGAGGGAGGAGAAGACGAAAGGAGGAAATCAGAAATAATGATCACAGGAGCAGCAAATATCATCCAGTAATTTCAACTTCTCCAAGCATTTGTTAACACAGCCCACAGATTAGCATACAGCTCGAATTCCAGCGTGGAAATATTTACTGTGGAGACTGAGAAGAGGCGAAAATGAAGGAGGAGGGCGGATGAGAAATGTAGATATAGAACAATAACATTTTCAATACAAATAAGACAGTCAGCACGAGGCAGACGCATGTGTATAGGACAAATAAAAACAACACAGGAAAGGAAAGAAACATTATTTGTAACATTCCAAATGTTTGTCTGTGAATGTCTGCACAAAACCAAACCTGAATCACAGCAGAGTAAAAACACAAAACAGTTTTAATTGTGAAGCCGCCAACTCATTTTCTAAACTTAATAAGCTCTTAAAATGTTACAAATACTATGAACTTTCTGTCGTCAGACCGAATAAAGTGCGACCAGTAAAGGTGTTGCATTTCTTGGATTAATTAGTCTGTTATGTTGTTCAAACAGAATGCAAAGCAGATTTTAGACAAGGTGTGACTGCTGTCAACGGAAAGCCATAAGTAGATGTGTGTTAGCTCTAGTGCCATCAGTTTAATTGAAGATTCAGGTCTCAAAGTTAAGGGGAAAAAAAACTGAGCTCATGTTGTAGATCTCCAATTCACTAATGTACAGGGGCGAGAAGAAAAGGAGAAAGAAGTCAGAGTCTGAGCTTAAATACATTCTCCGGTTACCGTGTATGTTACTAGCTAGCATTAGCAGTAGAAGGCAAATAACCACGAACTGCAAAAATACTTTGATGTTCAAATTCACACAAATAATGCCAAAGAGCTCAGTCGACAGCAGTGACACCTTTAAGTGGATCAGCATGTCAGAATACACTGCTGTCCTATTTGCCCGTTCCTCAACTCTGCATTAAAGCAGCCATTTTATCTTCTGTCATCCGTTGCACTGACATGTTGTTCCCAAGCAGCAACCTTCGTGGCTGTGAAGCTGCAAAAAATAATCAATGTTTCCGAGCAAAGATTTGAAAGAGTTCATTCGGAAACTTTTGAAATGCGGTCTGTCCTGGCCTTGTGAGCTACAGTTACCACAACAAGTTTATTTACATTGTGTCTCCGCCCCCCCTTTTGGCTCAGCTGTCAATCAAACACCAACCCACCCACTCAGAGGCTTAAGGAGCATTTCTGAAATCTGATCTCCAAATACCTTTTTTACTTCCTGTGAATGTGAATACACTTGAAAAAGACTACAACAAAGTTGTGTAAACTGATTAATATAAAATGCAATGATATATGAACAACAAAAAGCATAAACCTAGCTAGGTTCGTGTATTCATCATCTATCATGTCCGTTTCTGCTAAGGAAACAACACTGAGATACATTTGGCAAAGACACTTTTATGACAAAATGTTAAACATCTCTGTAACATTTATTAAAAGATGATCAATTTGTGCCCGCCTGCTGACTTTTTCAAAGAGCAAACATTGTGTCTGTTCTCTGTGGACATAAAAGAAATAAAACCAGCAGCCGTGAGTTAATGTGAATCCTCATTTGTACGTTAACGTACATTTTCTTGTAATTGTTTTGACCTAACTTAACATACATTAGTTGAAAAACTGCTTCATTACTTTGACATAATTACAAGGAGTCAGTGTGAAGGAGGTCAGAGGTCACTCCCACAATAGATGGAATCAAATATTTGCATGGCCCCTGGATGATCACGGACGTGTTTTGGCTTTTGTCAAGTGTATGAAATACCCTTTGGACTGTTTTTCTCTGTTAAATTGGAAGGTAATTACAGTTCTTGTCAGTGTGAAATTAAGTCTGCCGGCGGCTCTTAAAGCAGATCTGAATATTACAGGTCATTACTGTGTCAGAGCAATTTCCCCGAGCATTCTCGTTTAACTGGTAACTGAATAATGCCACCCGATGTGTACATTTTACCAGCAAAGTGTTGAATGCTGATGTAAGTGAGGATCACTCCTCTGGTGAGAAAAGGTGCATTTGATTTCCCTGCAGCTGTGGCCTGGTGCTGGAAGGTGTGAAGGAAGAGCATTTAATGAAAATTACAAAGACGGAACCTGATGTTTTTTTTTCTTCTTTGAAGGTCAAAGCTGAGCTGTGAACTCTTCCCTTGACATGCAGCATTCAGGAGTTTTCCAGTAAATTGGTGCCTTTGAATAAGTAAATGTTTTACCCTCTTTGAGTTTTGCCGTTTTGACGCCGCACATCCTTTGACCTTGCTGTAGTGTTGTCGGCGTGACTAAAGCGAGGTGTTTCAGAGGCTGTTGGCAAGCAAACGCCGATCATCTGAGTCCCTCTGAAGGCGAGCACACAGGAACGACAACGATAAACCGTCCTTGCTCAGAGAGCAACTGTAACGGTATTAACATAATGTCAAGTTTCAAGTTGGAAACTTGATGAACTAAAAACATAATGTCTCTTTTATTTATGTTCTTTTTGAGGATATTTCATCTTGTGAAAAGAAAATGTTTGAGTTTAAAGATGCTCCTCTAGGTGTTTGCTCTTGGTTTTCTTGCTTCAAAAACAGCTTGATGAGTCTTTCAGGAGGATGAATGAAGCTGCTTTCAGCTGGTTTCTGGTGGTCTGAGGTCACATAATGTGTAATAGAAAATCTGTCATACAGACTGATCCAATAACACGTTTTATCATTTTAATGCTACATCTTGAAGGGTACATTCATGAACATTTTGTTTCAACATTTGTTCATAAATTCCAATCAGGAGATACAACAGTGTTTGAACCAAAGCGTGTGTTAGACTGCAGTTTTTCTAATTGTGTCTATCCCATTCGTACAATTTTAGTGTGACATTCTGGTTACTTCCTGTCAACCTCCAACCTTATGACCGTACTTCACTTTTCAGAGTTACCTTTTTAAATGTTGGTCTCCCAATGTCTCCCATTTTTAATTATTTGATCTTTACGGCGCCATTTTGTTTTAAAAGGAAAACATTTATTACATCCTGGGTTTTATTGGCATGTTCCATTTGTTCTATGTTATGATTGTACTCACCAAATTATAAGTGCTCAGTGACATTCCCTAAAAGAAGTCAAGTGGGTGAAGAAACGGAAGCAGTCCGATGATTTATCCAGTTTACAAATGTTTGTCCATATAACAACTTTTTTTGGTGGTCAAACTGAACGTGATGGTTCTGAAATGTTTGTGATGATCTGTCATTGTGCGGGAAAACTGTGTGACCACAAATATGGTGATAAATGTGGGTCAACGATGAAGCAGGAAGTCGGTCTGTGAACCGTGACGCTCAGTTTGTGTAATAATTTTACTGTTATCACTTCCAAATAAGTTTGTTTGTTTTTGTGTTTTTTTTACAGCAATGGTACACCGGCTCAACAAAGGCAGTGTGTGTTTGGCTGACAGACAGACTGGACCTACAGCTCCATATGTACCAGCTGAAAACACTCATCAAGATTGTGAAGGTAATGTCAACAAATTACAAGAGAGCAGAACGTCTGTCAAAAACAAACTAAGGACTAAGATTCACCTTTCCAGACTAATGATGGGTGATGGCTCCTTTTCTTTATGGTTTGAATAGAGCAGCAGGGAATCAGCCTGAGACTGGCTAAACTGAATTTAAAAAAGCTTCTTAAATTGTGGCTCATTCATGTCAAAAAAAAAAAAAAAAAAAAAAACGCCAGAAAAAAAAAAAAGTAAAGATAGTGTCAAACCGAGCTGAAGTGTCCTTGAAGGCAGCAGCAGCAGCAGTGCTGTGAAGAGGCGGTGTGACACGAAAGAGAAAAATGCTCAACCGTGCGCCGCTGCTCGCTGCTTGCTTTGTCTTTTCATAGTTTGCTAATGTACAGTTTAGACTTAACTTGAAAGCAACGAGACAAGGAATCTTAATGGCTTCTCACTGAAGGTAAAAATACCTCGGATGCCTCAGTCTGCCCGACATATAAAAGACTCGTCCTTGAGCCTTAGTCTTCCCGCTTTTGTCCAAATGGCAAGCGCCTCCTCCAGCTTGCTGAATTCTTAAGATGTCCTCTATTTTCCCTCCCTTCTCCCTTTACCTATCTCCACCCTTCTACCTCAACAGAAGACCTACCGTGACTTCAGGCTGCAGGGCGTCCTGGATGGCACGCTGAACAACAAGAGCTATGAGACCATCTACAACCGGCTGACAGTGGAGGAAGCCACAGTGGCTGTCAAGGCGGGCGATGGCCTGCAGGGTATCAGCATGAGAGACAGTGATGAGGAGGACGATTGAACACACACACATCATACCTTCACACACCCTGCTACTACTTGATTATCATCCTCTTTAATAGATCAGGACCCTCCACAGCAATCAATGATATGTGTCCTCTGAAGCTGAAACAATCAACAAAGAACATCATTTTATAATAAGCTCGCTGAAAATGAAAGGGAATGGGGAAAAATGATGTTTTCATCAACAGGACAAGTTATCCTAATATTAGCTTGTGTCCCATGTTGTTGATGCATGCACTCCACTGAACTCCACTTCACTCAGTCTAAGTTAATAAAAACTAAAGTGAAATGGAAAATAAGACTGTGGAGAATGAACAGAAATATTACTTAGGTACTCAGCATGCTGTATTACTAACAGAACGAACAAGTAATGCAGTTGTTAAGTAGCAACCAACAGCTTTTAGCTCGCTCATATACAGTCAAAGTACCCATGCTGTTAGCGACAGGCTGGTTGTCAGGCAAAAGCCATGCCTTTCTCAACAGCAAGGCAATTATTTAGGTATTGTGAAATAAACTGGATCTTCTGCTACGAATTTAACATTATGTAAGATTGCTAATATGAGCTAACAGATAATATATTCATTTGGACAGAATTTACACTAAGGTTATGATGGAAATGTGTGATGAGGTATTTTGGTCTAGTTTAGCCATTTATTACAGTTACATTAATATTAGAAACTGCATATAGTCAATAGCTACATAGCTTGTCAAACATGAAGATAACTCAATATAATAATATTTTTATTTAAAGGGATAGTTCGGGATTTTTGACATGAAGCTCTATGGCATCCCCGTCAGTAGTGTCGCACAGCCACACCGACTTACCCCCGACAGTGTCCTGTGGGCCGAGTTCTGTCCAGGTTTGGTCAGCAACGAAAGTAGCCCGACAGGTTTGCTGGGACACTTAAATAAAAAGTTTTTCTTCTCAAAACAGCATGTGTTCAAAAGAGTGATTTATTTGCATCACAAAACCGATGTCCTCGAAAAAGTCCCACCTCGTAATCAATTGGTCCTACTTTCTCTCTTTTTGTATCTCTGCGCTGCTGCAACTGGCCACTACTGTTTAGTTTTGTTTGCGGACGTGCCGCGTCGGAATGGGGCGACCCAGCTCCTTCCGCCCCACCAGGCTCTCTCCGGGCAGCCCAGCCCTCGTCTGTCATCTTGCAGCAGCGCAGAGATACAAAAAGAGAGAAAGTAGGGCCAATTGATTACGAGATGGGACTTTTTCGAGGACATCGGTTTTGTGATGCAAATAAATCACTCTTTTGAACACATGCTGTTTTGAGAAGAAAAACTTTTTATTTACGTGTCCCAGCAAACCTGTCGGGCTACTTTCGTTGCTGACCAAACCTGGACAGAACTCGGCCCACGGGACACTGTCGGGGGTAAGTCGGTGTGGATGTGCGACACTACTGACGGGGATGCCATACAGATTCATGTCAAAAATCCCGAACTATCCCTTTAAAAACAAAATAAACATGGGAAAGGAAAAAACATTTGCACAAATTGTTCAACAAGATAATCTTCACAAATTAAAGGACATGGCTGGCATTGTTCTACAGTTATTACTCTCAACAAATCTCATGAAAAGACCAAAACCAACAATGCGTTAGTCTATTTCCCAATACCTTTTAGCTTCCCTATCCTGTGTGATTCATGTTGATTTAAAGGTGAATCCTTTTACAGGCACAGACCTTATTTTCTTCAGAAACAGGAAACTGGAGTGCAGTGGCACATGTGCAGTAGAGGTAACATATCATTCATCGCGACTGAAGGTCCTGAACGCCCCCTTTCACGCAATGTGTCACATGCCCATAGCCTGGACACTGCTGTACATACACGGTGAAACGTACACACACGAGTGAGAATGTACGACAAACAGGAAGCCAAGGTGAGACGAGGCCTCTGTAGGGCATGGTGCTGAGACAAGCCTCGTCCTCCCTGTCTCACCTGCAGGACAGGAAGCCCCGCCCTCCTCAGCAGCCATACTCTGATTGATGTCACTTTGTACAGTAGAGCTCAGCGATCGCTGTCAGTGCAGCCTCTTCCTGTTTTGTTTTTATCCAGTTGTAGCTTCTTATTCAAAAAACTAAAGGCCCTGGCAGCTCTGAAACCCCAGCATCTGATCACCCTCGCATCACTGTACTGACAGCAAGAGCAGCAAAGTCAACTCAAATATTTTTATTTGACAGGAAGCTTGGAATTGTAAGGTTCTAATTGCAACTGACTGTTTTTGATCAACGTTATCCACTGTCATATCTTTATTACTTTATGATACGATGGTTTTAGTCTTTGAATAACCAAACCAAGTTGTTGAATGTTGTAAAAATCAAGACCTGCTGCCATCTTCTAGATGATGAAATATTCCTTACAACACAATAACTGGATGGTTTGGTCAACCAAGCATCTGACTATGACACGCTGCTCAGAAGAAACGTTGACTCACAATCCAATGTCCGTTCCTTTTAACCACAACCACAATCCTCCTCTAACTTTAATCAAGTAGCTTTAGTTGCCTAAATTTGATCTAATTTTTACCACAGAACTTTTACCACAGAAAACATTCATATGGGTTGTTTAAGACAATCTTTTGTTATTAAGTCAGAGGAGTTTTGACCCGCGATGAACAACATATTATTAGCTACATTAGCTATTCTTTATTCCAGTAGATTTCACAGAAATCTGTTCATTTTGTTTTGTGTAAATGGAAAAGCAGGAATGTTGACCTTCAAATGGTATTGATAATGGTAACGGTTGTATATAGGTGAAAATCAGCCTAACCAACATCACTAGGCTTTGGTCCATTCATGATTGACAATTTCCATACAATGCAGAGTTTCCACACTTTTATATAGCGAGGCTAAAAGTTAAGCAGGTGTAGTAATTTGATATGTAGTTCATCTGTTATGCTGGAAACAAATCAGACTATAAACTATTAATGTTAGCTTTTGTTAACCATTGCTGCAATCTTTCCCGAACCTTAAAGGATAAATGCTGGTTTATTACCATTTGGTAGTTTTGTCTATCATTTTCTCAGGAACATTAACAATGTACTCACCAAGTTAACATCTGAGATCTGGGACCACGGTGACATCTTTAAAAAACAAGTCAAATGGGACACAAGGAACATAATCAGTCAGGCGGTCAGTCAGGCTGAAAATCAACCAATGAATTATCTAGGTTATCTAAACTTTGTTTTATTTTTCATGTTCGTTTTCCGCTGTTGTTTTTGTTCACCTGGTGGTTTGTGACCTGTTTGATTGGCTGTCCATGTTTCTTAGGCTATTGGACTTCAGAACACTTTGAATGCTATCATAAACTGATGGTCGATGGACCCAAGTCTTAATAAACCCAAGGGTATGCTTTAACTTGACTTTATCTCTTTCTGTACTGTAGTTGCCATGCACAGATGTAGTATTCACAATGAAGGCTCTCAAAGCTTTGTCGCAGTGTTTAATCTGAGGATTTCGCAGAATCAAGTCAAGGTTTTGTCTGGCAATAGTGTTGAGCTTTCAGAACAAAAACAGAAAGTTTTAATCACTTAATGCTTGATGTTCATTGTCTCTGGGAATCTTACAACTCCAAGCTGATTTAAAGTTGCTGCTCTGCTGTAGTTTCTGAATCTGGACCTTCTGTAGCTCAAAATGTCCCCACAGCTAAGCAACGACTGGTGGCCTCAGGTGGTTCAAGATGCAAAAAATGAACTATTTCTACTTTTGTTGTTAAACGAAATATCACTGAAACAGGTTTGTAGGTTCAGTGAAACAAGGAACAAATCTAGACACAGTCAGTTTCACCACATGAAGTTGGTAAGGTGTTGAAATTGCGTCAAAGCTCTGATTTGGGGGAATAATTTGTTCAGAATCACAACTACATGTTGCTATAGATCTACTGTCATGTTCTCATTGTGATATTTACTGTTGTGAAGAATAATATTGAGCTGTAGAGTGATATGGTCTTACTGCCTGATGTGCATCATATCCAACATTGATCAAAGTCTTAGAAATGTGCCAATGAACTGGAAACGTGTGGAGTTTTTTTTTTTTTTTTTTAAAAGCAAGAACATCCCAGGAGAACGTGGATCTGTTTTGAATCTGATTGATGTGTTTAATCTGATCATCTGTGAGTGGACGAAGCTGCTCATTCATTCACTCCAGTTTGTGTGTCGTTGTTGAGAAAATAAAGAGTTTTACCTGTAAATTCAGTGTAGGCCTCCGATCAACTGTGTGCAACAACCTGCTGTTTGTTTTAACTGTCCGAGCCAGTTTGTGTCAGTGCAGTTCAAAGGCCAAAAACTAAAGGACAAAAATCTATACAAAGTATATTTATATTGTCTCATTGTGCACCTGTTTTGTTCAGGTGTCTTATCTAAGTGTCACAATTAAAGTGTTTTTAAAGCACCTGTGTTGTCATTGCATGTTTCTCTCTCTCTCTCTGTTTTTACGAAGAGCCAAAACCTGTGCAACAATGCCAAGAGTATATGGACACCTGTCTTCATAATTTAGTCGGTCTGTTCGCCTTGGTTTGGTCTAGGCCCTTTAGTTCCAATGAAGGGTGTTAATGCTGCAGTGTACTATACCCATTATACAATTATACTATACCCATTCTCATTATATCACAATACCGATCTGTTTTTCTTATTCTGGTATGGCAGTAATTCACTGATATAGACAGACCACACTGTTCTTCCGACTTTGCGACAGTTTGTGTTTGTCCCTTTCCTGTTTCAACACGACGAAACACCGAGTCCTGACCTCAACCCCAGTGAGCCCCTCTGGGATGAACTGAAACACTGACTGCGAGCCTGAACCTCTCATCCAACATCAGAGTTGGAGCCAAGTTCTGTTGTTGTGGAAGCCTGAAACCAAAAGAGTGGAGGCTGTTATAGCAGCAGATGAATGCCCATCGTTTTGGAAAGACAATGGGCATTCATCAAAAGCAGCGTACATGGACACACTTTTGTAGGAGTGGCAGCAATTTTTAAAACTCAAGCTGTCCAAGAGCTTTATTTGAAGATCGTAAAATTTCTAGTTGTTACCAATTATGCCAGCTGCATGTTGACAAAGTTTGTACAAATTAGAATATTTCCATCTGAAAGGACGCTGCACGGATATATCTCCAGAAGGATGTAGACAGAAACCACAGACATAAAAGTATAGTTTATTTGCAGGAATGATGACAAATATCCTGTAGAAGAAACATTTAGTACATTTATTCAAATATTATACTTAAATATAATTTTGAAGTACTTGTACTTACCACTTGATACTCCACTACATTTCAGAGGGAAATATCGTAGCTTTTACTGCACTTTATTTATCATTTAAATTAACCATTTACATTACCTATGGACAATTACATCATGTTGTTGATTAGAGCTGCTCAGGTTGATCCTTTAGTTAGAAAAATGATGAAGTTGTAAATGACACTGGAAAAAAAACTACCAGGAGCCCTGTATTTTTGAACACAGTAATAACTTGTGTGTTCCAGTTATTGTCTTATGTTCATTATATAAAACATAAATCATCATTCAGGGCTTTGAAGACTTCATATTTTATCTAGGGGCAGTTTTTCACTGTCCATACCTAGCACTCAAGTAGAATTGTAACAGTATATATACTCTGAGTAGTAAAGTATCAAGTAAAGAATCAGAGTACTTCTTTCAGCCTCCTGCCAAAGCTCCATAAAAGCCATTATGAAGTATGCTAAAGGTTAAAAACTCTGGTTAAAAGAAAACACCTTTCATCACAAATGTAAAAACCCTTAAAACATGTTTATTATCATTATTTTGTATAGAACATTATATAAATAAAATCCAAATGAAATGTGTGTCAGCAGACATTTATCCTTTCAAGCTGCCTTTAAAGTGTCTTAATCTTTAACCCTTAAAGTTAATTAACACATTCATATCTCACCTTTATCTGAATATGAAAGGGAATTTGAAAAGTCTGTTTCATCTCTTAATATAATATAAACCCAACATCATCATTAATTTGATGAATTTGACTCTGCAGTTTGCAAGCGCCAAGGGCTGGCCGCCAAAGGTCTCTAACTTTTCTTATTAAAATCACGACTTTCAGAGCTTGACTTTGCTGTAAAAGGCTTTGTTTATTTTTGTTTTCATCTTTTAGGGAACATTTATTCTCCTTGTAGGTTTATGGAGCTGTTTAATATTTTTTCTGTTCTTTGAAAGTGGTCATCCATCAGCTGCAGTTTTCTTTTCTCTCTTCTTGGTCAAACCTTTTTCCTGCAACAAAAAATGAGCGAGTCCTTCTGCTGACCGAGAGACAGACACAAGAGCACTAATAACATGACTGCAGTACTGAAGGAGCTACAACATTAAAGCTTACTTCCACCAAAGAGAACAATAAATAAATATGAATTAACCATAAAATTAAAATCTTCATTTCAAAATAAAAGACGTCTTACTAATAAATATATGTAAAAGACTGGATGGACTGTGGTTGAGTTTTTTAAGCTTTTGCTGTGAGATTCTGTTTTCATTTCAGAAGTCACTAAAAATATCAAACAAACATTTTAATATGTTTTAAGCATATATAATTCTATAAAATAAATCAACTTTCAACAGGATTAAATCAGTCAGGAAGAAAATAGAATGAAATGATTTATTGAGTAATAAAGCTGGTCTAGGGCATTCTGTATTAACATGAATATGTTCCAGAAACACTATTACTACTAATTATAATATTTATAATGATAATAATTACAACCACTTGTACTTCCTGCGCTGTGCAACAACTCATGTTTAAATGTTCTTTTGTCTCTTCACACAGAACAAAACTTGCTTCTTGCTAGAAACATTAACACATTACACTACTCAATTTATTTATTTATTTGCACCTATTCTGCACAACAGACCTGCTGTTCTGTTATTGGCCATATTGCACATATAGACACCAAGTGTTAGCTCAGGGCAGGAACTGTTGGGTCTCTATAAATAAAGGAGTCTGGCCTAGATCTGCTCTGTGAGATGACTACTGTTATGTTTGCATTTATTGAACTATTGAACCATGTAAAGCTTTTTATTTTATTTTATTTTATTTTATTTTATTTTATTTTATTTTATTTTATTTTATTCAAACATTCAGTGAGTAATCTAGCTGTGTTGTAGAATCCTATCATACAGCAGCCTGCGTGTATGGGCGTTTATTTGTTGACATACATTCATTAACACTAAACTACATTATTATTATTTCCTTGAAGTCATGTAATTATATAATGTTTCATCAGAAGGACGTAAAGGAAAGTGATGTCATTGATATTATTATTGTTGTAAAACAAAATATGTAACTAACAAAATACAGAAACACTGAGACCAAAACAACAGATAAAATAATATGGAACAAACATATAAATATTACAAACATTAACAAAGTCAATAACCAACATAAATTAAAATAAATATATCAATACAATAAATTAAATGCATCAGGACTGTGTGTGTGTGTGTGTGTGTGTGTGTGTGTGTGTGTGTGCCTCTTCAAAGCTTGTGGTGTAAATTCCTGGAGTGTGTCGAATATTCTTTGTGACCCGAATCTCTTACAGAAAATAAAGTCACCTTTAAAAAAATCACGACATTTACTCAGTATCAATATCAGTCAGTAACATTTCAAGACTTCATGATGAAATGTTTGAATATTTAGCTTGTATATGGACTGAAGGCTGCCGTTTCTTAGTGGCATCACAAATCTATAGATTTTATTTTTAAAGCATGACTTCATCTTCTGTTGATGTCTCTGTACCTGCATTCATTAATAAAATCTTTATTTTTCTTTAAGTTCTGAGCAGTGACGCCGTGAGTGCATGGTGTTGTTTTGTGTGTGTTCTTTTTTCCACGGAGAGAATCAAAGAGAAAGAAAAACTTTAATCATTTTAAAGTCTGATTTGAACAATGTGAACATTTCAAAATCTGTGTGAATGATACACTGAGAGAAGAGCATCAGCTTCAGTCTAACACAGCTGATTTATTTATTTACTTATTTATATGCAGTATACAAATATATATGGTACAATATAGGCAGTGCTGTGGTGCGCGTGTCTCATCGCTCACTTTTGTTTCTCTCCATCTTCTGCTGAAACCCTTAAAGAGTAAACCCACTCACTCTGTGACACGACGGAGGTTTTGTTGTGGGTTTGAACGCAGCCAGTCTCTCGTTCATCCTGTGGAATTTACGCTTCTGCTCGCTGAGTCTTTTCTCTGTGCGTAAAGAAGTCTTTTGCATCCGACAAAAAAAGAGGGTGTGATGAGATGAGAAGAAAGCGCGCGGGTTATTTATGATGTTGCTTCTTCAGTTGATCTACCAGAGTCTGTTAAGAAGAGTCTTTTGTGTCGCGGGTGTATTTTGGCATTTAAAAATCGGGTGCGTAAAAGAAAACGAGAAAAAGCGCCCCAGCCAAAGTTTGTGATTTCAAAGACCCAAAGCCCACCCGGGCTGAGATCGATGACTTGAAATCCGTTTTCTGTTCAATATATCGAGACTCGATCCGTTTTCTGTCTCAAGTTCACCCACATGACAGCTCTGTGTCTTCTCTGATGCGTGCGTAAAAGGGCTGGGTTTCTGGAGCCAAAGATGCGTCCAAATCTGATCTAAAACTCTGACAGCTCCCTGACCCCGCGGCCGCTGCGCGTCTGGCGTACTGCGATTAGAAAAAAATGATGTCACGCAAAGCCACAAGGGGACCTGGGATTTACCAAATACCTTCCAGTTGAGCAGGAGTCCTGCCAAGTAAGGGACAACCTCCTCCTCTCTTCCTCCTCTTCCAGCGGCGACAAGTGCAGCGAATCGACAGAGGAGAATTGAGCAAATTATCTACTTTTCGGTGCTCCTTCCTGGACGCTAACGATCGGCGAAGTCTCGTTATCGAGCGTGCCGCTGCCGCGCTGATTGTGGTCAATAAACTGGGGAACGGGGCCGGTGATTAGGAGGGGGGTTCCCCGGCAGATGATGCCCTTTCCTGCGGGCCGGTGAGTAGCAGCACCGACCCCCGGCTTCCTTCCAGCAGCTCCTTGTTGTTGTTGTCGCTGCGCGGTTGATGCGGAGGTGATGGACGGTCCTTTCCGCCGCCCAGCGGGGATCCTCGGCTCCTCCCCGGCTACTGGGAGCCAGCCCGCGGGCTCCGACATGCTCACCTCCGGCGGCAGCAGCAGCAAGTCTCTCGCTTTCTCCATCGACCGGATTATGGCCAGGACGCCCGAGCCCAAGTCGATACCGCTTCCCAGCTGGTTCCAGTCCGCTCCCGTGGGGAAACCCGATGTCTGTCCGTCCTCTCTGCATTGTATGATCCCGCTGGTGCCAGTCGGGTACGAACCGGGCCACCGGCTCAGCATCACCGGGCTGGATACGGGCCACTTCGACGGGTCTTCCTTGTCCGCTCCGGCAGACTTTTTGGGCTTTGGGTTGAACTATAAGAACCAGCAGGAGGACTCCGCTGTGAGCCAAACCGCCGGCCAGTACAAACTCTTTAGACCCCGGGTCGTGAACCAGTCCTCCTTCCCCACCATGGGCACTGTGTGCTACCTGAACTGCAGCGGGGACAGCGGAGGGTGTCCTCCACCGGCCGGCCTTGTCAACCTGCACCCGATGGCCTCGTACCTGCTCACAGCCCGGCACAAAGCCTTCATGGCAGAGAAAAGCAAACCGGGCCTGCACCAGGCCGGTGAACGGTACCCGGTGTCCGGTGTGCAGGCCTTCAAGGAGCTGTCTCAGAGTCAGATCCAGCACTACATGAAGGAGCGGGACCAGATCATCACCGACAAGATCTTCAAGGGCTCCGCGGCGTCGGCGGCCCGGCTGAGTGGATCCTGTCCCGGCAGCAAGCCCAAAGTTTTCACCTGCGAAGTCTGCGGCAAGGTGAGCCCTCCAAACCGGATCCTTCATTTAACCATCAAAGCGGAGCATTTTGTTTCTCATTCTTTCTGCTTTTTCTTTCTTTTTCTTTCTTTTTTTTAATTATTTTTTATTTGGATGGAGATTTTTTTTTTTTAACTTTTAACAAGCGGGAAAATAGATTATTAGATGTGATCAGTGATAGATGTTTAGTTGTAGGGTCATTAGAGTGATTTTAATTACTCTGACTGAATGTTAAAATTAAAACGTTAACTCATCAGGAAAAAAGGCGAACATGTTTGTGTTTAACTAATAATGTGACGTGACGGAATCATTTACAATACACTCACCTTTTTATGAATATTTATATTTTGATATTTCACTCTTTTTTTAGTTCCTGTTTTTTTTTCAAAATTAACTGGTTTTAAATGAGATCTTTTCTTAATTATTATTATTTATAGTGAGGAGGTGTTGACCTGTGAACTCACCGAGCTCCGGTCAAAAAAAGGCCGAGTGTTTACCATGTTTTCCTCAAACTTCTCAGAGAAGAAAGCGAAAATGTTTCACGTCAAAAAATAATAAAAGAAGAACCTGCTGACACAAAACAAAAACAAAACACACACACAAAAAAAAAAAAAACACATCAAATATTCTTAAAGATTTCACGTGTTGTTCAGAGTGTCATGTGTCTTCGCGGGTTTACAATGTGTCTTAAACGACCCATAAATGTATTCAGAGCTCATTAAATGAGCGCTGACAGATTACCTTCAATTAGACTCAATCTGCTAAATTACTGGGTGACAGATTTCTTTTCTTTTTTTTTTTTTTCCAGTCTTTTTGGCTTCAATGGGAAACACCACGAGACACTTAACAACTTAAACCTTAAACATGAGACAGAATTACTCCTGAATAATTCAATAACTTTATTTTATTTTATTATTGAAAATAGTGAAAATACTTTAATATATAGATAGATATAAAGCGTATGTTTATACCTTTTTACAGCTCAGAGAACTTTTGATTTTCCATTCATGATTCATCATCATTTATAACAGCTGGTATTGTCAATAGAATATGATGTGTGTTATTATTATTATTATTATTATTATTATTATTATTATTATTATTATTAACATTGTTTCTCTTGCAGGTGTTTAACGCACACTACAACCTGACCCGCCACATGCCCGTGCACACCGGCGCGCGGCCGTTCGTGTGTAAAGTTTGCGGGAAAGGATTCCGACAGGCGAGCACGCTGTGCCGACACAAAATCATCCACACTCAGGTAAGGAGCGATATCGAACAGAGAGTGGAGTTTATTAACCAAATGACATCAGGCGATTTTTCATTTTTCATTTGATCCTTTAATTATGAATCAGATTTTCCTCCGTTGATCATGTTCAGAGCGTGACGAGACATTTTCTGACGAATGAATGAATAAAACCAATACAAATAATAATAATATTTATCTGAAACGCCTCATTTATGTTTAATTCTAAGAACAGTGTGACCGTGTTTATTAATTGAACACATAAAATACTTTATTAATGAACTAACAACCTGTCGATCAATTTGAAAGCGATTACAGTTTCCAATCAGATGGTTTTATATTTGTCGTGGGCGGGACTTTCTTTACACATTTAACTGGGTGTTGTGAAGTGTTTGATGAGGACATCTGCAGCTTTGGTCTAACCCGCCGTTATTATATAAAATGTTGTTTATTCAGATATATTATAAATAGAGAGGAAGTCACAGACATATTTCTGTAAATAAAACTTAATTATCGTGGCATCTTTTATAAAAGAGTGTGCCGTGTGTGGACACACGCGCCGTGTGAGCCTCTTCAGCCTGTTTGTTGTGTTTGAGCGCCTCCTGTGGCGTCACTGCGACTCTCCATTCAAACGCAAATACTCACAATATCCACGCACTGGTGTTTAAAAGGCGAGACAATTTTTTTTTTTTTAATCTATTTACAAATAACAATAATAAAAATCAACTTCAACTTCATCCCAGTAAAATATCTCAGTAATGTCTCGGAGTCTTTTAAGTTTGTAATAATATTTCCTCCTTCTTATCTTTCCAGGAAAAACCGCACAAGTGTAATCAGTGCGGGAAAGCCTTCAACCGCAGCTCCACCCTCAACACGCACACGCGCATCCACGCGGGATACAAACCGTTCGTGTGCGAGTTTTGCGGGAAAGGATTTCATCAGAAAGGTGAGAGACGTCAAAAAGCCGCTCACAGCTGCTCAGTTTAAATCTGAACATCTAATATTGGTGCGGTGTAGTTACTGCGCTCTTATCATCGGGAGCACTGAATGTGTTCATGTGTGCTAATGATTATATATTTCATCCTCCCAAAGTCGCATCTTCACATCCTAATCTAAATCTTTAAGCACGGACGCAGGAATCACAATAATGTCACCAAGTCATATAAAAAAAGGCTTTTAGTGACGTTCACAGTCATCAGGCTGAATGCCAGTTAGAAGCATCTGTCAGTCAGCACTTTGTTTTCAACAAGAGTCAAAAGATCCAACAAGGCCAAATCATCTGAAAGAGCAGCAATTAAAAGAAAAACAATAAGAAGTCATGACAACATCTGAATACACTTTAATGTCTCTGTTTCTCTGCATACATCAATAGCAATACAAAACCACACATGGAAAGTACCAACCAGGAGGAAGTATTCAGATTACTGAAGTGTAAAATACTCCATGCAGCTCACATCTGAGTACTTTACTTTTTCCATTATCAATTAGAATTATTGAAGCATTCTTGTGTTCATCACTTTAATATTACAGCTGGTGCAATTGAAGCTCGTTTTGATTTCCTGCAGGATAGTTTGTCTGAAATGGAAGCACTGATAAATGTATTTAGTTACTTCCCACCAGTCATACCACCTCTCAGGGCCTCTTGTATAAGGCACTGCTCGGAGATCATCAGAGGAGGCAGATGAAGTTGGAAGTGAGTTTGGAGGCTGACTCAGATTAGAATGAACATTTAAATTTGTGTCCTTAAATTACTCATCATTTTCTTCAAGGTACTAATTTGTGGGCTGAGTATATTGCTTTTATTCCACCAACTAAGTGATTTGTACCCTTAAATTCCTTAATTAGTCTCCTTGATTCACTAAATTGTTGTGTCACCTGCATCTGCTGTGCAACTAAAAAGTTAAAATGGTATTTTTATGAACTGACGTGTGCCACTAAATCAAAATCAGAGCTGTAACTTCCGCTGAAGACACTGAGTTTGATGGTGTGAGATTATTGATTTCAGTTTACGATGATAGTTTTCAGTGTTTAATTACACTTGGTCGGATGGAGGCAACATTTATTGTATTCAGCGAAGTGTCGTACCACAAAAGAAAATACTGTGTGTGTGTGTGTGTGTGTACACCTGTTGATAAAAGGAGACAGTGGAGGCTGACTGATAAATGATGAGATGCAGGTTCAAGGTGTGCACCAACGCATTGTGCTAATCAGACAACACTCATAACATTGCTGGCAGGATGTCGTGTGTACGGAAGTTCGTTATTTCAGAGTTTGTCCAGGACGAGAAATAAAAAAGTTTGTAGAAGTTTTCAAATAACCAACTCCAAACCTGTTGTCCTGAAGTCTAACTGATAATAATACAGTATCATAGAGTAGAGCTCGTTATCACCTGCCTGTGTTAACACTGAGGTTCACAGCTTGTTAACCTCCCATGAATGAAGTATTGAGATGAGATAAAACACCCAGGTGAGAGTACCTGCAGAAAAATCAGTTACAGAGGTTCGTGATATTGAAGAGAAATAAAAAAAAATGTAATTACATAACTAGAACAAAAGAAGCTTTAGGAAAACCAGAATTATTAAAAGGCTCAAAATTAGTGTGAACAGCCATGTCTATAGTTAACTATTCTGAGAATGTGCTGCTCATAAAAATCACATCAACTATTATCTACTGGTCTTTATTACTTGTCACTCATCGTAAACTCAGGAGGACTTTTGGCACGGTCCTGCAAGGCTGCAGTCTGTGTTTTATGAGTGATCTGATTGGTCAGTGTTCAGACCATTGATACATTTTGTTGCTATGAAGTGAGCCTGCTCCAGCAGACAGCAAAAGCAAAACATGCTCATTTACAGACTGTAAGCTATATAGTCAAAGCCCAGCCTCACTGTTTTCTGTCCTTTTTTTCTTTTCTGTTTTTGTCTGACTGGAGCGTTTGCCCTCGTGTCATCAGATAATTTGATGAAGTAGGCGCTGAAATAAAATTGGCATTTGTGGCAGAGTCTGTCATTTTTCGTTTCTTCAGATTTCCTTTTTCATTCAGTGTTTAGTTCCAGTGTCGTGTTTCCGCTGTGATCCCGATATGTAGTTCTCATCTTTAGACTCAGAAGGTGAAACTGAATGGGTCACGAGAGGATTTTTTCCACACAGTTCATTTTCAGTTGTTTCCCTAATTTTTTTGCTCATTTTATTTTGGTGACGTTTTTTTTTTTTTTTTTTTTATGAAAGTGAACAGACGGTGTCAACATTTGTCAGCGTCAGTTTTTTTCTGACTTCTCATCTTCTGACTTTTGTGCAGGAAACTACAAGAACCACAAGCTGACGCACAGCGGGGAGAAGCAGTTCAAGTGTTCGATCTGCAGCAAGGCGTTCCACCAGGTGTACAACCTCACCTTCCACATGCACACGCACAACGACAAGAAGCCCTTCACCTGCCCCACCTGCGGCAAGGGCTTCTGCAGGAACTTTGACCTGAAGAAACACATCAGGAAGCTGCACGACATGGCCAGTCCACAGTCACCCCCACAGGCCTGAGCTCTGACTCTGAAACCTCCCCCACCAGGCCTGAAACTAGAATGAACTCACATTCCAGATTTATGGAGTCCTGTAGGTGTTGGAGAGTTTCATAAATTAATCATTTGCATCTCAGTTCAGATTTGTGTGCTTTGTTGCTACAAATTACTAACAGAAAACCTCCAACCAATTAAGAATTGGTACATGAAAATCATAAAATCTCGCTCTTTGATGGTTTCATTTGTTTTTGTGCAGCCATGTAATTCTCCAAATGCTTAAGGCTGACTTTTAAAGGCAGATTCTGATCATTTTAGGACAAAATATATAAAAATATATAAATTGAGACCCTTTTGAGACCAAAGAATGGTTAAAATCAAATTTGTAGCCTCCAAGATAACCCTGATGACATCACTATGACCACCAGGGTTATTTTCTCAGACTTGACTGAACAAGAAAGAGTGTTTTCACAGGTTTAGGATCATGACTAATCAATAGATTTTCATATGTAGAATTGGTGACGTGTCCCTTTAAATATGTGGGATTTCTTTGACCGGTACAGATTATATCTGATTATGTCATTTAAAATGGATGATGACCCCTAAACAGAGTATCTTAGACTAAAGTTGAAAAAAAAACTGTGATATAAGAAATGCTTAAAAATGACACATTTCTACATGACACCTCTGGAATTCAACAGTATTTTGTCACATTACAATGAATTTGCATTTCCAATTAAGCCGAAGTGGAAATTTTTCTGATGTCTACAAAGTCTCAAAAAAATTACATGTTGGCCACAATGCGTCAGTTGCTCTGAGCTCGTGTTGGACTGAGGATGCTTCACAGAGGACAAACTGAACTTTCCCACCCTCTGTCTATTAGTCAGCTATATTATAATGATGGCTAATTATTACATCATTAGTCATCAGTGATTATTAGTTTTTATTATTTTTCAGTTGCATCTCAGGATGTGAGATTGATGAACTTTGAGACCAGAGATGTTGCAGAGGTGAAACAACATACACCACTCATGTGTGACCAGATCTTATTGTCAAAAACAGAATTTCTACCTTTTTGTGTGTTTGTGTATATATTTTCTTCCTTCTTCGGCCATAGAGCAAAAAAACAAACAAACAAACAAACAAACAAGCAAACAAAAACAACACACCAATGAGCCGCTCTATTGTTCCTTCATTACTATGAACACAATCCCACACCACCATGCTGCCATAGATGCTCAAACAACAAATGTGGATTAATTCGCCATTGAAAATAGTCCCCTACTTCCTCCTGTTTGTTTGATTAAAAAAAATACATTGAGCAGCCAGTAGTCAACACACGTTTTAAAAAATTGAAACAGTTAATTTGCTGATAATAAGAACTTATAGATTAACAGCAGAGTTGTACTTCAACATGTTTATGACATACATGCAGAGCATTCATGACATCAGGGAAAGTCAAACTTCCTTGTTATGTCCAGAAGGTTAAATATGAGCTGACAAAATAACTTTAAAGATCCACTGTGTTAGATTTTGGGGGCTCTGTTTACAGAATATGGCAGAAATGAAATATTGCATGGCCACAGTAGTTTCTCCTTTACTTTTAGGAAAGGGTGAGACTGGGTGCCGCAATTAGCAATGACATGGCTAGATGCCACTAAATCCTACACACTGGTCCTTTAATTCTGTCCACTATTTTGTCCCACTGGTTTCAACAACAGATGAATTTTACTCAGTTGTTAGCACATGACCCAGTGCGCTAGCTCCGTTCTGACTTAAGACTGTTTGGACATGCTTACATTGATAATAGGGCAACAGTGAAGGATTTTATTTTTGTCCATCATTTCTATGAGTGATAATTACATTCAATAGTTACTTGATCTGTAACACAAGATGTTTCAGATGTGCATACCGTCAGACATCCTCTTGGTGCTGTGATCTTAGGTGCAATGTTAATATTACAGGTAGAAATGATGTTGACAGACAGAGCCTTTGAACACTTCACCTCTACATCTCTGGTCCTGACTGATGGAGGGAGACTAGCTGAGGCATTTCCACGTCAGTCTGTTGTTATTTTTGATTTCAATCTCAGGATTATTATTGTAAAAAGAAGTGTTTTATGATATTTATTTTAAATTGTACAAACGATTCTTGTCACGGTGAAGGTTAGTTTCTTTCGGGCCTCCTGCCTGCTGCAGATGCTTAAAAAGGAAAAAAGAATAAATAAAATCAACTGTGTGTGATCACTTCTTCATAATATTTTTTAAAGTATTCTACTATACATTTTAAACAGAACATGCTAGAACAAAATATGCATAAATGAAAAAATTTAGACAGTTATTTTATAATTTCAATCATTTTTAGTTAGACAAAATCAACATACTAAGTCAGATATGTGAGACACCAAATCACATGTCAGCATGAGGTCATTTGAATGGTTTTTGACATTTTGACATGTCAAAATAAAGCAAAACTGAATCAAATTACATTTTAATTCAAAATGATAGTATAACAAGTCAAAACCTCGCAGTCAAAAATATCAACTGCTGTATGTCAAGATTATTACATATGGAATTAAAATGGTCAATTTCAAAATCAACCTTTATTTGTATCCATAACTTTTCTTTTTTGTTGTTGTTGTTGTTGCAGAAATTCTCTTCTTTACGGCACAAATATTTAATGAAAATACTAAATGACACAATATGTTTTTCTTTTTAAAGAAATAATAGCAGACGGAAACTGTGGCGATTGTTTCGAGGTTTGTTTTTTTTTTCCAACAAACTTTATTTATTAAACAAAAAGTTAAAATAAGTAGGTCAGAGTTAGAATGACAAAAAAGAAAAAGAAAGTCAAGTGTATGTGTATTAACAGCTTTTTGTACGTCCGGTCTGTAATTTAAGGGTGACTTAATTCTTGTTGATTTTTATTTATAATAAATAATCAAAATAATTAATGTTAATTAATGATTGCGGAGTTTGCGTCTGTTGCTTCGGTCATCACAGTGCGACGGGCCATGCAGGAGGCCGCTCCTCGGCTCTTGAAGGTGATTGGAGGAGAGACTGTACACAGTCGGCGCGTGTCCTGAGGCAGCCAGCAACGCCGCTCGCGCACAGGTCAGACTCCTTGAAGGGGACTGGAGGATGGACGCTCGTTTTTACACAGCTCCGCCCGCCCTTGGAGTTTTCCTCCTCCCTTCTTTTCTTCTGAATATAAACAGATCCAGACGTCGGTTTGTAGTCTTGAAATGTTGCTCCAGTATTAAACCCGCCCATACGGGCTGCAACGTTGAGTAAAACAAAGTCACCACATGTCGTTTATCCTGACGGAAACAATTCCAGCATTCCAGCATAACTATGGAGCATAAAACCGGAAGACCGGTGGTTTTCCCTTCAGAATAAAAGACAAAATTGAAAACTACCATCCAAATTACGAAAAAGTCTATAGATTCTTTCTACTGTCATTGATAGTTCATTGTCTTATTTTGTACTACTTGTTAACAGTAGCACATAGTACAGATACATACAGTAATATACTCTATGTACACACTACAGATATTTATATTGTTCGCTCTAAAACGTTCATTTAATCTTACATTGTAATTCGTTGTGAATTATATATAGCACCGGATTAATAGTTTACCATATTTTTAAATAGTTTTATTAAGTTTTCAGTGTTTACCTACACGAGTTTTTCTGCAGTGTTTGACATTGATCTGAATCTACTGCAGGCCTTGTCCATACATATTTTTGTAATACAATGATAAGTTTAAATAAATAGTTTAGAACAGCAGCACAGCTAATTCACTAAACCAAAAACAGTTCGGAATTGCCACCAAAATTAAGGTGCCTGAGATTATCATAATTCAGAAAATTCGAGTTATGAGAATATTGAGTCAATCCTGCCCTTTTATGCAGACAATTATAAATATATCATTTATTAAAATGAAATATAATGCAAAAAAATGAATGAATAAAATACAGTTTTATTATTACAAATTCTGAACTAAAAATGTACAATAATCACGTCAGAAATTAGAAGCGTGGATTTACTTTGAAATCTATACCGGAAGCGGAATAGTTTACCCTGTTGGTGTGTGACGCACTGTTTCAGCGTGAAGTTGCACCCAGCTCACCTCTGCGTGACTCTCCGGTGTTTGTCGGTGAAACGTCGACCCTTTTCCTCGTCAGCAGCCGGCGTGGTGAACAGAAAGCGGCCAGAAAGGTGAGTTCAACCCGGTCGCTGCTTCCCGTGCAGCCGATACCGGCTCAGCTTATGGACGACATGAATAATGTATGATCAGTGAAGTGTTGACTGCCTGCCGGAACTGGTCCATGTGGCTGCAGACAGTACGAGCTCGAATCATCATTAACAGTGTCACAGACTCATTGAGCTTGACATGTTTCATATCAGTCCTGCAGAATTTTCATCTGCGCACAAAACAAATATAAACTTTAGACACGTCTCTTTCGTAAATGGTAGTTTTGTTGGCGTGTTGTCACTACAGGGATTTCAGGTTTACTGTACAACCTGTGGATCCCAACCTGAGGGTCGACACCCCTCAAGGACTTGGACGATATCCCCGAGAGGTCACAAGAGACTTATTGCAAATATTGCCAAACTTTGGCAACATACTCATTTGCCTCATTGCGTTAGCGCTCTCATGTTTGTTCGGTTAATATGTAGACTCAGGAAGCAAACTCCTAGTTTAGCTCAGTTTAGCTTAGCATAAAGCCTGGGAACTGGGGGTAGGTTGGTGTGGTATGACTGTGTCGTAGCTTCACTGCAGCTCTGTCTCTCGGAGTTTTTCTGACATGAACACCTGTCTCAGCAGCTCTCTCCCAGCAGCAAACTGAACCTCAACCTGGACCTTGTTTTTCCGTGTCTTTGAGTCTAAAGGACTAATGGGGTTTCTGGAATCAGTCCAGTATCAAGCGAGAGTCCTGCAGCCAGTTATGATACATTAACATGCTGTTGTTTTGGCCATTGGTGGCTGGCAGCATTATCAAATCACACAGACAGGTATACATTGCAGAGATGAATCCTTTTTGTTTAATCTGAGTCAGTTGTTACAGCCTCAAACAGTTTGTTTGAGCCACCTTGCTGCTGGCTGCAGCACTCTTGCACAACCAGTTTCAAATACAGTGCTTCCATTAGCAACCAAACCCTGAGAGAAATACAGAAGTTTACATTTAACTTGACCTCTGATAAATACTCTGACTGTACTACCATCCTGTTCTGTTAGAAGGTCAAACATATAAAAAAATACCTGCAAGAAAGAGACACACACATATCCTTGTAATTTGTTTCTGAGTAAGCTTTGTTTTATTCCATGGAAACAGTCAACAGCAGCTTGCTTGACTTCCTGGCTGACTGTCACAAGCCAACATCTTTTGATAAATGTGTTTGTCAGCAGTCTGTGGCTTTTTTTTTGCCCTGAGCAGGGAGTTGAAGTCATGTTCAGACTCCTCAGTCATCAAGGTAAGACGACGCGGAGCTGCCTCGCAGGCCAGCGACGCTATGAGCACCACAGAGCCGTCATGGCCATCCGCCGCGAGGATATTAACCCCTGGGAGAGGAGGGCGCCACTGGCCCCACGCCACATCAAAGAGCTCACCAACGCCGGCGTCAAAGTCCTGGTGCAACCATCCAACCGCAGAGCCATCCACGAGAAGGTGAGGCACTTTTCCTGCATGTCACTCAAGGTTCATTGAATGTGTTAATGACTACTAGAACTATTTAATAAAATAAATGTCACAGACATAAAAATGCAAATTTCAATGCAAAAATTCTCTAACATAAGAACCAGAAGTTTGCTCTGTCTAATTCAGCCTTTCTTGTTTTTAGTACTACATGAGGGCAGGGGCTGTCATTCAGGAGGACATTTCAGAGGCGTCTCTGATAATCGGGGTGAAGAGGCCGCCGGAGGAGAAGGTGATTCCCAGGAAGACATATGCTTTTTTCTCCCACACCATCAAGGCTCAGGAGGCCAACATGGGGCTGCTGGAGGACCTGCTGACAAAGGTGAGACTGTCTGTCTTAACTAGCTTAACTAGCTATGCTATATTTACAAACACCATGCTATACAGGAAATCCTAAAACATGTTTACTTTCACTGTACCAACCTGGCGACTGTAAAGCTGCATAAACAGCAGCAGTTGTAGACGCACTGCTTATGCAGTAACAATACAGTGGTTAAGAAGGAGGAGGGATGTCAGCTAAAGTGGTAACAAGTCTGTCCTGCAGAACAATGGCCGACACCCAGGAGCTTTTTGGGGCCACAAACACAATCTTGCTTAGGGCCACTAAGTGCCTCGGGCCGGCCCTGCTGAAACAATCCCTCGTGTTGATTTCCATCCAGAACAAAAACACAGCAGGGTACCACGGCTCAAGGACGGATTAAGATGTAAATAATGTGCTCAATGCAATGAAGATACAGATTCAGTGAGAGAAACAACTGCCTGTTTTCAGTGTGATCTGTGTTTTTAATGTTGTGATCATTCTTTAGACAATGATGTACAAGAGCCGTTCTGTCCTGGAGCTGATTCATATTTAGACACTCCTCCATCTTCTTCTGGATCATGAAAATGATTTGTCTCTCCTCAGGAGGTTCGTCTGATCGACTACGAAAAGATGGTCGATGCTAATGGCTACCGGATTGTAGCGTTTGGTCAGTGGGCCGGTGTTGCAGGTAAGAAGACCTTTTCAAAAAATAGGAAGTTAAAGGGATAGTTCGGGATTTTTCCCGAACTATCCCTTTAAGGTTTACGTGGTGCCTCAGCTGGTCAGTCATTTATTGTGAAATGATGTGAACGTGTCTGACAGACAACCTCTCTGTTGAAACATTTCCAACTTGACCTTCATCATTTAACCGGACCGGTTAAGACTCATGTCAGCTTGGCGGCTAAGAGCCAAACAAAATCAATTATTCTTCTCGTTCTGATCAACTTTGCTCAGCAGCCAGAAATGTAACTGGATCAGGAAACACTCAGAACAGTACAACCAGATCGCAATTTGATCATCTAGAAGAAACTGTGAGGCATCCTGTTTCACATCGTCATTGACATTAAAAAATAGCTGTGAAAATTCTTTGTAACTTCCCCCCCACAGCTCAAATGAATTGAGGACTGGCGTCCTGATTTGGTCTGAATCCTTCCAATAAACAGAACAGTCAATCTTAAATCATGTTAGAATTCTATTTGCATTAACCCACGAATACTGTAACCAGTGAGGCCTCTGATAAAAGTACAATTAATTGTTTTTGTGAAGTAGCTCAATCTGTTATTGTGATATTTTGTTTTTTGTAGGAATGATTAACATTTTGCATGGATTGGGGCTGCGTTTCCTGGCTCTCGGGCATCACACTCCCTTCATGGTAAGAACATTCTTCTCCCGTCATGAGAACAACATCTTGCGCCTTCATATGATTCTTATTCCATAATTTCCTTTCTTTTGCTGGTCACAGCACATCGGCATGGCTCATAACTACAGGAATGTCAGCCAGGCCATCCAGGCAGTGAGGGATTGTGGGTATGAGATCTCCATGGGGCTCATGCCCAAATCAATCGGCCCTGTGACGTTTTGTTTCACCGGGACCGGCAACGTCTCCAAGGTACAACACACATCCTCTGAAATCAGCACTTCAGTCAGGAGTTTTGGTTCATTATGCTCCTCTCGTCTTCCTGCAGGGAGCCCAAGACATCCTGAACGAGCTTCCTGTGGAATACGTTGAACCACATGAGTTGAAGGATGTCTCTGAAACACAAGGTATGAAGCTGCTACTGTACGCTCTTAATGAAACTAAATAAAGGTACACACAGAGCTGCAGCGGGGCTACACTCCTCATGTCACTCACCTTTGCTTCTTGAATCATCCACTTCTCCAGATAAGTGGGCAGAATCTGTTGGCCTTTTCCAATCTACCTCTGCAGCTGCATTGCAACTCACTCATGTCACCATGGCAACTGCAAAAAAAACAAACAACAATAAAAAAAATGATGGAGATGGTGATATCTGAGTTTCCCTCTTCAGAGAACAAGCAGATCCATCTGCCAAAAACATAGCTAGACTAAGATAGACATGTCATATTAAAGGGTCATTTGGGGATTTTTCACCCTGGATCCCAATTTCATATATTTTGTGTGTCGGAACAACAATTTTTGAAACTGGCCGAGTACTAAACAAAAATGCTGCAGTAGTGATAACGGCTGCAAAATAACCATTGGGGTGATTTATGCATCATCAAAGTACTAACAGTGCTTGTTTTGGCCACTGACCGGCTCAAATTGTTATTATGGAAATGATTTTCTGCATAGATAGACCTATTTCTTAAAGCAGTAAGGTCCTTTGTGTTTAACCAAAACAGTTGTTATGTTGCTCTGTTCAAAGCCACTGGACTCCTTTGACAAAAACAGTAATTTTACCTCGCTGAACACAGAAGTTGCTGGTCACACAATCTAACTGTTTGAAGCAGTGGTAGACCAGAGAGGGAAAAGTACTGTAGTGCTCTCACTGGATCAATTTCAAAAAGTATTGTCCCCAGTAGACATGGAAAAATAGGTCCCAGGTTCAAATACTGTAGTTAGCCTTTAACCATCTCCTGTACATGCTGCTATCTTTAGCTGTGTGTGAGTGTGTGTGTGTGTGTTGCCATGGTAATATGCTAACATCAGGCATTTAACATTTTAGCGCACATGATGGACTTTATTCAATTGCCTAACAGCTGGGTGATTAAAACCACCACTTGTAGAGGTTTTATGGTACTCTAACATCTTAAAAAGGAATGTGATGGTGTACAGTAAGTGCATAAATGATTATTTAGAGTTGTTGGTGTTTTCTTTTAAGATATGACCAGAGTGTACGCCACTGTTCTGAGCCGACATCACCACCTGATGAGGAAGAGCGACGGCATTTATGACCCCATGGAGTACGAGAACCACCCAGAACTGTACACCTCGCACTTCAGGACCAGTGTAAGTCTGCTCCCACCCCTCCACTGCCGCCCTCAGTTACAGCACTCCTTGTCCAAACTTGCACCTGCTCCTGTCAGTCTCTCGGAGGCCTCATTCTCTATTTCAGTCATCAGTATTAATGAGCTGCTGGTTGGTGTGTTGGAGTTTTGTAACGGCTGACACGTGGCAGGTTTTGTACAGCACTGTCCTTGTCCAACTTTCTTTTGACTTTCTAAATTAAATATACCAGCCTAATCAATAATTATCCACATAACAAGAGCATTTGTGCTGTGGAAAAAGGAATTTTATTTCTAGAAATAATAATAAAAAAATATATATATATAGATAGATATATATAGATATATATATATATGTGTGTGTGTGTGTGTGTTTATGATTCCCGAGCTGCTTCATAGCTCAGGAATCATAAACACAAATATAAAGTGCACAACAACAGTTCTTTTTTCATGTCGGAGCCTTCGTCCACATCTCACTGAAATCTGCAGACAAATATATAAACGTAAAGAAGCTTGCAGCTTGTCCAAATACTCACCAAAACAAGTCACCACCACCCCCGTTGCTTTTTTGCAAGGGTATTATTGCTGCTTCCCGAGCCTTGAGCCAGACCGTTCCCCAGCGCAATGAAATAGTAAAAAATCATGTGTCATTTTATCCTTAGGTGGCCCCGTACACAACCTGTCTGATCAATGGTATTTACTGGGACCCGCACACCCCCCGTCTCCTCAGACGAGCCGACGCCCAGATGCTGATGAAACCGTCCAAAGTGGCTCGTGCAGCCACTGAGGGATCACCAGTGCTGCCTCACAAGTAAGAGCAATGTGTTAGAAAATCATCAACCATTGAAGTATTTTCAAACTCACCAGGAGCTGTGACTGCTCCGACTGACCTCGAGCATTCAGAGGGATGGCTTTCCTACATATAGTGACAATACGCAGGTTTCTGAGCAGTTGAACGTTCACCATGCAATCACCGAAAAATACAATTCTCATAGAAATCTCCAAAAATACCAAAAGAAAAAATACTAAAGTGCAGGATGATTTTTTTTCTCTGGTGTTTTCAAGGTCTTAGTGTCTTAATGTGGTATTCTGGGAGGATTTTGAACATTTTTGTTCATTTGAATTGTCCTTTTAAAATGACCTTTACGAATGCACAGTGATGAGCGGCATCACCGACTTTCAGATGATGTGCGGTTTGCACTGCTGAGCTGCTGTCTCCACCTAAACTCTCTTAGAAAAGACAAATATATGATCACTATAAGGAGAGGTGGAGTGAAAGAGGTTAACAGAACCGAAGTGCCCATGTGCACCAGACTTTGTGCACAGGGGCATGTTGAACCAGGAAAGTGCCAAACTGCACAAACATAGAGGATTTTTTGAAATGTCAAGGTTTTGCCACCAACGTTTGACTTTGCTGCTTCCACTTCCTCACCTGGTATGCCAAAACAGGAGAACAGGCCTGTGCCTCTACCTTGAAAGAATAGTGAAGCTGCCCTCTAATTGTTCATCCATTCAGTCATTTTCTCTAATAATCACCTCTAGTAATCATCACAGGGCAGCAGGTTTATTTTTTTTCATCAGAGAAAGATGAAAAAAGCAGTTCCTTGCTCTGACTTTGACCTGCCAGTCAAACACAGTGACTGCTGAATGAAGTGGATAGACACATTGTGTGTCAGAGCCTCAAAGGTCACACCTTTATCTTCGGTCGTGTTTACCGAGCGACAGTTCAAACCATTGAACAGCCTCTCGTCTCTCTCTTTACAGACTGCTCGCCATCTGTGACATATCCGCTGACACCGGAGGCTCTATAGAGTTCATGAATGAATGCACCACCATTGATAAGCCTTTCTGTATGTACGACGCCGACCAGCATATAGATCATGACAGGTAAGGCGCTAAGGTTCACAAACTCAACCTTCCCACCAACGTCACCTGCACATTCCTGTTCTGATTTTCACTTTTTACTCGTCTGATCTGTAGGCTGCTGCCGTCAGACATTCAAGATTTCAGGTTATTATTGTTCTTTGTGCATGAAACAGATTTAAAGTCTGCATCTGTGAATTTAAGTGACTGCTGTAGAAACTTTTTCTCAAATCTGGATGTGTTCGATTGATCCCATTTCTTTTTATTTATGGTTTTTAAACTTTTCCTAGTTCAGGTTTTTTATTTTATTTTATATTCAATTTTTATTTAGAGTTACATTTTTTCAGATTCTCGTTTCAATAATATACCTTTTTACTTGTTAGTAACTCAGTGTTTTCTCCTGCCAGAACTATTTAAATGAAACCTTTCTGATATTTTTCCGACTAGCACCATCACTGTGATTTGTGTCAGCATTGTAGTTACTACATCGGCCACATCACATCGCTTAATCTGACCTGCATGAATTGACACAAATGCATCATTCAAGGATTTAAAGGTTGATTTGTCATATACACAAACAACTTGTGGAGAAATGTTATGTCTGTCGTCTGTGCTGATGAAGAAAGGCTTTAAAACACAACAAAAAAAATCTGATCAGGATCTTTATCATCCAGAAGTTGTCCATCCAGTTGTTGCTAAACTAACAATTATTTGTGTTGCAATCAAACAACATTTTGTCTGTGTTCCCGGCAGTGTCGAGGGAAACGGGATCCTCATGTGCTCCATCGACAACCTTCCTGCGCAGCTCCCTATCGAAGCCACCGAGTATTTTGGAGACCGACTCTTCCCCTACATCTGGGAGATGGTAAGAAGGTTTTGGCTTTAGATGAGGTGAGAACAGCTGGTGTCTTACTCTGTGCTGCTTTCTGCTTCTGTCAGGCCAGGTTGAGTTTGCTATGGGAGAGCGCTGCAGCAGGTTTCTCAGGATGAACTGAGTGAATAAAAATCCTGACAGACGGGACACTTGTGCTCGTTCAGTTTCCTTTTTTGTAAATTTCATGTTCTGTGATCGTCAGCTGCCTTCAGACGCTACAAAACCACTGGATGAAGAAGAATTCAGCCCACAAGTCAGAGACGTAAGTAATGTAATATTAGAAGTAGGTATCCTATTTAATATTTGCTACAAAATTGTGATGCTGTTGTTTTTAGGTCTGTTTTTTACAACTTAAATGGAATGGAATAACAATTGACCCTTTGTCTCCGTGCTCCAATCACAGTTGAGCTGTCAGAACCTTGGTCAGCCTTCTAGTTCTACCTAATTCATCTAAATAAATCATTAGCTGGCTAGTTAGTTTGCGTTTTCTACAGAGCTAATTATTGAAGAGCTGTTGTACGCAAGACAGCTAGTTAGGTAATATTTCACTAACATTAGCTAGCTTAAGATGTGACTATGCTGCTTTAAGATATTTTTTTGGCCTTTTTTAAGCTTTTTGTACAGAGACAGCTGAAGAGTGGCAGGAATGTGGGGAGAGAGAGATGAGGAATGACGTGCAGAAAAGGGCAGAGGTTCTCATTCGAACACTGGGCCGCTGCGGCAAGGACTGAGCCTTTGTACATTGGCGGATGCTTTACCAACTGAGCTAAACAACAGCCCATATGTGACTGTATTTTCAACATAGACAGGCTAGCACATAGCAAATTTAAGTACCGTAATGGAAAAAACAAGGTTTTAACTGAGGCTTTCTCAACTGTGATTGGAGCACTGAGCAAAAAGAGGTGCGTCAGTTCGAAATGATTTTTATTTCTTCAACATAATTGGTGAAAATTACACAGAAGTATTTAGATAGAGGTAATATGTTTAGTATATGTCAGTATGTTATTCCATAGTGCTAATGCTCTTGAATGATGGCCTGTTATGGTTTAAATTATTTCAACTTTATTTCTGCATCCATAGCTGCATCCATAAACACAGTTTAACAGAGAAACATTTGTTCAAGCTGACTGTTGAAAGATCACACCTTAAAACTAGTGTTTGATTCTTTAAAGCTTAGTCACCATATCCTTCATTACTTCCTGTCTTGATTCATTTATTTGACATTTGACATTTCTTTAACTCTTGTGCAAATGATTAAAAATTAGAACTCATTTTGGAAGACTTTTTTTCACCTTTTTAATTTCTTTCTTCCTAAAGGCTGTCATCACCTCAAACGGAGTCCTCACCCCAAAGTTTGAGTACATTGAAAAACTTCGAGAAAGAAGGTAAAACTTGTTTCAGTCTGACAAAGCATACAGAGTATGTTGTATTTGGTGCGTAGTGTGTATTATAAAATAATGTTCTTGCAGAACGTGTAATACATGTTTAGGTGTTTGGGGATCATTCTATATTTCAGCATATTTTTCCAATATTCATAGTTATTCATAACAATACACAAAAAATTACTTTGGCACCAACCTGTTCCATCTACGAGTTAATGCTACCAATCTATGGATGAAATGTCTAAAGATTACAAGACAGGTAACTTTATGTTTTTCTAATGTTCTAATGTAGCTCACCCATGCTAACCTTCTACACTGTAGGCTTATCTTTTGTACAGTTAACAGCAGCTTACTAAAAGTTAAGTAATATTTGTGCTTTGTAGTCTCCTGTTGTTGCTGCTTTCCCTCCTTAACTCCTTTTTTAGGCTTACAGTTGTGTTTTAGTGTCTTGTAGCAGCCTAACAGTCACCTTATGGTTGTTCTTGCACAGTGCTGCACTCTGGCGTCTGCTGTGCCAACCCGCCTCTGCATTAACAACTCGCATGGCTAGCATGCTAATAAGCCACAGCTGCTAGCCAACTTCAGACACCGGATCTTGAGGGTACTGAGTGGTAGAAACATCTCTTTTTTTTATCACTTTACCCAAAAACCGCCGTCACCCAATCTGTCACATCAGTATGTCTTGTTTCGTCTAGTTGTGGCCTGTAGAGTCGCATGTGAAGATGAATTTCAGTTTCATCTCTGTGTTTTCTGATCTGGGTCTGAGATCGGGTGAAAATAGTTTAGCTTAGCACAAAGACTAGAAGTGGAGGGAAACTGCTAGCCTCTCTATTAAAAATAACATTTCCAAGTCTTTTTTGTGCTATTAATTAGAGATATTTCACACATCAACAAACTACTGCAAATATGCAACATGCTTAAAAAAGGCTATTTTTGGCAATTTATCTGGTGGAACTACGAAACTAGCAACAATGCTAAACATCAAACATTAACTGTTATCATCAGTGTAGTCATTCTCGGCATGTTAGCATACTGATGTTAGCATCTAACAAATATATAACAAATAAGTAGAACGGGTAGTGGTTTATAGAGCCGCTTCTTTAACTGATGTAATTTCAGCTCTTTACATTACTAATGGTATGTCTTATTAGGAAACTGGGGAATCAGTAAGTTTTTTCTTTTTTCTTTTTTTTGGCTTTATACTGTTTTTTTTTTTTTTTTTTTTTTTTTTCTAGGTTGGCTAGCAGTTTCCCCAAGTTGATAAGCTAGGCTAGCTAGCCTGATCCTAATCCCCGGACTCACTCTGTACTTGATACACAGATGAAACTGATCTTCTACTCTGACTTTGTATCAGTACGAAAGCAAAATTTCAGTTTATCTGCATGTTTCGCATTTTTACTTGTAAAATCTTCATCGGCTGTTCTGTTCCTTGTTAATTTTTTAGAATCTTTTTAATCTGTCTTGATTCACTTGTCTGGCTATATTCTGTCAATTGGTTACACATTTTGCTTCTTTTACAGCCCTCACCACTCATCCACTGCTTCAGTCATTCTCGCTTTTGTTGCATTTGAATGAGCTTTTCAGATTTATGGTGACTCTATAACTCTCATGGGTCCAGTTTCAATGTTTCTTTAGCACATAAATGCCTAAATGTTTTAATGTTCGTTATTTAAACAGACTGGTTGAAAGGAGTTCACTCTTTTCTTGAGACGACATTCTCGTTTCACACTGAAGAGTCCCGCTTGCTCATATTTAGGCCACCTCTAAGACTTCCTTCCTAATTGTATCATTTTTCCAGACAAGCTATGCTACCAAATCTTAATCCTTTTGTTTGAGTTTGGCTCCTTAAGATATGTAAACTCAGGGAGAAATCCTCTTGAGGGAACGTCTCTCTTTTCTTTTTTTAATTAAGAAGACGATGCTCAGTGGCGGGTAGACTGCCGGTCGGACCTCCAGTCGGTCCCACTGCGACTCGTGCATGTGTGCGCTGACGCATCCAATTAGGCCAAAGCTAACGAGTCCAGGGCTCTGACTCCTGGGGGATTTGTAGCAGGCGGTGGTGGGATATTAATGCCACAGTTCACTTGGGCTGATGCCTCAATTATGGTGTTATGATAATCTAGTATGCAAAACCAGACTTTTTAACTGAGTCCAGTTGTTTGGAGAAAGCCTCAGCTGAATTAAACAGCTTGAGAGCTGATGCTTCGTGAAACGGTGGACTCACATGACTTTCATTCTCACTGTGGGTCACATATGTGATCAGGGCTGCAGATCAGACCTCAGTACTACCAGAGTCCCTGAAAATGTTCAGTCAGATTATGAACTTACTATGATATATTTAATTATGTATAGACTTTGTCTTTGAGTATTTTTTTAAAGTTAAAGTTAAAGGCTGTGGCCTTGACGTTCTGAAAACATGACATACAAATTCTTCTAAAGTTATAAATGTATAAAAATGAATTCAGTAAATTGAGGTACAGTTTTAATATTGAAATGAATTTAAAGTTACTAGTATTTTAACTTTTAATTAAAATAAGTAAATAAAATCAGTGAATATCAATCAATATATTAATGTGTTAATCAAATATTACTTTTAATGTTGTAGTTATTGTTCATTTTTTAATATTAATTATTGCATAAATTTCACATGTGAAGCAATGTCTAAGTTATATTCACATATATGCACTTGTGGTTTTGGGACATTTTATATGTGAAAACATTAATTTCACATGTTTTTTTAAGCACAATAAGCAGCCTAAAATAACCAACAAATCTCTCAAAAATGTACAAATTGTTATTATTACTTTGTTATTTTATTTGTTTATTGTTTGGATTACCTCCGCCGCATGATTCTCCTCCTCCCATGCTGACTCACCCTCCTCCGCCTCCTGCTCCTCCTCCCACTCCTCCTCCTGATTCAGGCCACATCCACATCCTCATCCTCAGTCACAGCAATACTGTCTGTTTTAATTAAATCAGATCTGTCTCACTGACTGAGTTGACAAGAAACACTGATCTGAGATCCATTCAGGCAAATATTTGCTCATTAATAAAAAAAAAAGACAAATGTGTATCTTTAAAATGTAAACACAACATGTGATAGAAGAGTGAGCTATATTTCATCACTGCTACTTAACTTCTTTCAAGGAACTTTAGGGTTCATTAGATAAATTAACTAAATCATTGCAATATTAGAACATAATTAAAATAAATCAATGTTTTATATTTTTAACATAATGGAATTCCAGGATCTTGGTCATTTTTATCGTCATCCAATCATCCATTTTTTTTTTTTGACCAAATTTTGATTGAATCTCCCCAAATTTGTTAGGAAAAAGCCTCAGCCTGCTTGATATAAGCGCAGTAATAGATTTTGTGTTGCCGTTTTTCTGATGTGGCTCTCAGTCATTATGTGTAAACGTCCTTCAGGGAGAAGGCTCAGATCATGAAGAAGAGTGGGATGAAGCGCGTTCTGTTGCTGGGTTCAGGATACGTCTCCGGACCTGTAGTTGAATATTTGACTCGTCACGAGAAGACTCAGGTCACTGTGGGTGAGTTTGTCTTTATAAAGTTATAAAGTCATAATATCAGATAATGTTTTAAACAACATAATCACGGTTCAAAGGTAAACTTTATATGTCAAAGTCTTTGTATCATCATGTGACCAAAAATCCACACTTGGATCACATGAAATTTTGTCTTTGGTGTTTGGCTTTTTATGGTTTGATTTGATAGAAAGTCAAAAGCAGAATGCAGAAGAAAGACAGAAATATTTTTTTATATTGATGCTACACATCAAACAGAAAACTGAGAAAAGGGTCTGTGGTATTCCCTTTTGTCAAAAGGAGAATGCGCTGGTCTACACTAAACTCACTGGCTGGTGGGTGAAATACTGTGAGTTGGGTGGTTCTTGGTTATTGGCTTGTCTGTTATCCTTGAGGAAAAAATGAAATAACGTCCTTGTATAATAGGTACAGCAATACCTAAATTTCCAAAAACATTTGAGGAGAGATATAGGCAATATAACAGCAGAGTCTTCCCCAGAAGATTACCGTTTAGATTTGAATGACCTTATAACCATTACTCTAGCACCACATTTCAAGTTTTAGTTATTCTAGAAGAAACTAACCGCTTCCTGTGATTTCTTTGATTTTTTTGTTCAGCATCAGTGCTGCTGAAGCAAGCGGAGGAACTGGCAGCCAAATATCCGAATACCATCCCTGTCACGTTGGACGCTGGCAGCCAGGAAGGACATCTCGACTCTCTGATCAAAGATCATGACTTGGTCATCAGGTACAGCCAAAATTGTACAGTTAGCCATGCCCCCAAAAGGAGGCGGAGCCTAATAATACTGTCAGCTATTGTACAGACTGTTTTATTGTCCCTAATTGAAATGATTAAAGCCTGTAGCCTCACTAGCAGCCCCGTGAGGCTGTACTTTTCATTGGATGGATGAAAATGGAGTTTAGTAACCTATATAGCATCTCTGGGCTCAATTTAAATCGTCATTTGTTAAATAAATTAATTAATCAGCCGTCTGCCCTGATCTCACCTCCTCCCTCTGCTCCTCAGCATGCTGCCATATTCCTTTCACCCACTCATTGCCAAACACTGCATCAAGAGGAAGGTAAACATGGTGACAGCCAGCTACCTGAGTCCTGCCATGAAGGAGCTGCAGAGCAGGTGATGACCGAGCACACAACAGACAAGCAGGATAGATTTGCACAGTTTTAACACTTTTTGCTAATGTAATTAAATGTTTCCTGGATAAAACGTGTCATAAACAGCTTATTATCTAAAGCTAGATGTGAATGTCTACGTGCGTCTTTGTGTGTCAGTGCGGAGGAGGCGGGGATTACCATAGTGAATGAGATGGGACTGGACCCAGGTATCGACCACATGCTGGCCATGGAGTGTATTGACCAGGCCAAAGCTGACGGCTGCACTGTGAGTCTGCTTTCACCCTGTGTGTGAGAAAGAGATAATGATTGTTTGAACATACGCAGGCCTCCTGGCAGTCATATTGATCCATTAAACAGAGTGACAGTCCACGTGTTCACATTGCTGAATTTCACACAGGTTTTTAGTGCAGCAACAGCCTATGTCATGCAGTCAAACATGAGCTGATGTGAGACTTAAAGTTTAGGTCTCCTTTAAAACACATAATAAATTGGAATGCTATATTGAAGTTTAAAAAAATAATAATTGTAACCCAGCAACAATTTGTTGATAGACGGTAAATTAACTGACAATTTAATTTTTTGATGTGGTTCAGGTGGAGTCCTACAGCTCGTTCTGCGGAGGACTCCCTGCTCCTGAATGTTCAGACAATCCTCTTCGCTACAAGTTCAGCTGGAGTCCGTACGGCGTCCTCCTCAACACCATCAGCCCTGCCATCTTTCTCAAAGACAACCAGGTACAGAGGCCTCAAAAGACCATAAATTATCATTATGCAAGATTTTTTTTTTTTTTTTTTTTGTAAATGTGTTCTCGTAATTATAGTGCTTTTAATCAAGAGGAGAAACTGAATCTGTGTGTTTGTGTCCAGTTGGTGAGCATCCCGGCTGGAGGGGCTCTAATGGAGTCCACCATACCCATGGATTTCCTTCCTGGTTTCAACCTGGAGGGATTTCCAAACCGTGACAGCACCAAGTACTCCGAGCCTTATGGCATCCAGACAGCACACACACTGGTCAGAGGAACACTGCGCTTCAAGGTACAACACACACACAAACACACACACACACACACACACACACAGACCCTTCAAACTAATTAAAGAATAAAAAATAAATCCTTGTGTTTGTGAATTTGAGGGGGGACAAGCAAGGCCTTGAAACCTTTTGAAAGTAGACATAAGAGAAGTGTGCTTGACTTTATATATTTTGTATAATAGCAGAACATAAAGTTCTTTTGATATTTTTAATAACCTAAGAAAATAAACTACACCAAGCTAGTTGTGTGCAATTAACTTTGATCTGTGTCTGAGTATGCCTTGTTGGGTCTTTGAATTTATGACAGTTGAACCTGGAAAGTTCTTGAATTTGACTTTTGAGAAAGTAGTTACCTTTTTATATCTTGTCTCTAACAGAGTTTTACATGTGAGATTTAAGACAGCAGTGAGGCGAGGGCAAAGAAAAAGGAAACAGCAGTGCAACTGTGTGTCCTTGTAAAGTCTACGTCCAAATCAAACAGAAACAATAGTCTAAATAAGAGACTTTGAGTTTGAACAGTTTGCACCGTACAGCAAAAAACATTTTCCTCCCACTATGTTTTGTTTCTCCGTGTCACTGTGATCATTGCTTGTTCTTTCCCACAGGGCTTCTCGAAGGCCATGAGTGGGTTTGTCAAACTGGGTCTCATCAACAGCGAGGCCTGTCCCATCCTGAACCACGCTTCATCTCCTGTTTCCTGGGTAAGAACCTCGGCTGAGGGATCATTCAGTGTTTAAAAAGAAAGAGATGATGAATACATCCAAACACATGAAAGGCAGCCTTCTTTCACTAGTCTGTTTTGCAGCTCTTCCACTTGAAGCATCAGCAAGTGGTTTTGCTGAAGAGTCTATTACTGTCAATAGTTCATCAAGGCTGCAGTGAGCAGAGGCTTTCTGACACTGATGAGAATTTACAGCAGATCTTCTTTGTCATAATATATCTTTTTTAAACAGAGCTGCAGGTTCAGAATGTGTATCAGAAATGGAAGAAATCTGGGGTGTCCTGTCAGTTGGTAGAGCAGCCGCCCATGTACAAAGGCTTCAAATCCAACCTATGGCTCTTTCCCGCATGTCATTCCCCATCTCTCTCTGCCCACATTCCTGTCACTCTTCAGCTGTCTCTATCAGAAATAAAGACCCCCCCCCCCCCTCTCAGAGGTATGGAGGATGTAAAAAATAATAAACTGATGTGTTCTCTCCTCTCTACAGAAAGAGCTCCTCTGTAGGCAGATGGGATTGTCCTCTTCTACCTCACAGGATGCTTTTGAAGAAGCCGTGTATGAACGTATCGGAAAGGACAACTCTGAGATGAACAACCTGAGATGGTGAGAGACGAGAAGTCTATTCAGACCAACAAACGTATGGGGATTAAATTGGTCAGAACACAAACTCTCATATGTCTTGGTAATGACTGGGGCCTCCCAGGAGCAGCTGGAAACCACTGGTAGGGAGATGGATGTCTGGACTATTTTGCTTAGCGTGCTGCCACCACAACCCCAGCAGCAGATGGATGGCTACTTCACTGGCTAACCTCAACTAGTCTGTCTCTGACTGGTGCTTGTACAATTACTGGGGCTCATTTTTAGCTCATTTTTGTTAAATAGTTACTCTTTTTTTAGTTAAAGTAACTCCATATTTTAAATGCTTTACTATTTTTAATAGTAATTAAGTTTCTAAAAAGTTTAGTGTGTAGTTAATGTTTTTATTCTTGAATCTCAGCACTTTCTATGACACTGAGCAGTTGGTGATTGTTCTGTGTATGCCCATTTTTCTGTGCTGCTCGGCTCTGAACATATATGGTAAATGCTAATGTCTGCTGCCTTTGAAAGTTTGCCTAGGTACTATAGATGGCGGGCTGCAAGCAAGGCCGAGGCTGCTACTCTTCTACTGCACACTTTTTACACTGCGAAGTGGTGTAGCATGCACACTCTTCAATTTAAATCAACTTTTCCAAGGGTCTCTTCAGACCAAGGCTCCATGCTGTCATTGTTCTTCTACTGTTGGCTGTGAAGTGAAGAGGGCCATGCTGGCATTGAAACATAAATTCCTTCGACAGTAATAGTGAACTGTTGGAAACATTCCATCTGTGCCGTTAAAAGAGTAAAAAGCCAACGCGTTCGCAGCTCAAATTGAATGACTTGTTGTTCATTTATTCAATTCACCAGCAAAACAGTTACAAAAAGCAACTGCTCATCTCTTTAGATTTAGCCAAGGATGTGTGGGCCGCTGCAGCACTGCCAGGGTGTTAAAGCAGAGTAATTTTCTTTTTAAAGCTTTTAAAACAGCCTTGTGAAGGTTACTCTATTGTGAGGAAAAATCTTGTTTTTTGGTCTCTCTGTGTTCAGGTTTGGAATGTTGAGCGACGAGTCGGTGCCTCACGCCGACAGCGTGCTGGCTTCTCTGGCAAAACATCTGGAAGCAAAACTCTCTTTTGGTGAGGCACAAGCCCATTTTATTTCCATTAATCAGACGGACACCAGTACTAAATGTGATGTAAGTACACGAACCACTAAAGCCTTCTCTCTCGTGGTCAGATAAGGGCGAGCGAGACCTGGTCATCCTGAGGAACGACGTGGGCCTTCGCCACCCAACCGGCGAGCTGGAAACTAAGCACATTAGCCTGGTGGTGTACGGTGACCCAAACGGCTTCTCCGCCATGGCCAAGACTGTAGGATACCCAGCAGCCATTGCTGCTCGCATGGTCCTTGATGGTCAGTGACCTCAGATAATTTCTGTCTCTATAATTAAAATAATAAAAATACAATCAGAAACAAAAAGACAGAGAACATGTCTGAAACACACAATAGAAAACCTAATTAAGTTCACTATGAAAAAAAAAGAATTATGCTTACGGTAACCAAGAAATACTTAATGATACATGTAAGTGCATTTATGCATATGCAACTCAAACTTAATTTTTTGACACTCAGTGCCACTTCTCAGACTAGGTACAGGTTTTTAAAAAAAAAACAAATAATTCTAAAGCTAACGTTAGTTTGTCCTGTAAGTGTGTGAAGCTAACATTATTTGTCCTTCTGGTCAGAGAAGCTAATGCCATTTTGTAAAGTGGACTGACTGGACTGGACAGGTCAGGCAGCAGTTATAATGCTGAAGTAGTTTGAACCTAAACCTGTGCTTTTCCTCTCTGCAGGTGAAATCACAACAAAGGGTCTGGTGGTTCCGATGACGAAAGAGGTCTATGGGCCAGCACTGACCCGACTGAAAGAGGAGGGGCTTTACTTCATTTCCAAGAGCACCCTGCATGAGTAGAGCAACTCATATTAGACATATCAAATTTTGTTTCTCTCAACTGCCTTTTAACAACTTCAACCTCTTCTGACAGACTCAGACTCACCTGTCTGCTGACAATCAGTGTTTAATATAATACTGTTAATTCACTTACCAGACTAATTAAATACATATTTGTTATGTAATTATTCCTTAAATGTGAACGTTTAAAAGGTTAAAAAATGTAAGAAAACATTTTTTGAAAGCCAAAAAGAATGTTTTAATCCCCCCCAAAGTTATTTTTGTTCTACTGCAATGAAACTACAACTATTTGCTTTATAATGATGCTTTAAAACTAAGTTTGAGGAAAAAGTTGAAAAGGCAGCTTGTGATGCTGAGTAATCTGCAGTTTAATATTATCACCCTGAGTTAGGCTAAATTCGTCTGTGACAAACTGATTTTGTCTCATTGGTGTCGACTGTTTCAGAGAAATGTTCTTCTGTGAAGACTGATCAAACACTATTTTAGACATTAGAAATTTAAAGCATTAAAAGCAAACATCATTAATCAGGTGGAACTACTGAGTTAGATGTTTTTTTAACCCCTCATGCGATAATGAAACCAATGTTTTTTTATTGTTTTTATTTATTTGACTTGTTTTGTAAAATGTCAGTCAGCTAACTAAACCTACTAAACCTTTCTGAAGTTTGATTTTTTATCACCTCAGACGGAATCTGATTTCTGGATTAATTAAAAGAACCCCACTCAAGACTTCACGGTCCTTCACACTGTGAAGAAAGACCGTGCCCACTTCAGTATTTCTTCAAACGCATAATCCAAACAAAAGGCCAACATCAAAACCATGAGTTATTAGTAACATATCTTATTCACATGTTATTTAGTCTTTCACTGTGTTCTTAGGAGCGAGTAACAGCAGCTCCTGGCTTACGTTGAGCTCAGAGGTTCATGATTTTGAGAGTAATGCTGTATTTGCGAGACTTGTGTAAAGTTTCTCAGACGAGAGTTTATTGTTGGTCTCCTGAACGATAAATTATTTTAATTTGGGGGAATGTGGTGACCTTATAAATAGTTTATTACATGCTTTAATGGTTGAAAAAAGTTATTTTGCTTTACATATATAGATGTATTTTTTAAACATATATAAAACTTGAATCTGAATGGCACAAAGACTTGCTTCCAGATTTTAAAAGAAAGAATTCAGAAGACAGAAGTGCTTTTACAAATCCAGAAAAAGGGAACACATGAACACTAACAATCTGTCAGATGAACTGCTGTTATCATAGAATATTAATCTGAATATTGGTTTACCTCCAACATGAACACGGTTTTATTTTTGTTTGTTGTCTGAAACATTTGAGTTGACATTCAATTATAAAAGCTTGTTTTTTTGCTTTATGTAAATGAAAATGTTAGCTAAATAAAAGAAAAAACATTCTATGACATACTTTGTTCTCTTTTCAATCTTTAAACACAGATTATTAATTTGCAAAAGTAATATTTTCACACTTATTTATTATTTATTTATGAATAAGTGTAATATTATTTATCACACTTATTAATGCATCTCTTCAATGCAGATGCAATTAATTAGTAGTAGTTTATCAGCCTCTGTAATTGTTTATTTATCTCACGAAATTTTGGTAAACTCCAAATAAAATATTTTTTAAAGCTTAGACACAATATAAATTCTGTTCAGCTCCACCGTGTCAGGGTTGAGGAGTTACTGAAGATTTGAAACCTGCAGAGCAAACCAAAACTATCAGCACGGCTGAATACCAATACAGGAAATGGAATACCTTTTACCAACTTTCTGAACATCTTTAAAAGTTCCTGTCGATTGCTGAATTGTTTTTTTTTTCTTCATTGAAACCTTCACTCTTTGCTGAATTATCCTGTTCCAGAAGTCCTTGTGAATGGCTAAAGTCTTCCTTTGTTAGTGAACAAACTGTAGCTCAGGGTAAGGTGAACCAGCAGAGATGATCTTGAAGATACTCAGTTTTCAATGATATAAAACTTAGAAATGTTAGAAACCTTTCAGAAGCTGGAGCCAAAGGACGTTTGGCATTTTACTCAAATATAAAAACAGTTATAAAAGAGAAAAAATTCTCTCGGGCAGAAATTAGTCAATTGACTAATAATTTGAAAACGCTTGACTTGCTGTCTTGTATACAATGGTCTTATGTTGAAATATAAAGGGTCCATCCTCTAAGAAATGTGTATTTAAAATGGAAATAAGTCCTCTGCGCAGTGGTGGAAAGTAACTAAGCACTTTTACTTAACTCCTGTTGACTCCATGCAGTTCTGTCAGTACTGAAATTGGACCAGCGTGTAGAATTTAGTGGAATCCAGCCATGTAGTTGTGGATGTATAAAACATGAAGCAAGGTCTTTGAAGAGCTGTGAGGTTCTTGGCAGTCCTGGCTCAGCCAGCTCCCCACTACTGTATATGTGTAAAGCAACCACGCACACTTAATTATGCATACCTTTATACTTCATTTATATAATTTGACTTGGTGAATTATATTAAAAACCCTCAGCACAGTTGTCATTGATGAAGAAATTAGCTATAGAGACCAAAACTGCTTCTTGTACCAGACTGTAAACATGTCCATTTTTCTGCTGTGAAGTTAAGACATTTTGATATGTTGATTGACTCACTTTGTAACCAGCCTCAAGTGGCCGTTTAAGAACTGCAATTTTTGGCACTTCCTGGGTTGGATTCACATATTAAAACATCTAAATACTTCCACCACTGTGGTGATCTATGTCCGACTTTGAGTTCAAAGCCATATTCCAAGATTTTTTTTTTCTACCAGATTTACCCTGTAACAGGCAGTTATTGCTGCACTAACATGTTTCCTTTCCCTTTTTTTGCAAGTCACTTGGTTAAAAGCATCTGCTAAATGGCTAAATGTAAATGTAATGTGTCAAAAGCCCACATTTTGTATTTCAGATTCTAATCTGCTGCTTCACAGACTCCAGCTCCTCCCCTGAAAATAAGACAGTTTGTTTCTGCTTGATTTAGAGGCAGCCATGCAAACTAGGCCACCAAGCAGGGGATAATTGGGCATGTAATTATAAAAAGTCAAAAATGCAAATGAAGGTATGGATATGGCAGCAGGTCAAGACGACGTCTGGACACTTGACCTATTTTTGGTCCTGAAAAGGCACGTTTCTTCCAGAGTCTTAACCCAGATTAAAACATGGGAAATCAATTGGAATAACCGGTTCAGTGTAGGGATTAAATTATGACTCCATAAAGGAAAAATACATAATCCACAGGTCATACAGGACTCATCAGCCCACGTCTTTATTGTTTCTGTTTTTGTGTGTTTCATTAACACCTCTCTCCTGTCAGGCTCGTGGGGGGTGTTTTTACTCCTTCTATTGTCTTGTCGTTGTCACCTCTGACCTTCGGCCTCCTTTCTATTGGTCGTCTATGAGGCTGCTGATGGAGGAGCTGAAGCTCATTCTGCTGCCGTAAGTGAGCTTGGATAAACACATCAACTAAACGTAATAGCCCACTTTATCACCCAGTGTTTGGTTGCCTGTCCTCTTAGGAATCACTGGGATGGGCAGCATTGTAATGATCTAATAATGTGTAATTACTAATTCTGATCCAAATACTGCACTGATAACAACCATTTTATTGTTAGTAGCTTATCATATTGTGAGCAAAATATTACTTATACTATAAGTAGTCTTTAGTGTTTCCTGTATTTTTTTCCCCCTTATTACCCAATACCATGCTACTAACAAGTTATTATTTTAATTAGATTTAATCACCGTTTTATTATCAAAACATTACCTCAATATTACCATGTTAATACTGAGCTGTAATGTAACGAGTTACCTGGAACAGGACCTGGAAGTTCTGCTTTCACTTCAGCTCTGTATGAATATCATATGCTTTAACGAGTCTCAAACTAAGCAGCTGAAAATTGCTCATAAGCAAATAAACTTGTATGCAAGCACATTAGCTTGCTAGTGATTTCTAACCTCTGTCTTTGGTGAACATGAATCCTTTTCTTGGTGAAAATGTGTTGCTACAGTATAGTTCTGCACACAGTAACAAAGCACTCCAGCACACTCTTTCTTTGGTGTTCTTCCGCTTATTTAATCCCCTAGCTAATAATCCAGCTGTGTTTTATGTCCAGCTAAAAAACAAACATGTCAGGACCCCATGCATCACATTTAGTCTGTTACAAAATCCAGAATATAAAAGCATTAATGTTCTCCAACTAAGCAATTAGAATTAAACCATAACATTTGAATGCACTAAAAATGGTAAAATATAAAAATCTAAAAGTATAAATAGAAATTTGGTCCATCGAGTTGATTACTATAATATTATTTACATTAGATTATTATTTTTATTATTCCAGGCCCTTATTTTATATTTGACTTCAATAGCACACTGCTGCTACCGTTGTGATGGTATTTACAGAAAGGAGTTCAGTGCAGGAGCTCTATAAAAGACAAGCTAACAAAATATCTCATTTGATGTAAAAAGATGCATTTTTTTTCCCTTTTTCCCCATTTGGCTCAGTGCCAATAAATACAAAGGTCTAGGAAAAGTTTGTTAGTTGAATGAAACGTCTTAGGACAGTACAGTGTTAAAACATCGGACAGTTAGTCTACAACTTGTATCAAAGTTAGAAGTACAGGATGAAAAATACAAAAAGGCACACATTACAAAAGGGGAGTCCAGATCCAGCGAAATAGAAACTCGTTCGGTACGTGCCAGCCTCAAACTACAACACAGAAGTCCTGAACAACGACGATTTAGTACTTGTAGCATGAGTCTGGCATCAGGAGAAGTTCTGTTGGGGGTTGAAGAGGAAAGACAAAATGCTGTTGCTCTTTTGTGAAAGTTAAACAGGAGTTCTTTGTGGGTACTTTTGTGGTGGTTACACCAGGGACTCAAGGCTCTCTGCAGTACTGGCAGTTCCCACCACGATGGTACCGTTGTTGTCAGAGGACTGGAGGGTTTTCTTGTCTTCTTGTGTCCCAATGAGACTCAGCATGGCTTTGTACAGGAACTGATACTGCTCCTGTTAAATGACAATTGTTACATTTGAGTGCATTGGTATCACAATATTATTCTGGTAAAGTGTGCTCAGTTACAGGTCCATCATCTCTGAAAAAAAATCCTGGGTAAAAAAATCCTGTATGCTTGTTTGTAGACAAATGTTACATCTTCAGCTGACTGTGTTTAAGTTAATCTAGTCTAGTTATTTGACTGTTTTGCTCAGGATAACTCTTTGGATTCTTTGCCTTAACTTACTGGTGGACATATAGCTTTAGTTGTTGCTAAACAGCAAACTTCTAACAGATTTGGAACTTGAGGCACTGCTCCCACTGGTCAGAGCTAGAGATGTAATATTAAAAACCGGCACTCCCCTGGTGCTCTGAACTCACATTCTGAGCAGAGTAACTTAGCGTTAGCTAACTTAACTGTCCTGTTATTAAAGTGATGGACAAAACTATGAAAATGCGACCAACATTGTAATAAGCTGGATTATCCTGTAAAGTTAAATTGTAAGTCACACAAGCTGTGTAACAGACAGTATATTATCATCAGCGTATTATGAGATAGACGACAGCCTTACAATGTCACTGAAGATTCCTGGTCGCATGAGATTCGTCAGCTTGGCCACTTGGAAGACATCAACCGAACCTTCAGCCTCCAGCTGGCAAGTCAGAGACGACAGAGCGCAGAACGTCCCTGCCGTAACTCCACCCACACTGGGAAAAAATAAAAATAGATAAATCATGCCTACTCTGAATTTCACTGTAAAATATCAGACCTGAAAAATCCCCTAAATGTTATTCTAATGGTGAAAGGTCTTACTCATCGTGGACCACAGTGGGGCCGTCCTTAGCAGCACTCTCCTCTTTGACCAGGTTGAGGAGCTCGAAGGTGTTGCTCATGGGACTGTCTGGGTTTGGCCAGCGGGGTGCACGGTAATGTTTCACCTCCAGAACGTAATCATCCTATGAAGATAAGGAGAAAAAAGATCAGATGTCTGTCACAAGTTGTAAGAGAGTTTTAAGAGTTTTTAACCTTTTGTCTTATGCCTCTAGTATGTTTTTCACAGCAGAAAACCGTACACTGGTTTGTACTGTGCAATACATGATAGTCTGATAATAATATAATAATATAAATCTCACATCGTATTATTTGACTTCACATTTTCATATTATGTCGAATGGATGGTTGAGATGTGAAAGATTCTCATATTTATGACATGCAATCTCAAGATGTATAATTGCATACTTGCAGAGTTGGTTTTGTATACATCCATTCAATTTGTGTTTAATTACCTTCCACCATTCATTCAACCATTTATTTAATGTTTGTTGGCCTTTTCAAGTACCTTTTAATTTAGCATCAATACATCTGAGCGTTGTGAAAAACTGTTTACCAGTCATAATTACATGAATTTTGACATGAGTGCTGTCTAGGGCAAGGAGGAATGTTGCCATCTCATCACAAAACTTGTGCCACTTGGTGTTTTTTTTAGATTTTAAGAAGTAGTTTATTCTAATACTCAGCTGCATCATTGAACATGGCATGTGCATGTTGCCTAACGGTCTATAGTCTTACCAGTGGTGAGTATAAAGTTTGTCCTGTGGCACTAAAGGAAAGGTGGATGGGGATATAAAAGGGTTCATCTTCAGGTGAGCAAGGACAGGACCAGCTTATATATTTTATTATCGCGGACCAAAGATTTGGTGAGAATTTGTCCTGATGTTCACACTGTTTGTACTTTTCTATCCAGGTGAATGAAGGTGAATGTGATTTAGTTGAAAAACATTTCATGGCAGCAGTGTTCAGGGTCATTCAAATTATTCAATGATCTTGTGGTCGAGGTGAAGTTGTCCCAGGTTGCACTTACTTGTGTAGCTTCCAGTACATAGTCCTGGACCACCAGCATGTCCTCGTTGGCCAGACAGATGTGATTCTCAGTCCTCTGAGTGACAGTGAACATCTCATAACTGATTGGCTGTCCTTTACGGGGCCAAGCATCACACAGCTCTGCTTCCTCCTCCGTCTAACAACACAGGAAGTCGAGAGTAGCAATGAGGCAAAATGGCATGAACGTAGCATTAACACAGGCATGAACTTGATCTCCATGTGAACATTTTGCTTCCTGAAACAATAATAATAATAATAAAGAAATAACAATAATTTCCCCAAATGTTTAACTTTTTATTCTAACTTGAATGTGAACAGACATAAAAGATTAATCACACAAAGTTTTGTGATTAACATTATTTGAATTTAAAAAACAGTTCCTCACCTCGGGTGACGCAGTCCCCAACAGTGATACAATGACTTGGGCGTTGTGGTCCCAAATCATCTTCCAGAAGTCTTTTATGGTGTCAGGCAAAGGATTCTGGGTGATGATGAACTCATTGCTCTGCCTGTAACCCTGCAGGAACACAACCATACACAATATTGGTGTCAAGAAGTATTGTTCAAGGGCAGCCTATTAATAAATTAAGCAAGAAATATCACAGCTACACAAAGGTGGAGATAGTGATTCTTAAAGGAACAGTATGACTTTTCAGGAACAGTGGACATATCTCTGTCATCAGTTTGAAAGATTTAAACCTGAGCAGAATGTATTTGTTCTTACTGTAATGTAAGAAGCATTAATATAGTCTGATGTTTCTCCGGCCGTCGTAGACAGGCGCACTCTCGACCTCTCAACTGCAAAGACATAAAAAAATGTCAGAGTCGTGCACCTTTCATGCACATTAGCTTCTTCTAACTTGAGCATAGATTCCACAATAACACCATGCTGACTGACGTCTTCTTTTCCCTTTAAATGCTGAAGCTCCTAAGTGGGCAAACATGTTGTACTCACTGGGTATCACAGAGCAGTTTCTGTTCTTGCTGCGGTTGCAGTCCTGCAAAGCTACAGAGTAATCGCATTGCTTGACTCCAGAGTGACAAACCAGCTGTGGAAAACCAAACATCTCTTAGTGACTAAAGAGACATCTTTTAACCATTCGGACACAGACTGAACTGTTCAATGAGCTGCTCACCTTGAATTGTTTGTCCAGGTGCGTTCTCCCAGCAGGCCCTGGGATCAGCAACTCATCCACATACCTGTGCAGGTGAGCTGCCACCACCTCTGTCTCTCCGGATAAGATGGCTTCCACCAAGGCATCATGGATAAAAACATATTGTTCCTGCAGGGAGGAGACAGATGGTGCTGAAAAAGTCTAATTCTTATTGCGACCATTAATATGCTGTACCCATCAAGAAATGTAGGAGCCCTTCAAGAACAACATAGAATTATATATAAAACGCTAAATTTGAAATGATTTATGGGCAAATGGAAAGAAATCAGTCTTGTGAAATTTGTATTTCAAGTAGCATATATCCACATTCACAGACTGTGATCTTTGAAATTTTTTTTTGTATCAGGGACTCTTCCCAGTAACTTTTATTTTGGTGACTGGTCAAAAGATGGCTTATGCATCCAAGTTTAAACTTGAGGGAATTTGTTTGAAATGTTTATGTTTTTAGATGTCAGGGTTGTATATTGTTATATTATTATTACTATTTCTTTTAACATTCAAATAATTATAGTTTATGTATACTGCTGCTTCTTAACACTTCTTCAACAAACCTAACAATACCAACTGCCATCAATTAGAAAGTAAATAAATGATTATATTTTTCAGACAGACAGACAGACAGTTGACCTCTGACCTCTGTCTGAACCAGGTAGTTCCTCTGTGTGCGGATGTGTTTGAGGAATCCCGTGATGTTGACAGTGTTCTCGTCTTTTATCTGCTTCAGCATGCTGTCCAGGACGATGTATGTACCCGTCCGGCCGACGCCAGCACTGCTCATCAACAAGAAAGGAAAAACAAGATGAATCCAGGATTTACTGACGTGATGATATAAATGAAAACAAAGCTTTTTATCAGGTCTTACCTGCAGTGCACCACCATTGGCCCCATGCTGTTCATCCTGGCTCCAGATGACTTGCGGACAAAGCTAAGCAGAGGAAGAGCGTACTCTGGGACGCCCATGTCGGGCCACTGGGTGTAATGGTATTGTGTCACCATCCGTTCGTTGCTCCGTCCCTTCTGGGAGCCCTACAAGAACAAACAGGAAGTGATGAAACAGCAGGAACTGAAGTCTTCAGTCGCGTCATTAAATGTGCTGGTAAAGTTAAGGTAGATACAGTATGTACATTAATGGCTGTGGAACATTATTGGGTCATTTTGCATGTGTGAATCATCCTGCAGATGATGGTTGAATTTTTAATCTACTTTACTTTTTATATTTCTCAGTTTGTTTGCTCCATTATGTGCATCAACAGTAATATTTTGTCAACTAAATGCAGCTACTACATCCACTGTGATCCGATTGGCAGTTTGACAGACCTTTTTGGTGTGGGTGTTCCTGACAGTGAACGTCCTCTGGGTGTAATAGGCAAACACTCTGCTACTCTTCACTGTCACCAGGTAGCTGCCGTACTCCTCCTGCACCTCCACCGGCCAGTACTGATCACACTTCCTCTGAGGAGACAATCAATGCATCAAAATTTTGAAAAGTTTTTTTTTTTTTTGTACTTTATTGCATGGGAATAAAAACTGAGACATAATTCAAATTCAATGTAAAAACACTGTCTCTGTAAGTTGACAGTGTATCTCTCAATATCAATCAGATCATTAGATCATTTGCTTCACAAACATAGATATAAGACTGATCACTCACTCTTCCCTTCTCCACCAGGTTGGTGATCATGACGATGATGCAGACATTTTGCTCCCAAACCATCCTCCAGAAGTCCTCAGTGCTCGACCTCAGAGGACCCTGAGCGGCGATGTATGAACGAGGCTTCTTGAATCCCTGAAGAAACACATAGCGGCACCTCCTACATTTTAGCATCGCAGTTTTCATAAAGTTGTGAGACTCACAAAAGACAGATTGAAAAAATAGATAAAAGAAGAATGTTTTTCAGTCTTTCATGGCAATCCATCAAATACTTGAAATAGTTGAGTTGAGATATTTCAGCCTGGATCAAAGTAGTGAATCGTCCAACAGACCATTTCCATCAGCATGGATAAGCAGAGGCCGAGATAGCCTCACTTTTAAAGTATCAAGTCCCAAAAATACTCTATCCTGCAGCTGTCTCCCTGTCTGTCTTTCAAACTCCACATCTCAAATTTAGGTGCTAAGGTGCCAGATATTCTCAGGACTTTGTGGAGACCAAACCAGAGCTAAGAGGAGAGTAAACTAGATCCATCATATGGCTACAAACACAACTCTATTGGGATGGTAATGTTGGGTCTGCTGGATATGGAAGTAGGTGAGTAGGCTGACAAACTGATGGAAAAGCTAAGAACAGAGACAAACGAGAGAGTAACTGAGCAGGAAGGCACTGGACAAGAGTTGGACTTCTTGCTGTTGGACTAGCAATATTAACTGGCTGCTATGTTTGTGTTGTTGGATTCGCTTGACGTTTGGTGTAAGCAACATTTTTGAGATTTTTGATCATACATCATACATACATACATACAAACATTTACTAATTTCTTTTTTTTTTAGTAAGAGCTCCACTGGAGTCTGAGTACTATAACTAAGACTGATTTAAAGCCTAGGATCTGTCACACCAGTATGTCAAGTTTGAGTTTTTTTCCTGTCTCCATGTTTGTTTTGTGACTTCCTGTTTTATTTTGGAAATTAACTCTCCTCTCGTTTCAGGTCACTTGCCCTTCCTCATGTGTCACCAGTCTGATTGTCTTCCCTGATTCCTGATTGTGTCCACCTGTTCCCCATTACCTCCATGTGTTCATATAGTCTGCGTCTCCCTTTGTCCTGTGCCAGTGTGTCATGTCCTGTGTACTGATCACCAGTGCTTGTCATTGTCAAGCTCACAGTCTAGTATCGTAGTCTAGGTTTTTGTTTTTCTGTAATTCCTTGTAAGAGTGATTTTTTTTTTTTGTTGGCTCTGCCTTCAGTAGTATATTTCGTAGTCTAGGTTTTTGTTAGTTAGAGTGTAGTTTGAGTTTCTGACCATCCCTCGTCGTGAGGCGCCTTTTGTTTCCCTCGGGGTGTCCGGACACAGAATAAAGATCAACTGCTTCATCCCTAACTCTGCACTCGAGTCCGCTTCTTTTGTTTCCCTCGTGTCAGGATCTTCAGTCTCTGATCTTTTATTTACTACATACCCACTTACCTGCTTGAAATTACATCAAATTATATCCATTCAGTCAATGAGCATATGCTGTTCATCTCTGTCATGTGTTATTGTATTTGGTTTTCTATTTGTCCTATGTTCTACTGTGTACTGTAATGACTTTATTGCACAAATAAAATTAAAAAAGATTGATTTAAAAGAAGTCCTTTTCACAATAGGATCCCTCAATTAAACAAATGAAAATGAATTAATTCATCTCATTAGACACATTATCACAGTATTTCAGATCTATAAGGGTGAATTAACATTTTATTTCACCAAGCTGCTTAAATTTATATTGAAACTGCAAAACTGTGAGAGGCACAATGTGACTACGTGACTTTCATTCAAGACTTTCTAGGAGTTAAAAAGAAGTAGATGATGATGACGATGATGATGATAATGATGAAGAAGAAAGTTCATTATGAATGTAAACAATGCTGACTTCAAAATTTAGCTTTGTAAATGTTTTATGAAAAAGAAAATGCATTCAGTAAGTTTGTTAGAGCTCAAGGCTTCACATAATTCATTTTGGTGATAATCACTGAATGTAAATATTAAAAAGATGGATGCCACAAGGCAACATTAACAGCATAGGATAGAATGTCTCAGCAGAGGGCAGCATTCAATAACTCACTTTAATAGTTTAATAACCTTCACATGACTGACAGTGTGAAGTTATCTTCATAGTGTAAGACCCAGACAAAAGTATAACTTTAAGAGATCCTTAACCCATACATTCTTGTAACCTACAGGCTGGCTCTCCAGAGAGGTCATGAGAGTCACTGTTTTGTTTTTTTTTTTGTCTCCTCTGCCTTTCACAAAACAACTAGATACTGGAAATGAGATTTTAATGCTGCAGTGACAAGAATAACAGACAACAATGCAGATCCCAGCTATGTCAGCATGTCTAATGAATAGATCAAAATTACATAGGGGGTGTGCTGACATTGGTTTCGGAAGACAGAGGGAAAAGTGAATTGGAGACTGAGAATAGAATGAAATAAAACTTGCGGGTGAGGATGAAGAGCTCAGTCTGTACATAGCTTAGAAATAGAAGTGAAAAACAGGATGAAACAGGCTTCTTACATCCACAAAGTTTGCGTTTATGTAATCCCTCGTCCTTCCATCTTTGTCTGCCTGTGGCGCGAGTCGGACCCGGCTGTGGTCATCTGACAAAAAATAGAGCAACATGTGATCAGATCAAAAAAATACTTCACTTTGGTTTTAAATTATGTATAGGTCTGGAGTTATTGTCGACAAATCCCATGAAAAGCCAAAAAACAACAATGTGTTAACCCATCTCAACACCTTCTGATTTTCTCTTTGGGCACTCAAGTCCAAGCACATTTTTAATAATAATAAAAAAAAACCTCACAAATGTAATTTAATTGTTTTTTTGTTTTTTTAAAAAAGCCTCAGTTATTTCCAAGAACAGGTGCTCACTGTGTTTTTTAGCAAACGATAATCAAGGAGAAGGAAATAGTGCTTGTGTTGGGGACTATTTCCAGCGGCGGACATTTGGCGCTCTAGTGAGTTTTTGGAACAGCACAGATGTCAACATATGAATGCAGATAACTCAAAAGCTAATAAAAAATTGTCTTCAGAAGATAGCCGATTGCAAATTCCAAGATTGCATTTCAGCCAATGAACATGACTGTTGAAACCAAAGCCAAAGTCTTGGTCCCTTCCCTATAGATTCTGTCAATGAAAGCTGCCACACTATTACTACTATTATAACTTTAAGCCTTGATATAATCTGAACACATAAGTTATATAGAAATTCAGCCTCAGTACTGTGCCGTAAACATCTTTATTTCTACTGAGTCTCCAGTTTTCAATATGGGGATTGACTTATTTTGTGGCCAGCCTCAAGTGGCCATTTGAGGAACTACAGTTTTTGCCAAGGTTTTCTTCTGCATTGGAGGCTCAATCAATAATAATAATTTAAAATACAGTGTAAATGTTGGTCATGAAGGAACATGTCAGTGTGCAACAGTGTGGCTCACTGGTGTGTTTTTAATATATATTTTTTTTACAACAATGGAGCAGTGTCACATTGATACACACATGCAATACTGTTCAGTGTTGACAATAAGAACAACAGTAGAATATTACCATATTTTTCTAAAGTTACTAAAATAAACACAGAGTTTCGTAGTGTTAATGAAACTTCCTGTGGGAACATGCAGCGAGGACACAGAGTGGACTGTACTCTAGTCTACTCACAGGCCAGGATGTTGCTGTATCTGTTTTTAGTCTTGTTGTCAGGATGGTTGGAGCTGTCTGTTGTCATCCCCATGTCCACCGTACACGCCTGAACCTCCTGAAAACACACACACAAAAATGAGGGAAGCATAAATCCCTCAATGACAAGAGGTGGGAAATACTACATTACTGCTTAAGTTTAGTTTATCCATTCATTTGACAGACAGTCTAACTAGTTAATTTATAGATTCAACATTTACATTCCAAGGTAAAATATTACTAGTCAGCTGGACTCTGTGTTATGGAATTTTCTATTCTTGTAGTGTTCTGAGTGACACAGACATACTTTTAAATGGAATATAATAAAAGCACAAACATACAGGTTACATGAAGTCACATGTGGGCCTTGAGGTCCTCAGCAGTATTAGCTGTTTGTCTTTGGCTGGCAGTAGCAGGTCTTATCCTATCTCAACACTGTTGTGGCCAGGGTCAAAGGACTCTGGTGCTGCCTGCCAGCTTGCCACTGACATTCCAATCTGCATAAACAGACATCTGTGTCTCCAGACTTAATCATATTGATGAAGACACCATTCTTGGTAAAAGCATTCTCTTCTACCTAATTCTGGGCGTATACTATTTGTGGTATTATCTCTGGGTTTAAAGTCGATCACACCAGCATGAGTTGGGCAGAATGTGATACCGACTCAGGCACTTCTGATGCTTTATGAGAATGTCTCTAATTCTCCTTGATCAAGTGTCAATAAATAATACAGCATAAGACATCAGAGGCTCCTGAACACTTTCTTTCTTCCTGACCTCACCACTGACTTTTGGCTTCAGCAATTTCTCCACAACACTCTGTATCATTTGAAAGTTTTTAGGAACTATCTTATCAAACTCAATAGTTCATATATATTTATTTATAATATAAGATATAATAATAATAATTTAGAGTACAGTTTTTTTATACTCTGATGTGCTACGGACTCATGGGCACCAAAGTATTCAGATACCTAGCCAGATATGAAACATCTACTCTGCTGGAGTCACAGAACTTTGGAGATTACCTAAAGCATATGGGAGAATTTACTCAACCATGTAAATACTTACCCTAATCCATAGACTATTGAGACCACAAACTCGTGAGGAAACTCGTTTACTGTGGTGATTAGTCATTTTTCCATAAGACTCCATACGATCAGACTTTTTTTTTTTGCAGGCAATAAACTGCCCCCTTTTGGCCACTGGAAATAATGCAATTTTGTGTTGACTTGACTTCACAGACCTGGAAGCGCAAAGCACTAATTATATACTGTAAATGATTTCTACTTCATTAAGTTATTACTTGTTCAAACAAAAAAAGAGGAAGAGAAAAACTTCTTTGGTGGATTTGCAACTGTGTGAACATGCATGACTTGGTCCAAACAGCGACCATGTTTGTAACATCCACAGTTCCACGTTAACAACACGTCGACAAAGACAAAAACAGAGCTACGAGTGCGGCAGCGTCCACCAGCGAATCAAGACATCAGGAGGAGAGCGTCTTACCTCGTAACTCTCCTTCAGTAGCTAATGATGAGGGTGAGGAAGCAGCAGGCAGGCAGCAAGGACGTTTCCGTGACAACACAGTCAACCAAAGAGGTGCAAAAATACAAATTACAAGACAAAACAGAAAACAACTCCGCACTAATTCATCTCACAATACAGATCATGCTACTGCAAACACAAAGGCTAAGTTAAATTAGACTTATTTAAAAAAAAAAAAGATTTCTCTATTTCAGTATAATTTTGGTGATCTGCTACTGAACTCAAGTGTTTATATCCACTCCAATTCACAAAGAAGTACACTTTCACTTCACTGAACTGACAACTCAGTATTTTTGAAAGTGGACACGTCTTCCTGTCTTTGTTCTATACTCCTATTAAATACTAATATACTATTTTCCTTCTTTGTCTCTTTACCTCACTTTTACTTTAGCTTTGAGATCTTTTATGATTATTATGTGAATCACAAATGTCTCCCTCCCTCTGAAGCCTTGTTGTCTTTGTGTTGATGTTTCCTTTAGCAGCTCTTTCATAATAAAACAAAGCGCAGCTCTGATTTGTGTCATGTTGCCTTTGAGGTCTGACGCCTGTTGACTGCTGCGCTGACAGTTGACAGGTAAAAGACACCTGACACGCCACTCACAATGAATGAATGAATGAAAGCTCTTCACAATGAGACGAAGCAGCAACATTAACGCTCCAGCTGATCATTATGGCACACTGTTAGACAACTGGAAGCGATAATTATTATATCATCATGTCATGCAGCATGCGGAAAACAATCAGACACAACCCCCCACAAATGCACACACAAACATACACCACAGACTGGTTTGAGACAGCAGAGATATAAATTTGTACATGTTTTAATGTCAGTTGGACTTAAAAATAGAAAAACAATCCAGTCTTTGTACCTCAAACTCTTGTTGGAAGCCATGGGTGTTGTGAAGCTCGGCCACGTGTTTTACAAACTCCTTCACTGGAAAAGCTGTTTCCTCTGGAAGATAATAATATAGGAAACATGATCAGCTATGATTGAAATCTATGATTGACCATCCGTTTCTGCTCTCGCAGTGGAAAGTGAGGACATAGTTTGGTTTTTCAAATTTGGTTTTGAAGTCAACTGAGGAGAAATGCTATTTTTCACACTGAAAAGTAGGGACATTTCTGGTCTGGTGATACGAGGCGATCGGCCCTACCAAGCAAAGCGAACGCTGATGAAAGCTGTTCAGACTCAGTTTTCTGATTAAGGTTACAGGTTTTGGTTTAAGGTTACTGTTGAGAGTAAGTATTACCCCTGAAGAGTATTCTCCAATTTTCAAAGTTTTCAGAAGGGAAACTGAAGCCTTATAATGCTCTCTCTAAAGCTGCAGTTCTCAAAGTGTGGGGTGCGCCCCACTGGTGGGGCACAGAGATGTGACCGGTGGGGCGCGCCAAATGGGAGGAAATTGTCTTTTTTATGCCTATGTTTATCCAGACATCCCAACTCTCCTGCATATTGATAGCAGCTCCCTGACACTCGCAAATGATCTCCCGGAATCTGGAGCAAGACCATGCAGTAGACTACAGAGTGACAGTCTATGTGTATGTTTGTGTGACTATAAATGCAGCGCATGTGAGAGCAAAGCGTCCTTATAGCTGTGTGTTGCCGCTTATTAGACCGATCACCCATGCTCCCATTCCTGGGGGTGACAGAAACGGCCACAGGAACCCCCAAACCTCCCTGAAATGACTTGTTGCAGGTTGGGATGTCTGCTTTATCGATGCATTTCGTTAATCGCAACAAAGATCATACATTCACAACAAAACACCCACAAACAAAGTAATTATTACTAGCCTACATGCAGCCTAAATTAAAACAACATTAGATATGAGACCCAGAGAGAAATGTAACCTGGAAGTGCCAAAATAACGATTAACGTCGGCATATCAACTGTAATGCAACAAACTTTCACAGCAGGCTAGTGTGGGCAGTAACACAACATGGTACTTGTCTTGCCAAAAGCATTGCCATGTGCATTTTTTTAACAGATTGCAAAGCAGCACTTTTATTTTCTTGGTATTGTCTCGGTTTAATTTGATGTTGATGTTAAGTTAGAATTTAGATACGACATGATGTTACTTGAAAATGTTAAGCTTGGTGTATTTCATTAGTATTGTGTTGGGGGAGACCATAGACTGATGTAAAGGCTCCAGTTTTCTGTTGAAAGTGGTGGTCTGACAGCAAGGTAAAGCTGTGAAAATGAGCTACATATAGTGTATATTTGATATAGATTTTTTATTTTTATGTGGCTAATTATCTTTTGTTGTTGCTCACGTCCACCACAGCAGTACGATGCTTAGTCTCTGTGTTGGTCCTCCTGTCTACCTCTCTAAACTGGAGGACGACTGCCATCTACTGAAGGTAACTCTATGGATCAGTACCTCATACAACCACACTTCAAATAACCCGAACTAACCCTTTAAGGATAGAGAGCGTTCTTTGTTGATTGTTTTATGACTGTGTGGGTCCTCATGTGAGAGAGTGTGTGTGTGTGTGTGTCTGTGTGTATGTATATATAGATGTATTACCAGATGATAATGCAGCAGTTGACGGTGCGGCGATGACTCTTGGTGATGAGCTGTCGTCAATGTAGAAGTGAGCCGTCTGAAAACAGGTCCTGCAGATAAAACACACACACACACAGACATCAAAATACAAAAATGTAGAAATGTTGGAATTCGCAAAATTAATTAAAAGAAAAGAAAAAAATATTGTGTAGAAAACTCGTCCTAGTTTTTTTTTTTGTGTGGAAATTTAAAATGCCTCTCTCTATGTATGTATCTGTATTGTATTGTCACATCAGCCTGTATGTTTCAGAATCAGCTGAAAGGCAGAAGATGCTTTTGTTTTCATGTGACACTGCGTTGGCCCAGATTTTGGAGAATACATGGTAATCTTCCCAAAAAACACAGGGAAAAAAAAGATGTTCTGTTAATCCGTGACAAGTCGCCTCTGATGAACCTGCGTTGTCTCAGCCAGAAATGCTTATGAGAGATTATCACCGACAAAAAGAAACAAAACAAAACAGTAAAAGGGTTGAGCTCAGAGATTAAAGACGTGTTTTGGAGGAAACAAATTGTTATCCTCTCACAGTCTTTTCCACTGATTTGTCAAGTCCCTCCAACGTATAGGCCTGTTCTTACATCTCAAACATTTGTTTTCCACAGATTGTCAGGGTTTCACTTCAGTTTTGTTGTATTGTTTTATCAAAAGATACACAGAGCTGCACGCCTCTGTTTCCCTTTGTGTGAAGAACAATGCTTGAACTGTTCAGAAGACAATATATGATTTACATACAGTTTAAGTTTTTATGTAGCTCAACAGACAGAGCGAAGGCTCTTTAATGTAGAGGGTGTGCTGAATCTCTGACGTCTTTACTAATGTTGACATTGTTTGTTGTGCCTTTTTTTTAAAATAAACTATTACAATAACTAATGTCCATCTCATATTCTTCTTTAAGGTGACAAACATATGTGCTGTAAAATATAATTTTGGTTAACCTTGGCACATTTACAGTGTTTATTCATGTGCTGAGTCCCTGTTAAATAAGTGACTAAATGAATAAATAAATGAATGAATAAATGAATAAATGGGACAAAAAGGTATTTACAACCTGGATGTGAGTTTAAGATGTTTCACCAGTTCCTCAACAAAAAAAAGTTAAGACAGCCGTGTAGTGCAGATTGTATACTGGAAGCGTCTATGTATGAAGGGCCACTAACCAAGCTGCAGTTTTTTATGAGTTGGAGATGAGAACATGTTGGTATAAGAATATCAGAGTTTCAGATAGGCTTTATCAAAGTGTGCCTGTCACCATGTAGCTGCTGCGATGTGGAACGTCCTTTTTGATGATAAGATGAACCTGTTTTACTGCAAAACTACTGAAAGTGAGAGGAAATCAACCAGTTTTGTTGTTGTGAGTATATACCAGAGTATAAGTGAAAACCTACAGTGGCCGGGACCAGCCATTGCTGAAAACAAAAGGAACGCCACTGCAAACAAAACAACAACAATGATGCAAATAAAAAAAGCCACAACAGAAGTGAATTACCGGGGACGTTATTGTCGGTGCACCCGTCTTTTATATTTGAGAGAAGAAGAAGAAGACTAAGAGAGAGAGAGCGAGAAACAGAAGAAGAGGAGAAATTAGAAGAAAAACGAATGAACAAATAAATGAAAATGTTGGTACTGTCGCTATGTGACTGTACTTGTCAATGTGTTATAGTTAGGCCATGTAGCCAAACCTGGGGCTACTGACCTTGTACATCATTTTTTGTCTTAAAAATCACACATGGTTTGAATTGTCCTGAGGATTAGGAAAAAGGAGCAGAAAATTACATGATTTCATAAATGGAAATATAATTTTACTGATAGAAAGCTAGTCTTCCTTTGGATTTGTCCCATGAATGACTTGAAAGACCTGAATGGCTCAGATGGATCAGTGTTGTTAGCTGTTAGCACCAGCTTGAGCTAATATACTATGATGTCAGAGAAGCTGCTGCTGTTGACTTTGTTCAAAAGTGAACTTCCGTCATAGTGACACATTTCATCTTTTGTTTGATGTAGTGAGACACGTTAGATTACCGGTCAAAAGATGCAACTCTGCTGCTGTTCACTGGCCAACTTAGTGTAATTAACTGAGACTGAGATGACTTCATCTGATTATACTACTGTAGGCTGTAAAAAGAAGCAAGAACAGCAGCTGCTCATTAACAAACACACATCTAATATTTCAAGCTTGTTTGGCAGTGAATACGTTCTGTCTCCTCTCAATGAAGTTTGCCTGCAGGTGCACAAAATTGTAATTAATCTGCAGTGACATTTCTAGAAATAATCATTTTGTTGTAACATATAAACCCTAAACTAATTTCTCTTAGTCCTGCACTTGCTATGCATCTCTCAGCTTGTTATAAACTTTGACCAAAATCCCCTCAAACTGCTTGACCTCAAAAGCACAGCAGCAGTGTCCAAATGAGCACCGTGTCGTCGGGCAGAGTGAAAAAGGACACGACACCGGCAGGATTAGTGCAGTTTGGCCTCCTGCCGCTCGCCCTACAAGACGCTGACACGATTCCTTCTGTCCGACATAATCAGACGGATGTCCTTTTCTATCCCCCGACCCTCTCTGGACGCTCTCTGCTGAGTGGACGCTCACAGTTCTGCAGCCAAGGTACATCCTTCACTGAGGATTAATCCCCCTGCTCCTCAGATTATTACCAGCTTAGCACTGCTCAATCTTGGAGATACAACAACAAGCAGGGCGCAAAACAAGAACAATATGGTGAGTCCTCGGCCTGGCAGATACAGTCTGGGGAAAAAGTACGACTAAAAGTGTTTACACTGCGTTTGACAGCATGTCCTTGATTGGATTTCTGAAGTTGGTTATTTCACGGTCTGAGTGGGCAGCAGGGTTTTTTCTTCCCGTAGAGCCATAGATGTTTTCAGAACAAAAAGAAAAGAAACTTCTGGGTTTATGCCCTAAAATAAATGTACTTTTTAAACTATTCTCAAAGAAACTTTTGTTTGCTCCAAATCCAGTATTTCAATCAAAAACAAACAAAAAAAAACAGTATCTCTCAAGGTCAACTGAGCGAGAGGAATAAAAAACACTCTGTCAAAAGCGAGTGGCGGTGATGGCTGAAAGGCTTCTTTCAGTCTGCCAGCCGCATCGACAGCACGACACAGGAGGTATTGTTTATCAAGGGGCTGCTGATGAACAAACACACACACTGACACACAAATAAAAACACTTGGCACAATGTAAGATCAAGATTGAGCTCATGTTTGAGGAGATTCAGTCTTCTGGCAAAAGTGTCCACTTCACTTCCCCTCCACCTACATTTTATGACATATGATGGGTTTGAGCTTTGACTTGGACTGGCTGTGTGTGTTTTGAAAAACACTGGACAGTCTATTCACACTGGCTCATACAGAAATGACTAATAAAAACGGGATGTTGCTGCAGGACAATGTATTGTATTGTATTATTATAATGTATCATTTTCACTGGATGGATTTTTATCTACAAACAGATGGAAGATGGATCTGCAGGAAAGTTTTGACACTTGTGGAAATGATTGTATTTAGATAAACACCAGCTGTGTTTCCATCCAAATGTTTTGGAAATTTTATCCATATTTTGAGTAAATCAGAAAAATACATTTTTAATGAATGCTTGTTTTAATCTTCTACCGTTATGTGAATATTAGTTGGGTACCCAATAAGCAGTAGGTGGCAACAATTCACAGAAAGCCAGAAGAAAAGACAGCAACACAGCAACACAGAAAAGAGGATGTAAATCTTTTGTTTGTTTCATGCATTGATGTTTTCTAATTGCGCAATGATCCTTTGTGGGTTTGGAACAAAAAAACATGGAAATGTTACACTGAAAATCTGTCCAAGTATAAAAGAAAATAACAACATTAAAGTATCTGGAATACACCTGTGCTAGTCTGTTTCTGTTCAGCCCCGAGAAGCTTACTGTTAGAGCATATGTAGGATCTCTTGGCTTCTCTTCTTTCACCAGACATTGATTGACGCCCCCTCCCTCTGAACCTTAGCTCAACAACACACACAACACACTAACACCTAACAGTGCTGAACAGTTTCATCTGGCTAAAATAAATATGATAAAGAGTACAGTCTAGACCTGCTCTGTATGGAAAGTGTCATAAGATCACTTTTGTTATGATTTGGCGCTATATAAATAAAATTGAATTGAATTATTTATTTTGCTTTATTTGATAGAGACAGCTGAAGAGTGACAGGAAATTTGATGGGGAATGACATGCGGGAAAGAGCCACAGGTTGGATTCGAAACCTGAGCTGCCACATCAAGGACTGAGCCTTTGTACGTGGAGCGGCTGCTCTACCAACTGAGCTAAACGACACGCATAAATTCAAACGCTGTTTACTGCTGGCAGTACACAGAAAGCCGCTCAAACTGTTATGTTTGACCATAACAGTAGTACTGACCTCCAGTAGATGAGGATACTGATGAGGACAATCAGGCCAACGACGGTGAGGGTGGAGATGACGGCCAGAGGAACCACAGCCTTCCTCTCTCTCTCCCTTATTGAACCAACTCTTGACTCATGGCTGCTGTTACTGGCATCTGAAGACAAAGGACAGGCAAGGACAGAAATGAAAAAAACTACAGTATGGTGAGAAAAGAAGTCAGAGCCATCACCAGTCTCTGTTAAATAAGTGACTAACTCAGCACATGAAACTGGAGGTTCACTATTACTGAGGAGAAGCTGCTCTGGTTGTAGAAATAAAATTAATTAAACTTTAGCCATTTGAATTGATTCTACATTTCAACGATTTTAGAGAAACTGATCATATTTTGTGGAGAAAATGTTTTCTGGTTTTCCCTTTGGCTGCAAGCTGCTGCAACCTAGGGCTGCTGTAAGCTAACATTAGTTCACTTAATTAGCCATGCTGCCCAAAGTATGCGCTCAGAACAAGTGTGATGCCAGAACAGGAGCCACTTAAGAAGAGGTGGATGGAGGACAGAGGTGAAGAGACCCAATAGAACGCTGATGGAGGAAGCTAAGGAGAAAGAATGAGACAGTGACCAAGCAAAAATCTGCTGGAAAACAGCTGGACTACATCTGGAAATGACTTTTAGTCATTGTGGAGAGCTTCATGTAATAAAAGTCTGAAAGACAGACTTAGCTGGACTTGTTAGCAAAGCTGTTGACTCGCTCTTTTTTGACCAAAAGTAATCATAACAAATATAAGTGTATAATTGTCCATATTTACAACAGTGATATTGCACTCTGAAACTGAGGATGCTAAATCACAAAAATACCAAATCTTACATGACAGTTCTTTAATGAATCCTAATTTCCTATCTGGTTAAATCAATTTAAATATTCAACAATCTTTACAAGCAACTGTACAAGTACTCCTACTTTACTGTTTCAACTGACAACCTAATTAATAACGTTTTTTTCTGTTCATTGGCATTAATAAAGTTCATAGCAGTTCAGCAGTTATTATTATAGTTTGGCTCCCTTTTTAAACATTTTTTAAAATTTAGTTTTTAATCATTTTTCTTTTTCTCAAGTTTTTATTCATTTTTTAATATTAAAATGGGGGCACCAATGCCTTACATTGACACAGTTGACCAAATTCACAAAAACATCAAACTCAAGGCATTTCCTGTAGTCATTTATAATTCTAATTTTATTTTTTATTTCAGTTAACTGAAACATTTTCCCCAGCTAGTTCTAGTTTCCATTAATTATAATAACCTTGTTCGGCAGAAGGGCGCACAGTTGTCTTTTTCACTGGTCAACACAAGAGTGTGTAGAGTGAAGAGAAAAATCTTTTATCTTAGGAACCCATACACATTTCATCTGGCCCTCTTGGCAGATAACATACCCATATTTGTTGGCTGGTTGATGCCATCATGTTCCATTCTCCGCTGTTTTTAATTAAATTTTTTATGATAGAAATGATGAACAAAACTATTAAAATAGTAATAATAGAGTTAAAGAGACGGGACACACTCGACGTGGAGAAGATGACAAACATTCAAATTTGTGGTGGTACCAACAAAGCAGAACCAAACACACCACACCATATTGGAGGCAATAGGACTGAATTTAACACAACCAATAAACTCATTTCTGCCTCCAGAGCAGCTTGACCTCCTTAAACTGTTTGCAGAACTAAAACACCAACATTCAGATGTTTAATAACTACTTCAGAAAGAAACATGCCCTGTATTAACAACCCAGCACTGAAACATGATATAGAACCATTCACGTTCACCCACCTGTGGCACTAAACTCATCACATTCAAACCACCTGCCAAACCACTTGAAAGGAACACAGAGAGGCACAAAGGCTCATAATCAAAAGTCCATCACAGATCAAACGAGAACACATTCATCAAACTGGAGTCAATCAAGCAGCATAATTATAACTATGAATAATGTGAAAAGAAAAAATGAGGGCTTAACCTGACCTCACTAAGCTGTTTCTGCTGAATCCTCCCTTTATCATCTGATAACCACTAAGGAAACCACTAGTATGGATTAGCCTTGACTGTGAGGCTGTTGATACAGTGGATATAAAAAGTCCACACAACCTTATTAAATTGTAGGTTGAAATGTTAAGACAGAAATAACAACAATGTAAATGTTCCAAGTTCAATGTGATCTTCCAATGAACAAAAATTCTAATAATTATTTCAACATTTTAAATAAAAAAATGTATAAGTCTGAACAACCTTTTATAATAGGTTCTCTATCTGCTTTCAAGGTTTCATTTCATTTCATGCAATGAAAGTCATTCTGATTATAACCAGATTACATTCAGCTTCTGCTATTGGATGTGCAATAATATTTTGGGGTTGTATCCTACTGGGAGAGCCATGGCCTACACAGAGTTACCAAAGAAACTGCAAGGTCTAAATGTATCAATTAGGAAAGGGGTATAAAAGAATACAGAAGGCATCTGATGAACCTTGGAGCGGTGTCAAAATAGTAACCCACCAACGTTGACGAGAGGGAGAGGAGAAAACTTGTAGGAGAGGGTACAAAGAGGACACTGAAGGAACTACAGGAGTTTGTGGCAGGTCACTCCTTGCATGTGATCACTATCTCCTGTATACTGCACGTCTTGGCTATTGGGTAGTGTGGTAAGATGGAAACTCCTTCTTACAAAAGGGAACATCCAAGACTCTCTGAATTATGCCAAAAGATGCATTTGGTTGCCCCGAACCATGTGGGGAAAATTGATTTTAAAAGATATTTTGATATTTTGTTAGTTTGACACAGAGCAAATACAGCTCATTATGCAAGGCACATCAGACTGATTGTGAAGGTGTGGAAGCATCATGCACTGGGGCTGCTTCGCTTCAGATGGGTCAGGGGCTTTTGTCAATATAGATGGGATAACGAATAGCTCCAAATGTAAAGATATTTTGGCCTAAAATCTGTGCAGAAATCTGAAGATAAGGATATATTCCAGATTCCAATATGACAGTGAACCAAAGCACACATCAGAGTCAACCAAGGGATGTCTTCAAAGAAGGAAAATCAAAGTCTTGGAATGGCCCATTCAAAGCCGAGACCTCAATCTCATCAAAAACATGTGGAGTGATCTAAAGAGAGCTGCACACAAAGGATCCCATCACAGTTTGAAGGAATTTTTTTTGCAGAGAAACGTGGGACAAAATTCCAAAGTCTGAATGTGTTAATAGAGAATTAATCACAAAGACTGCTGCCTGGGTCGGACTTGTTGCTATTGAATGAAAAATATGTTTTTGCTTGTTTCTACAAGTATTAGTTGAGAAGACAAATCCTAATAATTTATAAATAACTTTTTTTCCCCACTGGATTGGTTTGATGGAAGATCACATTAAAAAATGGAACATTTCAATAGTTGAAAATCTCTATCTTGACATTTCAATAACCTGCAGTTCCATAAGGGTGTGTAGACTTTTTATATTCATTGTACCTCTTCTGCACAATCTGTCACAGTTCAGTCGTGAATGGCTAGGTCAGCCCTATTAACTAGTTTATAGAGAGCCTGTTGTATGCTTCCTACTCTGTGCACGCTCAAAGGAAAACCCATTCATTTAATAATCTATTTGATAGATCTTTGTCTGCCACTCAAAAACCCTGGATACACTGGCGATGATAATGGTTAAATAAAAGGACCCGGACAGAAGAGGGAAAAGGTTATTGGTTTTCATGCAAAGACTGAAAAAACAAAGTGACTCAAAGACGATCTGATGAGAAGTGAAGACATACTGAAAAGATTTCAAATTAAATCATGAATATGGAGTTCTGTTACTGAACATCTGGCTGTCAGAATGTCAGGGGCGCAGATATGGAAATACACTAGGGAAGGTAAAATTTTATTTTTAAAAAGACCACGTCCGTATCTTTGCCTACTTTAGCCCAAAATAATGAACAATAAATCAGTTTTTAGTGTGACTTGCTATGTCCAAGCAGACATTGGTTTCCGTTCATTTCTAAAAGAAGTCAAATTGGAAAACACTTCATAAATCTGCCTCTTTTGACACTATCTATCCTTAGACTGTTGGTTCAAGTTTAAGACTTTAAGAGACCTGAAACTTGCTGCAGACCCCGTTATGCTGTAATGCAGTTGCACAAATATACCATTTTAAAAAACTATGCTTACTGTGCTTTAAAAGATGCTCTGACAAGCGAAATGTGTCCAAAAGCACGGCATTCATGAGCTCTGTCGCTGTAAAATGAGAAGGTTTCAGCCCAAAAAACAAGCAAATACAAACGTAAGTATGTATATGTATGTATAAAGTATAACATAAACAAATACATAGAGTAAGAAAAAAAAAAAAAAGTACGAATTTCCTTTTTGTTGCATGTAAAAGAAAGTGAAAATCCAGAGCGTCCTTGGACACAATAAATCATATCTTTTTAAAAAGTATTACAATGCATCTCTAAAGTAACTGCACAAAAACATGAAGGAAGCCATTGGTCGATTTGATGGATTATCTGTCTGCAGCAAGTTTTGAGTCCATGAAAGTTTTTTTGTTTGTTTGTTTGTTTTTATAGAAATTAATTGAAAATAAGAGCTGTCAGGACTGAAGAAATCAGTTTACAAACTGACCAAACCAAGATATGGTTCTGATCTAAAAGTCAACTGAACAGCAGAACTTTGAAGTATACTTGATTTGTTGTTATGTAAAATCACCTGTAGGGCAGTCAGTATGAGTGCTCCCACTAAAGATACTACATTTTATTCAGATTATTAGATACTTAAAATCTTCAATGGTTATATATAGATTTTTGTTTTTATCTATTTACTGCAGATTTCAAGCTCTTTTTCAGGCTGTACCGTACAATCAGTCAGGGATAAAATAGCTGGGGATGATGTTTGAACTCAGTTACTTTAAAGAGCTCTGCTGTGCTCTAGTGGCCATCATAGATATAACTTTTCTATGTTTGACGAGATTTAATTTTTTTTCTAATTGCTATTGAGGATTTTGGACTTTATTCTACGTACTGAAATACAACAAAGAGCGTCAATGATATAGGATGAGTGGCCAACGTGTAGACTTACAAGGATTTCAACATTCATTGTTGCACCAGCAAGGAAATAAAAACTTTTTGAGTGACTGAATTGTTATGCTCAGCCAGTGGAAACACCCACAAACAACCACAGGTGGAAGTGCACTATGATTCGTTATCAGTATTGTAATAATCAATACAATTATAATTTGGTGTCATTTGGACAGATTATCTACAGTACAGCGTATAGTTGACTTGATGTGTACCCTCTCATTTAAATATAAATGTTTTTTAACAAGGCCTTTAAACTCTGAATTTAAATTTAATAAACACAATATGTATTGCTGATAAATGCAGAGAAGTGCTCAAGTGGCTAAATATTTTTAAAGAAATTATGCATGTGGGTAGAAATTTGGGTGGGTAGAGATTTTGATTCATAAGAAGAAACAAGTGTTCTCAGATGGATGAAATTTTTTGTTTAATTTTTTTTTTATCCCAAAACATTTAGGGAAAAAAGTTTTTTAAATGTGTTTTATTTTAAAATGTATTTAGTTATTTAGTTAATGGACCGATAAATCTGCTGTTACAGTTAAACCTGTACACCTCAGAGGTGGTCTTTAAAACCAACATTAAAAAAATAAATTAATTAATAAATCAAAAATAAAAAGTACTACTACTTATAATAATAATAATAATAATAATACACATTTGTCAATTTGTAAATTTGTAAACAATCAAGACAAGTGGTGGCTCTTACTTTCTATCATATAAATGTATATATATCATGTATATATATATATTTTTTATTTTTAACCTATAGATTAATTCAGTGTAATGATTTTGCACTGAGCTCTGTGATAGACCGGGAATGGGATCAGGGTGTCCCTAAGAGTTAGGTTCCAGCTCTTCACAACACTAAAAGTAGTTCAGAAAATGGGAGGATTTTTTTGGATGGATGATTTAAGTCTCAACATGATGATGATGATAGTAGTGATGGTGTGTTCATCGAAGTTAATGGATCCTGCTTGGTAAATGAAACGGGTGGCGTTTTACCTTACATGCATGAAATTTCACTCTCACTTTCGCTTTCCCAGATAAAAAAATGAAGAAATGAAAATGTAGTTTTGTTGTTGATAGATGGTGGATTAGTCATCTGTTTGATGTCCAGGACTCTTCCTGCTCCCTTGGCATTTTTCAGATGTAATGCAGTTTTTTTCCCACACGGACGGCTTTTTACCTGCGACAGGCTCCTCTTCCTCTGACTCTCTTTCTGTGCGATCGGAGATACTGAAGTCAGAGGACGTCTCGTTGTCGTACAGGCTATCACCCTGCCCTGAGCCACTGTCCTCCTCCCCACCCAGTGACCAGGATGAAGCCGAGGTTACCGGAGGAATGGTTGGCATCACTGTGTCTCCTACCTCCAAGGTGGTGGTGCTACCACTCTCGCTTTCAAAATAAAACGCTGAGGAGTGTTCATCCATATCATCAGGGGTTTGACCCGACTCAGAGGTTGTAGATGGGGGAATGGTGCTAGCGACTTTGGTTGAATAAGGGGAAACACTCTCTCCAGAAGCTGAGGTTTGAACCCTGTCCCACTCCTGATCTACACCCTCCAGGGAGTCAAGGAACAGGGCCGAGCCAGAGGCACTGCTGCTAGTGTCTAACACTTGCCCTTCTGGGGTAGGGGTGAAAGGGGAGGCTGAGGGTGAGGAAGAGAGTGTAGAGGTTTGTGAGTTCCCGTCTGATGCCGAGAACCAGGGATTCCTGACGGCAGACGCTGTGGCTGCAACAGAAATGGGGAGGTCACTATAGGTGACTTGGAGAATGTGGGAGTGTGAAGAGGATGATGAGGGAGAAATAGTGCTATGGGAGAGCAGAAGATCATCTAATGACAGACCATTGGAACCTGTCACAGACAGAGAATGTAGAAGATTGTCGATACCAACACCAGAGGCTGACGGGAAGCCAATGCTAGAGTAAAGTTCTAAGCTAGCAGAATCCCAAGCTGAGGACGGCAGGGGCACATGAGGAGAGGCATGCAACCAGGATGAGGACACCGACGGCTCCAGAGAACAGCCGCACATGGAGTCCACATCACTAGCTAACGGAAACCCATCACCGCTGACCTCAGGGAGAACAGACTCTATTGTGTTGCCCGTAGCATACCTTGAGTCCTCAAACCCAGCTGAGAAAGAATGTGATAAACCTGGAGTTGTGCCAGAAAGGGTGAAGTCACTAGAGAGGAGGACTGAAGGTTGGAGGGTGGGGCTGAGAGACACTGTTGAGAGTGACGGATCCCAGGAGGATTCAGATGGTTCGGCAGTGACAGCGATCCCAGATGGATACGTTAGGAGAGGAGGGGTATCGCTAAATACTGAGGAGTCACCTGAAGAGGCCGATGAAGACCCAGACAACATATCACCATCATTATCATTATCATTATCATCGAACCCGACACCAGGAGAGACTGCATTAGTCTCCCAACTAGACAGAGGGTGCAAAGGGTGAGGGAGGTGAGGCAAAGTAGAGGCAAAAAGCGTGGAGGTTGAAGGGGGAGCTGGGTCTTTGCTAGCCAGCATTGCGGTAGCGGCATGCTGGGAGTCCGATGCGGAGGCAGACAACACAGGCCAAGACGAGGAGGGAGGGTCATGCAGGCAGGTGCAAGGGGTGGCGCTGGGGTCCGCAGTGTCACACAGAGGGGAGGAGGCGAAAGAGGAGGAGGAGGAGGGAGGGAGGACAGAGGGGCTCTCACCGTTGGACAGCGACTGTGTGGTCTGCAAGACAACGCCACTCAACTGGACAGAAGTCGTGGTAGATGAAAAATAAGGCATGCTGGGACTTGTGGGCCTACGTGGAACAGCTTCACTTGAGGAGAAGGGTTGGGAGGTTGAAGTTTCAGCCTGTATCTCTGGAAGGCCTTCGGATCCAACGGACACGGCTCCATCAGTGGTGGTGTCTTCATTTATGGAACCCACTAAGCTTTGGTCTGTCTCAGCCTGGATGAAAGATGACGATGTTGTTGTGCTACTCATGTCGATGTTATGAGACCTCTTTGTGGTCATGGTGGTGCTGTATGAAGAAATGCTTTTACCACCTTTTGTCTCTGCAGTGGAGAATGTAGGAGTAGTGGTACTACCAACATCTTCTGTTTTTTCTTTTGGACTGATGCCTCCATGAACACCATCTGTCTTTGTATTGGAGTACAAGGGAGTAGTGGAAGTGGAAATAAAGACTTCCTTGGTAGTTGTTGTTGTTGTGGGGACAGGGAAGGCGACATTTCCACTGAAGTCAGCACTTTCACTGGTTTCCGGTGACAGGGTGACCTCTGGTGGCTGCGTGGAGGTACTGTGGCGTGTTGTCTCTTGAGAATGGCTCAAGACTTGACCATACTGGGTGGACCTGACCCTGGGAACCTGATCAGTGGTGGTTTCTCTCCAACCAGATTCTGCTGTTGTGCTTCTGATGCCTGGTAGAGGTAAAAGACGTGATCCAGAAGTTGTGGTCTTTGGTGAGTTTGTAGGAATCCTGGCACGATCGTAATCCTCAGTTTGGACTGGTTCATTCCAAGACAGATCGGGTTCATAGTTGCTCTGTTGATGAGAAAAATATGTACAGACAGTGATACATAACAGTGATTGTTATAAGTAAACAATGGCACTCAGTGCAAGTGTTTGAAAGATATATAAAAGGTTTCCTTACGTCAGTGTCAAATTCATCTGAATCAGGGTCCAGTGCATTTTCTGAAAAGAGGCACAGGCATCATTAGTTATGCAAAATAAGTCAATACAAGAACTAAAGTGAATCTTAGAGAATGTCAAATTTGTATAATACTCAATTTAACTACTTTGATTTTTAAATTTCTCCTTGTTGGGTTGTATTTATGTTAATAATACTAAAGTCCTGAGGTTGACAATGTACAAGAACAAGGGTCAAACAATTTGAAACAAATCCCGGGACAAATATTTCTGGATGTTTCCAAAAAATAAGATAAACTCTAAGTTCAGTTTTGCTACATTAAACCTAAAAACTTGACAATGAAATCGGAATGTGCTGCTCTTGAAGGATGTACCTGTGTGAAATGACAACATGAGGAAATGGAAAAGAGGGAAAGGTTGTACACACCACTTCAAGGAGTATGTAGGTTTAAACATAACGCGAATGAACGAACACTTGCATGCAACAGATCAGACACGATTGGAAATTCATGCATCGATTCCCCCAAAGACACAAACAAACCTAGTAAACCAAACAAACACAGAAAACCTGAACAAAAAGCATTTGCAATTAATCGTTTTTCTGTTTCATCCTTCTGGTAAAACGAGGCGAGCCAAGGAAAGGAATTTGAACTGTCAGTCCTGAGCTACTTTTCACAGATTTTTTTATACTTTAAACAACCCGTCTGTCACCTAAGAGGGATAAAACAAACTCACAAACAGAGTTATTTGCAAATGCCACATATGTTGACCGAGCTCAGATGCACAGCACACAGCGGGCATGTCAGGGGACAGGTGGTGGTGTGATTCTTACCTGTCTGGGGCTAAGTCATACATCATGGTGACCAGATCAAACTGGTTTGTGAAGCATGAGGTGAGGTTTTACAAGTTTAATGAACTGGGTTTGACGGAAATGACTCAGGGTTTGGTGGAAAAGGGCATAAGTGGCAAAAAACTTGAATTTATCAATGAAAACGATACTTCACAATGAGGAAAAACATTTGATTCAGTGTTCAAATTATTAGTTGATTAATTTCTTAGTCAATTAACAAAAAATTAACTGATTAGCACTTTCATAATGAGCTTTAAAACAGCAGAAATGTGCTTGCTTTTCGTTATTTCATATACCTATGATTTAAAGAGAGGTTGTAATTTTAAAATCAATCTTGGCTCCAGTAAAAGTAATGAGATGTGATCTAGAATTGCTTCTGGCATTGATATTTTATAGATTAAATGTAATGTTCCTAACTTAATCTGATTGCTGCAGTTAGTAATTATCTGCTATTATATACTATAATAATAATGAATAATAATAATAATTCAAAAACTATGCTAAAAACTATGATCAGAAACTTAGACTTAGTTGACTTAGAGTGAGTTAGTTGCTATAGTTGTGCATTATTTAGTTGATATTAAAAATACTTACCAATAGTTATTTTATCTAATAACTGTAAAAGAAAAAGTATACCCATGCATGCATTCATATATATGGCATAGTGATATCCTGATATGAAAAACAAGCAGAAATCTGCAGATTTAAAGCTGAAACAAGTAAACGTGGAGTGAAACCAATAAATATTATCATAGATTTAATTTTCTGTTGATCAACTAATAGTTTAATTGGCTAATAATTACATCCGTAGCCCACTGACGTTATAATAGATAAACATGATACAGACAAAAGTGTCACAAAAAAACTAGTAGATGTTGCAGATGATCAAACATTCATGCAAACTGACACTGAAATAGGATGCAGGGATTTTTTTTTTCTTTGAAACAAGATATATTAGTTTATTTAATATAAAGTTCAGTTGAAATACAAAGTTACTATGATTATCATTCCATCAGTCCATGTTACACAAAATGCTGCTGCACACATGCAAACACTTCTCTTACTGTGACAGGCAGAAGGAACGGACGCCACATAATGGAAACAAAACAAAGATGGAAACTTTGTCTTCCCATGTAACACGAGGGACAAAAGAAAGACCCCACACCAAGCACGTTCTTTCATCTTAGAAATATAGAGAGCAGATTTGAAGAGTACACAGAAAAATGTATGAAGCAGTTAAAAACAGAGAAAGACGAGTGAAACAACAGAATTGTGTGTGTGTGTCTCTCAGTCCCCACAAAACACAAAATATATACCCCAGAATGAAGGTAGGGAGGGCAAAGAGTGAGCTAATTCAGGGTTCAGAGGGAGGATGAGTTGGAGGATGGAAATGCTTCTAAAAGAACTGAACCATTTGACCAGACCAAGCAGATATCAATTTGGTGTATTTTTCACTTTCGACATTAGCTAAGCTAGCAAAAGCTAGCTAGTCTGAAACTTTTCCTTTAACTTTTCCTGTCGACAACCACACTGTCAATTGTTAAATGAAAAGCTTTTTTTTAATCTGACATTAATATTATTTAATATGGAAGACCATCTCTGACATGATTTAAAAAAATGCTGGGAGTGAAATTAATAAAAAATACTAACTACTTATTCACACAGACAAACATTTAAATATTTGCCATTTTAAGTCACAATTATAATATTATAAGTCAAAATTTGGACTGAAATAATAAATTAACAAATTTAAGGGTGACTGAGTTTGGAAACATACAGATTTTGATATATTATAGTAGGCCACCAATAACTGTCAAGATTTGATTGAGTTTAACATGTTTGCTATCTAAAACATTTGATTTAGTATCTCATAATTTTTTCTTGATTTTTTCTTTTGTTGATTTTTTAACATGTTCGTGAATGGGCTTCCATAGGATTACTTCCTTTCTTCTAACTTTTTTTTTTAATCTGTTCTTCTGATGAACTCTTTTTTCTGAATTTCAATCTTACTTGGAAAAAAAAAGGAAAAGTAGAAGAGACATGTGTACAGTTCGTGTGCCGAACTCTATGCTCGGCCTCGGGCACGGTCGCTCTTACCGGGGTCATCGATGGGCATGACGACCGTCACCAGGTCGCTCACACGTCCGTACAGACCGTTGGTGCAAACCGCCACCACCTGGACCACGTAGCTGGTGTTGGCTAATAGGTCATCGAGTATCGCCCCCTGGTGGCAGGAGAAGACATGACATCATCTTTGAAGAACCATGATGATGATCCGGCCCAGTGAGTAAAGCAAAGTATATTTACTACTATACTTACTTATACTAGTATCATTTAGATGATAGATGGTTCTTGATGAAAAATGCATCACAGACTCAACCAGAATCATTACTGATATTACTGATATTCACTGATAACACTGACTATGAACTTTGAATGGATACTCTCTCTCTCACCACATCCTGGTCTCCATCGGTCAGGTATATAGTGGGGGCGGTGTTTTCTTCGTTGGCCAGTCGGTAGCTGACAGAGTATTTCTCTATGTTGGCGTCGTAGACCGCCCGGGGCCGCTCCCAAGTCACCAGCAGGCTGCTGAGGTTGTGAGGAGCTGCCTGGATATTCTCCGGCTCCGAACTGCACACTGACAGGAGACAGATGTTTAATTTATACAGGCTCTTAAATTGTATTTATTTTTATTTTATCATAATTTTTCATGTTTTGCGACAGCAGATAATTGGGGTGTGGCAGATACTTTGCTTAGCTAATGAAAAACCAAATACAGAAGAAGCAATAGGGTTGTTGGGCGCACTCTTGAAGTCATCCATTCTTGTGTTTTAAAGAGTCATCTCTGATTCTGGGTCAGAGATGAGATTAGGGAAGCAGAGATAATGCAGATGACAGACACTCTGTGGATTAACACAGATTAAAGGTTGAGGATCAATGACAATAGACCAGGAGGCACCAAACACAGACACGTTTCCTCCTCTGCTGAATCTGCTGAATCTGAGCTGAACATAAACCTCTGCTCTCACTGGCTGATCTTTATCCTCTGTGAAGACGCATTATGTGTGAGTGGCAAGACACATACTAACGCCGTGAAGAGGAAGTTGATGCATGTGAATGGCCACTTTCAACCACTAGAGGGCAGAGTGAGGCAGGAGAACAGTATTTATTCACTGACAGGAGACAGATGAGAATAAAGTTTCATCTTGAGTATTAAACCACCTACTTAATACTCCTTCCTGCTGCTGCTTCTCACAAAGATAGGATAGACCAGAGTTTTCTACCTTTTGTTCCCATGTTGTGTTTCCATAAAATATGAAGCATATTTTCTAATATGATCATTTTGGTGCTCCCTCATGTGGAGTAATGTGTTTCGTATACTATACCAGATAGATAGTTTCATAGTTTAAACTCAATCTACCGATGAGTGACTGCAGAGGGTGCAAAGACAAAACATCAATACAACAAATGACCCTAAACTTACTTACTACACTACAACTATTACTGTTATACACTAGTACAACAATTACAAACTACCAGCACTAAGAAAAAAGGCCGTTGTTGTTAAAAAGACACAGAGAAGTTATAAATTCAAAAAAGAAATAACGATGGTCTCTAAAGCCAGATAAAGCCTTTCCAAAAACCACAGATCAATACCTCTTCATTACTCATTATCGAATACACCCACCAAGCGGCATGAAAATCGATGGTTTAACAAGCTGACCTCCTCCGGCTGACACTGAGATTTTATTTGGGTCACTGGAGTTCTATTCTTATCCCTCTGTCATTTGTTTCTCATCACTTGTGATCCACTTGTCTCTGATCCATTTAGACATGATTTAATTAGCATTAACCTGAAATTCTTCATACTCGGGGTCACACCGAGGCCCAGAAGCGGCCAGGTGAAACTCTGTACTAATGAGGAAAATGAACGTGTGTTGGCCTTTGGCAGACACTCAAATGTGCTCTTGAGACTGGTGCTAATCGTCTGAATGAAAGATTTTCAAAGTCGGGTACATATGTGCTTTAACAGTTAAATATCCATATAACCAATACTGATATTATATGAGGAACTTAATCTTTAGTTAGTCTTTATACCTGTTATACCTAGATGTGTTTTATCCATCCACAGTTACCTTTTCTGGTGTGTGATGAAGATACAGCCTCATGCACCATCAGTGTAACTGCGATATAAAGTGTGTACCTGGTGTGAGGACCTCCTCCGTGCCGGTATAAGAGGAGAACACCTGGCCCATGAACTGCTGCTGCTGCTCCCTGTAGTTGTTCTGCAGGTAGTCCATCAGCATCACATATCCGGCCTGCTGCATCGTCATTACCTCGCAAAACATCTCCAGCTGCAACAGAGAGGCCACAACAACAACAAAACAATGTCAGCACAGCCAGATCACGCTGGTGCTCCTGCAGTCACTTTGAGAAAAACAGCGATGAGTCAGACTGACGGCCCGCAGAGCCGTCAGGAAAGCTGAAAGAAAATGTAACCTGCAGCCTGATATGAACCACGATTTGACATTTCCAGCAGTGATAGCATTTCTAACTGAGGAGGTGAGTGTGGTTGTGATTTTTGCAGTTTCTTTCTGTACACATGCAGAGTATATCTACTTATTTTTCAGCCAGCATTGTGTATACTCTCTCCTTAGTCCCTTCTAATGGTAAAGGCATGTGATAGTTGTGAAAATATTACTTATTTGTCTCACTGTCTGAGGGTCAGTATTTGTTGCTGAACCTCTTCTGTAGCTAAGGCTGCTTTCGTAATGATCCTCACTCCCTGATGTCAAACAGCAAGGTTAGTGACAGTGTGCAGAGTAGTCTCACATGTCCCTGTTTATAACACAGGGCAGTTATCCTTTGCTGGATGGAGGACGTAAATTAAGATTATACTAAGAAGTCATCATTTCAGTGTACTTTTAAAATTGATTCTACAAAAAAGAGAGAAAAGTAATGAACTCCAGGAACTCTTGAAGTTACATAATGAAAAATGTTGTCATAGTGACAAAATCCAAAGGTCTAATTTAATGTATAATTCATTCTGGGTTCAGTTATCAGCTCAGTCATTTGTTCGGTTGCTGATTACTTGTGAGTACTGTAAAATGCCATAAGTGATGCCGGCAAATGTGTAAAGACACATTTTAGTGAACATAAATGTAAAAAAAAAAAAAATCTCAAACTCGGCTGCAATCAAAAGTTGTTTATTATAAATGACGAAAGTATTAATCGATCATGGTATAAAACTACCACAAATCTATGAATTTAATTTAAACACTTAATGTTTCCAGCACTAAAACAAAGTATAAATCATCCACGACACACAGCAGCAGTTCTCTGAGAGGTTTGGAAGTGAATGGGCGGGAACGACTCATGAATCACGCTGGAGTGGTCCTTTACCTGTCCAGGTGAGTCACTTCCCTCTGGTTACACAACAGACTGACTAACGCAGCACAATCATGCTCAGAAGCCATTGAGGCCATTTGAGGTTTTTAAAGTCATTTAAAGCATTAAGCTCTGGCAGCTCGACCTGAACTGGAATGTGAACCAGCTGAGGCACGTCACAGACGTTTGGGGAGGCCACGGAAAGACCTGCGAGCGCCAGTGCACAAGGTTCAGCATAACTACAACCTGGAAATGTGTGCGTCTGTGTGCACTTCAGCTTCAGATGGGGTTGAAAAAGTACTCAGAACGTTATTACAAGTATTATGAGCTTATGAGTATGCGGATGACAACAGTGGTGGGCCTCACCACACATAACAACGAACTGGCCTACAGAGAGGAGGTGAAACACCTGGTGGACTGGTGTGACACGAACAATTTAATCCTGAATGTCAAAAAAACAGAAGAGATTGTTGTTGACTTCAGGAAAAATCAGCCAAGTCACACCCCCCTCCTCATCAACAACGCCGCAGATCACAGACGCTTTGACCTGGTCCCCTCACACCTCTGCTCACCTGAAGAGAGCACATGAGCGCACAGAAGTGTCTGCGCTTTCTGTGTCATCCTCACCACTTTCTACAGAGGGACAATAGGGAGCATACTGACCAGCTGCATGTCTGTCCGGTTTGGGGCCTGTAACGCCTCAGACTGGAAATGTGTAGAGAGAGTGGTGAGGACAGTGGAGAGAATCATTGGGACAGCATTTCCTGCCGTGCATGACACTGCTGGCAGATGCTGTCTGACCAGGGCTCAGTGGATCATTAAAGACCCCTCCCACCCCCGCCATGCACTGTTCTCCCTGCTGCTCTCTGGTAAGAGGTTCAGCAGTATCAAAAGCAGAACAGCCAGATTCCACAACAGCTTCATCCCCCATGCCAAGACTATTAAACTCCCAATAACCCCCCCCCCATACATATGATATGACACTAGTCACTTTACGTGGACACTGTGAACTCCATTGAACCCTACTGCACTGAGAAACCGATATTTGTTTGAATGAATATTAATACAACTGTCAGAGAACGAAATCAATCAAGGGTTCTGTGTTTAGTGTGACCACTCCTGTCATGACCAGTGTTGTGATACCACATGATGAGAGGTCTCCCTGCCTGACGACAAAGCTCTAAATGTTAAGATACAGCTCCTAACAAATCTACGTTTTTCCATCTTACCAGAAACAATGCTCTCCCCTCATTCTCCTCAGCACACAAATTCTGCATGGCACCGCTTCAATATGAAAAGCTGCCCTGAAGACTTTGGATTTGGTTCTGCAATGCAGGTACCAAATCCAAGGTAGACGCTCTAATTAGTTGCCACCCTGTCTGTCTTCTGTCTCTATTGAGTGAAGGGTTTGGCCGTCATGACTTGTCGATCAAAGCGTGCAGTGAGCAGAGAAGTTGTAGTTTCGGTGTGCAGAGTAGGGCTTGTGTGTGTGTGTGTGGCCTCCTGCCTTATGACAGCTGTGTGAAGAGTGAATGAGCCTGGTGGAAAATGACGTCTGAGCCTCAACGCGTTTCAAACCATTTCTGCTGAAAACCTTTTGTGTGTGTTTTTATATGTTTGTCAAGTATACGCCTGTGTGTGTGTGTGTCCATGTGTTTCAGCTTAAATGCCGTAAAGATCTTTTGTGAGAATATATTTGTTGGATGTAATGACTGTGTCTGTATGGCTGTCAATCACTAGCAGCCCGAGGGCACACACACACACACGCACGCACACACACACACACACACACACAGCATATCTGTTGACAGCCTGCTGTCTCTCTGCCTCACCCATCATGTGTGTGTTTCCTGAGCTCTGGTATGATAATTCCTCCTTTCAGCTCCCTGAACACGTTTCTAAAAGGTTGTTTACGGACATTTCTGTAATTGTGTCGCTCGGCTTTTCATCTCGAACAAAAAAGCCAAAGCTGACGTTCATTTCTTCTTAAAGGGCCACACTGGTGCTTAGACGTGCTTTATGGCCCTGCACAGACTTTACAACACCACTGATTGTTTTTCACATTTCTCCCATCAGCTTTAAGATTTTCTTTCTTTCGCAGCCTCAGGCACTTAAATCTGACACTCTGTTGCCAGTTAGCGAGATGTATTTGCAGTCTGATAGAGTCCTGTATTAAATTTGTCCTCCATGCAGGTTATAACATTCAGTATTTCATGCACAAGATGTTTTAGGAGGTTTCTGGGATCCTAGATGACACACTAAGGAATTACAATGGGGGTGCACCAGCTCCTCTGACATAGAGAGTGCTAATGACACGAAGAAATATAACACTTTTATTAGATATATTATTAAGATTCAGGAGAAACAACCACAATTATCCACAAACGAAAGGCCACTTTGAGGACACAAAAAAGTGACGCCTCAGTCCTCACCTGTTCGTCAAAGATGGTCACCGTGTTCTTGAAGACGATCCACTCGACAGTCTCGCTGCAGGGCGGCGTGGTCAGTGAGCCATTGTAGATGAAGTATTTCTCTGTGGAGTTCGGCAGGAGACCTCGCAGGGTGAAGGGTAAAAGCTCAGCGCTCTTACCTGGACAGAGGACAAGACCTTTTAAATTAGGACAGCAAAAGAAGAAGAAGAATAGGAAAGAGAAGAGACAGGAAGAAGGTGTCGTACCATATCTGCTCACGCTGTTAATACCGTCTACAATGGCAGCGTAGTTCGCGTTCTCTTCTTGGCTCGTCTGTGAAATAGAAACCAAACATAAGTATCTCAAGTTGTTATTAGTGAATGAAAACTGTTCATGATTCACATTTTAACACAGCAGGTTTAACATCAGGAGGTCAGAAATCACCGTCTTGAAACAGAAATGTGTGACGAAAAGAAGAATGATGGCGGAACATTTGGCTTTAATTTAAATCCTGAATCAACCCAACTGGAATAAAGTTCACCAGAGCGGGAAGTCCAAACCGTTAGTGTGAGGAACCCCCACAGTTCTCCATCAGCCCCCCTCCATCAACACCATTAAACAACCTCATAAAATATGGAAAAAGAAAATCTGTTTCCACATAATCAAAATGTATTCACTATGTCAGCTACATCAGTTTAGCCATCTGATCATCCATTGGGCTGCAACTAACTGCTATTTTCATTATCAATTCATCTGCTGATGATTTTGTTGATGAGTTGTTTTTGAAGAATATTAAAATTGTTGGCGAGTAATTTAATCAATCAGCTATCATCTACTCCACCAACTAATCAACTATTAATCGATTAATCAGCTTAATGGTTGCTGCTCTATCCTCCATTAGGCTGCTTTTAGCAAACCATTTACTTATTCATTTTAAATAGTTCATCTTCTCATCTTTTCTAAACTCTTAATAGCTCTGACTGTTGAAGTGCTAGTGCTGACTCAATATGCAGACATCTGATCCTAACATCATTTCTATTCATTTTTTCAGTTACCTGAGGTACTCTCCTGAAGTAGAGGTAATCTGCTCCGCATCTGCCATAATAAAAGTACCTCTGGTTTTGAGAATCTTCAGCTGTAAGTATTTATTTGGGTTGTAGTAAACATGCTGTGGGGTCATGTGGATTCCTGGATGTCGACTCTAATAGTACAATGACAGGCTGGAAGTAAAGCTTCATGGGAACAGAAACAGACTTTGATGTCAGATCCAAAACACCAAAGTGGGCGTTCATCACCTAAACCAGTCTGACGGGAGATCAGCACAGAAATCCATCACTGCCCTCTGTCTACGTTTACACTGCATGCACAAATCAGATTTGTTTTTTGTTTGTTTTTTTATTTGCTTGTATGACTCAGATTTGTTTTTCCTCATGAGCAGCAGTGTGAGGAGCACGAAACACACTCGACTGACGTTTGTCATAATTCTTTGCTTGATCCACGCGCACCATACAAAAGTCCCTTTATCTTTGTCTTGGCAAACAAACTTGGAAATGAAAAGAAATAACAAACATTTCTTTATGTTTTTTTTTTTTTTTTTGGCTAGATCTCCATCTTTGTTGATACAAACCACCGGTTTGAACTCTCATCTTTATATTCTTACATTCTATGTATTCTTGTACCTGTCTTCACTTGTGTTTTACCAACTTATTGCACAATAAAAAGAGCAAAACGAAATCATAAATGCTGACTTCAGTTTACTTCTGTATGACAGCGTGCTGCATGTGATCTTTGTTATTTATGATTTATTCATTATTATTAATAATTAATCTGTCTTTTAAAAGTCTAACTTTACTTCCATGAAGTATTATTTATTACAATTTCTCTTTTTATTAGTGTCCTTACAATTTAGAGATTGAGATTCAAAAAAGGACTTTCAGCTCTGGTGACTGCCCTTCACCAACAAAACACCAGAATGTCTTCAACATGGCTTCATAAAAGTTAAAAAAGTCCAATCAATGGCCCAGTTACTGCTGGCACAACACACACACACAAATCTTTTTTTGTGTTGGTTGGTAGTTTTCCCACCCTGCTCTCCACCCAACCTGCAGCCCAATCCACACACAGAGCCTACAGCTTCACATCAGACATCTTTTTCTGATTTTTGTTCCAACATGGCCTCTGTCGGTTTGAACATGCCAAACCAGCCGGAGGCAAAACGACTGCACAAAGCAAAACACAAGAAAAGACAAAGTCTGTATGACGCTCGGTGCGAACCCTGACACTGAACATGAAAACACAGACAAGAGCTTGACAATGATCCTTAGCCAAAATATGAATCAATTCAAACACAGTGCATAGCCTACACTACTAATACCTCACTGAGGTATTACTATACTGGTTACAGGCTACTACTGTAAGACTCTGATTCATTCCCTCAGTCTGAATCTTTTCATCTGCAACAAAAAGTCAACCATGAAGTCATTCTTTGTTTTAAAGCTGGTGGAATGGTCATCAACTCAAACTTATGTAAAAGAATAGGGCTTTTCAGACCATGCTCACAGTCAAGACCCCCGTTAGCTTAAAACACACAACTCAGAACATGGAATAGTTAATAGCCAAAAGCTAACTGGTTTAAACCCAAACAGCTGGCCATGACTTTTTAGGATTATTCAACTTACTTAGGAAAAGTCTTAAGTCAGCCAGATCTCATCAAACTGTGTAGCAACTCAAATAGATAGCTAAAACAGTTTGGTCATTAGAAAAGTTAATGTGCAATTAAGGTTAGCTCAGGTCATGGACCAAACAGCAGCTAGAGCAGTCTGGTTCAGGTTAGCTAACAGATAAGCTAAGCTAAGGTGAGACACTACAGGATTACTTAATGCCTTTTTTTGTTATGGAAATGTTTTTTTTATGGCTGTTGACTGAAAAAAATGAAACAAGAATTTTGAACATGATCCAATGTTCACATTTCTGTTCTGTAAAATGTATGCAAACTAGTGTTTCTTTAAATGAAATAATACCTCATTTGCCAAGTACTTTTTATGTTTTAATGTGAGTAATCATCTGTAATCAAATTAGCAGCTCAACATGCAGGTTAGTTTTGCCTCAGTCTTTTACAGTGCTAGCCTCTTTACTTTCTTTCACAGCCTACTTCCTCTGCTAGTTTATTCTCTCGTTGTTTCATTTCTCTAATGTAATTTTAATGTCCTTTTCGCTGTTTTGGGAGACAACTGACAGCCCGTAAAAGGATCTCAGTGTCATCAGGGTACATAATCATCTGCACACCTCAAACAGCACGGCGAGTGCTGTGATTCTGCCTCCGGCCTTGATGGTTTCATCTAAAGAGTCAAAGCGATGCGCCTCATAACAGTAGATCTGCATCTGTGGGAGAAAACAAAAGTATGTTAAGCTACTGTGGACAAAGACCAGCAGTCAGTCAGGTGTCAGCAGACGTGCACTGTATTTTCAATTTGCAATTGCAATTGGCTACAGATACAGAATAATAAAAAGAAAAATTCTTTTGCCTCTTATTTTTTTAAAACGACCCAGACACAATAAGTATAAACCTCTTCATCGATAAGTAACATTAAACATGTAAGGCATTCCTGAACTCAACATTTGTCACATATTTAAGATGTCTCACCTCTAGAGGGTATTTGACTCCATCCAGACTGTGTTCGGAGCCGTCTGAAGACGCATTGCAGCGCCCCCAGTGGAAGGTGATGCGTCCCACCTTGAACTTTGAACTGAGACCACCTCCGCTGACATAAAACTCTCCATCCACATTGACCGCAACTGAAATCAGAAAAAGACAGACAGATGACAAAATGTGCTGCATTTTATTTGTTTAATTCAATCTGTGTTTAATTCAACCTGTGTAGAATCTTTACCACAGAGAACAAGTCTGTCTACTGCTTTTAAAGGATCGAAGTCTCAGCCACAACACAGTTTAACCTCACTCTCTGAAATAATAAATGTACAGAAGATCAAAAGATGGGCGCCTGTAGACCATACAATACTCCACTAACACCTTTACCTATCAAACCATGATTCAATCAACAAAGAGATCTTCTCCAGGCCGGTCTTTGTTTGACCTGACAAAAGGTCCCCTCGAGGATCGAAACCTTCTTTGATGATTTAATGAAGGTGGAGCATTATACAGTCCTTTCATCTTCTGTACTATACTATACATCTCAGCTCACCACTGCGAAAGTAGAATGTCACTATTGTTTTGTGCAGATAATATGTATTTTTCACGTGAATGTGCCAACATAATTCAGTCTTTGAGAAAACATCGATCATCTGAACACTCAAGCTCTCGACACTCTCAAGGCTCTGTTTGCGTTTGGTAGTTTTTTTATTCTTTCCACCACTTTTATGTGTATGTGGTTGGCCTCATTCATGTCCTCTCAGTTGTTTGTGGTCTGCGTGTTTCTCTAGCTCTATTATGTTTTCCTTTAACCCTGTCTAAAACCTAATTTCCCCTTGAGGGAGGACAAATATTGACTGAACTTGTCGCTGATTCACTCCTGTTGAAAAGTTTGTTTGCCCTGTATTAAGGCATGAACCGATCCATACGCTCCATCCATCACCTCTTTTTCTTCCATTCGTGGCTCAGTACACTCCTGACAGCCCCGGAGCATTGAAACAGAGCGCCTGGATGGCAGTCTGTGCCTTGAACCTACACTAGACTCATTTGTGGGCTGATAAAAACAGGTTTAAGTACTGTGGGCCTGAATCATGCTCAGATTGTCCACCAAACATCTCCATTTATAAAAGCCTTTGGTGCAGCTGGCGGACGAACAACAACTACAACAGAGTGCTTCTTATTTCGCTGAGAGTTCCGTTGCTAAGAAGCACTGGACTCGTCTGTTTGGAGCTTTTCGAAAGACGAGGCGGGATCCCTCTTGTCTACAATTTCACTTAACAATTACCATGAATGCTCACTGTAAGTTATTGTGTTTCACGCCACTTAGAGAGAGGAAATATATAAAAGGCTCTCGATCCTGTCAAATGAGAAACTGGTAACAGTATCCTTTACAATAGGACACCAGTGTATGAGAAAAGGCCCTATCGTTCAGCATCTATCTGGGAGAAACTGTCATTAGGAAAACAGAAGGTTGCTACTTCAGGAAGGAGAGGAAGGAGGGGCAAAAAGGGGGAAAGGAAGTAAGGAGATGTCCTTATATTGATGGAAGCTCTTTTCACTGAACCTTTTTAAGGTGACACAAGATTTTTTTTTTATTTACTTTCACTTCATTTATTTAATACTATATTAATAGTATATATATATAATATTTGTGAGAATTTGCAAATCTATGGTTACCATCTAGGCACGACCTAGCCAAAATCATCACTTTGTTCACCAGCTAGACTCTCCGTCTGCTGTTTCCTGTTGAACAGGTAGTAATCAGTACCTTTTCACAGCTGTCTGCTGCTCTGACGCCATGAGAGTGGTGAGAATGAACCCGAAACAGTAAGCTTGTGGACCAGACAGATAAACAATGTGTTGAAACTCCCTATAAAGCTTCACAAAGCTGGTGGGGAGCTGCAGCTCATGAACAGGTGATGGTTCTTACCCAACAGGTGACAGGTTCTTACCTGTCTTGCCATCATTCTTGATGGTTGTCTTGTCAGTTGTCAGGCGCTCCCAGCCTTCAAACTTTAGTTTCTGGTACTGCAGCTTCACCTGTGCCAGGTTCTCCTCGATGTTGATGGGAGACTGCTTGGCGTTGCTGCAGGATGGATACTTCTTGGCCCAGTTGTTTTGGTTTAATGTTCCTGGAGGGCAGACAGAAATGAGTGGTGTTCAGATAAAGCTGTTTTTGGATCATCCAGTTTGCTGGTGGGAAGCTCCGAAGTTGGCTTCTGAATAGACAACAACTGGAGGCAGAAAGTTAAACCTAGAAGACAAACGTTCAGAAAATAGATGTTTTGGAAAAACAATGTGACACTGAAAGTTTTTTGTTCATTTGAGCAGACAAATCTCAAAGTCACCCCAGCTTCAAAAAAGCAATGGAACACATCAGGTAACGGTATTAACAACAGCTTACTCTCAACTGGTCTCAGCTGCATTCCTACATAATAATGTCTTTGGTCGTCTGTCTGAAGTTTTGAAAAGTTTGAAAGTTTGAAAAGAAAACCACAATAGCTTAGAAAGGAGATATACTGACAGGAAATGATACAGGAAATGATGAAAATGATGTGATATGAATCATATGCTATGACCTTCACAGTCACCAGACCCCCCCTTTGAGGATAGGGTATATGTTTTACAGAGTATCACAGACATCGAGGAGCACTGAAGCTGCTCTGGAGGATTGTGGTGGAACAGTATCACGTCATGTTTGATTTTACTTTCATTTCTCACCCACAGGTGTGTTCACTCTGAGTTTCTTAACCTTATGTGACCCTTGACTTTGTTTGTAGGACCCTAAGTTCTCACAACCCCAACAATCAGACAACTGTCAAGATGGATAAGGTGTAATGATGACTATTATTTTCCGAGCATGAAGAAAACTCAGAATTGAACCACTGTTTTGACAACTGTCCAGGTGCATAATCCCCATAGGCAACAGGGAGGGGTCGCGGCCCAACCTATAGAACCTATAGTTGTATTTGATGTCATCAGATTCCTATAAAGGCTGAAAGAAAACTGATTCCTTCAACTTTCAAAGTTCACTGGTTACACTGAACTCACTAAAACCCTGGTGTGTGTTCTGTCTTTCACTGAGTTAAGAAACTACAGAGAAATGCTTATATTGATGGAAGCTCTTTTCACTGAAGCTTTTTTAGGTTTAAGGTTAAGTTTTAAGCTTTGGTCAAGCTGTGTGTATTTGGACACAATTAAGAGACTGATTTACAGGGCAGGCAATTGTGAGGATGCTGTACTGGACTGCATTATATTCAGAGGCGTTTCTAATCGATGAGTGCAGTGCTTAGTTGTACTTGACAGTAATAGTGAGCTATAACCCAATTTAAATCTGTAGTCACTGGATTGGAAATAGACAGAAGAATCTCCATCAAAGTGAAGCAAAGTTTTCTTTCAAACCTGACTGGAATCAATTTTTGGAATCAAATTATCTGAAATAAAAAAACAAAACAATGTACCCAACATTGGTAGCTGTCACAGGTCTGTAATAAGACTACCTGCCTGTCTACCTTCCTGTGCACACTCTGTGTTATGTGTTTTGGGGCTTTGGAAGATGGCCTGGAGCCGGTGGGTGGGATTTTCTCAGTTGGATACTTTCAAAATCTAGATGTCTCTTGGTTTCTCCCTGCTGCCTGCAGCACAACTTTAGGAAAACTAAGACTGTAAAATAAAAACACTATTACAAGACAGTAAATAATCACTACAACAATGAGTCACATCAAGTGTTTGTTGTTATCCGTGACTAGTTTAGTCACCGTTTGATAATGAAATTTAAAATAGGCAAAACTGCAGCACTCTCACATGTAGCTTGTTACTGAGCTCCTACCAGTGTAATAATTGTATTACACCCTGCTCATACCGATATTTACAAAAACTTTTTTTTTTGTAAAAAAATTTACTTATCTACCACCCAATTCTGTTTAAGTGCAGATATTTTTTCTGCAACTTCATTAACCCATTTCAAAGTTCAGTTCAAAGTTACGACTGTATGGTGTTTATGACACATTTTTATTGTTATTGTAGGCCTATTTGCTGCTCATTCTCTTATTCCTGTAGTAATACTTAAAGGTAAGTCAATTCAGCACATCAACATTTTATTCAAATTTGTTTGTTTGTTTGGCAGCTGAACAGTAAAAGTGAATCAAACTCAAAATGTAAGATGAAAAAGAAACTTTACTATAAATATACTGTATGTATGTATGTATGTATTATTATTATTAGTAGTATTAGTATTATTATGTGCAGGTGTTGTCCCTTCATTAGTTGGACAAACTGATAAAGTGCAGACTCCTCTCTAACTAATTGTGTAATCACCGCTTACAGGTGTGCAGCTCTGGGAGAGCTAGCTATGAGCTAACGAGCTAATGAGGTAATAACCTCCAGCTGTTCTGCTGCACTCTTAATGGTAATATCAGCTCACTTATTTCACTCTTACAGCTCTTATAAAGGTCAAAGTCCAATATTTTCAATGCTTAAGCTTTCCTTAAATACAGCCTGCAGCTTTCTGCTAACAACAGCTGCACAAAAAAAGTTCAACATCAGGTTCCCTCTTTACTTTCAAACACAAAGAACAGGCTGACATGACAGATGACATGAATACAGTATGGAAAGTGTTATAGTCAAGAATACAAAGTATCCCTCACAGAGAAGTTGACTCACGCCTGTGACAGTTGTACCCAGATTTAATCCAGCAGTTCATACACAAGTCAAACTGATCTACAACCTCAGGCTTTATGTTCCATTTTTATTGTAAACATAATCTGAGCAGTATGTGAGGTTTGACCAAAAAAAAAAAAAAAAACGTTGCTGTTCTGGTCATATATTCCACTGCTGTGACTGTGGTGTGTTAGGGGACTACGTGGAGATTTGTTCACATCTGCTCAGAGTTACAGTCTTCACCAGGTGGACGACAACATGTCTGGGAGTGACAGAGTGGCATTTAATAGATGAGATACAGACTGAAAAGGCGCTCTGTGTTTGATTCACTTTAAGTGTCACTGTTAACAGCAGCTGGACGGCTTCAGACTATGTACTTTATGTGCTCAGTGATGGACGAACATAGTGAAATATGATTTCAGGCAACTCTACGTATGTTTATATGCTGCTCTATCGTCTAGCTGAATATGTATTTGCTGCCTGGATTACATGGAGGAGGTGGATGGTTGGATAAAGCTCAGGACTTTGCCCTGTTTACATTCTTCATTTCAAGGGTCTGGTATTTGGATAAAATCCAGATGAGAGTTAAGACACTATTTCTGACAAAAAATGATCAGTTTAGTTTTAACAATAACAGTTAAGCAGGGAGCTAACAGCTAACCTAAAACACAAACACATGGATGAATTTATACCACATAGGGGAAAGCTGGTCCGTGCTCTGGAGAAGGTTTTTATGCAACAGATCCTTTTCTTGCTGTTGAAGTTATTTTTGGAAACTGAATAAAGACAAAAAGCTCTTTAAGTCACACCTTGCGGCAATTTTGGTGCTTTATGTTTAATAATGTTGTTTTTTCCCATTAAAGGTTCTTTGGAATGCACCAAATGGTTCCTTTGCAACAATGTGACCTTGTTTTGATGTAGAGACAGTTTTGTGAACCTGTAAAAAGTAACTAACCTACAACCTACCTACTAAATTACTTAGTCAAGGTCTGGCCAGCTTTGCTGGGTAGGACTTCCGCTTTTCAGTTTTTACATCACCCACCTATGAAATAAACAAATGATCCAGGCTCAGATAAATTCTACGCCTCTGTATGATGGTATGTAATGAAAAAGCTGTAGCCGCTTCAGTAAAACAGGGAGAATGGCTGTCTGTTGTTGTCTGTTTCAGTGGTGTTTAGGTGTTTATGGAGTTATAAATTCATCATCACTGGCTGTTCATGATGTGCGTGACTAGGAAGGAGGTGCTAGGGACTATCGGGAACAACAATGTAGACAAATATTGGCAATGTGTATTATACTGGCTGTCTGCTCTTTGACTAAGTGTTGTAATTTGTCTAAACAGAAGCTGATGCTTTAGTTGCCAGGAGTGGCCCCGGAACCATCATCATGATTATCATCATTTGCTTATTAAAACCTGTTCCCAGCCATATGTCAATGAGTACAAACATCTTTCCACTACACTACAATAAAGATAAATTATGGGTTATGACTGGAGACACTGAATCTTGGAATAGGTACAAAAGCTGCGTTTACAGTAGCTTTAACCGATGCTCTACCTGCCTGTAACTGCTTTGATATTGTACTTCGATTATTATTCTATTCCGTTTCCGACTGTTCAAGTTATGGTACTAAGAACAACATGTTGGTTTAAAAAACCCATCTCTGACAACATACACTGAAAAAAGGTTCTGAATGATCCATTATGGAGAAGTACCATCAGCAAGCCACCCACGTTTAACAGTTCTTTATACAATATATTTCCTAAAAATTAGACTTTTGTGTTTATGAAACTGTTTTGTTCCTCTAAAACAGACGCTCCAACAGAAAATGTGCCAGATGTTCAGTGTAATGAACTGCCTCAGTTATCTTGCAGATGTTTGCAGCTATTTTACTTTAATTATGTGTTGTAGTGTTATTTCAGCCAGCTGGTGTGGTGTTTGTTAGAAGGTACACAATTGGTCACATGACTCTCTGTCCTCGCTCCGATTGGCTATCAGAGCTTCTTCCTCCAGAGGACAAAGAGCCCAACCAGGTCAGACAGGCTTCTGGGTCAGGACGGATATTAGCATGTCAATGGAGCACACATGCACACACATACACACTGACTTAGGTCACTTCTGCTGTTGTGTTGTTTTTTTTACTTTGGAAAGGTACCAGGCATTTGACTTGGATTAATAAAGCTAAAAACTACACAACTTCTTAAAACTATTTTGTCCACTGCACTGATCAATACCTATGATTTTATTTCTGATCTTACCACACCACAGCTGCTACAACTGCTGGTTCTTAAGACAGTGATATTCATAACAGAGGCCAGAGTCGATGTGTATTGAATGGATGGAGACTTCAGAAGCACTTAAACCACTGACACTTCACTGCTGCTATTATTTTTGGGATAATAAACATATTGGTGATCTAAACCAAACTGCAAGCAGATCAAGACTTAAAAGGCAATAAAAGTCACTTCTAAGAGATTAAACGATGATTTGTTTTAAAACTTAATTTAAAATCAAGCCCCTCTCATTGCTTAATTGACTTTGTTAAAAAAAAAGAAAGAGTCACAAATGTAAATTCACCCTTTGAAGCCTAAATATTTACCTTCTCTTTCCTTTTAAGTAGCTATAAAGTTAGAATTAGTTTTCCCATTATGTCGATCTAACACAAACAGAATATGTACATTATTCTGTATCATGTTGTTACAGATACTCTTTGAAGCTATATGATGTTTACGTTGAGTGAAATATTATAGCCCAGGATCCAAGGGTTTTTATGGCTGCACAGTTCCACTAAATGGAAATATTCTGGACATCTTGTACATCATTTTATACACATTTCCACAAAATGTAGTCATGTTTGGGACCACTGGGATCTTGGTAAGACTCTTCTTGTCATGCCATCATGAGGTTGATTTGCTTTTTTTATGATTTGTGAAATGTCTCTGGAAGAATTTTCATAACAGATATTTATGTTTCCTAGAGGATGAAACCAATCCTCTGTTTACAGTTTACAGTTCTGAGTGAAATGTCATCATGTTAGCATCTAACATAAGCACCACTGTGCCTAAGACCTCACAGAGCTGCTAGCATGACTGTAGACTCTTGTTTTAACAAAATCAGACAAATTGTCTTCAATAAATTTTAATTATATGTGTTGGGAACTCATTAACTATTCATGTTTGGAATGTGTGTCATAATCATCATATCAGCAATCCTCGTGCATTAATGATTATGTTTAGAGTCTCTTATAAAGAAGCAAATAATGCTCAGAGAAGAACAAACTGACACCTTTTCAATGCCTAACATTAAGTGACATTTTAAAAAGTCATAATAGGAGGGAAATGTCAACCTCGCTCCATGCGGATGGTTGACAAGCCAGACCCAGCAATGAAATGATCTGACTTCATCGCTTCTTAAAAGATGGTAAACTGGTAAATTTGCTGTATTATAGGGTATAATAACCCTTCCATGAGATCTTGGAGCACAAACTAAACAGTTGGTTACAGTTGAGTGTAGCTAATTAAGACTCAGATTCATGCTTTATATATAACAGCCTGTGTTTGGATAAACTACTTTTAGTGAAATGTCAAAGGCTGCAAAGCACCAACAGATGTAATAGCTCATTCTGTGATACTAGAATGACCTTTTTTATTTTATTTTGATTAAATGTCGAGTGTTTACTATGTGAAGCTCTCTTCAATTCTGAAAGCTTCTTCTGTTTCAGAGATCAAACAAACGGTGTGTGTGCATGTGTGTGTGTGTTTATATTCAAATGCTAATCCTAAAATGAGACTAAAGTGGATAAAATTAGATTCATGTGCTTCAGCTAAGAAGAACATCACTGTTTCCTGAGATACTGGTGTTTGAACTGCTGTGTAGAAGCTGAACACTGAATTGTAGTGGAGGGTTTTAAAGAGTTTGCTCAGGGTGGAGAGCAGCAGCAACATTTTTTTAACATGAGGATTTAACATGAGGCTAAATCTCTAGTGATGCCTAGTTTGTCTTTTTCGAATGATTTGTTTTGACACACAAATAGCCAGATTGCAGAGAAATTAGAATATGGTCTTGATACCGAATGTCTACATTCCCTGAGTATGACACAAACAATGACGTTCAGATATTCTTAGAGCGACAGCAGTAGTGAAGCTAAAATATAGTCTATGGGAGCATAAATGGGATCAGGACATATCATGGCAATTTGATCAACAGTTGCTGAGATGTTGAACTCTGGAGATATTGAAGTACTGGAGTCACCACTAAAAGAATGAGGGGGATATTTCTCAAGGATTTGTGGCCCTCCTTTACACAGTCCAGTTGTCAGGTGCTAAGAGGCCAACCAAGACATTTGGCTGGGGATCTTTGTTGCATCGTCCATCCACTCCCCGTCTTCTGAATCTGGGGACGTTCAGGGTTTTTTTGTAGGCTTAATTATTATTCTTAGCACAGAGATAAGTATATATATTAAGCTTGACTTCATATAGTTATATATATATACTGTATGTAGATATTTCATGTATGATTTCTGAATTAAAAACAAATACATATATACAAAATCCTCATAAACTACTCCCCTTTCATACAAATCAGTGAATTTATTATATGACCTTGAGTGCTTTCTGTCTCTCGCAGACTTCACACCATAGCTCCTACAGCTCTGAGGTCAGCATCCATTGAATATCATCAGAGCAGAAGCATTAAAGCTAGCAGGTCACACTAAAGGACAACACACACACAAAACAATAGATCCATGCACACACAGACACACACACATCTTACTGTTACAACAGAAGCAACATTTCTAGGAAAGTTGTCCCCTGTGGTACAATTCTGGGACCTCTGTGTAAATATATAGACTCTTCATCGGCTCATGACACTAACATTTTCCTTTGAAGACAAACAACCTCACCAAAGTGCCATCTTAACCGCCTGGCTGGACAGACTGGACATTCAACAATTCTCTGACGTAAAGTCTGACTAAACAAAGATTCAACACCGGTCCAAATAGTGGTCATGCTGAGATCCACTTAGGTCCCTTTGACGATGTCAAGCCTGGTCTTTTAATAGGTCTAAAACAAAAACTTCAAATTTAAACTCCAATTTATCCACACCACTGCTTTTTGGGGCTGTATATCATGACTTGATACCGTTAAGATATCGTCTGAAATAACCCAATATCAAGTGGTTTCTCCAATCAAGCAATATCTGCATTCAACTATCTTTGTACCCATATCTAGAAAAAAATGTTTTTGCTTGGAGCCAATCGCTGCAAGCACAATTGTAAATTGTTTACAAGCTGTTTTACATGTAAAGCTTGTGAATGTGTAGTGTTTGTTTTTGTATAAGAATGCCTCAGTTTTTTATATTAGCATTAAATAATTACTTATTATTTCACAGAGCACTGGTATCCTGCGGTTTGTGTCAACTTGAATCGTGATGGCATGTTTTCTGAAACTGACTGAACATGGCACAGCCCCATCCTAGAATATTTTTAGTGTGTTAAGTTGCCAACAAAACATGATGAAGTGTCTCATCAAACATGAAGAAAACTTCAGGGTGGACAGGTACACCCAGCAAGGCCAAAGGCTTCTTTGACACCAGATATCAACTGAAGAAAAAGCCGTACTGGCATCACTTTAAGGGTACTGGTATTGTAGGTTTTTAATGGATATCCATGTTACAAGCAGTTACTAGACTAACACGCTGTGCAGAAAATGGAACTACATTCTACCTTTGCTTCACAGCAGCATTCCACTGAGCCCCAGATACACATTTGTTTTCAACTAAATGAGCAAAGTGTTGCACAGTAAACACAGAGCCCTTAAGTTGCTTAAATCAATCAGCACCAAGACATCATACACCTGATGACTGACTGATTGACTGAGTCTTGTGTACACACAGGTTAACCACATGCAGGGAAAGTAACTCGATGCAGCTGAGAGTAATTATTTTCATTTTTTCACCTGTGTGATTGTTACATGCTCATGTGTGACTCACCTGCGTACGACCAGTCGATGTCTTCTGAGAACTTGCGTTGATTTCTGTATGCATATCCTTCAGCTGCAAGAGAGACACAGAGAGACGGTCATTTTAAAATGTTTATATTAAGTATTAAAGACATGTTGTCTGTTAAATTGGATTGGATTTACTGCTGCAACAATATCGTAGTTCATATCTATTATGATGCCAATTTCAAAGAAGAATCTTTGTCTCTAATGACACAGCAATGATTCACTCAATGTGTCTATAAATGCCATTAATAATCTATAAATTCAGATTAACACAGATTACAATTTATGGTGCTATAAGGTCATAAAAAAGTTTTACAGAATTCATGTAATGAGACAAATGTTGTTTTAAATTCCTAAGGTGACTGGTGGGTTGGACTTAAATGGGTTTTATAGTTTGTCTGTGTAACAGGTTTGATTTTATTTGTTTCCTTGTCTGACACAAAGTCACCGCTAAGGTTGCGTTGAACAGCTGCCAAAAACCTCACAAAAACCAACACATGCTTTGGACTATCCAGCAGCTGAAAACAGCCACAGGCCGAAACAATACAGCACAAAGCTGCAGAGGATCAGTGATTCACTTACAACTTTAAGGGTGACCTTGTTTGTCATGTTGAGTTTTTTGCTTGCCGCTTAAAACAGATTTAGTAAAAATTGCTCCCTTCTGCTTTACCACACCGAAAAACAGAAATGTTGTAACGTAAACTCAAAAGAAATCAGTGCTGACATTTGGTTTCACATAAGACAAAAATAGCTGTCTCATGGATAAAAGTCCTGCCTTTATTTAACCTGTCTATCCACACAACTTTCTCTATATGTGCACGTTCTTGCTCTTTAAATTACATTACCTAACTTCAACAGCACATCAAAATATAATATACCCAATGTAACCAATGTACTGCCAGTCGGGAACGGGAACCAATGAAGTGTACAGCTACTGACTAAGTTGCCATATTTGGCATCTTAGGCAATTCCTCTAATAGCTACTAGCTGTTGCTCCAAGAAAACTGGCTATACTGATGTCAATGAGGGAATCCCAATCTTTGTTCAATGAATACAAAGTCAATATACTATTTTTACAACAGGCTACATTCTCAGGTCATAATTTTACTTCTTAGTAAGACGTCAGTCTGAGTTGATATTTTATTTTGTTATTAGTAGAGTAGAAAGAGAAATGAGAAAGGACGTGCCTGGAGCTTGGCGACATTGTAGTTCATGGTTGGTAAAGCTTGGTAAAAGTCATCATGTTGCCCCCACAGAAGGGTAGTTTATGTACTTGTCTGACAGGTGCACCAACCTCTTATACCATGTAGACTCGCTTTTTTGGCCATATTTGAATACATTGTGCAAACTGTAGACACTATGGCCAATTTTCTGCGGAATTTATTAAGAGCAATGCTTATACAGCTCATATCCTCTTCCTCTCAGGCTTTCTGATTAACTCGGTTCACTTGGACTTTCACTCATGTATATAATGAGGGGCCTGCGTGGTATGATGTCAGGAGGTGACATCATTAACCCGAACGGCTGTCCAGGCATCTGTCACATTCATGAAGTAAAGTCGACGCCCTGAGGGCTCGTTAAAGAACAGCACCTCATTACCACAACAGAGCACCGATGGCCTGACTCAAAACAAAGAGCAGAGGTCACATGACACAAAGAGGAAATAAAGCGACTTGATGAGGTGTGTTTTTACAAGCAGTCATGATACTGTGAAAAATGTTGGGAATTCATTGATGGAATTTCTTCCAAAGGGACAAACATGCTCTCACATTCGAACTGTAGTTTCCAGCAGGCAGCAGATCACAGTGGTGATCAGAGTTTGAACGAAGCCTAAAGGTATGTTCGCTTTCTTTATGCAGTTTTTAAAAACCTGCCAGCACCTTTCTACAAACAGACCAGTCTGATTCACAGTTAATGATCAATATATCCATTGTATCTTGCTAAAAAGATGTATAAAAAGACACGGGTTGGTTGAGCAGTGGCATACAAGTCTAAGATCACCACATGCAATGCCAAGCAAAGAGTCATCTTTTTTAGTCAAAGCCCTCAAGTTCTAGTGAAGTCTTAAAAATACCCCACAGATTTATCATTGCTAACACTGTCAGATCCACGATGAACACTTTAAAACAAAAAAGGATCGATGAAGAACCAGAGGTATCGTCTTTCTTTATTCCAAACATTCTTCTTCCATGGCAAAACCTCCCATCTACAATATGCACAACACAACCTGATTGCCAACAGTTTGGTGGGAGATTTAGGGTGTTACGCTAGTAGCAATTAATAAAGCAGAGATGAGTAGCAGCTACAACACTACAAACCACCAAATTTGGTTCATTCTTAGAATCCTAAGAGAAGTTAAGTAGGCTAATGTAAGTTAAGTTACATTATGGAAGTGATAAGGGACATGGACAACATCCTGTGTTGGTTTAACCCAACCATCTTCCCCATCTGTGGACTTTTCATACTGTTACATGGCATATTATCTCTATGACATGCACGCATGAAATAAGACTAAGAAGATACTTAAACAGCATAAAATTAAAAAAAGCAACTGAAGATGACTGATGCTGACATCACTTGCAGACATTTCAAGACTTCACCCATCTCCCTCTGGAGACACTGACTACAGTAACATACTATTTTACTACATATGCATTTGTACTCCCAACACCTCTACACCGACTTTGGTGTGTAAAATCAGTGGAGTTTCTTCTGAATGCTGCAGCATATGATAATATTTTAGACAACACTGCTCTTCCAACTTTGAATCAACAGTTTGTGTTTCTCTCCTTTTTAAACATGACAGTGTCCTTGAACAAAGCTGATCCATAAAGAAATGTCTTTCCTAACATGAGTGGCCTGCACAGAGCTTGGACCTCAACCCAAACTAAAACATTTGACATGATCAGCCAGACCTCATCACCCAGAATGAGTGTTCACTCACTAATGCTCTTGTCGCTGAATAGGATCAAATCCCTGCAGCCAGGTTCAACATCTGGTGGACAGATTGTCCACATACAAATAAAGACTGTACACACAAAACTAACATGTGTTGGTTTGTATACTGAAGAGTCTGTCTATATAACTCAAATATTATTAATCCTCCACATGAACCAAATTTAATCAGTGTTACAAACTTCAAACAAAGACAATCATATCAGAAATCCCACTAAGTGTTTAGAGCCTCCTGTCCAAATTAAATTTCATGGCCTGACCTGTTTGTGGTGGGTTCAGTCTTAGTCTGTGCTAAATAAGGAGAAGAGGTCTCCTGCTGTGTGGTGTCTATTCCTTCTGCGTACTGGATGATGTGGTCTAATCCTGGATTACGTGTTTGACAGTCTGCAGCACCTTCAGTTCAGCTCCTCTCATGTAAAGTTCTCATGTAAAGCTTTCATTCTCCAGGCAGGCTGCCAGTAATTTGACTGCTTTAAGACCAGAGGAACTGCATTAGATTAAGAAAGGATCCGATCAGGCATTAAAACTTCCTGCAGGGGGATTTTAATGTACAGAAGAACTTCAGAACAGCAGATGGAATGATTTTCTATACGGTTCAAATCAATAGCAGGATGAAAAGAGAAATATGGTGCAGAAAATATCTTTACATAAAACAGTTCACGGATTTAGAGAGGATCAACGTTTTTTTTTTTTATTAAATAAGCTTTTTAACTTATAAAGCATGTGAAGGTTAAGATGATGTTATTCTGCTATAGGTTTGATGTTATTTTCAGTTTAAGATACTTTTAGTAAACGGGGCCCTGTAGGCTCAGTCAGCTCGACCATGACTAAACACATTTACTCAAGAATTGTACAATTTTAGGTTTATTTCTTTTCTTCCATTGTTTCTTTATATAACTCCATATTTCAGAGGGAAATGTTACAGTTCCCAAACTGGCATTCTGTCTAGTGTATATTATTCATATATAGACTTTATAATGTTGCTAAAGTTTTGAAAAGTGAATATAACTGACTGACAGTGTGCAGGATTATGCGGTTCCCTCTCAGAAAAACGTTTTCACCCTACACACCGGCCAATACAACTTTACTCGGTGCAATAATTGTTTAATTGTTGGGCTATGCTGAATTGCCTGTGAGACTCAGTTCAGGGAAAACATTATTCATTCTTTCCTCTAGGAGAATAAAGCTTTTCTTGTTCCCCTGGTCTAGTGGAACGCCACAGCATGGTCCAATCTTCCATTTCACTTTAGGCTAATTGTAGAAATCTTAATCTCTAAATCTAAAGAAGTTAAAATGTACAAACATGTTCAAAGTCCAGCAAAGAAGACTCTGTTAGACTAAACTAAACTTTTGTGTCTGTGGTATAAAAGACTGACAGAGCGCCAAAGTGGAACTAAACCTCCCAATGAGGCAGAAACGTGCTCCCTGCCACTTTCCCATGAATCATTGCATGACCATACATAGAGAATGAATGTGATTTACTGCTATGCATTCCTGCTGTGTTACAGCTCCTGCTCGCCTCCTTCAGAAAGCAGCAATAAAGAAACCAACAGGCCGGCAGGAAGAAGTGACATCGTTTGTCTCGTCTTTGCAGTCGCCTCGCCCTGGTGGTGTTATTCACTCTACTGCGTTCACTTAATCACTGACCTCAAACACACTGACCGTGGTGGGGGTCACGACCTCTAGCTTAAAGGTCAGAGGTGAGAAGTTCAAGTAACAAGAAGCAGCTTTCATTTCCCCCACGGTCAAGTGATTTTGTTTCTACATCATTATCACCTCAGGATGGAGGTCGCCTGTTCGGCTCTAACCTGACTGCACCAGATGGTTTGTTACACGGAACCATCTGGGAATTTGTCATCGGAAACTCACATCAATAGGCCATATGAGAAAGCATATAAAGAAGTCACCTCCTCCTCCAGTTTCTCCTCCTGTGACCTCGGAGCAGTCAGGTGGGTCAGGACAGAGCGGAAGCTGTGAGCTTCATCTCTCTTAAGGTGGAAATGGAAACCAGACAGTGCAAACAGCAGCTCTGACATGGAACACCTGTCTGCTCCCTGAACAGTACATCAGCAGGGGTCTATTACAGTGTTTGTGTGTGTGTGTGAGTGTATGTTTGCACTCAAGAATGAATGTGTGTGTGTTTAGCCCGGTGTACTTTTAGTCTCTATTTCTCCGTCAGTGCTCAGTATCAACAAGATTATGGTCTGAGCTCATCTTTCTCCTCCACGCTCTGGCTGTCGTCCACCTCAAGTGGCACTAATTGAGGAGTTGGCATCGTGTGATCTGAACACTTCAGGTGACTTTTTACCTTTTGAACCGTATGATGACTAAACTTAACAAGTAAAACTTTACAAACAGAGTCTCAAAACAGTGATGGAAATAGATACTGTACGGGTGATAGACTCGAAGGACAGCGTGACTCCGGACAGCATGAGGCTCCAACTATTTCTGCTCCACTGATGACTGTCAGTGAAGCTGGCTGATTAACTAGACGGTGGTAGAACCCCTATACCTCTGTCTACTGTGACTGACTCTTTGACTGACAGCAGCCCGGCAGGAGAGATGCTTCGTGGTGTGCTGTCTGTGTGGAAATGTGAGCTTTTCACATCTTATCACAAAGCAAAGAACGGCATTAAAATGTTATTCTTAAATGTAAAACATGAGGCTCATGTCAGCTGATACATTATATGAATTTAGTGTGACCTGAAACAAACAGTCAAATCTTTGAGTACAAGTAATAGTAATAAAATCAGTCAGTTATCGTCATGATATCATGATTGTTAAAACGATATTCAAGTCTTAATTGATGATCTAGATTGCTGATGAGACAAGTTTTGTCTCATGAGCAACTAGTTAGTTATAACTGACTAACTTTTTCTGTTATGTAAAACAAATGCAGAACTTTAAATGCAGTAATGGATCAGAACTCCAAGTTCAGTTAAAGTTAAATTATTGGATTGAATGTAGCACGTGCATAAACAAAAGGTACTGTTGTAACTTCAGAATACAGTGGCTTTGACTGGCTCTAATCATCTGCTGCTTCAGTTTCACTCCATCATGTCCTCACTGTGTGTCTGATCCTCTCTATGCTGCAGGACAAACACGACTCATGTACACATCAAAACGCTGCAGGTTTCAGTTACAGACCACACCAGCGTTGTGACAATAACTGACACATGAGTTGGGTTGGAAACCTTTTGTGTCACTAACTACAAAGAAAACACCTGCTGAGTCTGTCACAGAGTGCCTGTGTTGGACATTAACTGTTGAAGCCCTACAGGCTGCAGTGTTCATCACAGCCACAAAACGATCTGTCCATTACTGGACAGAGCAAACAAAATACTAATGACTTAGATATTTAGCTGATAATTTGAGGTGTTGGATTTTAACATTCCGACCTCTTCCAAACTAACAAAGACATCACGACTACAGCAGATACAACCCTGTTTCCAAAAAAGATGGAATGCAGCCTGAATGATGTCCATGGTTACCAAGAACAATTTGTACAGTAATGTGGACTCATCAGACTTGTCTCTTTCTGTCTGTCCATCTCAGATGAGCTTGGGTCCAGCGACATTGTCAGTGTTTCTGGATGTTGTTGATATCTGTCTTTCTGTTTGCATGGAAGTCTGAACTTGCATTTGTAAAGTTCCTAGTAATATCCCTTATACAATCATTCTGATTTTAATGTAGTGCTGCCCAAGAGGTCGAAGGTCACAGGCATTCAATGTTGATTTCCTGCCTTGCTCCTTATTTGCAGAGATTTCTCTGGATTCTCTGAATATTTAAATCACACTATAGATTGTAGATGGTGAATTCCTCAGAATTGTCCATCAAAAAATTGTTGGACTATGTGTAGTTTTTGTAGTGGTAAATCCCGCCGCATCCTTATATGTTAATGACTGAGCCTTTCAAGGATCCCCCTTTCATACTCAATCATGATACTATATGTGTTACCAATGAACCTGTTTACCTGTTGAATGTTCCAAAGTATTTTTTGAGTGTGTTCTCTTACAACTTCTGTTGCTCCTGTCCAAACTTTTTTGGAGCCTGTTGCAGGCCATTACATATATTACTGTCTTTGTACTGGATTTAATTGAATATAAGTCAAAAATATCCACAAATCATTTTTATTTTACATTTTACGCAGCGTCCAAACTTTTTTGGAATCAGGAACTTGGATGGATTGCCATGGGATGTTGTACCAACATTGGTGAATGAATCCTACTGTCTGACAATCCTCTGACCTTTCCTGCAGGTTGTGTGGGATTAATGGAAATTTCTCCACAATTGTTGTATGGACTGCCATGAACTTTGGTTCAGAAATTCATGTACATGGAACAAAATCAGGAGCAAGAAGAGCTGAAGAGAGAGAAAAGCTGATTTAAGACGAATGGAGGAAAGGAAGTGAAGATGGGGGGGGTGATTGAGGAGAAGGGGGGATGTAATTCAGATTGAAGACAGAAAGTAGGGGGGTACATGCTTATGTTCTACTGGAAAAGAGTGAATGAGTAGAATGGATTCTATGGAGAACTCTTGCTCAGCGTCTGTGCGGAGAGAAAAAGACCACAACTGTGTCAGTGTGTTTATTCAGCGGAGAGTGGCCGGCTCTGCGCTCTGGTCTGTGGGAGCCCCGCAGCCTCCAGCCGGACGCTGAATAAGAGGATTAGCCAAGGCCTGGGAGAGCCAGGACGTCCACAGGCTGTGGGAGTGAGAACTGGTGCCCACGCCAGAATGTGTGACAACCCCCCCACCAACACATCTACCCGTATCCCTGCCCCTCTCCTGACGCCAGGGGGGCAGGGGTCTGAGGAGGTGGAGGTGGGGGTGGTAATACCAACCACTCAGACACCAAGGGTATGGCAGGTTAATCTGTGTACTGTCTGAGCTTCTATGTCTTCAGGAGCAAATTGGTGGCACCATAACACTGTCTGGCATGTTATAGCTCCTTAATGACGAAGAAGCCATTTTATCAGTTGATTTCCTTTCTTCCAGGTAGCCATTGCATTCATTTCACATTTCTGTGAAAAAAAAACTTGAAACTGCTGATTGATAAAACAGTTTGTTCTAAAAACTGATGGTATAATTTGGAAAATTGGCACGAGGGCTTGACATGCGGATGTTTACAGGTACAACTTTTGCCATGTTCACCAGCTTAGTCATTTCAGCACTAAATACAAAGTGCAGTTGAAGCTGATGGTATCATCATATATTTTGTGTTATTAGACAAATCGAAAACTTGACGTTGTTATGGTGCTAGAGGAGAAGTCAGAGGACCACTAAAGTCAATATAAGTCTCCCTGTGTGGAGCATGAACGACTGTAACAAACTTCATCAGAGCAATTCATCTTAAAGATGTTGAGAAATTTCAGTCTGGACCGTCACTACCATACCATCTGGGATGTGGTCCCCTGTCATTTTGGTCACATCTAAGATTATTTTCCCAATTAGGTTGTACACTTGTAACCACAAGTAAAATGCTTTAGGTTATACTGCAAGACTTAAGGTTATGACCATGGTTAGAGTTTCAGTAAGAGACCAAACTCTGTCCAGCAGGCTGTGCTCAGGGCTGAAATATACCCCCAAAGCTTCTAAGCCCAGTGAATGGAGTGATGAGCCTGAACAGCTGGACTGTTTTACACTTCAGAGGTCTGACCACAGGCCTGACCTGTCAGCAGACTGAGAGAGAAAAAACACTGCACGGCAGAAATCCCCTGCTGTCATAACACGTCCACTGAAGCTACTGTAGAAGCCTTGATACATTATCTTATCTTTTATCAAGGTTGTTTTTTGGTCACACATTACCTATCATCACTTCTGGCTCTCTCATGAAGGAGAACTGTTATCAGTATAAATCTCTTCTGACTAATGAAGAGTGAAAAGACCTGATGCAAATTGCCTTGACACAAAACTGCTAGGAAACTATCATCGCTTAGTAGAGTAGCAGTTCACAGGCATTGGATATGCACTGGTGCTGAAAGACAGTTTGACCTTTATGAGGCTCAGACACCAGTGATTCACCAAAGTACTCCACATAGCAGAACCTGCACAGAAACTCAGAAATCCACTGTAAGACCACCAACAGGAAATCAAAGCGCCTCGTCACAGCGCTGCAGGCATTAGACAAATGAAATGTCAGGTCCACCTAAAAAGCCCTCCAAACTGTTGCTGGGAGCGTTAACACAGGGGAGAACTGGCTGTGGAAAACAAAACTCATCAGCTGAACAGAGGCCTCGGGTTGAAGTTCTCATCGATCAGCCGCACTCATCTTTCTCTTTTAACTATAAATGGCAAAGAACAAAAGCAGTGGATTATCTACAGGCAGAGTCCATCAACCCTAAAAGGAGGACAAACATGAAAGAAGCAGAGCTGCTGAGGGGATGATTTCTTATATGCATGCCAGGAATGAAGCGAGGAAAATGGACTACAGGAGCTCAAATCGAATGAAAATATGACTGAATGCTTCAAGAATATCAACAATAGTAAGTCATAATGTAATATTGAGTACAAAAATCTTAGAACTTGTAGAAGAACTTGCCTATGAGTAAGATGTCAGTGCTGTAACAGCTTAAATGAAACAAATCTGGTTGATCTGGTTCATTTGCATGTCTTTAAGAAAAATGTACCAATATTAAATAAAATAAAACTATGTTGAGTGGTTGGCTGGAGTTGGACAGATGAGTCCCTGACAAAATTCAATATTCAAATACAAGTGATTTTTAGGTTAGGTAGGTTAGGTTAGGTTAAGGTATATGTCATCATCATAATCATGATAAGGTATGTTTGTTTTATTTTATTTTTTTTTTTTTTTACATTTGGCATGTACAAGCTAATTAGCAATGGACCCAGTATTGATCCCAGAGGGATCCCACATATGATGTCAACTATCCTACATAACAGAAAGAGTAAGAGAAAGAGAGAAAATTATTGTGTAGGATACAAACCAGAAAGAAAGTCCTACACACTTTTCCAGCCTTTCTATTATGTTGTGATTAATTGTGTTGATTGAAATTATGACAAAATCAATTAATTCAATAAAAGAAGAGCTTGCGTGTATTAATCAATTGTCTGCTAATGGACAATATTGTCATGAATTTTACCTTCTTTTTTTTTAAAGGTATGGCATATCAGACTTAAAGAGGTGAAGTTTATTTCTGAAAAATATGTAAAGTCAACTGGCAGACACAAACATTTGTTTAAGTCTCCTTTTGAAAAGCTGCACTTCTCAACATGTCCAGACCTGCAATTATTTTCACCTCTGTTAAGGCTCATCCTCAATATGTTAGAACAAAGTGAAATGTGTCCTGTTTGCTTTGGTAACATATATTTTGCAACACGAAAAATGTAGTTTACCAAGCAGTTTGACCCACATCTAAATGGTACTTATTTACTACAAATTATGATTTCATTCACCAATAAAATTATCCTCAAAATGGACAAATATCATATGTGTGATCCATGGCACAGTTCAAACACAATCAAAAAATTGTCTTTCACCATAGTCTTCCCAAAATAAGGTCCTATGGTCTCTCTAATATCTCATTCTTTCCAAACACACGTCAAGATCCAACCTGCCACAACTCTTACACTTACACAACACTACAAGTCCATTTTTGCAGTTTAGTTTGCAGTTCACGTTCTTACTGGAATTAGAAATACACCACCAATTCATGTTTTTTGTTTAAATATGAAGATGTGAATCATATTCTGTTCACTTTATTAATAAAAAGTCAAGTATTGGTCTATTTATGCCTGTAGTGGGTGGGTGTTGTTGGTTGTCTCATATTTTCTTTCACCTCTGCATTTGTTTACTCTTTTAATCTCAAATGTGATGGAGAAAGAAAATCACCATCATATCATACGATGTGAACACTTAAGAGGTTTGACGCTGTAAATCTAACAGGTTGGACTTGGCCTCTTCCTGTCAGTCAACACACTCACTTCTGTGTGTGGGGTCATGGTTTTAACTTTTAACTGCAGTGTCACGTCTCTGGTCTACATCTCCCAACACCAGCTTCACTACGCTGAACTGTGATAAGACTGAACAGCTCTCAGGCAGCTTTGTGTGTGTGTAAGTGTGTGTCTGTGCATGCACTCATGTGTGACCTGTATCTGCAGTCAGAAACAAATGATCTGTCCCGGGGGGGAGCAGATGAATAATGGATCTGACCATCTACAGTTTCCATCAGCAGCCTCTCTGGGTTATAGCCAAAACACTCAGCAGCCACCATGTTAGTCGTGTTCTACGCGTCAAACAAAAAGCAGGTTTTGTCGTCTTCTCTAAACAATCAGTAGCGAGTGTTGTGTCTGTCCCGTTTACATGATTTTCAATCGACAAGCAAGCTGTGGTGGCGGTTGCAAACAGCAGTTAACTTTTGTCAGGTTGTGTAGTCCTTGATTTTGGTATATCAATTTACAACAACCTGCACAGCTGTGTCCAACTTATCCACACTTGTCAATGTTTTCCTGGCTCTGACACTGAAAGATGACATCCTCATTCCTAAAAGGGGAAATCCACTGACTGGGAGTACTACAATATACGTGATAACGGCTGTATGAAACCTCTAGTGTCTCAGAGGGAGCTGTGTGAAGTCTGATAAATGTCCTCAAGTGACTGAAGTGTTAGATAAAGAGAACTATTGTAGAGAGAAAAAAAACACAAATCAAGATCTTGCTTTATGGCTCTGTTAAGACAGAAAAAAAAATGCATGACAGCACACATGAAGATGATCTAAAGAGTCCAAAAAAGTCTGAAGCAGCTGGAGGAGCTCCTGTTCTCATCTGGCTGCAGCCAATCAGCATGCAAGAAAAGTGGAGCTAAAGTTTGGGAAAACAAACGTCCGTCCCTGTAGCCACCAGCCAAAGTGCCTCCCTCCTGATCCTGGATGCACTGCCATGGTAACAGATTCATTTATTTCACTTCAGTGCTGTAGACAGAGATTGTGTAGCACTTTAACCAGCAGGTTCAAAGCTTGAGGTCACCAATCATCACATGAGAATCACCAACAGAAAACAACCTTCATTCTTCATAAATATGACTAAATATTGACTGTAATAAATCATCTTGTAGTTTCAAGTCTATGTAAGTTGAAGAAACATTTGCCCATTTATCAGTATCATAGCTGCAGTGGTTAGAACAGAGGTTTGAATTACAGTATTTCTTTTGAGTAGTAAACTAGAATAGTGACATGACACAGTTCTGTATAGCAATCTGCTCTTTGGCAAGGCAGTTTGAGAGCAGCGTTTCCCAATTATTTCTCTACCAACATCTTCTCAAACAAGTGCTGCTGACAGCTCGACAAAATTTTCGAAAGTATGTCTTGCTCTCTTCACAGTAAGAGTCCACGTTTACCATGTCAATCTCAAAGGGGAACATGAATATCTGAACCAAAGTTAAATGAAATCCATCCAATAGTTTTTGAGATATTTCACTCTCAAACAAAAATTTGAACCTCCTGGTGGTGCTAGAAGAAAGGTCGGGTGATTCATCATCTGGAGACCACAAATGTCTGTACAAAGTTGCACAGCACAATACTCATCTGATATTTCAGTCTGGAGCAAAACTGTTGATCCACCAACAGACTAGCATCCCCAGAGCCATGCTGCAAGCATAGCTAAGGCACAGGTTAATAGGAATACGCCAATTACAGAGTGCAGTGTGCAAGATTTAGTTTTCTTTTGTAGAATACCATGGAAAGGTATAAACACTTTGAAAACTCAGCAGAGGATTGTAAATGGCTTTTGGAAACTCATCAGACAAATGTTCAGGTCTCGATTTCACAAAAACAACTCTGGACAACTGCAGATGTTGTCTCAACTTTCACTCCTTTTGTTGTATTTACATCAGTTCTCAGTGCTGACGCAGGCCATCCCACCAACACCTATTCAACTTCTAAATGTCTGCTGGGCACCTGCCCACTGTCCACAATGTGCCAACCTCTGCTGCTGCTGCTGCTGCAGCATCAATCTCAAACAAGCCCTGCAGCCGAAACCTCCAAACTGCCTCTCTCTGTTCGTCTGCCCGGCCGTCACCTCCACAGCCAGCGTCTCCAAACATTCAGAGCGACCGGGCAGTTTAAACAAAGAGCTCCTACTCAGAGCGACTTGTTTACAGGAAGAGGAAGATTTAAAGGGAAACTGAGAAATGTACGGCTCCAACACGAACTCAGAGACATTTTATTTATTTTAAAACTTTGCTGTTAGCTGCAAAGTATGCCAGCCTCAGCTTTATGTCTGAGTTGCTACAGAGCGGAACATAAACAATGATTTATTATATAAAGAATTTGCAGCTCATGTTGCCATCAATCAAAGAACAAAAGTGCGGTGAGTATGTTGGGGGACACTGGTTGCTTTACACTCCTTGTGGTATTCATTACTTTACCAATGCAAAGCATCTATGTGAAGTGTAAACAGAATGGCATCCAGGTGGCTTCGTGTTTAGAGAAATCATCCAAACTGGCATGAGTTTGGTCCCGACTGCAGCTCCCTGTGTGACTGTGAATGACCTGAGGAAACGTCAACACACACACAGCTCTGGGTTAAATATTCAGAATGCAAACACTGATAATTCATCTGGTTTGCACTTCAAGGGGATGGGAATGCCATGTGGGATTTATCAGACTTTGGTCAAAACAAAAATAGAGAACAAAAATATTAATTTGAACTGATGAATGCACTAAATTTGCTAAAGTTAAAGAATTACCAAAAAAGACTCATCTTGAGGGGGGTATAGATTTTTCAACCAAATCTTATAGTGATACATCCAATAGTTGTTGAGGTATTTCAATAAAATCCACAAATGTAAACTTTGTGGTGGTGCTGGCATTATCCAGTAGTAGATTTTTCTGGGCCATAGTGGTGGACTGACAATATTGCCATCCATAGAACCAACCAAAATATTTTGTAGAGTCATATCAGTCAATGATTTTAATGCATGAGGAGACAAGAAGTCCAAATCAGCTTGAGAAAGAGTCTAATGCTTGTCTTCTTTGGGTTTAAAAACACACATCCAGTTCTGTTAATACATTCAACACAACTACGCCCTGGTGTTGTTACTACAGGTACTACATCTAAAAAGGGAAAATATCCTAATTTGCTTGAGACGCGGATGAGAAGATTGTCTGCTAAATATGAAGCTACATTTAGCAGCCAGAAAGACATTTCTCAAACTGTTAAATAAGTTGAATTGGCTTGCTGTAAAAGTGACAAAAGAAGCTGGTCAGACCAGGCTGAACCAGTCTTTGTCATTGTCTTCCTATTGAAGGAACCAGAGTGGTAATGTAATCGCTCTGACTGTGGCTCATTCATTCACACTGTTTGAACAGTTGAACATGATAGCCCTCAGAACATCTAACCGTTTGACTGTGTCAGGAGTTTGTGTGTACAGTCTGAACATGAAAATCAGCAACATCTCATCAGCTTTATTTGTTGTGACTGACAGCAGATCATCATGGTTAACATGACAAAGATTCAGCGTGTGAAAGAAAGTTTCCCCTGCACAGAGATGATATGGCTGAATTCCAATAAACCAACAATGTGTTAATCCATCTCTCAATATTTTTTTTCTCAATAATTATTTTTAAATAATTTTGTCTGTGCCTCTCAGCTCCAAGTCTAATCAAGTCTATTGGTTCCTACTGAAGATAAGTCACACACATGGTTTGATTTCCTAAAAGCTAACTCTAGTGAGTATTTGCAGCAGAACAGTATGTATGTTCATGGTGATTAAGGCATTGATGTGTTTTTAATAGTTTGTAGAGACAGGGGAGACAGACAAAAGGGAAACGCTTTAACTATGTAGCCTACTTACCCAAAGTTGGAGCAGATAAACCAAGAAAAAAATCAAAAGACATCTGAGAAAGTTAACAAAGTCTAGCAGGCAAAATGATGCACTAGACTACGTGTGACGCTTCAAAATATGACATCATGTCAGGCAGGTGGTATTAAAGAATGAGAAAGCAGGTACAGGACTTTCACCCAGGAGAATGCTGTCTGCGTCCTGTGTTACGAAATTCATAGTATATGTAAGTTAATTTACATAATGTATTTTATACAGCAGAACTCTCAACACTGACAACAACAACTCTGACATCAAATCAACTCAGTCTGAGTGTACTTGACCATCAAATACACTCTACAGTTAAAGTTACTCTGGAACCAGTGCTAATCAGCTAGCTAGTGAGCTCATCCGAGAAAAAATATACAGATATGTTACTTAACTGAAAACCCCTCACCTCACAGTGTAATATATAGTTTGAGGAGCAAAATAGTACTTTTATCTGCCTCGCAAAGCGACAAAGTGCAGGTAAAGACCGCTGCGTGTTACAACAGCAAAGCAATCAACATCAAGAACAGTGTTGAATCATGCACCTCAACATCCAGTGAATGAAGACCAAAATTTTACACCATTAAAGTGTATTCCTGAACATGAACTGGAGTCTAAATGAGAAAATACTGTAAACTCCTGAAATCTAATGTGTAAGCTCTTATGAGCTCTCTTGTGAAAACTTTTTTTTGACTAAACCAAATCAGCAGTACAACCATTTCACAACAACCACAGAAGTTTTAACACACTATCACTGCTTTATAAACCTATTCTAAAATCTTTCTGATTTCCATTACAGCCTACAGTACAACCTTTTAACCCAACTAGAGGCAAAGGTCTAAGAAAGGAAAAGTTGTCTAAATATTTCACCACTTTTGTCTGGTGTGTAATAAACTTTGTTTGAATGGCTTTGGAGGTTACTATCCTGAAATAGTTGATCAGCAGTGAAGGAGCAAAGAGTTTCCCTCTTCACCCAGATTTCCTCATGTATAAAGCGCCTGTTCCAAGCGGAGCTTCTTTGGTTCCAGCAGACGTGTTTCTAATCTAATCGTACACACGGTGACGAAACAGTTTGTCAGAGGCCCAGAGAAAAGCTTCTCGAACAGAAAAACGACTTAATTAAAGACTGGAGCTGAATGGACGAGGGAGAGTGTGCCAACGCTGTATCCCACAGCAAAGACAATGGGAGAGGAAGTGTGTGTCTGTGAGGGTGTAACAGCCTCTTATATTATAAACTTTTTACAAATTAATTTACTCTTCAGCTCAGGCTCAAGATGATGCTGATGTTCTCAGTGATGTCTATAAGAACATGTGTCTCCTGAAAAAAAATATTAATTGCGTGAATTTGAAAGCTGCCGCATTCAAGTCATGTAGGATTTCTAAGCTGCCAACTGGGGAAAACAGTCCATAAACACTGAACAATCCACAGACACTAGCAGTTCAAGCTTATTTCAGCTCTAAAAATGAATGTGCACTGTGGTGTGATTAAACATACTGATCACATTTTAAAATTTAATTTTAAGTCTTGATTGTAAGTCTTTGATTTTGTTTGAATAAATGTTTGCTTGTTTCCATCATTTTTCCTTTTTTATGGGTGTTTCGCCAAGGAAGTTTATATTAATTCAAAACAGTATTTCCAGAAAATCAGCAAAAGTGATTTCAATGTCAATATGAGGAGTTGGTCTAATTATTCATTAAGCCATTATAGAAGAAGAGGATGGCAGCTACAGTCAAAGCTTGAAGGATGGAAAGCATGATGAACGTATGACATTTTGTATTTCTATGAATAAGGTTACAGTCTCCTCCTTCATATCCTCCTCATTCAGTCTCCTGTATAATGTCTACAGTCTTTCTGTGATTTTGAACCCCATGTTGCACGTCACAAGAGACAGACTGTCTCTGGTCTGATCTTTGGGTTGAGTGTGGTCTGTTCATGCTCCAGCAGTCAGCGTCAACTGAGCACAAATGCTCTCTCGTTCCCAGCATGGCCTCGCTGTCTGTGTGTGGCCTTCACTGTGAACATGTACTTTCACACATCAGCAATGGAGCAGGACCAAGTACTGACATGTTCCACAGATCCAACTACAATGTCTAAAGCTGACTTTGTTGTCATAAACTGAATGCAGGATAAATGAGAAACAAATACGATGTAGTGATGTGTAACGATGATCATATAAATGTGGTCATTTTCTGCATTAAAACTGTTTGCTGTTCAGGAGTTGCCTGATCAACTGCAGATTTCTGTCTCGATAAACAAAACAAAAGTTAGTGTCAAGTCTATGTAAATTGATTCGAATAGAAATAATTCCACTTTAATCAAGTTAGAAATTCCATTCATCCTCTTTGATTTATCCTGGGTTGGGTCTTGGGCTCACTGGGGAGAAAGAAATCTAAAATCTGATGTATAACTTAGAAAAATGTAATTAATAATGCATGCATATTTGTAATTTGTAGTGGACTGGTTAAAACAGGGAAAAAAACACCATCCTGGACCATTCAAAGTGCCCCTTATGTCCTGACAACCTTTCACCCGTCCTCTATGTCTTTCAGCAGGAAGTCCCGCCTCCGCCGCTGAGCTCCAGTTGATGTCAGTGCTACATCATCTGCAGGTCGCAGCAGGAGCAGTAGGTCTGCAGCCAAACACTAATTGCTTTTCCACCTGCATGAATCCACCGTGCTGCTCCGGTGTAACCAGACGAACATCATCAGCACAATCACCAGCTCATTAACAGGCAGACATTTTGTGACGGTGCCTTGGGGATGCAGGACTATTTTGAGGAATGACCTAATTGAAATTAGCAGCAGGGGGTGGGACACAGAGGAAATTATGGATTTTACACTTTATCCTTCTTTAACCTTGACACACTTCTGCTGGATTTCCCCTTGTTAGTAATGTAAATTAATCATGCCAGATGTTTCCTCCTCATCATTATCTGACCATGAAACGCATTTTAAACTATTTTTATACTGCTTTTCTCTCGTTATGAGATAATTAGTGTTAGTTTGTTGGTGGTGGCAAAAAAAAAAAAAAAAAAAGTTACTTTCTTTAGAATTATTCATAATTTATGACTTTGCTTTTTCCAGTTTCCTAATTTAACTAATCCAAATTAAATCTGGGGATAGCATATTGTGTGACTGTATTGAGGTGAACTGTTACTGTACTTCCAGTACAGTACTTACTGTACTGTACTGGAAGTAGGTTAATTCTGATCTGAGCTGTTCACCTTCACCACCAGCTGCACCCCATCCCACCTTCAACATCCCTAATGCCCTCCCTGGGCTACTGTACCAGTCAACCAGCCAGTAACATGAAGAGATGTGGAAACATTTGCCTGCTGCATGAGCAGAGGGACTTAGAGTGGCCAATTTACATCTTCTAGTCCCAGCTTCTCTCAGGTAATGATTTATTGCTTTACTCTGTCTTTCATGTCATGTCTCTGACATTCATGTGCCCCAGAGGATGGATCCTAATGACCTCCTGACCTTTCCTTTAAATTTATTTAATGAAATAATAATTTAACATTGCACTTGTCGACTCATGATGGGCAGCTTAAAATTGTCTTTTCGTTCTATACATTCTTACTCCTTGCCTACAGTACATACAATGTGACTTGAGATGATGAGCTGCTACAGAGGTCTGGTAGGCTCTTCTTTCTAAATCCACAGTCTTGAGCCCCAACCAACGTTCAGTCAAATGGCATTTCAAATGGAGGATATTTCTGAAACATTTTACAAATTTTATCACATATACACAATGCGCCGGGTTAGAATTTTGAAATGAAAGTTTCTGCAGAAATATTTCACATTTACAGAGTAATAGTTGCAGGTTGGTTGAGTTAGAACATAAACTACTAAGGTTAGGTTCAGGAAAACATTGTGGTTTGTGAAAACAAGTATGTTACTGAAACATATTAAGTAACACAACAAAAATTAAGTCAACACTGCCTCATGTCCCATGTTAATCTCAACCAGTCATCCACCCAAATACAGACATTGCTGCTGACTTTTATGATACAAAACATTACAGAAGACAGGCACATTCAGAAATGATTGCATCCTTTTTGACACATATGGTCACTGACCAAGCTGCCAGGAGGAACTCTTCAGAACTTTCTTTTGATGCAAAAGTGGATAAACAGTGTGTAACAGTGTTGTTTGATGTAAGACATTTAAAATTTTGGGTGCAATAAACAGTGCTCCCTCTGAATTAATTGTAGCAAAATTATACAGAAAAATACCAGGCTGTAAACATGTTTATTTACTGCTGTGCAATTGGACACTTTAATATAGGAGCTTATGGAGATTCTGGATTCTGGACTCGTTCTGCAGCCAGCCCCCCGGTGGCTGCTAATTCACTTCACAGCCACAGTTGCTGCCTGCTTCAAACTGGACTTTTGCTATAGAATAAATAAATTGCTCAATTATCTGAACAGCTGCATTCGGTGACAATGTGAAAACGTCACATCTGCTTCCAATTATATTTAACTGCTGTAATTGTCTGGTTCTTCACAGTCTAACTGGATTAACCTTTCACAGCTTTTACGTGCTTCTCCCTGCGGACGAGACTCACGAACCAGTCTGACCAGGAGGAGGACAGATTTACCTCAGACCTGGTGAGCCTCTGAGGGAAACATCTGTTAGGAGTCTGAAACTGCAGGTCAAACTGACAGCTGACCTCTGCAGAGTCTTCAGGTGTTTATACCTTCAGAACTCAAACAGTTCAAACATATTTATGACTTTATGTCAAATTGACTCTAGCATGTTGGAGTGGAGAGCATCAAGTTGAAACTTATTGGACAGCTCTTCTTCAATACCACATGTATATTTTTTAGTTATGTTGCCTTTAACATAGTTTTCCATTTTTTTGGTTTATTAGTCATGCGAGTTTACAAGGGGAACACAAATCACCATGACTGTATTTCTGTGGCATCTCTGCTCTGAGGTCTCATACTTCACACCTCGTCATGACAATTTATTTTATGGTACCTGGCAACCAGTTCAAGGTAGTTAAACTTAATATGAGGCAGTAAACCAGCCTTCCAGAGCGGTGATTACTGCTGTATCATTGTGTATTTACAATGATTTTTTTTTTTTTTTACTTTAGTATGTAAACTAGAGCTATAACAATTAATTGATTAACTGATTAATGGTCAACAATTAAATTAATTGCCTACTATGTCTATTGTTCATAGTGTTCAAAATTCTCTGATGTTAGATTCTCAAATGTGAATATTTTCTAGTTTCTTTTTGTCCTCTATGATGTGTATATGATGAATATTTTTGGGTTGTGGACAAAAATCAGACATTTGAGGACCTTTAGAAAACACTGATCACCATTTTTTCATCATTGCCTCAAATTTTACCAAACAACAAATTTGATTGATTAATCAAAACATTGATTAATCAACAAACTAATCCACAGTTTAATCCACAAGGATAATGATCACGAGTTCCAAGTCTGTTATAGAACCTAAAGTACTTGCAGTTTTGGCATTGAAATAGAAATAATCTATAAATAATTGCTTAATAAAGGATAAAGAAAATTATTCCATGCAAAATGTATCAAGTTATCAGTTTAAAGCTGAAATCCATGATGTTCTTTATTTGTTCTTGCATTAGAGAGTTCTGAGATGTTCAGACTGAAACATTTACTGAGCTTGAAGCTGGTATTGGTCTGAGCAGCAGCTGACAGTGGCTCTTGAAAGTGTCTATCTTCACAATGTGGGTCATCCAAGCTAGTAAATTATATGTATGACTACTTTATTATTCTGTTTGTAGTCTGAAGTGTTTAAAATCTGTGTTCTTTTCTATCTTTGTGATTTTTGGACATTTACTATTTGGTTCAGTCTGAACAAATGGCAGTTTAATCAAATAAGATTAACAGCAGAGTAAATATTGGACTTAAGATTCATCAGGTGGACATATGACACAACTACTCTGGATCTACTAGATGTCTAAATAGCCAACTGTCTGCTAACATATTACCAATAGTGTGTTAGTATGTTAGTCTTAGTTTTTTGGCTTGTTTTTATGCCCCAAGTGGCCAGAAAATCCTTTAATTCAATGTGAAATTCACTAGCTAGTCTAGTCTTTTACATTGTTACAAAAACAAACATATGTGGCTCTTTTTCTGCTCTTTTTTCTTCTTCTCTTACTTCTTTGGAGACCCAGAAGCCCCAACATGGTGCTGTACAGCTCGACCCCCTACTACTGTCAGCTTGTAATGTCAGTGATCGAGGAATTTAAGCTCATTCCCCTGCTGCACTCAATGGAGGCTGATCTGGATAAGAGGATCAGACTAATGTCTGAAATGTAAATGTAAATGTTCTGTAAATACTTGAAAAGCCTCATTGAGGCCCATCAGATCCTTTTGTGCAGGCCAACATCTGCCTAAAGCGTCTCCACATTCACCTGCTTAGATCCCCTCCACCAGCCAGTGAATGGGGGCGAAATGAAGTGAATCGACCCTTTTATTAAAGAGGACTTTGACCGACCCGCGTCCTCCATGCAGGTCTTTTATCGCTGGCCTTTTTCTGCGTCACTTTTTGGGATTTTGCATTCAACCGTTTGAGAAATGAGGGCCATCGAACATCCAGGATCGAAGAGAGACCACACACTTGCAGGCAGCTGAGGAGTGGAGAAAACAGGGAGAAAAGTGGAGGACAAATCAAATGGCTCTCCACCAGCTACTCTACGGGGGCTCCACTTGTTCTCTGCTGCAATGGGCCCCGGTGTGAGTGGCCCCCCTTTCAGAGGCACCGTGGGCCACCCGGATCTGCCACGTCATCCATTACAGCATCCAGAACGGCGGTGGGCACCGAGGAGGTGAAGGAGGAGGTGGAGGAGAAGGAAGGGGGGTGAGTGACAGTGGTGGCAGAACACCAGGCGGACACCAGCAGAGACAAGATGGTTGGCTGACCAAAAAAAAAAAAAAAAATCCACCCTCGACACCCCTCATCCCTCACCCACCCAGAAACGAGAGAGGAGACAAATGAGGAGGAGGAGGAGGAGGAGGAGGATTAAAAAGCGTTGAGGGGGGTGAGGAGGGGGGCAGACAGTAGAAGGATGAAGGCATGAGGCTCTAAAAAGGGGAGAAATGTGGGACAACAGGGTGACAGAAGATGTGCAGCAGCACAGAGAAGCGGTGAAAAGAGGAGAGAAAATGAGAGATTAAGAGCCGAGGAAAGAAAAAGGAGCTGGACAGAAAAAAAATGTTGAGGAAGATTGAAGAGTAAGAAACAAAAAACTGAAAGGAGATCTCGCCCAGAGGAAATGCACTGCAAAAAAAAAAAAAAAAAAAAAACTCTCAATCTTAACGTCTACAGCTCTTATTTTCCTCAAAGTGAAGTCTCCCATCTTCAACATTAATCACAAATTCAAAAACACAAGCTCACACACACACTGCACAAGAGAGGCTCATATATAACAAACAATATTTTTTTCCAATATAATATTTAAAAAAACAAAACAATGAATTGTGGCTGGCTTCTTCTGCAGCACTCCTTCTTCGGAGAAGTCACAGGGGCACTGTTCCTCAGTTTCTGCTCCTCAAGCTGAGCCACATAGAAAGCTTTGGATTCCTCAGTCTCTTCCAGGTGGGAGGTTTTTTGCTGTAAACAGAGACACTCAGTCTCCAGCAGATCCTCTGCCTTTTTCAGGGTAGATGCAGTCTTGCTGGCCTCCGCTCTTCGCTCCTCCAGTTAAGTCCATGGGAAGCCTGAGATTTCTCCGCAGTCTTAGCCTGCTCCTTCTGGTTTTGTCCATCTGGCTCAATTTCTTCTGCAGCTTCTGAACATGAGCCCTCTCAAATGCAAGAACTTCCAACTGTTCAAGATTTGGGCAAACCTCAATCTCTTCTGTGTCTTTGTCAAAAAACATTTAGGCAATGAGTGGTCGTTTCAAGGTTGGAGCCTTAGTTTCATTGCTTCCACTTCATTTCGAAGGGAAAAGGGGAAGTCTGCAGCTCAAGGCGACTCTGAGCCTTCTTCAGCCATCACACAGCTCTTTCTTAGCTATGATTTCCAATACACAGCCTCCTCTGATGACCTAAGCCTCATCTAACTGGGCTTTCAGGCTACAAATCTCCTCAGCATTGATTCTTTCTCATGGTTCTACTTGTTGTCATCTTTCTGTTCTTGGACCTCATTGAGATATATTTCCAGCAAGTCCTCTTGGATTTCCAAGTTGATTCTCTCCTCTGATCTTTGGGTGAGCCTTGCTGTGCTATCCTTCAGTTCACACCTTCCTTGTTCTTCCAGGGAACTGAGATAGAAATCAGATGACTGTCCAGTCTTGTCTAGTCCAGTTATAATCCATGACTTCTACCTTTATCTTCTCCAGTGCACTGTGGGGATGAGGTGTGTGCTGACTGTAGACAGTACAAAGTATTGAACTGTTAAGTACAAAAGGCTGTCACTGAATAGTTCCTGATTTAAATCAGTCGAAAAAAACAAACTACACACACACACACACACACATTGCTTTCCATATCAATTCCCCGATAGAGTTACTGAGAACACACCAACATATGAGCAACCACATCTCCACTTTAAACAGTCGATCGATGATGGAACGGAATCAGAGACCAAAAAGATTTATTAGAACGGGTGTTTTTTTTACAGTGTGTGAGGGGAGTAGAGGCCTGAGAACAGGGATGGGAGACACAAAGTAAGATGGGGAGTTGTAGGGGGAGGAGGGGGGTACCAAGGCTGGGGGTGTTAACGAAGACTAATGAAGGCAGGAGTGCTGCTTAACCTGCACTCCATCGCTCTGTGAGGCCTCCAACCTCGAGGTGACGGAGGAAGAATACGTGTGTGTGTGTGTGTGTACCCCCCACCTCCACCCCCACACACTGCGCTCCCACACTTCTGCTCCAGCTTCACAGTGTGACAGCGTCCTCTCCTCCTCACCGCCGCCGCCACTGGGACAAATCGCAGTGCCATCATGCGTCACGCTTAAATACAGCCCCCCTGCTCCTGAAACCACCCCTCACCCTCTTCTTTTCTCTGTTGCTCTGCACCCTGCACCCCCACCCCGCTCCTCAATCTGCCCCCATACACCTCCCTTCTTTCTGTAGTTGCCCCCTTTCCTACTGTTACAAAACAAATCTCTCCTCTGACAGCATAATTCACTGGGCCGGGCCAGAGGAGGCGGCGCAGGATGGACGGACCTCCTCAGCTGACCTCCGCCGAGAACCCGGCTGGTTGTTTCCCCACGTAACCCCGGCCTCCATTCAGCCGAGGGCCAGTAGAAAGAAAAAGAGGGGCGACTCGGAAGGATTCAAACCGGTGGCCCCTGTGTATGCCTGAGTGAATGCCGTTGAGCCTAATACCCACTAATCTGGTCATCAAATACCCCTGCTGCCACGACTGGAAATCTGTTTTTTTTTCTTCCAGACAACCAGTGGGGCAGCGAGGGATGTCCCAGCCGAAGAGATGGAGGGATAAAATGAAGGGAAGAAAGAGAGGGTGGTGAGAAACAGGAGGAAATGGAGGCACGAATGTAAAGGAGAAGAAAGACCAAAGAAAGAAGAGGTCATCTGAGGTGACCACAGTCTTTCCTCAAAGTACAAGCAGAATCCAAATGAGCATTTACCAGTGTGTCATTCTCAAACTACAGTTACCCTGGATCGGCCTCTCTGTATGTTTGTTTCATTCATCCTCCATTTGTGAATGATGAATTTTGCCTCTTTGGTGTTTGTGTAGTCCACTGGTATTCAACTTACAGCCCACGATCAGGTTCTAATTAACAATGACAATAAATTGATTAATTGTTGGCAATTCAGTGTAAAAATGGACAGATGATCTTAATTTTGTCATACCAATCCTAAACTAATGTTTAATGTGCCAGATCAAGAATGCTGTATACTGTACAAGATTGGTAATATAAGGCACCATCATGGAGTCAAAACATGCAAGCTTCAGAGCAGCATTCCTGCCCGGCAGCACCAAAAGAAAAGACTCTGACATCGTCTTATTGTCACATCACGAGGCGGCTAGAATCACACGATCACGCGAGAATCCATCTTGCCAGGCAGAATAGTAGTAGTAGTAGTTCAGACCTTCTTCCTATGAGGAACTACTTGCAACTACAGCATGAGTTACGGGCATCGTTTAATACTTGGTGTGTGCATTAAAAATGGTAGCTGCTAAAAGATTAGTATAGATCATGCTAACATGCTAACAAAGAAGAGTGGAGAATGACACTGAAGGCCTTTGTCGATGGAAAAGATGTTTTCACTCTTCTTCTGACTTACGAAGGTAAGAGTTTGATAATATTATATGGTTTGTTGATCTGATCCATCTTCATCTGTGATAGATGGTGGTGGACAGACGGTTCACACAGTCACCTGGCCTGCACTTCTTGAAAGTTTTCAATGACATCTTCCCAGATGGTTCTGCATAACAAATCATATAGGGCATATAGGGTTTATAGGGCTATATAAAACTTGACTAATGCAAGGATTCTTCTCCATTAATACTTTCCTTGTCTTGCTCCAAGTCAGTAATTATTAGATATCAAAATGTTATGTGCTGCATTAATACATAAAAGAACTGTCAAATAGCTTAGCAGGTGACTAAAAAGAAGTATTTAACTGTCCTCTCTGATAAAAGCTATGACTGTTGGGTGTGATCACAAATGTGCTTTGTTGCACCTGTAACCACACCCAACAGCGACGCTGCATTGTATGCACACACCCTGGTGCAGAAGAATGTGAAAGTTGTGTTGTACAAGTTGGGTTTTACTGCCCAGCTCCTTCTTTGAGTTGGTTTTATATATTCAAAACTCATGAGACAATTTATTTAAGCCTTGAGAACATGTCACACTGAAGTAAAATGGTTTGTTCATTGTCTTGAATTGTCTGGGAGTAGTGAGAATGTTGACAGTAAAATGACATCCTCACCTGGTTTGTCTAATTCTTCTTTTTTTACAGAGAACAAAGACTTTTATCTCCCATCATTCTTATTCATCAATCATCAATCATCAATCTTATTTAAGGATCTCCTAGTGACCAGTGCGGACAGGAGTAAACTCTTTATAATGTGCATATGGTCATATGAGGATTGTTTTCAGACAGAAATCTGAGTCTATCCTTTAAATGACAGACAATAAATACTATTAGTCATACTGGCTTGGTGTTGGTGTGCTTGGTGTCAGTGGTGGTGGGCATCACATCTACAGCTGCCCCCTGCATATTTGACTGACAGACTGTCTGACTGTGATGGCCATCTGTCAGCAGACACCCTGTTAGACAACAAGAGGCCCAGAGACTCCATGAGCCCAGGCGGAGCACAGGGCACGACTGGCACTGCCCATTCACAAATATCTTTTGGGAGGACAGATGGTGCTGAGTTTTCTCCTCATGTGTCTTTTCTTCCATCATCAACCATTCCTGCACTGCCTCCTCAGCGAGCTGGCACCTCCTTTGTGCCCCGACATTTCATCAAAGCTTCATTTAAAACAGCCCAAATGAAAAGGGAGGAGGCGTGAGGGAGCCCAGAGGCTTTCTGCAGGTACCAAACCACCCAGCACAGATCCAGGCTCACTGGCCCAGGCACAAAAGGTTTCACGTCTCTTCAGCTAAAACTGGCTCTGACCAGCTTCTCCCCTTAATCTTTGTTTCATGTCTCACCCCCCGAAAAGATTCAACCAAGCAGATCAGTGTCCTCTCTGGCACGCTGCGACTGTACCGTACGGCTGGGAGGAGGACATGGAGCTGGAAAACCCTTTCCAATGTTCTTATGGTGACAAATCCTGATTCATCAACACTGACTTCTTAAACCTCTTCAACTCCGCAGGACACTTGTTGTGTGACCAGAAAATTACCAAAACCACTTACATGTATTTTAATTTCTAGTGGAGATTGCAAGGTCTCCAAAGATACCAATAATGGTGGAAACAAGGAGGAGGAAAAATAAAGTCCAAAACTAATTATGTCACCAAATCAAATCATCCGTCTGCAAAACACATGTACAAAATGTGGTGAGACTGTAAACTTTGAACCTCGAGGTTTAAGCCAACATGAACAAGAAGAACCAAGAAGAAGGAAACAAACTCCATTGGCTCCAGAACAATCACTGAACGGACCTTGTAGGTTACTGCCTGTATTAAACATCTCAGCTCCTGAGTTGTTGTACTAAAATCCACTTAAACAAGAGATTCATAAAGTAAAGTAGCTCATTAGTTCCCTTCTTCCTCATTTAAAGCTGCAGTAACTGATTTTCTGGGATCACTCGAGGACAGCGGACACTAGTTCACATGGTGAACAGCAAACAGTTGTTTATACACACCTCACAGTTACAGAAAAACATGATCATTCATTTTGGAGTCAGGTTTGAGGCACCTGATAAATGTAAGTCCAATATTCACTCTCTTGTGGCTCTGTTTTTAGTTTCCAACAACTCCTGAGGGAAATATCTGTCTCTTAAGCTGCTAAATGCTCCACAATGTTAACCAGCTGGTCTCTAACTGTGTCTGTGTGCCGTTTGGAGCTGAGCAGATAGAGTACAGTGGCTACAGATTTTTTCTCTGCTGTGCCCCAAAAGAACGCTATGAGAGATGTAGGAGGCAACTAAACAGTAAAGTGCATCCAGACAGGTAAATAATGAGCTGGAAGGCAGAATAAAGCTCTGTAAAGTATGCAGTATGCAGATTCAGCTGACAATTTTGTTGTTTCAATGCTAGAAGTGATGCATGGTTTATATTGTGATGTGATTTTGTATTACAGACATATTGCTCATAGCAACTTTTAAAGACACGTTGTCCTGTATCAGTGTTTACAAGCCATAATATCTGCTCTGCTCTTTGGATAAGTTATGGAGAAATGCATTTGTGTAAGACAGAAGGTAAGAGGTCTTCAAAGGTGATTCCACCTCTGTACACTTGACTGAAGCAACATGTCCTGCAGTGTAAGCTGAGTTTTCTCACTTGGTGGAAATGTTTTAGGAAGGTTCTGTCCACTACTACTAAAGAACATCTGAATTTATGATTAGAGTCTTATTAATATTTCAATGACCTTTCATTTGAGGACACTGGGGATTTTTTTTCTTGCCATACTAGCTGCTTATTGACCCTGTTATAATCCAAATATTTTTGGTACTCACTGAAATGTATCAAAAAGTGCCAAGTACTGGGAGCTGACATCAGATGCTTGCTTATACTCAGACTTTTAATCATTCTTGGATCAGACACTCTGATTTACATGATGATTTTTGCCAGTTTTATGTATCTGAATTTGTTGCATGACTGCAACATCATTCTGTGTTGTTGAGACACAGGTATCATATTAGTATGTGTTTCCCACAGAATCCAGCAAACATAACTTCTGACATGTCAACACTTCAGATTTGAAGTGAAGGAGCCAAACACAAGGAGCTGCTGCTGCTGCTGCTCAAAAAGGGTCACCAGCTCCTGAAGACTTCGGCATAAAGCTCCATTATTTTTTTAAACATGTGTCCCTTCATTTTTGCAGGTAGGGACAGTCACCACAGTCCAGACAGACACCATTTCAACCTGAAACAAGTCTCCAAAAACTGAAACTCAAAGCTTTAAGCATCACAAGACTCTTCCTGATCAGAGGCCATTTACTGACTCCAGAGATTTAAACACTTCCATGTATAAAACGCGCTAGGATGGGCAATAAAATGGATCGATCTTTTTTGCAGTGACAGTATATGTTTCTGAGAAGCAGTATGGGATTACTGCTGTCGTTGTTACCAAATATGGAGCCTCTGACACCCTTAATAAGCCAGTCAGCCCACCGTGTCCAAACTTCTCTTTTCATGCTTGGCAGCTCCGGTTTGGAGCTGATATGTGACGCCCTGCGCTCCTCAAACGTTTTAATCTGCGATCCCACACTGATCATCAACAGACAACACGAGATATCCCAGTCACACCAAGAAAAATCAGTTTGGGTTTTAAAAACGATTTGAAGTTTCCAAAGACGCACAAGCTTTACGCACTGTGGGTTCGATTCTGGGGATTCAATGAAGCAGAATGTGTCTGATTTGAACCAAAATACAAACGCACAGAGTACTTGGAGACTTCTTCGGTTTGTGTTGGACAGAGCTCACTTCTCAGCTCACCTGGAGCTGTTGCGCAAACACCTTCAAGTTGGCGCAGCAGGTTGAAAACCACAGGTCCTAAAATCTAAACATGTCAGAGCATTTAATGGTTTCGGTGTTATCTGAGGTCAAAACATGAATGATAGCACGCCTTACCTTGTGGGCAGATGAGGATGAAGTGCGCAGCCAGTAGAAGCCAGCAGCCTGTTGTCTCCATGTTGGGGGGAAAAGCTCGCAGATGCGGTAAATATACGAATCGAATGATTTTTGGGGAGCAGGTCCCGGTCAGCCCACAGCCCTCACAGCTCCATGCTGCGCCGCTGCTGCCTGCAGGTCGGTCGGTTGTGGTCTTGCTACCGTATATGTGTAGTAAAGATCCCGGGTGGCGGTGCGCAGCTCCGCTCCGTTCGCTCTCCTCCACACCGACTGACTGACTGAAGAGGAGCCGTCAGAATGAAGCTGTGCACCGCCCACAGCCCGCAGCCACACCGGTCTGACTTCCTCCATACACCAACCACGACTGACATTACTGTGATAAACAGACTGACGGTAATTACATTTTATAGGTTTGCTTATATATTAAGTAATTCACTCATTCTTGTTTATTGGCAGGACAGACTGGATACACGAGAACAGAGCCAATGTTAAACACTATGAAAAAGTTAAAGGGGAAAGAGGAGATAAATTAGGGAGGAAGAGACAATGAAGAGAATGGACGCATCGAAAAAGAGAAGACTGAAAAAAGAAAGAATATAAAAATTGAAGATGGATAAAATGGGAGATTATTAAAAAGAATATTTGAGTATGAGTAAGAAAATGAAAGGGGGCAGTTGGAAAGAAGGTAAACGAGGAATTTATGGTAGTCTGCAGTGCTGGATCAACCATGTACACCCTGAGGTAAAACGTGAGCTGAGTGCCCTTCACGAACCCCATGTTTGGGAACTATAACCGAAATATTAAAGCATTTTTCTAATAATAATAATAATAATAATAGTGTATAAAATGTGATGATGTGAAAGGTGCCTCTGAGTCTTAGTGGATAATATATTTGCTCCGCTTTGGAAAACAGATATATGGGTTTCAGACGTATGAGATGTATGGAAATAACAGAGGTATTATTTATCTGATTACAAGTAAGTAATCATATAACATGCCACACATCATTTATTTCCCCCAAACCTCCAAAAAAAGAAGACTAATATAATGCTTACTGTCAACTTTGCAGACACCAGTTCAGTCAAAAGAATTGAAGTCACACCCATAATTCACAGGGTCACAAGGTTAGTTAATAAGGTGGATACAAGGGGCGGCGTTTAGCTCAGTGAGTAGAGTAGCCGCCCCATGTGCAAAGATCAGTCCTTGCTGCGGCCCAGGGTTAGAATCTGACCTGTGGCTCTTTCCCGCATGTCATTCCCCATCTCTCTCTCTCTCTCCCCACATTTCCTGACACTCTTCAACCGTCTCTGTCAAAATAAAAGCTTGAAAAAGGCCAAAAAAGTGTATACAAAACAAAAACAACAGAAAACAATAAATGAGTGAGTAATTCTTCAAATTGCTCTTCACAATAGTCAGTAATTACTCAAAACTTCGTCTGCAGCCTGTAAATTGCACTTGTACTTTGTCCTTGCAGCATCGTCAGAGTTTAAAATCTGAGGACATCATCAGCTGCTCTGACTCCTCTATCAGAGTTTCTGAGAGTGAGGCGCAGCAGGATGCAGACCACAGGGAGTCATTAACACAACGTAAAGAAGTAATTGAGTGAAGCGGCTGAGAGGAGTGTCTTTTTGTTTTTAAGTGTGTGTGGCGGAGTTCACAGGGCCACTGACCTCCTGACCCCTGAGAAACACTTCCACCGCGCACTGAAATGGAGACCAAAACATCAGCACTGACCCAGAAATCGCAATTCACTCTGGGAATGTGGGACAAGTGTCTGTGAATGTGAGTGGTTCATTTTTATATGCATATGAGTGAGAAAATGTTTTCAGTTGAGTTGTTCTGAATTTTTAAATTTTAGCATTTTGAGAAATCCTTTTGTTCTGCTTAGTAAAGAAGATGAAGATAACTTTCATCTCTGTGTGTCCAGTGTAGACATGGCGTGAGCCTGGTGTGTTGTGCTGGATAGACTCGATCACAAGGTACCCACGCCCTAAAGCATACCCTGCTTTATTGTCTATTTTAGCCTATATGGGACCAATATTTACTAAATGAATATCATGCTCTGTAGAAGACTCAAATCTAGAGACTGAGACCATAAATTCATGAAGAAACTGAGAAAAACATTTACTGAGGTAATAAATCCAGTGAGAAGTAGGGTCATTTCTCCATAAGACTTTATACAAGCAGATCTAATTGTTGCAGCCAACAGAGGTGACACCTGCTGGCCATTAAAAAAAATGCAGATTTAACATCCTTCCACATTGGCTTCAAACCACAGGCCTGGAAGCTCTGTCCACTAATCATACTGTCAATGGGATATGTTTATCCTAGCTTAGCATAAAGACTGGAAACAAGGGGGAACTGCTAGCATAGCTCTTCAACAACAACAAGTTTTTTATTTCGCAGGCAGCTAAAAGCAAAGAGCAGCACAGCGGCAGCTCCAGTTTTCTGTCATTGTCTGCCCATATCAGCTCAGTGACCTGCGCACTTAATTCGACCTTATTCTGAAGCTCGAGGCACGACGTCATTGGAGGAGCAGCTGCATGTGGTGAGGCACCAACGTGCAAGTTGTGATGCAAACCCTGCTTAAGACTAAAATAAACTGAAATAAGGAAAATTATAAACTATTTAACCATTTTGAGGAACATAAGGGCCAAATAATTTAGCGTCTAAGGCAGCATGTATGGCACTGCATTATGTTTTCTCCAATCTAGAGGGCTTAACCAATGGCTTGCCTTAACCACAGGTGGGACAGGTGAAAATAAAATAAAATAAAAACAAAACAGTGTAAACGTTCCCATTGAACATAATTCTGGAAAAAATATAAAAAAAACAAACAAACAAAAAAAAGGTCAGGATTATAGAAACACATTTATTACAAGGAGGGTATGCAGAAAAACGGGATGGGGACGATTCAACTTTGTGGAGTGGGTAAAAGTTCTCATCCAAGTAAAAGTATGAAGATTTTTCTACACATATCTGTTGATAGAAATAAGATACAAATTAACCCATCCTATAAAACAGAAGACCTATATCTCTTGATGGTTATGCATTGAGCGCTGCTCTCTGTTCTCGATCCTCCATCTTGCACATCTGCTTCAGTCACATTGAACTGTCTGCAGATGTTGTACTCCACTGTGTTAACTCTTACTATTTGATGCTACTTCATACATCTACTCTACTCTACAACATCTCAGATGGAAATAGTAAACTTTTTACTCAACAACATTTATTGTATGTCTATGCTTAATAGTAACTTTCCACATTAGGATTCTGCAAAGAAGTGTCTCGTTGGGGCTGTTTGTCATGTTTCAGATGTCTATCCGTTGGTTTCACTTCCATCAAACTTCTCAGACAGGATTGTTTCGATCGAACTGAATTTTCTTCTCCCATGAATAACCTCATGACCCCTCAGATTCATCTGGTCACCCTCTGGAGGGATCCATTCAACTACTTGACAGTATATTAAGTTGTTAAAACTACAATAGTAGTACAACTACAATTGTGGTTGTAGTACTTTGGCTAAAGTATCCGAATACTTCATCCACCACTGACTTCCAGACAGCTGAACAATGAGTGGCCTTTTTACATGACTGCACAGAGCTGATTGATCTAGTGCTGCATTTCCAGGTGAGACTATATTAGTTGCATGGAGGTGTTAATGTGGTTTGGAGGTGTTTGGAGGACAACAGAAACATACAGGTGCTCAACAAACAGCACACGTTCACCGAAGCTAGAAATCCTCTGCTCTTGCGGGTACCTCTGTCATGTGAGAGCAGGTTTTGGTGAGATTTCCCAGGAAAAATTCATTTCCGGGGAGTTAATCTGGCCTCAGCCACCAGGGAGAGTTTTCAGACCTGTCTAAAGTGCATTACAACATGGTGACAACATTCTTCGCCTTGACTTAATGTTGACTGTGATGGATTATCTCTGCAAAAGCTCCCGAGTCTCTGCACGTTGATTTTCATGGAAATGAACTGAAAATGACAGCGTGCCTTGAAGGATTTTTCCTTTTCAGCCAGCCATCATCAACCAGAGAGCTGATGAGAAACGTTTTATTTCAGAGAACCTTCACATGCTGTTTGTGATTTTTCTCCTTGGTTTTGATTTTCAGCTCATCACAGCTTCGTTCTTTCTTCTCAGTCATTTATGATGCAAAATCGCTGTGTTATTTCCTCACAGGCCGAGCCCTAACAAACCCTTAAGTAAAGTTTCCCTCAGTTCAGTTTCAACCACTGGCTCAGATTTTTTAACCTCACAATAAACGACCACACCACCCCCTTCTTTATCTAAGCGAATATATTTGCATAATTTACTCTGGATTATCTTTAATTTATGCAGAAACTGCTTTCCACTTGTTAGGTTGAATGTTTCCAAGGGGGCTAATAAAATTAGTTGTACTCCCACAGAGCACCCATTCAGGGATTTTTGGGGAGCTTTTGGACTGTTTTCCATGACTTTCCTACAAACTGCACTCAGACTGAGTGATTTTTCCCTCCAACATGAGCCTATGACCTGAGGTGATCTCTAGAGGTAAACTAACAGGTCAGAAAGTGAAACAGATTTTATTTTCTATCGCCTATTTACTGTGTGACTCATTCAATAGAGCCGTTTCTCACGGTGCCCGGCCCACATGATCAAACAGCAGGAAGCAGAGAATATTTCCAGGACAAAGAAAAGCTGCTCAGAAGAGGCAGAAAATGGTCTGAGGAAAACAGAAGATAATTCTGCTCATATTGATCCTGCAGGGCGAGTATGTGGTGAAGGAGCATTTTTGTTGCAGGTTTGAGTCCTGCGAGGAGCAGACATTTACAGTCCCATACTGTAATGAAGCCAAACTAATTGAACTTCTGAAATTTAGTACTACAGTACAAACATCCAGTTATATGAATGATTAATTTTCTAGATAGCTCATCAAGCAATGTTGGAATGGGCACCTGCTGCTCTGTGTACTACACATTACTGTGTACCATGCATAATATTGCCCAATTAGCTAATATTTAGCAAGTATTCACCAAATACCTTAGAGAAAGCATAAGGGCAAGTGTTGCATTGCAGGATTTAAATTCTGCTATGTGTATTCTTTTGGTTGTTTTCTTAACTTAGTCAAGTTATTGGTTGGATCTGAAGCAGGACTTTTTACATGCAATCACAGCAATGATGTTAAGAGGTAAATCGAACAATTCATTGGCAACGTAGTAATACCCCTGAAGATGTGGTTTTGAGCTAAGTCCTCTTAGACTGAAGACAAGACTGAGTAGAAAGATCTTATCTGTGTGTTTCGTGTCCATGTCCAAGAGCACATTCAGCCTCCTTCCTGTTTGGGTACCCTCACCATGGGGAAATGAAATTATTCACAGCAAACAAACAAAATCAGCATTGAATAAATTGCGGTTTAAAGGGGAAGTTTAGACTGATGTATTAGAGAAAACACCCAAGGGACCAGCAGCTGCTGAAATCTTTTTTTTTCAAACTTCCAAGTTAGTGAAATATGTTTTAATGGTAACTGTCCGTTATAAACATCCACCACAGTTTACAGACCCACTTCCTGCCTCAATTTTGACCTACCATAGTCTACCTCTTCATTGTGGGATTATCAACATTCCACTTGTGTGCATTTCCAGTTTGACCGCCAAATAAAGTGCCTCAGATATCTAGATGAATGATGATGTTGGTTCCATCCCGACTGGTCGTCTCACTGTACTCATTTCTAGACCTAGAACTTTGGGAGAAGTGTTGTACAGAACTACAAAAATAAAACATACGTTGTAAATAAACAGCAGTTATGACCTATTTTTCATGTAGGTATCAGTATAACAGTTAGTCCTCAGGTTAACAGGACAAATCACAGATTACATCACAAATCTTTGTTTCAATGCTACTGGAAGAAATGAAGTGATCAGTTTCCTTTTACAGTCACAGAGAAAGCTGCAGCAAACATCCCTTTGAGATCCGCAGACAGGTTCCACCCTCGGATGATGTTTCGTGGGAAAAAGCAGCAGCCATTGAAATGAATGGACAACAACAAATCCCCAGAGGGAAGGTTCCCAGGGCGTTTTTTTCAGGACATCAGATAAGCACATTCAGTTTTTATTGTTGATGCGTTTTAAACCTTTTATTTCTACAGGCTGGTCTTCATCTCTGCCCTCCTTCAAGTTAATGCAGGTCAACATATTCACGCATGCAAGCGAACACCGAGTTTACCAGCTTCCTGTGCTCCTGAATGCATGTATTTAAATATTAAAATGTATTTTAATATTTGATTGAATGTTTATCTAATGTTTGCATTATAGTCCTATACTTTGCCAAATATACGTTTATACTATATTACCAAATACTCACAAAACAAGGGGAAAAAACTAGAATACTATGTCTGTATAACAAGTGATCTATCTCACAGTGTTAACCAAAGGTAAAAAAAATAATATTCGTGTATTTTCACTGTAAGAAAATAGGCGAGGAAGAAAAGAAATCAAAGAAGGAGAGAAAAAACAGTATTCATGTTCATACGAGAGCTACTTTCATCTGAATAAATATTTGTTTATTATTTTGTCTTTAAATGCAGCAGTAGAGCTGAATATGTTGTCAGACTGAAGATAATCTCCCCCCTCTGTCAATACATGGATTGAGGTAATGAGGTCGAGTCACACAGAACAGACAGGGTGTCATTAACCCCCCCCCCCCTCCTCCTCTCTCCCTTACCACCCCACTGCTACCACACTCACTGTATGACCCACTCCCTCCCATGACAGAGAGGTCAGAGGTCGGGCTCTGGAGCTGGTAACAGTCAGGAGGCAGGTTCAAAGCCCTAAGGGGATCCTCATTGAACCCACATGTTTCTGTCACGTCACAAAGTGTTGGTCCGATCCATCGATCACGCTGGTCAAGTTCACCACGGAGCGCGCTCAGAGGGACTGATCACATGAGCTCACATCAAATACATGAAGACGTGGGGCAACAGTAGCTCAAGTTTAGAAGATATAGAGCCTCACCTGCTGTTACACAGATTTGGAGTGAACAAATGAACTTGAAACTTAATATTTATGTTTGTGCTGCAATGTATAAGGTGTGGCCAAAATCTGAGTTCAAAAGATGAACCAAAATTATCTTCAGAATGTGAAGAAGTGACAGTTCTGACATTATGTCAAAGATATCTATGTGTTGTGCAAAGATATTTACTGAATGCTAACCAGCTACATCGACGCATCCTGTCCCATAGCACCACTTAGTAGTTTCATCTGGTAGATGTGTGTGAGCAAGTTCACATCCAACACAAGCTCTCTAAGCTTTTTTATTCTAATAAGTCCACAAAATACACCCATACAATGTCAATGCTGAATGCACTTTGTCATAGACTGGGTCAAAAATTCAACACCAAGACCTTCGAAAAGCAGCCTAGAGATTGATTACATCACTGAAACCTGTTTTAGAAAAAAAAATAATGAGTAACTTAAAACTCTGAAGCACAAATGGAGCGGTGGCAGAATATTGAGTAAAAACTGTTTGAGAAAAATCCTTTTCAGCTACACAGAGAAACACACACAGTAATTAGATGTTTAATTAAGGTGGAAATGCCTGTTGTGGCAAATTTAGGAGTCCAAGCAAGCACTTTGTAACATCCGTATGAATGTGACTCCTTCTGTTAACTCTGAATGTTTACTTTCTGCCGAGGTCTTGTTGATTTAGGTGATGGGAACCGGCCGCTTCACGCTCCTTCTGACTTTGATGTTTCCATTGCCATTGTTGGGTCGGCTCTGAATCGCAGCCGGCTGGTTGGTTGGTTGGTTGGTTGGTTGGTTGGCAGCCATTGAACCTTTAGGAAGATTAACTGTTATTACCGGCGTCTTTGTGCGTTCAGACTGCTCTCTGCATACCAGCAGAGAAACAAAACGCTCCTCTCCAGCCTCTCCAGTGGAGGAGGCTTCAGAAAACAGCAGGTCTGATTCACTTTTATCTGCACACTGACGAGAGTATAAGAGCACTAAGTGGTCTCTCAACTGACAACAAGTTCCTTTTTAGGAGAGAAGAGGTCCGATATGCACTGTATTAGCCCCGACCACTATACGCACACACTCGCACACATGCACACAATGGAAAAACTTTCTATTCTGGGACAGCCTGGGTCACAGATCACCTTAATAAAGAGGCAGGAATGTGTTGAGGCACTTCTGTGTTCACTTTAACTATACGATCTCTGACTCTCCTCATACAGTCTCCTGCAGCACTAATGAGCTTTGCATTCAGCCGTTCATTCATGAAGTCCTGTTTGTATTTGAAACACATGGTGAGTTACACGCTGCCAACACACGTGACCTCTGACCCTCTGCTGCACTCCACAACACATCGTCATGAATGTTGTGTTTAATCTGTTTGCGAAACTGCAGCAGCTTGAAGTCATTTTGCCAGTTTGCAGAAAGCTTAAATCAAGAGTGTTGAGTGTTAAAGATCCAGGGTTTCTGATTTAGTGGGCTCTATTAACAGAACATGGCAGAGATAAAATACAGTATTTAGAGCTATGTTTTCATTGGCATATAACCAAAAATCTAAAAAGAGTTGTTACGGTTTTGTTACCTTAGAATGAGCCTTTTATATCTACGGATGCTGCGGGTCCTCTTCCACAGAGTCCACCATGTTGAACGTCCATGTTTCTACAGAAGCCCAGTTATCACAGGTTATGTTTCACTCTGGATCTTTTACCCCATTTTAAAACAATAATATCTTTTCTAACCATTCCCACCACGAGCAACCACAACAACATCAGCCTTCATGAAGGCCGGACTTACTGTTCAATTAGCTTTAGCTAGCTGTCCCTAAAGAGCCTAATGTTTTTGGTTGACTTTGGTTCTTGTCATTAAAATGTCATGTATCATGACTGATACATCAACATGCAAAGAAGAGATGAAAACAATAGATCTGTGTGGAACAATCCATGAAACAAACAGAAAGGTTCATGCAACAGTTATGGATTGAAACACAAATTAATCAGCATTTTCTTTTGCCAGTGTTTTGGTAACTTGGTTTGTGAAATCTAAATACTGCCAAAACACAGATCTGCTGTATACTTTGGAGTAACATCATGTGGAGTAACATCAGTATATCTTTAACAGGGACATCATGCTGTGCTTTTCATGGTCTTACAGTGTTTACAGGACATCAGCATTACACACACATTATGTTGGAAAGGACTGATTAATTCCCAATTATTGGTGACATCTATAATGAATTTATGAACTGCATACCTTAACTGATGATGAACATTTTCTGTGTGAAGTCGTTTCATGATTTCCATAATTAGTCTTAGTTTCTGTCCATAATTCTGATTCTGTTAGTCTTAGTCTTCAGGAATTGTTCCTGTAATCATTTTTGATCTATTTCAAGCTTCAGTCATGAAATGGATAGCTCAGGTTATTTAAAGTGGGGTTAGATGAGGAGCTTATCCACAGCACGCAGCGGTCAGCACACTCCCAGTCTGGAACAGCAGACAGGAGGACTACCATGGAAGCTAAACAATGTAGTGCTTAGCTTGTGGATGGGGATAATAACAAAAAAAATATTGTGACTGCCGGAAAAGTCACATCAGTTTAAGTGCATGCTATATTCAAAACATTTCACCAAGAGGAAACAGTTATATCATTCTCTTCAGAGTGACAGAAAAAGTTGTTTGCCGAAAACACTGAAAAGCTCTTCAGTAACACAAGCAAACTAATTAAATTAGCCAATTTTTTGTCAATGAAGTCTTGTGAAGAGACCAAAGAATGATATAAATGTTTCAGTTTCCTGTTGGAAAGGGCTGTTTGAAGCCAATGTAAAGAGCTGAAAATAAAGTGATATTGTTTCTAGGTGCACCTTTTTTTAGGTGGCTAAAGTATATTTTGTTGCTGCCCCAGTCAACAGAGTTGAATTGGTTAGCTATCATGCTTTTGGTATTTTAGGTATTTCACTAATACACTGACTATGGAGTCGTACCTCATACACTTCACTTCAAATATGCTGAATTACCCCTTTAAATCCATCCACTCTGCTCATCATACCATTTTGAAAACTATATAAGAACAGACTCTGTTTAGAGGTGTGTCCGGTCAAAGTCAAACTCCATCTGCTCCACTTCTGTTTGCCAAGCATTTGTTTACTGCATTCACAAACCTCCTAAAGCTAATTAGAATTGATCTCTGCTAGTTTTCTGTGTGTGACACAGAAACCTGTTTTTCTGCGGACCGCTCACATCACTTTCCATTTCCCTCTGTCTGTTTTCTGTCAAGTCGTTTTTTAGATGTCAGGGTTGAAATGAGTCATGCAGGTGCAGTATTGAAGTTTACCTTGACCTCTGACGACTCCCAGCTCAACAGAAATGATAAAACTGTGCTAGGCTGAGGGCAATAAATTAAATACTGACTACTGGACAAATGTCCTCAACCTTTTTCAACTTTTCATTTGTAGAGAGAGGTTTTCTCATTTCAGTACAGGCAGAGTTTCACCAGGTTGGTTTCTTTTAACAACAAGTATTCACTAACCTTAACCAAGTATTTCTTGATGATGTGGGAGGTTCCCTAGCCTTAAACAAGTGCCAAGTTTAACTCAAAAATTCTTCCCTAAACCTAACCAAACATTTACCGCAGCGTTCTCACAAATGTATTTTTCCAACAGTGATTCGTAAGCGTTATGAAAGGTGTTCACAAACAATGATGCCAACATGTCAGGAAAAACCTTGCTGATGTGGGTATGACAACACAACACTAAAGGAGGAGGACCAGGAGTAAGAAAGTGAAAGTGAACACACATGTCCACTGAACAAGAAAGAAACAGACAGTTTGCCTGATAACTGTAATGTAACAAGTTTCGTCTTCCAGATTAATTTAAGAAACATGATTAAACTGGAAGATATTAGTCTTCAAAAATCTGACAGGATAAGGGCACAGTGAAGATCTGAAACAAGCTAAAATCACACAGCCTCATCCTGCATGATAAGATGGTAACACCCAAAGGTGTAGCTTCCATGCTTCTGTTACTGTTACTGTAATACTTACGTTACTGTAATATGTGTTTAAGTGCTGAAGTTTGATGTATATGCAGTTTGTCTCTTGGCCAGCAGGGGGAGATCGTACGTACTTCTGTCCTCAGTGTGACAGATTCGGTTGTAAACGAGTCATGAATTCCTCCCAAACAGAACGATTTTTCAAAGTGATGTTGGCTTTTTCTGAATAAGCCTTCCCACTGGTCCAAAAGGAGCCATTTGCTGGCAACTCCGAGTACAACAGAGCCACCTGACAGAGCCGGCAGCCAGCAGAAATTCACCTCAATGCCTTCAGAAAGCCGCTTTATGTGTCCTGCCTGCAACCGAGGGTGGAGAGAGGAGAAAGGCCTTAAAGAAAAAGAGTCTGCAAAGTGCAACTCCGAGCTTTAACTCTGAGTTTCCAAGCAACATGCTCTGTGAGATGAGACTGAGTTTGGTCACTCGGATCTGCTTTTTCAATTCGGTGCTATATTATTGTCTTTTTAGTGAAGACACAAAGTTTTTTTAACAGGTAAATACCAGGATATTTTTTTTATTGCTCAAATTCCTCTCAGTGTTTATAATTCACTAAAACTCACATCCAACCCCACACACATCTCCCTTAATGAATTTCCAATAGCAGCATTCGCAGAAGCATGTGTTGTTTTTTTTCACTGTAATCTCTCTCTCTGCCTCAGACCTGTAGAATCTTAAACCTCCCAACGCTCCCATTCTCCCCTCCCAAGAAAAAGAAACAAGACAAAAGCATGAATGCATAATTAATATAGTGAAGCTGCATTTTTAATTGTTGCTGGTCTTCAAAGTTGCCCAGTTGCATTGTCTCTTGGTTCAGGCCGGCTGCTTCCGATGGCAGAGTTTCATTCAGGTCTTTTTAGGGCTCGAGCGCTGCAGAAGCACCAGCAGACAACAGCTCCAAGCTCCCCTCTTTTCTCAGGGTGTCTGCCCGCACAATGGACTTCCTTAGCCTGCACACAAAAGAGGCTGGCTCATGAAAAAACACCCAAATTCAATGGCATTCCTCTCCACAATGCACTCTGAGAATATGTGCTTGTCCCTCTCCTTCTCCCTCTCTTCACTTTCAGCGTTGGGTGATGTATTTGGATCATGTGTAAAGATCAGGAAGTGAAATATTCCTGCGTCAAAATGAAACAAATCATGTAAAAGTGAGAAAAGAGACAAGTAAAAAGAAACACGACTAAGAGTCTACAGCTCTGTGGTATTCACTGGTGGGTCGCATTTACTTTGCATATCATTTACTGGAGTTACTTCAAGATCACACATTGCAAATATTGCACACGAAACAATTGACTTGGTTATAAATATTTGACTTCCACAAATATTCTTTTTTTTTTAAGTTGGACAAATTGGAAATTTTGAAATTATTTTGAACTGATAGCACTAGATAAAATTCACCCTAAATGTGAACGTATAAGTCAAATTTCATTCCTGTCCACTCAATAGTTGTTCAGACATCTCACTCAAAAATACGAACCTCAGGCCCTAGCAGAAGTCAGTGATCACCAGTAGAAGTCAGTAGGAAACATTGTCAGAGAACCACGAATCCCTGTCAAAGTTGTACGCTGTTTGATCCTGTAGTTTCCTGTAGAGATATTTCAGTCTGAGCAACAGTGTTCCATGGACAGACTAACAGAGATATTGACCAGTATTTACTCTTAAAGGTACAGAAAACATGTTATGTTTGTGTTGTCTTTCACTCGCAGAAATGTTGTTAATTACGCCTGTGTAGAACATATGTACATATATATTTATATCGATATTTTTGGCTATCTTTCTCTTTCTTTTACTTTTGTTATGCACCAATGTCAAATTCCTGGTATGTGAAAACGTACTTGGCAATAAACTTGATTGTTATTTCTTTATCGATTATTATTTCCTGGTTCAGACACTCACAGAAACACTGCTCCACCTGGGGGCCACCTTTGATGTGTGATAAGTGCTGACAGAGATGATGGGTTGGGAGTCTTGGACTGTTATAGCAGAAATAAATTGCAGGTTTTTAACTTCCACAGCATAAAAGAGAAGTGATTTAATATTATCATTATTGTAGACATTATTGCAGGAAGAGTGAATCTACAGTAATGTAGTGAAGCTATGGCAGGTTATTTTAATTCCATGAACAGCTAATCTTGTTCAAACACACCTTTACATTAATGAGCACCATGTTATTTCCATAATGTTATAGCAACCTATGATACATGAATTTGTTGATTTCACAGTATTTCCAATTTTATTTGAAAGTCTAATATGTTCTACATAATTATACAGTAGGGAAATTTGGTTTTAAATCAAGTTTTCTTGTAACTTTAACCTTTAAAGTAATCCACTGATTTAGAACTGTTCTTCTCGAACAGTTTAAACAGTGTTTATTAAAAAGGTTTTAAAGTGTTAAAAATCATTGCAATCAGAGATTTGGTTGGATAAAACCTGGTTCCCACCCGACCATCGACAGTTCGTAGATTCTGATGTGTCATGCTAGTAGGGGCTAATGTAGCCTGCGGCCTGTAGCCTGCAGCAGCAAGGTCTGGTCAGCTCACGTCTTTCTTACATTTTCAAACTTATAATGCCTCAGTCGAGGCTGACTCAAGTGATCACTTTGCACAGCAGCCTCTAAACACACAAAGCCTTTATGCAACTTTATTCACATAAGCAGTGGGAAACAGACTGGTGGTCCCTTGAAAATGACCTTGTGGGGACCGTATTTGTGTATTTGTGTGAGTGAACGGGTGTTCTCAGAATATTATGGATCCATCAACACACATGCAGCCACACTGTTGCTGGTCAGTTCGGGTGACAATAACTCCTCTATCACATCCTCTGTATGTGGGGTGGCAGTGGGTGAGGAGGGCGAGTAGGGAGTTGGAGGTTGGGCAGGGGTGGAGTTGTTCCACCATTGTCGGGAGCGCATTGAGCACCGTTGGCACGCTGGCAGGCAGCTTACCATCCTGAGGCTGCTGGGAGCCACAAAGGGCCACGACGGAGGGACAGTCGAGCCGAGTGAACATCACCAACACCCGCAGCCTAATCCTCCTGCCCTGTACATCTGCGCGGGGCCGGTTTCAAAAGCCAGACCCCTTTTTTTTTTAATCTGAAATCCCCCCTCCTCCCCATCATGCACCACCTCTTTTCTTTTCTCTCACTGTTCTGCAGCAGGAGAAAAGACAGGCTTTTGTAGTGGCCCATAGTGTCACACAGACACAAGACCTGAGGCTGCCAGTCGTCAAATGGAAGCTCTCTCTGGGCTTTTCACAGTGCTCACTTTGCTCATGTCGACTTGGGGAAAGAGGGGGAAACTCTTATTTTAGCACGTGAAAAGGCTCCAGACGGGGACATGAAGGCAGGCTCTTCACATCGGACACAATTGACTTTGAAAGCCAGCGTTTCTCTGAGAGTAGTAGGGAGTGTTTGCCGAGATGTTGGCATCATGTTTTAATTGAATTTGACTGTCAGCAGCTCTCAAAGGGCCCCAAACAAGCTTATTATGAAAACGCTCCTCTAGGATCCTGTTGAAGTAAACCAGGGACAAACGTGAAAAAGAAAGGTCAAATGGCTTTTACACACTACTGCAAACACTCTAGTTATTTCAAACTTTTACACAAATGAACTGTAAATAAACAAATTATTTGAAAAACTGTGAAAGAAAGTCACCTACAGGTCACCTAAAGAGTCTTTTTGAGTCCAAATTTATTAGAAAAACAATATTTATGCAAACTGATGGAGTACATAGGGCATATATTGGGAAGGGGTATGCATATTTTAATTAATATGCTAATTATAATTAATGAAACATAATAAAAAAAAAAACTATAAAAATCATAATAGCAGGGTCAGATAATATGTAAAATATGTCAATATGTTAAATCATTGTTGTTGTTAAAATGTTTTAATATGTTAAAACATGCACATGCATTTCAATGTGATTTCAACATAGAATGTGACATTTTGTTCTTGAAGCATCATATTTTCTAATACACTGTTTCTTAAACCTTGTAAACCATGTACCACCTCCGAAAATATATACTAATTTTAAAAAAGTCTTAAAAAAGAATTCTTGTTTCTGTTGGAAAAAAATATAACTTTATTGACAAAATATTAATTCTAAAAATACCAGTTTTCTTTCTTCAAACAATGGCTCTGACAGTCTGTTTTAGTAAAAAAAAAAAAAAAAAATACATTAAAGATAAATAATAAAAGTGTATACTACATTTTTTTTTTATTCCATTCCTCCAAATATCCACTTTTAAATACCATCCTTCCTGATGTCAGGCTGTCAGTGATCAGAACAGAACAGATCAGAACAGTTCATTATAACAAAAACAAAATCTCTGCAGATGGTCATTGCTTAACTAAGAGCATTATCAAAGATAACCTCTTTGAATAATACATGGTCATTTGATGTAGTGAAAACATTTTGTTATGTTTAGTTACGTGTGAGAAGGTGATATGAACACTAAACCAGTGTTTTTAAAATAAAGGACAGCTGAGGACGCCCTCTGGTGGAGTTTATAAGAAGCAGCTGCCTGACATCAGTAACACGTCAATAAACAGTTTGATGCTGAAACAAATGACATGAATAATCTTCTGCACTTTCAGTTATCAAAGATTTTCATAATCATGCATGAAAACAAAAGTGATAATAATAAAAACTTGTTCCGAGGTGTGTGTGTGTGTGTGTTCCAAAACTTTGTCAAAATATTTCTCTATGATGAGGCACTAAAATCTCACTTACAGAGCTACACTGAAGGGAGGAGCAACACTGAAGGATGAGTGAGTCGCAGTCACATTTCCTCAAGATGAAAGTGAAAGTTTGTCTGAGTGGCTCAACAAAACGGCAGCAGAGAAAAGTCTTTGTTTCTCTCTAAAGGAAACTTAAAACTAAATGTCGAGTTTTTTTGCAGGAAAATCTCTGCCAATCACTGGTGAGTACACTGCACTATCTAAATATTTTGTCAAAGACTGAATGTGACATTTTCTTATATCTTTTCTAGCATCACAGCTCACCTAGCTTTAGCTTAATTACCCCCTTATTTTAGTTTAATGTAGTTGAAAAATAAATGCTGATGCGTTTATTATAGGCTACCACACACGTATATAAGGAAGTAGCTAAATCCAACTCTAGCAAATAAAAGACAAGGTAATATCAAATCAGTACAGATAAAAGCTAACTAGCCCAGCCTTAATGCACTTTCTTAGTGAAAAGTACAGTATGTGGTATTATTATTATTATTATTATTATTACAAAACAACGTTATTGTCACATACATAATCATACACAGTATAAAAGAGACAGTGAATGAAGCTTGGATTCTTTATTTATTATTGATTATTTCATTGGATGCTGCTGCTTTGTGGGGAAACTTCAGTGGCGAAGCGCAGACCCAGGCTTGATTCCCATGTTCAGGATGTCTCTCTTTATATTCCAGTAAACTAATCTTAAATGTTATCAAAGAATGTTTTTTAATGCAATTACAGTTTTGTTTTTTTTACACTTTGTGTCCTCACAGTGAAGATATATCTGATGCCAGCTGTCTACTGACTGAAGATCAGTTTCTGTGCTCCATCTGTCTGGATTTATTCAATCATCCAGTCACCTTACCATGTGGACACAACTTCTGTAAAACCTGCATTACTGAACACTTTAATTATAACCTCCAGTATCAGTGTCCCCAATGTGAAGAAGTTTTCAACATGAAACCTGAGCTGCGGGTCAGTACTGTCATCTCTGAGATGACTGCTCAGTTCAGACAGTCTGCTCAACAGAAAGCCAGTAGCAGATCAGAGCAACAGGCCTCCAAACCAGGAGAAGTTCCCTGTGACTACTGTACTGGAACCGAACTGAAGGCCATGAAGTCTTGCCTGGTGTGTCTATCCTCCTACTGTGAGACTCACCTAGAGCCTCATCTGACAAAACCAGGCCTGAAAAGACATCAGTTGATCGACCCTGTGGAGAACGTGGAAGACAGGATGTGTAAGAAGCACGATAAACTGCTGAATCTGTTCTGTAAGACTGACCAGATGTGTGTCTGCATAGCCTGCACTGCTTCAGATCACAAGACACATTGTTTTGTTCCTCTAGAAGAAGAATGTAAAGAAAAGAAGACAGCACTCGGCAAGAAAGATACTGAAATAAATCAGATGATCCAGAAGAGACGACTGAAGATTCAGGCGATCAAATGCTCAGTGGAGCTCAGTCAGGAAGATGCAGACAGAGAGATAGCAGATGGTGTTCAGGTCTTCACTGCTCTGAAGGAGTCTGTTGAGAGAAGCCAGGCTGAGTTTATTGACACAATCAAAGAGAAGCAGAGAAAGACAGAGAGACAGGCAGAAGGCTTAATTAAAGAGCTGGAACAGGAAATCTCTGAGCTGAAGAAGACTAGCATTGAGGTGGAGCAGCTCTCACAGTCTGAAGACCACTTCCAACTCCTCCAAAGCTTCACATCCATGAACATTGTTCTACCCACCAAGGACTGGACAGAAGTCAGCATCCGTCCACCTTCATATGAGGGGACTGTGATGAGAGCTGTGAATCAGCTTACAGAGATGCTCAATGAACAGATCGAAAAGCTGTTTCAGACTGAGCTGAAGAGGGTCCAGCAGTATGCAGTAGATGTGACACTCGATCCTGATACAGCCAATCCCTGGCTCATCCTGTCTAATGATTGCAAACAAGCCTTTGATAGTAATGTAAAGAAGAATCTGCAGGACCACTCAAAGAGATTTTCCTATTGTACTAGTGTCTTAGGAAAGCAGAGTTTCTCTTCAGGAAGATTTTACTATGAGGTTCAGGTTAAAGGGAAGACAGAGTGGGATTCAGGGGTAGCCAGAGAGTCGATCAACATGAAGGGAAAAATCACTGCCAGCCCCCAGAATGGTTACTGGATGATATGTTTGAGGAATGACAATGTGTATGAAGCTCTTGCTGGCCCTGGAGTCTGTCTCTCTCTGAAGTCAAAGCCTGATAAGGTTGGAGTGTTTGTGGATTATGAAGAGGGTCTGGTCTCTTTTTATAATGTTGATGCTGCAACTCTGATCTACTCCTTTACTGGCTGCTCCTTCACTGAGAAATTGCACCCATGCTTTGGTCCCAGTCCTAATTATGGTGGTAAAAACTCTGCCCCTCTGATCATCTCTTCTGTCAGTCACACTGAATAAAACAACTATTTGATTTTCCACAGAAAGATTTGCCATGTCATGTAATGCAATTAGTGTAATGTAAATATATGTTCACTGGTGTATTGTGTATTGTTGTTTCAGATGCATTTTCTTCTTTTGTTTCTGTAAATGTTTTTATTTTTTGCATCCCATTGCTACTTATTACAGCTCAACAATGTTACAGCACTTATTGGTCCTATCTAATGTAGTCAGATTTATTCAGATTATTTTCTAACAGCCTTCAAGGCTGTTGTCTTGAACTGCCAAGCTCCAGTAGCCCATCACATCAGAGGTAGTTAGTAGTGTACATTAATGTTGTGTTAAAAGTTTGAGTTGCATTTCAACAGCTGATACAAATACTCAAATTACTTGTTTACAGACAATAATTTACATCTGAGGACACTCTCTAGTGGAGCCACCACAACAAAAATTACTGAGAAACTCAGAAGATGCTTTTCATGTTACAAGCAGATATTCTTTTTGTTATTGTGACAATTTTCTTGTTATTTGAAATTATTAAATTCTTATTTTAACACAAAATCTATACTGCAAATTTCATTATTTCATACACCATAATCAAATTTTAATTATAAAGTATCTGCTAAGAATGTTATCCCATCCTATCCACTAGTGATGAAAGTAAGCATTCACTTCAGTGAGGTCCACCACCCCCTCTCTTGAATTACATTTATTATTATTATTATTATTATTATCATTATCATTATTATAAATTAACAGTTTAATTCAACCTTTATTTGCAAAAATGTACTACATGTACTGCACAGCACAGCTGTTCTCAACAAAGAAAATTGTTTTATTCAAATAACGGTGATAGTTAGGAACCTCTATTGAACCTCTTTTAGTTATGTTATTACGTTAGAGATTTGTACAGTTACTTTGGGTAGGACAATATTATAATTTCCAAACAGTGGCCAGAGTTCTGACAATACAACCCAAGTTGAAAAATCTAGTTGTTCTTCATGTATCAAAATTAGCTTTTAGTCTACTTTTGTTAGAAATGCAAAACACAGTCCAGGAGATCAAAATCAGTAAAAGAAAAAAATAAAATAAATTTTTTAAAAAGTGTTGATTGTTATAATGGCCTATAGTGGTTAGACATAACTGGGGGTCTTCAAGTGGTGGTGAGGAAGGAAGGTCAAAAGGTTGAGCGCAGGAGAGGCTCCTGTAGTGAATACAACACAAGCATAGATGGACAGGTGGTAAAAATCTATATAAATATACATTGGTTGACTGATGGTTGGACGGTTGGACTGTTGGTTCTATTCGCGTTGGAAGAGCTTAGAGAATAATACATTTCATAATTATAAAGCTTGTTAAACTAATTCTATCAAACAAAGCAACATAAAGTTGTGGCTGATGATATATTATTCTTAATGTCGATAACAGAGGGTGGCCTTGGATAACCTGTGTAATCTAGTGGGTTGATTGTGGGTCTGTGCCAGTCATTGTGTGAGATAAGTACCAATGCCTTGCAGCAGCCACGATAATGAGCTAGACTGAGAGGAGGAGCAACACTGAAGGAAGAAACATTCACTGCTACATTTCTTCCAGTTAAACTGAAAGTTTGTCTGAACAACAGCAGAGCTCCTTTACAGACAAGTCACTGTTTTTCTCTAAAGGAAACTTCAACTGAATCTGTCAGGTTTTCCTCAACAAAACAGCAGAACCTCTGCTAAACATTGGTGAGTACACTGCACTACAAATACAAAATACACTAATTATTTAGTCAAGACTGAGATTGAATGTGACATTTTCTTATATCTGCTTTAGCGTGTCAAAATAATATACCATAGAAGTGTCGTTTTCAAAGAAGATAATACGTTTGCTACTGAAAAACAGAAGTAAAGATCGAACAGTGACTAAACAGTAGTTAGACTGAATACAGTCACAGCTAGCTTTAGATTAATTTAATTTACCCACTTTTTTCAGATTCCTGGAATAAAAAGTAAATAAACTTTGCTGTGTGAACATCTTAGAGATTGAGTTTGTTATACCACGCATATAACGAAGTAGCCAGAGCCAACCAAAACAAATAAAAGAAAAGGTAACACCAAATCAAGTACAGGTAAAAGCGAACTAGCCTAGCTTCAGTGCACTTCCAATTGTTCAAAGTACAGTGTGTGATATTACCTAACAACTTTTATTTATAGACTATAAAGTCATAAAACTGACGTTTCAGAACTTTTATTCCTGTTACACCCAGTAGCTTTCGAACCTTGATCTTTTTTTCTCAACCTAACTGTTTATATACTTGCTGCTGTCTCAGTTATACTCAGAGCTGTAGCCATTTTATCATCAGTGGCTGTGAAAAAGTTTTCTGCAGTCCAGAACAACAGTTTCCATCTTCTGCACATTTATTCTCTGCTCTCTATAGCATCATCCTCTCTCATTCTGGACCTCCTCTTTCACATACATAATCGTACACTGCAAACACAGTGAAATTAATTCTCTCTTTAATTTTGTATTTAACCAATTTTAAGAATATGGGCAGTGGACAGCGACTGTACAGCGCACAGGCACAAACTTCAGGGCACTGATTAGGGCACTGATAGGTTAATTACCTAGCATACATGTTTCTGATGCAGGGAAAAATCCATGGGCACACAGGCAGAACATGTAAATTCCACATGCAGGTCCCCAAGTCCCCAGTTGGAAAATAAACCCAAAATAGTGCTACATACAGTATTTTACTAGCAACGGACACACCACCAACAGATATTTGAATAATTTATTTACCAACAGTAAGATAGTGAACTTGGATTGTTGTATTCTTGTGGGAGAACTTCAGTGAAGAATCCACCAAAGAACCCAGACACGAATCCTAAAGCCTCCAGTGACCTGAGATGTGTGAGGCCTGAACGAATGTTGCAGTGATATACTTTCAAGGACCAACAACCCATAATTAGTACTGAGTCCTCAGGGATTTCTTTTTTACAGGATGCCAGGTGGTAGCTCCAATTCAAACCAATCCAATTCAAAATGTTTAACATGGAGAGTACGTGGTAAAAGTACTAGTGAAACCAGAATCAGTTAGCCACATACTGTGCAAAGACCAAAGTCTGTATGATCTGTTGGCACCACTGAAGAGAATGTTAGACTATAGATATGGGTTTCATCATTGGTTGTATATAGCAGGGGAAAAGGCTAGAATGAATGAAATCAAAATGGATCACCTGTATGATCATAAAACTGAAAGTCTTAAGTTTAGTCAAGGTCACCAGTTTCTGGCTTTGTTGCCACTTGTCGTTTCACGATTTCTCCAGATTTTATGGTCAATTTACAGTTTGTTACTGATTTCTATTTAAATGATTTAACTCAACTCATGTGAACCTGTTAAAACCATACCATAAGTATACATACAGTGGCAAGGTATTTGACAGATTATTCTGAACCTGAGAAAGATGCTGTTGTTGTGCCTGATAAGAACAGGTTGCAGGGCCAACTAAACAAAACTCTGAGATGCTGTGTAATTTGGACCGTTTCTTTGGGCACTTCCAAGGACTCATCTCCTCTTATTAACAACTTCTTGTGCTTATTTATTGATGTTCCAACTTGCACACACTTTATTGTTGTGCTGTGTATTTGGATGATGTAGTGATTTACAGCGATGAAGATGATGTCAGGTAGCTTTTCAAACATCTGTATGATACATACCTGATGGTTAACTCAGCATAGTGGGAGTTCCAAAACGTGACTGTCACCTATCTTGGGAAGGTGGGCAGGTAAGACCAGTACAAGCAAAGGTAGCAGCAATTGAGTGCTTATCACCAAGTAGTAGCTCATGTGTTTTCCAGGTCATGTAGGTTACTATTGCGGTTTCTATAAGAACTTATCAACTCTAGCTCTGGTTCTGGCTCTAGCATGACTAAAGCATGTGTTTTCTTGTTGCATTCTGTCCAAACACCCAGTCACACAGCCATACATGCTTTTAATCTATTTTCTCTACACCACTACTTGTATTTTCTCCCTCCTTATTGCAGTCTTTGAACTATGCTGTGACATCATAGTTAAATGTTATGAAATAATTTTAATATAAAGATGCAATTGCATTGATGAGAGATGCAACACACTCTTTGTCCTCAGAGTGAAGATATGTCTGCTGCAAGCTGCCTGAAAGATCAATTTCTGTGCTCCATCTGTCTGGATGTGCTCAATGATCCAGTCAGCACACCATGTGGACATAACTTCTGTAAAACCTGCATCACTGAATACTGGAATAATAATGTTCTGTGTCAGTGTCCCAGCTGTCAAGAGGTTTTCAACACGAGACCTGACCTGAGGGTCAACACTTTCATCTCTGAAATGACTGCTCAACAGAAAACCAGCAGCAGATCAGAGCAACAACATGTTTCCAAACCAGGAGAAGTTTCCTGTGACTACTGCACTGGACCAAAACCGAAGGCCATGAAGTCTTGCCTGGTGTGTCTATCCTCCTACTGTGAGACTCACCTAGAGCCTCATCTGACAAAGTCAGGCCTGAAAAGACATCAGCTGATCGACCCTGTGGAGAACCTGGAAGGCAGGATGTGTCAGAAGCATGATCAACTGCTGGATCTGTTCTGTAAGACTGACCAGATGTATGTCTGCATGCTCTGCACAGCTTCAGACCATGAGACCCATGATGTCGTTCCTCTAAGAAAAGAATTTAAAGAAAAGAAGTCTGAGCTGGAGAAGACTGAGGACGAAATTCATCAGATGATCCAGAAGAGACGACTGAAGATTCAGGAGATCAGGCAAACCATGGAGCTCAGTCAGGAAGATGCAGAGAGAGAGATAGCAGATGGGGTTCAGGTCTTCACCGCTTTGAAGGAGTTTGTTGAGAGAAGCCAGGCTGAGTTTATTGACACAATCAAAGAGAAGCAGACAGATACAGAGAACCAGGCAGAAGAATTAATCAAAGAGCTGGAACAGGAAATCTTTGAGCTGAAGAAGAGAAGCACTGAGATGGAGCAGCTCTCACAGTCTGAAGACCACTTCCAACTCCTCGAAAGCTTCTTGTCGCTGAACGCTGTTCCACCTACCAAGAACTGGACAGAGGTCAGCATCTGTCCATCTTCATATGAGGGGATTGTGATGAGCGCTGTGAACCAGCTGGAGGAAATGCTCAGTAAACAGATGAAGAAGCTGTTTGAGGGCGAGCTGAAGAGGGTCCGGCAGTATGCTGTGGATGTAACACTTGATCCTGATACAGCAAATCCCTGGCTCATCCTGTCTGATGATGGAAAACAAGTTAACTGTGGTGATGTAAAACAGAATCTCACAGACAACCCAAAGAGATTTGATTCTTCCTGTGTCTTAGGAAAGCAGAGTTTCTCTTCCGGAAGATTTTACTATGAGGTTCAGGTTAAAGGAAAGACTGACTGGGATTTAGGGGTGGCCAGAGAGTCAATCAACAGGAAGGGGAAAATGAGGCTGAGGCCTCAGTATGGTTACTGGACGATATGTTTGAGGAATGGCGATGAGTACAAAGCTCGTACTCGCCCTTCAGTCCATCTTCCTCTGAAGTCAAAGGCTGAGAAGGTGGGGGTGTTTGTGGATTATGAAGAGGGTCTGGTTTCCTTTTATGATGTTGATGCTGCAGCTCTGATTTACTCTTTTACTAAGTGCTCCTTCATTGAGAAACTCTATCCATACTTTAGTCCTTGTAATAATGACGCCCCTCTCATCATCTCTCCTGTCAATCACACAGAGCAGAAAAACATAAACATCAGTCAGTGTAATAAGTCTATGTTTGTTCATGATGTATAGTGCATATGCATTGTTACAATAAGAGAGGGGCTGGAGTTGACCACCACCTGACTGAGTGGACTATCAGCTAAAATCAAATCTTATTTATATAGCCCAAATTCACAACACAGCACATTTTGCCTCAGAGGGCTTTACAATATGTACAGGGAGTGACACCCTCTGTCCTTAGACCCTCAGTTCGAGTGAGGAAAAACTTGAACTTTGAAGAAACCTCAGGAAGAGCCACAGAGGAGGGCTCCCTCTCCCGGGACGGACAGACGTGCAATGGATGTCACGTGTACAGAAGAAATCATATCAAATCAATCAAACATATTGTACAATTACAATGAATGATTACATGACAATAAATTACAATAAATGATAGAATGATTACAGTAGCAGTTGAACCTGTGATAGAGATAGAGAGACACAGATGCACAGCAGCAGTAAATCGTTAACTAACTATAAACTGTAGTGGAGATATGGTTGCAATAATGACAGTAATGCTATATAGAGTGGCTGTCAGCAGCAGACCACAGCAGCAGCCATGATCCATGAGAATCTGCTGGAAGAGAAAGCACACTAAAACTACCTAACCAATAGACCACAGTATGTGAGGCTTCATGACTGTGGGTCTGATGAGGTGATTTAGAGCATTGAGGCCCCTGTTTCTCATTTCTCTCCAACCTTCAGACAAAACTGTGAAAGCTGTCACCTCCAGAAGTTTTCTGATGATGCAGCCACTGTTGGACGTGTATCTGAAGGAAGGGAGCAGAAATACAGAGGGGTCTTTACAGACTTTGTCAACTGGTGCAATCTCAACTATTTTCACTCACCAGTTAGACAAAAGAGGTGGTGATCAATTTTTATTAAAATATTGAGCTCCTCATATATCCCAGCCAGATTATGCAAAGTTTGAGAGTTGTTCAGCAGTATGTTTTTCACTATCACTGAGCATCTCAGCCGGAAAGACATGAAGTTTAATGGTTTGCTGAAGGGGACCAGGAACATACTAAATTTGTTCTGCCAAAATCATCCTGTGTAAGAAAGTCAGTGAGGGTGATTTCTCAGTTCACTTTGACAATGTTTTGTGCCATATCAGATCATAATGGGATGGATTTTGCCAGCGTGGCTGAGTCAAGAGAAGATATATCTATGAAAATGTAGCCACTAAACAAAGTTCACCAAACAAAACAAAAACACAACATGCTCAAAAACTAAAAAAATGAGAAATGACTTTTGAATTATACTGATACAGATGTTGAAATAAAAATAATTATTATTTGTTGCTTTTGTTATTTGTATTTGTACAATGTATTACAATTGTTGTGGGAGAAACTGGAGCACCCAGGGAAAAACCACACAAAAGCCCAAATGAGACACATTGCAGACAACACACTGATTTGATGAGCCAACAGTGCTAGCTGTGCATTCCCAGGAAGCCAGGGAATGTAAGGGCCGCAAAGTATCTCTCTGTCAGGTGACTGGATTATGGATTATGATGCAGTATCCCATATTGTATTGAATAGGTGGTGGCGTAGCCCAGAGATGAAATGCATCCAAAAATATGCAACTGAACTGTGTTTGTGTGAAAATGAGTTTAAGTGGGATTATGAACAAAGCCATCAGAAAAAGAAGGATACATTTTGGAATATGCAGCTGAAATGATTTCTCTTCCCCTGGGAGCAGAAATCATAATTCCTGCTTGTAATGAGTGATACAGTCGCAAATGGTACTGCAGACAGATATCTATCATTCAAAATCATCAGACAAAAGTGAAACAAATGAACTATGTAGCATATTTACACATGTAGAATCATTTAGAAGCACATAAATAAATGAAAATGGCCAAATCTGAGCAAGTAAACCAAGTCCGGGTTTCTGGTTATTGTGAGAAATTTTTACTCTACTGGTAACTCAGGTAGAATAGAATCCTATAAATGCTTGATGACTAGCTCTCCTTTGCTGCTTGAATAAACACACTTAAGATGAAAGCATTGCCTAAACTTAGCTGTCTCTTCCAGTTTACATCCCCAAGTCAATTGTATGCCTTTAGATATTAGTGTATCCAGTGTCATCTAGAATAATGCCCATTAGCCAAGGCTGGTTTCAGACCAAATTTGGTGCTGCAGTGGAAATGCGGGTTTTCCATTCATTTGAGTGGGAGTAGTGCGTTTCTGCTGCCACAGTACTGAATGTCTGTAATATCTGAGATAGGTGGTAGTGTAAGATACTGTTATTTATGCACTGACTTTTGTTGGAGCAGCTCATGTGAACGTTTACACAGTGTTACTAGTTTATAGAGAATATGTGACATCTGAGGATGCCATCTAGTGCAGGCGATAACAAACTGCAGCCTGTGGCCACATGAGAAAATGCTCCTAGTGTATAACTACGCAGTGAAAATGTCACTTTACAATAAATACTTTTACTTTGACCCATTCTATAGTTGTATTTTTACATTAAAAAAGACTGAGCTCAACCTTAGACTGACGGTGGGATTGTGTGGGGTCTGTGAAAGGAGTCTTATAGCCTAATGACCCATATATAGCATGTATTTACAGATCTCTGTCTGTCACAGTTTTGCTGTCATTTTGTAGAAGGGCTGGTTGGTTTCTGGGAATATATGACTGAACTGAATTTAATTTCCCAGCTGACTTTGGGTGACAGTCATTTTTCAAAGAAAAAAAAACATATTATTCTAATATTCTAATATCCAGCCTGTGAAAGTCTCTGCCTACATCCATTGAAAATTTATATCTAATTGTATTTATGTATATACATGTTCTGAAAGAAAAGAATGAATTATGAACAATATAAAACAAATGAGAAAGTGTTACTCAGTGTTACTCACTGATACTTCCTGAGTAAAAATATTTGCATTGTGTTATTAACCCATTTCACAATTGTCACTCTGTTTTCTATCCAGCTAACTGTGAATGACATATGTCATACTTTTTACAGGGCAGCAGACAGAATATTTCTATGATCTAAATGTTACATACAGATACATGCTCTTAAATATCTTGCATATTATGTTTTACTGTTGTTTCTTTGGCTGCTGTATTTAAAAAAAAACAAAAAGTAATCATTCATCTTGTTCCAAAGCTCTGCCAAGATGTTTCACAATGGGGCAGTAAAACCTGACACTGTTACACTGTGAGGAGGAGCTTCAACGTCACATTTCCAGAAATGAAACTGAAAGTTTGAGTGAGACAGCAGAGCTGCCGTCCAGTTTCTTTAAAGAAAGATTCAACTGAATCCGTCAGTTTTTTTTCTACAAAACAACAGAATCTCTGCCAAACACTGGTGAGTACTCTGTGCTACAAAGACAAAATACACTGACTAAATATTTAGTAATTACCCAGTGACTGTAATCTGGCTAGTGAAGGTTAGACAGAATGCAGTTACAGCTAACTTTAGCTTAAACTAATTTACCAACTTGTCGAACCTGTTTCCTGTAATTGAAAACAGTACAGTATTTGGTTTTATTGTCTATAAAGGCAAACCATTTCATGTTCTCACAGATATTACAGCTGTTACACACAGCAGTGTTTGCTGCAAAGAGAGGTGCAGGATAGCAAGGAAGACCAGAAACCATCATGCTGTCCAGGAGGTTTGCAGGAAACAGGTTGACCTACATTATTAGTCACTAAAAAAAGTAACGGTGCTGCTCTTCACAAATCATATAAAAACTGAAAACCAAACCCAGCCTATGTTCTCTCATTGAAAGTGTTCAGGAGCCTCTGATGTCTTATGCTGTATTATTTATTGACACTTGATCAAGGAGAATTAGAGACATTCTCATAAAGCATCAGAAGTGCCTGAGTTGGTCTCACATTCTGCCCAACTCATGCTGGTGGACAGACTTTAAACCCCAAGATAACACATACGCCCAGAATTAGGTAGAAGAGAATGCTTTTACCAAGAATGGTGTCTTCGTCAACATGATTAAGTCTGGAGACACAGATGTCTGTTTATGCAGATTGGAATGTCAGTGACAAGCTGTCTATTATGTCTAAGCATGCAGCACCAGAGTCCTTCGACCCTGGCCACAACACTGTTGAGATAGGATGGAACCTGCTACTACCAGCCAAAGACAAACAACTAATACTGCTGAGGACCTCAAGGCCCACATGTGACTTTGTATAATGTCTGTATTATATTCCATTTAAAAGTATGTATGTGTCACTCAGAGCACTACAAGAATAGAAAATTCCATAACAATCCCCTCTTATTGATCATAAGATCAATACCAACTACCGAATACTAATAATTACCAAATTTAGAGACCACCAGAGAGCACAGTCAGAATGGGATCAAAACAAACATCACAAAACATTTGCAATCACACAGAAATCAAGAATATTTTGAAATCAAAATCATTCAAAAGACATCAATAAAAATTCTCTTTCCAACAAAACAGTTGGTTGAGATTAATTCATAAAATCAGTGAGAAACTTTAAGGACCACTCTTATGTACCCCCTCATCCCATTCCCATGATGTGTGAGTTCCACTTTCAGGTTAACATGGGCCTTTAAGTGAGCGAAGATCCCCTACAACACCAGGGTGTTAAAGGAGGTCAACAGGGAGGTCACAGATCACGTGCAAATATACCACTGGGAGAAGATCACATTTATTATCTCATCTAACAGATACAACCTAGCAAGTGGACAGGGATCCATAAAACAGTTGATTTGACTTTCTGGAATAGATTTCTCTTTTCCATCAATCACAACAATCATCATTGCAATCAAGATATCGTAAAATCTTCAACCCATGCACATTATGTACAGTAGAGGAGAGTCACCACCATGGAGAGGTTACTAGCATATACGATGCATGGTGGTATGGAATCCATCTTCCGTAGAATGTTTCCACGAAACTGCTACTGCCAGCCAAAGACAAACATCTAATACTGCTGAGGACCTCAAGGCCCACATGTGACTTCATGTAACCTTGTATAATGTCTGTATATTTGTGCTTTTATTATATTCCATTTAAAAGTATGTATGTGTCACTCAGAACACTACAAGAATAGAAAATTCCATAACACTGTATATACTCTGACAGGCTGCTTCTCCAGTTCACCCTGAAATGGAGCGTCAACAAAACACATCGTTCTTAGTTTGCTCCTACTAATTCATATTCAATTCTGCAATATATAAACAAAAATACTGTACATTCAGAAATAAGCAACAACATTAATTGGCTGATTAATTATAAAAATGAATTAACTAATTTGCTCTGTGACAAATGGTATGAAGTCAAAGTTCCATTTCCACGAGTTACACTCAGGGCCATAGTCATTTTTCACTGAGGTCCACTGCAATTTTAAAGTGGAACGAAATATATAGAGCCTACTTTAAAAATATTTTGACAATATCAGCAGCAGGGTAGCAGCATTATTGTATTATTATAGTTGGTACTTTCAGTAGTCTCAAACAGTGGCATTGACAGGAAGCTCTGATGTGCTGGTTGTCACTTCATATCTGCCCCAATCACTAAATTATTTTAGATCCTATAACAGTGAAACAACACTAGCTAATACATTACACTGTAGACCTTTAGTCACATTTGGTTCACGTTGCTATATTGTTTATATATTTAATTAAGGCTGTTCCCATGACAACTAATTCATGCAGCCAAAATTATCCCTTGGGAAATGTGTTCAAACTATGTATTAATTTAAGTGTGAGATTACATCAGTACTAACATCCACATCAACCTGTTGCATTATCTTTTGTATATTTTGTTTGTCTTTAATTTTCTTATTATTTTGACAATAAATAATCAAAATATTTGTAATTACAGTTTTGTTTTTTCACACTTTTGTCCTCACAGTGAAGATATGTCTGCTGCCAGCTGTCTACTGACTGAAGATCAGTTTCTGTGCTCCATCTGTCTGGATGTGTTCACTGATCCAGTCAGCACACCATGTGGACACAACTTCTGTAAAACCTGCATCACTGAACACTGGAATAGTAATGTCCAGTGTCAGTGTCCCAACTGTAAAGAGCTTTTCAACATGAGACCTGACCTGAGGGTCAATACTTTCATCTCTGAGATAGCTGCTCAGTTCAGACAATCAGCTCAACAGAAAACCAGCAGCAGATCAGAGCAACAGGCCTCCAAACCAGGAGAAGTTCCCTGTGATGACTGCACTGGAAGCAAACTGAAGGCCATGAAGTCTTGCCTGGTGTGTCTATCCTCCTACTGTGAGACTCACCTGGAGCCTCATCTGACAAAGCCAGGCCTGAAGAGACATCAGTTGATCGACCCTGTGGAGAACCTGGAAGACAGGATGTGTAAGAAGCACGATAAACTGCTGGATCTGTTCTGTAAGACTGATCAGATGTGTGTCTGCATGCTCTGCACTTATTCAGATCACAGGACACATGATGTCATTCCTCTAAAAGAGGAATATGAAGTAAAGAAGACAGAGCTTGGAAAGAAAGAGACTGAAATTCATCAGATGATCCAGAAGAGACAACTGAAGATTCAGGCGATCAAATGCTCAGTGGAGCTCAGTCAGGAAGATGCAGACAGAGAGATAGCAGATGGTGTTCAGGTCTTCACTGCTCTGAAGGAGTCTGTTGAGAGAAGCCAGGCTGAGTTTATTAACACGATCAAAGAGAAGCAGAGAAAGACAGAGAGACGGGCAGAAGAATTAATCAAAGAGCTGGAACAGGAAATCGTTGAGCTGAAGAAGAGAAGCACTGAGATGGAGCAGCTCTCACAGACTGAAGACCACTTCCAACTCCTGCAAAGCTTCACATCCATGAACATTGTTCTACCCACCAAGGACTGGACAGAAGTCAGGGTCCGTCCATCTTCATATGAGGGAACTGTCGTGAGAGCTTTGGCTCAGCTGAAGGAGATGCTCAGTAAACAGATGAAGAAGCTGTTTGAGGCCGAACTGAAGAGCGTCCAGCAGTATGCTGTGGATGTAACACTTGATCCTGATACAGCAAATCCCCGGCTCATCATCTCTGATGATGGCAAACAAATTAAACATGGTGGTATAAGGAAGAATGTCCCAGACAACCCAGAGAGATTTAATAATTATGCTAATGTCATAGGAAAGCAGAGTTTCTCTTCAGGAAGTTTTTACTATGAGGTTCAGGTTAAAGGGAAGATAGAGTGGGATTTAGGGGTGGCCAGAGAGTCGATCAACAGGAAGGTAAAAATGATTTTGAGCCCCAAGTATGGTTACTGGACAATATGTTTAAGGAATGAAAATGAGTACATAGCTTGTAAGCACCCTGCAGTCCGCCTTTCTCTGAAGTCAAAACCTGAGAAGGTGGGGGTGTTTGTGGATTATGAGGAGGGTCTGGTCTCTTTTTATGATGTTGATGCTGCAGCTCTGATTTATTCATTTACTGGCTGCTCCTTCACTGAGAAACTTTACCCAATCCTTGGAACTGGTCATAATCATGATGGTAAAAACTCTGCACCCCTGATCATCTCTCCTGTCAACCACACAGAGTAGAAAAAACATTTCTTTACAGAAAGATTCACTGTATGGTACATATAGATTGTAGTTTTTTATTATCTTATCAGTTTGTTTTTTTCTTTCACTGAATGTTCTATAAACATCATCAGCAGTTTTCAGACTCGTGTTTACCCGAAAGCTCCAAAACTCATCACATTTGAACTAGTCTGCAGTGTATATAATACAGTGTTATTCAGTGTTTAAACCTGTAGATGTGAACGTGATTATGATTGTCTGTCTATGTCAGCACTGTGATAATCTGGTGACCTGTAGGCCTAGATGGTGTATGCACACCCATATTGCCCAGGGACAGGCTCCAGCCACTGCTCAGTGAAAAGGCCAAGCTGATGAAGGTCTAGAAGTATGAAGTACTCAATGCTGATACAGCACATATTGATCTTATACTGTCTGATGATAGGAAGATGATGTGGGAGTTTGTGGATTATGAGTAGGGTCTGTGTTCATTTCATGACATCGATACTGCAGTTTTTCTCTGTTTTGTACATTTTTCCTTTACTTGTATCTTGTTTCCAAGAATTAGAATTACAGATTTCTAAATTAGAAAAATTTCATTGTCATTTAGCTCAGTCGGTAGAGCATCTGCCCCATGTACGAAACCACAGTCCTTGCTGCGGCGGCCCAGGGTTTAAATCTGACCTGTGGCTGTTTCCCACATGTCATTCCCCATCTCTCTCTGCCCACATTTCCTGTCACTCTTCATGCGGTCTCTGTCCAATAAAGTTCAAAAAGGCCAAAACATTGACACACAATTCTTTGGTGTTTTGGTGTCCAAACATTACCTGTTGTGCATTTTAAGCCTGTTCATCAAAATAAACAAACTTAACTCCTTGTGTAAAATCCATGTCATGTGTGCAGACTATTTTCCTTTTTTTCCCCTTTTTAAGTAGAAAGCAGATGAAATTATGATGTCAAAATTAAGGTACCATGAATCTACAAATAAGGTAAATAAACAATTCACTGTTAATTAGTTAAGCTGTCATAAGTTTGTTTAATGTCCTAATTTGGCATTTCTTGTCATTTACCTAGAACCAACCATGTACAAAAACATGACCATAAAATCACCCTCCTCCACACTTACTGAGATCAAGATCTCTTACAATGACCTACTGACATCTTGAAGAATTTCACAAAAAATAGTTCATTATCAGTTGTGTAACATCTCAAAACAGTTTTTTGCTATCATGAGTGGGCAATATAAAATGTCCTTTACTTCACACAATATGTATGGAATTTTATTAGTAAATTTACATTTGGGTTTGTGAAATGTTCCTTCGAGCGCATACGCAAAAGCTGCATGCTGCCTGTTATGTTGCTCCAGCAAAATAACTTCCCTCTGAGATGTTTTTAAAGTATTTCTGATTTCTGATTCTGATTCTGATGTTGCCATATACTTTATATATGGCAACATCAGGGTAGGGTAGAGGGTAGGGGAAAATAACCTACCCTCCTTATGATTACATAGATTAAAAAAAAATAAATATAACTTTGAAGGAAAGGGGATAGTTTTGCATATTTCCCCACTATGAAGTTCTTTATGTCTCTCGAGAGTTTATGCAACTGTTTTAGCTGGCAGAAAGAATGCTTCACATTAACATGTTAAAAATGAAAAATGAAATATATATATATATATGAAATGGTTCCATGCAGTGGATGATTGATGCAGAGTTAGTTTAGTTCAGTGTTTACAGCTTTCACAACCTCCGTCGTCATATACAGGCGACGTACAGGCGTGTTTTTAATGGACTGTTACTGCGCGTGCGCAATGACAGGAGTCCTTGGCTGCTCGGCCTGCTGTAGGTTACAGATCCTGTGAGGGGACACAGACAAAATGCAGAGCTGGACTCAGTTATACCGTTCTCTGGCCACGGTAAGGATGGATTTTATTAACCTGCTAAACAGCATGTGTTGTCCGGAATGCTCTCTAACAGCTCTCCCGGGCTGTTGGTGCTGTAAATACGGCTGTTTTCACACCTATGGCCCGGGCCTGGCTAGCCGGTCAGCTAACAACTCTGGTCTGGCGAACGTAACGCCAGACTCCGCTGGAAAAGCTTGTAGTTCACGGTTGTTGTGGGTTTTTGGCAAGACTATGTTACTTAATATTCATTTGATATGCTGTCCTCTTTCTAAAAGTTTATCTTTTTAATTCGGCCTTAGCTAAATGAACAAAAAGGCGTGTTGTTAAATAAAATCACCACGTTAGCTGTTAAAAGTTTCCACTATATTTTCCAGGAAGATACATTATAGGACGAAACAAGGATAACTATGTGGTTTATAGTTTCTAACTATACACGTTTTGAGTTGGAGCTACCGAATATTTGTGTTTTAAGGTTAAAGCTCTCTCCTAATGTTAGACACTATATATGTAGGTATTTGCCGTACAGTTGACAGCATGCTGATGTAGTTAGCATTGGTTACCTGACTCGGCTTATGTCACAGGCTCAGCCACTTCCAGCTTATCGTCCCACAGATGACACGTTATGTTTAATGCCATATTGTTCCTGTCATTTGAGGAGCTGTATTCATTACTGACGTCTTCACATCACATGTTTTGTTAAAGGCAGTAAAGTCGCGGGTTCGATACCCGGCGTTGACAGGTGTGTGTCGTAGTTGAGTCAGCAGCTTCTACATCTACAGTGCTCAGCACGTCTGCTCAGTGCTGTTGAGCAAGGCAGTTAACCCCAGACCTGCTGTAAGAGATGTGACCCCTTCAAGGAAATGTAGTCTATATGTACAAAACTAAAGGAACGTGACAATGTCCTTCATCTTCTAAACCCGACTTTAGCTCCATCCTGTTTCCTGTCATCAGTGTTGTGAAACAATATGTTTTCACTGTCCTCAGTGTGCAAGTGAGCAGCTGAACAAGGAAATTATACTGAAGGAAATACACAAAATAAATAACAAGCAGGCTATTGTCTAGCCTGGGCGGACGAGTGGTTTGACTGCTTTGATTTTTCTTCTGTAAATCTTTTAAATTCCTCCTTTTTTTTTATTTGGGAGAAAGCACATTTTCACATGCAGCGAAATATCAGCTGTCTTGTTAAAGTTCAGATTGTGACACCGTGTTTGGTGGTTTTGTGTTTGGTTGTCTGTTTAAGGCTTGTTCTGACTGTGTGTTTGGTTTGCCTCGCAGCGGAGCCACCACCTTCCCTGCAAACTGCATGGAGCTGCAGCTGTGTCCGTCAGAACCTACGCTGACAAAGCAGCAAGTAAGTGTCTCTGTCAATCTTATCATCTGTCTTTATTAATGACATGCTCGTTTGTGAACTTTAACCTGATATGTGGTGGCTGTTCCTATATTTAGAAGACATTGGACCTTTTAGTTATTAAAACAGATGACACATAAGGGATATAAAGGAGCTTATGTTATTCACCAAATTTGTCATATTTAGAATACAAATAAAAGTGAGTGTTACAGACCTGAAGTACAAGTTGAGTACGGATGGTCTTGTCTTTATATAAACCATAAAACTTATTATCTAAATGGAATTTAAGTCTAAATAAGTTGCTGAAATCATCCAAAATAAAATAACGCTCAAATGTAAAATAAATGCTCCAGTCCGCAAGCTTAAACTGGTCAAATTTTTGTGCCAATCAGCTGAACCAGAATTTGTCTTTCTGAGTTGTTCTGGCAAATAAAAGAGGCAAGATGCAGCTCTCAGCATGTAACCACTTCAGTGGACAACTGCTCCAATACTCTCAGCTTTGTCTGCAGCACATACAGCAGCGTAGCATCACAGCTGTGCAGATATAGGGGTGTCTTCAGTTTCTAACTAGATTGTAAAATATATTCCTGGAAAGTGAATAAACAATGACCTGTCATTGTCAATTTATTTCTAATATAACCCTGTCCCCGACAACCATCATATCACAAATTTAATAAAGTAGTAAAGATGAGAAACATCAAAAGACAGTATGAAAGCATGTGGTCAGTGCTTTGACCTTGGGTCAGCTTTTTTTGTTGTGTCTAAAATGTTGTAAATGATAAAAAATTCCAGCACAAATTTCAAAATAAAAGCCTTGTTGAAACTGACTTCTGTTCCACAGGGTTTGGAGGCTTTGTTTCTTTTTTCAGCTCACATCTTCAAAACTAAAACAGACGATTAATCTGTAGTCATATTGTCTTTTATAACTGGGGGCTGAAATCTCTCTGGTCTTTATCTTTAGCTCTGAGCTGCTGATAAAAAGTTGCTGTGTTGCTCCTTTGTAGTTGATGCAGACGTCACAGTGGTGGGCTCTGGTCCAGGCGGCTACGTCGCAGCCATCAAAGCTGCACAGCTCGGTTTCAAGGTAAGATGCCTTCAAGACATATTGAATTATTAAAAAAAAGATTCAGTATCAAGTAATTAGAGGTGGGTAATGTGGATCAATTCCTCTGTCACAGTATGTGTAACTTCATATAGTAACACTAATAAATAGTTTAATATAGTATATTAGAAATGGGGGGGGGGGGGGACACAAACACAGGAATGTTTTTGTCAGAATAAGACAGATGCAAGTCACAGCAACTTCACAAATCCTCTGAATCCAATTCTGTGATTAAATAGTTGTTTATTGATTTTAAAGGGGCAGTGGTGGCCTAATGCTTAGAGAAGCGAGCTTTCTTTAACCACTGCCCCAACTGCTAGCTGGCAGTTCAGACTGTGAATGTACTGGGGAGCTTCCAGGTGTGAGTGTGTGTAAATGTGATCAGGGCGTTCCTGCAAAAGAGAGCTTCACTCTCAGTGAACCTACCCTGAATAAATAAAGGTTTGAAAAAAAAACTTACAAATGTAATAAAGAAATATAAAGTCAACTGACAGCTTGTTTCATGGTATATACTGTCATTTTTAATAATTGTTATAATATAATAATTGCATTTTCAGACAATATTAATTCAGTCAAAATAAGAGACGTCTTCAGTATTATGTTTAATGTACTGTAAGATGGTCATTATTGTGAAATAAACCCTGACTGGGTGACGTAGAACTTGAATCACCTGCTTATTACACAACAGCCTGAGAGGAATCAATACTTTTGTGTCAATTGATCGATTGATTGATCGATTGATTGATTGATTGATTGATTGATTGATTGATGTCACAACCCCCATGAATTTAGTTCATTTCAGAATATCAGAAAATTGGTCAAATAACATTTTAAGCTGACCATTCAAGTTAGGGCTGAAGCAGAAGTTAGCGGGTCTGATGGCAGAAGTCTCTAGTGTGTGAAAAAAACCACAGTGTCCTCTTCTTCCTCTTACAGACAGTATGCGTTGAGAAAAATGCCACGCTGGGTGGGACCTGTCTGAACGTAGGCTGCATCCCCTCAAAGGTAAGAAACTGTTGGATCTGTTTGTGAGCATGAAACAGTCATACTGTAAATCAGTGAATCATCATGGACTGTGTTTCTAGGTAGAAAGTGTCTGCAGTATTTAGACTTCATCCTATAAAGCACATGTAGAAAAAGTTCTCACCCGATGTTTAATGGATGTTTTGTGTTTTGTGTATGCAGGCTCTGCTGAACAACTCCTACTTGTACCACATGGCTCATGGCAAAGACTTTGAAAGCAGAGGCATCGAAAGTAAGAGACTTCACTGGATTTTAAAGGGACAATTTGTTTAGCTCAGATGGTCAGATCAGGTACTGATGGATCTTTCAGGCTTTCATGGTTTTGTCTTTACATCAACATCGTGGCTTACCCTAATAATCCAATGAAGGCAACGAGTACTTGTCTGGGGTCAGCACTTTGGCCTCATTTTACATTTATAGTGATGATTGACTTAGAAACCTCTTTTGTCTTAGTTTTTAATACTTTATTTTATTTTGTCTCTGTCAGTCTCGGGCATCTCGTTGAACCTGGAGAAAATGATGGCTCAGAAGAGCGGGGCAGTCAAAGCGCTGACCGGAGGAATCGCACATCTATTCAAACAGAACAAAGTCAGGCCTCTTTAATGATTGTTCACTCACATCTCTTTAAGGATCTGATTCAGATCACCGCGCTCACAGTGTCACATCACTCTCCTCAGGTGACCCATGTCAATGGTTTCGGGAGGGTTACCGGTAAGAACCAGGTGACGGCCACAGCAGCAGACGGCAGTGAGCAGGTCATCAACACTAAGAACATCCTCATTGCCAGTGGCTCCGAGGTCACTCCCTTCCCTGGAATCCCGGTATGGAATTCAAGGCCAAACATGGCAGAATTTAAATGAATGTTGTAGGAAATCTGGATAGAAATATTTTACCAAAGGATTAAATGAATTGATCCCATTAGAAATGGTTGCTGTGAGATTACATGAGATCAACCTGTAGAACCAGTTTCTTAAAGTTACATGAGAGACGCTAATCACTGCAAAATCAGGTGATCATTTTCTGTGACATCATCACTACGAGCGACTCGTCTTTTCACCCTTTGTTCATATGAAAATATTTGTATTTTTAGCAGCTTAGTTTGTAGGAACATGCATTACCAAAGCATTTCCAGATGACTATGTTTCCCCTCCAGAATGTGGTTTAAGAAATCTAGACTTTATCTAGATTATCTAGGATTACTGACATAAGTGTGATCACCAACAAAGTGTGACTAGATTGATATTGTGACTGTGTGATGTTCAAAGTACAGGAAGAGTAACATTCAGGTTGATAAATTCGTGCAGTACTGTGAAGAATGAATTGTCTGTGACACACATGATTCCTGAGCTTCTGGCTGCTTCTCTTTGGTTTTAGATCGATGAGGAGAGCGTTGTGTCGTCAACGGGAGCTCTGTCCCTGAAGAAAGTTCCAGAGGAGTTGATCGTGATCGGAGCCGGGGTCATCGGAGTCGAGCTGGTTAGTATCATCTTCAGTCTGGTTCAGTGTTGACAGATTGGACTGACAAAAAGCAGCTCAAGCTGAGTCTGGAAATTAGCCCAATTTTTATAGAACTCAAACCCACAATTACAATAATGAAAAATCTGTCATGTAGAGAAGGATACACTCTTCTTTAAATCTATGCAGGTCAGCAGGCAACACCAGGTCCCATTTACAATGAACAGCATGAAACAGCATGTCTGTGTGTGTGTGAGCAGCCATAATTCAGTTTGTCCTCTTGTCCTCAGGGGTCAGTGTGGCAGCGTCTGGGTGCTAAAGTCACGGCAGTGGAGTTTCTGGGCCACGTAGGAGGAATGGGCATAGACATGGAGATGTCCAAGAACTTCCAGCGCATCCTGCAAAAGCAGGGCTTCAAGTTCAAGCTCGGCACCAAGGTCATGGGAGCCACCAAGAGGCCCGACGGCAAGATCGATGTGGCGTAAGTGAAACTCTCCTCAGTCTTCAGATCCTGTTTGGATATCTTGAGAATCATACAAGCCATTTGTAACTCTGCTGTGTTGATGTGTTTGTGTTTCAGAGTGGAGGCAGCAGCCGGAGGTAAGAACGAGACCCTGACGTGTGACGTGCTGCTGGTCTGTATCGGCAGACGACCTTATACCGAGAACCTGGGTCTGGATTCTGTTGGCATTGAGTTGGACAACAGGGGCCGCATCCCCGTAAACAACCGCTTCCAGACCAAAGTACCCAGGTACCCTCGAGCTCAGGCTGGATGACGTAACCTTAAAATTGTGGTTGTCAGACTACGTGAGCTGTAGCGTAACAAACTCCTTACACTCTCCCTCCTCAGTATTTATGCCATCGGTGACGTGGTCGCTGGGCCGATGTTGGCCCACAAGGCTGAGGACGAGGGCATCATCTGCGTGGAGGGCATGGCCGGCGGCGCTGTGCACATTGACTACAACTGTGTTCCCTCAGTCATCTACACACACCCCGAGGTGGCCTGGGTAGGCAAGACAGAGGAGCAGCTCAAAGAGGAGGTGAGAGTCAGGAGGTGATGATGAAGTACGGACAACTCAGTAATGGCAATTGTAGAAGCAGCTAGAAGAGGAGGAAATACAGCTGCCTGCTGACTGAAATAAATGTGTGTAAATGGTTACTACTTCCGCTCATTTTAAATATCAATTAAAATCAGTTGTTCAAGTAATCATTCAGTCAATGAAATGTCAGAAATAAAGACAAAGGTCCATCACAAGTTCACAGAACTTAAGTTGACTGTCACAACTCAAAGATGTTTAGTTTAAAATGATTAGATTATGGAAAAAGAAGCTTTTATATTTTAAATGTATTATCTTGACAAAAGGTATGAGTCATCATAAATGTATTAGCAATATTTCAATTTTCTGATAAATTTAATTGTTTCAGCTCTGGAGGTAATCGACTCCGTGCAAAGTGAAGCTGTTTTTGTGTAGTTTGTCTGACATCACCTCAAAACAAACAAATTAAGATGAACTTCAGTTGACACAAAGTCTCTTTGTGTCATCGGATAGGGTTAGGGTTAGGGATCCAGCAGATCTGAACGTCCAGCAGAGTTTCACAGTCTGACTCTTCCTCTCCTCTTCAGGGCATCCCATACAGAGTCGGCAAGTTCCCCTTTGCAGCCAACAGCCGAGCCAAGACCAACGCTGACACTGACGGCATGGTGAAGATCCTCAGTCACAAGGAGACCGACAGGATGCTGGGAGCTCACATCGTCGGATCTGTAAGAGCTTTCAGAATAAATAGACCAGCCAAACAGGCCTTCCATGAGTGCTGACACAGACATAACTACATGTTACACTCCACTTACCAGGTGTTCTAATATTAGCTACTAGTGTGGCGAATGATAAAATGTGTTCTTTGAAAGAGTGTCTCACACAGATGTCTGACGCTGTTGTTTACGATTTAACCTACAGGGGGCAGGAGAGATGATCAATGAAGCTGCTTTGGCCATGGAGTATGGCGCCTCCTGTGAGGACATCGCCAGAGTCTGCCACGCCCATCCTGTACGTCCTGCTGCAACACACACACACACACACACACACACCCAAACCACACAGCTGCATCAGAATAACACACGTGAAATGCCTGGGAAATAAGAAAATGCCTACTATCTTTCCTCTCCTCCTGCAGACGGTGTCGGAGGCCTTCAGAGAAGCAAACCTGGCCGCCTCTTTCGGGAAAGCCATCAACTTCTAATCTGCCAGCCGCTGTCGCACCTACAGTGTACATAACCAAGGAGAAACAGGAAGCTATGTGTCTGCGTCAAAACCTTCATCCAGTCCACTGAGATCCTCTGTGTACATCCAAACTGTACCACATTAGTTCTAATGTTATTTAAGTCTTCTCAATAAAACTATAAAGGGGGCGGTAAATAAACAGACTGCAGATCAGTCCTTTTGCTTGCCAAACACATACTTTAAGATCCCAGAAGAGCATTTATTCATACATTTAAATACATGGAGATATAAATATTATTTTGGTTTGGTGGCTGCCATTTCTCTTGTAAAGGAAGAAGTTTTTGTTTGTCTGTTTTTTACACTGACAGAATTTAACACAAGTATAATGTGTAACCGGAGCAGGAAACTCTACCAAGTTTTAAAGCTTAAATTGAGTCTTTAAGTTGCTCTATTTGGCTCAAAACATTCTTTAGTCACAGCAACTATATATATATAATATATTTAGTGTGAAGATTAGACAGATGCACCGCTGCTGAGGTTAGACTCATTAGAAATTCCTAACTTTTTTTTAAAACATAATTTGTTCCCTCAAATTAACATTTATTAATGTCTGAATTAATGGCTACTGTGTTTCCTTTTATTAAAATGTAAAGGTTTAAAGTACACAATCCTCAGCAGTGCAAGTGTGGGGAAATGTTGACTTGAGGGAACAAAATTACACAAAATGCACAAAAAAGTGCCGCATGACTTCTCAGACATGTTCTAATAGAGATTGTTTTAACTTATTTATTAAACAGTATTTGACAACTCAAAGGATCCCTCTGGAGTTTTAGACCTCTCAGACGACCCGCTGATCTACAGATGAAACACGCTGTGCAGCGAAGGCAGAGAAGAGGACTGCTAAACAATGCTGCATTAAAACACTCAAATCTGCTCAAAAAGGAAGAAAGACACTGATTTGTTCACGCTCACTGATCCACATGATGTTCTTTGGTGAGTGACACTGAATAAACGTGTTTACAAGAAAACTCCACATGGCCCCTTTAAGTTCAGCGCCTACTGTCACTGAGCTGTGTCATGTGACATGTTTGATGGTTTGTACTGAATCTCTAAATATGAACCGTTTCCTGCTCTGTTTACTGCACTGTGATTGGCTCTGGCCTGCTCTTGCTTTTCTCACCATTTAAATCAATAAAAGCAGTTAAATAAGGCGTCAGTGTGGACATTTACATTTAAAGGCATCCATGGTGAAACTAGAAATTAAAGCCTCAGCATGCTGCAAACGAACTGGTTCATGTGTGATTGGACTAGTTTTAATGGTAAAGGGTGTTTCTCATTAACAGCTCAACACAAACTCATAATGTGCTGTAAAACACCTGGAAGCGATAATGTTTAAACATTTTCAGTAGTTTCTGAAACATTCATAGTGTTTTAGTCTGCTGTGCAAAGAATGAAAAAAGATCTGCTTCCTCACCTCCATATAGCTGACCAATTGTGCGTGAATGTCCAAGTTAGTTTTTTTTTTTAATTATGGAACGATCTGCAATACTCTGTCCTTGATTGGCTAGAACTCATTCCCTTAGTTTGTTGTGTTTTTGTAGGTTGTGTTGATTATTTTTAGGTGTGAGATGTTATAATAATAATGCAGTGCTGTTTACACAGATATTTCACACACCTCTCCATTGAGGTCTATCATATGTGTACAGAAATAACAGTTATTGCAGTTATTATAGTTATGAGGGTTGCAAAGGTTGGAAACATTCAATGGGAATTAACAGGAATAAACTATGAATTTACAAAATTGAAGTTTTTTGAGTTTGTAAGATTGAATTCCAAACAGAGGAGTGTGTCGCCCCCCTTCCCCTAACGATGCTCACGCTGGGTGGCAGGTTGACAACGCTGAACCTTCACTAGTGCAGGACGAGCGAAACGTGACGTAACCGTAACTGTCTTTAGGTTTCCTTAATTAGTCTCTCAGCCACTGCCACTGTGTGGAGCAGCTGAACTAAACACATCGTCAGCACCCCAAACCCCCGTCTCCTCTGCTGACTGACAGCTGTCAAATACCACTCAAACTGAGCACTATCAAGACTGTAAACTTACTGAGTTACTTGTGAACTGGGAAAGTGGAACTGTGTATGAAGAACACAACAAAGCAGACAGAGGTGTTGACTTGCATGTCTTTTCCTCGATCAGACACCAAGGAGTATCAACCTGTTAGTATCAATTGTTAATTTTACCTGTTAAACTCAAATCTATAGACATTAGATTGTAATTGGGAGAGTTGGGGGGTAAAAGAGCTACTATTACGAAGCTAGTCTGAAACATGTTATGTTGTCAAAATCTAAAAACTGTTTTGAAAACTATTTTCATCTGTATTGTCTCAGGCAGCAGGCGGGCTTGATTCTTGTGTCAGTAGCTGTTGTTCTGCTAGATGACACATATTTGAATAACTGGTATTTTAGCAGCAATGACTCCACCTCTGTTTGAACACTGTCTACGTAGGCAAGTGAGTGTGTGTGAGTGTGTGTTCAGCAGGTGTGGTGGCTGCTGCAGGTTGAAGTAGAAAGACTTTAAGAGTTGAACATGGCTGATTGAAGCTCAGCAGGACATAAAACCAGATTTTACAGCCGACTGAACAAAGGGAGAAGAAATGAGATTCAAATAAAAGAAAACTTCTGGACAGAAACTCTCATCATCAGGTACTGTTGGTGTTCCCGTTGTTTCCGAATATCCATACTAGATGATCAAGTGTTCTCTTGCTTTATATTAACAGACACTAAGGATGTATATGAATTATATGGATCAGTCTAAAAATGATGTAGCTGTAACCATGTGAATGCTTCTTTTGATCATGATTACATCCCCCATAAAACAAGACTCGCTTTTTGGGTAACTGTCCTTTTCTTTCATTTCTCCTATCTGTCCTTTTTTTGTTTCCTTCATTATTTCCTTTCTTCTCTACTTCCTCCTCTTTTTATATTTCCCAAACTTTTACATCAGTAACTCTCTGCCTTCAACACTTATTATCTCCATAAAACTCCATTTCTGATTGTTATTTATTCTTTTACTTTCTCACATTCAGTATATATGCTAGGTTTATCTGTCGTTGCCTCTCTGACACTGAACTACAGCAAAGATCTTCATGATTTTTTTTTAATTCCACAGATTAAAAGCAAAAACATTTCATGCAGTTTACAACAACTTTCATTTTGTCTTCCTCTTCAGTTTCACACGTGTGAAATGTGTAAACAGCCTCTGGCTGTTTCTGGACTCTTGGTTAAGTAAACCACATTTACATTTCAAGTGACAATAAAATACTTTAAACTTTAGACTAAACTGTTTCTCTTTGTCTTGTAGGAGCAGCAGTATTTCTCTAAAGTTATTATTGTTTCCACTCCGCAAGACTTACACATACAGTAACTGCAGCCATCTAAGAGACTCTCAGAGACTAAGAACCTTGTGTGTCCAGAGTCTAAAGCAGATTCTGGGACATTATTTAAATTTAAAAAAATGGTGCGGCTCAACAAACTAATCTTTTTGTATGTGCTTTTGACACATCAATATAAAGTTTAAAAAAAAAATCACTGTTATATAGTCACACACAAAATCATCACAAAATCACTTTTTCTTACGTCAGCAGGCTAGTTTGCCCAATGTTTTATATTATATTATATTATATTATATTATATTATATTATATTATATTATATTAGATTAGATTAGATTAGATTAGATTAGACTGAGAATAAAGATTTACAATTTAAATTTAAACTATTTAAAGCAGCTGTCCAGATATTGTGTGTGTCTCGGGCTGTGTGGTTAAATATTGTATGGTTTCTGCCAGATTTAAGTATTAATTACCATTTTCTGATGATCTTTTCATCCCCTTCCTGTCAAGTGAAAAGCATGCCTTTGTGGTAACGCTCCACATCTTTGCAATAGATTAGCCAGGAGGGGAAAGAAGCGGTACAGCCAACATGGCGGCGGCTAGCGTTGCATATTTTCAGCTTCAAAACAGCATTCTGGAAACCTCTGGGTGACGTCACTCAGGCTCTGTCCATTCTTTACACTGTCTTTGATATCAAGTAATTAAAATGAGCTCAAACTTAAACATCAACAGCAGGACAATATAACATACACATACATTAATGCAGCAGTTATATTAATCCATCATTTAGATACAAAAATAAAACACTGACAGGAATGAGTACTTTTACTTTTGATACTTTGAGTATTTTTTGCTGATAAGACTCAGAAAATATATTTTTATTCAGGCTAAGTATAATGTTTTGGATCTTGAGGTAAAGATTCTGACTCAGAAGAGGAAGTGAACTTTAACAAAGACAAAGAGAAGTCTGGACTGAAACGTGCTACAGATTTTCCTGCTGATTGCAGTGAACACAGTCGTGATGATGGAGATGGAGGGAGGAGACGTTTCCTCCTCTGATCAAACAGTTTTAGGTTGTTTTTAGTAAAAGTCCAGTCCAGCCTTTCTGTTGAACGTCACCTCCTTCCTCTTCACTCGTTCTCCAACACGGCCTCCTTTTTATTCTTAGATCCAAAAAAAAGTTGGCTGGTTGGAGCGTGTAGGGATGGCGACATTTCTGTAAAACTCATCATTAGTGAGTAAAACATTTCATTACATTTATGACACGCTTGCTGATCTTTATTTTGGTGAAACTTAGATCTCCACAGGACTGCTGGGTGCTGTGCATGCACATTTAATTTATTTTTTGTTATTTTCTAACTGGTAAGATGGAAGTTCTGGGTTTTCCACCCAAATCTACTTGAATACATGAGTGACTGGGTCTACGTGCTCTGATGAAAGTTCATACAGTACACAGTACACTGAAGTACACATCAGTAAATTTGCCAGAATGTTGACTGCAAATAAATTTACTCAAAGATTAACACAAGACATTGTTTTGCTCTTTTCTTCCTCTGTAGTCAGACTTTATTGAACTTCAGTACATATGTTCAAGATGAGCCAGAGAATCCAGAATATTGTAGCTTAAGCTGCAACATTCACGTTTATTCAGCCTCCTCTGTCTGAGGACATTCTGCTTAAGAAAAGAGGACAGAGTACAGACCTCTGTCCAATGCTGCGAATTCTAAAATACTTTTTTGAATAAACTGCGGGAACCATAGCCTCAGAGCTAAACAGACTTCCAGGGGAAAGTAAACAAAACAGTAGAAAGGAAGCTAATAGTTAGCTCACCAGCTACAGCAGCTCATTTTTACAGGAAGGAGTGAATATCACTTTTGTGTTGTTGCTACCACTTGAGGCTTGAGATTTCAAACATATGACTTAAAACCTGTGTTATGAACTGGAAACATGGAGTTAAGGCAATTTAAAATGCAGCAGATTTTTAAGTTTTTTTTTTATATAGGAATCCATAACCATGTTTTTATTAGTGTGAAAAATGGTTTTGTTACCTTAGAGTTAGCCTTTTACATGTACAGTCACTGCAGGTGCCCTTTCATAGCGTCTGCCATGCTGAACCACCGTGTTGCTACAGGAGCCCAGAACAAACTAAACGCACTGTAGGAAGGGGAGGGTGAGGTGAGGGGGTGGCAATGTAATCTTTTAAATTTAGAAAGCTGTCAGAGAGAGGACAACGTTTTCTGGCAGCCCAATGGAATAACAAATCACTCATGATGATATCTTGCTATGGTGATTTTTTGTGTTCTCCTTGTGTGAGGGGGTTTTAAATTCTGTCATGGAGAACGTAAAAAACAATTTTAACAATGTCGTCATGTTACCATTACTGTTGATGATATTCTCTGCCAACTCTACATGATTTTACTCTCCTGCTCTCATCTACTATGTCTGCCATGTGCATGCAGAATGAACTTTATATATTTCTCTCATGGATGATTCCATGTTACCATGCTTCTACAGTAGTCCAGAACCGACAAACTAAACACTGGTTCTGGGTGATGCAAGTGGGTTACAATAGGCAACTACACCTCTAGATGCCACAACATTTTTAATACTAGACCTTTACAACATGTGACTTACTCAAAAAAACATGTTGTCAATTTAAAAGGACCTGTAGTTATCCAGCATTCCGGTAAAGTGCAGGAAACTTCCTGACAGTCCAGTCGGGAGGAATAACTTCCTTAAATGAAGGCAGAATTTACTGGGAGTCAGCATCAGGGTTTGTTTCCTGTAGTTACAGCATGTTGAGAGTTTATCTTTAAGGATTGAATCTAAACTTTGGACTTCAAGAGTGAGATTTGCTTCAGGAAAGAAAGGGCATTTTGTCTGGTCCACATTTCTTCTGTACAGTATGTGTGAAGTGCTCCCAGGCCTGCTGACTCATTAAATGGATTCCTCACACGGAAACAAGACTGATGCTTGGTGAGGAGTTTTGTTATCAGTGTGTGAATCAGGCTGTGAGTTAATGTGCTGCTGCTGTTTGTCCATGGTGGAGGCCTGCAGGTGGAATTCCACTCAGCCATGGCAGCAGAGTTTGATGCTGCTGATGTTTGTTTGATTTTATACGTCATGTTCTGAGAAGACCTCAAGTTTTCACTGTCCAAACATACCTGATCATTGTACAGCTTATGTGGTGCTTTACAAGTTTCCTTTGCTGCCTTCTTCTTCTTCTTCTTCTTCTTCTTCTTCTTCTTCTTCTTCTTCAATAGATCAATAGAGACCAAATTTTATTTATTTATTTATTTATTTATTTTTACCAGACTGTAAACTTGTTTATTTCTGCTGTTAAGTTGGACATTTTAATACATGTGCATATCAAGGTTGAAATGTTCTGTAGCCGGCCTCAATTGACCACTCAAGGAATTACACCTTATCCCTAACTACATTACCAGCAGGATGTCCCCATACAAGCCAGTTTTGAAGCCTTACATCCTCGAGCAGGTCACTTCTGACTGTTCAAAGGTTGAGACGGAAAACAAGAGGTGGCCGCACCTTCTCCATCAGAGCTCCTTTGACGTTGGAACGACCTGCCCGAGAAGATAAGGCTCGCTGGTTCAGTCATCACGTCTGAAAACTCATTTTTACAATATTGCCTTTTTGTGTTGTTGTCTCTTTATATCTTTATCTTGTTATGGTCCTTTTTAAATCTTTTTTAATCATCTTTTTATCTTTTTACCCTGACTAGACCTGCATTCTTAATGTCACCCTTTTATATCCCCATGTCTATACCTGACTGTTGTTACTGTTGTGTCAATAAATCATTATACGTATTGATTGCTGTTTCTTAGCTGCTGCATGCTATTTTAGATGTTGGTTAGTAGTTAGTAGAAGTTTTTCAGGTAGTAAGAACTGAATGTTGCATCTTCTGTATTATTTATTTAGTGTCACGTTATTTGGAGCGGGTAGGTTTTGTAGTATTTGACATGAAGTGTATCTAGATCTGCTGCACTCAACGACAAACTGAAACTCTTCTCTCTTCTCTTGCAATCAGATCTCCTGTCTTCATCCTCCTCGTCATGGCACCTTCAGGGGCTTCACCCAACACAACCTTCCCACCACTAACCACTAAACCTATCACCATCTTTACCACACCCTACCCCCACACTAACAGCACCCATAACCCATCCCCTGTGTCCAACTTCTTCAACGACCTGCTGAACAAGATCCCCTGTAAGTTAGCACACAAATGCTTAACCTGCAACCAATCCGCCCACCAAGAGAACGATTCACCATGATGAATTGAGAAACCAAACTTATGCCAGCGTTGCTTCTGATCTGCATTAGCCGGACCTGAAAACCTCCCCTTGTCCAAAACACTTGTGGTACAAACACTAAGACTCCCCAAACTGAGCTAACATTAGCTAACAGGGTCTGCTACATTTGGCAGAAAGTTTACTTGGCCAGCCATCAGGAAATTCTGTAAATCATAGAGAGCTAAGGTGAAGCAGGACATCAGAGGGCAACCAGAAAACATTTTCTCCATAAAATATGATCCAGTTTGACCAAAATCAGTGGAATACAGTAGTTATTAGTAAATGGTTATTAGTCCACAAACAAAAAGAAATATGTTTACCCAAAGTGATCTGACATTATTATCTGAAGCTTCTATGTTATTTACCTATCCATTGTGTCAAAGGAGTGAGACAGTCCTATCCTCTGACCTTTGTTACTATAGTAATTATTAGAATAATGGTTACCAACACAAACATACAGCTGCTTTGTGCTCCAAGGAGAAGAATTCTTAGAGTGATCTCAAGACGTTGACCCTGTGTAACTTTGTATGTGGCATGCTAATATAGTTATAATTCCCCTTATAACTCATACAGAAATGTTAGAACAGCATTTTATCTTGTAGCAGCTTCAAATTTAGCAACTACAAGTTTATATACCCCTTCCAGAGGGTGACCATTTGAGGGGTCATCTGAAAATTAATGGGAGAGGAAAGAAGACCAATTCATCCATTATCTGTAACTGCTTAACTTCATCAGGGTCACAGTGAGGGTGGAGCCTATCCCAGCTGACTTTGGGTGAGAGGCGAGGTACACCCTGGACAAGTCGCCAGCTTATCCCAGGGCACATAGAGACAAACAACCATTCACACTCACATTAACACCTACAGACAATTTAGAATCACCAATATACATATACTTTACAATAACCTAATAATTGCATGTATTTGGACTGTGGGAGGATAAGAATAATGTCTTGAAGTTAATTGTATGTTTTTAAAATCTATAATGTGTTGTTATGTGTCTTTAATCATCCTCTCCCCTTATTAATAATGGGTGAACAAGATATTGAATGTCAGAAAATGATCCTAATGTCCACCCATCTTGTCTCTTGCAGTGCCTCGATGGGCGATTTATACCATCTTTGCGGCCGGTGCTCTGCTGATTCTGCTCTGCTGTCTGTGTATCTGCGTCAAGTGCTGCTGCAAAGGGAACAAGAAGAAGAAGCAGAAGAAGAAGGATGAAAAAATCAATATGAACGGCATGAATGGAAAAACCACCGCAGCTCTGGTGAGTGACAGTGCCATGTGGAGGTCACTATAAGACAAAATCATCTGATTTTCTTTTTTAAAAAATCCATCAAACCAAATCATTGTTTGTATGAAGGGTCTAATCTGATGTGTTCCTGCGATCTGATAGGTCCAGCCAGATGTGGCGGATGTGGACTATGGCACGACCAAAAAGGAGAGAGGAAAGCTGTTATACTCTCTAGACTACAGCGCCGCGCAGTCTGAGGTGATAAACCTCTAATAGTTTACTGTGTCTTACCACATTAAAAAGTCCATAGATTTGTGATTGCACTCCTGTAACATAATCAGAAAAGAAAAAATATTAAATTTGAAGTAACCAAACCACAAATATATATAGATTACTCCTCTATATATATATAAATATACACACACATGCACACACACATATATACAATATTAATTATATTAGAGAGAAGGAAGAAGATTAATATATATTAATCTTCTTCCTTCTCTCTAATAATGTGCTCAAGTGTCATCACTTAAGGACAATTTATCAGACACAGCTCCCACTGGAGACAATGAAGACTTCATACAGCTTCGAACTCACTGTGTCACTTAAAGTCAGTTCTCGTCTGTTTTCTGCCTGTCTTTAAGCTCACAGTGGGGATCAAACAAGCCAACAATCTGATGGCCATGGACCTGGGAGGGACCTCAGACCCATACGTCAAAGTCTACATCATCCCAGACAAAATCAAAACCTGCGAGACCAAAGTGTTCAGACACACGCTGAACCCTGTCTTCAACGAACAATTCAACTTCCCTGTAAGAGGCCTCCTGTACTCCTAAGCTTTGACTTCCGTCTTTAATATTTTTCTCTGCCTGTGGTGCTGATTGTACTGACAGTGGATTGTGGATTGTGCAGCAGCATGCTGTTAAAATTATATTAATCCTCACAGATACATTTTTTCTTCAGGATTCGCACTTTCCAACCTGTTTGTTGCTGCTGCACTTCAGCTTCATACCATCCCTAAAACAAACAGATGCTTCTGCTTCTAATCCAGTAATTCTTCTCCCAGATATCCAAGTCTACCCTCCTGAAGTCGACAGTGGTGATGCAGGTGTTTGACTTCAACAGATTCTCCAAGCATAACATCATGGGCGAGCTCAGGGTGGAGCTCTGCAATGTCGACTGGAACCACGTCATCGAGGAGTGGAAGCCCCTCGCTGAGCCGGCCAAGTTTGAGGTTTTCTTTGTTTCCTTTTATGTGCTGGGTTCATTTCATGATGCGTTAAAGTGCCTAGAAAGGATCCATCCTATCAGTTTCTGTACTCACTCACTCACTTTGCTGAGATCTCTCATTCACTGAAGTCACAGACCTAGTGTTTCTCTGGTTTCTCAGATTGTCATATTCTTCACAGTAAGTTTTAAACAATCTGGATCAAACTTTATTCTGTCTGCTTGGTAATGTGAATCCAACGACTCAGCTGCCACAGATTTTCCATTCTGTCTGTCTCCAAAGTAAATTACGATGAGTGCATTCAACTAAGAGAGAGGTCATCAAAACTCAACAACCAAAACACAAGGCTAAGAGTGTGCAGTCGAGGCTGGACACACTGGTGCTTTAAGCTAAATTTTACAATCAACACATACACATAAGGCTACTGCTTGCAGGTAGCATTTTCATTTAGCATGCTAATATTTGCTAATAAGCACACATGAGAACAGATAAAAGAACGGCTGAGGCATTTTTTGCATGTATTTGGTCATAAACCAAATTGCTCAAACTAATTTTTGAGAGGATTAACGTTTTTTAAATGAATGTGTGAAGGATTCAAGGATTCATGGAGTTTTTATTATCATTCCAGCACATGTTAAACATGGGATGTAACGAAATTGGTTTCCCCTGGTCCCGGAGCAGCCCGATATCAAATATAAAATATAAAGAATATAAAATAAGTAAAATTTAAATTTGAACAAGTATCTACAATAAATAGAACATATGACCAGTAAAAACAACAGTATAAACAGTATAGATACCATACTGAGGTTTTTGCCGGTGAGTATGGAATGAAGTGTCAAAAAAAGATTTAATTTAATTTAATTTATTTTCTATTTGTTTCCTGGAAAAAAATTGGTTGTGCAGTGCGACTATTCAGATAGCCAACGATTTCCAACACCAAAACTATAGTAGAAATGGACAGGATCTATAGTAGATGCTTTATTTTTATTAATTTGTTTCATGATATTTGTTGTGAAGATTTCGGTGTTGATTGTGTGACGCAGGAAGAAAACCTGGGGGAGATCTGCTTCTCTCTGCGTTACGTTCCCACTGCTGGCAAACTGACTGTGGTGATCCTGGAAGCTAAAAACCTGAAGAGTATGGACATCTCAGGAAACTCAGGTCAGACTGAGATGGCATCTTGAAATCTCAAATCGCTCAAAATCAATGGGTTCTTAAATATTTCCCAAGGGTTGGGTTAGTGTTACCGACAGTGGCAGAGGGTCAGGCACACTTACAGCACACCAGCCATTCAGTAAGATCAATAAATGATTATTAAAGAGTTAAAATGAACAAAAGAATTTGTTTTATTTTTGCTTCAAATAAAGTTATACAGAGAAAAAAAATAAAAAGCTGCAATACACACTCATTCAGTATCAGCTTCAGCCAAGTCAGTGGTTGTAAAAAGAACCAATAAAATGTGAGTGATGCTTGGTTACTGAAGAGGTCTTGACTGGTCTGACATTCATAGTTGCACCACATATTTCAGTCATCTTCCTGTTTTCATCTCATTGTAGTACGGTAGCCTCCGCAGGATGTATAATATCTATTAACTTACCAGTATTACCCATTTCCAGCTCTGCTGGTCCAGTCCAGCAGGTGGCAGCAATGCAACAAAAAAGGAGCAGTCAGTAACAAAATGGCTGATGGTTAAACTGTGCTCTGTTCACACATTCATATGCATAATTACATGCAATCACATACAATCAACAAAGATTTAAAAAAAATAAAAAACTTTGGTTTTTGCTCCCATTTTTCACAAGTTAAAGCAAAATAGCTAAGACTTCTTCTATGCACACATTTTAGTTTAGTTCTCTCAAAGTCTTTCATCATGTGCATAATGTGCTGAAGAGTGGGGACCAGTCAGTATGGTCATTTACCTCATGCAGTGCAACACGTCTGGTAGAGTACTGTGTGCTGTTGAACGCTGGTCCACTCTTGACGATGTGCAACATTGCTGGATGTTGGCAGGAATCGGGTCATGCTCAGAGCATGACATGTTTGGTCAGGAGTTATGTAAGAACTCTGATTTTTTCAGCTTACAGGAATTGTGTACAGATCCTTGCGACCTGGGGCCATGCATACAGCATGTAATGTTTTGGCAATGGATAACACAACGGTGTGCCTCTGGGTAGTGTTACGGTATCTCTGTGTATTTACGTCAATAAAATGCCTGCCTTCATAGTTTGTAGCTAACATGCCCAGAGAATAACCCCACCACCAATATAGTTAGATATTAGCAAACACGTGTGTCATCTGCATGGTACAGTGAAAACCAGCTGTGAGGCCGGTTAGATGTACCGCTAAATTCTCTGAAACATCACAGGAGACGGCTGCTGTGAAGTCAACATTTAATTCACTGGAAGCAGCTCTGGTGGACAGTCCTGCAATCAACATACCAGTTGTCCACTCCCGCTAAACTTGCCAGATGTGTTGTGTGATAAACTGCATATTTTAGAGTGTCCTTTTATTCAGTCTCACTTGTGTCAATGTCTCAGGAAAGGATTTTCATTTATGGACAAAGAGAAATGAGAGAAATAAACCTTTTGTGTAGGGAGAAGAATTCTAAGATCTTCAACTGATGAAACATGGGACTGAAAACAAAAGTGTTTGGGCATGTTAACATGTGGGCAAGTTCTCCCCATGTCAGTGTGGGTTCTCTCTGGGTACTCCGACTTCATCCAACAGTCTAAAGACATGCAAGTTAATTGGTAACTATCAGAGGAGCAGCTGCCTAAAACATTTAACAGAAAAGTAGAAATTCACATTAAGTCAAAATTATATTTTCATACATTAATAAAAAACAGATAACAGGATAGATGTACATTCAGCATTTAGTTTAAAATAAAATGATCTTTATTGTGTTTTCTGCTTGGTGAAAAAATGAGTGGAGTATTTTCCAATTTGTTGTTGAGTAATTGTCACATCAACATTCTTCTATAGTTGATGTCGAAGCTTTGAGCCACACCCTCAACATTGTTAGTGTGTACACAGAAGTCCTGAGTGCCCGGAGCCCCACCCAAGTAAATAATCAGTGGTGAATAACAGATTTAATAAAATTAATAACATTTTATCATTTAACTGATATTGTTCAAGGGTTTTTTGTTTTCATTTTGTTTTGTTTTTTTGTTAAAACTTGTCGTTGACATCAACACAGATTTCAATCAAATTTAGAAGAGAGTTTGGTCATGGACCAAAGGATATGTTTCTTGGTGTAAATCAAAATAAATAATAATTCAGTCAAATCAAAAATCAAATCAAGTCAAATCAAGTCCAATCAAATCAAATTCTAGTACTTGTACCTGAGACTTTTGATCAGTTATACCTTTTTAATATGTATCTTCTGTTTTTCATTGTAGTTACAGACAATTTAACTCCTGAGAGAAGTAAAGACTATTTTTGTCGCTATTTCATCTTTTTGCACAAATTTGAACTTCATTCCAGGTATTTTTATGCATGAAATTAACATCCACTTGTTATTTGTAGATCCTTATGTGAAGGTGCAGTTGGCTCTGGACAAGAGAAAGTGGAAGAAAAGGAAGACGTCTATTAAAAAAAACACTCTGAACCCTTATTACAACGAGTCCTTCACCTTCGATGTGTCATTTGACCAAATCCAGGCGAGTATCAACAGAAAAATACCGATACCGATACAGGATGTTTTAGCCTGTTACCATGATAATATTTGCTTTAAAGCTCAAATATAAACCTGTTCTAACTCCACCTTTTCATGTCGGCTCAGCTTTCTTGTAACTTCAACCGAGGTGATGCCAAAAAAGTACCAGGTGTACAGTACCACAAATACACATAAAAAACAGTTCCATGCAACTCAAGCCAAGCTGCTCCATGTAGTGGAAATGAGGCATGAATTGTAAGCGTTACACTTACTGTAACTGCTTCAGAATAAAAGAAACTGAGTGTTTTGCCAGTTAAATGCTTTGAATGTAAAGCAGCAGCAGTAACTGTGAACAGTAAAACAGTGTGGCTGATATCAATCAGATCAGTCAATAACACCCAATTATGTCCTACATTGTTTCTTGTTATTCGCCCGTGTGCATTAAAGTTTGAAACCTGCATGAGAATGTCGGACCAGTAAGTAAAGTAAAAACAGCTATACAGAGATACAAAATGTACTGTAGTACGCTGAATAGCTATAGTAGAAGCCATAAATAATACACTAACACTAACATCCCCCAGGTTCTCTGAGCTCTAGTCCTGGCTTACAAACTGAGCTGACATTTGCTAGCATTAGTTAACAGCAGATAATTGATGAACTGATGCAGAGAGGCCAGGGGACATCTGAGGGAAAACCAGAAAACACCAGTGGTGTGTGACATGTAAACCCGCAATTAAGACAGTAGGATCCTTCAAAGCTGATGTTTTAGGAATAAATTAGACTAAAAACTAATTGTTTGTCCACAGAGAGTGAACCTGGTGATCTCGGTATGGGACCATGATGCCATGACCCGAAACGACGCCATGGGGAAGATCTTCCTGGGCTGTGACGCCTCTGGAAACCAGCTGAGGCACTGGGCCGACATGTTGTCCAACCCGCGGAGGCCGATCGCTCAGTGGCACAACCTGCTGTCGGCCGAGCAGGTCAACTCCACCCTGACTCTGAAAAAGAAGATACCTCTTGTCAGCAAAATGCCCTTCTGATGGCACAGACACCGTGGTCCAACATGAAAACACTTCAGATATGTCAGTATGAGGAGATTTAAATATTCTACTCTTCTGGGATGGAAATTATTAAATCTATCTGATTGATTTACTATTTTACATACAAGATTAACAATATATATTTTGGTATTAAATTTAGTTTAAATCAATTGAATTGAAAATCCATTCTTTCTGTATGAATTGTATCATACAAAGTTAATTTTACCATTCTAACATAATTATATTCTCATGTTTGTATTAAATATGTATTAAAATATTATATCTATATGTTTAAGATGAGGATATCTCCTTCAGCTCTTGATGCCTAATTCTGAAACCCCCATCGATTCCTTCTCTTTATGTTGGTGTTATTCTTGATGTGTAGCATCAAGAATAACACATTAGCAGACATCTGTGCACATAGAAATGTGCACGACACACTCTAAGCTGTGAACATCAATGTGGTTTCAGACCTCGGGGTTGGGACTCCAAATGTGTCACAGGATAATTTTACAAAGCCATTTGAACATCAAATGAAATGATAGTCATAATTTTATTGACCTTTATATATATATTGACCTTTAGTTAAATTATTTCTAGCTTTCAACCTTGAAACAAATGAAATTACAATTCAAGTTCAAGTTTCTTTGTAATTATAAAAATATATAAAAATAAATACATATGAAATGAAATATCATGTCTCTAGTATCAGTGTGTTAAAAAACAAAAGGTGTACTGATCCATCAAAAACTTCAGGTCTGCAGCTCTTTTTGGCCTTTTAAGTGATACTGAAGTGCCCTCGTGTGGACAGAGGAGACAGGTATTAGTTGTAATCTTACCACTTCTTTGGCCAATGATCATCTAGCACAGCAGTCCTTGATCCAGGGTTCGGGAATCTCACAGGGGATCATTTCCAGGGTTCACCAAATGGATCTGGCAAACGCATTGTGACAAGCAGCACAAAGAGAGACAGGAAGCAGCTTGCAGTAATGTCAGCACGCATCTGTTGACAGTGCCATTATTCCAATTCCAACTCTAAACACACCAATTAAAGCCAACACCAACCTGATTATTCTGTGGGCTCTCAGTCAGCCATACAACAGACATTTTTACTTATTTGGATTAGTCACCACTGAGAAAGCAACTACTCCTGCTTTGGTTAAAGTTATGGCCATCACTACTAACACTACTACTATAATATTGTCAGGATTTAGGTGTCCTTCATGAAGATTTCTTTTTGGATAGTGATATGTGAATGACTGATGAGTGGATTCACCTTCATTTAGATACATTTAAAAATTGGGCATCTGGTGCAAAGGTGATGTGGGGATCTGAAGGAGAATGCACATTTAAAACATAAATATGAAAATGTGTTTAACGTGTTCTGCTGACCAGGGGCAGACTGAGGTTGTGCACTCTTTGTTCACTCGTCTTTCCCCAGATAGATGGTTTAAAACATGAGATCAATTAAGCTGAGTTCAGCAGGTGTCTTCCTGCTGCTTCAGGCCTCCAGAGATCAGACTCATCTTCATTAAACAGTCCCTGAGCTCTGCACTCAAACAAACCACGAGGAAACTGAAGGCTTTGATTTTCACTCTGTCCACACCTGATGCTGAGTTATGATGTCATTTTACCTGGAGGAGGAGATAATCATGATATTTGTTTATAGAGATCAGCAGAAATGTGTCTTTCCTGTTATTCTCATGTTACTTGCTGGCTACACCCAAGTGGCAGTGTCCATGGCTGTGAAATGAAGCCAGAAATGGTACTTCCTCAACTGACCACTAGAGGCTGGCTGCAGACCAAGTCAATCTCAGAGTCTCTGTGTTAAAATGTCCAACTTCACAGCAGAAGTGAGCATGTTTACAGCTAAGGTGTTCATGGGATCATGGTGCGCTTGGCTGCTCTCACCATAGCTTACTACGTGGATGATAATAACAGTTCAAATCAAGTAGAATTTATTTTATTCTATAGATCATTCAAATTCAATTACCAGCTTTTCCAGGATGTGTGGGATCCCTGGCATGACTTCTGGTTCAAAGAGAATAAAATAGAAAATATGTCCTTTCATCTATTGAGCAGTTTTTCTGCTGCGTTATAAGCTTCACTCTCTCTTTCAGTCTTGTGAGGCTGCAGTTACCTCGGACAGGTGTTCGTCAGTATCAGAGCATGATTTAAAGAGGCAGCAGGTCAGTGAAGGTCCAACAGATCCAACAGTGATGAGCTCAGGAGCTCAAGGAGTCTCTTTGAAATGCAAATGTCCCACCCACCCTTTCAGCCGTGATACATTTTACACCGTGAGATGGTTTTTAAGGCTTCCCTGCTCTCACTTTCTATGAATCACACAAACCTGAAAGCTGCAGTTTAAGGAGGATCAAATCTGACTCACTGGATTCTTTTGTGGTTAAAACTTGTTTTGTGAAGTGTGTTTTGTGAAAAGGATCGGCAGACTGAGCTAATGGCCATTCATCAACACTAACTTTCCTTCACTTTAGCCAAGTGGTTATTGATGTCAAACCTTAAAATGAAAACTGAGGAATATAAGCTGCCACATGTTGCTGAATTTTCAGAAATGTTTGGTTCTGACACTGTCGTCACTATGAAACAACAAACTGTTTAAATGAACCCTTAATTAACTTAAATCAATTAATTAATTTTGGCAGCAAGATATTTCTTAATTAAAATATCATAAGATGTACATTAAGGGGATAATTCAGCTATTTTGAAGTGTGGTTGTATGAGGTATTTATTCATAGTCAGTGTAGATGAGGGTCAGCACACAGTTGGAGAAGCAAACAGGACAAGGACAGCAGCAGGACAAGGACAGACAGGACAGCATTACAATCCAAACAATACTGCTTTGGATGCGATAGCAACAAAATATATTTTAGCCACATAAAAAGGCCCCCCAGAAAATCATTATTTATTCAAGTGCATGCTGAGATTATTTTCACAGCTTTACCTGCCAGATCACGTCAGGATCAGAAAATTGTGAGATCAGTCTGAAATCTACCTTAACATTTGTAAAGATTTCAAAGATGGTGTGTGTTTATGTGTTAATTATATCATTAATAATTGACACATTCTTGGAATTTTAAGGTAAAAAAAGAAATCTGGATCTAAATGAACTGAACTCATGGAAGTAATGATAGTGAAAGTCAAAAGTAAATGAGTTCAGGTGATAATAATGTTATCTGTGATAATAAGCAGAGAAGCTGAGTGTTTCCCGATCACGTTAAATCACATCATGGCAGACGTTGCCTCCATTGTCGCTCTTATCTCCTGTGAATTTCCCTGCCTGGTTATTGACAAAGGCAGCTAGACACACTCACACTTCATTATGGTGAGCAGTGACATCAGCAGGTCGGTGGGTTACCAGGATACCTGGAGAGAGGCCCAGCCATCCAATTAAACACAAGAAGAAGAAGAAGAAGGAGAGAAAAAATACAGGCTCCAGATCAGCTCCCACATAATTGTTCAGTCAGTCTGCTGACACACAGAGAAACAGCCAAACAACTGACACACACACGGTGAGTGCATTAAAAACTGATGGTGTGATGTGACAGAAGTGTAACTAACGTTTAGAATATAACCTGATATTTGACATGTTGGTAGTTGTTATATTTTCAGCTTTCTTAACATGAATGTGTGACTTCATTACTAGTCTTTAAAGGATTTCTTCAGCTCATGGACCAATATGGTGTTTTTGTTGGAAAGAAAATAAAATAATGAATAATGTTAGATTTTTTTTTTTTACTCGCGGTTACAGCTGTTTGGAAAAGGAAGCGCTCTGAAATATTCTTTTGTGATCTCAATCAGTTTTGATGGAATATCATTTTTAAAAAGTTCACCTATAGTCTTGTTCTGATTTGATTTGTTACTCACATGTGAGTGACAAATTACATATCACTGTAATTTGAGTATTTTAATATAATCCTCACAGTGTGAACTCATTGATTCCACTTGCTCCATCGCAGCACTTGTACTCAAATCAGATCAGATTATTATGAGTATTATGAGCTAACTTCAAATATCAAATGTAAAAGCACTCATTTATTCCCTGTGACTGATTATTGTGATAAATTATTGGTACAGATACATTAATATAAGAGCATTGAGGTGGAGTGTTAATTGGTTTAGTCTATTGGTTCCCAACCTATAGGGGTCAGACCCCTCCAAAGGGTCACAGTCTGAGGAGACGTAAGATAATTAATTAATTTTTTGTTTGTTTGTTTTTCTTGGTTGCTTTTACAATACATAATATTGGAATACTTGAGAAATGTCTGTTTGGGCCTAAATGAAGTGGACTGAAAATAGTCATATGCTTTAAAGGTGTACTGTTTGAGTATTTAGTAACTTTCCATCACAGATACACAGGCTGTTCATTCACTTCATAAAAATTTTAAAAAATGGTATAGTATGTATTATTTGGTGACAATGGTGGAGTTTATGGGTCAGTGTTGTATTTATATTAATATCCTTGAAAAGTTACTTTGTTGGAGAGCGTTAGTTTTAGTAGTTTCCATCAGATGTTAGGCGAGTACAGCAGAATCAGTTTAAGGTTGAATTCATTGAGAAATAGACTAATTCCGCCCATCTCACAGACTCCAGTGTATTTATCGAGCATCCTCCTATAACAGCTTTTTACGCCGAGTTCAGCCTTCAAGGTAGTTTTCCTCACAAAATACGTAAAAATCCTGCTCTCATTCGCCGTAATTCATAAGCCATAACCTCCAACCATATCTCAACTCCTTTTAACGACTCATTACCGGGCTGGTATTAAGATTAGTCACGAGGTTTAACACAACCTGCGAGTCAGAGATCAGGGAACAAAAAGACCCCGAATCCCCGCACCGCATTCGGGTCCGCGCGGCAGGAGGTCGGGCTCGCGCTCCTCACGATGGTGATGCTGCTGCTGCTGGGCTGGCGAAGCTGTTTGGTAGCCAGCCAGCTAGTCAATGGCGCTCCGTGTAAATGATTACATTCGCTGGTGTTTGTCACCGGTGTCAGCCCGCGTTGTGTAGCGGCTGACAAACACAAGATGCTGTGGTAGCTGTGGTGTTCATGCGCAATGAGCTGCAGTACCCGCAGAGCAGCAGCGAACAGCGGCGAGTTACGCTAACTAGCGGCGGTTAGCTTTCTAACGTTTAGCATTTTGTCTTTTACCGATAACCTCTTAAGTCGCCATGTTAGCCCTGTCCTCCGGTGTGGATGCTTTCGTGTGTTTTGGCTTTACTCCCCCCTTTTCGGGGCAGAAATAACCGAGTGTTAGAGCCTCCGCCAGCTCCACAACATGACTCACACACACACAGCCGGCTAGCTGCCGTTAGCGGCTAACTTAGCTGGTGATGCTAACAGCAGTGCCAGTCCACGCCGCGAGGTGCTGAAGCGATGTGTGTTCGATGGAGCTGAAGTGTTGCTCGGCTTGCCAAAGATGACGGACCGCCTGAGCCGGGTTTTTGTGCCTCTGTTAGCAGGAGGCGGAACATGGAAGCCGAGGAAGAGTGGAACAAAGACCTGAGTGCGCACAAACTCCTGGATAAAAAGGTGCTCTGCAAGCAGAATGGAAGGATCGGTAAGACCGTGTGTTTTTCATGCATTCTCTGTATGACTGTGTATGACTCAAGCACACTGTTAAGTTTACAAGGAGACCTCTCGTGTGTGTACAGGTATAGTGAGAACTCTTCACAGCCTGTTGAAAACCCACAACACCCTGCAGATTCAGTCCACCACCCGCTCAGAATGTACTGGTAGGTGAAATCCTCCATGGAGATAAGTGTCATTTCCAGTTCATTAAATGTTGTCCTCAGTGTGGTCTTATTAAATCTGATCAGTTAGATGGAGGGTCATATTTAGCCTGTACTAAGCTTGTAGAAATACAGAGACTGACTGCAGCTGAGGCCTGTAACAGAACACCTGAAAGGACATGCCAACTTCTCTCATATTTCATTTACAGCAAAGATTTTAAACAGTTATGTTATATTATAAACAGCTTTGGTAAAGTAGAATCTATGGCAGAGTTGTTGCTGTATTGGATGACATTGCATTGTACCTAAGTGTACCTAATGAAGTGGCCTGTCAGTGTATATCTTATGAATGTTTGAAGTAAGTATACACAAGTAAAATGATAATTAATGTTTTCAGGGCCCTTTTCCAGCTACCATCTGATGTTTTATATTAAATTCTGGAACATTGTTGCAGCTCTATCAGACTTGCAAAGATGTGGTCTAAAATAATGGACTAGTTTAACATTTTAAGTAGTTTGAATGCACTGTAAGGATATGAAAAAGACCAGTGATCTATTGTCATTTAGTTTTGAAGTTAACTGAGCACAAACCAAAATACTTTCTTCAAGCAGAAGTCAAACATTCTCTGTAATACGTCAAACTTGTTTGTAGCTGGTCAGCCAGTGTGGCAGTGTCCTTCTCTCCTTTATCCTCCGGAGACAAACTGCTCTGTTTTAGCCGTTGGTCTCAGACATGTCCTCCTGTGTGACCCAGGCTCCTGTCCAAATCTAATGATGAGTAGGAGCGATCACACTGATGCGAGGCCCGTGCCCGTGGCCCTCACCCCCCAGCTCCCTCCCAGAGCTCACCGGCCCCTCTGCATGTCGGTCTCTTCCGACAGCAGCGGACGCTTCAAAGCTCTGGAGACGCAGGAGTGGAAGAACAACCTCAAAGCTCAGGTACGTTCTAGCATGAGTCTGCTGATGACTACATTCAGTGTTTTTGGCATCCAGAAGCTGCCAGTGTGAGGAGTTACAGCAGGGTTATATGGATAGGGTGATCTTTAAAGATGACAGCTAGATTCTGTATTTCTATAGGGTATGTCTATAGGTTTCTATAGGGTGATGTCTAACTGTCTAACTTTAAGTCGTATTCAAGCATGTCCTGTGTGTCATTCTTGATCCCCTGGAGCAGTAACACTTCATTTAGTGCTCACACCCTGCTCTTAACAGAAGTGTGCTATGTTTAGATTTACATAACAGGTCAGCTAAAGGACGATTTATCTTGTTTGACACAACAGTCGACCACATGTGTGTGTCTGTTGCAGATGGAGCAGGCCCACAGTGCAGGAGCTGCCAGCAGCACAGGTTCTCTGGAGCGAGCGTCTCTGTTCTGCGCCTCAGCTTCCACCACAGCATCCAGCTCCGGCCTGTCCAGCCCAGTGGAAATCCTCAACAAGAGCAAATCCTCCAGCCGCTTCTCTCTATTCTCTCCACCGTGGAACAGCAGCTCTGAGTCGGACTCCAACCCTCCGTCCCGCTCAGGCTCCAAGAAGCTGCGTAACTACAGCAGGAGAGCTGCCACGGGGCCTGCCGGTGCCAGGGGCCCTGACACACCTGAGCCCAAACCAAGCGGTCCTGAACACTTCCAGTACTCTGAACCCGTCATCTCCAAGGTGACGGACTACATCTACGTCGGCAACCTGAATGCAGCTTACAACGGGCGCACCTTGTGCCGCAACAACATTGACAGCATCATTGACATGAGCAGCGTGCCTGGAGACCCGGGCCCCAGCCTCAACCTCATACCGTGCACCTGCTCCCGTGGTGCCCGCCACAGCTGGTCCCGCCTCAAGGTGGACATTGGAGACGTGCCGGACGCTTTGGGTGACGGCCCGGCCCTGAAGCAGCGCTGCTTCGAGGACATCAACGAGTGCATCAACGCCTCCACTGAGAAGAGGAAGCGTGTCCTGGTACATTGTCGAGATGGTTTCTCTCTGGCGCCGACGTGTATCATCCAATACCTGATGGTGAAACAGAACATGAGGCTGATAGCTGCCTATGAGCTACTGAGGGCCAAGTACCCGGTCAACATCAGGGATTGCCATCAAAATGTCCTGGTGAGCCTGGAGAGGGCGCTGAGGCCTGGAGGCAATGTCGATCCCGAGTGCTTCAAACAGGCTATTTCACGTAAAGTGGCATGGACCTGACTGACTCCCAACAGGTTCAGCTGCTGCTCAAGGCTGTATTTAATCCTCCACCCTCCAATGGTATTAGATATTGTCCTAAAGACGACCAATGGCAGCTGTACTTTCCCCTGTAGACTGGTCAACTGGATATTATTGTCCCCACTTGAGTTCAGTGCTTGTAAAAGTTATGAATTTGATGTGTTTCCTCTTCAGACCTGTAAATGTGACCTGGCTGCGATGCCCCCGCCCTCTCACCAAACAGGAGACGCAATAGACTTCACTGTAATGTATACAGCTTCTTGGTATAACATTGTAATAGTGTTGGCTGTATAGTTGATATAGTCCTGCTTCAGTTCTGTGCCATGCCGTTGTGGTGGTGTTTTATATCAGGGGAATTTCTTAATGGGAGATCTCAGGAGATTATTGATGTCACTCCAGTACAGGGTGGGAAATTACTCATTAGATTAGTCAGAGCCCTCGTTCACACCTGGCACTGAAATGCATCTCTGTGAGCTGTGTGTGTAAAGCACCTAGGGTTAACTTAGATTGTACTGCAGTTCTGATTACTGCTGGTGAAAGTCACATTTACTTATATAAGCACAAAATATAGACTGGACAGCGTCATCTTGAATTTGTGAGGTCTAAAAAAAAAAAAAAAAGATGTGAGGCGCCAGTGGCAGGTAAGCGCTACTGAAGCACCTCTTTGTTCAATCCACATCAACTTCAACCTCCCTTAATGTTATCTCTGCTCTCAGAAGCAGTTTCCTGTCAGCAGTGAAGCTCCTGAGTGGACAAACTGAAGAACAGCAGAATTGGGACAAAAGAAATTGGAAAACTCACAAGAAAGCAGGTCTTGATTGATCATTGTAGCCTGTCCGAAACAGGAATTTTGAGGAAGATATTTGTTTTGCTGACCCCAACAGGTGAAAAGGTTAAAACAAGTTTAAGGAGGGAGAATAAAGAATACTGCCTGTCGCTGATTTGATATTTCTACTACTGCCCAACCTGAATAACCTGACAGAAGTTGAGATTTGCATTACCTTAGCCACACTCTATATGTTAGGAGCATGCGATGTAAATAAAACAGGGACCTCACTAGTACCTCCAGCCTAACCCTCTCTGGATTTAATGCTGAGCCTGAATTCTGTTCAAATTTTTAATATTAAAGTAAAACAGAAACTGAAGATGCATTTTAAAAACCTCTCTGATGCCAGGTGTGAACTACCGTCCAAGTAACAGGCCACCATTTGTTTTTCTTCCAAAAATAATCTGTTTTGATGGTAGACTGGTCAATTGGATGTACAAGCCGTCATAGTCGGTGGGTTTATTTGAAGAAGGAAAAAAAAAAAAAACAAAGAGGTGGTTTCCCACCCCGTTAAAACAAAGCTGCAACTCTGCTGCTGACACTCTGAAGTCTGGACGTACTGTACATGTGATTTGTGACAACTGGATCTGTCACCACTGACTGACTGGATCACTGATTAATCTGCTTCTATCGCAAGAGGATATTCTATTTGCACATGGACACGTTTTAAATCTGACCTGCTTCTTTTCTTTGTGACCCTTTTCCCGCTGTTTATTTTTTTGACTGTGTTTTTGTTTCGTTTTTTTCTGAGATCATACTTGATGGAAGATGGAAGGTCCAACCTGTCCTCTGTGAGGAAGACTGTAGCTCCATTTCCAGCCACAGTTATTCGGTTAAATCTCCTGTGGTGGTGCTCAGACTGTGGCTTTGTGAATTTGAACTTCAGTGTATGCAGTGAAGCTGGGTGACGTGCATCTCTGTGGATTATCAGTATTAGAGTATCAGTGCCACTGAACTGCAGTCCAGGTTTTACACTGCTGATGATTTGTCAGTACTCACAGGGTTGTCCAAAATGTCTTTAGATTTCTTATTGTTTGAGTTATTGTTGCTTTGGGAGCTGATGACATTTCACACCTTCGAGGGAGAAATGCCCATGTTTACATGCTCGTTAGAATAACCAGATTAAGGTAATGATTCAGTTAGTGTTTACATGGTTCACACTTTGATTTAATAATAACCTGTGTTTACATTTGTGTCTGATTCATCAGTGTGATTGATCTTTACAGCCACCACTAACTATCCTATTTCCATCATTAAACCTATTAATTATTCATAAATTGCAGAGTCTACAAAATGTCAAACAATGGTGTAAAAAATGTTGCTCCAGGTTTCAGGCAACACCTTCAAAAGTTTTGGTTTCCAAACCCCAAAATATTCAGCATATAAATGTGACATTAAACAAATCCTCACATTGGGGGATGTTTGGTATTTCTATCTAAATAACCGGCACCAGTGCCAACATGTATGCCAACAATGTGTTTGGATGTGTCATTTCACATGATATCACAACACATTCTGTGTTTTGTGTGTCATTTTGCAGCAGCGTCTGTCGTGTTTTATTGGCGAGACAGTGTGTCATTTTACACGTGGATGTCACCGAGAAAAATGAACATATGTGTCAAACATGGCTTTCACCCAGGTTCACCCTGTTCATGTCCAGTGTGAAAAGTTTTTTTTTTTTTTTTTAAATTGCACTTGTGAGTTATGTAGTGTATTTAACTTGCGTAAAGTATGTTACATGATGTCTTTTCCAACCTGCACATCCAAAACTCATAAAAAGCATCGGCAACAGTGTTCAATGACACGTAAAAATCTTAGAATCAGTTAAATGACATGCAAAATATGACATGACATGATGTTGGCACAGACAATTCAGTCATTACCAAGAAAACTGAGCAGTCAAGTTTTTTTGTTCCTCATCATCGACATTCCCAAGTAGATGTAATGTTTTGTGTTCAGTGGACATTTTTTACAATCAGGATTGCCTTAATCTGATTCTATCCAAATGAGGTGACTGCTGAACCTGAAGGAATAAGATTTGTTTTTCACTTTTCACCTAACATGATAATCTGAAAACAGTAGTTTGAAGATGTCGGGGTCATTTTCACACCAGATTATGTGAACTACTCTACTTTGTTTGTCCAGGTCCAGTGTCACTGGTGGCACCAAGTAATGGCAATGAGACCAGCGCTGCATGATTGTGGATATGAAGACGATCATAAAGTTCTCACTCTGAGTTGAGTTTACATTTTTTTCTTTACAATTAGAAGAAATCAGAACTTGTTTCAGAGTAGGAGGGGCACTGTTTGGATGGCAGTGAGAGACGAGATGAGGAAAATGACAAGGAATGTTTTTGCACGTGTGTAATGCTGTTATCAGCCCGCTAGTCGTGTAACTATGCCTGCATTGTTTCTTGAGGTCTAATGCCATAGTCACTTGAAGATACAATGTAAATAGTGGGTGTGGAGAACTTGGTTTTATGCATCAGTTACCTGATCATGCAGTGATAACTGCATAGGGGGAATAATTATAAATGCAATTCAAGTGCTATGAACCATGAAGCCCTGAGAACTTACGAAAATGTGTCCCTCATCAGTTTGTTTAGGTAGCAGTGCCAACGAACTCCACTTAGCTATTAGTTCAGTTAAGCGGTTAAAGGTTTCCCTCTGAAAAGATAACTCACTTACAGTCTTGTACAAAGCATGAAGCGACAGTATCAGTCAGAAGTTTTTGTTTATTTTCTACATGGTAGATTAGCAGTGACTACATGAAAAGAACATTCATATATTTTAGACTCTCTGAAGTAGCCACCTTTTACCTTGATGGCAGCTTTGCATACTCTTGGCAGTTGGTGCCAAGTATGTTGAATGCTGAGCACTCATTGGCCGCTTTTCCCACTCACACAGATCTAAACCATTTCAACTGGGTTTAGGTCAGGTGACTGTAGAGGTCAGGTCATGTGACGCAGCACTATCAGTCTCCTTGGTCAAATTGTTCTTACATAGTCTGGAGGTGTGTTCTGGGTCACTGTCCTCTTGAAAAGCAAATGATGGTCCCACTGAATACAAACCAGATGGGATGGCATATCGCTGCAGAATATTATGGCAACCATACTAACCTTCAATTTAAAAAAAACACACAGCAAACCACAATCACACTTCCTCCTCCATGCTTCACAGTGGGAACCACACATGCAGAATCTAAAATATACATAGTTTTCTTTATGTTTTTCTGTTTACCACATTATTCTGTGTTTTATTTTACAGTTGGGATGTCATCAGTGTGAATCTACAATGTAGAAATGATACAGATGAAGAAAAAACATTGAATGAGAAGGTGTGTGGAAACCTTTGACTGGTACTGAATGTTTCAGCTGGAAGGAAACTATGGCATTGAACATGATCCAGATTATTCTCTTGAAGCAAAGCATTTCAAGAGACATACTTCACTAGTAAAGTTCGATTCTGGTTAAAACAAGAGGTTCAACAAGAAGCTAAGTATTTGCTTGTAGTTTGCTAACACACCATTGAACTTAGAACTTGTATCATCAAAACGGATGGCAATCTTGGCATGAACCATATTAGTTCAATAGATACTTTTGTTCTGAGTTAATTTGCTAGCAGACAAGTTTCCATAAGTAAACTCAAAAGAAGTGTTTAAGCGTTTCGCCGCATAACAATTTTGGAACAGAGCTGAGTAAGTGCTACTGTAGGACAGAACTCTGACCATAAAGACCACACAGATGAAATCATGTCTAAAAAGGGTGAACACCAGAGTACTGTCTGCACAACATCTGTTTTTAATTCTTTTTTTTGTTTATTTTTTTGTATAGGACAGTTAGGACAATTGAGTCGTCACGTGAGCGATGTGGTAGGAGTGGAAACTAAAAGTATGGTGCCTTCATTTGGAGTCGTCTTGTGACCGTACGGTGACATTTGCACACTTTGTATGACTTTAACTTCTCTCAATATGTTGTAAAATGTTGAATATTTTTTGATGTTTTATTTTGAGCAAAAATAGTATGTGTACATTTTGTGTATAGTGGTCCTTGCTGTAATATATTTGCTAGTCATTAGCGTATAGTACCAGTGTTTTACTACTAATGCAGGTGAAATGGAAAAGAGGATATATTTCTCCACTTATGTTTTAACACTCATATGAGGCACTGAAGTATCAGCATATTTTAGTTTATCTCTTGTTGTAAATGCTCCAAGTCAAAAGTCATCATATCAAACTGAATAGGTTTTCTAACTTGTTCTCTCAGGTGATTTCTCAGTGGCCCAGAATGTTCTCAATGAATATGATATTCAGAAATGTGAAGCGGTGTTTCTCATGTCATGTTTCTTAAGTCAGATATAATTTGTACTGTTGAAATATTAAAGAAAAGGATGTACTAAACCGGTGTTGACATACCAAATGAATCATGTTTAAAGCAGTAAAAGTCAAGGCAAAATACTCCCCTTAAAATGGTGTTTCAATGGTCTTTTTAAGTGTCCAAACGTGATGGAAGAGTGAAGAATTTGGGCCAGTTCAAACAGCTTTATATTATTTCATCGATGACAAAGTAAACCCACACAGATATTTTAAGTAGAGATCAACTTTGACGTGAATTTGGACTATTGACCAACTCAGAAAACGTCTTGACAGTGCTGACTTTTGAGGAAACAAAAAATAGAGTTAAAAAAAAAGACAAAGCCATTATATTAGATGAATGAATGGTGAATTTGACTCTGCCAGAGTACAGACTGCTTTTAAAAAAAAATGCATGACTTACAGTCCTTCATAGGACAGGTCGTGTACACAGATTTATCCACTGCCTAACATGTGAAGTGAATGGGAAAAATTTGAGCATGTGTGACTGTGTCCGTACACACCTGAGTACAGTGTGTTCTGAGGGCTGCCAAGACGCCCTGCTGACTGGCCATGCAAGCCGTCACCATTTCGTCAAACTACAAGCACCACTTGTTTCTAAACAATGTGTTAATGAATTTTGTCGTGCTATGTTCTGGTCTGACTGAGCAAAGCAAGTGCTTGTCGAATCATCAAAACGTGTGTCTCCGTAGCCACTTAACCTTTCTGACATCAGAATTTGGGTCAGATTTGTCTAAATTTACCAAATCAATCAGCTAAAATAAAAATAAATCCCCTTTCACTCAGTGATTGACCAGGTGGACAATAGGCAGGTAATTCTGAGATTTCTTTCAAAATACATTAAATATGTTGGAAAATATTTGCTGAAAACACATGAAAAGACTTTGAACAATGTATTACTGAAATGTGATTTTGTGGGCCGTCCTAAAAGGTGGCTCGATGACACACTGAGGCCACCCTGAGCAAAGCCCTGCAACCCTGGCAAAGAGATTAATTCATCTTGCTCAGAGTGTTTCAAAGTAAGTCATGTCATTTTCTGAACTCATCTGACACATCAGTCACATATTTATTCTTACTTTAGACAGACTTTAAGAAAGTAAGTGAGCTTGGTTATCCTAATTTATTCTCTAAATCTAATGGCAGGCTTTTTACTCTTTGAGTGTGTTTGGAGGCAAACAGGACATCTTCTGAGGTGGTTAGACAACACATCTAGTTTGTCTGTCTTTACAATAGCAGGCACTTAGCAGAATTGTTATATTGTATTAGAAGTTATGGCTGCAAGTTGGAAATGGATTTTCCCTGAGTTTGATATGTGGAACGGCCACAGGGCCCTCAGGGTTTATTGCTATGGAAAACACTGCAGCCAGTTCTGTGAAATCAGCTCTATCAGCTGTGCTGAGTTCTGCTTTGATTCTGTCATCACTATAATTTGCCATCCACTTCATTAGATGACGTCTATTCTTTCTATTTTGGTTGCTCTCACCACATGTGTGAGACTTGGTGGATTTAGTCCTGGGCAGCAACCTGAAAACACTTGTATAACTACTTTACATTTATACATAAGGCCAAGAAGTCCCCCCCCCCCCCCCCAAAATAAAAAAAACACATAGCGACCCCCATGAAATCCAATAAAAATTCATTAAGACATTTTATCTTGTGCACTTTGTATCTAATTTCTGTCCAAAAATGTCCTAAATTAAATTAATTATGTTACAAATTGTATTTCTTGATATTAACACACGGTCAAAGGTGAAATGTCAGGTGTCATCATTGTGTGAATGATGTTTGGCAGTAGCCATAATTTCATTTATCGGCTGAAAAATGAAGCGTCTCCTCATCCCAAATAAAAGAATCCGGACTAGTTTGTCAGAAAGTGTCCCCAGGGGAGATACCGACAACATATTAGACAAGCCTCTCGACAGCAAGCAACAGCTTTGAGGAGTCCGACGGCACCGCGATATCAGCATGGGATGGCTCCCCTACTTCTCGTCCTCCTAGCTTGGAGGAACCAGTTATCATGGTTACTGATGTGGAGAAAGATACCGTTATGGACTTAGAGTCAGATAGGGAGTCTACCGCGACCACCTCAAGTGCTGGTCCCCACCCTGCACTAACACCTGAGCTAACACCTGGGGCCACCAGGGCCTGTTAAGCTTGTTATGTATTTGGTTGCATTTTGATGTTTTTATCTCTCATGGTGGCACAATGGTTTTAACTGTTATTTGATGGACCCAAATGGATGTGTTCCAATGCCCTGCAGTTGTGTTTTGAGATGGTGGCCTCATTAGATTGATGCCTCAAGCGACATGTTCTGGTAAACTTGTGCTAGATTAAGTAATGTTACATTATTAAAAAATACAATTTTCCAACTTTTTTTTCATGTGCATGTCAAATGCCTTAGGATAATTTCATAAAACTAAACTAATTTAATAAAACTTTGATTCCCATGATCTGACAGTGGTGGAATGGAATAAATGTTTGTGTGAGTTCAAGAGAGTTTATTTGTCACATACAATAATACTAGATCATTCTATTTCTAGGAGCACGTCCAGTCAAAGTTGGTGCAGACCCATAGTACCTGCAATCAAATTGTCATCCAACCAGCTACTGCAACACCTAATACTAGTAAACTAGCTTGACACTACCTGCCATTTTTAAAAGCGCTCGAAAATATGTACACAATGTCACCCCCGTCCTTCAGAACCTCCACTGGCTCCTGGTCCCACAGAGGATCCAGTTTAAAATCCTCCTCCTCACCCATAAAGCCCTCCATAGACCTGGCCACCTCCTACACTCCATCCTGCAGACTCTGCTACTCCGATGCTAACCTCCTGACTCCACCACACAGGACCAAGCACTGAACCTGTGGATGACAGAGCCTTCTCCGTAGCTGCCCCCTCCCTCTGGAACTCTCTCCTAAAACATATCTGTGATGGCACCCACCTACCCACCTTCAGATCCCTGACACACCTTTTTAAAACTCAGTTTAATGTTTAACTTATGCCAATGTGTTTTTGGTGTATTGTTTTAATGATTCTAAAATATAACAATAAAATTGTATCATTATTATCATTATTACGTGCTAACTATAACAGATTGCTGATTCAAGCACTCAGCACACATGAGATTCAGACAAGTCTTTAAAATATCATCAGCTTCATGATGATATTTTTGTTTTGTATTAAAGCTTTATCTTGTATTAAAGCTGATTGACTAATAGTCGTGTTTGTGCTTTAGGGGTCTTAAAAGTGTTGTTCTTTCTTTATATTATTTATGAGTTTGTGGCTTTGCATGCTGCATTTTGTCTGTCACCAGCAGCTGTGACTGAATGCTCCCCCACCCCCATTCAGTCTGAGTCACCCTTCTCATAGAGAGAAATACCGGACCAAATGCTTTTCTGCTTTTACGGCTGTCAGAAATACTTTAGTGACAGACAAGTGTCTTTTCTTTTGTATTGTTTTTAATATCTCCTGCTCACGTGTGCAGTTTTTACTATTTAACATTTGTCATACATTAATCTTTTATCTCAAAAAATAACTTTTTTTTCAATATGATGAATGTATTTACAGCTTACTTTTGGCAGACAGTGTATGTCAGTCACTTGGCAGCTCTTAGGTAACTTAATGTTACCCAAGCTGTAAAAATCAGGCTAACTTTGGTGATTATCCAACGTCGCTAACGGTTATGTAAGACACTGAGGTGATTATCAGAATAATCAAGAACACTATACAAAAACACACAGTAAATACTAAAAACTATATTTACAGTGACAACTGTAAAAACTGAAGTCACAAATTTAAGCATGAAAACACACTGAGCTGATAAGGCTGAACGTGAAGGTAATATTACTGTAGAGTTGACAAGTCAACAAACCCGATGCTCATAAAATGGATGTCACACTACATTGTGCATGGTGAAAATACAACATGACTGCAATGGCCTTGCTGCTTGGAGCTCAGAAATATTGTATGCAAACAGATATTTATCATCAGTATCATGAGTAATATTTTTTGTCCTCAAATATCTTCTCTCATTCTACTCCTTCTCCTTCCTGTTTTTCTTTCTGCACAGAAAACTCTGTGTGGTCTTAGTTCAGAAAGTCTTCACTCTTCTCACTTTCCTTCTCACTGACCATCTCATGTTAACAGCTTCTTAATAGCATCCACTTAGCGTGTCTTGAATGTCTGTCTTGAAACTCCGCTGTGACTTTTTCTACCCTCCCACCTGCTGTCCCCTCAACTTTCATCACTGCTGCTTGCTGGTTTCCTTCATCAACAAGCTCCCTCAGTCTCAGTCTCAGCTCAGTATTGTTTTATAAAGTGAGCCCAACAGTGTTCATATATAAAATGTATTTAAATAATCTGTTTATAGAGGCGTATCTTGTTGATTTGCCTTCTTTCTCCTCTCCGCTTCCCCTTCAGCAGCTTCCTTTTGGGAGTCGGGGGGCTCTGAGAGGGGCAATATTGTAATCAGTGAAACAATCTAGAAGGAGGAGGTTATTTATAATGGTCAGATAGGGAGGAGATTTGAGGGTGAAGGGGGGGTCAGATATACTGTTTCAGGTACTGGTGAGCCCATTGGTCTGTGAGAAAATTGACTTCCATAAAGAGAAAGATGGGGTTTCCTTTGCCTTTGGGGAATGCAATATATACCAACATATAATGCCAAAACTGAGCCGCTTCCCTGTTGCTCCGTCCTGTTTCCATCTTCGACTAAAAGGTAAGAAACCTTATTCTTTTCTCAGCTTTTGGTTGTTTTCTCTTGTCAAAACACATTTGCGGATGTTCTGGATGTTTTAAGCTAATGTCATTGATTTAGTAAAACAAACCAGTGCATGAAGACCTGTTGTTGAACAGTGCTGATGTTGACTGAGGTGGTTTTGGATGTTAATATGGTTCATTTTGGGGGTGAAGCCGTCTATGCTGCAGGTGTGAAGTGCAAGGTGATGATGTGTGTTGGTGTGTATAGACTCTAGAGATGGAAAGTGATAGCTCCAGTGTTTATTGCTGTGTCATCACAAGCTGTTTGACAGATTTAACGAGTCAGAGCTCTGATCTGGTATTTAACCTGACAGCTTTGTTTAAGAAAATTGTTTTCATGACTTCATGTGTGATTTGTTATATTCACAACAAAATCTAAGAAAATACAAAAGGCAATAAATAAAAAGCAGAAAGCTCACTATGTTCAAACACAGTTATTTTATAAATACAGACAAACATTGTTATTACATTGTCATTGTTTTTACAGAATTTTTTTTACAGAATTGTTTCTCTCCATCATAACATTTTTTTTGCTTCAATTTAAAATAATAAATAGTGCATGTGTTCCCCCAATCTCGGTTGATGCCTCTGATACGGACCTAGGAACATTTTGCAATTCCATTAATGCCTGTTGTTGCTAATTTGTATCATACCCTACCCTGTCTATTTCAAATTTACAACTATTCTATGTGCTACGGTCAAATGAATAATCTCCACTTAATTTCTGCTTGAAAGCAAAAGGCCTGGAGATGCCATCAAACTAAGATTTCCTGTTGGGTCTGTAGCTGCGGTCAGGACAGGAACAACTAAGCTGGAGTGGTATCGGATATTGAGTAAAATGTTCATATGGTGTTTTACAGATTTATTGTTTTCAATATGTTGTATTGAAAATCTTTATGTGATTGCCAAAGATTTGTGGGAAGGTCAAGGGAGATTATCCCTGATTTCAGATTTCACCTGTTGAAAAGTTATGTAGCACTTACAGATGTCATCATTTTAACATATGACAAAACTTCCATATGCTGATGATACTCTGCTTTACATTAATAACATTTTGTTTTAATGGGGTGTTTATGTTTATCAGCAAAACCTGCATATGGCTATTTCTATTTATTGTGTATATTGTGTGTTGTGTGTGTAGCAAACACACATAATTGTGCATAAAAAATGGAAATGTCTTTTTGTAAAATGGTATCTGCTTGCTCTCCCATTCCCCGTGTTTGTTACACTGATTTTGTTACATTGAGTGCAAATATTCTAATTTCTTATTGCTTATGTTTTGAAATGCCATCATGGACTGAATTTCAAAAATGTGTATTGGGGAATTGTGGAATTTGGAGGCTGACAGATCCATTTCTGATCCTTTCCTGTTTTTTATTCTTTTAATAATGTCCATACAATAATCCATACAACAATCTTATATATAATTAAGAAAATATATATATATATATATATATATATATATATATATATATATATATATATATATATATATATATATATATATATGATATAAGTCTATATCCCATTGTTGTGACATTTTTGGCAAATAGTGGAGAGCCTTTCATTCTTTGTACTCAGTTTGGATCTAGATTATTCTGTGCAGACTCTATTTTCAGAGGAGATGATCGTCTCTATCATCATGTCAGAGATGTTTGTAACAACAGAGGAGGTATCAAATGTTTCCTGATAATCTTCCAGAAGACAGACCTTTCATGAGAAGGATGCCTGGGAGCGGGGGAGGGGGGGGGGGGGGGGGGGGGGGCAACTAGACCCCAAATCCTTGTCTTAAATTTAGACTAGAGATTTTTCCTCAAGGCAAATCACTGATGCCCCCAGTTGGTGTCATGTTTCCATTAAGGATTTATTATTTCGGAAAGACCGAGCAGAAGCTTTTCAGTCCTATTCCTCCTCAGCCTAATCTTGCCTCCACATTGTTACCTATGTTCACTATACACCACGCATTTAATAACTATATGTGCTTCTGAATTACTTTTCTGAATAATAGCCAGAAGCGTGACAGCTATTGTGTCCGTGTGCCTTAAACCTAACCCTTTCATTATTTCAAAATGGAAAATTATGTTTTTCTGCAGGTCTGAAGCCAAACAAACGCCAAGATGTCAGAGTGAGTCATTCATTCATGTATATTTTATTTTGGACCCATAAACTGAAGTTGAACTTCAAAATGTCAAACTTTTTAAATTACTATATATCATCTAATTGGAAGAACCATATATTGTATGTAAAACATGACTCTCAGTGTTATAAGAATTAGATTTGTTCAAATGCACATAAAGATATATCCCATTAATGAGTCCTACAACAATAATAATTGTTATATATATTGTTATATAATTGTTATATATTGTTATAAAGGAAAATAATTCAATAGAACAGAACAGTTTTCTTTTTTGTGTTTCCAATAAACAGGAATTAATTTTATAGAATGACAATTTTCTTTACATAGTGGTTTAGTTATAAAGGTTTTTTTGTAAATCAGACATTTGTTGTAACAAATTGTTTCTACAAACCCTTCAGGAAAAAAATGTCTTCAAGTCGCAAGCATCATCTAAAGGTAAAAAATTCCTTTCATGTTTTACAGTGCATGAAGCAAACTGTGTAATTAAAGAAAGGGGTTGCATTTGCAACTGGCAATTTGACTAAAGCAATGATGAGAGATACTCTTTATTGTTCAATACAAATGTTCATTGTGCATCAGTATCTGATGTTATGTGACTGTTGTATGGCAGAGCTTGATGCTGTCCATCGCCAAAGGTTTACTGGAGGAGGAAGAGAGGGAGCGAGAGGAGGAGAGGACAAGGTACATGGATGAGAACTGTCCCCCAGTGTCCATGCCTAGGAGCATGCAAGAGCTACAGGTATGTCCTGTATTGCATTTTGTAGTTCAGTATTGATATTGATTGTTGTGACATATTACTGTGTGTGTGTGTGTGTGTGTGTGTGTGCGTGCGTTCAGGCATTGTGCAGAGAGATCCATCACAAGATCGATGTGACTGATGAGGAAAGATATGACCTGGAGATGAAAGTCAATAAATCCAACAAGGAGGTAAGACTCTTTGATGACTTAACCCTACCAATGGGTCTGGCAACAGACACTTGTGTTGTGCTCTAAAACATTGTTCAAATTCACATTATTTTAAAATCTAGTGGCAGTGTGTCATGTTGAATTTTGGGGAAATATCTATACAATTCAAAATACTTATCATACTTCAAAAAATACTTCAAAATATCACCCTATAAGCTTCCTCTACTCCCACTGGACACTCATAGCTCCATTTATAGATAAATTAACTCTTTCAGTGGCTCCTCTCATGTCACTGACAGGCAAAATAATCTTTGCCTATGTTTAAAAATGACTAAAATTCATATAAAAACTTGTCCGATCTAAAATGGTTGAGTGATATTTAGCATTTTTGATTGATTTTGCTAGGCCCTAGTAGGTTCTAAACATCATTTTCCTGAGACGTCCCATCAGACGTTCAGCAAGTAATCTGTTTACTGTAAATCCAGAATTTTCCATTGTGGTCTCTGATTTCCAGATTGATGACCTGAAGATCAAAGTTCAAGATCTGATGGGAAAATTCAAGAAGCCCGTCCTGAAGAAAGTGCGTATGTCTGCTGATGCCATGCTGAAGGCTCTGCTGGGCTCCAAACATACAGTCAACCTGGACCTGAGGGCCAACCTGAAGCAAGTCAAGAAGGAGGTCAAAGAGGAGGTAAGGACCCAGAATCTGATGTTTTATAAACAGGTTTGTAGGGACATATATTTTTTGACAGAAGTAGCTGGGTTAGCAGATGACCATATGGGAATCAAGAGGAGCTCTTTTAATGATGTCAACTTGTTGTTGTGTCCTCTTCTTCTACAACAGTGTTCTAGCACCCAGCTGGAGAATTAGTTCCATGAACCAGTGCATAGTCACTAACCACCTCCAACAATGTGACTGAAAACTAAAGTTCTGATGTTGAAATCCAATGCTCTTGTAATGCCATACATCCTTTTTTTTGGAATAACATCTCCAGAGAAAACTCTACATACTGTAGAGTGGAAGACATAATAGTTTTCATGCTATTAACCAGCTCTGATTTTTGCTCGTCTTGGTTTTTCAGGATAAGGAACTGCGTGATGTTGGTGACTGGCGTAAAAACATTGAAGACAAATCTGGCATGGACGGCAGGAAGAAGATGTTTGAGGCCGAGGCTTAGATCAGTGTTTTATCTGCCAGAAACTGCATTTGCTCTTAACAATCCCGCAGAATTTTTAGTTCCTGTTTTTCATTGATGGTTTAACCAAAAGGCCATTTAGATAGCGCAAATTCACTTTTTAAATTACCTTGTAAGCTGAAGGAACAGCTGTTTACTGACAAAATAAAGAGACCAGATCTGCTGAAGGAGCCATTTTGTCTTACTTACTTAACATTCTACATATTTGTTGTAAAAACTGTAGCAACTGAAATACCATGGATCTTGAAAGATCATGACAGAAAATGATATTTAACACTGACCAAGTTCAAGGTAGGAAAAAAATATTACCTTTGCATTAATACTATTTTTTTAGTCATAGTCTAAAACAAAGCTACTCAGTAACAGATAAATATCATGATGGCTTACATTTACATTTTACTTACAAATATTTCCACTTGTGTCTTAAAAAGGCCATAGCTAACAAGTGGCTAAATGAGGCTACTGAGATTGTCATTGACATTACACGTCAGGACGCCATCACAGAGTCTTGTCTACTCACTTCACTGTTACAGCCAAGGGAAAAATCTCATTGCCTTTTTGTTTTAAGAACCAGGCCAATGCTAACTTATGGGTAAGTAATTAAATTAAATTAAGTAATTGGTTACTGTACTGCTGTCAACAACTCCTGGTATGGACAAAGCCTCCATACCACCATGTCACATACTTCACATATGTAGAAATAGAAAGAATAGAAGGTAAATTTACTGCTTTCAAATCGCTTTCAAAACAAAATACACCAGCTTTAAAAGTTTTAAAATTCAAAAATGTACTAGTAATTATCAAAAGTTACATGTCATCCCAGCCCTAATAACTTTATCTTATGAGAATGCAAAAAAGGAACTTAAGTAACATAATTCAACACTGAACTACAGACCGAGTCTTGTTTCTTGGTTGTTACTGTTTTATGATGTGTAAAGCCTCTAATGGTGTCAGACTAACCACATCTTAAAACTTAATGGAGACGTATTTCGAGACAGAGAGAAATTTGATCCCAAGGAATTTGACCCCTTGATTTAACTCTGTTAAGTATATTTATTGTCTGACTGGTGACTTTTAGTGTCAGACGTGCAAATTGAAGCACAGATCTCTTTCTTAGTGAGTTTTCCATTTCACCTGAAAACAGATCTGAGGTGAGTGAAGTCTTTTTAAAATAATGTATTGTCTTAATTTAAGTTTGTGGTCTAGTGTTCATAAGTATGGTTTATACTTACAAATGGTTTTGAATGTTTATTCTTACAGGGCAGTATTGCTGCTGAGTATTTCTTCCACCACTGATATCCTCACAGAAAAACCTTTGCACATTCTCCTTGGAGTGTGGCCTTTGAGATCACAGCCAATGGCCAAAAGCTTCTTCTTGTGCTATTATTAATACATCCATGGCTCCTAGAAATATGTTTATATGCAACTAATATGTCTTTATATTTACCTCGACCTTCAATAGCATGGAACATGTACAAATTCAATGACAGAAAGATGTTGGTCTATTACTATTATTACTGATCATTTTGCAAGTGACAACTTTGCTAACAGCCAAACATCAAACATCTAGCTAAAATTACTCACTACTCCGACAACAAGAAGCCCAGTTCCGCATCTGTCCAGATCTCACGACTATAATTCAAATTTACTTGTCACTTTTGACATTTTGTTTGGTCACTCTCTTCTTCTCCATCAACATCCTTTTTGGCCTCTTCCCCTCTGCCATTAGCTATGTCTATAGAAGCTCCTGAGCCCGGTTATATTGCCTGCTCCATTGGCTCTGGTTCTGTGCTGTTCTCCTAACCCACCCAACAGTCCAAAGCTCCTCAGTTCCTCAAGTGCTCTGAGCACTCAGTCCAGGCAGTAATGTTATATAACTTGTATTAGCTAACAGCAACTACAATTAGCAGCAGGTTGATTTGATGTCCATCAGCATACTCTACAAATCACACATAGCTGATGCGGAGCAGCCAGAGTTTAGACCAGTAAACATCCATAAAATATGACTTCCTTTCCTGAACATTTGCAAATGTGGCAGTATTTCTCCTGTTCATACTAGATATTAAGGGATTTCCTTAAAGCAATTTACATGCAGTGTTTGGTATTTTGGTGCATAATGGTCACAGCAAACAAAAACAAGTACTGCAGAAGTCGAGACTCATCAATATATGACAAATTTACAAGAAAATATACATGATGAAATATAGAAAATGAAAGGTGTGCAATTACTCCAATGAATATATGCACTGTGCTAAAATGAAAAAAAGAAAAAATTTCATCCAGGCAGCATTGCATCTCTCACAAAATGGGCTGTTGTATATAAACAGTATTTCCAGGAGACACGCTTGGATTAATGATGACAAATTGATGTTTTTGAATCTACGCAAAATTAATAATCATACTGAGACAACAGATAATTCAGAAAACGAAATATCAGTTGTATCTGGTGTGATCAAACAATATTCCAAAGTTTTTATGTGAATATGGCACTAAGAACTAACAGATTTTGAAAAGCTTGAATAAAATATTGGATGAATAGTGGAAACAGTCCATCATTGTATAAAAGATTGCAATTTTCTGTTATGTAATTTTTGTTCACATGAAAAGTTTATTAGCCGTATCTATCATCAGTGTAGTGACACAGCTTTCATCCAGCAGCATGTCAGTGTGTTTTCCTACCATATCAAATCTCTAAATGATTTCTATGTATTTATAAATATTAACAGTTGATTACTAAATGCCTCTATGGGTTAATCACTTTCCTGCATTCTGTACTCTCAGTGGCAGAAGATAATACAAATAACAATCTTAAAGGGTGGGTTATTTATAATGAAGCGAGCCGAGGAAGGGGGCAGATGACACTGTACTGTATTTCATGACCTTGCCAGCTCATTGGTTTGACCAGTAATCCACTTCCATAAAGAGAAAGTGGAGGATTTAGAGGGCTATCACACATTGCAATATATACCTTCTTAACACTTCGTCTGACTGGGACTCAGTCTGTATCTCTGTGACTCAAGCTGACACCTCTGCTCGGTTAAAGTAAGAACTCTTTCTCTGCTTGTTGATTTTGTTTTTGTTCATGTAGTCTAAAAGCATGGAATATTCAGGTTGTTTACATGTACATTCTTTGCATGACAGCAGTTATAGGTACTTTGTCTTGTCAGTACGGTTGCTAGGAACTTCTGTTTTGTTTGTTCGGATAAATGTTTTTTTTTAGAGTAAGCTTATAGAAAAAGTCAAAATCTTTGGTGCCTTTTGAACTTTTGCAGAATATCTGACATTTACTCACATGGTCATGCGACAGTGTGGCGTGTGACAAGATGGTTGGCGTTCGACCAAGGTGTCAGTTTGATCAGTTTGTACCAACAGTTCATGTTTTTTTGGTGGTTTGGGTAGTTATTTATTAGGAATTAAGTGTTTTAGCAGTTTATGCACTTTGTGGTTGATGTTTGGTTGGTATTAGATTATTTTAATAATGTTACATAAGGTAATGTTACAGAAAATGTGTTTCCTGTCCAGTTTCTTCAATTATGACATCTTACTCTTGTAGTTTTTCCAAATTTATAAGGTTAAGGTGTTGGCAACGCTTGAACATGTGCTCAGTCTGCTGCGGTAGCAAACTGGTGATCTACAATCTGGTGACGTGGCACATTGAAAGCCAACACCACTACAAGGTTTTAACTTGTAAATCGATCCCTCAGTGTTTATCCTCCTGTCAGCACCAAGGGGTTCGGACGAGAACCTGGTGTAATCTGTTGCGGCTGCCAACTGCAGTCTCTGTGTTCACTTTACACTTCACTCTAATCCCCACACACCAAATTTAGCCTGTTTTCATACCCTACATTTAAATGTTAAAGCAACGTTAAAGGTTTATTTCCTCTTTTACTAAACAAGATTCCAACAATAGATGCACTTTTATGTCAGGATTTGTTTCAGCTGTGTGGATGCTTTTGTAGTGTTTTTAAGCAACAGTGAAGTTTATTGAGCTTTCAAGACAGAGTTTCTGTTTTGTGGCCCTTTTTTTGGTTTCGAGTAATTTTGTGGACCTGAAAAATTAAATTTCTTTTAGATAAACTTTTAGTTGCACCTTTAGATTTTAGATTTAGATGCTCTTGTACCTTCTTGCCTGTATTTCTGTCAGTGTGAAGCAGATGAACAGTACATGCATCTGAGGTCAGCCCAACAACGAGTTATTTTTGCGCTATGCTCTAACATCTTGTCCGTCCGAGGGATGTTATGTGGTGTTGGGTTACTGTGAACCATTCCACCCTCCCTCCAGAGACAATCTACCCATAACATACACACACACTTACTTAAGAGAAGAATCAGGGCCCAAATTTAACCATGAAGATATAATTCCATCTCCAGAGCAACATGCTGTTATGTCCTCAGAGTTTCAAGTTTCCTAAAATATATTGTCACCCCTGGAGATACCCCGTTGCCTATTATTGGTTTACAGATGACAGCCATTTGTTCCTGGGCCAGCTACGTGTTTAAGGATGCCTACAGTGGTTGTCAGACGTCTTTTCTTTCAAGACGTACCCGCTGTCATCTTTTTTTCTCTATAATGAAGACGTTAGGAACAGCTGTGGCTCCAGGAATAGAGTCTTAATCCGCTGCTCTATCACAGCTCCTAAACAAACAGCTGCAGGCTGCAACTATCTGGCCTCCGAGTACCTCTGGAAGTGGCCTCAAAGTCCTCCAGCTGGGTACTTAAAGGCTCATTTACCCAGTCTAGTAGTATCTATAGTACATTTACATTTAGTACTGTACTTACATTTTGCACTTTACTTTATTGAGTATTTCCATTTTATGCTACTTTACAATTCCACTCCACTTGATATTTTTGTACTTTTTACTTTGTATTTTTTATATAGTTACTGGGTACAGGTTTGTAATCATAAACATAATACATATATGAATTAAATTCCATTAAAGATTAAATTAGTGGTTATTAACCTTGTCTTGAGACCACATACAAAAAAAACTGTTGAGTTTTAGATGTTAACCACGAAATATGCTAACTGTATATAAAGATGATGCAACTTGTTCCACTCCAAGCAGTGACAGTAAAATTATGCACTGATGTTATTACTATAATGATAATAAAGGTTCTCTATGTAACGTTCAGAAACACCAAGGTGTCATTTCTTGGCATCAGACACAGCTAGGTAACCCCATCTTAACGTTAGTCACTTTTGCCGGTAGAAAGTAATGGTTAGTTATGCCTTTGCTTTGTATTGTTACATAATTTATTGTTGTCTTAATACATAAGTTGGTGCCATGGATCACTTCAGCTGGTGAAGTCATTTGGCTATAAATAACTGATAGTAGTACCCACAGTACAAATAGTATTCTGCTAGTATTAGCATAAGTTGGTAATTTGTCCACTTTAGCAAGGAAGGTAACATTAAAAGTCAGCAAAACCACTATATCACAATATATTTTATATGCTTTGCAGTAAAGTTCTCTTTGACTTTGTACTTGGTGTTTAGTGGGTGCTGGTTGTTGATATTAGCAGATCCCATTAGCAAGCTACCATTGACTAGTGTTGGACACTGTTGATGGCTAGGCCATGCATATTCAATGCATAGGCTGTTATAGGCAACTGACAATATCGTTGGAGGTCTCAATTTTTAAGTTACCTTACAACCTGTTCACAAATTGGCAATAATACATGAGGGTGTGAAACGCTCTTATGTGAATCTTATGTGGCACATTTAACAATCTAATGTCACAGAAGGCAGTTTACTTAAGAACAAGTATTGTCACTTTATTACTTTACGTACATTCAGCTACTTACTTACTGTATACTTGCTCAGTACTCATGGACTTGTCAATGCTTATTTACATTGTTGTATAGATAGTATACTTTTACTTCTGAGATATGTTTTCTATTACTGGCAGATGCTAATCTTCTAGGCTATTTTTACCTCCATCACAATGCGATGGTGGTGAATGGAATTTCCTTTGTGTTGCTCAACCCAGTACAAAGATACATTTCTCAGTGATGGGCAGTTGAAACCAGTCATATGAAACATTTTTTAATGTTTATCTCTGTTATGGAAGGTTGACCTGGTTTGTTGTTCATTTTAGAGAACTTGTTGTGAATGAAATGCTGATTCATGTAAGATTTGTGTCTCCATTTTCTCTACAAATGCATTAATTTTCATGCAGTGATTATTACTGTGTTCGTACTGAAGCTTATCATCTAGTTTTTAAACATTACACTTGTGTGCCTGTGAGTGTCTAACTGTGATGTGGACAGAGTATCATTGCTCTCAGGAAACAAGCAGAACTGATTTCTTTGTTACTCAAACATAATCAAAGCTGGCTACTGGTATGAGGACAGGACTGTGTGTAAATGAGACACAGTGGTCGTAGAGGCTGTGAAGCAAATTTGATGCTTGCCAGAAAGATCATTTAATGCTTTAAGACAGAAATACTAGTATTTAATCATGTTATCTAGTTAGCTTTCTAAAAATGCTAAATTTAGCATGTTGTCATGCTAATTTCAACTTGCTAGAATATTTCAGGACATCTAGCATATTAGCATGCATGCATACAAGCATATTATGTTAGCATTGGACTCAAAGTACAGCTGAGCCTGACAGGCCTCTAGGCAATTAGCGTCATATCATGAAGTTTTGGACATACGTAGATTTTGACCTGGTAATACCACGTTACACTAAAATGCTAAAATCTGACATTTAATATGAAGTATTTAGTATTTTGGTATAATGCCGATAGCATTGAACATTTAGGTGTATAGGGTAACATATAGTTTTACCCTTCATTTGGTGTGGTATTATGCTAAAATTCAGCATGCAAATTTAGCATGTTACGCTAACCTGCTTAATTTAGCAGAGTAGTGTCATATGATAAGAATTGCATGTTACCATGCTACTATTAGTATGTTAGCATTAGCCTCCAAGTTCATCTTAGGCTGAAAGAAATTTAGTCATCAGTTTTTTTTAGTTTTTCCTGTCATGAAGTGAAAGGTTGGACAGTTATCATTTTTGACCTGTTGGTGGTGCTAAAAGAACAGCCAGAGGATCACCAAAGTCATCATGACTTTCATGGCAATCTGTCCAATAGCTGAGATATTTATCTGCTCCACAGTGTTGGACCACTATCCCCAGAGCCATGCTGCTAAAAATAGCTGTCTGGTCCTTTAAGGCATTAACACAGCCTGGGTTACAAAGTTCCGTTCCATGAAATTTCCTGGAAATAACATGATGTCTTAAGATAGAATTAGCATGAGCCAAACATGAAATGTGAGACAGGTGAGTCTCTACAGCAGCAAAGAATTAGGAGGAGGAGACGTGACCTCAAACATGAACTAGTTTGACACAGGAGCAGAACAGTTGAAAGTAAAGATGTGGAGTTTGACCTTTTCACGTGCAGCTTTTTGTAAAACAATATGAGCTACTCCATGTAGAGGGACAGACATTAGACAAAGACTCAATCAGGAATTTCCAGATATTCCAGTATTTCCTCTCTCAGCAGAAAAGCGCCCCAAAATTCAATGTGTCGTCACATGTGAAGGTGTCTCAAATCACAATTAAAATGTCAGATTCGCTTTGTCCTCCAAAGTTTACAGCCTTGTTACGCCCAAACCCCACCGGGCCATCCACAGCACGTTGTGTGAGCCATTCCATTCTAGTCAATGTATCAAACCCCACCGGCTCTGCCATGGTCCATTTCAGATGTGTCCCAGAAGCATCTCTACGCTCAGCTACGCATGAATTACGTGTCTGTTCTATTTTTGACACTTGCCACGAGCAGTACACGTCAATTTACGCAGAGGCACAGAAAAAGCAAAGAGAATCCAGGGGATTTTCAAAATAAAATACCCTGTGCAAATTGCTGGTTGTAAAAACAGACAAAAGTGAAACTAATTAATTACATAGCATATCTACATACATAGACGCACATACAATGCGTCCATTTATAACATAGAAAATCAAATACTAAATGCTCCTGGTGGAGTTTGGAAGCCTCTTGTCATTGCTGGTCAGAAAAAAAATAAGCTTTGTTTTATTTTTTCCTTTCATTAATGTTAGTTTTGTTTGATATGAATTCATGCCTGAATCAGAAAAAAAAATAGTCTTGTTAATAATAGTTAACTATAACAGAGGGATCTACATATGTTTGTGTGTGTCACATAGAGTTGGCATAGAATGCTCCAGAAACACACGTTTTAACACACAACCAAAGGTACAGATGTGTTTTTAATGCAGTCTTTTATGTTTTTCTACCAGATACCATCAGGATCCCACAGCTAAGATGGGTGACGAGTAAGTACACAGTTTGAAATGTATCAGTATGCTATATCAATATGTAATATTGATATAGCAGTAATTGATATAGCAGTAATATTGATATATTCAATATATGATCTGTTTGTGAGATATCTTACACTGTTTTCCTCACTTCATCACAAATTTCAAGCTTTGCTGAAAATTTATAGCAGATTATTTTGGAAATGTTATATCATCTTTGTATCTGCAGCACTGAACTGAACATGAAATAAGTGCATGTAGGTATTTTAATCCAACCAAATACAAAAACATGATGTTTATTTTATAAAATAACAAGAGATGGATGTTCAGTACACTCTTGTATCTTTAGTTTATCATTGTTTTGCTGACAGTAGTGATAATATCTGCTAACTTATATTTAGTAAGGTAGGACTGAAACAAATGATTATCTTCGTTATCAATTAATCTGTCCGACATTTTAATCGATTAGTTGTTTGATCCAGGAAATGTTAAAAAAAAATGTTCATCTTTGTTTCCCAAACCCACGAATGTGTTGTTTGGCCCACAACCTAAAGATATTTGGTTTACTGTCATTTGGGAATAAAGAAAATGTTTTAGAAGCTGAAATCAGAGAATTTTGGAATGATTTATGTTTTGTGTTCTCCTCTGCAGCCATAAACTCTCTGCAAGGCGTAAGCATACTCTGAAGGTAAGGAATGGGCACATTTTTACGCTCTATGAAGACGAGCGGAGATGCTGCTTTGTAGCTGAAATGTTACATGATAATGTCGTCCACAGAGTTGTATGCTGGTGGTGGCGAATAATTTGTTGGAGGCTGAATCAAACCTGAAGGCTGGAGAGAGGGAGAAGTTCCTGGCGGAGAAATGTCCTCCTCTGGAGCTGCCCCGCACCAAGGAGGAGCTCGAGGTGAGACAGAAACAAGACCATCTGTCCCGGGTTAATCTGGGATAAACTGCTGTCTCATTGTCAGTTCATATACAGAATATACCATTCATACTGTATATATTCACACATATACACATCACATTCTTCTCCTATTACACTTTTGAAACAATTTTTGTTAAATAACAGATTTCCCAGCACACATTTAACCTTATTTTAACTTTTGAGGGTTAAATACTAAATAGAATATTGTAACAAAGTTTAGGTCAAGTTACTTCGATCAAATTATTAATTACTTAGCACATTCAACAACTTGACAAAACTTTAAAATATTGTTTTCTTTTCAGGAACTTTGCCAGAAACTCCATGCACAGATTGACATCAGTGAAGAGGAGAGATACAGCTTAGAGTTCAAACTGAACTTGGTCCTCCGTGAGGTGAGATACTTTTCCAGGCCTGTTCACTGTGCTGATTTGTACAGAAGCCATAATAAGTCATGTATTCATATATTGTATTTCCTCTGTTCCTCCTCATGATAACAAGTAATTTTTTTTTTTGAGATCTCAGTTATTATCTTTAAATAACAAATGTCATCCTTGGGCACAGGGGATGATGGAGATGTTGTCCCGACTTCAGGGTTAACCCCCTTTCACTTCCTACAGCAGTGACATGACACACAGAAGCTCCAGTGTTGACTTTGAGACACAGTAGCCTTTTATTTAGTTGTGTATTGCCACATACACTGTGCATTATTACACTTACACTGTTACACTTTCTAACCAAACTCCTACCACTAACCTGCTGTCTTACCCAAGCTTAGGGCTTCCGTAGATTTGACCTGTAATAAAAGTTGTAATCGTTCATTCTGTCCTGAATCGTCCTGAAGGTCAGAGACCTCAACATAAAGATTGTGGATCTGAGGGGAAAGTTCAAGAGACCCCGTCTGAAGAAAGTGCGTATGTCTGCTGATGCCATGCTGAAAGCTCTTCTGGGCTCCAAGCACACAGTCAACATGGACCTGAGAGCCAACCTGAAGCAGGTCAAGAAGGAGGTCAAAGAGGAGGTGAGCTGATATCTGATTCATTTTGAATATTTCCATTAGTACACTTTTATGTAGTACCCGCCATACTCAGATTAAGGGTATTGTCTCGTCAAAGTTTAACCAGGAAGAGCATTGGCACCAACATTTGACTGTCAAAATATAAATACAAATCATATGTAAAACTTATTTGTACTGTATATTGAAGATGTCTCCTACATAACCAAAATGGCCACCACTGAATATGCAGCGATGCACACCGACTTTTTGACTGTCATGAGTGCACAGTACTTGACTGTTTTTGATACCAAAAGTATTGACGTTTAATACGCAGAGCTACCCTCGCTGTAGTCAAACTTATTTGAACGGTGAAAGGTGAACAGTAAAATTATTACCCAAACTGTCTGTCCAAAACATCCATCACTGTTTATAGTTCAACTCCCTGCTTCAACGTACTGTAGTTGTGTGAACTTTTCCTAATCAAGTATTAAGACGTTTCGGTTTCAGTTTGACCACCAAATAAACTGGTTTAGACAATCTGGATAAACAGTGGTTTGATTACAACCTGATTGTTCAACTTGAGAAAAGTTGCCATGACCCCAGAGCAGAGCAATTACTTCAATAGTTCATTAGTAAAATCAGAACCTCTAGAAGCAATGACCAAACCAATGAGCAATTTGTAATAAACTGGATTTACCCTGGCGATATTATTGTTCATTTGTCCATCCTCTTTCACAGTTTTATGACTACTGACTAATTTACCATAAACAAAACAAAAAAAAAACATCCATGTCCATTTTGGCTCCATTTGGCCAAGAATAAAGCTTTTGTGATTTGGTGCGAAATATTTTATACGCTCTCCTTCTCTACATATTTTAAATATTCATCATTTGTTTTTATTATGTAAACTAAATGGAATATTGTCTATGTTCACAGGACAAGCAGCTGCGCGATGTTGGTGACTGGCGTAAGAACATTGAAGACAAGTCTGATAGGAAGAAGATGTTTGATAGTTAAATGTGATCTATCATTGATTGTTGGACCTTTCAGAACAGAATTCAGGTCTAATCGTCGTCATTGTAACTTAAGAGTTTTATTTCAAACTGCTGCATATCCACTGTAAACCTGCCTTTACCTTATTGGATAAGACATGACAGTCGTGAAGGTTATACTGATAAACAGCAGCGAGTGTTTTTAAGTTTATAGTGTGGTCTAGTAGGTGATGAATGGCCTTGATCTTTTCAGTTGCTTCACAGGATTTTAAAAGTGATTATAGATGTACAAACATATAAACATTAGATGAATAATATTCATTATCCATTATCCTTGTATGCTTGCTTCAAAACTTCATATGACCCCAAATCATGAGTTGAATTACATATTTTTTATTTTCCAAATGAAGGAAATCTGTAACGTGAGTTGAGGTAGATGAAGCAGAGTTTGGGTAGGTTTTGGACATGTTACTTTGAAACAAAACTCTTCAGTTGAATATTGACTGCCATCTGCTTTGCCTGTATTGACACTGTATTGTGATATATTTGCACCCTATGTACCAATGTCAGTGCATTCAAACCTGCTTTTGTGTTGTGAGGAGGCTGACTTATGCTTCTGCATTAAAATACTGCTGCACCTGCAATATAGCGTCTTCAAGTTTACACTGTAGGTGTCTGTGTTGTCTCTTCAGAGATGCAGACAGCCGCACTGTAGCTGATAAATTCTTTCGAGAAAACTTTTAATCTCTCTGAATTTATCCTGCTGACTGATCTGTTTGAAATATAATTTTTAAAATAAACAATCGTACTCTGACTGCGCCAATTGTTTACTTTCATGTGAGGCCCAGTGGGAAGTCAAAAAAATAACGCAGCATCTAGCCAATGGGTTGCATTAGCTTGGTAGCTAACGGTCAGTAGTGGATAAAATAAAGAAAAAAACAACTGCCACATTGCTAGGAAAATGTACTCTATTGCAGAAGTATGATTTAGCCTGCTATCTGTACTAAACATCATGTTATCTTTTCTAAACTGTTCAGAAATGCGATGTCCCTGTTCCTGTTGCTGTCACATTAAATACAAAAGCTTGATATTCATCTTGTTCATAGTCTTGTTGAATTTGTAAATTGTCCAAGTTCATTGTCAAATGCTGTAAATGTCTATATCTTAATGTTAAACTGTATGTGTTCAGTGAAACAGCTATTGTGACCTTCTAGTGTCAGTGTTCCCTCAGCTTACAGAGGGTTTGAGAACAGGAATAGAATATTGGACAGTAGGTTAATATACACTTTACACTCATGGGTTCCAAACTGTAATGAACTGAACTCACCTAGCTAACGTTACTGGTAAATGCTAGCAGAAACAGCAGACAATGCTATTAATGCTATAAATTTTGGTGTCGATGTTTATTCAAACATGGTAACTTTACAAATATAAAAACCTGTTAAGTATTAATTTAACCTTAACGGAAATACAAAGTTAGGTTTATTTTGCTTTACAGTCCTTAAAAATGATATGTTGTTCTTTTGAAGAAATAACCATAATAGTTCATTGATCTGCTGGTTTATACAGCTGAATTCTCTTTTTTGTCTTTATATCTTGTTCAACATTACAAATAATGTTGTCCTTTTTCCAGTTGGAGCAGATAAGGTGAGTTATTGAGTCAAATTTCATTGATTGTGGATCTTAAAGTCAAGTTTCTTTCAAAATAAACACTTTATTTCCTCTTCTTCCTTTGCAGATTAACTTAAATGTCTCGTGGTGTGTGATTTACAGAGGTAGGTTCATTCTGACTCCTGTTGCTGGCAGATAAACCCTGTCTTTCCTGATCATATGCTGACATTGGGCCATAAATCTGAAACCCTTCTTGTGGTTTGACAGCCAGTAAAATAAAAAAGCAATAAAACAAGCATAACAATGCTGTAGTTATTTATGTAGACGCGGCAGGGGTTGTTGGTTTCAGTTTCAGCTGCTCCTTTAGCCTCAGAGGTGCAGTTGATCCCAGTTCCAGAAGTAAAAATGTTATGTTGACCCGTCACAGAACAAAACCAGGATTACATGGTCGTGATGGCAGCAGGAAATAAAAGGTTTTAAAGCCTTTTTAAATTACGTGGCTTCGGCACTGAACCTCCCTCACCTGTAAGCTCCCTATCTGGTTTCATCCTGTGAGATTAAGTTGAGCAAACAGTCATACATCATATATGGCGGTGTCTGAAGAATATGAAGCAGGCTTGTCAGACATTCAGTCTAGAGGCTTGTTTTTCCTGACCCCTCATATTCCAAACATACAATGTTACAGCACTTAAGCCCCATAATAATCCTGATCACGTCAGCCTCTGATCGGCACTGACAGTTAACTATGACCAAAAAAAAGAAGCTCTGCTTTATGGTTGCACCTGGTGGGTATAATATCGTTGATGAGATGTTGATAATGTGCACGGCTGATTTTACTCATTCTGTACATCTCTCTAACCTTTGCACCAACACTTGTCAGCCTCAACAATGTCTTGTGTTTGGCATCTCATTCCTCAGAGTTACTGCAGGTTATATTTGACCTCTGCTGACGGCTGTATCATATCCTCAGATAACAGCTGCTTCTTCACTTAGACTTAGACACCGGCCAGAATTAGATATGAGTGAACAGAGCAGGAGACCCACAACAGTTTGCATTTTACATGTGTCCATGGTGCTACTCGAATACTGACAACACTGTGGAAGAATCTCACAAAAGCATCCCCTTAATTGCTGAATGAAATGATCTGCTAATGTTCTCTTTTCAGGAGGGAGGTGAAGTGTTATCCCTGTCCCGCACAGGGTTGTGAACATAAGTCTTCAGGACCTACAGGTAAGAAACAGCTGACAGGTTTAAGGTCATGTTAGGTTCTCACACACAAATAAACAAAAATCCATCAACTTTGTTGCTCAGTTTAAGAACTACAGAAGTGAACTGAGAGTGTCTTGTGAGCACATGAGTGGCCATATCAGATTCTCAAGAAGGCGTCTGATCTCTGCTTGTATCCCACTTCTACATTGTACTGGTCAATAACAGAAGCTGATAGCTTGTCACAGATGCGTCTGTGTCAGCATATACAGTACGTCAGCCTATAAGAAAATAGAAACAGTGTCTCTATTACACAGTTGGTCCACCAGAGAATATTGACAAGTTTATTTTAACTTTAAAATGTCAAGCTCGGTACATATATAGTGTGTGTGCCAGGTAGCAGCAAAGATTGCATCAGATTGCACATCTGCTATTTAACCGGCTCTGCATTGAGAAGTTAATAACAGAGAAGGTCAAAGTTGTGGTGCCCGTGGTTTGGGGTTGTGCCCCTTTGGGAGCTTTCCTGCCACCTTTGCATTAACTCTAGACCTGTAGAAGTAGGCATGAGTGAGAACAAGATCTATAACAACTGAACTAAAAGTAAAATAACTTTATCCACACTGGTGTGTTTTATCTTCTATTATAGTAAATCTGGATGGTATCACCATCATGACAAATATTAAAAGACAGACTGATCTGCACTTTGCCTTTCAAATATTTATCTTTAGAGTCATGATTGCAGTAAACCAACCATTTTACCTCCACTTACTGTCTTGCTGTCACATTTTAGCTCTTAACCAATCACCAACATATGTGCACGCGTGCAAGAACAATGTAACAGGCTGATATTGAACAAAATATTGCAGGTAATGCAACACTTGTTTTAAATTGCCTTCTAGAGATCTCAAAGGTTATGTTCATTCAAAATTTGTAGTATTTTGATGGTATGTTTTTAAATCAATCTATGTCAGAGTATCCACCATATCCAACCTGCTGGTTTCTGCTCCAGTCAAACAATGCAGCATTTCACTGATTAGCTCTTCCTCCCTAAATAAAGGTTGTTAATGAGTGAAATCATCTTCTCTCAATGTCACATCTTTTAGTACTTCTAAATTAAACTAGATGTTGCACCAAGTGTTAAAGCGTAAACTTTTGGAGGAAACTTTTAATTACAGTCAAATGCGAAAAATACTTGTTTGATGTTGTGTTCACTGTTAGACCATAGACATTTTCTTACATTTGTTTTCAGAGACTTGTTTCAGTTTGAAATACAGTATGCATGACTTGGACTTCATGCCTGGTTTGGGTGACATAATCTCAGCTCAGCTCAGGAGCTGAAGTGTATAATGTATATCCTCCTTTTCCAGACGCCTTGCTGTCCCCTGGCTGACTGAACTGGCTTTATGAAAGCTAGCCTGATGTGACGAATGAAGAAGGTTAAAAATGAGGTGAGCCTCCTCTGTTGAAGATGGAAACCGACACCGGACTCATGCTGGGAGACTCTTGATAGCCTGCTGAGTGAATTTTCTCGTCCAATCCAAGTATCATGTTTGTTTGTTGACGGCTATCAAGAGGACGCTGGTGTCAAGTATCACAGCTCATACACTTCTAACCATTAGTTATATTTTCTCTCATGTATTAGTGTTTTACATGAATAACCAACAATACTAAAAATGTGTCAACAAACAGTGGCTGTCATGGCTCCATCAGTCACTGTTAGAAGTCATCGTCAGCTGCAGGTCCTTAAATGGCCACTAGATGCTGCTTTACCTTTTAGATTTTAGATATTACATCATGAGATAAGTTCAACTTTTTTTTTTTAGCTTAAAGAATATTATTTTTTTAGTCATACATATATAGAAGTCAGATATTTTGACATCAATACACAGAAGCTTTGTGTTAGGTGAGTGTTAGCATTGCAGGTGACTGTAAAGTAAATGAATAGATGCCATGATGTATCTCTCATAAGTCTAGATAATGTTTAAAAACAAGCTGGTACGTGTTGAGTGGTGAGTCGAATCAGCCCATTCGAAAATTCAAATAGAAACAAAATTCCGAATGAATGATTAATAGCTAATTGTATTTAAAAAAAAAAAAAAAAAAGGTTACTAAAGCTTTTGTTTTTTTCTATGAAGAGTTTTTTTTACTTAAAACACATCTGCCATAATTTTATGAATATAACAGACCAGCCCTGTGGGGTAAGGACGCGAATGCTTCACCATGCCACAATCAAAACCAGATGGTGAATGGATCCAAACAAACTACTGCTACTCCATCAGGAGTATGAATCAACCCCTATGTAAACATACACATATAGTTATGAATGCTTTCACATAGTGAGGAAAGGCCACACGCTTCTTTCGCATTTCTCAACTTCTGACTTGCCGTAGAGAACATTCCTGAGGCTCGAGTTGTAGGTCGGACATCTTGGTAGGAAGCACCTTCCCGTCTCCCTGACAGAACCCTGAACCTGACCCCCAGCATCACCCTCCACTGCTACATTCCCAGCATGACTTCATCATCTCCGCTGTCTGCGCCTCACTCATACTTGTCACCGCCTTTACCCTTCAGCCTTCGGCCATATAGTCCGACCTGCTAAATGCTTATATCTGCGCCGAATCGCCGTGATCACTGCTAAAGTAGGAGATTAATTACTTAGTGCTTTTGTGAATGTGGACGGTTTTAGTTTCTGACTGATTCAGCTTTGCTGCTTTTTCATGGATCTCTGCAACTCTTTTTTTTTTTTTTTACAACATTTTTCTCATATTTCTGTCACGGACAGTAAGTATCAGTTCCCTTAAAACAGCATTTTTAAATTTGCCCTGGTACTTCATCCAAAGACTTCAGAGAGAATTGTGGGCACTTTTAGGACCCACACAAAATCACTGAAGTCTCAATTTTTGAGACTTCTGTATGGACTACAGGAACGAATAAAATAAACTGACTCTTTCTAACGTTAACGGTACGCCAATCCCTGCTGTAGTTACTTGTTTATGTGAAGCAACAATGGAAACAACTATTAGACATTTTAGACCAGAGGAAAAGAGAAATACATCATATTTAGTACCTGATTCATTCATTGGAATTATCTGGAATTGGCTTTATGATACGTGTAAGTGTTACCATGCATCTGTTTGTCCATCCATCTTCTTGTTTTCTTTTGCTTACCTGATTAGGTTCACATCTTTTTTGCACGCCAGCAGCTGCACCTTCAGACCTTCATCAGTGTCTACACCGGATCAGCTGCTCTCACAGAACTTCATGCACGTAACTCCAAAGAAAATAAACTTGAAGCCTGAAAAGATACTTTGGGTATTAGTCATGAGTGCCATTACTTCATACTGGATGGGCGGTGTTGGGCCAAGCCGAGATCTGACCCCGTGTAGTTGTGATTAGTCAACATGACAATCTGTCATAATAAACAGTGACATCAGAGAAAGACCTTTACATCATCAGCACAATTAAATATACAATCAATACAAAAGTGTAACGTTTAAACCAGTAATTTTAAAGTTCTTCAGTCATTACCACCCTCTGTCTAATGAATGTAGATACTGTAAGTGTCTGAAAGCTGCAGAAAGAGCTTTAATTTAAGCAGTCAGTTCAGAGGCTGACAGGTATTGAGATTTTTATTTATTATATTTTTTGATCATTTATGATGCATTCTTATGATGCATGTGCATGTTATGACAGCTGCTGGACACCGTCTCGAAATTCCAGCTTTCAAAACTTTTAATTTTAATGGCAAAATCACAAAATTCTGTTGCCTTTGACTGATACAGTTCATGATTAAATCTCTTTGCTCAAATATCTGCTGTAGCTCTTAGAATCTTAGAGGCTTAAAATTTAAATTACAGAGAAATGAGGTTGAAAAATACAGAAATGTTCCTCTAAATGAACCTCAAGCTTGGAATCTTTAGTCCATGTTGAGAATATATCAAATGAATACTAGAAAGGAAAGAACATATTGTTAATATATAATTTGGTCATAAGCCAAAATATTGGACAATTCAAATTTTGACCTGATGATAGCACTATAAGAAAAGTCAGAGTTACTATAATTCAATTCTTAGAGGAATATGAATACATTTTTAAGTGAAAACTTTGACTTTCTGGTGGCACTTTTATTTAGATTGATCCTCTGTGGATCATGAATGTCTATACACATTTTTATAGAGGTGTTTCAGTCTGTTCAGTGTGATGATGACATGAACCATGGCAATTTCTCTCTCTAGTCTCATTTAGCTGCTTGTTTAAGCTTTACAACTTCCGTTCATGACGTAGAACAAAATGTGAAAATTGTGTTAAACACATTCTAGCCAAATACCCATTCAAAAAATAGTAGACTTTGAGATCAGGTAACTGAAAATGAGTTCTCAAGATGAGGTACCTGGAAAAATGCGAGCAAAAATGCTCTAGTACATGAGAACTTTTTGAAAAATCTGAGAGAAAAGGCTTCAGTCTGTTTAAAGACTACCACCCCCAATTTGCTGTACAAGTGCTTTCAGATACTGAAGGATAGATTCTTGTTCAGGTAAATTACCTCTGAGAGGAATCCAAAGCAATTAAGTAAGAATGTTTTTTTTATGAGCATTGTAACGTTATCCTTATGGAAAATCTGCCTTCCTGCCTACCTGACATCATGCCCACATAGTTTTGTACCGCAAGTGTTAATATGAGAGGACCCTCTGTGACCAGAGAAAGGTCTGGAAGCCTTTCTGAGGGCGGAACCATGACTCGGATCCGCAATCCAAGATGAAACGCTAACCAGGCCAGCCGGTGATTACGTGATATTTATAGATGGCAGAAATGTGAGCTTGCTAAGCACTTTATTTAGAGCAATAGTTAAAAGTAACATCAATGTTTCACTGGTGGTTTCTCTCTTTTGAATTTGTTTCTTAACTCACAGGAGTCTGGATGCTGCAGGTTAGTCGCCTTTGATTTTGATATTACGAAAAATCCAAGCTGAAATGTTTTTCTTCTGCCTAATTACGTTAAATCATGTTTATTTGTGTTCTGTACAGTTATCAATGAGGAACTTTTATTACAGTTTAGAAAATGTTGATGGTGATTGAAACAGAGATCGTAGAGGTAAAGAGGTCATTTGCTGTTGACTTCTAGAACTTTGCGTTTACGTTGATCACAAAACTTCAGCTGCTGTGGTTCATCTTCCAAATTCAGGTAGTTCTTGTTGGAATTGAACTTGTGTATTTCAGGTGTGAAATTTGGCACTCATAGGTAACTTACGATGTCTTTGTTGCTTGTTATTCTTATTTTGCTGTTGTGGGGCCAAACATCAGCTAAAATCCTTTATTAAGCTTTATTTATAAATCACCTTTATCATCATTTCATCAATTAGTCAATCATCAATCTTTCCAGGCTATTTTATTACAACTAAAAATAAGCAGTAACTGTAGACATTAGGAAAATGTAAGACTTTATTTTAATCTATTGTGGAAGAGTTTGTACACTTGATTGCTTGTCTTGCTTATCGGCTGTTAAAAACTTGACAGCGAACCTTCACCCTTGTCCTGCATTCAGAGGTGTCAGACAGCTGTGGAGAAGAAAGCTCTACTCGTTATTTCCTCCAGGAAAATCCTCAGACTTGAAATTGCACAGCTAAGTGGAGGCGACCGCGGGGACATGTTTGGATTTGAGTTCTCGCCAAATTTAAAGGACGAGTCCTTCATGAGAAATCTGTGTCTAATTAGAGATAAGATGTTGGTGTTTGCAGTGCTGACTCAGTTAATAACCTTTAATTCTCTTAATGCCACACATTCTTGCAAGTACAGACAGAACGACTTCAGCTGGCATCTGATTTATGGCTTTTAATTAGAACTTTTCAAAAATAGATTCAAGAATTCTCGGGCTCTTCATAAGTCTGTCCAGTTTTGGCAGGTTAACCAAAGCAGGTTTTGATCCAGATCTAGCTTTTCTGCTTTCATGCAGTATATGAAGAAAAAACTACAGTCATATCATCCTTAAAAGGACCTTATGACTGTATACATGATTCCTAATACCCATTTGACCATTTTCTCTAATTTGTGAAATGGAAGCCAGCTCAAGCCTAAAAAGATTTGAAGTGTAATTATCCATATATTCATCTTATGATCTTTTTCACCATCTTCAGGTATTTCTGATGGGTGATTTCAAGCCAAAAACAACCTGCGAAACACAGAAACTGACACTTCTTTCATCCATCCCATCTTCATCTGGTTAAACGTTTGGACTCTGGTAGTTTTATAGACCTTTTCCTCCCTTTTATAGCATCTTGGTGGCACCGAGTCCTAAAATGATATCAGGCTCCTCCTCAGCGATGCCTGATTTACAGGGTGAACTTGGCAGTGGAAGAAGATATTTCAGGAGCTTGCTGGCCGATTGGTCTGAGGATCCTGTATTTCCATAAACAGGAGCTCCATATCCATATCCAAGACCTCATATATATACCCCAGAGATGATTTCTTCCCACTGCTTCTGGCCACTGCTGTCCTCCTCCTCGACTCTCTGTTTCGCCGTAGGTGAGACTGTTTCCCTTTCTTCATCCTCCTCTTCCTCATCCTCTCTGTATGCCTGAACAGTGTTGGTAAATGGATACAAAGCAGCTGAGTGGAGTCCATTAACTTTTTGGAGCGACTTGTTGGTAAAGTGCTCGAAGTCCTGACCGCTGGGGTTTATTAATAAGTGGAATGAAAGTAAATGTGATGGAGAAGGCTGAATGCTGCAGGATGTGATCTGAAGATGGTTTAAACAGCGCTGCACAGAGGTTTGGCTGGGTTTGGATGTGAGATTTGTTTGCTTCTGTCTTTTGCTAAATATTCAAATTCCTATATTTATGATCATTGAGTCTAATTTTTGAAGCATCTGACTGTTTTGGAAACTTTTGATTGATTCCCTGATTGCTATTGGAGTGAGCTCTCTCAGCTCTGGTCTTTGGTTGTTCAACAAGTTTAAAGGAGCATGCTGCAAAAATATTAATGTAAGCATATCACTTGGTGCAAAAATGAGTCAACAAGACCTTTCTTTTTTCTAAAATCGATGCATAGTCAGTTTTCTGTGGAACTTTCTAGAAATTCAAGTCACTTATTGATAAAGGTCATTTTTAAGCATTTGATTTGGAAAGTTTTGAAATTTGGCCTTACACTTGAATGTTTCTGTTTTTTTGGTCTGGAAAAAGAAAAGAATAATAGTTATTGTTTTTAGAGTTTGTACACTGCAAATAAATGTTAGCCATTTATTAAATCTTAAATCTGCCTGTGTGGTGAGATCTTCTTGGATGATTCCTGTTGTGTTTCAAGATTCTGACTTAATGGAATGGAAACTAAAACCTTTGAATTATTTATAGTAAAAATAACTCTTGAAATCTGATTCTGGGACTGACTTGTTTAGACAGATTTGTTTTTGCAGTGTGCGAGTATGTCCATTGACAGGCGGCTGTTGGCAGTTAACTCGCTGCCGCTGCACATTCTGCGGGAGGGTTTCTTCTCCACGAAAGGAATTGAAGTGTTAACTCCCAGAGGATATTCAGTTTTGAACACCTGTAAAGCAGCTTATTGCAGGCGTCAGCGGGGGGACATTTGAGTCCATAAGTCCAAACTTAGCTCTGTCACCACTCAGCTGCCCATCAACTGTTTTAATAGATCACATTTCATACAGAGGATGGTCTTTGATATTTAAGCACAGTGCAGACGACAACATCGTTTATTCTCCCTGGTCTCAATGAGATTCTCTCCTCTTCTGTTTTTTCCTGTTTAACAGGTTGTGAAGAAAAGAAACCGCCACCATGTCTGAGTAAGTGTTGCTTCTTGATTATTAATCAATGACTTTTAGTGGAAGAAAAAGATCTCAATTAGTTTTTATTGAATTTTTTTTATTAAAACATCTGTCACACAGTGTTAAAATGTTTTATTGTAGGTAAAATTCCTGTATTTAAATTACCAGTATCATCAGTGAAATATACTCGAACATCCGAAGTAAAAAGTACTCATTCTGAAAAGTCTTTTATCTATATTTTATCCTTTAATATAATTAGATTAATCTAGTCTAATCATACATCAGGAGAAGTTAGAAAAGAAGAGAAATGAAAGGAAAGAAGGAAGGGAAGACAGATGACAAAATGACAAAAATAGTAAGGGAGGAAGGATGAAAGTACAGAAAGACAAAAGAAGGAGAAAGAAAGATATAAAGCATGTTATAATGGGGGGGAGCCACCTCCCTTAGCATCATGAAACGTGAGAACTTAAATAAAAGAGATCATTGAACTTTTACTTTTATCTTTCATTGAATGTTTCTGTCGTTTACATTGACATTTATTAAATCAATCAAGGACTGATGTTGTTTTGTTGTTTGTTATTCTTACAGCAAGAAGATGACTTCGAGCCGCAGGCATCACCTAAAGGTACGATAAATTCTGTTTGAGATTTAATGATTGAGAGGGGATACTGATGATGAATTAGAATTAGAAATTAAAGCTGCCTATTAGCTCATGATGGTGATACGTTGTTGATATGTTGTTAATATGTTGTGAAAAAGAGGACTCCAGGATGTAGAACATATGAAGTGACATCTATAAAGTGTGAGTCAATGCGTGTCTTTGTTAAAGGGCCAGTCAGTCACTTTTAACAACCACAGATAAAAACACGTCGTTAATCATCACCAGTTTGTGATGTAAGAAGTTATTATTATTGATCATAAACAGCCAATTGATCAGTAACTGTACAGTATAGTTAACAACCAACCGCTTCATTTATGTGTTGGTGTGTGTTAAGTTTATGTTGTGTTTGTGTGTTTTGTCCGGTATTACTGTAAATTATTTTATTTATGATGTAATACTCCGATAGTTGTGATTATTGATTGTCTGTGGCAGCACAGCAGAGTTCATGACATGCCCGTACAGTGCAGTGTACAGTTGTGTTTGTTCTTGTTGTTTTGTGTCGTGTTTGTGTTTCAGTCTCCATCATCATCTTGTCCTTCACACACACACACACATTAATTTAATTTAATCTAAACTGTATCTGAGTTGAGTTTGAGCAGCATGTTGTGTTTTCATGTGTTCTCCTGATGAATCCTGTGAACACTCTTCATCTCAACAGAGATAGTTTAAAGCGCTGAGGCGCCGCCTACTGGTAGAAACGGTCTAACGCACAGAAAGCTTTTGGAATTAATTTGATCTAATGTAATTAATCTAATTGAAAGACCCTGACATTTAAAACACAGACAGGAAGCTGCCTATGCAGGAAAACTGAATGAAATTGAAAGTTATGGCCGTTGAATGAGTCTGACACAGCTGTCAGTAAGAAGTTTAACATCTTTTCTTTATTCAAACAAGAGGCTTTCTCTTAAATCTCCCCTATAAGCGTAAAAAAAAAAAAATTGAAAATTATGTCATTCTTACTTAATTATTCATCAGGGTCTTTATTCACCAAAAAATGAAATGAAAACTTGAAGGCATTGGGTAGATCTTAACTAAAAAAATGGAAACTTTGCTGTGACATGATATTTGAATTACTTTCTATCATCATGTTTTATTCATTGTCAGTGATTCAGTGTTTTACCCTCCACTGGCTCAGGGTCATATCGATGTTCTTTGTGATGTTGTTATGTTCTAACTTGACTTGAATTAAATGGAGGAAATATTGCTTCTCTTTTCATCAACACAAAAGCAGCAGGTGAACTCTGACCTAAGGACAAAGGGAATACCTCAGTGACCAAAATAAGATTAAGGACATGATTTTAAATATTATAAAACAGTGACTTTGCTAAAGAAAAAATCTTTACTGTAATAAAATGTTCAAAAAGTCTCTCAAAAAGTTGCAGAAAACCCCACATAGAAATATAAACCATGTTTTTGGGAGGAAATTATACATATGATACATCTTCACACATGGAATTACATTTAAAAAAACAAGCGTTCCTTCCATCACCATTAACACAAGCTGTTTTCTTCTTTTATTGATTGTTAACTCTGTCTCAATCTGTCCTGCAGAGTTTGATGCTGCAGATTGCGGCAAACTGGATTGAGCAGGAGAAAAAAGACCTTGTTGTCGCCAAGGAGACCTACATGAATGAGAATTGTCCAAAACCCTCTCTGAGCGGAGACCAAGCCACCCTCATGGTGAGAGATGCTATAGCTTCAATCAAAAGTTTCATTTCTACATCAAAAATCACATTAGTTGTTGACGCAGTTTTACTTTATGTTGATGATGTCAAATTTTATTTGACCATGACCATGCTAGCAGCTTTATGAGCAATGCTTTGAGCTAAATGCTAATGTAGGCATGTTTACATGCTCACAAAGGATAACGCTAACAGGCTGATGTTCAGCAGGTAAAATGTTGACAATTGTGTTAGCATGCTAACATTGATAGTACAGCTGATGATGATGGGGAAAAAAATTGCAGATATTTGGGCATAAAATACAATATTGGATAAATTATTTTGGCCTGATGATGGTGCTAGACTAAATTTAAGGGTTTATCAAAGTTATTGAAGTTCATCTATCGTTGTCTGAACCGAATTGCATGGCCATCAAAGCTATACTTTAGAGATATTTCAGTCAGAATCATAAATGTGAATGTCATGGTTGTACTAGAGGAAAAGTCAGAGGACCAAAGTCAATAAGATCCATCCTCTGGGAACCATCAATCCCTTTACAGAATTTCATAGCAGTCCATTCACTAGCTGAGAGATATTCAGTCTGGAGCTGAATGGTGGACTAACAGACCAACACTGCCATCCTCAGAGCATCTCTTTGAAGTATGATATTGGTCAGTGAATGGTCTTGATCAATAAGTAAACATCATACATCTGTGTCTCTAGGAAACCTGCAAAAAGCTGCATGCTCTCATCGACAAAGTGGATGAAGAAAGGTACGACATGGAGGCCAAAGTGGTCAAGGCGGACAAAGAGGTACGCTTCAGATTTATTGTCATTTCAGCTTTATCATTTGGTCCTACATTGTGCTCATGCTGATTGCTTGATACTAGCAATTCATACCTGGTGTCATTTTGGTGACTTTTAATCAACAGTGGTAGTGGTTATTAAGTTTGTCTTGTTTAAGTAATTTTTTCCAAGGTAACACAGTCATAAATATATAAATGCATCACACAAAGAAGGGATTGGTTCTGTATTTTTCTTACTGTCAACAAATCTAATGTAGAGACCAAAATAACTACTATGACTTCATGTCTGTAATTCGTAGCTCCAAGCCCATTGGTTCCTACTGAAGATGAAAATGTTTAAAACAGCTCACAGATATATTTATATATAATTCAGTTTCACCAGCTGTTCACTGTAGTTTTTATTTAACAAACAGGAGGAAATGATGAATTTGTTGGGGGCTGTTTTCAGGAGTGGATTAATCATAAGCTTGATGGTGCCAGTAGCCAGCTATGCTAGCTGAGTGGCTAACTTCACTATGCCGAGGTGATTATCAAAATGAGCAAAAACACTAAATACAAAACAAACCGTAGCAGTACGTGCAAAACCAACTGTGAGAAGTGAAGTGACTAACTCAAGGATGAATAGAAAGTGTATGTTTACTGTGGGGTTGACAAGAAGTAAAGGGATGTGCAGTTCGTAAAGCTGAAACATATCACACTACATTGTGGCAGCAGGACAAAATGAAAAGTGTTGGTTCATTGTAGACAAAAATGGAGTGCTGTGGCACAAAGGAAGAAGAAGAATCAGGCTTTGATATGGACACTTGTTAGAATGAATTAATTGTTGGTTTGAGTCTGAACATGAGATTTCATCAGATTCACCCTTTAAACTAACGTGCTTTGTCACTGTTGGCTGGATTTCACCTTTAAACTGCTTGGTTGCTCTTAGATCGATGACCTGAAGATCAAAGTGATCGACCTGGCCGGAGTGAAGAAACCCGCTCTGAAGAAAGTGCGTATGTCTGCTGACGCCATGCTGAAAGCTCTTCTTGGCTCCAAACATACAGTCAACCTGGACCTGAGGGCCAACCTGAAGCAGGTCAAGAAGGAGGTCAAAGAGGAGGTGAGTCTTTAAAAGAGGGCAGTCAGACAGAATGGAAACAGATCAATGCACCATTGACACTTTTTGACTGAACTGTTTGTGTCTTGCAGCCTGCAGAGGCAGTCGGTGACTGGCGTAAGAATATTGAGGACAAAGCTGACAGGAAGAAGATGTTCGAGACTTCTTAAAGAATTTAACCGCTCATGTAGCTGCTCTGGGCTGTTAGCACTTTTTATGGAATTTATGGAATTTTTCATTGACTTGAAATACCTTTTGTTTCATTAAATCTGTCAGTGTCAGCTTGGCCTGTTATTGTACATTTGTATACCAAGTGGTTGAGTCGAGTAATAACTCCTTAATTCCAATCTAACATCAGACTTTTATTCTGTAGTGTTACTTCCTGTCACTTTCTGTGCTGATATTCACTTTTGACAACTTCCTGCTCTTAGTGTTTTTGTAATAAATGTGTTTTCTTTCCTACATCCGCTGTCATGAGGTATTCTGTCTTCGACTTAGTGACGCACAACACTGCAGACGAAGCACACGACACACCGTGATCAAGTTGAAATGATCACAAGAAACAAAAGTTCACAAGATCGACGTTTAGTTTGTTTTTCTGCTTGTTTTTGTTTGACGTTAAAGAAAAACCTGCCCGGAAACAGAACTAAAGCTTTTTTTAAGTTCATCAAAACGAGTTCAGAGACACTAACTACAAGTGAAAGTTAATATTTTCTGAAACAAAATTCTTTTTTTTTTTTTATTAAAATGCAAGTCAAATTTACTACTACAAACTGTTTTAGCAGAAGTGTCACTGAACTTTGTGATAAAGAGTTCTGTTTGAAGGTGGTGTCAGACTTTAACGAGGTTGTGTTGTGCTCTTTGTAGTGCTGTGCATGTCAGTGAAGGACAAGACACAATATCCATGTTATACATAATATTTTTATTATATAGTTTAGTGTTCAGGGAGCTGTGAAAAGTGAATGTTGACTGGTCTTTGTGTAATCCTTGCTTAATAGATTCAGAGAAACATGTTTTTACTGCTAAATTCAAATGACAAAACAAAACAGTATATCCAAAATGTTTGTCCAAAAGTTCATTTACTAGCTTTACCAGAGCTTTCAACCCTGTCCTACCTCCTCTTCAGACCAAAATTTCATGTACATCATATTACTATTATTATTATCTATATATCTTATATTGTATAATATACATATATTGATTTGTCTATATTCTCACTCAAAGTTTCAAACTTTTCAAAGGACAGAAAATCACTGACTTGTATACAAGTATAGACGAAATGTGTCTGTTAACACCTTAAGTCCCCTCATTTAGCATTACACATTTAATAATTGTCAAAATAATTAGTTATTAAAGTTATTATAGTATGTATTTATAGTAATTTTTAATTATTATGTAACAATTATCTTACATTTAATAATTGCTTTATAATACACTATAATGCGTTTACACAGCCTCCACTTATGGGTGTCCACAGGAGGAGTTATAGTTGTTGACAACAATTATATATGCTAACAAGTACATTATAGTGTGTTATAAAGCATTGATTACATGCATGTATACTGCTAAAAAGGAGGACTTAAAAGTATCACCCCTGCATTGCCCACATGGTGTCAGCAGAGGACTTCCTTACTGTCTTCTCACTGTTCAGTATCTGCAAACATCTCAGGCAGCATGATGTTAATGTTGGACAGAAGAAGGTAGAAGCCAGCCAGTACAGTCAAATTCTTTAAATCACAACATGGACAGATCGCTGCAGTACAGTACCTTACTACAGTTTTATGTTGTCAGAGAGTTTGTTCGTATTCACTGAGGTGTTTTTAAATCCTTTTTTTAGTCAGTCAGTATGATTACTGGTTATTAATAATTCATGACTATAGTTTCTTACTGAATGACTTTATATTATTTAAAAAGAAGCCATTTCTATGTCTAGTTTTACTAAAAGGTGTCTGTACCTTGTATCTCCCTTGATAAAAACTTGATTGTTTCCCAATCGATCAATTATTGATCAGAGATGGACACTGCTAAGTCAAACACAGGTGAGCAATGTTTTTTAGTCACTAAAAGTCAAGTTGTTTTGTCTTTGTATTAACTGTTCTTCTGTCCCTGTTGTGTTTTCAGTTGCTGTGTCTGAATCCACCTTGAATATGAGGTATGTCTCTCATAATAAGAAGTTTTTATCTTTATGACATTCTGTGTTGTCAAGAGTGTGTGAATGCAATTTTGCTATTATACTGAGTTTTCACATTTTTTAAAGTTTATATTTGGATTAATGCCACATTTATGTCAAGTAGTGCAGTTATCTGTTTTTGACTTGTGCCTCAGGATCTGGGTTTTAGGCACAACTAGAAAACTCAAATTATTCTGAGAGTTGCAATATGTCCTACTTGATGCCTGGAAAAGAGACATGGATGTCACATCACTGATTTAATCAATACAATGTAATGTATTAACGTATAATGTAATATTCACCATGCACTGTATTTTTTTTATCTTGAGTTGTTCAATTACATGAATACTTTTTCTCTATCTATTATTTCTAATCTATCTCTAACAATAATTTAACATCAATTTAATCATTAAAATCCAAATAGCTGTGTTAAGATTCTCCAAGTTAGAGAAGCTGGATGAACAGAAGCTAGCTACACTTGGTTATGATTTTATAGGACCATTAACATCTTTGTTAGATTCTTTCTAACTGCTTGTAAGTTTTGTATAACATGTGTTTTTTAAACAGCAACAAATTAATCAACATAATTGCAAATGTGCTATTGTTAGCCAAAAGGCTAATTTTCAACTGCCTGCTCAGCATTTAAAACAACAATAAAACAAATATAAAATCAGATGAACATTGGTAAAACATGAAGCCGCTAAACAGGATTCAAATCTAAAATGAGTGAAGCAACACAGGCAAAGTAGGCCATTTACAGAGCAAAGAGTTAAAATATTTTTAACTTTTTTTTTTTTTATAAATTTTTATTTATATAGTGCCAATCATAACAGAAGTTATCTCATGACACTTTTCAAATAGAGCGGATACAGTCTATACTGCAGAGACCTGAGAATTCTCACCATGAGCAAGCACAGGGAAAGACTTCCCTTAACAGGCAGAAATCATGAGCAGGAGCAAGCTGATTAGTGGGTGGCTATGCAAAGGAGTAACATGAACCCTATACCGCATGTATTTAACGAAAGATATTCTAAACTGGAAAGCTCTCTGTGAAGGTTTATCTGGCCAAAAGGTAGTTTAGCTATCTTAACCAGGACATTATTAAGTTCACTTCTTATATTTTTCTTGACTCTTCACGTTGTACTACTGAGGAGTGCTGAGGTATCAGTAATGAAGGATTTACGAGGCAAGTGGTCAAAGAGTGAATATATTTCAGGCACTCCCCCGGATTCTTGGTGACTTCCTCATGGCCATAAAGAGGCACATTCAAACTCTTGTCAAAGCCCATATATACCCCCACAGATTTTGCTTTTTAGTCTGTGACTCCCTCACTGTCTTGTCAGTCTCTGCCGTCCTCCTCAGCGTCACTTTGTGGGTGAGAAACTCTTTTACTCTGTGGGTTTTGTTGTTAAAGTTAAGGTGATGCTCAGTGGGAAAATACATTTTAACTACTACTACTATTTTGACCAGAATGGTTGGTCTTACATCACCTCATGTTTTTCATTTTCATTCAAGTAATAATCATGTATTGACAAAAGTGATGTCGTGAGGAATATTTTTCAGTTTACAAAAACGGAAAAAAAAAGAAAAGGACTGTGGGATTTTTAAAAGGAATTGAAGAAGAAATGAGCTTGGACTTTTAAGTTATACTTCTAAATAAAAAAAAAAAAAAAAAAAACTTTCTAAACCAGATGCTCACCAGTCTTTGCATAAAATACTCACATGCCTGGATCTCTGAGTCAGGCCACTTTTGTAACCTCCTAAAGATGTTGTGGGTGATACTATAGTCAGGGAACAGTATCAAACTTGAAATGATCTCATTTTGCATTTCTAGATTCATTAAGCCACTTTGAAAAAATCAAAAGTGAAAGTGCCACTTTAAAGTCTTTTGAAATATTAAATGTTTTGTGAATTCAATCTAAAAATGTTCAGGTGTTGTACAAAAGTGAGTCACATAAAATTATAAATATTAATGGAGTATTGATTTATATGCAGGGTTTTAGTTGATTTTCTTACATAACTGAAATCTGGCACTTTTATTTTCCTAACTTCTACTGTCGGATGATGCTACTGCTCATAAAGAAATCATCATAAAAGTCATAAATCTTTGACCCTGGGCCAAGATTAGCATTGACCTGATTGGCTCAGGTCCTCAGTCAATAACATGGGTACTGACATTTCTATTTATAAAACAGACAAATTACCTTGGGGCAGCATTTAGCTCAGTTAGTAGAGCCGCCCCATGTGCGAAGGCTCAGTCTTTGCTGCTGGTTTGAATCTGACCTGTGGCTCTTTCCCGCATGTCATTCCCTGTCTCTCTTTCCCTGCATTCCTGTCACTCTTCAGCTGTCTCTGTCAAAATAAAAGCTTGAAAAGGCCAAAAAAAAAGAAGAGGAAATTACCAAATACACACAAGTCCTCTGGCACCTGCAGAAAGAAAAGTGTCAGGAACCGTTCATTCAAATATGTTCAAATGTATTTTCGTGTGTGACAGGAAGAAAACAAGTCAATATTTATACAATTCATCCGCTAAAGTGACTGTAGCACATTTAAAGTCTTATTTAATACTGTATTTTATTCAGAGTTCTTGTACATTTGTTATCTTAATAGACAGTAAACATGAATGCATTTGAGAAGCTTGAATTGAAGATTTTTGGAGAAAACATGAGTTCATAACTCACTAAGTGATTTATGGAAATCAATATTGTTTTGGTATCGCAGGCTGAATGATTTCATGTTTGTCTTCTTCTGATTATTTACAGTCTGAAACTAAAAAGAAGCCAAGATGTCTGAGTAAGTATGAGAGTACTCTGCATGAGATATTGAACCCTATAAAGGAAGAAACATGTCGTTATTAATATCATGTATTCATTAATTAAAGGGGAAAGAAGATGACATCGAGCCGCAGGCATCATCTCAAGGTAAAATCTAACACACTACAACATGACTTTAATGGTATTATAATGTAATGCTGAATGTAAAAATGGACTATCATTTGCTAATGTGATAGGATCAGTCAACAGTCAGCCCTGTGGAGTGACTGTCACTGAGTTTTTACAAAAACAAGAAACATTTTAGTTTCACTGGAATGACTTCAGAGTCTGTGTTCTTGTCCTGCAGAGTTTGATCCTCCAGATCGCTGCTAACTGGCTTGAGAAGGAAGCTTCCGAAATCGCAGCTGCCAAAGAAGCTTACATGGCCGAAAACTGCCCCCCTCCTGACCTGAGCGGAGACCAGGCTGCTCTGATGGTAACAACACACAAACAAACCTTTGAGTGCTGAAGAGAAGAGGAACAGAGGCTGTGAGAAGCTCATTTGGTGCTAAAAAAAAAACGTCTCCCCTTTCATATTAACAGGAAATCTGCAAAAAACTGCACCAGGCCCTCGACAAGATCGATGAGGACAGATACGACTCAGAGGCCAAAGTTGTAAAGACAGACAAAGAGGTAGAGTTTCATATAGATGCTTTAATGTGAAGAGTATATATAGTGCTTGTGTTAGATTAAAGAGTAATTAAACTTAGACGGATGGATGTAGCTCTTGAATTAGTGTCTTGGACATCCGACTTGACACAGATGCCATAAAAATACCAGAGAACTGTTTCTATAAGCAGGAAGGAAATTACCTGATGACAGAAAGGTCAGTAAACACCGCTCCAGCTCTGTTTAACACTTTGTAATCTGGCTCAGGCTGATGATATGAGCCTGCCATTAGTCACATCTCGTACACAGCATTCTTCCCTCCCTCCGCTACCTGCATGCTACCTGCACTACTCCAAAACAACATCAGCCTTTGGGCCACGTTACCTTAAACCCTAACCTGGTCACTAATGGAACAAATGTAATGAAGCTTATTTATTTTTTTATTTTGTGAGAATTTAGTCATTTTAATGTCAGGACTTGACTCTAACAGATATACTATTGGACTTTGCTCCGCCCAAGATTATTGTGGTTGGTTTAGAGGTCAGGGGCCATTTTATTAACAAACAGTAATAATATCAAATATCATAATAAAATGAATAAACGTTGGGACTGTTGATGTGGTAGGATATGCAAGACTAAACACTTCCCAGTTTACCAGTTTATTACAGGAAACAGCATTTTCTAAAGTTAGGCTTCTTACTGGTTCGTGTTCCCTTGAGTTTTTATGACTTTAATCTTTGAGCCTCTGTGTTTGTAGATCGAGGAGCTGAAGCTGAAGGTGGTTGAGCTGGCTGGAGTGAAGAAACCCGCCCTGAAGAAAGTACGCATGTCTGCTGACACCATGCTGCAGGCTCTGCTGGGAGGAAAACACAAGGTGACCATGGACCTGAGAGCCAACCTGAAGCAGGTCAAGAAGGAGAGCAAAGAGGAGGTGAGTCACTGTTTCAGATTCATTTTAGACATCATTCACTGTCCCGCACATGAGCTGCATCACTGTGCTGAATGTCTTTGTCCATCAGGCTGCCGATGGCGTCGGCGACTGGCGTAAGAACATTGAGGACAAAGCTGACAGGAAGAAGATGTTCGAGACTTCCTAAAGACTTTCACTTCATCTGTTACATCTGACCGTTTTCATGGAATTGGAAAAACTCGTGCAATTAAATCTTTTTTTTTGGAATAAGGCAACGCTGTCGTACTGCAGTTTTTTCCAGATTACCTTTCAAACTTCAGGCGTAAAAGGGTCATTTTTTTTAGTTTTTCGTTTCGGTTTTTCGTCACTCATCTAAAATAACTCTATGTTCCTGTACTTCTGCTTGGTGTTGCTCTGAATCTGAGATGTCTTTTCTCACTTTAACTTAAACTAAGTCACTTTAACTTAAACTAATGACAAATGTAGATTTCTCCTCTAGTTAATTGAGCATGAGGTCGCAATGAACCACCAGATGTCAGCAGAGAGCCTTCCTGCTGGATCTTCCTGCACATCGTCTCTCTTTAGTCTCAGTCAAACACAGCTACTTGCCAAATATTTTCATCAGATCGTACTTCTTCTCCATCACAAACAATTCTGCATCATCATGAAGTCCTACGAATGGTGAGTAACCTTATTTTGCTCTTTTCATATTTTTAACTAACTAGGGGCAGACACTACAGGAGAACAGGGTCAAAATCCACTAATAGATATCACCAAGAAACTTCATACTGCCCTGCTGATGACTTACATTATGACAATCACTTTTTGTATTATTATTAAGTTTCTGTTTAAATATGCAAATGAATCATTATCTAAGGCAAACTGACGTGAAATGAATTTAAATAGATAAAACATGACACATGACATTTAAGAAATCATTTCACCAATTCTGAAATTTACAAATGTATAAATGTGTAACACCTGATGAAGCTTTGCTGCTTAACAATTAACATCTGTACCAAAACAGATGTGTTAAATATCTTAGTTTATTTTAGACTAAATCATTTGTTCATTGAATTAAATGGAATGAAGAAAGCGAGTGAAATCAGTCAGTTGAAACAACAATTCTCACTTTATCATGTTAGTCTGTGTTTACATCAGGTCAGTTTCATTCAACAATGACAAAACAAAAAGTTACACCAACCTGACTAACAAGTCAAATATCATTATGGAATATGACTGAATTTTAAGGACAAGTCAGACATCTTCTATAATATTTAGTGTTTATCTATTCTCATGTGATTTTTACAGTTATTGAGATTCATTCAGTGAAGCTTCTTTTACATTTGTGGCTCTAAAGTTTGAAGCTGAACAAGTTATTTCCAAACATTCTAAAATCACTTCCTTCGAGAAACCTCATTTATGTTTTTTTGTACTTTTGTGATTCCAATGTTGAAGCTTAATTCTAAATTAAACAATTTTATTTAGTGTGTAAACTGTAATTAAAGTCATATTAGTGTTGCATCACCTGATTTAAATCATTTTCATTTTTGATCATTCATATATTTTGTCTTAGTTTCTGTATGAAGCTCCCAAAATCCATTGTCTATTTTACAATATTAACACGATGATATGTACGTTAAGCAGTTATTGTTTGTTCTGAAATAATAAATCCCTTCTTCCTGCACTTCCTCTGGGTGTTGATATGAAGCTTCAGCAGGCTGAATCAGAAACTTTCAGATTAAAATCTTGTACCTTTGGAACATATTCACATGATTTGTCTTCACTCTGCTGCTGAAGCTTCACATTAACTCGAGCTGAACTTTTAAATGACCTGCTGTGCGTGTGACAACTTCACACGCTGTTCTCGCCACTGTCCCGTTAAACTGTTGGTATAAAGGAAACTCAATCTGTGAGCATTAATCGTGTCACCACACTGTCCGTCTGTTGTGTAACAATTGCTTCATCCTTTCACTCGCCTCTGTGGGGGGGAACCTGATAGTGTCCCTTCAGCCTTAGCTTCAGGGAGGCAACTTCCTGTGGCAGAAATTTATGAGGTTCCTCGGATAGTTGTGGTGGTATTTCTGGAGCCTGCCGGCCCATTGGTCTGAGGTGGCTCTGCTACCATAAAGAGGGCTGACATTACTGCTGAGCGAGCACTTCACACCCTATATACCCTGTTTAATCTTTACTGTTTAGGACTTGGCAAGTGTCTACCCCCCTTCTTCGTCTTCCTCCTCCTCGTCACGTTCAGTAGGTAAGAGTCTCTGCGGCTCGGCTACGTTCACTCTGTTAGGAAACAATACAGAGACTCCCGCTGAGGTCTGGTCTGCAGGTGGAGGTGGGTCTATCTGTTTTTCAAAGGTGCTGCTGCTGCAGGTGTGACCTTTGACCTCTGAGGCTGTGTTGAGATGTTTGGCGGTAGAATCAGAGAGAAGGAGCTGTTATGCAGCAGCTCAGACTGATTGGACGTATTGAAGGACACTGTAGGACACTGAGCTGAATGGTGAAGCAACTCGGGGACATTCAGGTTAAAGCGAAGCTGAAGAGAATTCGTCATTTTGTTGTTTTATTTTGATCCAGGTCGTTGTTAAATGTAAAACCGCCCACCACGGACTGATGGTTCTTGGATTGAGACTTGAATCTTGCATGGTGTTGGTTGGTAAATCTTTACATGTTTGTATTTTCTAATAGTTTTCTGCCAAAACCTATGGAATTTGGGACAAATTAAACAAATATTTTATTTAAATATGTAAATAATGAATATTCATTGATTAATTTGCTGTGGAGCAACTAAAAGACTCACTAATTGTTTGTAATTAATTAGAACTAATTGAAGACTGTATTTTCTCTATATACAGCACTACTACAGAATTCTGTAAAAAGTCTTTGTGAATTTAATGTATATTAATATATAATAATCTTTCTATTTGGATGTAGTTGGATGCATTGTTGTGGCTCACTTTGACTGGAGTGGTTAAAAATATAAAAATCTGAAGATCTGAGTTACATCCTAGTGTAAAAGTCCACAGTTGATTTAAACGGAGAATCTGAACGTATACTAGATCTCTGTCTATCTATCTATACTATACTTGCACAAAAATATATGTTTTTTTATGTCTGGATCTGTGATTTATAGTTTTTGAATGTTTTCATTTTTATGGGAATCATTTCTTGACACACCTCAGTGTCAACCGGTGGTTTGCGTGCTTGCAGGATGTTGGCATTGGCGTTTATGGCTCTCACTGCGTGCTTCGCGCCACATTTGGTTCCTCTGCTGGTGACATTTCGTGCTCAGATCACTGACTCACTGTAAGAAGTTGAATTCCAGGCAGAATATCTTGAGAGGGGGCAACTGTTCAGCTCAAGGACCCGGCATCTGACCCCACCCATCCAAAATTAGCTGGTTTGTGATCGCTGGCAGACGGTTTTCCATCATAGTAAACCGTGTCGTGTTTCGCGCTGGAGGTCAATGGGTCATTGATCGATAACAGGGAGGCAACAAGAGCTGTTCAGCTCAGTTGTGGAAGGAGTCAGTGTGCTTTATGTAACCTGATTAACTGATGAGTGTTTTCTGTCTCTGAACAGGGTGTGAAGATCACAAACCGCCAAAATGTCTGAGTGAGTACACACCTTCTTCTTCTTCTTCTTCTTCTTCTTCTTCTTCTTCTTCTTCTTCTTAGCCATTGGGGAAACATTTTATTTAGTTACAGGTCTATAAATTCCTGATAATCTCCAAGGAAGTTTTGGATTTAAACACCAGATAGTGTGTCATAATATGACACATAATATGCATTCAAGTGATGAGCAGCCTTTTGTAGCGCTGTAGTCAGTTTGTTTTTTGACTTTATAAGCAGTTGTTAGTAGAAAAGTCTGTTATACTTGAACTGTATTTGTTAAATATGTTGAATTGTGTGATGCCATCTGGAGTTTCTATTTAATTAGAATTAACTGGTTGGATGTGTACTAACTGAACAGCGCCCATATTTAATAATTAGGTCTAAATTAGTAATGTTAGCAAACTGTTCTCTCTATCAACCTGTGATTTCCTGTAAAATAATGTGTTATCAGACTTTAATTAGACTGAGCTGTGCTTTCAGCTGTAGTTTGTCATTTATTTCTAAATATACAATTAATCAGATGAAGTCCTGGAGTTTTCATTTTTGGGTCAGATGTTTTCATAGTACACCATTTTCACATTTATAAACTTGGAGGGTATAATTTAATGACATTAATGTCATTAGAAATCATCAGAAACTAAAAAACTGGAAAAACAAACAATCAATCTATACATTTTTCAGAAGTACATAGGGTGGAAAGCATCAGAGATCTAGGCTAGGCCTACATGATATACTAACCATGTTACGAAGCTTAGAATAGAGAGTAGAGTCTAATAATTGTTGAGATGCTTCACTTAAACATCTACAAAGCTTCTGGGGTCTGAAATGTGTCTAAAGTGATGTGAACACATGTGAAGGCACCAGATCAGTTTGAAGGTCAGCCTTCAGGTTCGGATGACAGCAGCTGTACGTGTTGCTGGTAGCATGTTACAACAGGCAGAATAGACCTCCAGTAGGCTCTCTCTAACATGGTCAATTGTTGTTTTTAAGATACGATGTATTAATTAGTTACTCAAACCAGCCAAGACATTATGTCAGTCCTGATAACGTCTGCTCTCACAGGGGAAAGAAAATGACGTCCAGCCGCAGGCATCATCTGAAGGTGAGAATAAACATTTTGTCTGCGCTTTTTAAATGTCAGTGGAGCATTATTGTTAACATTTGTATTCATATTTTATACGATCATTCTTCCTCTTCCCTGCAGAGTTTGATGCTTCAGATCGCTGCCAACTGGATGGAGCAGGAGAGGAAGGACATTGAGGCTGCAAAGGAGGCCTACATGGCCGAGAACTGCCCCGACCCTGACCTCAGTGGAGACCAGGCCGCCCTCATGGTGAGACAATGATGCTCAACATTTAACATTATTTCACATTTGTCTTTATGGTGGAACAGATTTTAGAAAATCATGTGACACTGAAAGTGTCCTGTAGTGTTAGCGTTGGTGTAGTTCTTATGAGCTCAACTGATCAAAGTCATTTGGCATGATTTAAGATTTAGATTGTATCAGTGGTTGGAGAAGTTTACTTAAAGGATCACTGTAAGATTTTGTGACATCTAGTGGCTACAGATTGCAACCAACTCGTGTCACTCTGTAATGGAGTATTACAATGTGGTAGTTCTATTTTTACTTAAAGGTCCAGTGTGTCAGATAGGGGGGGCTCTATTTACAAAATATGGCAGAAAATGAATTATGTTTTTTTCAGCAATTACAACACTAGACACCGCTAAATCTTACACACTGAATCTTCGGATACATTTTGAAGCTAATATTTTTTGTCTTTTTACTTTAAATGCAGGACTTTGACTTGTGAGCATTTTCTTGATTATTTTACTTTACCTTTTATCCTCTTAAGGTTCTTAGATAATATTTGTCTGGATTTAACCTTTAGATTTCTACTCTCATCTGCAGGTTTCTGCCTCAAATTTGAAAAACATTTCAGCACAAAATACACTTTAATTTGCAATCAAACATAAATGTTATTCTTATTTGGACCTGCACATTTCTAATTATTTTATGTTATAGTTGCAGTTAAGGGAACAATATAGAACATCTATTGTAATTCACATCTAGTGTTGTGTGTTGTGACTTGTCAGGACTTCTTGTCAGGAATTATATTGACTAAAGAAGTCCTGATCAGTTTGATGGTCCCATCAGCAGCGCTCAGTTTAGATTTGTTCAAAATTAAATCACAGCATGATGTCAACATGTTAACAAGCAGTTTGTTTTGTGTGTCGACAGGAAATCTGCAAGAAGCTCCATGCCGCCATCGACAAGATTGACGACGCAAGGTACGACGCTGAGGCCAAGGTCCAGAAGGCCGACAAAGAGGTGAGCGACAGAATGACCTGACACGATGTCCTCAGGTGAGATGCTAGATAAAGTGTCGAGTCTTTAAATCCTGCTTTTCAGCCAATGTGCAAAAATACCTCTAATTCAAGACTTTCCTTGAATTTTGACGTCTTTATTTACACGAGGAGAGCAGCGTTTTTTGTCTGTTGCGAACGGGGAAAGATGATTGTTAATGATTATGATTCTAAGAAATCAAAATATTCTCAGCTGTTAAATTATCAATCAGATCATGATAATGTCACCCACATTTCTGTTCAAAGGGACTTACCTGTCCCACTGTGAAACAGGTGTTCATGTGTAATAATAATTTCTCGCCTTGTTTGATCGGTCGCCTCTCAGCAGATTCTTCAAAAGTATTTGAGGAGATTGAATGACGACTGAATATTTTAGCCTGGGCCTGTTGCCAAGGAGGTTTATTACTGCTGTTTTTATTGTCGTTACATTACTCCTCATATCTCACGGCTGTGGTAGTCACACCAGGTGCAGATTATATGTTCATGTATGTATATGTCTAATCAGGTTTGGTAGGCTGTAATCTCTTCATATGCAGAACTTTTATCTGCATATGAAAGCAGAATGTGTAGGCAAGAAACCAGGATTTTGGCATCGGAAACATTCTTGTTTCTATTTGTACATTCCACAACATGTGGACTGACTTGGTATCGTTTGTCTGCCTCCAGATTGAGGATCTGAAGCTGAAGGTGGTCGATCTGGCTGGAGTGAAGAAACCCGCCCTGAAGAAAGTACGTATGTCCGCTGACGCCATGCTGCAGGCTCTGCTGGGAGGAAAACACAAGGTGACCATGGACCTGAGAGCCAACCTGAAGCAGGTCAAGAAGGAGGTCAAAGAGGAGGTGAGGAAGGAGTCCAAACACATCACAGATATTTCAATAGAAGCTTGAAATGAGTTTTTAATGCAGATGTCACGTTTTTCACCATGAGATTTGTCATGTGTTAGGTGTCATGCTCAAATCATCCAGCTTGATTGGAAACCCGACAGAAAGGTTTTTGTGTTAATGAGTTCATGTTGCTGTTGTCTACAGTCGACAGAGGCAGTGGGTGACTGGCGTAAAAACATTGAGGATAAGGCTGACAGGAAGAAGATGTTTGAGACTTCCTAAATCCTTTCTGAAGTGGCGAGGACGACAGCAGGGGGGATGTTTCCGCCGAGGTCTGAGTGACTGAATGTGTCTCTGTGTTCCAGCAGGACACACAGGGACAAGAGTTTAGACACTTTTTTTGTTGTTTTGTTGGTTGTCTTGGTGATACCGTCGCCACCATAAGAGACTGAACTCAGACAAAGTAACGTCACCATGTACACAATTCAAACGTCAAACATTTAAAATGTACAGGTTTGCATTAGAAATAAATGTTTTGAAATAAGGACTAATTTGTTTGTTACATTTATCTACATATTAAACATTTTCCCTCACATCAAACTGACACTTAAATAGTAAATTACACATTGAGATATTTTAGATAAAATAAACTTTAAATTCTTTTAATTGTTCTTGGAAATCTCAGAGTTTTCTTCGGTATTGATTAATCTTATGAAGCGACTTTTATCCTGCCATATATGATCTTTAAAGTCTGAAGCAAGATGGGAAGATGGATATCAACTTCATGCTTCACATAGCGTAAAGACTTCAGAAACTTCAGACTTCAGTCGAAGTTCAGAAATATCCTGCAACAGTGTGTGATTTTAGTTGGAACTAATTTTTGGGCAAATTATCTGTCTTAACGGTCTTTGTGCTAATCTAAGCTAATTACTTCCCACCTACCTCAACTCCATACTTCATGCAAAGTCATGTGATTCACATATTTATCTTTGTCTCACTCTATATTTCCCAAAAGTGTTAAACTATTTTTTTTAAAGAGAAAATGAGGACAGGCTCTGCATAGGAATCTGAAAAAGCGATTTGATTCCAGAGAATTATTAAAACGATTGATTTGTTTGTATATTTAACGTCATAGATGGAGCCTCCATTAACCTGTTTAGTTAGTTTTCAAACATATAAACAGTCTGCCATCAAACATTTCCATTTAACGGTAAGCGAGATGAGATTGATGAGATTGCTTCAGAAAACAACATTAAAGCTAATCAAGACACTTTTGGGGGGGGGGGGGGTCAGATATTTGAGGACTTTAAAGTTTTAGTTTAGAGAACCCTGAAGGTTAAAAAGTGTCACAATGGCCTCGGTTTGTTGTTTGTGGTCTTTTATATTTAACTTTACTGCATCTTGAAGCCTTCAGATCAGCTTGAAGTCGTCTCACAGGGAGGGAGGTTTGCAGAGCGGGGCTGGCCGGGTGTATTTCAGGAGCTCGTTGGCCCATTGGTCTGCCTGGGAATCCATTTCCATAAAGAGGATCTGGGCATTTTGCTGAGGCATCGCAACCCACCATATATACCCTATTTCATTTTTCACTGTCTGTGGCTTTGGCAGTGTCTCCTTTTCTTCCACCAAGTGTGTCTTGTCCTCTTCTTCCTCCTCTCAATAGGTGAGAAAACTGTATTTTGTCTCTTTATTTTCACTCCAGCCTCTTTGAGCATCTCTGAGAGCAACATCTTTTATTTTAACAGAGGAAAAAATAGATATTCAGTGCAGCCACATAACAGCCAAGATCTTAGCCGTTCTCCACCTTTGACCCATCCTGACATCCTGAGCTCGCTTTCTACATATTTGCTGCAGACATTTGACCTTTTCCTGACATAACTAAATTTATGAGACCTGTTCTGCTGCACTGTGCTGTGTTTTACGGTCCTGAAGCTGTTTCCAGCTCAGTCTTAGAAAGTCACTCCAACTGGATAAAGTCTTAAAACTGTGACACTCAGACAGCTAAAATACCATCCTGTCATTATGTTACCTGAAGAGTTGCTGGGATGCTTTAAGAGTCTGAAGTGAGGGAAGTGTCATGATTCTATTTTATGATTCTATTACAGTTTGATTAAAACTTTTTGACTCAAATCAAATTCATTTATTTGAATCATTGAAGTGCTTAATTTTTTTGTTTTATAAAAAAATGTGAAAATGTCATTTGTTTCAAGCTCACTGGTTGTAAACTTTTAGAATGACAGCAGCTGGACAGCCTTAATGATGCTTAATAACTGTTTCATTAATATAGATATTAGGCTGATGATTTTATTCATGGTCATTTATTTTATGCATTTGCACCATAGTTTCTAAATTTGTCAGATTTGACATTGTCTTGATGAGAGAAACAGCTTTTAAAGATGATAAATCTGGATCTGTCTGACAAGTCACTGTGAACCTTAAAGAAATATTAGAGCAGATCGAAAGGCTAAAATTGGAATAGGATTTTATTGGATCATCAAAAGAGAAAGAGAAAAGATTTCACCTGATTTGGATCAACATTTTTGGAAGTTATTTAAATGTATCAACACTTTATTAAATCATAGTCCGCTGGAGAATTTTTCAAATTAACTCTTCACCCGATCTGTTCATAAACGGTTGAGATGCGACACTCGATATGGTCCGTCCCAGTTTAGTTCAGTCGACGTCGCTGCTCTTCAGCTGTGGCCTCAGATCACGTTACAGTGCAAATATTCCCGTACCATCTATCTCCATCAGAACATGCTGATCTCAGAGAACCCCACACTGATATCCTGATCTGAACGTCTATGGCGTTCAGCACAGGTCAAAAATACTCAAATGTTTCCTCCCTTTAGTGTGCTCTTCATGTGTGTTTTCATGCAGGTTGTGAACCGCAAAACTCGCCAAGATGTCCGAGTAAGTCTGAATGCCATCCTCCCTTCAAAAACATCCTTGTTTACATGCACATAACCTGATAATTATGCATTCCTTAAAAATGTGCTATTTTATTCTATATAGAGAAAGAAGAAGAAGTTTTTAAATTTGCATTATTTCTAGATAATTATTGAAAATTTGAACCAGCAAAACTGCAATGGAGAAAAAGCATAATTATCAGGGCAGCTGTGGTTTCATTCCCAGCCCTGCCAGTCAATGTGTCCTACAGCAGGATAGTGAACCCCAATGAAAGGCTGACATTAGTGTGTGAATGTGTGTGTGAGCTTAGTGCCATTGTTAAAGCTTTGGATAGGAAGTGCTATACGGCTCCTGATGAGCAGTTGGCACCTTGCATGGCCCCTGCCAGTGTGTGAATGTGTGTTTGTGAATGGGTGAAATGCTTTGAGTGGTCAGTAGATCAGACTATAAGTACATTTACTGCCGTTCATCATGAAGAAATGCATGAGTTCAAGAGTGAATCTGATATTGAAGATATTCATGTCAATGAGTACATAATGATCTGACACGACCTCGCCCCCAAACAGGAAAAAGTTGACTTCCAGCCGCAGGCATCACCTTAAGGTAAATCAGTCACTTTTCCTGTAAACTTTAGCTGTAAAACCATTAGTGTTGACTTTGGCAACACAAGTGTATAGTAAGTAAGTTACAGTTAAGTTACTCTGAAGTAGACCAGTTTGTCTCTCAGTACTGTCTGACTTCCTGTCATAGCTCTCAGCTCCAATGCCATTTGTTCCAACTGGAGACACGAATCTTGAAAATCACAAATATATAAGCACAAGTTTAAAAAAGTAATATATTTTTCAAAAAAAATAGCCTTGATACGTTCTTAAAACAGCTCACTATTCTATTTTTTTTTTAATTTTTCTATTTTTTATTCAATTTTTTTACGATTTTTTTCTAAAGAAAAGTATTACATATGATGAGGACTATTTTCAGCAGTGGATTAACACATTTAGTGTTCATCATTTCACACCATGTTTCATAATCCTTTTGTGACATTGAGTTGACTTCACAGCAACATATTTGTATATATGTGTATAGAAAACATTTCATATTTGCTCACATGAAGTTTCTTCATTTTTTTTTTCGTGCAGAGCCTGATCCTCCAGATCGCTCAGAACTGGCTCGATCAGGAGAAAAAGGAGGCCGAAGCAGCTAAGGAGGCCTACATGGCTGAGAACTGCCCTCCCCCAGAGCTGAGTGGAGACCAGAATGCCCTGATGGTGAGAGGAGACATGAGAAGATATTAGCTTTCATGCAGCACAGAGATAGTACAGAGATAGTATATAATATAGCAGTATAGTATAGAGACTGAACCAGGACATGTTTATCCTAGCTTATCACAAAATAGTGAAAACTCCAACAAAGGCTCATATTAAACCATTAAACCATCAAACCATCAGAGGCAGGTTCATAGTGGACCTTTTAGCAGTTACTGTGCAAAGCTAACAACTTTTTCACCAAGGTGGACACTACGAGGAGCATTTAAAAATGATTGAGCTTTATTCTCATTAGGGTTAGGGGGTGTGTGATAAATGGAAACTAAAAGACCTGCCTGGACGTGGCAGTGTAGCTACTGAGGCTATCTATCAAAAAGATGATTGTGCATCCCATCATTATAATTAGCGGTGTTAGCTTTGCCGTTTGTTGCAGCAACCCGTTCGTCATCATCTCATGTCCTCACATTTTTGAGGCAAAAATGTGTTTAAATGAAATGTTTAATCTCAAAATGAGCATACTTTGCTCATCTGTGGTCATTGTTTTGACACTTTTAGGGTTTGACATGTACAAAGCTACACAGGGCAAATTTAATATCATAAAATTTACTGTACTTTTCAACTTTAGTCTCAGAGCATCACAGTTCTGTACTGTCACATTTAACTGTACCTGTACCATTTCTGTAACATGAGAACTTTGTATGTTTGCATGACGATAGGAATACTGCAAGAAGCTCCATGGTCTCATTGACAAGATTGATGAGGAGAGGTACGACATTGAGGCCAAGGTGCAGAAGGCTGACAAAGAGGTAAACTGACCCCCAACAGAATCACTTCCAAAAGTTCCTTTTTAAGGACAGTAAACTAAAATAATAATAAAAAAAAACTTTCTCTTCTCATAGATTGAGGACCTGAAGATCAAGGTTGTGGACCTGAGAGGCGTGAAGAAACCTGCTCTGAAGAAAGTGCGTATGTCTGCTGACAGCATGCTGAAGGCTCTTCTTGGCACCAAACATACAGTCAACATGGAACTGAGGTCCAACCTGAAGCAGGTCAAGAAGGAGGTCAAAGAGGAGGTGAGTTTACTATATTTTTTACTGTTATCATTTAGCTAATGTTATGTCCTTACAATAAATGACATTTTCTCCCTTGTGAAAATTAATCTTAATCGACATGTAAAGAAAGGTTTGACAAATATTATATAAGCTCATGAGCGATGAGTTTGTTCGGGTTTCAAGTCAAATAAATTTATTTAACTTAAAGGTCCAGTGTGTCAGATTTCAGGGCTCTACTTACAGAATATGCCGCCACGTTAAACCAGCATGTTTCTATAGTAGCCTAGAATGAACAAATTAAACACTCTAGATAGTGTCTTTCATGTTTTTCATGTATTTGGTAGCCACCCTAGCTTCTCCTTAACAGACTTTAAAACACCTGTTTGATTTCTCTCTTCTGCAGCCAACAGAAGCTGTGGGTGACTGGCGTAAGAACATTGAGGACAAGGCTGACAGGAAGAAGATGTTCGAGAGCGCCTAAATGTATCGCTGCTGTTTGTGTTACTGTTTATATGAACTCCACGTGTCTTATATGTGTTGTTGGAACCAGATGATTGTTTTACGTTTCGGTTAAGTCTCACGGGGCCGAGCAGCAGGTTAGCATGAGAGGAGTCACTCTGCAGGAAATGTAAAGAGTTTGAGGATTTCTTTTTTTCTCTCTCTCTTTTTTTGGCACTTTGTCTCGAGGAGGGAAGAGGAGTGTGGAGAGTTTCTGCAGGTTCACACACAACACCAAGTCTTAACTCCACACCTTCAGGGAAACATTCACACAAACTGAACTCTGCTGAATAGAAACAATAAAGTCAAATGTGGAAGAAAATAAGTGTGGGTTTGTTTCTTTGTGTCTTCAGTTGCCTCATTTCTATTTATAGGACTGCAGAGTTCAGAAATAAATAAACAAATAACAGCTGTAGAATAAAATAAACTATTTAGTGATCATTTAAAGGTCTAGTGTGTCAGATTAAGGGGCTCTATTTGCAGAACATGGCAGGAATTGAAGATAACATATACATAATTTCATAGTTTCACTAGTGTATGAAGAGATGAAAAAAATGAAATGAAAATTAGAATTGTTGTTTTTCTTGCCTTAGAATGAGCCTTTCCTGTCTACAGATGGGGGTCCTCTTTCACAGAGTCCACCATGTTTCTACAGAAGCCCAGAATGGACAAACCAAACTTTGGCTCTAGATAGGACCTTTTATATTCTTCACATGTTTTGCGGGCCACTGTAGTTTCTCGTTTATATTAGGAAGGAGAAGGTGAGACGAGGGGGTTGCAATCAGCAACACGCCGCTAGATGCCACTAAATCTTGGTCAGGACACGCTGGACCTTTGACTTTCCTGTTATTTGGAACATGAAAACATATATAACTATCTCCCATTTTTCCTGTGGAAACATGAAATTGGTTCACAGCACTCAGGGTTGCTTTACATCACACTACACCAATAAATCAATATATATATATATATATGTGTGTGTGTGTGTGTGTGTGTGTGTGTGTGTGTAGTGAACTGGACAGACATATTTTAGTGACATTTAATGTGAAGGGGGATGATCCGTGATGCAAGAAGTTCCTTCCTCTAGTTCTTAAATGATTCAACTCACTGCTGATTTCAGATATGCAGCTGCTCTCCACACACACACACACACACGCACACACACACACTGACGCTCTCATACTCCTTGTATGGTGCTCTGAGCTCTGCCTCTGGCCTGCTGGGGGCCCGAGGCTCCAGGGCCTCTAAAGTTTCCTCAGCAGCTAACTTTATCCTGTCGTCCTCCGGGGGAATGTGAGGAGACGCCTCAGGAGTTATATTTGGATCATGTGACTTCACCAAGACTCCCTTCAAAAGAAACAGTGTTTTCTCTCGTCACCAGTCTGCTGGGCTCATTCGTAGGGTTAGTTAAAATTAAGCCTGTAATTTAGCTGCATTTCCCATCTCATCTATATCTGGCATTTCTTATGTAAGTACACAAAAATATGATAAACACAAGAAAGAAAGACAATTAGTTCCATTTAGTGCAGCAGAGACTTTCCAGTGAGCCAGCATGCACCACAGCAGCACCCTGACTCTGTTTGACCTGAATGGAACTGAGCCTTAATCAGTGTTACTGGTAACACCTGTGTTTACCTACTATTTCATGTCAAAATGGCTGCTGTGAAGAAGGTCTGAACTGTGGTTAATTCTAGTCTGTTATTTTCAAAATATGCTAAACTAATGAACATATGTTGACAAGTCTTTGTTCAAATGCTTCAAATATTATACTAGATATGATAAATGGTGATTAGATATTTAAACCACCACCAAGTCCACAGTGACATTCAACAAAGAGAAGAAAATAAATAGTGTACAATAAAAGAAAGAATTTTGATCCTTGTAAACTGTTTACAATTGTTTACATTGTTCATCTTCCATTTACAATATTTAATGTGGAAATTAAATGAAAACCTCAAAGTCCGGCTCTCAGTAACTAGTTTACTATTGTTAGCTAGTGGACACCATACTATGCATGCTCTTTAATCAAACATCAGCCCATCCCCTCTAATGTGGGATAATAAATGACGTTCTTATCTGTTGATTTCGTATCAGTTGTGGCACAAAGAAGTCTCAAACTGGGGCAGAAGCTCGACTGAGGTTGTTCTGGTGTTTTCTGATTTCATGTGGCTCTTGAAAGGTTGATTCATTCATACTTGATAGTTCAAACTCTTTAGAAAAAATGTGCACAATGCACAATGAGAGTTGTAGTTTGGCAAAAGCCAATCAATATGTAAACACCAATTTCCAGCCATGCTTGATTAAATTTAAATTTCCATTGTGTTTTTTGGCTTTTGGTAATGGCCTCATCGTGATGAGGAAGAAAAGATGAAAAAAGCACTGGACAGCGTTATATGGTTTGTTTGTTTGTTTGTTTGTTTTTTTTGGGGTTTTTTTTGGCAATTTATATAAAAATGGGCTATACCTCAAAATTAGATCACCTTGTTCCACAGACAGATACCGTAGATTCATCAGGGCCAGTTTAAAAGGCAGATCAATGGGTGGGCTAGCAGGCAGGTAAACGGGTCTAAAACAGCAAGGACCTGATGAGTTTTTGACCCGGTTGGTGTTCATTTTAATGTTTCATTAATGATGTCATGGTGCCCTGATGTGTTCTGCTTTATTTCAGCAGATGTGGGAGCAGCTGGCTAACAGCACCCACAGAGGAGCGTTTATTAACCACAGCAATAGCCTTTAAGACCGAGCTCCAGCATATTAAAAAAGATCGTAAAAATAGTAATGCTTTCACAGGTACATGTGGATGGCAGGTCACATTTGCGCATGTTAAACATATTTCAGATCTATTCTGCTGCAGAGAGCATATTTATGATTTACGACTCATGAAACTAAGAAAAGTGTCTCTTACTTTCCACTTACAGGGTTGCATTTCATATTCAAATGACAAAGAAAAGAACTAGTAAACCAATATTGTGAGTACTGAAACAACACACTGAAATGTCTGTGATGGACTGTCCTTTGTTGCTGCATAGCTTGTTAAAGTGAGTGAAAACACACAAAACTACATTTACAGATATGAACTGAAATGTACAAGGTCTGGTCATGAATGGCTGGTATAGGAAGTGAAAGAGTGAAGTGGGTCTCTTTGGAACAAGTAATTTAAAAGTTTAAAAGCCATAAAAGGACCATGAATGTCCATCAGTTATATGTTAAAAACATTGCGACTAAATGGGCGAAGGCGTTTGGTTCACTTCCAGACAGTGCTGCAGTGAAGGCCCTGGTCCTCATGAAGTCAACCAAGCTTGAGAAAATGAGAATTTCACAACATAACGTGTTACACAAAACCATTGTTTTTGACCTCGGGGGTCGTTGCCCCCTGAGAAATAGACAGATGTGTGGATGTACAATTAAGTATTAAATGTATTATTAAATAACATTGTGCTTGTTAATTAACGAGCAAAGAGCTGAATGTTTGATGACTGCAGTGTCATACACGTTATATGGTCTTGATTAGGGTGTTTTCAGTGGTCATTTACATGTAAAATGTAATTTCTTCACAACAAAGTTGTGAAAATGGTGAGTACCTAGAGATTTGGGAGCCACAGTGACTGGTAAGGAAGAAAAAAAGAAGTCCTGATTCTAATGATCATGCATGGTTTGCACCGTGCTCAGAGATTATGTCCTTTTAAGAGGCAATGCTGTTCACAAATATGAAAGACATCTTAGGATGTGACTTTCAGTTCTGCTGGGTTTCATTCTTGCTTCTTAATTAGGTACTAACTTATAGTCAGGTAACATAAACTTAAACCAACAAACTGATAACAGGATGTTATGAGATTTTTTCACAGTAAAATGGTAGAACTTAAATGACTACTGACAGAAAAAATAACATTTACTTTTCTGTTTAGTCAACATCGTCACGCAGAGTGATTTGTAATGAGCAGAACAAGAACCTCAGCTACATATGTGTCATGACTCAGAGAGGTCAGAGGTCAGCGGTGTCCCCTTTGACCAACACAGGTCTCTGAAAACTGATACTGGTTATTTTTGGATTAAAGCTGCTGGAAGATGATATTTTATGCTGGTGGTCAGTGATCATATAAACATAACCAAAATAATAAATAAAGACAAGACAATAAAGACAAAGACAATAAAGACAATAAATAAATATGTCATATGACAATTTAGAGATTTTCAGTCCCTCTAAAAACACCAGATAGGTCAAAGGTCACACGTCAAACAAGGAGGCTAAAAAAACAAAACAAATACCAAAAATGAAAGTCTCACTCGTCTCACTTGGAAGAAGAGATACATGATTTTCAGGAGTTCCTGTTCAGAACTGAAACCATCCTTGGATCAGCTGTTTGGTCGTCCTGCTATTGTGGATGAAGGTTTGCGGCCAGTAGGGGGCGTGTTTGTCCTGTTTTTCTGCAGCAGCACAACAGTTTGAATCCCAGCTTAGGCTGAGTTTGGATGAGTATTTACATGTAATAAAATGTTTGTATTTATACATTCATGTGTATTTTACTTCCCCCATCCCAAATTTAAGTTCTTTTTATTTTTTCTACATGATGAGTCTTTTGACTCAGTTGTAAATGAGTATGATACAGTATGATAGAAACAGGAGAAGTATGTATAACACTTCGTAGTCACATGAGGGGAACAGCTGGTGAAAATGTCAAGTGAAATGTTGGAGCTGTCGCTTTTTGTGGAAATGGTTTGGTGGAAGGATTGGCCATGAGCCAAAGAACAAGTTTTTAAAGCAAGTCCAAGACTTGTTTATTAAATCATTTATTAGAACATTCTTAAACATTGCCACTTTTTTCAGAAACTTGTACTTGAATTGAAAAAAGCTGTCACACAAATCCAACAGTTGATGGATATTTTGATGTCGATCTGGAGATTTTCAGAAAAGAATCTCAAACATTTTATTATTAAAATAACACATGCAGAGGATTGTGTGGTCTTTGTAAGTATGAACTTTCTTATTGTTTTCTAGTTTTCATTTTCTTCTTCCAAAGCCTTCTCTCTCAAACATCCACCACTTTATATTGACGTTTTTTTCAGATGCAGTCTCTTCACTCCCCTCAGCGGTCAGTCCTACATGATGAAAATCGCTCTACTCTTTTTCCATCTCCTCACTCTGCTGAATCAGATATATACCGCTCTGCAGTCCTTTCCCTCCGTCATGTCGTCTCCCTGCAGACCTCATGACTGTAACCCAAGCACATCCTAATAACTGACCCAGACTGTAAAGTCATTTAGGGTTAATATGTCCAGCCTGCCGGAGGTCATCGTAAAAGTTCAAGGAGTGTCATTACATTTAGTGCCTGCTCAAAATCTCATTAACTTTCCCTCCGTTTGTCCCGACTCCCATATGGTTTCACTTTCAGCACACACTCAGGTGGGGAGGCAGAAGTTCTTTGTTTCCTCCCAAAGCTAGAAGATTGTTGAACTCGGGAATCGGCACACTCTGCACGCATGTTGTCACCTCTGGATGGATGCCAATTTATTTCTTTTTGAATTCGGCCTTCCACCGGGCACTCTATAGTCCTCACCCCTCTGCACAGAGGGCTGGTTCTGTTACCATGACCCTGGCAGGATCTTCAGCACAGGCCGACTTGCCATCCATCTGGTTTCTGCAGGCTTTACATGAGTCAGAGAGCGGACAGGAGCTGGTTTATCTGATTTCATACATTCGAGAGAGCTGCAGCTGCACACATTGAACATTTTTAAAACTCATAAAAAAAGATTTACTGAAGTGAGCAAAAAAGCAATACTGAATTGAAATTGATATTCTTATTATTTTAGTGTACTTAGTTTCAGAGTGCAATACCACTGTTAGAAATATGGACAGCTGTACACATTTGTTCTAATTACGTTACTTTTGATCAAAAACTTGCAAGTCAACAACTTTGCTAACATCAAGCCAAACATCAAGCAAGGTCAACAACACAAGACATAGCTGCCAGCTAATATTAGTCCAGCAGGAAGAAGCCCAGCTCAGTGTCTGTCTTTCTTTGATTACACAAGGTCTCACCAACAACTAAAAGCCAGTCCCAAATTTACTTGTCCAGCAGCTTCTTCCTCAGTCACTCTCTCCTTTCTCTTTCTTTCCTTCGGGAAACACTGAGAAGACACCTGAAAACCACCTCTCATAGTCCTGGCAATATAGCTAACAAACTGAGCTAACAGCAGCTACAGTTCGCAGGAAACTCTGTAAATCACATTGGCATGTAGCACGAAGGACATCAAAAAACATTTCTTCCATAAAATATGATTGGGTCTCACCAAAATCAGTGAAATAGCTGTTGGTGTGTGACTTAGTGCCTTAAAGTGTTACGCACTTCTTGCAGGTGATCATACTGAGAGCACAAAGTTACATAGTGCAAGAACAGACGTACCAGCGGCAGACTGGAAATAGCATTTGCCTGATTACAAGTCAGTGTAGCTTTAAAATGATTTAAAGTATCATTTATGGTGGGAAAGTTACACAGTGTTGCTTTAATAGCATGCCTGGATGAACCTGTTTGGAGGTCCTGGGGCAAAACATCCCTCTTCTTCCTACAAGTGCGTGCAGTTTATCTATGAATTTTATCTGATGAAAGACTGAGCTCTGTGACATGACTAATAAAGGGAGGACAAGTGAACACAGTGTGCAGGAATCTTTGGTTTCTTCATTGTATCAAAGAAAAGAAATAAATAAAAATAAATTCTGTATCTTTTAAAAACAGCAAAACCAAGACATGACTCTATTGAGCTCTCTTTGTTTTTGAGACAGCAGTCACAGAGTTCAAACACAATCTACTACATTTATTCAACAGCAGAAAATGTTCTGCATTAGGATCCACATCTGCATCAAAATGCACATAATCACTAATGTTTTCCTTGTTAAAGGCTGATCCAGTTACATGCAAAATAATTCTGATCTTCAACCACTAATGGCGCCCCTAATCCAACAAAATAACTGCTGAGCCTCTCCAGACCACAAAGAGCAGCTTGAAACCTGTGGTCTGGCTGTGTGAGGCTTACAAAGACGTGTAGGTGTGTGTAATTTAAGAAATTGTGTTGCCTCCAGATGACAATCATGAGCTATTTAAGGAACATCTAGCTGTGAGTAAACATTTCTTTTTCTTCCATTTGTGTCTCTTTTGGGGGGTTTTGGGACTCAGTCTGTTGTTTCTACCGGAATAATTCAGCCTGTGAATGATGTGACCGCGTTGACCTGACAGACGAGAAAAAGTTGAATCAAAGGAGCTGAGGCTGATCCCACTCTCCAAAACAAATGTTTAAAGGCTTTAAATATATTAAAGTGAGATAAAAGAGGTGAACAAATATTTACAGGAATTTTTGAATTGGAATGTGTCCTTTGACATTTAGCAGGGGAGGGGAAGTCGGCAAGTGGATTGTGGGAATTCATCACTGTCTCATGTATTTCAGCGATTACACAAGCTGCACAGCGGCAGAGACAGGCTGTGATAAAGGAAAGGAAAAGAAGGTGTGAAAAAATGCCATAAATCTGCAGAAATACAGGAAAATTGTGATTGCAGGAGGAAACCGGGAGAGGGCAATGAGAAAAGGGAGTCTTAGTAGTGTTGGCAAGTATAGCTTTGCGTGCTGCAGAAGATGTTATTAAATTCACCTCCCACATCCCTGTTCTTTGCAGTTTATCACAGTCTCTTTCAGCTACACGTTCCTCTGCATTTTGTGGTACTCCAAAAAAAAACTATAAAAACTATGAAAGTGTGACACCTTTCATGTTCAAAAGTTATAGATGTGAGTTTTAGATGTGCAGTAAAGGACAAAGTCACGTTGTTGTCGTGGTAACAAGAATAAACATGTGGTTAACGTGTTTTAGTTTTGACACTACATGCTACCTACCTGGTTAGGTTTCAGAAAAACATCAGGACCGAGCACAGCACCCGAGACCAACAGAGGTCAGATGGCAACAGGGAACAGAGTATGACACGGCAGAGACAGGGTGTGAAGCAAGAATGTTTTCACTTTTAACTCACTGTATTGAGGTTTTAGTTCAACCAAGACTTGATGATTTTTGGAACAGGAAAGACAAATCATGGTTGAAAGCATTGAAAACTCATCGCTCAGGGACGGTTGGGGTGATTCCACCGGGCATGGCAATGATGCGTTCCAGTGCATGCAACCACCGGAGTTAATCGAGGGCCATTCGTTCATCGTGGCCACAAAGTAGGGTTAGCAGCAGGCTAACTGCAGTAGATATCTTTGCAACACAACACATAGACCTCTTTGACAAAACATCGAAACTGTTCTTAATATTCTGTTGAATGTTTCAAACTGTTGAATCTCTTCAATTTTTTCCACATTGCACCTTTGCCTTGGTTTGTACTGTAACTATTCTTGTACCAGAGTTTGTGTTGTATGAACTCTGCGGTCACTTATCTGACTGTAGTTTGTGATTAAATCTTATTGCACATATTTTCTGTTGTTTCAAGGTTCGGTGCTATCTCCTCTCTGTCTTCCTGGTCTACCTCACTCAGCAGGAATGCATCGTCCCTACTCTCTGGTGCTTTAATGAGGCAGCATTCCTCCATTTGAACATGGAACCGCCGCTGCATTACTCCGTCAGTACACCCAGCACGTCTCCTACATGCTGTAAAGCTCTTGGTGGGGGCTGTAAAATAACTACGCTGCCATAAAAGCCATCCTGACTAAAACTCATAAAAAATTTGGACTCAACGACTGAACAGAGAACGATATGCAAACACTGTTTTAGTTTATTGTTCTCCGTCCTTCAGGTAGGTGTATATTCCCCGGAGTTAGTCAGGTTCTCTGAAACATGACCACCAATTCCAAGACAGAGGTGGATTCTTCTGTTGGTCTTAAACAAATCGTACAGGTTTAATGACATTTCCTCAAGAACAGTGGAACAGGACAGGAAAAGGATAACATCTACAGGTTGTGAATGAATTAAGTAAATGAAATAAAATAGCCGCAGCATTTGCTGTTCGTTTCATTTCGTACATTTATTATTTTGCCTTCTGATGATTTGTATGTGTGCAGCGCAGTGGTGCAGTGGGGTGCAACAGGGTGCATAAAGTTGCAGTACATTTACATACTTGGTGGATGATTTTCAGACGCAGGCTGCATGAAGTAAGAGTAAGTAAGGTAAGGTAAGGTCTTACTCTTCACTTTATCTCCACACTTTGTTTTAGCGCTGCGCCATTACAACTACCATTCCCTTCAGGACTTCATTGACTCTGTGTGGTCCACTTTCACCTCACTGCAGGCAAACAAACATGTTGCTTACCAACTGATTACAAAAACACTGTCTGTGGTTTCAGAAGTAAACATAAAGTTTTAATCTAAGGGTTTCATCCTGTTCAGTATTCAGATGTGACCAAACCCCTGCAGCCCTGTCTGCTTTCTGTCTTCAGTAATTATAGAGTATAATTTATTGAGAGGTGTGGGAGATGCAACGTATAATTTTACCTCAAGCAAATCAGGGCTTGTTAGAAGCTTGCAACACTAAAAATAGAGCTTAATGTTGCATAAACTAAACTTGAACTCTATTTTTGCATTTGTGAATGAATAATAACCAAAATGTGAGTGTAACCACACTGATCGGAATTTCACATTTTCTATGGTAAAAGATGACAGGGTGGATCTTGCAAAATCAGATATTTGTTGAGTGAGGAATTTGATACATAACTTTGATGGAGGAAATGAAATGTTTCTGGGTTATATGAGTGATGAAACAGCACATAATGCTCTCTTTGTTGGACTGAATGAACAAACTACTGATGATGGTATCATGTCACACATTCACTCCATTCACTCTTTACCAGCAACACACTCTTATGTTTAGAGGATTACAAGGAGGAGAAGATTACAGTAACACGCATTATTAAAGAGTTATTATTTCTACAAACGAGAAGAGAGAGTTTAATTATGAGCCAGGAGTGTGATACCGTCTATCAGCAGTGCGCACTTGTGTTCAATGGACCTGCTCACACAGGTGTGTTTTGTTCAAACACAGCTCTGATGAAGTCAGCTCAGCTTGAAAATCTGCACTGAAAACAGACAGAAGCTACTGTCACTATGTTACATCATGTGCTGAACTAGAGGGCTGGCTATAGTATGAAGAGACCATAAACTGAACTTGTGCCCATTAATTTAGTTTTACGTCTGCCATTGAGCTGATTATAATGTTCAGAGGCTCAGAGACGTGGAGGTTCCTGCTTATGCAAAAGACAATGATTTATCACCTTCATGGTCCTGTGAGCGATCTGAGCTCAAATTAATTAGATTTTATATTAATATTTTTTTTATTAATTAGATTAACTAACACAACTCTTGTGTTTTTTTAATATGTATATAAATTAATTTTCACCATTTATGAGTTTTAGCGTGATGTAAAATAATGCAAATACAGATTCATATTCATGATACATTGACCTACTGTCACAAACTGTCTATAAAGATGAGATAGACTGTTAACGACAGAAACTCAGTTAAGTTTCTTTAATTGTGAAACAATCATACAACAGTCATAACTGAAAGTGATCGTGTGTTTATCTGTTGGTTACGTTAGCTAGCAGTTTAACTAAAACTATTTTTAGCTCATTCGAGACACTGAAAGTATTTAGTTTAAGTTACTATCAAAGAGTTTGGTTAATATTATCTGGTAGTAAAGTACAACTAAAACTTGGCTCTTCATGAATTACACTAAAATGTAACTATAGGACCAACTAATTTCATATAATGGTTTGTATTACCGTCAGTTTTAAATTCATCAACAAAAATCTGATATAAAATACTTTTTTTTCCACAGTGAGTGAAAACCAAATTCACAACTAACCAATATTACAGTATTCATCAACGAATAAACTTGGTTTCAGAAGTAAACATAAAAGACGATAAAATTATGCATTATTCAGAAGTTGATTTAGTCTTTGTCACACTTTAATTAAGGTTGTGTCTCCCACAGATTTATGGATTTATGGCTTAAAACCAAGAAAATCAGCTGGAACAAACGACCATGACTAAGCCCAGCATGCCAGCATTTCTAAGAAGGTAAGCTAACGTTTATTAAATGATCTCTAGTTAGTTGTCTTTCATTGTAATAGAGGTATCAGTAGTTAATTTGATTACCTTGATCTAATTGTTGTAAAAATGTTGGCTAAACAAATGTCTGCATTATCATGTAATCAGACTCTTTCTTTTTTGAAGTGTCAGTATGTAGTAGCCTGCTGTTTATATAGTTGCACTAACATTACAGTTCATCAGCCTTAACATCGTTATTTCTAGCATTCGTTGCAAGTGAAGACTTGCTAACATTACTAGCAGGGCTCTAACTAGCCAGTGTTTTGCTTTTTAGACTTTATGCCAAATGCCAAACTGGGAGAGCCAATGAACTAAATAGACCTTGAAGTCTTTCCTATTTTGCTAACTGACCTAAATAGTACAGTTATCATGAACATTCATCAGTAAACATGTTTATTTCTGCTGTAAAACTGTGACATTTTAACATGAGGCTTATAGCGATGAATTATTGTGAAGCCAGCCTCAAGTGGTCAGTTGAGGAACAACAGTTTTAGACATTTCTGCATTGGCTTCACCCCCCATGTGGAGACCAAGAGACAGAACACACTGAGAAAAATGCAGTCTCGGGACCCATCAGCTATCATCTGAAGATGATCTATCTTTTCATTCTAGCTTTTTAGCTCTTAAGTCTCTTTTTATCTGTTTATAGAGATTAGCAGAAATATCTTGTTATTCTCATGTATTAAGTTGCTAATTGCACTGAAGAGGAAGCGTTTGCCTGGATATCATTATATGGCTACACAAGAAGTCCAGAAACCCCAAAAGGCTCATGCAATGTGCACTCAAAAATCTGTGTCAAAATGTGTAATTTGGTCAAAACTGAATGATTTGCGGATTTTAAAACAAAATCACCCTCAAATTAAATCTGCAAAGTACTAAAGATTTCTGAGCCATACCCAGTTGCAGAAACTGTTTACAGTGAGATTAGTAATCATTTTTTGTCTGAGAAAGGTTTTATTATAAGCTGGGTGTCAGCAGATCTGTGCTGGCATGGAAACCCATCTTTATTTACCACCACAAACAAAAAAAAAAAGCGATCATGTTCTCGAGGAAAAGCCCTGAAGGGGCGTCAGCAGCATAAAATACAAGTTGATGTCATTGTGTTCAGGGTGGTGCAGCGTTCCCCTCACACGAACAGTTTACAGTACATAGCCGGTTTCATCCAGCAGCAGACATTCACTCTGTCATCTTCAGCCTCAGATCTTTGTCTTCGGATCATCTTTCCTCTTGTCAGCTTTAATCATCTGAAGAATCTGAAACTCAATCCCTCTACAGATATTCACATGGGCACAATGAGGCTCTGTGGCTGCTTAATAATGTGCTCTGCTGCTCCGTCATAGACCAAGGCATTTCCTGTGCCAGGGTCGAGGTTCAATTCCTACTGAAGATGCGTGCCCTTACAAATACTCTAGGGCAGTTTGGTTCTGAGTGACAATAACCCAGGTTAACTCTCCTATTCTCCTTGGGGTCAATTTGACCCTGTTCAATGTTTATCTTTCAAAAAATAATAGTTGCCTTTGTTTTTTTTGCTTCATATTTCATGACTTTTCCTAATTTGATGGGGATAACTGATTAACCATAACATTTTCATGATGATATTTTTCGAATGTGCTGAACACATACTACACACATTGGTGTTCCTCTGGGGTCAATTTGACCCCAAGCCGTTTTAGCTGTGTAAAACGTGTCTGTCTCTGTGAATGACCTAATAACCCCACACCTGCAGGTGCAGAGGTGATACTTTTGAGTTGATACATGAAAGGGGGTAAAAAAACAACTATCCCAACCATGGACATGAAGGTCTGTGTGTGTGACCATGTGAACTCACACTGGGGATTGTGTTGAGGAGGACCCTGATTTTGAGGGATTCTCATCTGATGAGAATGAGAGTGTTGACCCTCCTGTTGTCTCTCAACAACCAGCAGACATGGTCACCTCCAAAAATGGAAAGATGGTCCCTTTCCCTACATCAACAGCAGGGTAGACTTTGTGCTACCAATGTTATCAAAATGGTTCCAGACCCCACCAGATTTGCAATCAGCCACACTGAAGACATCAAATCATCAATCAACTCTTCATAACACCATCAATTGAAAATATTGTGCTTGGGATGACAAATTTAGAGGAGAAGCACCTGTATGGGGACAGTTGGAGAGACTTGGATGTAGCTGATTTGGAAGCTTACATTGGCTTGCTTATTTTGACAGGGGTGTACAAATCAGGTCACCAACATCACTCAATATGGTTCATTCTGTGAGAGTCATGAATGTGCACCCCAAATTAGAAAAAATTTGAATGAAAGATTTTCAATATGCACTAACTCTAAAACTCAAAGTTTGGCCTGATGGTGGCGCTACAGGAAAGGTTGTATCATCACCAAAACCACTAGGGTACATACTCTTGTGGTCATTAATGTTGTCAGTAAATTTGAGAAGATTTGTATGAAAACTTTTCAAGATAAATTAATTTTAATTTTGGCCTGATGGTTTAAGTTTGGCATGATGGTGGCGCTAGAGAACAGGTCAGCCTTCATTTATCAGCCTTATTTATGTATTCAACAAATAAACATAAGTGTCTGATGCAAAAACTTGGGCAACAATTTTCTGTAACTCATTTTCTGGAGGCAAATACACCCGGGGTCAGATTGAACCCATGGTTAAAAAGTGCCATCTGAGCCATACTGCAACTGGCCGAGATGGTTGCTTTTAAAAGATTTTGAAGTACGAGAGGGATAACAAGCCAAAAGCAATATGGGATGCTGCCTCAACTTGTCCACTAGGTTGATGCCAGATTTGAGCAAAGACAAGTCTGCCTTCTCTTTGTGAAGCGACCACAACAATGTGAAATGAACTTGACCATGACCATGTCAGAATCAGAGCGGCTGCCTGTGCACACTAACTTCCACGCCCCAGGGTTGCATGCAGACCTGCCAGTGACGGAACGGGTCAGTGGTACTCACAGGCACTTTGGATAAAAATGTAAAGCAAACCGTGCACTACATGAGTCACATGATATTAAAAAAAATCATAGTGTACTGTTTAAATAATCTGCTTTGGATGACATCCGGTGAGATGTCAATAAAACATGACACAAGAGCAGAGCAGCTGTTTACGTGATCTCAGGCCGAGTCAGAAGAAATGTTGGTTATCCTTGTTGCGTTTCATGCAACAAGGATGAGCGGGTCCCCATCGGGGACCAGAGCACGCCACAACTCCAGTGCAGCACGTAAATGTTCCATTCAAGGAGAGTTTGTCTTTGGAAATGATCTGGGCAGCGCACATTCGTTTCTAATGGACGGGGCCAAGGAGGGTACACAAGCGGTCCCACCTGAACCAATCTCGGTTGTTGTGATGTCCATTAAGGTGTCTCTGTGGGTCTACTGATACAGGGAGAGGGTGCATTACAGTCAGGTTGGTGTTGACAGGGACCGCAGTGCAGTTTTTCTGACACCTGCTGATGTCAGACAAACTGCACAGTCATCAGTGACGTTGTTGTAGTGGTTTGACAATGCCAAGACGCACGTCCACTCTCCTACGGTGGCGACTGACGGTGGACCTATGGGTCCGCCTGCACCGGCGGGGAGGGGGGCGGGAGCCCTGTCTGCCGGTGCACACGTTGGCCTCGGCTTCGCACGTCCGCTCTCCTACGGCGGCATCTGACGGTGGACCTATGTGGACCTATGTCCGCCTGCACCGGCATTTATCATGTCATTTATCATTTCAAGCTCTTATTTATATTTAGCCCCACCCCCACTGACAAGGTCATGTGACCTGTGACATCATCAGTGAAAGTTTATGAATCCAGCCAGGAGTTAGCTAATGGAAAAGGTTGCACTTTTACCAATGCAGCTGATTTTCTTTTGGAAGGAAGCTCCGGTGGGGCAATGCAGAGCCTGGATAGCTCAGACGGTAGAGCATCAGACTTTTAATCTGAGGGTCCAGGGTTCAAGTCCCTGTTCAGGCGCGATTGTTTCCCATAGGGTTACGGAAGCAAGAACAAATAGCTGCTCCTTAATAGTACAACCATGTATTTCTGCTGTAATTTATACACTTGTCAGCTCCAGGTGAAGTGGCAGTGAAAAGGGTACTTTTAAAACCTCATTCCAACGTTTTGTTCTTGCAAATGCAAGGAAGACTATTTTTAACATGAGCATTGTCAGTGTCAGGGTTCCGAAATGGTGTGGGGGATGGGGAAAATGACAATTTTTTCCTGGTGTAGACCGAAGAAGCTCAGCTGGGAGAGCGTTAGCCTGGTGATCCAAAGGTCACTGGTTCAATCCTGGGTTTCAGCAACAACCAACTGTGTCTGTTCATTGCGTGCTACAGAAAGCGTGGTATTTTGGGAAGCACAGTCTGATGGGGGTTGACTGGCAATTGCTGGTTATTCACCATTCTTAATAAACCAAATTACATAAGTGAGATTTTCATTATTAAAGATGAAATTAATTAAAACTCGCAGTTTTCATCTCTAACAGGGAACAAATTTGAACCCAATTCAGATCCCAGGATGTTCTCAGACACTCGTTTCTGTAGCAACTAAGCTGTGGTGGAAAAAGTACTCACAAGTACTGGTGGTTTCGATAGATACCAGTTGTTGTTGTGTGTTTTGTTTTTGTTATTTAATTTTCTGAATATTTTGTATTAATAATCTGAGGTTGGAGGTGGCACAGTGGTCCAGTGGTTAGCACTGTCGCCTTATAACTGGTTCAAATCCCCCAGCCTGCCGGAGCCTCGCTGTGTAGAGTTTGCATATTCTCCCCATGTCTGTGTATGTTCTCTCTCGGAGTACTCCAGCTGAAACCGCCTGTGAGTGAATAGTTGTTTATGTGTCAGCTCTGTGTTCAACTGATTTGTCCAGGTTGCCTCTCACACCTCCTCACAAACCTGATAAAGAGGTTATGGACTTGTATTTAAGAGTGTTGATCATTATTGTTTTGATTACTGGTCTTCCCTCCTCATTGAGTCATCATGATGCTCTTTCAGCCTCCTGTCTAGCTGTGTAGAGACAGTAATCTGAATTAACACATACCAGCATGTGAAGGCAAAATCTAATGCAAAACAGTCCGAGTGGAGAGCCACAGAGATGGAACACCTTTGCCGAAATGCAGTGTTGGAACCCATCAGCTATTACATTCATATGCAGATATGTGTCTTCTCACTATTCTCATCATTCAGTTTCAGGTTATCACTGAAACTTTCTTTCACTTGACTCTTCAATTAATTGACTAATGGTTGCAGCTGCATTTCAGAGTGACTGACCTGGAAAATCTCAGAGACCTCTACAGGTACACCCTTGACCTTCCATCTACTGTCAATGCATTCCTTGACCAGTCCCTGGTATCTCTGAGAGCTTCCACCATCTCCTCTTCCATCAGCTGAAGCATGATGATGTTTCTTGCAGGATTATGTATCTTATGTTTTTTTTTTTTCTGATACAGAATGGCAGATTTACATGACTTGTACAAGTGATCTGGACCAACTGGTAAAATTGTGACGAATGTTCGTACGAGTGGCTCTTGCAACACTCTAACCTGACAAATATGATATCTTTCTAATATGACTTCCAAAGCTCCTGCTGACGGGTTAATTCCTATTCTTGAATAACTTGTGACTGGATTTCAGCATGTAAAGTCATCCGTTATGGAGAGCTCGGTGTTGTTTGGCTCTCCGTGTCAGGCCAGAAGATCTCTGGCTGCAGAGACGTTGTTGAGCCCTGAGAGGAGCCCCTCTGAGTGGGAGGTGATGAGAGCAGCTCTGGCATCAAATGGAGGCGAGGCAGGAATACATTCTAGGTAGTAGGTCAACACTCCTTGAGCCCTCTAATGGATCAGCACTCCTCGCTCTGACCTCTCCTCCGCCCTGACTGAGTGAGGAGATCAGCAGGAATGAGCTGCTCTTTTGTTCCAGACGACCTGGAGCTTTAATCCTGCTTTAGCAAAATAAGCAAAACAGACTTTTTTGAGGGGGTCTGAAACTTTGAAAACTGTTGAAATTCAGGAGGAGCTGAGCCACCAGGATTACATGTCAAGATTTTTTTTTTTTTTGACAACATGGACTTTATTATTAACAGCTTTGGGCCTCATTCATTTCAGTAATATTTTCCTACCAGCTACATTTCTTCTACATTTAATATTGATTTTGTTCACGCCACAAAAATGCAAAATAAAGATTTAAATGAGCTTCAAACAAAGTGCTTGTTGGCTCGTCTAACAGCATCTGAAACCTAAATATTCCAAAACAGACAAATCTTCAGTCATCTTTACTATATGCAGTGATTGACCAAGACGTATACATGTTTGTCTATTTATTTTATTGATCCTTCATGCAACTACCTCCATCACTTGGAGAAATTCCTGCGACAAAGACATAAACCCCAATCAGATCTTCATCATCCATAGGCATCTTAAGTCTGTCTGGATTTCCTGAGCTGTATGTGGATGACCTTTACCAAACATTTTACTGTGGAAGCTGCTTGAGGTGGAGCTAGTTTTAACTTTGTCAGATACAGTTAGTTCATTTTGTCCACTGGTTCCCAACCTAGGGTTCTGGCCCTTCCCAATGGGTCTCCAGATAAATCTGAGGGGTTGTGATAATTAATGGGAGAGGAAAAAAAGACATAATAAAGTTCTGCCACAAAACTCGGGCAAATTCTTTGGGACATTCTCTAATCTTAGCTTTTTTGTATGTATGTGTATTTTTTGTATATGATGCCTTTTAAATGAAATCATGTGAAAAGTTTAAAGGGGAAATTCTCTTTGGTGATAACTGACATGAGAAACATAGATCCAATTAGATTAGTTTAAATTTTAACAATAATAAATATATCGTGTATGTTTTAAGTACATTATGAATGTACTTAAAAGGTAGAAGGTAACTATTAACTACAGCCGGGTAGTTCCCTCTGAAATAAGTACAAGTACCTCAAAACTATTACTACTATATTTATTTATAATATAATATAATCTTACGTCAAGATTAAAATACAATTTGTGATCAGAAAAATTAGAACTGCTGATCGCTCACTTCTTACTAATGATTTCTGTGTCTGTTATTCAGATTTCATTGTGCAGTAAAATCCACTTCTGGGTGTACAAGCCGTGAGTTTAACTCTGTAAATACAGCTGTAAAAACAGCTTCTGATAGTGAAAGTCATTAGAAAGAGACACTTCACCTCTTAAATCTTCAACAGAAGTGGACTTATGGTGGCTAGAGTGTGATTTTCCATTGATACCTGGCATCAGCAGATAACCTCCAGCAGCAGAAAACCAAACACAGGAGCACCGTCTGTTTGCTTTGAGCTGAAAGTGAACCAACAGACGGAGAGTGTTTGTGTCTGTGCTGATCGATGGTTGTTTTCTTTCCAGCAGGGATGGTGGAGGAGATAAAACAGCGATGTCTGTCTCTTTTAATGGGTTTCCACTGTCTGTCTGTAATGTATGAGGAGGGTTGAATGCAGGCAGTTTCAATCATTTTTATTATTAACAAATCTATTTGATTAGCTGATTGATAATGTAGTGTTTAGTAATAAGAAATAAAAAAAAAAAAAAAGAAAAATTGAAAATCATTGTCATGAGAATAAATCAACAATTTCATTAAAAAAATATTTAGAAAGATTAAATATCAGAAAAAAAAACATATGCACTAAACATGGTTCGAGGAGTAAACCCGACACAGTGAAAGAAAGCAAAATGAATGTGTTAGTCTCCAGAGAGTTTAAACGGACTAGAAAGGTACTATTACTGCTAACAATAGCAGGCTGACCGGCACACTCACAACAGGTCTTGAGAAACCCGTGGTTAACCTCACAGAGACTACGTTCATTCTTTATGCTGTCTATGCTTCATGCTAGGAAGAACAGGATGAGGCGAGGGAGTTGTATTCAGAAACTGCACTGAATCCTGCCACCAAATCCTACAAACAGATCCTTGAATCTTTTGATTTTGCACAGAACCAAAAAAAGAACCAAAAGACTGGAGTTGTTCATTAATAGAAAAGAGACAATGTTTCCATGAGAAGATCTTAAGCCCATCCCAGGCCCACCCATCCCAAAGTTGCCAAACATTCACCTCAATCATTCTTACCACAGACACACAAAATACAAGTTGTGCAAAAGCATAAGGATCCTTGAATCTTTGCTAAAATATTAAAACTCTTCTTCAGCATAAAAAATATTCAGGCAGCTGTGTTAGTCAGCAGACAGAGAAATATGTGACAGTGAATCATACCTCTGTGAAGCCTTCACAGCCCCACAAGAAGAACCATCACATTCCTATTAGTTATCATTAACATGAGCTTCTCATTTGTGCAATAAACTGAATCATGACTTAACTCTGACTAATTACAGGCTCAAATTGTTTTGCAGTCATTTCATCAACCTCACTCTTCTTTAATCAGAACAGCACTTGGAGAATAAATGTTTGAGTCATGGCGGGATGTCCACAGAGGTCTAAATCATTCAGACGAGCGCTTTCTGCATGTGCAGAAATCAGCCAAAACGTCCTGCTGTGAAGTGAAACACGTTCAGCTTCATGTGAGCTGTCCTTTCTCAGCCAAGACGCTGGAACGATTAAAAGTGAACTAACATGTTTCTTTGCCATGGGGAGACTTAGTCTACAGCTCTGACCACAAAATGCTCTGTAGTCCAACACTAACATTCAAACAGAGGAAACGTGCTTCTTGATTGAAAGTGAAGTGGAAATCCACTGTGTCATGTTGAAACACTTTGGACAGGGAAGTCAACACCACACTGAACTTTTTAATGTCTCCTCTTCGTCCAATAAAGTCTTCTGTCATCCAGCCTGAGCTGACCAATCAGACTGACAGCTCGGGCTGATGTTTGTCTCATGAATATAAGATTAAAGCAATAATACATATTCTACTCACACGTTTTCTACTCAAAATGACACCTTCACTATCATTGTGACGCTACACTGATGCGTAATCAGGTGAATAGTATCTCTGTCAATCCCAGCTCTGCACCCCGTACGTCCACTATGTAACTTTACGCTCCGTGCATGATCACCTGCGAAAAATGAAGTCACACACCACCAAATATTTCTCTGATTTTAGTTAAACCCAGACTAGGAGCATTAAGCATCAGAGGAGTGTTTGTATTTACATTGTTGGAAAAGAAGCTTTGGACTGCTGAGAGGAGGAGGTTTTCAGGCCAGGGCTGGACCCAAGAGTGGAGCCATTGTCATCCCAGAACCCGACAAGAGTAAATCTGAGACAGACTTTTAGTTGCTGGCGAGAGCTTTGTGAAATAAAAGTCTGAAGGACAGACGCCGAGCTGGGCTTTTCATGCTGTTGGACTGTGTCTTGTGTTGTTGCACCTGCTTGGTGCTTGGCTGTTAGCAAAGTTGTCGACTTGCAAATTGTTGATAATAAGTAATGTAATTATGACAAATACACATGCACAGCTGTCTATATTTATGATGTTGCTGTTGCTCTCTGAAAGAAATACCAAATCTGGCATAAAGGAGGTTTAATGGCAACCAATAGCACTGGTTTGCAGAATATGATTTTCAGTTACTTTTGCTTCGCAGGTGGATTGTTTCCCTTTGAATCACTGGATCATTTTTTTAAAGACAGTTATTGCATTGATGTATGCCGATGTAACGGACATCAGTGAGTGTTTTTTGGGAGCGTGTAGCTGTAAAACGCTGTTCAGCCTTTCGCTATTTTTTGTTCTGTTTGTTTTAGAGTCTGAGTGTCCAGGTTGTGTTCAGGGCAGCCTGTGTTCGTTGGAAACCGCAGCTCTGTTTTATGAGCATGAAGGGGTGGGAGGGTGGGCGTCCAAGCCATGAATCCACTTCCCAGAATGCCCTTTTGTCTGACGTGCCACCATGCAAGACTTACCGACACTCCAGGGGTGAATGGTGATGAGTGGGTTACCGTAGCAACAGCAGTGTGTTGAACATGTGAGTGTGAGCGTTTTGGGGAGGGGCTGGGCGAAGACAAAGACGTAGAGTTTGTTTGTCGAAGTGTGAAGGGCAGAGAAGGTTTCATGACCTGCGAGCGCTCAACAATCAACAAACTCAGCCGAGTTGGACATCACGTGCGAGGACAGTATAATTAAACAGGATTGTTAGAGTCCGTCCAAAGCCATTGGACTTTGAGAGTTAGGAAAAGAAAAGATGAAGCCTTCAAGCAGGAAAAATAACCCTAAACCCTAGTTTTTTATAGCTGCACCATCCCATCACATGAAAATATTCCATTCCAGATGTTTTGTGCATCATTTTATACACTTATCCACAAAAGTCCAAAAAGTTTTGGAAGCTTTTAGTTGATCTCTAAACTTAAGTTCTGCAGGTTTGAGCACAGCACAAGTTTAATGACTGACTCACTGGTGGATTGTTGAAGTCCAGGTACTTCCTCCTTCAACTTGAGTTAAAAACGTCGGTCCAGAAATGTAAATGTAACATACTGTAAGTATCACTATCTTCCTCACCAAACCTTTCTGTTCCTGAGGCGCACGAAAAACTTAATATCATCACTACTGAGACTGAGACTTGGACACAGAAGGGAACAATATTTCATATTAATTTTCTGAATTAAAAATTTAGCTCAAATCAATTTTTCCATTTTGTTTCAAAACACACCCACTCACTTCTATTTCAATCAATACAGCCCTTTAGTTTCTGCTGATGTCTTTCCTTCTCTTATCATCGCCTTTAACCACTCACTGCTGATGTTTATTTACTTTTACATGACCTAAATTTTGAATGCAGGATTTTTACTCACGTCAGAGCATCTTGCATTGCCTGTCGCAGCAGATGGCTGTCTACAATGTGCTCGGTTCTGCCTGAGGTTTCTGCCTCTTGAAGGAAGTTTTGTCCTTGCCACTGTTACCAAGTGATTGCTCATGGTGGGAATGTATGTTCTATAAAAACATGTCACGACATAACTTGTGTTGTCTGTGATTTGACACTGTCTAAATAAAACTGAGTTGAATGCGGCATCGATCTCAATAAGGACTCACTTTGTTTTCCTCCTGCTGTTTGCTCTAATCTACTGGAGGGAGATTGAAATGTTGGGTAGGGGACGGGGATGGTTCAGTAGTGGATTTTTTTTTTCTTCTTTTTGGGGGGGCTGCTATCGTCTTTCATTCCCCCTCAGGGAAGACCACATGACCCGGCATAACAGAGAAAGGGAGCAAAGAAAGACAGAAAAAAGAGAGTGAGAGATGTTGGGCCCCGCTGCTCTGAGCTCTTCAATGAAAACCACATGTAGGACAGAAGGAGGGGGTGAGGTGTGTGTGTGCGTGTGTTGGAGGGCGGGGGGGGTTAATGTAATGACTAAAAACCCAGCCTCCGAGACAGAGTAGAGGGAGTCACTCCGAGCTCCGCTGACATTCCCAACAAGCATTGCAGGGGAGAAACAACTGTGTGATATACAACGAAAAAACTAGTGATTGTGTGTGTGTGAAACTACTGGAGGAGGCTTTAACAGAACAACACACACACATCATTTTGAGCTCTGGGCTTTGGCAGGACAGAGAGCTGCCTTCAGTGTGGAGGTGAAAAGTGAAAAGAAGAAGAGGAGAGAAAATTGTTCTCAGTGGCCGGTGTGATCTGTTTCATTTCTACCAGAGGGAGACCACAAGAAGAAGAATCGGTAGAAGAAGAAAAGAAGCCAACATGTCCAACGCTCTGCTGAGGAGAAACTCCAGTAAAAAGGGTTTACAAAACCTGATGAGGTATGTGGTTGATCTTTTTCTGTTGTTTCTGCGGCTGGTTTCTCTTGGTTTCTGTTGAAAACACCCAGAAGCAGCTCAGGTGAATATTTAAACACCACACACACTTAAACACACACACACACTGATTCAGTTCAGTTCAGATTAGAAATAAAAAAAAAAAACAAATCATTATCTGGCTGGAAAGAGAAAACCTGTTCTCGTATGCTGAGTGTGTGTTTGTGTGGTAAACACATCTGAATGGGAACAGTGGGATTACTGTGTTTTGGGTCACGCAGGGTTTTTGGGGGATATTGGGGTTTTACCTCCGCTCACATGAATTAATCATAACAAAAGAACATTATTAAAAATCAGTTTAGCTCAACAATCTTTGTTCTTCTTTCAAAAAGGTTACAAACATGTTTTAATTGTTGTCAAAATGAGCTGAATGAAGGCAGGACACCTCTCGTCTGTGAGCCCAGACTAACTGCGAGGTTTGAGGTGAGTGAGATGCCCGAGGCTTCTCTGTTTCACTGAGAGGGGAAGTGGTGTTGGCGACCTATATCAGAGGTGAAAGGTCACCTGAGTCAGTCTTTTGTTTTCTGGGTGCTTTCGGGTGGCGGCATGTCCTGTCTTTTAGGAAAGATATTCTTTTACATCCTGTGTCGGTTTCCAGTTTGGCTCCTCAGTGGTTGGAGATAAGAGTTCATTTTGCTGTTGCACTAACATGGTGATTTTTTTTCTCTTGGTGTCAGATCAGATGATCATAGTCATAAATGCTCATCGTGACTTGGCCGTGATCTCTCCATCTTGACTTGTATGATATAAAGAGGTGATCAGAAAGACTGACACTGAGATCACTCCCACGTCTCTGTGCTCGTGTTGGTCAATGTCACATGCAAACAAAGAAAGTCTGAGGTGTCGGTTATCTTCCAATGTGACACTCTCAACAAGATTAAACTGAAACTGTCGCCCCTGAGTCATCATATAGAAAATCATATATGCTGACCCCACTATTAGTCAATGATGACTAGAGGCATAGACACTCATATGACTTTGACTTGAGTCAAACTTGCGTCATGAATCTGAAGACATTCAACTCAGTTCTGGAAAAAAACTTTTGCATTCTGGATTATATAACTTTTATCATGTGTTTTGTCTCTTTTTCTGGAAAATGAATTAAACTACGCATACAAGTAGGGAGGTGGAGATCTGTACGCATAGAAGTATGAAAGCTACAAAAAGAACAATGACACTGAGTCGGACCACAAAGTGACAAACGGTAAGAAAAACAGTGAAAATGTTCTTATCTGCTGTTTGTCACAGCACACATAGATGAGTTAATAAATACCACGTACCTTAGCTTAGCACAAAGAGAGAAAAGAATAATGACCTGGGCGACTGAGAACTTTCATAGGCTTTTGGCACAAAGAGAAACTGATCTGAGTGGTATTGATCTTCTGATCTGAAGACTTGAAGTTGACTCATTAAAGACTAATTTTGTTGGAGAACAAGTCAGGGTGACTCGGTCTATAGTTTCTATAGAAAGCTGATGCATGGGTTTGTCACTGACTGTATCAAAGCTTTTAAGTTATTGCTCTGCATGCCCGGTGCGTGCAGACCTCTGAGTCACAGTAAGAACAGAGGTCGGGCTGTATGTTTATGAAGTAGATAACAGCTGGCGGAGGCGGCGTCTTGCTGTGATTCAGTCCACTCAGCAGATGGCATCAGTCTGGCTGACAGCAGCGGTGACATCACTCCAGAAACCGACTCCTAAAACGGCACGATGTGGACATCTCGGCTGAACTGTTTCACATCCACATCAGACGGCGTGATTCATTCTGCATTTTTAGGCATTGAGCTGTTGAGGAGTTTAGTTTAACCCAGGCTCTGTTGCAGGGTGTTTGCCTCAGACAATTTATTTGGCTTATTGTCTTTAAAAAGTTCCCATCTTGACTCGTAGAGATTCAAAGAGATTCATGTGGTTTATTGGTCGAGATTTAAAGTTGAATCTTAACCTTGGAAACAGCCACTCTTACCAATTCTGTTCTTAATTTAGTGTCACACAGATGGAGTTCGCTCAGTTGTCTTGGAAGTGAAAAAGCACACTTAAGCAACACACTAAAGTTCAGTCAACATCTGTATATTTATACATTGTTTTGAACCTTTTGACAGCTTTCAGGTGAACAAAGTTACAGTGAGAAACTATAGATTTTAATGTATTATTGACTTTTTCAGGCTTGTTAAATTTATTCATGTTTGTGGTCATTTCTTCTGAGAGGAAAGTACATCCATGAAGTGATTTTCATGTCATCAACGAAGTGTGCATTTTTTGCATACATGAAAAACATGATCATAATATTCTAAACACCAAAATAACCAAATAAAAGAAGGATTTTTCATTGATTAAATATGATCCATGCAGGTTAAACTGCACAACAAGCTTTAAAATAAATACTATTAGCTCCACATTACAACGCTGCTTATGTCATGATGTCATTACTGCTGTCATTCCCGCCTTGTTAGTAAAAAGAAATGCGATAACTGAAGTGTAAACATTCGAGCCCATCGGGGGCGTTAGATTTTCACGCCCTTGTAGCTTTTATGGCTTGTTGCACTGCCTTTACTTGTTCACATTGTGCACCACCCGTCTGTTGATTTCTATCTTTTTCCCTCCGTTATAGCAGCATTAAACAGTTGCAGTTACAGTGGCATTTTAAAGGGCTGCATTACTTTTGTCGCACCACCTGCCTTTGTTTTGAAAATAGTAGGTAGGTTGGTAGTTGTGGCCGACTCACCTGACTGAAGGAAAGTTTATCACCATGTTTACAGTATCTGCTGCAGCACTAACTCAACATCATCAGAAAGATTCGCTGACTCGAGCTCTAAGCATGTTGTTATCAGATTATGTGCCATTCATCGCAGCAGTTCGCGGCTGTTTTTAATCAGTTCTTCCTATGAGACAAACAGCCCTCAGTGATGTGATGTCATCCAGGAGGCATACCTCTGACCTCTGACCCCTGAATCCCCCACATATGGGTGGGTGCCCTCAGTATTTACGATACGAGCAGATAAGAGACTGAGGAATGTTTTGGGGGGGAAGGGAGGGTGGAGATGATGAGTGATGGGGCCAATGAACTCTTCCTCCCTCCGCAGGTTGACTGGATTCAAGGGGCAGAGGGAAAGTAAACAGAGTGTGTTTCCTGTTTTCAGGAGTCATATCTGTGAGCTGTGCAGATGACAGGTCTTTATCTCTGGACCTCATGATGTGATGTAAACACAGACAGCAGAAACTCCTCTCTGGTACTTTGATCCATCCATTTTTCAATATAGGAATCTGTGCAACCTGAAAAGAGAACACTGATTATCATCACAATCCTATAACATTATTTTTTAATAAAAGAGCAGAAACGATGCAGCAGAGTCAGAGATATCTTTTTTTATTCCAAACTAAATGATTAAATGTAGTTGTAGATTAAAAATAGTTCAAACTAGCTTCACCTCAAGCAGCTACAGCTGTAAAAAAAAAAAAAAAACTGATAACAAAAATCAGTATAAATAATGTAGTTTTGTCACATATAGTATACAGAGACTGAGTCAGTTTTGTACCTTCACTTAAGTAGGATTTTGAATGCAGGGCTTTTACTTGTAATGGAGTACTATTTCTATTTGAGTAGTTATTTCACAGATGGGAATAACTGGGGAGGAAATCAGAAACCTGTGAGTTTAACAGTCAAGTCACTCGGCTTCATAAAAACTCATCTTCAGTTGTTTGGATAGTATATTCATGAACACAAGAAACAAAAAATGCTAAAAAAAATGCTTGGCTATAACCTTTTTTCCAAGACGAGGGAACAAAAATGATGAGCTAAAGGTTGAGTTCTGACCAGTCACAAGAACCAATCAACACCACCACGATCTACAAAGATATTTATGAATCAACAACCTGAACCCGACCTACTCACTGCTGACTGTATTCATTACAGTAACACAGCGGTCAGGACTGAGTGGTCAAATCTAATTGTCATTTACTAATGTGGGATCTATATGAAAGATTTCTGCCCCATTACGAAGCAGAATACTTTCCTGGCTCCTCTGCTCAGCGGAAAACTTTCAGTGCCCTCTTCTCATCACCTTTGCTCTTGTTTTCTGCTTCCTGTCATTTTTAAACAAAATAAAGTTTAGGGTAAAAGCAGATACAGTCTGTTTTCTTTGGTCTTTGATCTACACAAGGAAAGAAACTGCTTTTTTTTATTTTATTTTGGTATTCTCATCAACTCCTTTGAGACCTCTCTTCATCCTAAACCCGGAATTCTAACATAGTCTCTTGTGACGAGGATTTACGTGCAGATTCATGTTCGTCCGGTTATTCTGACGTGTTAGAAAATGACTGTACGTCTCCTCCCTGTCTTCCAGTTTTAGCCAGTGTGCAAACAAACCTGCAGGGTTCCCAGACTTCAGGGATCTGTAGGAAATGAGCTGCAGGCCATTTGTGCTCTGCATGGGGGGACAGCCACCCACACACACGGCCATAACAGGGTGATTACAGTCTGTTTGGTGTCTCCGGGTAACGGGTGGGAGTTGTTGGACTTTTGATCTGCTTGCTGGTCATTGCTGCGTCCAGTACACATAAAGATAGAGCTTTTTTCTGTATTATAGGAGTAGGAGAGGAAGATTATTATCTCAGCAATGTTGCAGTGATAATCATTACTTCAACATTTCTTTGTCTTTTTCTCTTTTTAAAACAGAAAGACAGTTTGTGTTTATTGATGAGGCACCACAGAGGTTGTTCACCCTGACAACAGCTCAATAACATATCGGCAATGAGTGGCATGTTTCAGGTCATTCAGTCCAGAACCCGTATCCTTGACAACAAAACTGACCATTATGTCGCGAGAATTATCCAGGTCATGAAATGCTACGTCAAAGGCAGCTCGTCTTTCTGTAGAATTCTTGAAAACTTTTTGAAAAAGCTTCTTCAGTCTAAACTAAAGAAGACTCTAGTAGGTCCAGACATCTTTGATTTAGCATTTCTAGATGAAGAACTGCCAGAACTTCAGCCACAATTGGGCTGATTCTGCTTAAAAGTTATGAAACTCTTAACTTAGAATGTAAGACCTTATTTTTTCAATCAGCAAAAAGACATCTGTTGAATAATCAAATTCAGAGATGCTAAATGTCCCATGTTAAATGATTTAAGGGGTCCAAAACTTGACCTGAACGTCAAATGTCAAAACATTTATTGTGTCAACCTGCTGCTGACACTCAAGAAGATGTCAGAGGGTCAGCAAAATCATTAGACTCATCATCTCTGAGCCATGAATGTGTCCATAATATAGTGACAATCAACTGTAAAACCACCCTTTGTGCTTGTTTCTGGATAACCATTTTAAAGCCTCCACTCTGGCGTTATGGACGTCTCCATCTTGATTTTTTGGAGCTCCCGGCTCCTCCATCGTAACTCGTCTGGTGACTTTTTTTATGGGAATTGGTGTCTTTTTGTTTTTGTGTCAGAGTGATTCAGTGTTCTCCATTGCCCCGACTTGTTTCAACACAGCAGTGACTTCATTTCACAAACGTCTTCCCACCGTCCTCCTCTGTCCCATGTTGCCTGGCAGGCTTTCAAGGCTGAAAGGAAAGCTTGTTATTATTGTGTCATTCAACCAAGTCATCCCTCCGATGACAGCATGTGTGCTTACAAAAGAGCAGCTGAGGCCTTAATACTTTTAACCTCTTTCCTCCTGACAGTGAATCCCTCTTTTACTCTTGTCCCAGAGAAACATTCAATAAAGCTGAATCCCAGACAAGTGCAGGCACATGGAGACCAAGAAAATGTGGTTTAGATGGTCTCCTGGCAGGTGGTTGAGCTTTTATCTGGTTTGTGTGTTGTGTTTCTGGTTTCCTTTTTAAAGTTTTTGTGCCACAAACCTTCTAGCAACCAGCTGTGTCACCAAAACACTGGAAAACTGTTTTTTTCTTGAGAAAATCCAGATGACAACACTAAAAGACTGGAACCATGGAATCACTGTTGAATAGCGCCATCAAATGTGAGAAAACACACCTTCCAACAACTCCAATTTGTCTGATTTATATGTTGTTTGCATTGACAGTATATAATTAAGGGACAGGCCTGGATTCGTGAATTGAAGTCAACATAAGTTTATGGTCTCAATCTCTAGTTTCCAGTCTATTTCTAAACACCATGGTGTTCATTTAGTAAATTATGCTTCCATTTAGAGAAAAATAGATGATAAAGCAGGGTACGCTTCAGGATGTGGCTACCTTCTGAAGAGCCTGCATTTCATGAGCCTGATATGTTGTGCTGGGTGGACTGGACTTGGAGTGAGAATGACTTGTGAGACTGTCAAACTGTCAAACTAGACAGTTCTGATCAAATATAAATCAATCAATATTATTACTGCACTGACTGTTTCTCTCTCATATTTTGGCTCTGTGACTCCAGTCCCATCCTCGTCATTATAACTTAACTAACCCTCCAAAACATATTTCATATAAGTCTGTGTAAGATGAGAATCATTTTTGTTAAGATTAATTGTGTAATTACCTTTCCTTTGGTTTGACAGCATTTGTATAATTTGGTTATATAACGTGAGGCAGATGTGTCATGTTTGTTGCCAGTGTTTGGTTCCGCTACTGTTTAGAGGGACATTAAAGTGGACCAAGTCACACAAACTTTACCTTATCTACAGTTTAATTCAGTACTTATCTTGTATCTTGTATTTTTCTTGTCTTTATCTGCTATTCTCCGGCCTGTGCCTCTCACATGTTAAGATATTCACTTTTCTTTTCTCTGTCACAGTAAATTGATTATCTTTGATTCAAGACCAATAATCATTTGTTGTAGACCTAGTCATTTCTAGAAGACAGGATTTATTTAACAGGGTCATCAACTATAATCCTCTTTATTTTTAAATATTTTATTATTTTAAATATTTTTTCTCCATATTTTTTTAGCTGACATTTTTTATTCTTTTCCTTCTCTGTTCACCTTTTCCAGTTATCTTCTTCTTTAATGTTAAAACATTGAAGAAATGTTTGTTGGGTAAAGTTGTTGTGAAAACATAAAATTACATTTAATGCTTTCCTTCCAAAAGTCCCACTGAAACACACTTTTTCAGAAAACAAAAGACATTTGAAGGAGAATCCAACACTTCTCTGGTCTCACTGCTCACTCATGTTGACTTCTCAGCTCAGGTGTGTCTCTGACAGGTTAAACCTTCTGTAATTCACACTGACCTCCAGGCCTCAAGGGCACTTTGTCAGCCTTCATCTGAGGAAACGTTTGTGGAGGCAACATGCTCAGTCTTGCCTCTGGTGTCAGTTTACAGAGAAACAATAAGAAAACCAGCTCGACTCCCGCTGAGGAAGTGAAAGTGTTCCACACATGTTGCTGTAATTGTGTCGAAAGGCATCATTACCTCGATACAGTCCACCCCGGCTCTCATGGTTTTTGGACGAGGGGGAAGATTTCTGCCCCGCTGCGATGATTAGATGACACGAGCGAGAGAAAAAGATTTTGGTTTTGATAAAATACAGGACGAGGAGGAGGAAGTAAAGCTGCCGGTAATCCCAGTACTTTAGAATCACTCTGAGGGGGGATTAATCATTTAGTCTGAATCAGATGTTTGAGCTGGGGCCAAATATGACAGAATCCCACAACGCTGATTGCTGAAAGTAGACGTAACAAGAGGGCAGAGGAAGGAGAGTTCAGCCTAAACAGTGTGCTGGGTCGAAGCCCGACAGCTTTCAACACCCACACTGCTGACAACACAGAATAAACTGACAAACCGGCAACCAGAGCCAGTTTTTATACACTGACACTCTGCTGTCAGGGCTCACACAAAGACAATTTGCGCTGTAGGTCAGAATTAAAATATGAGTCTGAAGCTGCTAATAGGAGTTTAACAGACTTCCATTGACTGTGGTTATCTATCTTAGATTGTATTTTGCACAAACAACATTTGACTTTGAATGGTCGTCTATGACAAAGGAAAGATGCCTGGATACCTCAGCACAAATATCCAGGTGTGCTCATATGACATAAGCCGACCTAGACAAATTAGAGGAAAGCAAAACGAAGCTAACAGCTAACATTGGCTCTGAACTGCTTTCAGATTTGGCTAAGTCCGTCATAAATATTAACGTCGACTGGGCTGTGGTAACATGTAGGCTTATAGATGAAAGCTAGCGAGGTACTGTTGTGTTGCTTGGCAGGAGTTCCAGTCCAGCTGTGGAACTATTTGTGTTGCTGGATCCAAACAAATGATTAAATAATCAAATCATAATCATAATTATTACTGTTGAGTAATAAATGGAGCTTGTAGAACAGTTGTGTAAAAGCAATATCACGTTTTAGGTCGTGATGTTGTACTGAATATCATCACAATCAAATCACAGGCGTGAGTGAGTGCGATTTTGCTTAATTTTATTCCACACTGTGTTGGAAAGTTTCCACTGAAACATTTATCTTGTTTGAGTCTTAAAACAAGACAGTGGTGGAATGTAAGTACAAGTACATTAACGCAAGTGCTGTATTTCAGTACAATTTTGACATGCTGTAGAAAGTTTGAAGTAAAACAGAGTGAAGCTGATCTCCACCAGCAGATCTGTCGGTCACCTCCAGTTTTTAGCTTTGATCTGAGGAATTACCAAGAGACCTCTGCCGGAGGATCTCATGCTTGTGAAGTGTTTGTAATTCTGTAATATATATGAAATATGAAATATAAAAGATGTTCTTACATGTATTTATTAGTTAGCACAATAAATACTTTTACTTCCATAATTACATTTTGCTTACAACACAAATGGTGTTGTAACCTTACCCTAAATGTTTCCAACAATGCTCAGGGAAATCCATCATTTTATTCAGGTAATGGTGTGTTTCCTCCTCGCCTCTAGTTGCTATAACTACCTGGTAAACACGGCGCACACCGGATACATCAGAGTGATGAAAGGAAGTTGGTGAACGTGACAAAACATAAGAAAACTTACATACATTACCTCATCTGTGAACATGATTAATGACTGAATAATGTCAGATACATGGTGATTGTTTAACATTGAAGACTCCCAGTCTGGACCAAAGAACTGAAACATTTTATTTGGATAATCCACTGACAGTTTAAAGTGTTTGTAACACTTCAACAGCTTATTAGTTGAGATTCAACACCTGTAATGATTTTACACCACTGTGGTTCAGGTTTGGTTATGTCTAGGCACAACAGATATTTTGCATTGGTTAGGGTTTGTTCATGAATATATATCTGTTATACATCCACAGACAAACACTTAAAATGTCACAAATACTCCAGACAATCCAAATAAATTGTTACTAAGGACATTTTAATTTGAAAGTAAACTGTTTCTGAACCTGCCATTCTATCTGACCCTGAGTGAGGCATCCTGACACAGTGACCGCTGCCTATCTGCTGCTCACAGCGACTCTTGTACCATTTCACTGCCCAGCTTCTATTGGAGAGTTTCTGACCGACATCCAGCTGTTCACCGGCCTCTCCACCTCTGTCCCCTCATCCATTTCCCCTTAGCTTGTCCTCAAATGCCCACAGGAAGGTGGAGGAGGAGGAGGAAGAGGAGGAGGAAGTGATGCTTAATGTAGAGACATTTTCCATATAGGAAAAAGTGACAACACAATATCAGATTTGTTTTAGGGGTAGTAGAAACAAGTTGTGAACACATCATTAACACATCATCACCTTTAAAGTTCACATGTTTACCTCTTAGCAGGCAGCATGTTATTTACACATCCAGCAGTCACAGATCTGAATCTGTGACTCTGAATCTCCCAAAGCTTAACACAAACCAGGGCAGAGAACAAAGATGCACTTTGGTTTTGTTGTAAATCTCTGATGAGCACAGCAAAGATGAGGAGTCTGAGATGAGCTGGTCCTACAGCTTGTAATTGTATGTAAACTGAACCTGAGAAGGTGAAAAGATAAAAGTTTTATCTGTTATGATGCTGAGGGTCAGAGGTCACAGCTAACCACCTACATAGATCCATCTGTGGTGGGCGTGAAGGAACAGATGGAGCCATTAGGGATCTGTTGGTGACCCAGAAGCCAACTAGGAGTAACTGGACACCTGAGTAGCCACATGGAGCTTATTGACCTGTTAATCCACAAACCATCTCCAGTGAGGCTGAAACAGGATAAACATCAACACCAACCACAGACCAGCATGCTTCATTTATTTGAAGGTTTCTTCTACTCAGCCTCAGATTGTTCCTCAAATGCCTCAATGCAACAGATTACTTCTATTCTGGATTGTGGTGTTGCCTCTTTCCTGAGTACTTCCTCCAGCTCTGGTACTGAGAGTAGAGCTCTCAGTGTTGGTCTAAAGGGCGCCATCGAGCATGCATACATGTGTGAGTGTTCTTGCTTGGCGTGTTGTCTCTGGATAAATAAAGATTAACAATGTTGGCGATAAATGTTGTGATGTCATGCTCACACGAGGTGAAGAACACGTGTGTTTATCCTGCAGATAAACAGCCGCCATCGTTTCTCTTCTGAGACCCGGCAGATGTTCCCCTCACCAGATCTCAGCTTCTTCACTTAACACAAACTCTTTGTTAAGAAACCGAGGAGGCCTGAGAGACGACGATGAGTCAGAACTCTGTGATACGTGACAAATGTTTCTCATCTAAGATTTTATTGTTTCCCAACCACGAGTGATGAAAGACTGTGATCAGTGACACTGCAGGGGAAAAGTACTCATCACATGTAAAAGTCAGTGTTTAAGTAATTACTAATTTAGAGATATTTGGGGGATTTCCTATCGTTCAGTTCTGGGAAATTTTATTGCGTCACCTTGAAGTCACAAGACAGTTATATGTGTGTTATGTGTCATATATGTTAGCCACGCAACTAGGTTAGGGTAGCTGACTCAGCCATAAGATGCCAGAGGCCAAACCCAACTGGGAGCTCCCAGTCTGCAAAAAAGTCAGCTAATAGGACCGCTAAACATACAGTACAATTTTTTCATGTGTACCGACCTGCACCAAAGGCACTCCGTTACTTCCCACCTTTACTGACTGTTCTGTGTCCTCCCTCCTCTTCAGGCTGACGGCTCAGAGGAGCATCGAGGACGCTGAGGAGGTGGAGAGGGAGCGTCGTCGACGAGCGCGGGAGGCCTCACGCTGGACGAACGGTGGCTCATCACCTGGAGAGCTTTCATCGGAGAATGAGACGGCAGCAGAAGAGACCATGTAAGTACAGACAAACTGAGAGTGTATCAATGTTTTGCTGTCCACATAACAAGAACATGGGCGGCAGTAGTCAAACTAATCAGATGATCGGTGGGTCAATCCCGGCTCCTTCAGTCTCGAAGTGTCCTTGGGCAAGATATTGAACCCCAAATTGCTCCTGAAAGCTGTGCCGAATTGATAGCTCCTAAAACTGATGAGCAGTTGGTACCTTGTGGGAAATCTTATGCTGCCTTGCACGATCGTTCTGTGCCAAAACACTCACCTGAGGTAGGCAGCCAATCAGAGAGCGGGGAGGGGTGGGAAGACGATGACGCGTACTACTCGACAAATGGAAGCTTGTAGTTTGTTTGAGACTGTTTACGGATCCAGTTCAACATGACATAACGCATGACGACAGTAATCGTTCGGTGCCATTGTTTAATCATATTATTGTTTTGCCTTCTGTTGTCGTGGAGATTGGGAAAAATGACATCTTTTCCTTCTCGTCGAATTCCTGTCGCTCTAAATACGTCATCAGGTACAACTGACACGATTGGCTATGGACTACATATATACGCCAAATGATAGACATTCGTAACACCCAATAAACAGCTATGGGTAGTTGTTAACCACACCTCCCCTACGAGAAATTGAGTAGGTGGTTCCCAGACTATATCTCACTTGTTATATAGTCTGGCGATAGCCAGGCTAGGCACGTTGCATAGCAACAGTGCCATCAATGTATGAATGTGTGTTAATGGGTGAATGAGATATGTAGTGTAAAAGTGCTTTGAGTAGTCATAAGACCAGAAAGATGCTATATAAGTGCAGTCCATAATAATAATAATAATAAATCTATTTATTTATTATCAATATTTTCTTTTATTGTCACTAACCTTAGTGACACATATTATTTTTTTCTGTAGGTCCTTCACAATAATAGCTTCTCCATGTTCCTCTGTTGTCACTGTGATGCAGGAGCAGGAAATGTTGGTTCTCATTAACTTACTGTAACATAGCAAATACATGTGTGATACATCTGCAGGAGAGCTATCAATGAACGGGCTGTTATCAATTATGTCAAATTACAAACAGTAAGTTGGAGTCCATACATACATTGTGCCAGTAATTGCAATGAAAACTATTACATAGAGCAAGGGTGGGAGGCAGGCCTCTACAGGAGGCGTACAAACAGTCTCAAAGCAGGTTCAGTGAGAGGAAGTGAAAATATTACATTATCTGGTTAAAAGATCACATAGTTTAATATATTTACCAAAAAGTTGAATTTCTGTTAATATTTTGACTAATTAGACTGAAAGTCAACTTTTCAAGTACCCAAGACAGTAGCCATGTTTGAAGGCCAAAACGTCCTTTAAATAATCCACCAGGTTTAAAAATAATGTTTGAGGCTGGGAACGTTTTTGCCCCGTCTGATCATCAAGAAAATGCAAATATGACATCAAACAGTCACCAAATTCCTCGTCCATGGAATCATGGGAACCCAGGAAGTTATTAAGTGCAGAACATTATTCATTCACTTCCCTCATGTCCAACGACTTCCTGTATAAGCTGCTAACTGTGTGACTGTTATTTTTTCTGGTGATAACTGTGAGTTTAAAGACTTTGTCGTCATGTTTCCCAGCTGTGAAACCCAAAGCTTTCCCTCTTACTTGTTGCTGGTCGTGCGCTCGCTGGTTTACAGGGTTTCACGGATGTCTGGTTTCATAAAACAAATGTTTCCATTGGGGAAAGCTGCAAACAACCTCTCGCCTCCTGTCGTGTTGATGTGAAGACGAACACACAGCTGCCTTCTCATTACACAACCTCCAAAGAATGTTTACTACAAAGTGTCTCGAGGGAAAAACCACCACCATGTCAAAGCTTGTGGCGTTTCGGCCGACTTTTAATTTCAGACTCTTAATTACAGCCTGCGCCTCCAACACCTTCACCTCCATCGCATCACGGGCTCAGCTGGTTTCAGGCTGCGGTGACTTGTTGTGAGATAGCTCTGCTGCAGTCTGTAATTGAAAGGTTTTCTGTACAAGACGCAGTGGTGATGTAATGCTGTTTTCAAATCCCTCTAGTTTGCTTCATGATTACCTGTTTCTGAGGAGGTCAGAGATCAGATGCTGGCAGAGTTTGAATCCACAGATGTTTGTTGAAGTGACAATCGATCAGTCGTCTGCTCAAGAGGTTTTTGAAGGGTCTGCTGTGTCAAACTGCCCAGTGACATGGACGACTCAATATTTGGTCAAAGATCAATCAACAATATTTCCGTCTGTCAATACTTCACGCAAATCTTTAAAAAGAGCTCACAAATAAAAAAGTTCAGTCATTTCCTAAACTTAGACAGTTTGTGTTTAAATTAAGTTTTCCTGATGAATGCTTGATGAGAAGGTAAATATGAAACACAAGTACATTATATCACATAAAGCTATCTGTACTATACCTTTACAGACTAACTGCTGCCATGAAAGTGAAGCACAGTCTGTTTTTGTTTTGTTCTGAACTCACTTTGCTGATGAAATAGTCACATTTTTGAAGACCAACTAATTTACTTCATAAAAGTTGAAGAATTTTTAAACAGGAGGGATAAAACAAAACAGAGCGGTGGAGGTGTTTCCTGACGGATGTGTCCCGTCATCGAAATGTGTCAAAAACATTGACTGACTCATTCCTGTCAGGAATCTGTCCAGGTGTCGACTTTACAGCCCGACAGAAACATCTCTGCTCGTTAAGGCTGATTAGCCGCTGAGAGATCAGGCAGAGACTCCCTGATCGGCCGGCCTCCCCGGCGTCTTAATCATCTGGGGAATGCTGAGTGAATTCCTTTCTGCCAGCTCCTGGGAACACAAAACACTCTTTTATTACTTTGGTTCAGTCGGGAGGAACAGCTGGAGATGTTGTGCTAATTGTGATGATAAGTTCACTTAATTAACTCTTAATTGACATTTTACACTTTGATAGTTGAAACATCTTTTAACAATGAATTAGATTAGACTGCATGTTACAAAGAGTAGCAGATTGACCATGTGTTTCAGAACCCCTTCCCCCCCAAATCACATCCGTTCAAGTGACAGCGTAATTATGTCGAGGGGAGGAGGAGGAAGTCATTTGCTGCTTTTATAGCACCACGAGGTCCACAGAGTGAAGATGTCTGAGTGCATGGACGGGTCAACAAAGAGTATCATTTTTTCTATTCTTGTAACCATGACGACAAAGGTCCCCTTACCGTAATGAAGTCACTTTAACCCAAACCACAATGTTTTGCTAACCTTACTTAAAGTACTTATTATAACCTAATTCATGCTCTTTTCCTAACTGTAACCAGGAGCTTTCTGTACCCAAACAAACCTTACAGTGTTGTCAGATAATACAACTGATTTACTTTTCCATGAATGAGTTTGTTTTGGAAGTTAGACAGTCAGGTTCAGTCGGGTCATAAAGGCACTGGACTCAGTTTGAGAATGTGCAAAATCTGCAAAACAAACAAACACTTGCAGGTCTTTAAAGGTCCCACTCGACTTCACCACAACGTGTTTCAGTTATCAGTCAGTTGTCTTCAACTCCAGGTTTAACTGATTAACCTAAAATCCTTCGTAATGTTTTTCCTACAGTATATCATCATAAATGTATTTTATTGTCCTTGATTGGCAAATATTAAAATCTCATTGCTGAGAAAGGGACAGTTACAGTAAATGTGCTTCTGAAGCCTGAAGAAACAAACCTGCAGTCATGACACAAACGTGACGCACGCGCAACAAATAAAAACATGGGGCGAAAAATTCCCAGACAAATCACAAATACTGTATGTCATACATTTCTTCTGCACAGTTTCCTGTTTTTACTGGTTGTTTTTTCAGCTGTGTCGGGGTTAATCATTCGATTGTCAGCTGCACTCTGCAGCTAAGGGCTCTGTGATTACAGAAGCTAATCAGTGGAGAAATGTATTATTCTGCTGTGTTTAATCTGCTCCACAGTGTTTGGATTTAACAGACTGCACTGAAACGTTTCAGCTGTTTAAATGGAAGAGCATTCAGGCCTTTTTTGACTACTAATGGACACTAAGAATATCTGCATGGCATATCGTGATTAAAGATATTGAAAATATTATTTTAATCTGTACAGTGTTGCTGATTTTAAACAGGACTGACCTCATCCCCACACTGAACGCCTTGGCTCGCTGCAGTCCATGTTTACTGAAATACTGGAAGGCTTGTTACTAAAATCACTTGATGCCTTTGATGGACAGAAACTGCACTCACCTCCTGCAAAACAGATCAGACCTGCTGTCAGGAGCCCAACTGTCACTTCTAAGTCACTTAGCTCAAGATTAATTATCCTTGAGAGTAAATTCAACAAGTTAATCCTCCACCAGGGGAGACGTTTTCATAATATCCTTATAACATAAGTCCGAGTAGTGTCTCATCTTGAACTGAAGCCAAATGTATTATATATTATATCTGCCCCCACCCCTGGGCCCTCCCTATGAAACCTGACATTTCAGCCATGCTGTTGAAAGTTTCTGAATCCTGTCTAAACCTGCCTGACACATGTTAACAAGATGGGATAGTATTCATAACGCCATAGGAAACAATCAGGAAAGCTGAAGCTTCTTGTGGTGACTATAAACAATAAAGATGTCACAGGGGCTAAAAGAGATTTAAACATGGAAGAAAAAGACTTGCAATGATACAAATATCCTGTTAGGTCAACCAGACAACAGACAAACAGACAGAGGACACTGTTTAACTCATAGTAGTTTAACACCCTGTAATCAGCACCTATGTTCAGCTATATGTTTGGTTTCCAGGTCCACAGGTGTCCAGTCGGCATGCACAGTCCACATCTACAGTCTACTCCATCATAAATTTTTTACAGATGTTTTAAAGAGGTCAACACCAACGCTCGCAGACTTGGGCCTCTGGTGAAAGTCTTGTGACTGTGCTGACATGGACAGCTTTAGGCTTTTTGTTTTAGACTCTTCGCATCCTCCCTTTTTTTCCAAGTTAAATTATGCTGTGAGGTGGTAAATAAATTATTTCACACCAGTGGCTGAAATTTAGTTGGAAACCTCAAACACCTCCTGCTGTTTCACATCAATTAACAACTCCTAACTTTTTTTTCCCATCTTGTCCTCAGGTACGACGGTGACCTGAAACCGAATAACTCCCTGTCTTTGGAGGAGGACGAAGGCTTCAGCGACTGGACTCAACGCAGAGAAAGAAGGAGGCAGCAGCGCCTGCAGGAGCTCAACCAGGGAGGCGAGGAGGACGAAGGCGAAGAGGAGGTCACAATAAACAAAGATGCACCTGTAAAGACCGCCCAGGCCTCAATAACGTCCTCCAGCTGCCTCCAGAGACAAGAGCAAGTAGAGGACAACAGGAACAAGATGGAGATGGAGAGGGAGAGGAGAAAGGAACGTGAGGAGGAGGCAATTCGAGCTGAGAGAGTGAGGAGGGAGAAAGAGAGGGAGGAGGAGGAGGACAAGAGGAAAAGAGATGAGGTGATGATCAGGAGGAGGGAGGAGATCCAAAGGCCAAATACAGAGGTAAGGGTTCCTCATGGAACAACTGTGCTGTTTGAAAGTCACTTCTAGACACATTGATTTAGTGTAGATTAAGTCTCAAGTCCATAGTCTGTTGCGAAAAGTTGGGTCGAGTCTCAAATCAAGTCCCAAGCTCTTCAAGGTAAGTCCAATTCATGTTAGACAGAAAGTCTGCAAATATTTGTAACTAGTACCATATCACACAGCATGTAAACAAGTCCAGGTCTGAAGTCATTTGGGATCAATTTGAGCCAAAGTTAGTTGAAGTTAGTTGAAACAAGTCTGAGGGAAGTTTCAAGTAAAATCTCAACTCATTTAGCGCAGGTCATTTGGTTCAAATGATTCTGCACACTTTAGTCTTCAGACTAAAGTAGCCATGTTGTCTGTAAAGTCTTTAGTCTTTAAGGTCCCTGGCAGCTGACTAAAAGTTTTATTGTATTTCATGTTCAGGTGGAGAAAAGAAAAGAAGTTAAAATCTCCTACACGTCAAAGGTTTTCCTACACCAAGAGCCGAAACACAGCAGCACCAATGGAGACACAACCAATGAGGAAGTGACATCATACAGAGGCAACAAGACAAAAAGGTCCACAAGGTGTGTAGTGTGTTTTATGTACGGCTGTAGTGAATGCATGCTGTTGTTACAATGACAAACATTTAACCCAATAAAGTCATTGATAGCCATTTATTGGAGGATTTAGTTTCACCTTTCATAAAGAAAATACTTGACTCGACTTAGTATGTGGTTGTCAAACCCGTTCTCGTTCCCAGCTTGCCATTTTGGCATATTGTATACAACAGATTCCAACAGAGAGTGAAGCCAAAACATATCAAATGTTCAAAGAAGCTCTCCATTATCACAGTAGGCCAGTACACACCGTAACAGACTGACTTCAGATAATAATGATCAATAATAAATGCAGTTAATATTCAAAATCTCCCTGGTGTGAGCAGCAGAGCCATGGAGCCAGAGGAGGCGGAGGCCATCCTGGAGACGGAGCAGCGTCTGGAGAAGATCCGGCAGAGCCTCCAGCAGAAGGAGAGCCAGGAGCTGGAGCAGCTGAGACACAGACAGGCCGAGGCCGAGCAGGAGCTGGAGGAGCTGAAGAAAAGGAGGGAGGAGAGACGTCGCGTCCGGGAGGAAGAAGAGCGTCGGAGGGAGGAGGGGGAGCAACAACGGCTGGCCAAAGAGGAGGTGCCTATGTCGTAGATATTTACACATGACTACAAGAAGGAATCACCACCAATCAAACCAGTTTATTTTTTTAGTCATGTTGTCTGTGAAGTAGTAAACAGAGTAAGCAGAGTTTATAAGCCTTAGTGGGCTAAAAAAGATAAACTCTCTGATTCTCAATCTCAAAAGACCAACAGTGTCTTGTGAGGTATTTTTCTGAGGCTTGCTGTTGACAGAACGAGCCTTTAATCAAAAGTGAACTTGAGGATATTTCTGCAGCATTAAGAGCTAATCAGATAGAGTACAGTTGTTGTAGAAATGTGGAGTTGAACAGTGTTTGTGACTCCAAGGAGGAGAAGCGACAAATGAAGGAGGACATCGAGAGGAGGAGGATGGAGGCAGCAGAGAGGATGAAGAGCCTGAGTACGTCCAATGTGGATGGAGATGAGATATTCAGTCCCTTCAAAGCTCCCACACACAAGGTAAATAAACAGTTACAGGCTGCAGTCTTTTATTTTATGACACAGCGTTCACACTGCATGGGGAAGCCAGATGCTCCAACTGTATTTATGTGAGCAGGTAACAGCTACAAAGTGTTGACAGGGAAATTATGTATTTATGTTGCACCGGTGTTAGCTGCCATCTGCAGTCCCCCAAGTCCCCAAAAGCTGCTGTTATTATTCATTTATCAAGTTTTTAGGAACACGATTATCTTGAGTTAACATCTTTGTTCTAGCAAGATAAAAATGCTTTCTGTCATCTTTTGAGTGGGAAACTTTTACAATACAGGATTTTTCTGGGGGACAGTAGATGTTGTTTGAATGCAGTAAACACTTTGACTTAAACTTCTTTATTCTGGAGGAGTTCTTACTTTCTTAGATTATTTACTGAATACTTACACAAGTTCTTTAGAAATTAGGTTACATTTTCATTTTTGATTGATGGCCAGCATTTTTCTTTGTTTGATTTAGATATGTTATGTGTTTGCACATCTGTGTTGAAAAGACTTTTGAAGATGGTTAAAGGATAAAAGTGATTAAAGTGACATTAACGTGTGACTTAAGTTAGCTAGCTATTGTTGGCAAAAAGCTACAGTACCTAACTAGCTACCTCATTTACATTGCTAAATTACCTGTTTAACTTACAAGATAATTCATCTACATTAATTATTAGCTAGCATATGAGAGCATTAACAAATCACTAACTAATGAGCTCATCAGTTGTTAGTTAGCTTTTTAGCTATATTGAGAACATTAGCTAACTTAAGATGTGATGTCACCATTATCTTTTACCTTTAGCTTCAAAATTTGGTTGTCTTTTCAACATAGACAAGTTAGCACATAGCATATCTAGCTTTGGGAAAGGGGAAAGTTGACCAAGATTCTGATTGCTTAACTGTGATCGGATCTCAAAGGGAAAAAAGGGAGTGGGACTTGGAAGGGATCAATTTACAGATGATTTAATTCTTTACAGACATTACAAGACATGTTTTAATTGTGCAACCAGTATAGTTTATTACTTGTTTCATACACACTCATAGTTACAAAGAACTGAGGAAAGACTTTAATCACTGATTTGGTGATGGGATTATGAACAGCTGGTGAAACTCAGTCTAGGCATGTTGGCAGCTTTGACTGGGTTTGCTGATAACTTCAGATTCCACAGAGAAAAATAGGCTTTATTGTTTGTTTGTTTTGGGTCAACTGTCCTTCGACTGTCCTTCGACTTGGTCATCCATTAAGTTCACCAGAATAAATTCAACAGTACAGATTACTGACTTTTCTAAACAAACTCAATGACAAAATAACTGTGTTACCTTCACAGCCGATGGGTTCAGGCTCAGCTTGTAAGTCGCATGTGTGTGTGTGTTTGATAAGCCTGCGTGTCCTCGCTGCACCAGGAGTAGCATGTTGTGTTATCAGAGAACTCACTGGTACTTTAAATGTTTTTGGTGTGTGAGTTTGATTTGTGAACAATGACGTACCTCCATATCTGGCTGCCAGAGATGGTCTACTTCTTACTTCACTGCTGAATACAGAGTCAGAAAGGCCTGAACCATGTTTCTATATTTTGGGCACAGGATAATAACAAGTTATGATCTGTTATGGAGCTCCTGCAGTCCTGGAAGGTTTTTTTATTAGTATTATTTTGAGAGCCCAAAATATGATGAAAAAGAACTACGAGGCCTCTGTATTCGGATGTTGATGTTTTGCTGATGTGCATGACACTGCATGTGACTTCTGCACCTCTGCACCTTCTTGTTTATCTATTTCCTCATTGAACTGAACACTTCTTGGATCAGTGATTCAAACTAGAAATGTAGATCGTACTTTGTGGTCAGCTGTTCAGGGTCTTGATGCTTTATTTGACTCAACATGGTTTCATCCATGGTGTGACTTTGATGAATTTTTACATTAAAAAAGTAATATGGTACTGCTCTCCACCAGTGTTTTACACAGCTCTGTAATATACAGTATAACTATATGCCTGACTGTATTTGTTGAATTGAATGGCTGCTTTAGAGATTTAATACCTACAGCAACTTAAACTTACTTATCAGTATATTAACCATGGGTAAACAGTTAAGTTAATCACATGGTGACTCTTTTTTTCTTTAAGACACGTTACAGCTTGAGAGTTTGCTGTTGTGGACTGATTTTGACCTGAGCTGTAGCATAGGGGTTTCCTTTGTGTGTGTGCATGTATGTGTGTGTGAGACAGCCTGCTGTGTTGACTTTGATATTTGACCTCTGAGTTCAGAGAAAACACTGATCCTATCCTGAACAGTCCTCTGATGAAACAAAGCTTCACTAACATATGATAAACATGTGACAACTGCAGCTGCAACACAAGTCTGTCTATTATTTTTATTGTTAACATAAACTGTTAATATAATTATATACTATTATTATTATAGAGTGAAAAGGATTGGGAAAACAGTTATTTTCATTGGAAAATGCACAATGCAAATCAGTCCCATGTTCTGTCTCCCATCATGCCCTGCTCGTGCCTCAAGTCTCCTCTGAGCGAGCGGTGAAACCGCTGCGATGACTCGAATGGTTTGATGAAGCCCAGCAGACTTGGCTCTGTTTGTCTTGGACGGATTCGTGGCAGTCTGAGCAGAGCCGAGCTGTAATTAACACACTTGTGAACCGAGGCAGCCCCATGGAAAACTTCCCGTGTTCCTCTAAAGAAATGACCTCAGACTACTTCTTCTTCTTCTTCTTTTTTCAGATCACAGAGAGGACGGAGTCGCTGAACCGCTCATTGAAGAAAAGGTGAATATCCACATCGACACTCAGTTATGTTATTGACAATAGCATCTGTCCCAGTAGGCCTCTCCAAACCACAACCAAAGATTGAGAATTAAACAAAGACCAAATACTCCTTGGAATGTGATTGTCTTGAAAAAAACTTCCTGCCAGCCCAGATGCAGAGAAAGTCTTAAAGTTTAACTAGAAATATAAAGTTAAAATCAATTCTAAAACTGATACACCACCAGTGCAGTGACTTTAAAATAGATCTTATAAGTGATGACAGTCTTGTTTTCACCAAGCAACACCCCAAAAGTTACAATTATATGAAGCAGAGAAAAGCAGAAAATGTGAGGAGCATCTGAGGAGCTAGAAGAAGAATGTCTGTAATTATTCTGAAAAATGATTTCACATAAAAGATCATTTTCTGTCAAGTAAAGAATCGTTTCAGCTCCTGCTTGCAGCTTGGTGTTTCTCTCGGTTGGATTTTTTTCTGAAGGTAAACACTGTTGAAGAGTTAGTGGTGACTTCTGCAGCTCCCTCAGTGCGTCACCCTCCTCAGCTGTGATTTATGGCTCGGCTTAACTCTGTCCAGATGCAAGCGGCTCTGTTTTCTCTGGTGGTTGGTAAAGGTGTGGCGACCCCGGGCCGTCTGCAGCAAGAAGTTATCATCTCTGAGGAACCCTCAGCAGCAGTGAAGCCTCTGTGATGATGATTTAAAAAAAAAAATGTTCTAGGAACAGGGACAGTGTTCAGAGGAAGCATAATGTCAGTGTCAGTACACTTGCAGAACAATTAGATTCTTTTTTTTAACTAATATATAATTTTATTGGTTAAAGATTTTTATTTGTTTTTATGTAAGTTGACTATCATAGTAATTTGTTGGTCATAGATAGAAAATCCATGTTGGTAGTTACACAGGAAGATCGCGGCTGCTTTTTTTATTCTTATCTACAAAACTTCACTCTAATCTGTCAGCCGTTTCTCCAAGTGGGAAAAACAATCAGTGAGCAAAGCAGCAGTTAAAGCAGTTTAAAGTGCTTGCAGTACTGAGTGTAGTGACAGCAACAAATAGACAGTGAGAGACTAGCTGGTGAAAATAGTGCAGCATTTAGCAGCTAAAGAGCCAGACGCCAGATTGCCAGATGTTGGTGGAGACCAAAAGCAGAGCTAAAAGATCATCCGAGCTGCTAGCATGACCGTTGAGTCTTAAACTTGTGTTTTGCCTCCAAATGGCCAAAACAATCAATTATCTCTGCTTTGAACAACAACACTGAGACATTGTCCTGACTTCTTTCTTTAATTTATGTCTGCAGTTTTCAGTGACATTGTCTGACCCATGAAGCAATGTTTCTGTTTACTTCTTTGTACTAAGACAAACTTTATTGCTGAAGGTAAAAGTACAAAACGTTCAAGTGGTGAAAGAAGCAGCTCATAAAAATCTGAAATGTCTCGATCCAAACGTGTGAGATCAGCTCTGATGTCATCTCAGGTGCTGGTTCCTGACATCATCAGGTGTAAACCTCCTTTTAAAAGTCAGACATGTTGAAACAGACAATTCAGATGATGAATGAGATTTACTCCCCCCGCAGTGCAGAAATGACATCATGCAGCAGCAGAGTTGGAGAAAAATAAATCTGATGGAAGTGAGTTCAGTGTTTAATGAAGATGGCAGAGGATGAGTTTGGACTGGACGAAAACCCTCTGCAGACATTCATATGTCACAAACACAAACATGTGACTTCTCCTGGTTTTGACACGCAATTGCTTATCATACGTCATTAAATGAGCAGCAATTTAAATAAACTTGTTAAACTTTTGCTCCACAAACCTCAAAACTTCAAAAAATTGAAGCTTGTGGAGTCAAAACACATATTTGTGTCTGAACTGTTTGTATTTGTGTTGTTTGAATCAGTAACAGCTTCAAGAAGACACAGCCGCTTGTCCTGCTGCCCAAGATCGACGACAAGATGGAGCAGTACGCCCATGCTGTGGAGGTCAGTGCATGCACCACACACAGATACACACACACACATTTCGTTCATTTCATCAACTGACTGATTGACTCAATTTAACAGGGCTCACCTTCAAATGTCTACATATATTGGTATTTTTGAATTAACTAACTTATTAATTAACTAATAATTAGTATTGTATAAAGTATTTGGTGGTCTAAAATGTCCTGTTCCAGTTTGTCCTGGCCCAGGAGGGGAGGTGGGGTTCATCCTGTGAGGAGCAGGAATCCTGACATTTCATGGAAGTCACAAAGATTAGTTTGACATTTTGGGAAGTTCCTCATGTAGATGAGACAATTACTGCTACTCTCATATTTGCACAATAAACATGAAGCTACACCTGCCATATAGTTCACTTAGCTTAGCACAAAGACTGGAAACAGGTGAAAAGAGCTAGTCTGGCTCTGTCCAAAGGTTTGTTACCCTTAGACGAGGCAGCATCTTTAAAGGTCACTGACTGTAGAACAAAATGTAGAACTGTTCCTTTAAAGAGTGAACCCGCTCTGGAGTTTTCTGCTCACTCAGGCGGAGCTCCATTAGCTTCTTTGGACCTTTGGACTTTAATTGTTTAAAACAAGCTGAGGAGCAGAAATGAGCTCTGACCTTTTTTGTGCTGAGGTCACAAAATTCTGCAGCATCGGGGTGATTACATCACATATCTGTGTTTTCATTTCTGCGTGTGTCTGACAGATAAACAACTGGAATAGCCGACGTTAACAGCTCTTTATTTTTATCCTTACGTTCACTATTTTCACTGTTCACTTCAGGCGGTTCCCAGGCTGATTTACAGATCTGTGGATGACCCGGGGTTAACTGAAGACACTTTTATTTATGGAGCGCTTTAAAAAGAAACACAAAGTGCAGTAAACCACATAAATTACAGGTGTGAAGATGTTCTTCTCACCATAAACCTGTGCTGAGATGTTCTTTATATCTTACTCTCACATTGATTTAGCGTGTGGAAGTCCAATGCCAATATTAAAAATTTAATAATCAAACTTTGATTTCATTGTTTTTGTTTGCATGCATATGGAGTATAGCAAAATGTAAATGTAAGTTTCATTTTCATGTTCAAATGCAATTTTGTCAGGAAATATGAAAATGAACATTTCATGAACATCATGTAGGTTTAAGCTTGTCCCGTACCTCTAAAAAATAATGCTCTTGTTGTGGATAATCTCTAACTTTAATGTGCCACTTCAAGATCAGTCATGATCAAAAAATATTTTTAATTCATATTCCAATCCTTCACTGAAACATTGTCTCTGTATGTGTTAACTTTGGACTAAATGTGTCTTCAGTGTATTTCAAAATGTTTCCAACGTAAAATTAACTTCTTTCAGTTTTATAGAATAAAACTGAAGAACTTATTTGTACCTGTAAAACATGTTCAAATTTTCTCGCTGCATATATTACTTTACTGGTTTTCTAGCATGTCTTAGGTCCGAAACCGAAAAAATTATATCAAGTGATATCAATACTAATCAATATGATTATTGATGATTTTTTAAATTCTAATTTATCATTCATGTATGATAAGTTTACTATATTACCATACACTAACCTATGGTGGTGGTGGTTGTTGTGCAGAACTCCCAGGAGGTCAGGACAGTGAAGGCATCACTGACAGACCTGCTCAGCTCACCTGAAGTCGTTGCCTCCAAGAAAAACCTGTTTGAAGCTGGAGAAGCCTGGAGTCAGAGTCCCACGAAGGGAGCAACCTGCAAGGTAAGAAAACACCAACAATGTCCGTAAAGTCCCCGAGTGAAAGATTTAAAAATGCCAGACTTTGTCAGTTCTCAGCTGTCGTATCACAAATGCAGATTCACTGAACAGCAGATGTGACAAAACAATGAGAAGAATTGGCATGAAGTAAAACAACATTTCAACAGCTTTTCTGAGAACAAACGGTTTCCTACAAGAAGTCCATTTCTTCTTTTAAGCCCTAATCCTTCATCGGGTTCAGTTTATAAAGTCATCCATTCGTCCTCCCAACATGACAAAGAGCTAACTTGGACTTGAAACATTGTACTTTTCCTTTCATGTGATGATTTTAAGAGGAGCAGATGAGGGTTGCATGAGAATAGCATAACTATTCTACAAATAGTTCAGCTGAATGAGTGAGTGTGTGAGGAACACCATGACAGATTAAAAAAACGATTCTTTAATTTATGTCCTGTAATAATCAGATACAAAATCTGACTCAAGTTAAAGAGGGTCTGTTTACATTAGTAAAGCTTGAGCTTGCATTTCCATTTTATGCATCTTTATACTTTTTCTCCGCTAAACTTCAGAGGTCACTATTGTTCTTTTTATTTTACCACATTTATCTGAAAGCTACTCTTCAAGGGTTAATAAAAAGTTTATAATTTTGCACCTTAAATGAATACATTCTTAGACAATTCAGATTTTCTACATTACTAAATTGGATTGCAGCTCAAATGATTTCAGGGTGAAAATGTCTCTGTGATGCTGTTCAGGACCGTCAGCAGCACTCAGTTTAACTCTAACCAGATGTTAAGTTGGAGCCAGTTTCATTCAGTTTGTCTCTGATGAGATGTTTAGAAATGAAAGCATCAGAATCTGTGAAACATCTAATGTTGTTTAAGGTTTCTTCTAACCGATAAGAAATCTTTTTGTATTTCTGTACATTTCTAAATCAGGACACTGAGGGCCTAAAGGTGGGCGTGGCTGACCTAATCACTCAGTGGGTGAAGGGACCATCTGATGGCATCAGACAGTCGATCAGCAAACCATCTGTAAGTTACAAACACAGCCTGAATTCTCAGTTTAAATCTCCATGTTGTTCAGTTTCCTCTTTCTCTGTGGATTTGTTTATTTAAATTTCTATCAACTCTGAACCATGATCATCAAAAAACAGACAAACAGACAGACAGTTAAAATACTTTAATACAGGGTTATGAATGCCAGACTTGTACTTGTACAGTATATTTTCACACTGCTGACTGACAGTGATTTGATGCGTTCAGGAGCATCCTCAAAGTTTGTTATGTGGGGTTTCCCTCTTGTGGAGAAATGAGAAACAACACTGTCCAAACTTGTTTCTTCCTTTTCTCTACCTGAGAATAATTTCTTCCATTTGATTTGGAAAATATTAAATAAAGTGATGACAAATAAACTCATGTTTGTTTCAGATGAATTGATAAAACATTTGAAAATCACTAAAAAGTAAGAGGGAGGTCAGACAAAGAACAAACCTGTTTTTACTCTGCTTTTTCTCACATATTGCTGCTCATGCTGTGTGCATTAAAAATTCAAAATCCATATACTATGTGCTGGAACTATTGGACAAACTGTGTATCCATCCAGCCCTGTATTTCTGTGCTGTGTTGGATAACAGGGTACAGTAACAGGGCACAGTAAACCAGTGATACCAAACCTGGCAACCTTAATATGATGACACAAAACTTCAAGAAGTCACGTTAGCCACTGTTGTTCAACAAAGAAGTAGTTCCAGCACTTCCACTCTTTATGCTTAGCTAGGCTCAATCTCTGTATTAACACATAGACGGAAGATTGATATCTGATAGAGAAATGTGACCAAAGATATTTCCCTAAATATCGGATTGTTCCATCAAAATGCATCTTTTGAGCACAGAATGTCAGTAATGTTTGTACTGATTAGTGATTGATTCATCAGGATGTGAAGCCTGGAGATGTGATGCAGAAGAAGAACATGTGGGAGGGGATTGGAGACTCATCAGGGCGGCCCGGGCAAAGAGCCAAGGTGAACACACACACCATAAAAATATATATATTTTTTATTATATTAACCTTTTCTGTTATTTTTATTTTACTTCTGATATTTCAGCCTGTTCTAATTTAAATGTTTTGATATATAATGATAATTACTTGAGAAAAAAGATTTCAGTTCTCTCAAACTTTGTCTGATCTCTCTTCAGAGTTCAGTGGCTGGTAAAAAGTACAAATATGTCATCACTGGTCACGGTAAATATGAGAAGATCCCAGTGGACAATGAGGACACAGGAGAGTTCACAAACGGAAAGTCTGGTAAGATCATTGATAGGAAGTTTTTAAGGAGAAAAGGGTCAAAAGCATTCTTTCTCAACATTTTCCAGCATTTGAAAATGGTGCCATTATTCTGATGGACCATTATTCTAAAACCCCAGTAGTCCACAAAATGTCCTATTGGACCAAAAACCCATTTGTCTGACAATCTGTTATTTGAAAAACAAACACCCTTTTCTCCAAAGGACCGAAAATACTCTGGTAATATCAATTTCACATATCTTAATTGATGTAACTAATGTACTTATTTTACCCCAAACTAAGAACTTGGGGTTTTTATTCTTTTTTATGCTTAAACCTAACTTAAACCAAACTGCAACTACATGTTTATTATTGTTACCAATGACTACGAAGGTCACCCGACTATTGTTACCATGACAATGAAGGTCACCTGACTTCATCCTTTCCTGTACATCCAAATATACTAACCTCCAGGGAGAGTGTGAATTCATTGAGGTGTTTGTGGCCGTTTGTTTTCGGGATGTCCATTAAATCGACTTTTTTTTCAGTAGGACATTCTACTGGGGTTTCTGAACAATAGCCAGTCACCATTAAAAAATATTGTTGTCTTAAGCGTCATATTAACACATGAATATAAGTTTTTTTTTTCCCCCATTGTAGCATTCAGATGGTAAAGAGAGAGTGAAACTGGAACTGAATTTGAACCAAAGTGAAATTTCACTCAGAAAGCAGTCGAAATGTTTGAAGGTGGGGTAGGAGATGTTGGGAAAACGGTTCCAGCAAGCTACATTTTGAAAATACACACCCATACCTTTTCTTCAGACCTCCCCTCGCGCAGCCTCATCAACGTGATTGGACATTGTTTTCCCATTTTTCACGTTTTTTTTTTTTTGTTTTTTTTTGACAAACCTTCTATTTTACTGGCTGAAATGGGGTCATGAAGAGGTTTTCAAGCAATATGGTAAAAAAAAATGCTCCAGAAAAAATCTCCTATCCCACCTTTAAGTAGAATGAAGTCAAACTCTATCTGTAGAATAATAGAAAATTACTTTTTAAATTAATGTAAAATTAAGACTGTAGAATAGTTCTCATAATGTTCTGCTTCTGCATTGTTGGACTGAATCAAGGAGGAATACCTCATTTTGTGAGGGAAGTGTTACACGGAGTGAAAGGTAGCATCATACAGATGGACAGAAATGAGTGTACAAACATTAGACACAAAGATAAAGTCAATGAAAGAAGTTCTGTGTATTTATTTTGAAAGTGTCATCAGGTTTTGATTCCCTCAGAGAGGAGAATCACAGAAAATCTTCCCACTGAGGTTTAACATTTTTTAAAACCATTCCAGTAACTCCAGCACACACATTTCAAATCATTATAAAGAACAATAGAAAACAAACATTCAAAAATAAAACTAGAAAGAATGAAGTGTGGTTTGGCCGCCCTCCATCACAGTCATCTAAAACCCATCTATATCTCTTGACCTTTGAACCCACTGACCTCCATCATAGTGGAGGCTGCTCTTCTTTGCTCTTCTCTAACAACGTACACTAGCTTTTAGCTCAGCGGCCGTCCTTAAGTCACAGTGAAATCAAACATTTCATTAGCAACTAATTGTTTATTTGAGTTATTTTTAAATTGGAGAAATATTCGGGTCACATCTCTAAAATAGCTGGGTCCGAGTTACTATAATAATGCAAAAGATGAAATCTCAGTTTACTGCTTCTACGTAAGGGACCAATGTGGCATCCAATGGTGTAGTTGCTGGTTGCAGCCACCTCGCCTCATCCTCTCCTTCCTAGCACAAACAAGAAACAGTCGCCACAAAATGCACGAAAAACACAAAATGCCCTATCCAGAGGCAGTGTTTAGTTTGTGAAAAGAGGAAAAATGAGGCTTGAAGAGGCTTCAAGATGTGTAAAAAAGACTGAAATATACTAATATATTGCCTAATAAATTGCACATTTATATATTCATCTTACAGTCACTCTTTACTTTTTGACAATACAAAAATAAATAAAACTCACATTTTCCTGTCATCCACTCGTCCTCCTCCTATCCAATCAAACTGTCTTTTTTTGTTTTCTTTAAACTAATGAGTCCCTGTATTATATGCCACCTGTCTGAACAGAAAGGAGGCCAAATTAAGATGCTCTTAAAATGTTGTTTCATTGTGACTTTAAGAAATCTCAATCATAAAATGATCTACAGCTCTAGAAGATCCTGTTATACTCTACATACACATTACTATCTAATTAGAGGTCTTACCCTGAGGCAAGTAGCACCATCTTGAATAAAACGGGTTATTTGAATGATCGTTAACAGAATTTTCACAAAAGATTTGTCTTAAAATCATTAAGTTTGAAAACTTGTTTCTGTCCATAATAATAATAGATATTTTTATGAAATATCTGTCATTTACTAGATGTTTCCTTTCTTATTAAAAAAACTGATTTTAGCATAATAACGTCTAAATCTTGAGTGAACTACTGCATATATATAAACCACAGTCTCATTTTCACAGACAAGTTTCTTTAGAATAACCAAATGTTTTCAAATCCATAACTTCTTGCTACATTTAGTCTATATTTATTATGAACATGTGATGAAAGGAACAAATGAGAAGCTCTGTCTTTACGTAGGACATAAACGCTTTAATCTTATGTGATGTCTGAATGACTTTAAGACAAATACAGCTCTCTCTTTCCAGATAATCCACAAATACAACCATTTAACATCCAGACAACCAGTCACATAAATTCAGCACAAAGCATTTGTCAAGTATAAAGTTCAGACTGAGTTTTCTACAACACAAACTACATTCGTTGACCACAAAGACTAAGATTACAGACCTGTACATTATTTCTGTTGCTAAAATTCCTGCACCTGTACATTAAACATATATCATGACTTCTTTTTTACATTTGCGTCCTGGCACTTCATATTATATATTAGCTTAAGTAGCAGTGAACCCCCTTGCCTTTCTGTTAAAGTCTTTTGGTTCCTCCTCTTTACCTTTCCGCCCAATCAAGCCCATTTCAAATACGGTTGAAATTTTCGTCACTGGTCTCGAGGCTGCCTCTTTAAGCTTTTTCGCATCAAACTTTGGACTGAAGAGCAGCACAGGTAACCGGTACGCAAAAGATGGTATCTCTTTCAGCTCATCCTTTGTGCCTTCCTCCTCTCCTCCCCCCTCGCTTTTGTTTAACTCAATCTGGTGCATGATGTTTTCTTTAGTGGAAAACATTTGGAAGAGGACAGCATCCCACATCTTTGTTGCCTTGGGAGCGTCTTTTGTTTGGTTATTGTCCTGAGTGCCAGGCTTGTCGCTGGCCTTCTCATCTGCCACACTCTGGGCATGCTCAGTGGCTTCTTTCTGAGAGCCTAACTCTGGAAATTTGGGCTCCTCCTGTTCCACCACCATGTGCTTCTTGAGTCTGGACCACCCGCTCAATTTAGATTTCATCCCCTTTGGCTTTTGTATGACCTTAAGAGCAGACTCAGCTGCTGATAGGGATTCATCGCCTTCCTTTTTCTCAGACGCCAAAGCAGATTCTGATTTCTTATCTTTTCCTTTGTCTTCACTTCCTGCTGGCTCAGCAGCAGATGCCTTAACAGGCAAGGCAGGCACTGCAGTGCTTGGCTTTGAGCCTTCAGCTTCAGTCTTGGTGACAGCTCCAGGTTTTGCAGGCTCTTTTTGATCTGAGACAGCTTTGGTCTCAGTTGATGATGTTGCTGATTTCTGCTCAGCAGTCTGGACTTTAGCTTTACCTAACAGTTTTCTTACTGCCTTCAGGGGATCCTGGTCATCACCTTTGGGCAGAGGATGTTTGGTTTCAGGAGTTTTTGTGTCTGGTTTGATGACTTCCTGAACTGGTGTTTCCACCTTCTGTTTCTCAGGAGTTTTCTCCACAACTGTTGGTTTAGCCATTGTTGTTTCTTGAATGACTGCTTGAATTAATGTTTTTTCTTGTTTTGCCACAACCTGACTGGATACCATACTCGTTTTGTGTGTTAATGTTGGTCCTGAGGTGTCAGATGCTTGTGAAACAATAATAATAGGGACAGAAGGGGTGGCAGCAACCTTCTCATCCCTCACATGGAGTTTATCTATGCCCTTGGGTGTTTCTTTGTCTTTAGACACCTCGGCTGTAGATTGTCCCTTCACAGATGCTTCTTGGCTAGGTGTTTTACATTCTGTTGATTCCTCTTTTGTAGCTATTACCACCTCTTCCGCTTGTGTCTTAGAGATACCAAATGCTGGAGAGTAAGTTTTGATTCCACCATAAGCAGTATATTCTGCTGGTGTCAATCCACGGTAACCAGACCTTGATTTCTGAGCCACTTGGGTTGGAGTTTTAGGTCTCTGGAAGGAAACAGGTGATACACCAGAAGATGATGTCCCATATGTAGGTGTCCTTGGTCGTTTATAGCCAGGTGAGGTGGACATAAGTCTGGATGCCTCATATGTTGGAGTCTTAGACCTCTGGTACCCATGAGAAGTCACTGCTGGTGTTGTTGGCTCAGATGTAGGAGTTTTAGAGAGCCTTTGAGATCCAGCTGGAGTAATGTGGATTTTTTCTTTTGTCAGATCAGGCTCTGATTTCGACTTTGAAATACTTTGTTGAATTGGCTTAGCTGCAGGTGTCACGTCTAAATGAATGTCCCCATTCAGTATTGTTTCAGTAGTCTTAGACTCAGTAGTGATCACACTTTGGGAAGCAGATGAACTACCAGCAGCAGAGACCGTTTTGGGTGTTCTTGACCTCTCTGGCTCTACTGTGATTGGTGACACCGCAAACAAGAGAGGATTGGGTCTTGAGATTTCAAATATAGGTGTTGCAGCCCGAGTCTTATGGTATGCTGGGGTTTTTGGCCGTCCTACTGAAGTTCTTAATGTTTGGGACTCATAGGTTGGTCGGATTTCAGCTGTTGGAGTGGCCCTTTTGATTTCAGCTGTTGGAGTGGCCCTTTTGATTTCAGATGTTGGAGTGGCCCTTTTAACTTCAGATGTTGGAGTAGCCCTTTTGATTTCTGATGTTGGAGGGGGTATTTTGATTTCAGCTGTTGGAGTGGCTCTTTTGATTTCAGATGTTGGAGGGGGCATTTTGATTTCAGCTGTTGGAGTGGCCCTTTTGATTTCAGATGTTGGGGTTGCTCTTTTGATGTCAGATGCAACAGTTGTGATTTTAATCTCTGCGGTTAGTGTAGTTCCTTTTTGAGTTTCTGAAGTTGGTGTTTTTCTCTGGGGATCTGTTCTCAATAAAGGAGGCTGAGTCAAATCTTGTTTTGTTTCTGTTGTTTTACTTTGAGTTACTGTGGTGCCAATAGCAGTTAATCCAGCTGAGTCATACACCGGTGGAGTCCTGGATGTCTCATAGTAAGATGTGCTTGCCGTGTACAACCTAATTTTAGGGACATCAAACATTGGTTTTGGTGATCTTGAAGGTTCGGTTGCTTTGAATGTTGGACGTGGACTTTTGCACTTGACAACTGGGGTCAGCACAATGAGAGGACGAATCAAAGCTTGTCCCCCTGTTGCTGAGTAAGGAGTTGGACCTGGACTTATCTGCTTTGGCTGTGGGGTTGCTACAGATGCAGCAGATCTAAGTCCACCAGCAGTTTCAGCAGATGCGCTAAAAGCAGGCTTTTTCACTTCAGCATTTGATACTATTGCCTCAGGTGCAGAAAAGGCTGGCACAGATATTCTGGGCTGCGCCAGCTGGGCGACTGGCCCAGGAGCTGGTGAGACCCCAGAAAGGTGGGCCGGTGCAGCATATGAAGAAACTGTGGTAACATGCTGTGAGTAAGAGTAGGATGGCATTGCCACTGTCTGAGGTGAGAACCTTGTTGGTCTGCCATAAGCTGCACGCTGTGGGTAAGGGGATGCCACATGTTGGTACAGTGGCCTGACACTGAACCGCGGAGGCTGCTGGTAGCTATAGAGGCTGAATGGTGTCTCTGGAGTCTTCGGAGGCGTGGAGTGGTCACTGCGCTCAAGGTCAGGGCTTGCTTCATTTACAGGGGAAAGGCTGGAGCGGAAAGGCGCGGCAGACTGCAATGCTTGAGTGGAAGCCTTTTTCTTAGCGTTTCTCTTCAGGAGTTTCTGAAGTCGGACATTGTCCTTTCCAGGCTTGGGAAACAGGGGCGGGGGGTACTGCTGGGAAAGCAGGCCCAGCTGGGCACCATAAGCGACAGCCATGAGCGCTCTAGCACCCTGTGGACAAAAAAATCAAAAATAAAGGTTCAGAAAAAAGAGACTTGTAATGGGTCCAAAAAGACTGAATTCTCTGCAAATGTGTGTTGTTTTTTGTTTTGTTGCTAATCACTTGTACTAAAATTTGTAACTTTTCTTCTACATTTTTGTCATAGCATGTTTCATAGAGTTTATATTGACTTTAGTTTCAAGAGGTTTTACATACATACGTTTAACATTTTTGTGAACTTTTAATCATAATTCATAACATAACATACTCAAACTCTACAGGTTTACAGTAAAGAAACCAAAGTGTATTAGGCCAGCATCCTGTTAGAAAAGGAAACGTATCAATACTCCACTTCATTGTCTCTTTTAAAGACCCTAAAAAGTCTCACCTCTAAGATGATGAAACCTTTAAAAACTGTATTTAGTTCAACCATAACATGTATCTTTCCAAAATAAGTAATGGTAACTAAATAGCAATTTATTTTATTTAATATATGTGTTTATAATATCTACAAATGTAACATTAACACATCTTTTCTTTTTTCTTTTTTTATCTTTTGCAGAGTTATATAATGATTACTGAGATGGCATCGTTTCTACAGGTGGTTTCAACCTTGAGCTCACAAAACATCCTTTGGCTATAAAGACGCTGAACAGAAGCAGCTGTTACAGACTCAATATTTCATTTATATCCCATAAATCAATTTTTCTGATTCATCTCACATGATGATCAAACTCCAGGATCCAACAGAGTTGATCATCAAATGTCTATATTTGTTCGGTTTTCTTTTTGCATATGTCTCTTCAACCTTCTGTTTCTTTTATTATGTATATATCTGACTGTGAGCTTTAATGTTTCTGTATTCTTCTCCACTGCAGTATTTAGGTGAATCATTCCTAATGTCTGCTTGATCATTGTATGATGGTGTGTAGGAAAACTTCAGTGTCTTGAATAGAAAAAGTTTACATTTTCCAATCATGTAGAATTAATGGATCACACTGTGGCGTTATCTACTCTGCACTTAAACATTGGCTGGAGAACAATCTGAAATAGTTCACATACTTTGTCAAAAACGTTTCAAAGTTCATAGTGAGGATGATGATGACACTTAAAGTATGAACACTGACTGATCATGAGTTGGCTTACTTGGTCTATGTACCCAAAGTAGAGGATATTGATTTAGTACCTTTATCATGCAGATCTATACAATTAAACCCTTTTCCTGTCTATGTTTTTTATCAGCTCTGTCTATGTACTACTGCAGACATGTTTCACCTTTAATATCCACTTACTGAGATTTCTGATTGTTTGTGTTTATAACCCTCTTTCTTAAATAAATTAAAATAATTTTCTAAATTTTTGTGGTGTGCTGCATTGTATTCCATTTCATTTGTTTTTGTTTATTGTTACATTATCAATTATCACTCCTGCCTATACACAACATTATGCATTTTTTCATTTATTTGTAATACAAATTTTACAAATACAAATTGTTAGGCTACTTTAGTCCAGACCAAAGCAAGATACCTCAACAACTTCTGACTGAATTTCCCTAAAATTGTTGGTGGTGATGCATCGTCCCTAGAGGATGAGTGCTAATGATTTTGGTGACTCCTTAAAGTACCACCAATATCAGGACAAAGGCTACACTAGAAATATCAGCAAGCAGAATACCATAAAGTTACTTAATTACATTCATACTCCACAGAGGATGAACCCCTTAGCTTTGAATGACTCTATACATCACCCTCAGGACTGAAATTATATTTCAGCTCCACTACTGGTAAAAAATCATGAATGAATAAATCTTGATTTATAAAGCAGATTGTGAATAGTTTAAATGGCTCAATAATTTGAGAAGTTAAAACATTAAGATTACCTAAAGGGGATTTTTTTAAAAACATTGTACTCTGTTTACTATTTATTTAATTGTGTTATTTGTGTTATTGAAAACCCCTTGGAACTAACGCAGAAGACTTTATTCTTAGCCTGTTGTTGAAAGTCATGCTAACCAAGAGTTTATAGATTTGAGCAGAATAAACTATAAAAATATAATTTAACGGTGATCCTGGCCTTTTCCATGTGAAGATTTTTGTTCTGAAAATGTACAGAATAGCACACTTTTAATTAGCGAATGATTCATTTTCAACACAATATTTCACAAAAAAACCTTATAATAATAATTAATAATACAAAAATTAATCAGTAATCAGTAATCAACTGGTAATAATTTTGTGCTTATATCGGTTCAATTTTTACTGTTTACTTGTCAGTACTTGCAAGCTGACCAACCAACAGGAGAATCGAGCTGAACTCTCCTGGATGATGTTACCGCCTCACAGCTGATCCTGGAAGATTTTACTTAGTCTAATTTTAGTTTCAAGTTGAGAGGAGGCTGGCCAATCACCTGTTTCCCTTTTTAAAGATGTTCTACAGGCTGCATCTCTTTCCTGAAAACAATAAATCAGAATGCCTGTGATGCAGATCATATGGAGCCCCTGCAGTTCCAGCTGCCTCCAGGGCACAAACAAACTCCATATAACATATAATATATTTCAGCATCAACTTCACTTGGATAAAATATATTATTATGACTATGGTCAATTCAGCTTTTTTGTGTCTTGGCTGCTGTGGTCAACAGTTACAAAGTTAAGAGGTTGTCGGAAAATTTAAATTTATGATCTTAAAATTACATAGCTCAGTTTGTTTGTTTTTTTTTCTGTACAGAGTAGAATGACTAAAAGTCTGAAGTTACAATTAAGTCTCATAACTGAAAAAAATAAACTGCAATTTTCATCAACAGCACAAATAACATGCTGGTGACTTGTCTTGAGGGTGATGCAACAAGAAAGGTCATGGTGTCAATAAACTCAAAAGGGTTCATCCCCTGAGGATCTGGAGCATGATTGGAAGGTTCTGAGGCAATCTGCCCATTTTTATTTAGATTTGTACAAGCAGAACATTTGTCCAATGATGGTGCTAGAGGTGAAGGATGTCAGCAAAATCAGACCATGAACTTCCACAACAAATGTCTTGAAAATCTGGTCAGTGGTTGTTGATATTGATATTGACAAATGTATAATGCTGGTTGCACTAAAGGAAAGGTCAAATTCAGCACAAATCTTTCACAGAAATGGGGGATATCTCCATCCTTCTCAAATTCCTAAACATTCAGAACATTCAAACATTCATCTTAATATTAACTATCAGAGAAATAAGTTTACAAGCTAAGGTTTATTTTCAAAGCTGGAGTGCAGCTTTGTCGTGTCAGGATCCTCTCATGTCTCGTCCTATATAAATACACACATATAGCTGTGTATATATATCTGCTGAAGGGTGAATGTGAATGCACCTGACCTGTGACATCACAGCCCATGATACTGGATAGGGCCTCGGAAATATAATGAGAGAATATCCAATAACAAGAATTTAACATAAAAGGATGGTTAAATGAGTTTGGAGCTCAGAGAAATGTGGTGGAACTGTTCTGTTCTTCTGTTTTATTAAAAACCCCTTAAAAGGTTATTTCTTTAAAAATAACACTGGACAAGCATCATGTAACATTTGTGCAATCAATTTGAACTTAAAATAAGAGTCAGATAAGTGTATGATGAGACTATCCAGAAGGTTTGGGTTACAAATGTAGGATCACTGACATCATGCAGTCTGTACAAAAACAACTGTTTAATATCCTCAGTTTACTATGTGTGTCACCTCAGTGAAATGTAGGCCAGAGCTGGGTGTGTTTTAAAGTCCCAGCCACGCCTCCCCGCTGACCCCATCCCTCCCTGAACCTGCTGCCTGCCTGACACATGAGAGCTCACTCCTCCTTTTAAGGCTCTGGAAGGTTCGGTATTTGGAGCGCCTTCAGGAAGCAAGTTCAAAAGAGGAAAGGGTAATAATAGCCATGTAATAAAACCCAAGCTCGTCCACAATGGCCTCTTTAAGTAAATGAATCCACCCCAAAAAGTCATTTACCTCCAGTGACATTATGAGGCTTCACATACAAACACAGAAAACACTGAGTTTAGATGGAAAAAGAAGGAACATACCAGGTAAAAACTTGTTGCTGATGTTCAAAGCGTTGCAGGCAGGTACCCCTTGACAGAACAGGAGAGAACATTGGTTCAGGTTCAGTGTCAGATATCAACCCAATTTTATTCCCCACTATTACACAACAGGAAGATTACAAAGCTCAAATGTGATCATCATTCAGTAATGCCTTGTTGCAGCCAGGACAGATAAATGACAGGGTAGAGTGTGTTTTGAAGCCGCAGGGAGTAGAATCAGTGCAGGGCTAACACTTAGTGTTAGTGCACTTAATGTTGCACTGAGGACGAGAAAAAACACCCTGAGCTCTCCAAACACATCTGATCTCTGGCTGCCGAGGTGGGGGGTTCTGCAAGCGACAGCAGCTGCCTCCCTAACACTGCTAACAACGTCCCTGCTCACTATCTGCAGAATAAAGGTGTAATTATGTCGTGTTTACCTGTGTGACTGCTGCTCGGGGGGCGGCCGGCCGGCTGCTGCCTGCTTGTCCCAGCCCGGAGTGTCAAAGCCGCAGGTTCATGTTGAGCCCAACTCGACCCCCCTTCCTACAAATGGAAGGAACAGAAGCCATGTCAGTCCAAAAATAAATCCTCAGCCCAGCTCAGAATGACAGGAGCGTCGTCGTTACAGTGGAGGGAGGCGAGATCCAGTGCGGAGAGGCCAGAGGACCTTAGATTTCACCACCTCAAGGCTCTAAAAGTGGGGTCCGAGGGCCACCCAGGGGTCTTCAAATTGTCTTTACAAAGATGCACTGGGAAGCCAACAGGGGGCTCCAAAAAATTTGACGGGGTTCAATGTTTGTATTTTGTGGGTTTAAGGTTTTATTGGTGGTGTTCTTAATGCATATTCAGGAGAACTTAGTAGGATTTGGTTCTTGATTTGGCTGGTGTGAGTCCAGTCATAATTACGGCTTGAGTAGAAGTAGAAGTGAATGCTATTTACAATTCGAAATTACACTAATTGTGGAATAATGGTTCTGTTTTGGAAAGGGAAATGAGAGGAATTTCAGCTCTCGTGAGGTTTTCAGGGGTCTTCAGGAGACTTGTAGGCCGTGTTTATCTCATGCCAGAGTTAAATGATGTCTTAAATAACATTCATGACAACATCTGAGTCATAATCACAACTGGAAATATAAAAGCTCCGTTCTATCCAATATTGCACTTACAATATGCACAGATGTTTCACATCAGCCAAAGTCCACCATTCAATATAATTAAACGCAAATTTAATGTTGTAAAACTGTCAGTGCAGTGTTTAAATCCTCACATGACCAACTCTGTAATCATATCTAATCTCGATGGTATGAACATCAGAAAGTTGCTCAAAGGGGAATCTTTTCCATTGCTACCATCCATCCTATATTAATGTCTTAGAGATTTCGAGGGGGCTACATGTGTTCTTCAAAGGTTCTAGCGTTTGTAAAGGACATAGGGTGCTCCTAAAACTGATTTCTCTCCAGCAACATCACTATTTGAACAAGTGTATAATACCCAGCCATCCATGATCCAGAAATATTTAAAAGATATTGTAAGGCCTTAGAGGATTACAGAGGTTCTTAAGAGGGGATCCACGGGTGGGTATGGCATTCTAGGAGTCTTGGAAAGGGTTCCAGAAGTGTATTTATGGGGTGTTTAGGTTGTCTTCGCTTCCAGGAGTTCTTGAGAGAGTGCCAGGGCATCCTTAAGGGGGTGTATGTAACCCTTTAGTAATAGTAGTAGTACCCCAGGTTAGTTGTAGGTGTATATTGATCATATTGCTGTAATTTGATGATGAGGATAAGCAGTTACAGATAATGGATGGATGGATGGATGGATGGCTGGATGGATGGATGGATGGATGGATGGATATTGATATATTTATTAAGAAGTTGTATTTTATAACAGGTCCAAAGAATTATTTTGTTCTACAGGTCTTGTAGGAGGGTTATGAGGTCCTTGAGATGTTCCAGCAGTCCTACATAGAGAGTTTCATGGATCTGTCATGAGGTTTCAAGACTTTGGGGGTTCTTAATCATCCTTAATGAGGCCATTGACAACACGGGGTAGCTGTGGCTCGGAAGTCGAGCAGGTTGCCCACTAATCACATGATTGGTGGTTCAATCCACTCTCTTCCATTCTGAATGTCGGTGTGTCCTTGGGTGAGATACTGAACCCCAAATTGCTCCTGAAGTAAATGATGAATCGTTTTGTGAATGCAACTTGCATGGCAGCTACAGCATATGTGTATGAATGTGTGTGAATGGGTGAATGAGAAATGTAATGTAGAGGCACTTTGAGTGGTCAGAAGACTAGAAAGGCGCTATATAACTATAGTCCATTTGTCATGTCCTGTGTTAGGACATGGATAGGTACACAGTTATTTCTGGATGTCCCAATAGTCCTTTAGTCAGTGGGGTTTTACGAGCTTTTAGGACTTCCAGGTATGTCACAGCAGGTTCTAATGGATTGTGAAGAGTCTTGGACACGATGATCCTTGACGAAATATTTGAGGTCTCTTGGAATGTCATAATTGCTTCATGGAGGTATAGTTTCCTCTCTTGGAAATTGGTGGTGCAGTTTGGCAGAGTACACATAATTATTCCATCTTGTATTTAACATGAAATGATCCCAATTAGACAGTGCACTCTATGAGTGTTTTGTGGTGTCTTTCACTGATCATCCCAACAGTTAAAGCATAGACAGATCAGTTCAACTATAATAGCCAATCAATAACAACAAACTCAAACAGGAGGTCCATTGGCTGAGGTTCATCTATTTGTGTTTCTGTGACATGTGGACATTTGACACTCCCACATGTGGGTGACCAAGAGCCTGTGTTCTTTATTCTGTCATCGTAGCACCCCCTGGAGGAAATTAGATGATCATTCAGGATCTGTGAGATGATTGAGACTGACAGGTACGGCTTATGAATCAAGCTGTGAAGTTTGCTCAGTGATTCATGCTGCAACTTGTTTAGACTTACAGCAAAACTGAAAGACATTAGTAACAGATCAAACTGATCCTGAGGAGGATTTCTATGAGGGATGTAGTATGATTTCAAAAAGATGATTAAAATACAGGCCAACACTCACAATCATTCATTTGTATCATTGAATGTAACTCAACCCAACACAACTTTATTCATAAAACAACTATTATAAAATATTCAATTAGGAAATAAAAGGAGGGGTAAGGACAAACATACATATTACAATATAATATCATACATATTACATAATTAAAAGACACATAGGCTATCAGGGTTGGAAATAACAAAAATGTTGTGAGTGTGAATGATTTGATTTAAAAAATAATAATAATTGGTATGTGACATCTATGTGTGGTATGTGTTTGTGTTTATCTTTCACCCCAGCTCACATTCATTCTTCATTATTTACTGGAAAAAAGAAGTTTGCATTTCTATAGTTTGATTTTTTTCTCATTTGACCATATTTTTCCTTTGATTTTGTCTAAAATGAGGAATTTCATACTGACAGTCTGATAGCAGGGCGTTTGTGCTGTATCTCAACTGTTGTGGTATGTTTTTTTAGGGTCTGCATGGATTAAATCTGTCTACTGATTTTCAGGGATATTACTGTTGCCCTTCTGGTTGACTTATGCAAACACAGGAGTCAAAGATGGATCAACATGGAGGATTAACAGCTTAGACAGGCATATTATTGGGGTTTCTGTCCTCCTGTGACCACACTGTACATTATGTTTATGCGTCCCAGACTTCTCCTGACTCCTGAACACCTGGCTCACTTTCCTGACGTCCAACTCTCTGCTCGCTCTCAGATGAAATTTGCTTGCCTAATGCAGCTGCCCCAGAATAGTAACCTAAGGGCGTCTTGGCTGCCTCCTTCTCCAAACTTGAGCCTCCCTCCTTAGCACTCAACCCTTGCATCTCCTTATTGAGTGCCAGCAGTGGGAGGGGGGGGACCAAAGTCATGGACCCTGCCCCACTGTAGGTCCAGCCTTGCCTACAGGCTGACTCCTCGGCCAATAGGGAGGCCGAACGGATCGTGTGTCACTATAACAGAAGGACATAATCAGCGCGGTAAGTTTGCAGAACCTTACAGCCTGTCTCGGCCAGCAGGGATCTCGCTTCTTTCAGCTTTTCTGAGGTAAGGAAGAGGGGAGAGAGTGAGAGTGTGAGTGTTAGAGAGGAAGCTCAAGTGCAATGTCCCCAATCATCACCCAAACTGAAGACAGCTGAGTCCACATGTGTTAAAATCACTGCCACGACTAGTAGAGGCTGCTTCTGAGGTCAAGGGTGAGACAGGAACCGTTGGGGTCAAATAAAATAGAGAGTGGATCATAGAGGAAACATGCCTTCACTTGAAGCTCAGAGAGTGTGACGCTTTAGTGTTTGAGCTCAGTGGCAATGAAATCTAGTTAGTGTTGGTGTTTGAGTGATGCTGTGTGACTGAGAAGCTGATGCATAGTGGTTTTCTTGTGTTGTATCTTTGAGCTGAAAAAATTGCTCATTTTATGTACCTGCAACTGAGGTTAAAATGTGAAGCTCGCAGGATGTCTGGTGTTATCTTTGTTGTTGTTTCCAAGCTGGTTTGGTCAGAGTCCAGTGTCCCAGCCGAGGTTCATACCTGAGGGATTTACAGATGGCTTAAAGCCTTTGAAGCAGCTTTCATCTTCAGGAGATAGAAGATGATACTAGAGTTATGTAATATCACAAGAGCAGTTAAGCTTAATCATGTTGTTATTATTGATATTTTAAGTCAGGGACATTGCTGTAACTTTTCTTTCTGGATTGCAGGCTTTCTTGGCGTATCTGTTATGAATTTTTGTCGTCCATTAGCGAAGCTGTAAATGGGCGTGGCATGTGTGCACATTAAAGTGCACATATCCTGAGGATAAACACTTTAACATCTTGAACAGGAGCCAAGAACCTCCAGACTGGATGAAAAGCAATCGTCTAAATGTGGAGTGTTTTTCCTGACTACCAATAATACATATTGGTGTAAACACTTTAAAAACAGATTCGTTGGGAATTTACAAGACTCAAAGAACAAATAGAAGGAAGCCAGGCGTCAGACCTCTAACCTTCGCGGCTCCCTTTCAGGGTTTATTTTAATTCCTGGGCAAATTGGCTTCAGTCAGCAGGGAGCCTCAAGAGGATGATTGAAGGAACCATGTGAGACTGAGACAGCCAGATAAGGAGATGAAGGTGGAATTAGGGGTGGTGGTCCAGGGAAAGGAACCCAATCTTCAACACTGGGCACACTGAAACCGGATCTGGGACCTGTGCAGCTGTCTGATGGAAATAGTTGTGATGTCGGGACGCCTCCATGGTGGCCTCACGCTAATGAGACTAATGGGCAACTAATCTGACATCTAATCATTCACAGATTAAATTATGAATAAATTGAGGTCAGGTGTATTTATCAGTGGAGGATTTCATTAAATACTGCATCCAGTTTGGGATTTTACAGCTAAATCACAACTGGACTGTTTCCTGAGTTTGATTTAAGACGTGACAGAATTAGCTAGAAGCTTTTAAGAGCTGAAGCTCTGTTTCTAAAGATAAAAATTTTTAAACGCTTTGGATGCCAAATGGATACAGAGTGATGAGAGAGGGCAAAGGGCTGACCTTTACCCTCAGTAGATTCTTTTTTTTCTCCTGCAACATTAATCTCTCGCTCTCTCTGCGGTTGAAAACATACCACTAGCATAAATCTATGTTTGGCTCCCTTCTCACTTAACATCAGAGAAGCAGATTCAGGACTGAGGCTCAAATTTCAGTCCAAAACTGAGTACTAATTATAAACCAAGGATGCTGTGATCTGGCGAATTTTGAGGAATGTTTCAAATCCAGATCCTCATAAAACATTTCAAATAATGAGGAACTGAACCTTTTGAAATGAATCTGCATACATCTAAGATTATTTTGTTTTTTGGGGGTGGTGTTCAAATATGTATAGGCAAGCAGGTGGAGTTTTGGTAAGGGTGGGTGGGTGGGGGGGGGTCAGCAGCAGATATTTAAGACATCTGCAACTTAATCCTGGGCTATAAATACAGTAGGCCGCTCAGTGGCTCCTTGCAGACTGACTGTAAGTTCCTCTCTTCTCTCTTGCCTCCAGGTTGCCACAAGTCCACGCTCACCATGTCTGACACAGAGGAAGTGTAAGTCCATTCACATTTTCACTCACAAATTAAAAACTTTGCAGTGAGGAGTTTGAGTGAGTGAGTAGATGACATCAGTGGCATCTCTGTGTTGATCTCTTGAAAGAAGAATCAGTGTTATGATTATTTTGTCAGACTACTGTTTGTATTATTATATATATTAACCCTAATTTCTTTCCTTTCTGTCTTGCAGTGATCAGGTCGAGGGTAAGTAGCATCATCTTCCTGAAATAAAATCCCCAAAAATGAGGTCTAGGTATAGTTGGGAGTTCCATGCTAAATCCATCCCAGTATTATTTCTGAATCTTGCCTAACTGATTTTCCATCCCCTGTAGAGAGTTATTTGCACTGGGCAAATTCGTACGTTTGCAGGTTTGGCTTGACTCCTCCAGATTCAAGTTGTGCAATGATGCTCTCTTTTATCAAAGCAAACCTGCACATATATTACCCTCTCGCTGTAGCATGGCTGCAGGGCACCGATGTTGCTATCAGGACATTGTAAATTATGCTGTGTGAAATACACGATTTAAATTTCTGAAAGTCCAAATTACACAAGCCTGCACTGGCCTGTTAGCAACAAGTCCTGCAGCTCTGCATGATCACCTGCAACTGAACAGTCCTCCTAAACTTTCAGATAAGTCCAGGAGGACTGTTGTGTATGCTTAGCATGGATCCCCAGTGTACCCACGTTTTGTATTCTGTCAAAAATGGGTACAAACGGGATCTTTTGATATTGTTCTTCTGCTCCTTTCTTTCTCGGATGGACATGAAGAATACGATGGTAAGATGCAGCCTGCAGGCTCTGGATCATAAATCTCGTGTCATTGATACTAATTTGTCAGTCACTTCTGAAAACGTGTGCTCTTACTTCCACATGTACGTTTTGTGGCATGCTGGTTAACACTAACTTTATCTATTATTATTATTATTAGTTATTATATGAAAAGACAGGTTACAAAAGCAGATTGTGTCAGGACAGAATATGTCTCATTTTGTCTTCCAACACGGGTTGCAGCGCAGGTATTTCCACAGATCATTTACATTTCATCCATCTATGACTGACCATCAATGACTGAACTTTTCCCTCCTTTAACTGCTTGCTGTCTCACCTGCTTTAGCACCATCCGGTGGCAGTTCCCCCAAACTGCCACGTCATGAACCTCCTCATATCTCACATCTTTCCCTTCATCTACTCACCCCGACCACCTCTTCCCCTCTTCCATTTCTCCTGCTTCCATTAACCCTCTCACCGCCCTTCCTCTCCCCTGGTGACTCGCTGCATGTTGTGTAGCTGTAGAAGAGGAGGTAGTAGAGGAAGTAGAGGTGGCCCCAGAGGCGGCCCCTGAGCCAGAGGCAGAGCCAGAACCAGAACCAGAGCCAGAGCCAGAACCAGAACCAGTGGTAGAACCAGAGCCAGAACCAGAACCAGAGCCTGAGCCTGAGCCTGAGGTTGAAGGTATGTGGCATGGATGGGGGAAGGGGGTATTCTATCATCCTTTCCCAGGCGACAGGTGCGCTCCATGGGCTATAGCCAGCCAGACAGACCCCACTAATCCTGATCTGCACATATGTTTGTTAATGCTAACGCTACCTTCCTTTCACCTCTGGACAAAGTCAAAGACATGCAGCACTCAATGGGCGCAAGTTGGGATGTGATTATCTTTTATATAAACATATGTTGATATGTTGATCTTACCCAAAGCATTTACAGTCACTCTATGACTAATAACTGAAGGCTGATATTTTTGCACTGAAGCTCATTTTAGGCTGATATAAAGAGCCAAAGTCCTGCCCACATTTACTGATAGAAAGTTCATCCCTTCATTCCTTTATTCATTTATAAATGAATTAGGGAGGTTCTTTCAGTATTGTAAGATAAATAAACAAATAGATCAATGAAATGATTTATCTCAAACAGGTAGATACATCTGTCCAGCATTTGCATGTTAGCATGCAGTACAGTAGGTATGTCAGAGGCTATTAGTATACTATAGTATACATCCTTTTAAATTAATTCTGGGAATTGTAGATTCATTTTTTTTAAATACAAATCTAATTTGCCAAAATTTTAGTTTCCTATTTAATGTCAAGAAAACAAGAAGAAAAAATCAGCATATTGAAAACTGGAAAGCTACAGCATATCAGCAAAGTTTGATTTTGATATGCCAAGTAAACAAATTCTGTTTATTTAATAAATAAAGCAAGTGCTACTGAATTAGCAGTTTAGTCTGTCATACTGCATGCTAAAATGTTAGCATTTGTCCTGGACACATTTATCTGCAGCAAACAAAGATAAATATTGGCTTCTTTTATCAGTCTAACCCGACTTTTACAACTGAACCACATGTACTGTGAGTAGTTGTAGTAGTACTACTTATAGTATATGGTTGCTTTTTGATTATTTTGATATCTGATGAAGGAGAACATCAGATTACATAGATAGTATATCTTCAGCTGCTTCTTCAAAGGGAATAACATTTACTGCTAAGCATGAAAATGAAGATGACCATTGAATCAAAAGAATGCCTAATGGATATCAATGTCCCATCTTGTATTTTGCTAACATGCTGTAAAAAATAAACAGTAAAAAAAAATGTAACTTTCTGCCCTAACTGTCCAACTTCCGTGTTTTATTTTGAAGTTTATGCCCACTGGCATTTGAATGCAGGGTTAAATGTTAAATGGATTACATTTTGTCAATTCTCAAATATTGGCCTTTATTTACCTTTATTTGAAACTGGCTCATATTATGGACAGGCACTTATTTTAAAACGACTTACTGTAAAGATTTATAATTTATTCTGAATTTTTCAGAGCCTTTATTTGATACTCCGCTACTATTTGAGAATTTACAGTAGTTAAACATTCCTCTTCATCTCTGAGTTACTAGAGATGCTGAAGCTGCAGCAGATAGACTGCCTGACATAGTTTCACTGTGTATAGCTGACTGGTTGTAATGTTTGCTGCTCTCAGTTGGGCTTGCTGACGCTCTTGTCTGTTCTGCTTTTGTTTTGGATGCTTGCTGCATGCAGAGGCCATTGAAGAGGAAGGTATGTTGATTTAAAAACTTCTGACAAATCTGAAATCTGTCATTCTGGTTTTGGAAGGACCACGGTGTCCAGGTCTGACGTCTGTACTCGGGGGAACGCCTGCTGTTGACAAAATGTCTGTCCAAATTTTGTCTGTCTTTCAAAATCCAGGAGCGCTGCTCAATTGACACTGAGAGACTGAAATTCAAATTATGAAAAAACAAACAAAAAAACAACCCACAATTTAAATTATTTATTGAATGAGTTTCGATTTTTCTTTTTAAAAAAAAAAACTGCTGGAGAAGAAGGGTGAAAGAATATGAGATGCTAACACGTGCTTCACTGCGCAGCGACCCCACCGTTACTCTCTTGCTATGTCACTCGTCATCTGCATGGCATGGAGCCGCCAGAATCTGGGTTCGAAGAAAGAGAAAGAAATGGGGGAAATGACTTTGTCTTGCTTGTGTAAAAATCATTTTGGGGTCAAGCCAAAAAAGAAAACAAAAAAAACATGGCACGCATTTCACGTCCAGCACATACAAAATGACAAACGAAACAGAAACACAGCAAGGTTTTAATAACAATACAGTCATTTTCATTTATTGTAACTGCACACACAGAAAGATGGTTCTTAAAACTTCATGATCTCTGTTGAAAACTGTTTGGTTCAGTTTTTTTACGATGTGAAGTTTTATTTTTCCAGTATGTATCTGTTGTCCTAATCCTAACTTCTAAACAAGGCTACATTTTTAATCTTAATCTAATGTGTCATATAGAGTCAAAACCGTAGCGTTTAATCCATGTAATGCCTGAGAGAGATGAAATAATCTGCTTCGTTTCTAACCCGATGACATGTACTTGTCCCCTCTTCATTTCCTAACCTGCAGAGGAGAAGCCAAAGTTCAAGTAAGTGTCCTTCTCATGTAAACAGACTTGAAATGATTTCTGTAGACATCTCAATCTGAGCCAAAACAAAGAAAACATAAAAAAAATAACATTACAAGAAGCACCGGTGCACTCAAGACAAAAACACTGTCTCCTTCAGGCCCAGCGCCCCCAAGATCCCTGATGGTGAGAAAGTGGACTTTGATGTAAGCAGACCTGACACGATGGTTTGAAGGTTTTGTACTCATGTTGAGTGCTTCTGTTTGGCTGACCGTTGTCGTCCGTACTTCTGCTCTGCAGGACATCCAGAAGAAACGTCAGAACAAGGATCTGGTCGAGCTGCAGGCCCTGATCGATGCTCACTTTGAGTGCAGAAAGAAGGAGGAGGAGGAGCTGATTGCTCTCAAGGACAGGATTGTAAGTTTTTCACACATTAAGGCTGTTTTCCCTCCATTTCAGGTCTTTGTGCTAAGCTAAGTTATCTGACGAGAGAGTGGTGTCACCTGGTGTCTGTGGTGAGTTCACATGTGTCGGTGTTTGCTGTCGTCCTGCAGGAGAAGCGTCGTGCTGAGAGGGCCGAGCAGCAGAGGGTCCGCGCTGAGAAAGACAAGGAGCGCCAGGCCAGACGTGAGGTTCGTAGTTTTATCCTTATTCATATGACTCTTAAACCTGATATTTTGATTTCTCCCTAAATATTCTCTCTAAATATTATATGGATTTCGTCTGTTTTTTAGCCAATTAATTACACCAAAAATACAAGAGAAGGGAGGACGAGAGTCTGTAACCATAAACGTACAAAATGTTGACATTATCTGTCCTTAATAATGCTGCTCTTCTTTCTGTGTTACATTGAGCACTAGTGAATGAATTGGTGGATCTGACTCAGAGGTCTCTTCTGTTTGCGTAAACCAGGAGGAGAGGCGGATCAAGGAAGAGACTGACGCCAAGAAGAAGGCAGATGAAGAGGCCAAGAAGAAGTCTGCTCTGTCCAGCATGGGCTCCAACTACAGCAGCCACCTGCAGAGAGTCAGTACACACTGATACTGTCTGACTACAGTGTTATCTGGATAAATAGAATGTAGTATTAAAAGGAAATAATCAAGTACAATATATCAAAATGGTACTGTACTAGTAGAGTAACAAGTGAAAGATGAGATGCTGCTGGATGGCTGTTAACCTGCGTCTGTACAAACTGAACAGGCTGACCAGAAGAGAGGAGGAAAGAAAGAGACTGAGAGAGAGAAGAAGAAGAAGATCCTTGCCGCCAGACGCAAGGCCCTGAACATCGACCATCTGAACGAGGACAAGCTGAAGTACGAGACAGCACTTGGCTCTCACACACAGAAACATTTCTCAGTATTTACATGCTTTCTCTTCGGGTGAAAGAAGGTTCCTAAAAACACAAAAACAAAACTCAAATCAACCTGATAAAATATTAGAACTGCTCTCAAAAACGTCAGTCGTTGTGTCTGAATGGATTCTTGTTTTTTTAACGTATGCTCGTCCCCTGCAGGGATAAGATCAATGAGCTGCACGACTGGATGCGCCAACTGGAATCTGAGAAGTTCGACCACATGGAGAGACTGAAGAGGCAGAAGTATGAGGTGAGAGCTGCTATGACGAGTGGCAGTATTAATATTCACTCTGTTTACTGTTTGTTATTCTTGCCAGAGCTTCTCAATCTTACGTACAATGAAGCGTTTGATGAGGAGAAGGATCTCTGATGTCAGATAGATTGTTTTATTGTTTAAGAAAAATAAGATTTGAGGTTGTACAGGGACCTAAGAACAGAATCATGGGTTAGAGATATTTAGCGAGATGTCTTGTGATCGCACAAAAACAGAAGATTATCACTTTATCCTGCAAGTTTTGAGTTGAGCTGATGATTTTTAAATTCTTCCATGTACTGTATGTTTTCTAGATGCCTGCCGAATTATTATTTAGTTGTGTTTTTGTTTGTTTTGTTTTTTTATTTAAGCAAAAGGTCATCACATGAAGTAAATCAGATCAATTTCTGCCACCAAGTATTAAAAACTGTCAATTACACAAATTGACTTTAAATTTCTGGTCAGAATTTGTAACCTCCCTCTAAAGTAAGTAAACCTGAACTAAAAAATATAAATTCACACTTTTCTCACTCCACATGTTGTTGTTGATATGATGTATGTTGATGATGGTGATGATGATGATGATGATGATGATGATGTTGATGATGGTATCCCACGGTGACCGTCCATCCGAGTGTTTCTCCGGATTTGAACCCTTGACCTTTGATTCCCCCTCCAGGTTACAACCCTGCGTAAGAGAGTTGAGGAGCTCAGTAAATTGTAAGTAGAGCTGAGCAGGGTGCAGCTTTGCCTGCTGGCTTCAGGCTAGCTGCATGTTAGCATGAAAGAAGGTCAGAGAACGAGAGCGCCCCCCGCTGGCCGAGACAGAGGAGAAATGGCACCACCGAAAAGCAAACAATAGCTGAAAGAGAGAACTGAAGCCTTTGTTTCCAAAAGTAACATCTGCTACAGCAGCATCTGTTTTTTTACTGTTAGCGATGTCATAATATATTGACAGTATTAACAATGTCTGGGATTTAAAATATGAAATGCTGATGTTAATAATATATAATAACATCATGTAAATTATCCAGCAGCATTTCCCTTCTGCTTGCCAAAAGAGAGACAAAACACAAAGAGACATTTTCTTTTGCAGAAAATTCTTTTACTCACTGTAATCAAAAGGTTTCTGTTAGAATGATATCTGCCATAATTACTTTTCAAAACTATGAAATATTTCTTGTAGTGATGACACTTCTGAGCTGCCGTACATAAATTAAAGAAAGATGAGGCACTCACAATTCCATTTCAAATTAGACAGTTAAGTTACCATCCATCCTCTCCCGTGCTCAAATGGTTTTATGCTAATGTCATTCTTGGAATCAAAGTCTTCAGTTGCAGCAGACAAATTGTCTAAAGTGGATGTAAAGGTGCTGTTGACGTCCTGTCCTGGTTTGGATGTCAGTTGTAGCATCACAGGGCTTTGGTCAGGTTTGTGAGGGTGAGTGGTCGAACAGGTAAGTTGGAGTCTGTTGAGCTTTCAGAGAAAGCTGCTCTCAAAACTGTTCATGATTCTTCTTGGGAAACCACAACGGGTATTTTAACACATCAATCATCCACAAGGGTTTCTTCCTCTGTGGATTAACAGAGAAAATCATAGCATATAAGGCAGAATGTCACATAGATGTCTTTCAAGACACACAAATCAAATAAAAGTGAATACAGAAGAAACACAGAACATGCATGACCCCGTCTTGGTTTCCCATGGTACCTCATCCCGCAGCCCATGGAGCCTGTTGAGGATCGCAGAGGGATGTCCTTCTCCCCGGAGGTAAACGTGTTCTGGTGTGTGTTAAAGCTGCTGCTGTATCGTTTTTCAGGTGCTCACGTACAGGAACCGCATTGATGAGTTGCAGAAGCAGTAAGTACTGTCAATGCTGCGTTCACTGACACCCCAGATGTTGTCTGTGTGAACCCTTCCCTTAGCCAGACATAACTGTCGGACCATTCAGAACAGTTTATGTCAGTTTATGGCAGCAAACATTTGATTTATCTGGAAAGACGACACACAACTTCAACGTTAGTCCTTAAACATAAGTTGGATATTGGCAGGGCAGTGTATGTTTAAAATTAGCAGCCCAGCTCTCAACTTTTAAATTTATAAATTCTAAATTTCGGGTTGAGGACTTTCTCATATACTTTTGTCCATTTTTGTGTCAATTTGTTGAGACAAAAAGCCATAAACACAGTGGATCCTCACTAACATCACTAGCGGGCGTTCAGACCCAAATCCAGGACTGAAAAACTGTAACTGGAAGTCAGCGTGGAGTTAAAAGTCCACTTTTCCACCTCACAGCTCATACATGTTGTGAACATGTCAGGTGTTAGTCCAAAAATATGCGACAGCAGCAGTTCTGTGCTATATTTGCTCCAAAAAGCAAACTGCTGTTTTCGTTACTTTACGGAGACACTGCCATGTTTATATGATAGGAAAAATGCAGACTTCCACACAAATGAGTTGCTAAATCAAGTTTTTAACTGTAAGGGGAAAGAAAATGATGAATTTGTTAGCTTGGTTTAGCAATCTGTGATATTGTTGTTGTTTTTTTACTACATGACCTCTAGTGGTCTCTGTATTTAACCGTTTTTGTGTTGTTTCTCTCATATCTCAAACATTTTGTGTGTTATTTGTCCCATGTTCCCATTATAACACCAGATATTACATTCATTATTAATGTAAACATACTGGTTGTCAGTATGTAAAGAAGGTTCCCTTATGTTCTCTGAAGACGGATGGATGACAGCAGCCTAACAGAGCTGTCTTCAGCAAATATACAGTGATTAGACGCTGTTTAAAACTACATTTATAGTGTTAAATAGCGCATCCTTTTTCAGTCTGAAGGTCGGGGTCCTTCTTTTCATACTGACCTGTTTACTTCGTTGTGTGTGAGATGCAATTCACCAGAAACTGTGACGGTATTCACGTTAGTTTAATGGCTGGACTCGGTAATGATTCGTTGTGTGCAGGTAAGTCCTGCATGAGTTTGTGAGTGATTTCTGCCTGAACAGGAACTTCAACATATCAACAGACGTCTTATGCAATGTTGGCTGGAAACTTTGCATCTTTGCCATTATGCATGTAGACCAATGTAATGAATGTAAACCAGAAGTTATATTAGGGCAGGGTTGAGGCTGTTGAAGATGAGGTGAATATGAGCAGCTTTAGTTACAGCAGCTACAACAGTTCCAGTAAATGAAACACAGTTTTAATACTAACCATCAGTCAATACTTACTACTGCAATAGTTAAATAATGTTAAATTGCATTTTGTCTGCAAAGGTCTTTGCTAAAAGTGCACATCTCTCATGGATATATTTAGTGTTTCTTATATTTCCTGAAGGAATTTTCCATGCAGTGCTAGCAGACATGCTAATGGACTGCTTACAAGATGATGCAAATCATCCATTTTCATATATACCACCAAACCCAGACGGCCAGATAGTCTGTTCATAAGATCACTGAAGTATGAATTGGAAAGTGTGCAGATTTTTCAAAGAGTTCTAACATGTTTCCATCTTTTTTGTTTTTCGTATTACAGCAGCAAGAAGGGAGCCGCCGCTCGCCGCAGAAAGTAGATGGTTTAACCGCGCCATTGCTCAGAAACCAAACTGCGATCGTCTTGGACACGCGCCTGATGAAGCAACGCACATTGTGGCGAAGGTCGTAGCTCAGAAGAAGCCAGTAATGCTGAGGTTTACTTTGCGGTTATCAACTTATGTCCTGATACATGCAACCAGGAGCCTTTAGCTGCTGTTCATTAGGAATAAAAAACTTCTAAAAACTTGTTCGCCGTCACGCTTCCTCGCCCTCCACTGTTTGGTTCTCAGTATTTTTGTAAATAAAGTATGACTCTCTCAAGCCATGTCTGTAGATCTGTTGTCATTCAGAAGTCAATAAAGTTCAGTATTTTTAGTTGTGCAATTTTTAAAGTCGTTTGTTCAACACTGTTTTCTAACTGCAGAGTTGAATGGAACTTTTAATGATGTAGTCAGCAGGAGGCTCTGCATTTACACCAGGGACCAAGGTCGAAACAGCAAGGTCTAGTTATTCAAGGCATCAAAAGGGCATAATATATACAGCTACATTTAAAGACCAGTATATGCACACAGAGAGTATGTACAGTTTGTACAATGCCATTTTGGACACGGATTTAGGTGTGGTGCACATTATGGGTGAAGGTGAAGCAACATGATGCATAAAGGATGAATAGATGAGTGGAGGAATCAGGGCTGTGGACCAAAGGATGGAGGGGGTTGGAAATGGACTTGTGTGTCCTGGTGGTGAGAAGATCAGAGGGAACCAGGAGGTAGTCTCCAAGACTCCAAGTGCAGGAAAAATAAAAACTGGGGTTTGACTGGACAGGGTGTGAAAACCAATTCAGAGAGGAAGTAAATGATGGTGTGCTTAAGTACAGTAAGTGCTTTGGGATGAGTTCACGGTGTGATCTTGGTTGCTGCTATAGTGTTCAGGAAAAATACATTAACTTAGTTCATCTGTCATCTGATTGATGTGTGAGGCATCATTAGTATTTATTCAATGTATTTTCAGAGGTTTTAGTCTCTCTCTGATTATAGGTACAGGTCTACATGCTTGACTTCTTAGTAAGCCTTTCACCATGATTCTCAGCTTCAGTCCACTGTTGCACACGAGGAAAAGCACAGGCTTAAATAACTAAATGAATGATGGCTGAACTCTATATATTTGCTCCCTGTCACAGGTTTACATCAACAAAAGGTTGGAGGTTACAGTTGGTCTTATTTAACCACTGGTTCCCAACCTGGGGGTCACTACCTCCACTAGAGGTCGCCAAAGCTTTGTGGGAGGTTGTAAGGCCTTCTTGATTTTGAGGGTTGTAAGAAAACTTTTGGCCTTTATCTCAGCAGCATTTCATCATTTATGTGAGTAAAACTAAATGAAATAGTTATTTTTAAAGTTTAAATAATTAAGATATGAAGTTAAATACATGTGACAGGATAAGGCCACAGGGAAGAGAAATATGAAATATACTTAGAAAACACTGAATGAAACCATTCAGAAGAAGAGGATCCAATGAAATGTTGTAAAGCTCAAATTAATAATAATAAAATAATAATAATAATAAGTTGGAAATGTTCTGTTTTATTTTTTTCACACTTTCTGTCATAGTCATTGCGTCACTTTAATAGATAAATAATGTTTTATTATTTTGGATCTACCACAAACTGAGGTCAAGGTTTAATATCAGAAGAATGAGGTGCAGTTCTGCAGTGCAGTCACCTGGTGGCGCTGCTGTTCTTTGACTACACCAACAGGTTTGACTTTGATTTTTTTATTCGGCAAAAATATCTAAAAGATAATTGAATTTTTATATAAACTCAGTGTGTTTACCTCTCAAAAAATACATTCAATGAAATCAAAATTAAACATCAAACTAAATTATTATGTCAATGAAAAATATTCAGAGAAGTGGTTGCATAAAAAAAATCATGATCAGCATTTGAGTTTTAAAAAATTTGTAGCTGCAGTTTATTATTATTATTATTATTATTACAAAAATAATAATAGCAATGTTCAGCTGTGTTTTTTGTGTAAAATATTAAATGTTTTCTTGTAGCTTTTCCCACAAAATGTATTTTCATTATCCATAATAATAATAATATGTTCATCAATCCTGAGGCCTACATGGTAATATAATAAAATATATATTATATAAAAGAAATAAAGAATTAAAAAGCAGAGTCAGATTGTTTTTGTATAAATAAGCAGGTTCATTTATTTGTCATTAGACTGTCACTCAGTTTGTATAAATATAAAGTTTAACATTTTCACAACAAACAAAAGCACATACAGACAGGAACATTAAATACATAATTAATACTTTCAGTTGGAACAAATCGGCTCTTATTTACATAATATGTACAGAAACAGAAAAATGGTCCTCCGCTGCAGTGAATGAAAACGACAAATGCAATCATTGTTTTAGTTTGACTTGGACATGACGGTCACAATAATACTCAGTACCACAGTTGTGTGTGTGTCTGTGGTTCTGTTATTGATTACTGCAGTTTTTCTAACCTTAGTATTTGTATGGCATCTTTGTAAAATCGTCTTCTTTTTTTCCTGAGGGAATTGAACAGCTGGGGCTTTTAGGACTTCAGATGGACAAACGTGGAGGAATGTAAATGGATTTTTTTGTTTTGTTTTGTTTTTTTTTTCTATTTGGGCCTCCGTCCTTCATCAAATAGACTGATACACAGAGAGGAAGAAAACCCCATCTGACTGACTCAGCTGAGCCTGAAAATAGTTTTTCATAAAGCAAAATAAAAAAAGAGCAAGAACTGATCTCTATTCATCAGTAAACCTGTTTTAAAATGTTGCAAAACTACATTTCCCAGCATTCAAGTGGTTGTATACCTACACCTAAAATGTACTCCCCTTATTTTTACAGCAGGAAAGAGAATGGGGGTTAAGTATGGAAGGTCGTTCACACCAGAAAAATAAAGGAACTGTATTTCAGTGAGAGCAACAAAATGTCAAATATTGTGTAATTCAGACTCTTTTAAAGAAAAGGCTCACATTCAGGCACATTTCAGGAGCTTTGAGCTGCATCTCACAGTCTTCACCAGTGCATGATGTCCGTGCAGTGGCTATAAAATCTATAAAATTTAATATAAAATATCAAACTCCATCCATTGATGAAGACTCTGAGATGTGAATGAGTGGGCCATCTTGAACTTGCTGAATTATTTTTCTGGCAGAACTGAGCTTCCATACTTTTCAGCTTAAGTGTGTGGATCTGTGCTGTGTGACTGGACGGTGTGACAGGATGGTAAAAGTCCCGGGTGTGAAAGTCTATAGGACTTGATAGATCAGGTTGGGGTCCTGGCTGGCGGTCGGGGAGGGAATCTGCACGGGCCCCGGTGCTGCTACCTCACCGGCCGGGTCCGTTGGGGGAGACCCAGGACCATCGGGGACCGGCAGCAGGTTGCTGTTGTCGGTGGAGATCCGCTCCACGATGCTGGACAGACAGTCCAGGCTGGAGACCACCGAGCTCCGGTCACTCTTCAGACCGCCTGCATGAGACAAAACATCACAGTCATTATCTGAAATATTATCACTATTTGACTTTGACTATGTTTAGTTATACTGAAATAGCAGCTGAGATGGAGACAATATAATCATGGAAACTTTCCAAAGAATAAAAAGGCACCTAAGACTCAAGTTAACTTTTTAAAATGTATTTAACACTGTAAATAAAAATCTAAAGTTTATATCATTTTATAAAGCTGGATGAGCATTGAGTACTAATATTATTTTCAGTAATAATCCCACAGCACACATCTGTGAGGCGACTTAAAACATCTTTCATCTTCAGAAGTGACAGCAGAAACATTTTATTGTTTTACTGGCCTCATCATCCTGCTGCTTTTACGACCTGCTTTATTTGTCTTTCCCCGCAGAGTGTCTTTGTTTTACTGCCGGGCGTGAATAAAGTCATTTATTATCTTAATTGATGGCCTAATTGGCCTATTAGCTGCCAGCATTCATATTAAAAGTCTTTCAGGTGTCTCACCGTTTGGAGTCTCGGAGAAATAAGAGCTGCTGTCGTAACTTCCTCTTCTGTTTGACTGACAGGTCGGCCCGTTAAAATCCGTCTGCAGAGAGAAAACCAAACAAGTTTGATCAAACATCGTTCATTTATAAGGACTGTGAGAAAACCTGACGGTGGCAACACGATCCCCGATCATATGACATTTCAGTTTAAACCGACAAGTGCAGAACATAAAATTTAAAAAACGGATTCATATTTAAATAAATTTAAACACAGTGCTGGAGTCTCATCTAGGTAAAAAGGTAGAATTATTATAGTTAATTAGAGACATTTTCTCTGATATTTTTGAATCACTGCTACAACAAAAAATAGATCCAATACTCACAGAACAGAATTAAATTATTTCAACACATTAAACATGTTTTCCATCCACGTCCTGCTTCTCAACAACGTGTTAAATCGTGTTGAAAAAAGGTCAACACATTTTAATTTAATAATCGTCTCGTTATTTGTTCAGGCCCGATCTTTGTGAATGTGAGTCTTTTTATTTTTCACTAAATAAACTGATTCAATGTACTGAACACATGTTGCGTTGATAAGAGACGCTTCAATGAGGAACAACTTTGTATTTGATCTATTTAGTAGTTGTTGTTTTTTCTTCTATGTGACAGATCATTACACAGGCCCGCGCCTTCAGCTGGTGTGTAACTTTTCAAATGGTTCAAACAAGAAAAAGAAAAGAGGAAAAATCCGTTGAAGCCAAGACTAGAAGAAAGAACGTTAAGAGGTAACGTCGGTTTAATGGACTACACTGACACGTTGATATTGTCAAACCAAAATTTAAAACGCAGTCATCACAGACTGAGAGCAAAACACTAATATAAATCTGAAATATATCAAATTAAATAGAAAATTAAATAAAACTCGTGAGACGTGTCCGTGCGTAAAGACGCACTGGAGAACATCAGAGCGCGCAGACAGACTCTCCTCCACCCACCCCTCAGTTTAACACCTGTCAGTCCCTGAACTCACCATGCCGTCGGAGCAGTTGGATCGTGGGCTGGAGGCGTCTGAATCCCCGCTGTAGTGCTCCAGGACCGGGTAGAAGCCGTCGTCCTGCCCGCCGCGCAGTAGCGCCTGCAGGGACTCGATGTAGCTGATGGCGTTGCGCAGGATCTCCACTTTGGGCAGCCTCTGGTTGGGGTTGGCCGTCGTGCAGCGCTTCAGGGTCTCGAAGGCGTCGTTGACTTTGCTGAGCCGCCGGCGTTCCCGCAGCGTGGCCGCCTTTCGCCGGTCCGCGTTGGTGGTCTTCCTCTTGCAGGCCTTGCAGGCCCAGAGCAGGCAGCGGCCCGCCTGATGGTGCCCGCTGGGGGCACGGACGTGCTCGTCGTCCTCCACTTCGGCGTGGTGATGGAGATGCAGGAGGGATGACGGGGAGGAGGACGCGGAGGAGGAGGAAGGGGAGGGTGAGGGTGAAGAGGAGGAGTCGTCCGGCTTCAGCAGGCCCACATGGACCAGCCGCGGGTCCAGGTCCTCGAAGAAGTGCATGTCACTGGTGTTGAAGCAGGGGTCGTCATAGAAATCATCGGCGGCAGGGATGGGGAAAGAGATATCCGACAGCTCCATGATTCAGTCCCAAACACACCAAAGAAGAAGAAAAATCCAGTGAAGGAGACGGAAGCTGCTGAGGCCAAAAAACAAACTTTTTTTTTACAGGAAAGAAGAAACTCAGAGTCAGTTTCTGTGTTCTGGGGGAATGTAGAGTCCTGTCACAAACGGTTCTGTCCTCTCAGCTGTTGACCTGGATCATCTTATACCTGGGACACCCGCGGAGGGCGGGGTCAGATCGGTGAGGTCAACTGAGGCCTGACCAATCAGCGGGCAGCAGGAGGGGTTTACAACTTCACGGTAATTAGTGTACAATTACCCCTAACAGAGCAGTAACAGCAGGATAACATACTGCTGCAGAGCGGAGCACACACATGTGCACACAATAAATAAAAAGTAGTTTACACATTTTTTCTGTCAGTTTCTCCTGCGTGATACGTGTCGACTGATTCATTAAAAAATAATAATAAAGCTCTTTATCTGAAATTAAATGTGGCGTTTAAATAAAATATTCCCGCAGCTTGAAGCGGTGGAACCAGCCTGAAAAGGAGAAAAATGTAATTAAAGGCCTTTGGAGGAGAGAGAAGAGATGAGAGGATACATGGTTACAGGAATATAAAGGGAAAGTGATGGAAGGGGGGAAACAATAAATGAATAAATACGGTTCAACTAAAATCTAAAAAACGAAAATGTTCAGTAAATTTCAAAGATGTAAAATTGGAGCAAAATGGAACAAAACTCTCTCTCTCTTTTTTTTTAAAAAATAAGACAATTCTAAATGAAAGCAGGAACATGTGTGAGTCCTGTTCGTTCTCATTTCAGCAGCTATAATATTAAAAAGAATCAAATTGAGGTCAACATTAATATTATACATTCATATTAATTCATCAGCTGTGACCTCTGACCTCATCTCTCTCTCTCTCTCTCTCTCTCTCTCTCTCTCTCTCTCTCTCTCATGCTCATGTTAATGTTTTGAGCTGAAGCTGCTTCCGGTTGGAAATGAGGAAGAGATGACATCTGATGAGTGAAACATTTGAATGAATTAAAAGTTTGTTGCGTTTCCGGTAAAGTGAAACTCATCAGGAGATGTGTCGGGTCCAGAATTAGCAGAAAAGACTCCAGCCATGCGCTCATGTTTCATGCGAGCTGAATACCATTTTTAAAGAGTGTAAATGGTGCATGAAAGTGTGAACTCAGTAATCAAATTAAATGTCACTGAGTTTATTTATAGACGAAGATTCACTCAGCACCACCTCCTCCTCCCTCCCACACCTCCTCCTGTCTGCCTGCAGCTCTCGTCCCAGCTGTCATCTCTGCACACACATCCAGAAACACTGAAATGCAGATTATTCATTTTCCACTAAACATGCAGCGCTTTCAGAAGCGATGCAATACACACGAGCTGCGGCTGGAGGGCAGAGCAGATCCTGCAGCACACAGGTCCGCCGCACACCTGCGTTTTGGTTGCCCTGAGTTTAGTCTTGCAGGCTGTGAGCTAACTACCCATCAACCTCTGCCAGTCAAATGTGACAGATGGTTCGAAGCTGTACTCTGTGGGTGCTTTTAAAATATTCAAACCCTCCACTCAGAGGATTATCACTATAACTCCAAAAATGATTGGCAGGTGTTTTAATACAGGAACTAAACCTTGACAACTAAATACAAGCTGTTAATGTTTTTTGCTGCTATTAAAGTTTATGTCTGAACAGGAGTTAAACACATTTAAAACATTATCCAGAGGTCAAAATTTAAAATAATGCTACCATTGTAAGTTCATATGGTACATGAATTACTGATATGGAGTCAGTAAAGTCAGTATTTTTCTATTTTTCAGATATGAAACAGAGAACTTTATTTTTATTTTAAACTTTATTTTTCAAAAGATGAAACAGAGTTTTTGTACAAGTTTCAGATTTTTCTGAATGATAAAGATCCAATCTGCAGCTTTCAAATATTATAAATCATCATCTGACCTTTTCTACCTTAATGACATAGTGCACAAAAAAAACATCAAACATCAGCAGTAATGCATCAGCATCAGCATCAAACAAACACCTCATAGCTTCCCCTTCACAGCGGAGCTCTCTCTAACCAATCCAAGTCACAAAACAAGAATATATGAGGAAATCCTGAACACACGTTCACGAGCAGAAGATGCAGAAGAGTATACTGTACATTAAGGAAACATTTTAAAAACATTCTGTTTAACAAATGCTTCATTGTTAGCTAATAAGATATAAAATGTAAATCAGACAGCTTTGGTGGTGTTGGAAGGTGCATTTGTTTTCTTTCAATCTTAGTGCTAAGCTAAACTAAAAATGGCCTGGACAAAGTTTGCATCCTCAGTTGGTTTCATTTATTGTCTGATAAAGTGTTTCTCCAACCACACTAAATCTACCATTATTCACTTCTAGAAGTAAAACAAAGTAAAATAAGCACACACACAACACACATTAACATGAACATGAGCTAACATTAGCATTTAAGGTTTTAAGTGTTTGGTTTTCTTATTATTTTTATGTAATTCATGGAGAATATTAAAAATAAAATATTTGTGGAAGAACTTTCAATAAAACAACTTTTATTTAAAAGTGAGATATTCACTTTTTAAATCGAGCCTGAAGCTAACTGGCTAGTTAGCAGTGTCTGTTAAATAGTTTGCATAGTTTTTTAATAGACGTAAGCTAGTGGGTTCCCGTTGCTTTTAGTCTTTGTGTTGCACAGCTGGAGTTGCTGGAATGTGTTTTTTTTTCTGTTTTGATGGACCTAAGCAAGCAATTCTTCCAGTCTTTATGCTAAGCTAGGATACATATGTCATATAGGACATATCTCTGTACAGGAAGAAGGGCAATGACATTAACATCTATTTTAACTTGTGGAAAATGGCTAACAAGAAAATTTCCCAAAATGTCACCATGGTCCTTTTAATTTTAATAGAAAAATTCACTTTTGTTCTCTGTAGAAAAATATATAAACGATAATTACCAATCTTATCACACACTTCAATCAAGACTTCTTTTTGGCTCTTTAAGACAGCAGCCCCCAACCATCTGTGCGACATGGACCGGTTGCATGTAAGACAAGACCGACCTTCAGGCTGTGGGGGGTAAATACAAGGAAATAAGATGATGCAACTGGCATAAAAACAAATATAAAGTAGGAGCCCTGAGTTTGCCCTGAGCTTGTTTCTCTGCAATGAACCGGTCCCATCTAGGAGTAATGGAAGACAGTGACACCCGAAGTGTGTCCAGTCTATTTCATAATTTTGGTTTGGTCTCTGAAGAAACTTTACAAGGACGTTTGTTTTTTAGCTTTGAGAGCTTAACTGGGGTAATGTATCACGTGACCAAGACGAGCGTCTTGACCTGTCTTAAACTGTATCAAGAAGAAGCACAGACGGATATAATTGGGAGAGAATATATATATATATATATATACTTTTTTCTTTTTTGTGTGGCCCAGTACCAAAGGGCCGCGGCCCAGTGGTTGGGGACAGCTGCTTTAGGACTATTCTTTTCAATGGCTTGCACCTTGCTACAATTGCTTTTTCGTTTCATTGAACTATTAACAGCATACAGCACCGGAGTGCACCAAATCGAGAACGCACCGCAAATCACATTGTGTCTTCCTTTTGACTGAAGCACATCGATCATCTGGTCAGCTCCTCCTGCAGCTCATTGAGGATGTACTCCCCAAACCCTCCTGTCTGGTCATTGGTGCAGCCCACCCGGCGGGCACTGGTGAGCAGATCTCCCAGCAGTTTCAGACGGTCCACCCGCGGTGTGAGGAAGTGGCTCTTCACGACACTGGCAGTGTGTGGGTCTCCTTGGTTCCGAGCCAGCTGGCTCAGTTCGATCAGGACACTGACTTCTTCCTTCAGCTGGAGCAGTAGCAGCTCCAGAGCCGGTAATACTGCACAAACTCCCTCACAGCCTGGCTTCTGTTAATGAAAAATACATACAAACAGCATAAGAGGCAGAGGTAGAGTACACCACCACTAAAACTTGACCTGCTAAGTTGATGATACAAATACTTCTCCTGAACAAACTGTGTTTAGTTATTGCCTGGTTAGTGACCATGTACAGTAGCTTGTAGATGAAGGATGGTAATAAAAGGTTCCCAGCTAGCCACCAGTTAGCTCTCCAACCACAGTACAGTATGGAATTTAGGTTACACGGGGTCACATGTGGGTATTTGTGGTGTTATCTGTAGAGGTTTAAAATCTATCCACCAGCATGAGTTGGGCAGAATGTGAGATCAACTCAGGCACTAATGATGTACTTGTCTATAATTCTCCTTGGACACGCATCAATAAATATTACAGCATAAGACATCAGAGGCACCTGAACACTTTCTTCCCTCCTGACCTCAACATTTACCATTGATTTCAGCAATTTCTCCACAACACTTTGCAGTGAATGATTCTGATGACCCTCTGATTTTTCATAGTCAGATAGATAGTAGACAGTCAATTCTTAAAGGACGAACTTTCACATTTTCGTATTGTGGCGACCTTTAGACATGATGTCACATGTCACCTTGATCCCACTGGACAAGGCTGCAACACCAAGCTGATCACTGCCGTTCTAGACACTGTTGCAATTCCACGGGAGAATACACAACACAGAGCACATTGAGGTGGCAGGCTACTATCTATTACAGTATGTAGTCTACTTACCCTGATAGAAGCACATAAATCAAGAGAAAATGACCAAAGCTGAGAAAGGTAACTAAATCTGGCTGGGCAAAACACTCCAAAACAAGAGTCTAGATGCAGCGTCACAGACACGGATTGAAAGCAACAGTTAGTAGTTAGTTAGCGGGGTTTGTAACTGGGATAAAGTTAAAATCTGCAGCACGTGGAAAGACTCCAAGGTGTTGTCTCATTGAGGTACACGGCACATGAGAGATGGATAACAAGGTGTCCCAAACTACTGCTGACTGGGCCCTGGGCCTCAGTCCTGAAACGATTTTACACGACTCATAAACCCAGGCCGACGGTCAGAGGCCATGCTGCGACGCGCCAATGCCACTACCGCTGATGCCGTTGGCCATCTGGAAACGCCATCAGCACCACCGTCCCTCTGCCGCAGCATTAATCTCGCCAATTTTCCGGAACTCGGGGGGGGGGGGAAATGTACACCCTGACCGGCTTTAAGCCAGAACTGGGGGCAGGTCTCTCGGGGTTTAACCTCCACCCCTCCCTCTTTCGCCAGCCCCCCCCACATCCTATCACTAACGCCTGGCCCAAATGAAGAGCTTCATTCCAAAATGAGATCTCTCTGCCATTTGAAGAAAAAAAAGGAACAGATAGAGAGACACCTGCTCTGACAAAATGAAGGATAGCACAGGAGGAAAAATAAATCCTTTTTGGGAGGAACGCGAGGTCGTTGGCAGAGTAAAACGAGAATGCTGTTACAGACTGAAGCTTCTCTGTCTCACAGATAATGTTCAGATCATAAATTTAGTTTCAAAATGGATCCACAAATCAAGTCTTCGTACCGGATTATCGAAACGCCCCTCAGGACCCATGAGGAGCAACAACCCTCCCCCCACCCTCCTGAAGTGTCTTCAGGCAACAAATGCTCTTGAACCTGACCTTTGACCTCTGACTGACTTCTGTAGGAGTGGGGGAAAGTAACAAAGTACATTTACTCAAGTACTGCACAGAAGTACAATGTTGACATACTTGTACTTGTCCACAGTTGTACAGTTATCTATTTTTTTAAAAGACACACCCAACATGTCTATTTTAAAATACATGATGCACTATCGGTTACAACCCAACATTATATATTACATTTAGCTCTATTCTCACAAACTAACATAATCCACAGTCGAACCCTTAAAAGGATAATAAAGTCTAAAAATGTTTGTTACAAAAGAAGCAACAGTTTTCACCTGGATGTCCTTGCCACAGTAGTTGCCGCCTCTCTCAGCCAGGTAGCCCAGCATGGCCTCGGCCTCCTCCTCCTGCTTCAGCGCCTCTTGGTGGAAGAAGGAAGCTACACGAGGCAGAGCAACATCGTCCCGCTCAAACACACTGGCCTGCAGGAGATAAAACAAATTGAGATACATTCAGAGTGATGATACACAAAAACAACACCTCAAAAAACACCTCGCATTGTGATCTTATAGTTCCCCACCTCAGCTATAAAATTCAGGATTTGCTGTCTGCTTCTTTGTATTTATGTGGTAGTGCAAACCAGTGATGTGGGACTGGATTCTGAAAAGAAGCCTGTGTTGACTTTTAGTTTCACGCAGGACATGAAAAGTTCTCATCCTGTGTTTGATTATCCATCAACACAACCTTCTCCACTTGTGAACTTTCTTGCTCTTTAAAGAGTGAGCTACCTGACTTCACCAGCACATCAAAACATTACACCAGACAGGGACCCAACACCAAGCTGCAGTATTTGATTACCATGGAGTGAGAACAGGCTGATTTATCTGGTTGGAAGCCACTGGACTAAACTAGCAGTTCAAACGACACTGAAAGTACATATCAAGATTTGTATCTTGCGTCCTTCAGAAGTTAGAGTAAAAGGCAAACCACATTCAAATCATTCTGAATAAATGCAGCCTGAACTGTTTGGTCCTCAATATCCACAATCCACTGTGTACAGAGGGACATGTTCATCAGCCAGATGGTGTTTTGTTGTGTGTTAGTGTTTAGTGTTCTCGATGGAAGCTCCAGTCCTAATGACACTGAAAAGTAGTAAATATTCCTGAAACAGTCTGAAAAGTATAAAGAGTGTTGGTTTTGTTAAGTCGGAGATGTCCAGTAGTAGAAAAGCCATGCATACATTTTACTTAAGTAAAACTATTAACCACACTGTGAAAATACTCCACTACCAGTAAAAGTAATAACATGAGTAGTTACAGTTACTGCTGAAGATGTTTATTTGTACTTAACTTCGTTACTTCGTTACTTTCCATCACTAGCGATGTTAAAGACCTCTCTGTCATTAGTTGAGCAGACATCCGTGCTGGATGCTTGTTTCTCTTACCAGAGCCTGCCGCCAGTACGCGCCGCCCCACAGCAGGCTGCTCACCCCGCACAGCGCTTCCTCCACAGCGGCCTGCAGGTTGTGTCTGGCCCGGCTGGTCACGGAGCTCCGGTGCGCTGTGCACAGCGGCAGGCTGCTCTTCAGCCTCTTTCCCGCGGGCTCAGCCATGGCACAGCCCGGTAAACTCGCTGATCCGGGAGAAGCACAGTACGCACACTTCACTCTGACGCAACAAGTGACCGCAGAGGTAGATTAATAAACTGGACTGTCTGTTTTGCGTCTTCTTCCAGCCGACCTGGACCGTCAACAGATGATAAATTTAGCCCGCACGGATCAACTGTTTCCCGGTCAGCTGCTCAAGTTCATCCGGTGTGTTGGAGTTCAGCGCTGCAGCCATGGAGACAACAAAAGTTATATAACAGAATATAATCATGTCATGACGAGAGCAGACTGACTGACTGACTCCGGTGATGCAGTCACATAAAGACATTTAATGTTTGTTTGTTTGTTTGTTTTTTCTAGTTTTTAACAGAGACATAACTGCTGCTCTTTTCTTGTTTTTATCACACTGACTCCCGAGTCCACAAAAGATCTGAAGAGCTCATTTGTGTAAGGCTCTTACATCTTAATGACACCAATGTTTAATTCATGACAGGTTCACTGTGTCAGTAAAACTCTGACTTCAAGGTAAAGTATCAGTGCAACAATGTACTCTGATACAAGTCAAAGTTCTGAATCCCAAATCCTAAAAGTTCAGAAATGCATTTAAATGATCACTAAAGGTCCTACTTTCCATATATGCATCAATGTCAGAGCATCATTTTACTATTCTATTGCTCCAGGTGGAGCTACTGTCAAATACTTTATTCAATGGTCCCCAACCCCTGGGCCGTTACCGGTACCGTTCTGTCGATCAATTGGTACCGGGCAGCGCAAGAAATAATTATTATAATTATTAATAAATGATTTGAGTTTTATGCATTATCTCAGTCTGGACGATCCTATCTGAATCTTATTTTGAAGGGATATTTAAACGATAACGATAGCGCTCTGAGGCCACCCCATATGTTGTTAGCTAGTTTAGTCCACTGGGCTCCAATCTGAGGGGTTGGGCGAAGGTCTCCTTGGTGAAATATTGATCTGCAAGGAATTATAGCTGTCAAAAAAAGAGAGGTCAAAAGTACAACACCTCAAAAGGTGGAAAAACCAAAAATAAAGCCATAATTGTCTTGATGGTTTGTCTGTTTGCAAAGCAGCCGTCTTCCTGTGTGAGTCTGGAAGCTTTCATGTTTTATTATATTATATTTATTATTGTAATATCTGTCACAAATGAGCTAATCGTGATCCTTGTCAAAGGTCAATAATCTTTTTCCTGCTGCATAGATCAGTCAGGTTCAGGTAAATAGTCCTCATTAGATTAGATTAGATGTCTCAAATAACAATATCAACAAATTTACTCATGTTACAAGTTTTAATACATTGTCTGAATCTCATATAATTAAATGGAGTATCACTAGATCAAGTGACACCTGATGTTCAGGTTACATTCCAGTCCAGTAACGGATCATACTGTGCCATATTGTGATGTAGATCATAGGTCATGTAATCCACTGATCAGTTGACCATCATTAGTTGTCCCTCTTCAGTGTATCCTGGTTCAGAGTGCCTCCTCTCCTGTTTCAGCTTGGCTTCTCAGGGCAGGATGAATGACGAGAGGGGCTGGCTGCTCCCCGGGGAGGGGGCTGGTCCAGGAGGGAAGAAAGGCCAGCTCTCAGCACAGAGCACCGTAAGGGTCAACAGGACTTGTACCCTTGACACGACACCCCCGAGACCCAGACACCTCAGTTATCAGCTGGACTGGACTTCATTGTAACAGCACGTTAATGTCAGCCTTCACCAGGTGATGCTGCACAACAGGAGTACTAATTAAAGCCCAGCAGAACCTAAGACAATGCAAAACATCCTTTGGTCATTATTTTTTACTGCAGTACCTGCAGGATTTTATGTACGACATCTAAAAACAGCGATTCCTACTATCAGAAACTGCGTGTGTCTTGTGTCAGACCATCTTGGAACCAAGTGGCATTCATCCAATGACAATTAAGCCTCTGGTGGCAATAGCCAACGTCTCAGGGCTTCTGGTGTAGCCAGTTGATATCTAGAGGTTGGGTAACGAATATCCTGGCCAACACTTCCTTTGCAGTCCATCAGCAACTTGATAGAGGAGACATTTCTGCTAATCTCCGTAACAGATATCTGCATATGAACGCAGATAACTTTAACAAACAGGTAATAAAAAGCTAAATTGTCGTTAACCAATAGCTGATGGGTTCCAAGATTATATTTTAGCCAATGCTTTCCGCCTCTTTGTTTTTCTACATAGACTGTTGCAACAAAAGCCTGCTTAAAAATGACTGGTCGATTCTACTCCGACTACGAACAGAAACTAGACCATTTGCCAAAGAAGAGCTAATGGTAAATTCATCTTCATCTACAGATTCTTCGTTCATATTACAGAGATCATGTTTCTGATATCTTCCACTACAGAGACATTTCACTTGTCACATGGTTTCATTAAATTAATTTTTTGAGCATTAAAGATGTAAAATGATTCAATATTTGACTGAAACAATAAAGATTAAATCTAAAAATTTTCTTTTTTCATCCATTGTGCATGTCAAGACCCCACAGATTTAGTGGCTCAAAACCTAGATTGGTTTCTGCATATAAAGTAGTTAAAAGTGGCTACATCTGGAGCTGCTACGACACTGAGTGAAATGCTGCTTGATCATGGAAGAGTATTGATGTAAACAACAACTCGCTGTCATTTCAAGCTAATGTGAAATCAAGTGTCGGCTTATTTGTGTTATGTCCAATCACTTTTACTTATCTGATGTAAAACCTCTCTACAGTCTACTGAATGATGGATTTAAGGATTATTTTTAGTTTCTAATCATCAGCTCTGATCGCTCTTCTTTTTCTTCTTCTTCGTGGTTTGTATCTGGTTCTACTGCTGAGCTTCACGTGACACTTCATTGGTCCTGTGGAGGTCTGCCATTGTTATGACCCCCCATGGCTGTCTGTGTGTTGGACGCTGCAGCTGTCAACAGGCACCTGGAGCTCCACTCGGACACTGTGTTGTTGTTGTTGTCCACAGCTTTGTAGAATCACAGTGTAGTGGATACAGTTGGCATGATGTACACTCATTTTCAAATAGTTATACTAACACCTATAGGACGCTGGAGACATAATTGACACCATTACAGCACAACCAAGAATTACAGCTGTCATAAACTTCTTAAATCTTCTTTATTTCAGAGAGACAACATTGAAACATGGACCATGAATGTCTGAGGATCATTCAGACTGTTAATATTTCAAACTGAGAGACTTTAAGCGCTTTAAAGTGGATTTTAGGAACGTCTTTAAAGTTTGCTATATCAGGTAACTAATATAGATTAATATAAATTAATTCAATAATGTTTCTTACCATAATTTTTGGTTGTTCTGTCTTCATTAGTCAGGCAACGGAGCTGACAAGAAATGGATGGAGAGAGATGAGGAAGGATGTGAATCAAACGCATTCAAACTGGACCAAAGTTGCAGTATTTTAAACATTTCCATAATCTGCATCATTTAAAGAATTTATTGCAAGTTAGAGGAGAAGATTGATGGCATGCTTTTTTTTATCATCATATATCATCATATATCAAATGATAAATCATTTTAATGTAGAATGACACTGTACTTGACAGACACAGTAAAGCACCAATTTCTTTTTACTGATTTACCATGACACATCAGTTATGTGATATGTACACTGGCTGAATAAAGTCTGTTAATAAATAATTTTATATAAAGATTAGGTTAATTGTTTTTTGTGCATATATAACAGTCCACATCCACATGAAACTGAAGAAAAGAAGTTGAGTAATCCAAGACCAGTGTGTCATCTTTGAAAAAAATATACTAATATACTTTTTTGTTATTTAAAAAGAGAAAAGCAAAGAGGCAATACAGAAAAATGCAAGATAATAATGAGACAGGACTCTTTACTGTATGTGGACACACACACACACACACACACACACACACACACACACACACACACAAAGCACTTAATAAACCCAAAATGTGCAGACTGACAGGAGAGGTGTCGGGCTTCACACCTGCTGCCTGCTGTAAACCACCAACACCACAACGACTGCATTGTCCTGCACTGGTGGCAGATTACTTTACATACACACACACACACACACACACACACACACACACACACACATACATGCACACATGCACACTTACACACACAGTGATCTGGATTAACTTGCAGCAGCAGATTTATTGCTCTCCAGACAGTTGTGTGGTTTGTTGTGTTTGTGGACTGAAGACAGAGCTCAGATTGAACAAACCTCTGCTCTACAATGACAGGAGCTTCACACTGGTGTTTGAGTGAATTTACAGTGAAACACTCATGTCGATCTCCGGGCGAAATATCTCCACCTCGCTCTGTCTTGCTATACTAAAAAATCCAAAAACAGTTTGGATTTACTGGTGGTGTTTTAGGAATAGTCAAAGAGTCATCATAGTCAGAAGGATTCATCCTCAAGGAACCATGAATGTTGATAAAGCAGATGTTGAGATTCGCTGATTATTTTCTTGGAGGAAGAGTTCACTCATTTTCAGGAACAGATGCTTCACAATCACAGCCTTTTAAAGACGTATGACAAGAGGTCGAATCAGCATGTGACCCACACATGGGCACATTTATATGAGACACTGTCGGCAGACACTTTAGTCTGCACTGTAATTCACACGTCACCGATAAGCCAGAGCATTACATTGAATTACACTGAATAATTACCAAATATGAACCCTGTTTTAATCTCCTTTTTCCCCCTCCTTAATCCCCTCTGATAGACATCATTCATTAGTTATGCAAACTGTTTTTTTTTTTCCTTGGATGACAAAGGCATGACAAAATGTGCATCTCTTCTGTGGTTTATGTTGATTTCATAATAAGTCAAGCAGCAGAGCTTAAGTGACAATGTGCAAATACTACTGACCCATTTTTGCAGAGCTAAATGGAGCCTGCTCCCTGTTTATAACACAGGGAGAAGGAAGGAAGGAAGAAGGAAGAAAATTAAGGGTACATCCGAATGTTACCCATGTCCAGCTCTGGTCCAGTGGAGGGTTAGCTGACGCACATGGAGTCCTTTAGATAGACATCCGATGAGGGTTTGACCTACGTCACCATGTTGTCTCAATGGAATGAAACATCAGCTAACGCTAACAACGGCATATTAAGCTATGCTCACAATGACAATGCTAACATGCTGATGTTAAGCAGGAATGATGTTTATCATGTTCAACATCTTAGTTCATCCCCAGAACATGTGATGAGCTTTGAGGCCAAGTGGACATAGTGTCCAAACTTTGTCATAACAGTAATGGAAAAATAAACCAGAAGTTAGCAGACAGCACAAGTCTCTAATAGGTTTACTCTATGGTACACAAAATATGGAAGCATATGCAGAAAATCTAGATAATTTTATGATCCACTGACTGAACAAAGCCCCACATCCGATGTTGTAACCAATACTCTGTTATTTGGTCAAAGTATTGTACAAATTCTGACCTGATTACATTTATATTACATTTGATTATGAGCGGAACATGAATGTGTGGACCAAATTCCATAACAATCCATCCAATAGTTGTTATGATATTCCAGTCTGGACAAAAGTGGTGGACTGACAGATGTTGCTGTCCCCAGAGCCAACAGTTAATGTTTCACTGTCGGATGTTTCCAGATTTTAATCACTCTAACTAGATCTGATGCTCACTGAACACTAGTCTCATTGGAAAAACAACAAATCCTAGTAGGATTAAGAATACAGACAGAATCCATTAAATACAAAAATGGCTGAGATGGACATAATTGACATATTTTTTCCCTGTTAAGTTGTCGCTGATTGATTTTAGCATAATTACCCTCCCAAACAGTGTTCAACACATTTGGAGCGGTTCGACCTTGTACATGTTTGGCTCTCAGAGCTGCAGCAGCTTCTTCTTACAGACAGAAAAGAGAAAACAAAACCAGACTCTCTGCTCTGTACATTGCTCAGGAACGCCGCCTCTCATTTTGAATTCCTGTCACTCATCACATGACCCGACTTATAAATGTGTCCCGGCTCAGGGCTCATGTGGGGCCTTGTGTCTTCATGCTGCAGACAGAACAGCTGGTGCACTAAACAGAACAAAAACAGATCGACTGTCGCCTGCGGGGAAACAAAGACGCTGCTCAGGATCTGAGATTTACTCTGTTTTATGAATGAGTGCATCCAACCTTAAAGTCATGAAAGAGATCAATCTTTGACCTGTTTGACCTTGAAATGTTATAAACCTGTACAGTGTACATGTACAGTGTACATGTGCTGTGTAGCATCTTATTGAACAGAGACAGTATAAACATTGATGTACAGTAGTATCTGTGATGTCACCCACAGGTTTCCAAGAAGCTATTCTGAAACTGTGTGGTGGCTCTGGCTGCTGCCATCTTAACCGTTATTTGTACCAGGCTGTAAAGATGTTTCTGTTGTGAAGTAGCACATTTTAATTTGTTGGTTTATGGAGACTAACTTGCCAGCCTGAAGTATTCGGGCAAGTGTAGTTTCTGCACATGGAAACTAACTGAACAAGTTTTAGGATTTTTTAGTTTTTAGTTTTAATTTAAATAGTTTAAGGGAAGAGCTGAGACTGCATTTGAAGATGACGAGACGAAGCCCAGGCGTCTCGCAAACTTCCGTATACTTCCTTCGAACTCAAACTTGTTTCAAAACAGAAATCTTCATGTTGTCAGGCAACAGTATTAACCACTGTACACTTAACTCTTATATAAACCTTGTCTATATCAGCGGCTGATATAAACAAGGTTTATATAAGAGTTATTATCAGCCTGTAGTGAATGCAGCACAAAAGGAGCTTCAGTTGACCATCAGGATCACACAGGATGCACTTAGGTGCAGCACAGTAGCATCGGTCAGTCAGTGTTCAGAGATCAATACACATCAATGAGACATTTCAGTGTTCAAAGTGTTAAACAGTCTGTGCTTACAGCTTTATTGACTGAAATAGAATCAGTTCCATCAGGTTCATAAAACTGTGTCAACAGAGTTGGCTATGATTGTTAGTCTGCTTAAACAGTGTTTACCTGCAACAAACAGCCAGTTCAGATATCAGCTGTGGGTTTTAACACAGTACACACTAAGTGTCTTTGTGTGTGTGTCCTCCAGCTTCTCCCCTTCTCATATTCATCTGTGTTCGTTCATTATCTGGAGTCAAACAGCTTCAGCATAAGTGTGAATTTTTCACTCAAGTCAAATCATCTTCACCTCATTCAGAGGTGTCTTTTCCCAAATTTCACAGAGAGAACTTCCATCTGTTCACGTCCACTTGCATCTTCCCTTTGGCTTTGAAGGCATCTAAAGAAAAACTGCAGCTTGAAATGGGACATACTTAAAAGTTCCCTGGATTACTTTGCAAAAGCAAGTCAGAGTTTCTTACTTCCTATTTACTGCTACTGTATTTTATACTTCTTAACTAGCTAAATGTCTCGATGCTGCCCTTATTATCTAACATTATCCAAAATCAAAACAAGATCATACATGGACAACAAATGCTACTGGATTAAAGTCTGTTTTATGTCTCATTTCTGATTCTGACTGATCCATGAGCAGGGCCAGCGTTGGCCCAGCCTACAGCAGGTCACAGCTGTCAAACAGATCAGCAGGGCTTCTCTTTACGCTGCACCAACAGCTGTCTATTAAGAATCCTCTGGATCGTCATCAGCGGCGAACTCCTCAGCTCACAACTCGCCTCATTACCGCCCTTAATGGAGGGAGGACAGAGACAAGGTAAATACAATTACTGATCAGAGCACGGGACACCCGAGCCAGCAGAGGTGCCCCGTTTCACTGCCGGTACCTGACACCAGAGTCTGCCTCGTTACGGGGACCATAACCCCGTCACAGCACTGCTCCTACTTTCATGAGCGCTGGGTTGCCTTTTTTTTGTTGTAAACTTCAAATCGGACGAACAAACTTGGGCCGTTTGAAGCTTGTTGTTGCCTTCTGAAATGAGAGGAAAGTAAATCCGAATATGATGCTGAGGCCCGGTGAGACCCCCTTGGATGCCTTTTGTGCCAGACGCTGTGATTACCCAGAAAGCCTCTGGAATGCCCCTTCCTCATTAAAGAGACAAATATAGCACAGTGTGGTCCAGAGAGGGATGGAGGGTAAATGGATGCCACAGTGTTATGTGGCAGAAATTAAACAATGATGAATGATGATGCTTGGAGGAGGGGGAGGTTAAAAACAGGACTATTTTCAGCGATGGCAGAAACACATTCTTTATACATGTGAGGCGTTTGGTGTCTGTGGGTAATCAGACCACCGTGATGGAGGAAAATCTAGTGTGGAAGGGGAGTGGTGCATCAGCTGCAGGGGAGAGGTGTGCCAGCTTTGGGCCTATTCAGACTTTAATATTTAGAAACTCCAGCCTGAGGTAGATAATATGTATGAAACTCTGATACCACATGGATCACCTTCACTAGTACTAACTAGTGGTTACAGCACTACTACTGCAGCAGAAAGTAAAAGTACTAGTATTGCAATATACTTAAAATGTACTCAGAGGACCAGTTTGTAGGGTTTAGTGTCATCTAACGGTGTACTTCTTAATTGCAACCCCCTCCTCTCATTCTCTCTTTCCTAGGATGAAAAAGATACTACAGTGGGTGTGAAATGTGCAAAACACAAAACAAAATAGGAAAGGTCCTTTTTTGAGTGAGTGTTTAGTTTGTCCATTATGGGATACTGTAGACACTGTAGACACATGGCAGACTCTGTTCATGCTAATAAAACATAATTATTATTCTTTTCAGAGTGCCATATTCACTAAATACAGCCCAAATCTAACACACCAGACCTTTAAAAATCAGGCAGAATGAATGAAAATATTATGTTACTGTGTAATAATTTGTGCTGATTTGAATTGAATTGACTCGCGGCACTTTTTGGCACCCATAGTGAGTTTAATTTGTGTCTATCAACTATTAGCTTAAAATGTGATTTGGCTAAGAGGAGGCCTCCATGCCATGAACATACATCAAACTGATCACCAGTTGATCACAGAGCCTGACAAACTTTGGCTCATTTGGGTCATTAGATATCCATAAAGACACAGCGAGCTGTCTGACCTTAAAACTGACTGTTCCCATCACCAGGTGGTGTGCAAAGCTCCAGTATCCAACACCATTTAAATCCAGGTCGCTAAAGCTAACAGCTAATTCTAAATCCTGAGCTAACCTGGAACTTTCCCTCTTGACATAATAAACATTTTCCTTGACGCAGTTTAAGGCAGAAAAACACATTTCATGTTGATGAGCTCTCAGTCAGTTTGTCTGTTTATAACTCATGCTGTGTCTCACAGAGGACACTGCTCAGATACCCATCTATAAATAGTGATATTGTCATGCTATTAATAAACATTTGTTTTTAATGCATTTCAGCACAGTTTCAGATCAAAACATGTCAAACTAAATTGGTACAAGTTAATAGTTGAATGAAAGTGAGTTTAAACAGTGATGAGGTTACTTAATAAGTGTTATTTTTATGTGTAGAACAGGTTGTTTTTGATAGCTGTGTTGATGTTCAGCCCTGCACAGATTAACGTCTCCTGTTTCTTCACGTTGTAGGAATAGTGACGATGACTCAGATATCATGTGAAGATGGAACGCCATCATTTAAACCTGCTGCTGTTACACTCACACTTCTTTCTGCCCAGAACAGATAATATATCAACATGTCTCTGATATCTAAACACATCAGGATAATCTGTTTGTGTTATTTGCCAGTCACACAGCCAGAAAACTGGTTTCCACATTCAGGAGTTAGAGGGTGAATGTACATTTAGAAATGTCAAAGATTCAGTTATTTTCCACACTGGTGAGATGTTATGAAACAAGTTTGATTATTCATTACCAAGTGTGAACACAGCGACATCACCTGTGCATTTGTGGACAACCACTTTGAAGCCTCTTAATTTCATCTTGAGAGTGTGGCTGACATGCTACAAGCTCTCATGTTACAGCTAAACAGAGACTTAAGTATTTCTCTAAAAACATATTCTCTGAGAAATGGTCAATGCAGTTACATATTATTGATTCATATTTGATCAGCATTGCCTAGTTTGACAGTTTGGTCTGAGTTTCATGAACCAGCTATCCTATGCTGGATGACCTCACTGGGATGAATGGGACCATCATTTATAAAATGAACACGATGCTGTAAGAAAGACGAGCTGAAACTAGAGATTCAGACTATATACTCATGAGTAAACTGTTTACTGAGGTCATAAATAAATTGAGTAGTACGCTCATTTCTCTATAAGAATCAATCTTGTTTTGGCAGCAAATTGAGCTGCCCCTGGCCTGAAAACTGGATCTGATATAAATGTTCCAATCACATCTCTGCTGGCATATTGTGAGATGTCTGATCTGATGTCTGATCACTTACACTTCTTTGTGACTTTGTTGTGGTTTGGGGTACAAAAAGTCAATATCAACTTGTACACTAGGATGGGTAAAAAACTTGTTGCAGTCTATATCGAAGAGTGCCCAGGTATCAAAGACAACCTCAGGGTTTTAGTCAACCTGCTGAGTTGATAAGAGAATGCAAAACTTGCATTGTGGTAGAGGCTTCCAACCAGCCCACAACTCAAGTACCTCCGACTGAGTTTCAGCAGCCCAGTGTGAGAGAGACTGAGCAGGCCACCACCCTTAAGACAGAGGATGAGACTTCAGCAGCTCCGGTAGTGCAGCTGAAGAAAACGCAGGCTGAACCCTGCAATGAGAGAGAGGCTTCACCCCAGCAGGCCATGATTTATGTCTCTGAGCTAGAACATCAGCATTTCCAGAGACAAACACGCTGCATCACTAAACTGAAGAATGGAAATGAGGCTTTAGCAGCTGAGATGGAACAGTTAAAGAAAATGCTCCATATGGACAAGACTCCATGATGAGACCGTGCAAAAGAAGATGAACGAGGTGAAGGAGCTTCAGCTTTCAGAGAAGAAAGCCTCTGAAGCCGAGGCTCTCTCTAAAGTCCAGGACCTGGAGAAGACTCTCCAGAGTCAAAAGGACAGCCGGGCGGAACAAGATATGCTTCTGGCTCAACAGGAAGAGGACATCACCAAACTGAAGACTGCACTGATCCAAAAACAGGACAAACTGAAGAGTCATCATCTCACTGAAATCCTTAGAGAGATGCAGCAGACCCTGCAGGAGGAAAAAGCTATGCAGGAAAGAGAGCAGCTGATGAAAAGAGGCGAGAAATCACTATCTCTAAAAAAAGATTCTCCCAGTTCTTTAAGCAAACTGGAGGCTACCATATCCCCCCAAACCAACCCCCCACTCAACTACACATCCTCCATGCCTACCACCCACCCAATGATCACCTTGTCCTAAAATACACCCAACCCTGGTTTTCATCTGTTTACTCCAAATTAAAAACAGAGATAATGGGCAATGGCTTAACATCACATCCAAATATGCCAACCCTGGTTTCTTATCTATTTACTCCAAATTAAAAACAGAATTCAAAAAAAAAAAAGAAAAAGAAAAAGTATAATTCTTTGCTATCTTTAATTTTTTTTTCAGGATCAAATCAAGACCACGGCTGTGTGTATATTGTCTGATATTTTGTGTTTTGAATATTTTTAAATATTATAAAAATGAATATTATTTATTTTTTATTGAGCCACAGAACATAATACATATTATGTCAGTAGTTATTTTCCTCTCTATAAAAGATTTCTAATAATAATCATAGAAACATATTCCTTTACTTTCATAGATATTAAACAGATAAAAGATACAGATTGAACAGTATTGAACACATGCGATAATGAAATAGACACAAGAGAAAAATAAATAATGCAAGTAAATTACTAAATAATTAAATAATAAGAAGGAAGGAAGGCGTAGGTTAAATGTTAAAACTAAGGATATAAGCATAACTAAGGTAGATGCATCTGAAGAATAGCATTTGTCACACACATGTTAAGATATATGTTGTGTGTTTTCACTTTGGCATGATGTAGTCTGTGAAGTATAAACTGTATGAGACTTTTACATTCCATCAGGGAAAAGGAAGTACAGTTTTTTGGTTAAACAAAGTTTCAAGAATTCATCCACTAAATCAATTCACATTACAATCGAGACAGAACATCTGTCCTCACATTTTCTGAACCTTTATAGATTTCTAACTTATACTGTTGCACTGATTAAAACTCCCATATATTGTAGCTAACATATATATTAATATGTTGATGTGCCAACAGCAAAGTGTTTCACATAAACTTTTGCCCCTAACCTGAATGTCTGAGTGGGTGATAGTGGTTTGGGAAGAGTTGTCGCTACATGAGTCTTCTCTGGACTTAAACTGACTCAACATTTTTATCACAAGCACGCCTTAATTATGATCAAATATTGGATTCCATTGCCAGCACAGGCACAGGCAGCAATCAGCCATCTCATTTTCTGCTGTCAGCTTTCTTTGAAATGGTCAATATGAGCACATTATCACACAACAAGACATCATTTTTCAGAATGGATACAGACAGTTCCACTGTGGTCTATGGAGGTCCCCTTTTTCATAGGTAGACATCACTAAAGGCCACACGTGACAATTTCTCAAAAAAATAAAAATAACATTTGAAGTAATATGATGGTAAAAGACCTTAAAACTAGATTTACTATTTTAGTTTTGTATGTTAAAATGACCAGAAACACAAGTCACCACTTGGCAGTTGACTGTCCACTGTTTCCCTGGTTCCTGGTTCCTGTGTGTGTGTGTGTGTGTGTGTGTGTGTGTGTTTAGTGTTAATGTTTTTTCTTCTCTGTGTATAATTATATGAAATTATTTTCAAAATTTGATTCAATTTTCTTTGTTTCTTGATGGGTATTTCTGTATATCTAATTGTTTTGCCATTTATTAATTAAGTAAATGTTTAGTTTTTTGTTGCAGGAATTATGTCTTTGATTATTTCTTATTTTAATGTGTTAATAATAATATCTGAGGACTCTCTGCTTGATGTAAAATGTCTATCAAGTAGAGAGTCTTCACACATCAAAAAAGGACTGCTACTGGAAATAATAAACATAAAACTACAATTTAGAAATTCATATTTAATATTTCAGTCCTTTCGATCTGATTTGTCAGCATATATTAGTCACTGGAGACTTTTATTACATTTTACTGTAATTATCTATATTAACTTGTATGCAAATTTAAAAGCACTGATGGTTAGCTGAAGTAATGCAAGATTATGTAACTTAAAGGAGTAAGATGTATGACTAAATAATATATAATTAGATAAAACCATCGTTCTAATGCCAGCAGTTAATGGCTATGCTAGCTAGCTTTCAAAATTACATAGATGGACAAAAAGATAGTGATGTGTGTGTATTATAGATGGATGATACCTAGCAACAAAGTTAAGGTTTAATATTAGGTAATGTGGAGTGTAGTATGTATGAACAAATGATATTCTAACAATAATATATAAATACATAAAACTAACTTTTAATAGCAGCTCTTAATAGCTACAGTTTGTTAGCAGGCTTTAAAATCTAGATGTAAAAAGACAGTAATGTTTCTCTGCTATCGACAGTTAGTAAACACGTCGCGTGTGTGTGTGTGTGTGTTATGAGGGGCATTTTATGCCAGTACACTATACTAAAAACATGTGTACAGCGATGACATGTGTGCATGTAAATTCCCTTCACTTTCAATAGACAGATGGCGGTCACAGAAGCGTCACGCAGACTATGTACTCGCGTCGTTGCACATACGCCTAAATGACGGGTGCATGATGGGTGAACTACGCCTCAAAAACATGACATGAAGACCACGCGTGACTGTTAAGTACAATTCTGCATGAGCGTACAGACACACACTGTGTAGTGTTTGTGGAAATCAAATAGCGAGGGGTCATCGGCGCCGTGCCCTGCGCGCACGCTCGTCTCAATGCTTTGAGTCTTTTGTTCAGGTGCTGTTAAGAAATCCTGCCCATTCAAATTTCACTTTATGTAATATTGGGGTTGATTAGCTTCAGCTACCAGTGTCCCCCCGGTTCACTTTATTCTCTTGGCTTTTTTTGAAAGGCCCACATTAGGGCTACTTGGACTTCTGTGAAGCTCACCTGTTTTACTTTTCTTCACCTTCTTTACGAGATTAAAGATGAAAAGAGACATTTACAGAAACCAGGACAGGTTATTTGAATTTGGTTTTCTCTGTTTTTCAATTTTGATTCAGACAACAAGAAAAAAACGGGGGAAAAGTCTGTTTATTGTTTTTTTTGTTAGAAATGTAAAAAAAAAAAAAAAAAAAAAAGGCAAAGGTGAAAGGGATAGCTAAAATAATTTAAGCTACTTAAAATAAAAATATCCTGATCCCCAGCTCTGATATCCCAGCTCTGATGGGACTTGGGATTTATTCTATTAAGTTCTCCTTTCTTCTAAACACTCCCGTATGGACCTGAGACTATGTGCAACAGCTGATCTGTGTAGAGGCTGCAGAACATGGAACATGAAAAACTGTCAGGTCCTGATGATTCAGTGTACCTTGTGCGTAAATGCGCACAGCCTCTTCCTCAGTTTCATGCTTGAGCAATGGTACGGTCCCTGATACACTTTAACATCCCGTTACAGGCGTTGGCACGCTATAGGCGTTAACTCATGTGTCACTATTGTGCCAAAGCCACCGCTTCAGACGCCTGAACGTGTGCACGTGTGAATAGCCTAAACTGTCACATCGGTCTCTCTTGGTTATACATGAACTGCTTGAATTGTGAAGCAAAGCAGCTGTTAAACTTAAAATCATAAAGTAAGTAATTATTTGTACATTGAGACGAGCGCGCGCACAGGCGGCTGCTGCGTTGGCACGTGGCGTGACACTTATTGCAATACGCGTGCCTGCACGCACATGTATCTTTACGCAGACGTAGGCGACGCGGTTAAGGTATTTTAGTATAGTGTGCTGGCATAAAATGCCCCTCACAGTGTGTGTGTGCGCACGCGCATAGATGTGTTTAACACACAGGTAGCTGTAAACACACTTTGCTGGTTGTGTTACACAGCAGTTAATGTTGTGATGAGCAGAGAGCAGATCACAGTAATCCCTCACAGACTAATGAGACTCAGATTACACTGAGTTTCTGAGTTTTAGTCATGTCAGACAGAGTGTGTGTGTGTGTGTGTGTGTGTGGTCATGAAGTGGTCAACCTCTCTGTGTGGTCTGTCACCCTTTAACCTGCAGGCCTAAGGAGCCTCCACAGTCTGAGTCAACATGCTGCTGCTGCTGCTGCTCTTCACACTTTAAACTTCCACGTTCACCTTTCAGCTCGCGGTCACTACAGAGAGTGTCAGCGTGACATTTCTTAGACAGTTTATTGGCCTATCAGCTCTCAGATGAGGTGGAAGAAATACATAGATCTTGTAGTTAAATAAATTAAAAGAGTTACAAGTATAATATGTGATATTAGCATGATGACTAACTGAACAAGTTTATACTCCTACAGCAAACCTGTCTTCTAGAAGTTACATTATGTACAGCTAATGTGCACCAACAAATAAGTTTGGTTGAAACATAATGTCTGAATAACATTTTATCACTATAATGAGATAAGTGTTGACCATTGTTGACACTAAATGTATTTCTTAAACGTTCACTGACAAGAAATTTCATTTGCTTTCCACCAAAATAAATCCGACTTTGCAATATAACATCTTCTTATGATAACGACTTATTATCTTGTTATTTCGATATAACAAAGATCGTTTTCTCTTGATAACGAGATAATTCATTTGCGTGCAGTGTGTCTGCTCCTCTCATTCAGGAGAAACTGGACACAACCATCCCGTAAGTCACCCACGTTTAGCTTCTCAATGAATACTGTGTTGTGTATCAATACTTAACATTATCACGGGAAAACAGGTGGAATAAAATGTATGTATGTATGAACTGACATTTTCTGCAATGATTTAATACACTAGACTATCGTTTTGTTCTCTCGACATCTCAAATTATCTTGTTATCACAGGAAAACGGGTGGAATAAAATGTATGTATGTATGACCCTTTAGGGCTTCCGTACCAGCATAATTAAATGTATCATTATTATATATTAAATTTATTGCTATGGTTGTTGTTGTTTGTATACATGTAGAAATAAATAATCACTTTGCTCATTTGAATCATTTTCATCACAGCCGAAACGTTCAGCGTTGAATCTGATTGTGTTGTGACTTCAAGATTCGTACAATCTCTGTACATCAGGATAAAGTAGGTGGTCTCAGTAGGTGTCAGTCATCGCGGCATAACTGTCTCTGTAGCTTTTATGACTGTTTAATAAGAACAAGTAACATACCGAGCTGCTCTTAATCACTAGTGAGCTCCACTAATAAAAGCTACCGATTCATCCACTGACAGTGAGTGAGTTTGAAGGTTTTGTGTTAAATATTCATAAATGTACAGAAAAAAACTTTAAATCTGACCACACATGACCACTCTGCATGTGAAGCCTGGTCCACTCTGACCACCTCACTGTGACGTTTTTACTGCTTGCCACCACAATCCACTTTAGTTGTTTCTAAGGGATGAGGTGACTGGTGTGATGTCCAGTCTGGTCTGGTCTCTGCAGACTGATTGCCCTCCCTCCTGCACAGCCCTGCAGGACATCAGTAGACCTCAGCTAAGATCACAGCAGCTCAGTGTTTACCTTAATCTCAACTGTTTGATTCCCTGTGTCCTCTTAGACTTCCAGCTGAGATCTCAGGAGGGGGACCGGGGCCCACAGCAAGAGGCGGCCCAGCGGCTCTGACAGGACCAGCAGCTGAAAACAGCTTCAGGCAGAAGCTGAACCAGCTTCTGGACATCAGATCCTAACGATGGCTCAGAGGTGTCCTGTCCTCCCCGTCCTGGTGGTCCACACACTTTGTTACATTCTTGTTCTGTACAAATGGTGAAGTATCTGTCGAAACATCAACGCCTCTGCAGGACCATTTGATGAGCTGAGCGTTGACAGTTGGACGAAACATTCCTGAAGTGGTTAGAAAAACTTTTTGTCCACCAAATTTCAGCGGAGGTGTTTGGGACTGAGGGTGGTTGCTGGAAAACTGAAACCTCACCTTAAAGAAGATTAGTCATAAATATGTTCATATCCATACTTTTATGAATCAAGTAATATTTTATTCATACTTTGGTTCACCATTATTCTGTCTCCATATGCTGACATTCATTTCAAGAAAATTTGAGAAAAATAACATTTTATTGAAAACTAGTGGGATTGTTTTCACCCAACTGGCTGCATTGTTGGAGATGTACTTCTTTGCTGTAAATATACCCCTGCAAAAACTGATAATGATATATCAGTTAAGGATAATAAATTGCATGTATTATTTGATCAGTTGTTTATTAAATATCAGAAATAAATCACAAATTGGCCATCACAGTTTACTAGAGCAATGCAATGCATTATTGATCTGGAGTTAACTGGAGTTAAGTCTGTTGATCCACTAAACTGACAAATTGTTTGACAAATATTGCTTTATCAAATGTGATTTAAAAAAAAGAATAGATAAAGATAAAGTATGTACATTTACCATGTTTATCACATGTGACTGTGCTTTAGTGTACTGATAATGATATTAGCTTCAGACCGGACAGTCCAGTTTATACTGTTACAGGAATTACTCGTTCCTGTTAGAGTTTTTTTTGGTCTTGACTCTCGTAGCTAAAGTCTGTATTAGTCAATGTGCAGTTATTAAATTAAAACAGAACAGGTCACGTTGCATTATTACTTTTCTATATTATTTTGTGTGTTTGTGATTGGATGGCAGGTGTCAACATCAGAGCTCGAGGTATATTAACCTGCTCATAACAATAGCAACAGTGCTGATGTTTTAGGCTCTGTAAAAACTAATCTAATCATGGTTAAATTGCCTACCAATGTACAAAGCCCTGTGTCCTATATGGAAACATCTGTATTCATCATGCTTCCCCAGTTTGTCCTTTGGTTTGACAGAAGTAGCACAAGTGAAGAGCAGTATTTCCTCTGCTAAGCATCTGACAGGAGTCAAACTGTCTAACTGCCTCTGAATTGCTGCAATTAGGACTCATCACACCTCCAAACCTCCCAGACTGCTTTCCTGTTTGACACTTTGACATCTCATTGGGCATTTCCATCCAAGGCAAGTGTCAAAGTGCCCACCATGATTCAAACACATACACACATACACATTCACAAGGGAGAGGATTTGATGTTCTGACATATTTGGTGTGTTTGGAAACTTATTGATCTGTGTTGGAATATAAGTTGTGCCAGACTGACACATCAACTGGGTGGAACTAAATGTAAATGTAAAACTTGATCGTCTGCAAACTGTGTGTTCCTTTCATCACTCACTGATCTGGATGTGCAGGTCAGCAGAGCTGTTAATAATCTTTTACACAACAGAAGAATGTCCTCAGTCATGGAAACTGAACCCGAGTCAGATCCAGGGTCTAACATCCTCCGGCTTCCTGCCTTCTTCTTCTTCTGTTTCCTCCTTCAGTGTGGTGCAGCAGCATGGAGCATGGCTGTGACAAAAGCAGAGGAATGCTGGGATTGACTGCAGTAAAGAGGCGTCTTGGCCTCTGCGCTGTAACTGTAGCACGCTGGCTATAAACGCTGAGTGGTAAGGCCGAGGGAGGCCCCCAAAAACGAACAGCGATCAGGTTTCAGCATGTGCACCATGAAGAATTCTACATCCCGACGTTTACAAATGGAGACACAGACTGCTGTTAACAGCAAATAAACCAGCAGCAGAAGGAATAAGCAGAATTTATAGGATCTGCTCAAAATTTCTAATTTTTTTTTATTCAAACTAGAACAATGTCTCTGAGCTGCAGTGCACTCAGGGAGATATGCTAAGCTTATTTTATCTTATGAAGTCGCCCAGGAGAATACTGTCAAAAGTCAACATTAGCTTATTTTGTCTCAGCAAGCTTTATTTTGAGAGTCTGACTGGATGTTGCTCATTTGACTTGTTGTTTCCTGGCACCCCAGGGCTGAGTCAGTAAGTAAAGTTAGCTGCATAGCTAGCTGAGCTAATGGTAGCTCACATTATATCCAGTGGCAGTTTGCTACTTTAGCATCAAGTCGATCAGTAACTACCACTACTACTACCACCACTACTTTGTACTGGCCTCCATCTGTCCACCTTAGAGGCCCCAGTCCCAGTCTAGCCATGATCACTGGGAGGTTGCTGAGTTTAGGGCAACAGAGGGAACAAATTTCTACAATTATCCAGTTTCACCCACATCAGTGATTAAATTGTGTTTTGTGTGTTATGAAGTGGTTGGTTAAGACTCAAATCACATACTTCCATACGTACATTGTGAAAATGGTGGCTGAGTAAGCTACTGTAGCTGTAGCTGATTCGATGTTCTAGGGGGTGCACAGTATGACTGGATATATGAACTTAAAGGGTTCATTTAAACTTGACTTTAACGAAACTTTGTGCTGTTACTACCACTTCTGGACACAGTGGCCACTGTTCAGCAGAAGTCACAGAAGTTGTTACAGGTCAATTGCTGCTTTTGAGGGACTGTAAAATTTTAAAAAGAAAGTTTCTTCATTTTGGGGGAGTACGTAAGACATCAATTTACTACTTTGCGTATTTTAGTCTAAATAACTAGATATGACCAGATATATCTTTTGCTTTGAAAACTAATATATAACCGCAGCTGTATGTTGATGTTCAGCACAGTGAAAGCTGATATGACACAGTGTTAGCACACAGTAATAACAGCCCTCAGGGACTGTAATGCTTCATTATTCTGGTTTTAACCTGTGACTGCGGTCCAGAGAGGAAACTTCTATCCCAGATGAGCTCATCACTCTTCTGAAGAACAACGGCATCCAGAGGATATTTTCCACTGGCAGACCGACCAGAACTGACGCTCAAACACACTCTGTTCCTCTGCCTTTTTTTTTTTCAGACTGCCATTAGCCTCTTGGCATACGGTTCACTCTGCGTTATGGAGTTTGTCCCTATCAGCACCTGCTTGCCTGCCAAAATCTGCCCTTGGCCCCCTCAGCGGCCAAACAAAGGTCTTTAAGTAGCGGAGGGTCGAGGCAGGACGGACACATGAAAGTTGAAGAGCGCCGGTGGCTCTCGGAGAGACGAAACACGAGCTTGTGTTTTTCCAAAACAAAATTATGGAAGACAGAATGGAAGTGGGAGAGATTTGATGCGGTGTGTGCTTGTGCGTGTGTGTGTGTGTGTGTGTGTGTGTGTGTGTATGTGCAAAGGAAGTCAAACCAGTTGGCTGTCAGCTCCATTTGGCTCCTGTCACCCTCTCTCCATTTCTCATAGAGAGACATAAGGAAGGCCTCAGCATGACCAGTTCCCAGAATGCCCCTCTGCAGTTCCCAATGGCAGCCATTCATCTCCCCTCTCAACCCCACCGCACCCCTCCTCACCCTCTCACCACTCCCCTGAGCCCTCATTTAAATCCATTTAAACCCACTGATATGACTGGGATCAAGTGTCCTGTGCAGCCCGACAGGGAGAGCAAGGCACTCTGACTGCTGAGGTGGAGGGTTTGATTCCCACCGGGGCTGCAAATACTGCACTTACTGCTGCAAGGTGCTTCATGCAGGAAATGTCAAATGATATGTACTGTAGCAGCACATCTTGTGTTACAGGAAGATTCTAAGCAACAATAAAAAGGTTGTAATATATATTCATATCTAAGATACAACAGACTGCCTTTATTTAGTTTCAGTGTGCCAACAACTGTGCCTTGCTCAAGAGCACCTCAGCCGTGGCTTTTTTGAGCAGTGAGAGCGGGATTTGGTTAGTTTAATGTACCAACTATGTGACATCACTCGTTTTGTTGCTCTTTTTGTTTGTAGGGCTATCTGGCTGTATCTGGAGACGTTTTGGCACCTGTTGATAAAAATGATAAAAAACAAATGGAGGGGTTCCAATTCATTTGCGTTTGCGAGTCGCTCTGGTGAGGCCAGGCTAACCATCACCTGAAGAAAAAAAAACATATTAGTTTAAGTGGAAATATTATTGGCCCAGTGTTGCTCAATGACTTTGTAAGATGAACTTTATTTTTGTGAAGATTTATTTTTTAGATTACCTTATTTTCCCCAGGTTTAGTGAGAGAATTGGCATAATTTAATTAATGATAACAATTTATATTCTATTCCTTAATTTAGAACAGGAGCTATTTTATGTTACACCTTGCCTGCAATGTAAGTGACTGTTAAGTTTGGTTGACTTGTCCTACATTTGAAGCAGACATTGAAGTTGCAAAGGTTACACAGAAGATGATGTTTATAGTAAACACTAAGAGTAACCAGCATTACAATATTTTCTCCTGCACATGTTTTCTTCCATTCCACTTATTAACAGCAGGCCTAACACAAAGTAAGGATGTCTTAAACTGTTAACTGTTTTTTAACACATTGAGGAAGGTGTGTTATCTCAGGTGCGTTGTTTCAGGTACAGGTAAGAAGATAAATATCAACCAGGAATTGACGAATATAACCAAAATGCACTGAACAATAAACACTACAAGGCCAAATACAAGGTGACAAAAGGCTGGTACTAAACTAAGCGCATTTACTTAAGTGTACTTATTGAAATACTTTCTGCTACTGCTACTTTATTACTTTATCTGCTACATTTATTGAATATATTTACTTACTTTCTAGCTTCAGATAATAAATAAGATAACAAATAAATTCTATTCCTTTAACAAGTACTGCTGTTTCAGGGCTTCTACAGGCATGCATGGCTGGGCCTCTTAACAGTACACATGCAGTAGAAGGAAGCTCAGTAGCCAGGCTGGACCGGAATCAAATACAGCTGCTGAAACCAAAAAAACAGCAAAAATACTTTACCACCTCAGCTAGCTACTGAATTCTCTGTCAAACTGACTACTGATGGTTGCTGAGGTTCAGCTTGGTCCTAGGTCTGGCGGTGTTCACTGGAAGACAGATGCTGACATTAGCTCATAGCGCTCCTTGCATTGCAGAGGTGTAAGAAGGCAGCAACCTCTGTGGCTGTGAAATGAAGCCTATGTGGAAGTGCCAAAAACTGCAGTTCCTCAAACAGCCACTTGAGGCAAACAAAGTAAAAAGTAATATTACATATATTAAATAATATAAATTAGCTGGCTGCTATGTCTTGCGCGAACTACGTTTTTAGTTGCATGACTTTTACTTGTCTAGTTTCTACCCTGTGGTATTACTACTTCAAAGTAAAGTAAAAGCTCTGTGTTCTTCTTCTACCACTGTACAGCAGGAGGCTGGATGTCCACCTGCTAAATACACTTTTTGTTAATTAAATAAAATATTTTCTTTGATTTCCTCAATGAGCCATCAAAACACGTCCATATTTCAGTTCATTGATACATTGAGCTGTTTATATCATTAAAATGTTTGAGTTTCAGCCTCATAAAGCTCCACCTGCTGCAGTCAGTGCCCGTCGCTCTGCTCTTTGGCAGCTGAATACCTCAAATGTTCTGTAATGGTGTTTCAGGCTCTTAATCAGACATCAGCCTCAGAAAACAGCAGTGAGAGCTTTTCTTTTCCCCGGGTCAGTGGATTTAGACAAACCACAGGATATAATCCCATTTTCCACTCACAGACGAAGCTGTGAACCCAGCAAATTTTGCCCTCTAAGTAGTGGAGGCGCCGTCCTGCCCTCCGCAGCCCGGCACTCAGCCAGAGCCGGGTGGGGGGTCCTCAGGCTCGAACCAACCAGGAACAGCAGGAACAGACCCATCAGGCTATTTGAGAGCAAGTTTAAGAGTGTGGTAGAGAGAAAAAGAGAGAGAGGGAGCAGTGTGGGGTCCAAATGATGAAAGAGAAGAAGAAGCTGTGAGAACTGGTCTGACTGCTGGAATACAGAAAGTTTTTGGAATATTTGGACTTTTTGCGGAAAGAATCCAGAATCGGACAAATGTCATGTGGACTGTAGATCCATGTTAAAGTTTCATCATATACATTTCATAGCCAAAAATATGTGGACAGCTGAACATTACACCCATATGTGATAGTTGAACATGTCAAAACCACATGTGCTGCTCTAACAGCCTTCACTCTTCTTCCCTCTTTACTCCAGATGTTGAATCTGGCGGCGTGGATTTTCTCCCATTCAGACAAAAGCATTAATGATGTTCAACACTGATATTGTGGGATCAGGTTTGGCTCACAGTCTGCGTTCCAGTTCATCCCTAAGGTGTTGGATGATGTGTTCGGGTGAAGTCAAGACATTGTGCAAGTTCTTCTGCATCACACTGAGAAAAGCATTTCTTTATGGATCTGCTTTGAACACATCGTCATCAAGTGAGCTTTTTTTGAGCAAGAAGTTTTTTGATCATTCATTGTAACTAAGAGACGCAAAGCCAACAAATTAGGGCTCTCACAAGATCAAATTTTCACTACAAAATTATCATGGCCAAAAGAATTTACGATAATGATATTACCTACCTATGATTATTATTTAAATAATATTATTATATGTGTATCATTAACAAAGTATCAATACTGTATTCTTCAAACACTGGCATCTTGACACTCCTAATGGCTCAATGATAAAAAATACATTTTTATTCTTGTTTTCAAATGATGTTTCCTTCTGATTGTTAAGGTAGTTGAGTTTCAGGAAGAAAATAAGTGTGATTAAAACTGAATATTTTATATATTTAATAGATTTCATTTGCATGACGATGGTTGATATATTGGCACCAAATATCACCAGACTTTTCAATCAAAAGTTCTTCTCCTCCCTGTGTATATTCCCTTCCTAAAGGTTTGTTCTAATTTGGTTCACCTAACATCTTTTTTTGGCCACTTTGAAAGAAGAAAAGACATCAGAAATCTTGAGAAACCAGCCTGATTAAATAAAGACAGAATAAAACATCTGAATCTGAAACAAACCTTCAAACACTTTCTCTGGCTCAAACCTGTTCACATGTACATAAACTACAGACTGTGAGGAGGAAATCCTCTCTCCTCTGTTAACAGGTGGAGTTCAGGTTGCAGCAGCCTGAGCTGCGAGCTTGATGTATTTCACAGTCTTGGTTTCTGCTGGTCATTTTATATAAACACTGGATGTTACGACCACCAGCTGGTATCAGGTTTAATATCAAACCAGCGAACGTGAGCTGCACCTCAGGGAGCTGCAGGCCTGGTGGGGCTGCATGGTATGGTATCGTATGGGGGGTGGGTAACCTAAGCGGGTGTGGAGAATCAGGCTGCATGCTCAGGTGTGTTTTGACTGAGAGAAAAGCTGTGATGATTCCAGGTTCTCAATATTTCCTTTTGAATTTTTCCTGCTTAATGTGGGCAGCTGGTGATGCTCATTGATGCCTTGTAAAGAGCAGTTTATGGTAGCAGATAATGAAATGAAAACAACCTCACTCATTAGCGTGTAGGTTGTTGTCTTTTCTTTCAATTTTCAGATTCTAGTCCACTATGCACTTTATCCTGCAGGAGTCAATATAATCCGGACCATAGACGGTATAACATATGGACATCATATCGATGATGTCATCTGAAGAGCCGTTTTGAAGCTCAGAGATTAGGGGCTCTGGCCCTCACTATCTTGGCAGCCCTGCCTTTGCCACCTCCCGGGTAATCTTAAGATTGGCAAAGATGTGGATCATCAGCGGACCTGAGGAGGGCTGAATGAAGCCTGACCATGACCATGCTGTTTCATTAGGCCTTAATATAATTTGAACAGGTGTTTAAAAAAATCAACCTCAGTATATTGTCATGTCATGAGCAGGGAAATTAGCTATAAAGACCAAAACCATTTTTGTATCGGCCTGTAAACATGTTTTTTCTACTGAAGTTGGAATTTGGGGCTTATGTTTTTGTTCTGTAGCCAGCCTTAAGTGGAAGTTCAAAGAGGTGCGGTTTTTGGCACTTCAAATAGCCACATTCACTTAATTTCACAACAATATTGGGTTAATGTTGGTTAATGATACCAATGGCTAGAAAACCATCACACAGAAGGGTGGTTTTGCTTTAATTATATCCAACAATAAAAATTACACCAGTATCGAGTCAAAGCATTGTTGGTACTGGGTAAGTTTAATTTATTAACAGTATTGGACCTCCAGGGTACTGGGTCTTGCCCAATGGCAAGACTGACTGATATTGGCTTCACCCCCCTGCATCACTGATAAGGATAAGCGGTTATGGAAAATGGGTGGATGGACTTATACATTTTATTCAATAGCCACAAAAGAATACACATTTATGACACAAACACCAAAAACGTAGATATGACAGAACAATTAATAAAGCAGTAGCAGAATGGAGAATGGATATGATGTATTAGCGGGGGGGACGCAGTAAAATTTTTCCTGTAGAGAAAAAAGTGGCAAATGTTTCATATAATTTCATATAAGTGAATTATAAATGGCTTTCTTTTTTGCACAAATGTGTTCAATGCTATTCAGATCAGCATGTACATCATAGTTTGATCTTTGTGGTGCATTCTGTTATCAGGATTAGTGTATTTCTTTGACAATTCATTTTCCAATCAATCTTAAGATAAGTTGTTCCTGAGTGTAAATTTTCTGAATCTACTTCAGTTTTGTCTTAATTTGATGTAAATGCCATTGAAGTCTAAAATGAGTGTTTCTCTGTAGTATTTATACCAGACTTTCCCTCGTACTTTGCCACTGTTTTGGGTTCCCAGGGCTACTGTGGAGAGATTGGTCTACCACATTGAGTCTGATGTATAAAACAAGACTTCCAGGTCGCGACGTCCCGTTCGGTAACATGGCAGGATCGTTTGTCCCCGTGGGAGTAACCCCCACGGACACTTCCCTCAGGTCCTCAGGGTGGCTGCTGTCCCTATTCTGCAGTGTCCCAGCCTGCAGGGGGTGGAGGGTGGAAGCAGTGTCAGAGGTGGAAGTGGATGAAGTTTCCAGATGCCCCACCAGTGTTTGGACTGCTGACACTGCAGCTCCAGTCTGTATTTGTGCACTGAAGTCCACAATTTATGGTTTATTGTGTTGGTTTGACTTCAGGATGTCACCTGCTCTCATCTGGACTTTAGATTCTCTGGTATTATTTGATTTGGCTACACGTAAAACCCTCAGTTTTCACATACAGTACCTGGGCTGCACCTGATTACTTTCTTTATTGATGAATTTCTTTTTTGGGTTCCCTGTAGGGTTGCTCTCTCTCCTCAGTTTCCACACTTCCTTAAACATCAAATTCCAGGACTTTTAAAGCACTTTCAAGACACAATTCAAGGAAACAACATAGCATTGTTTGAGACATGGATCAGGTTTAATTACTGTTACAACACTGAGAATTCTTTTTAATGAGAACTTCCGTGAAACACAATGACGCAGGAGACGCACATGCAGACGACTAACATTTAGTAGAAAAAAATAAACTTTTGTTTTTTATTATCTATTACTGTCTCTGTTTAAAACCTTTGTGAGAACCGTGTCTACTATCACTATCTAATAAAGGCATAAATGCCACACAAAAATCCATCAATTCCTGAAAGTCTAGAAAATTGCAGACGAGTTAGAGAATGGCCATCACAACTTCCCAGAGCCCAAGGTCATCACAAAGTCAGATATTCTGTTAACACATTAGCTGGAACCAGTGAATATTTGAAAGGTTAATTTGAAACTTTTTAAATTATTATCATATATCCCTTAACCTTCAGAGGTCTATATATGGTGTAAATCTCAGGTAATGTTCTTCCTGTATTACAAGAGTGAAGTCCTCAATGTGGACTGGATTAAAAAACAGCAGCCAAAAACTTTACACAAAACAACACCGTTGTACACATGTAGTTTGAGCCAGTTTTTGTAAGGCTCATTTGATTTGAAAATGCTGAAACTTGCAGATCTTTCATGTTTGCAGATGTTTAAAGTAATCAAAGAGTATTACTTTTTTTGTACTTTTATTTGTACAAATGTAATTTGTATTCAAAAACTGGCTATATTTAAAAGTAAGTTGACCTAACACTGTATGTTTATGTATATATATGTATGTATGTGTGAGTGAGTGTCATACTCATACTAGCTTTTCCCCTGAATTGATAATTGATGACAAATGTATGCGTATTCTCATTTTTGTTCTTAAAGTGTAAATGAATAAAAAAAAATAACTTTTAAATCTGTACATTTGTGTTCTGAGTGTATGAAAAGGATGTATATGATCTTATCTATCTATACTTTGAACAAGTATAGGCCTGCGTTTGTGCTGCTGTGTGACCTCTGACCTGCTGACTGGGGGTCATTGTCTCAGTATAACAACAGGTGTCTGTCCATCTGTGAAACACATAACAGTGCTGATTCACTCTGAACTCAGGAAACACTCATTCTGATAGATTAATTTACTGCTTATTTCATCCAGTTACACCATTTATAATGATTCATACAACAAGACATTTATATCACCAAATTAACTAGAGGAACAGAATGAAGTAGTAAGTGAGCAACAGTGTTTCCTTACTAAACGTTATGCTGTAAAAAGGCAACACCATGTATAATCATGTGTATTTTATGTCACAAAGACAATAAAGAATCACTTTGTGAGGGTTCATGAGTTCATCAAGAATTAACAATTAGATTATTAGAAAAGCTTCGATAGCTTTTCTAGTAATTAATGTTCGATATATTGATAATAATGTTGATTTTATAGCAGAGGATATGGGAGGCCAGAAAATCCACTTATTAAAAGATAATCATAAACAAAATTATTTTTTATTTGTCACACTAATTTCCTTGATTATCAAAAAGTGATATTTTATTTGTTATTGGAAACCAGTAGTGTATTGTAACTAACTACATTTACTTAGGTACTGCAGGTACAGTACCTAAATACATTTTAGATACCAAAGTTTATGCTACTTTTCATTACACCAGTACATTTCAGTGAGGAATGCACTTTTTATTCCAATACATTTATTTCACAGCTAAGGTTACTGGTTATATTTCAGATTTTTTTACATATCAAACATAATATTAGTTTATAAAATAAGATGCATATATATGCTTATAAATAACTGTCAAACAGTATAATAAATTGTTGAATAAACTCCACAGTGACACTAAATTGCTTCTTGCATCATGAATAATACTGAAATAATATATGAATAATCAATAAAAATGGCATTTTACTTGCTTGTTGCCAATAAGTCTGGCTTTTATTTCATTAAAAAAAAAAAAATATATATATATATATATATATATATATATATATATATATATATATCGGTCAATGTGAGCAGTCAGAAAGGGTAGTGCACTCCACGTCGAGAGGATGTGGAGAAGTAGTCCAGGTGAGGTTAACATATGCGTAGTAATAAAACAGAAAGAAGTGCCCGTTAAGTAACTCCGAAACCGTGAACGCACTGGAGAACCGACTGGGCAGCAGAGTCTGTTGCATTTAAGCCTAGTAACTTTAACAAGTATACAAAGGCCGCCAAAAAGCAGCAAGTCCGGGACGCTACGACGTGGACACGGACCATTACACCTCCAAGCCGGACAGAACAGCCTCCTCAAATGACACGAGTCTAACACAAACCTCCTGTCTGTCTGTTTCTCTGTTTTTACTGCTACTTAAATTTCCCGCCATTGCACCGTGTATTTACTGGCTGGATATTTACTCCCTGAGAAGTACTTGAGTAAATGTACTCAGTTACTTTCCACCAGTGGCTCTGGAGGTTGTATTGAGTGGATCTGAGTATTGATTTGAATCGTAATTGAATCTTTCTGGTGAAATAATAGGCCAATGTGGAGTCTGTGGTAGTTTGTTACCTGTATTAAAGGTCTGGTTATTCCTGTAAGACTTAGCTCTTTTCCTCACTTGCTGTAAGAGGGTTTTTGCAGCCATTTTAACGTGAAATGGTACACAAACACAGGTGTTTACAGCGACACTAATTAAGGTTCAGTTCTGTTTATTGTAGCAGAGAGTTTCCAGTGAGGCAGCATGCAGCACAGCGGCGGTTTGACTTGAGTGGAACTGAACCTTAATTAGCATCATTGCTAACAACTGTGCTTACCTACTGTTTTGATGTCAAAACGGCTGCTGTGAAAATGGTCTTTTGTGGGAGGTAAAAAGAGCATAATTAGTAACCAGAGAGAAAAGAGAAAAAAGATTTGTCCTCAAAACAATAAACTAAATATACAAAGAGTAGTAGGATTTGTGTGCTTAGACGGTGATGTTAAAAGGAAAGGAATGTCAACATTGCACATGTTTCAGAGTAATAAATGCCTAGCTGTAATACAAGGCTGAGTGCTGTCAGACTCAACACTATGCAACACATTAATGCTAACTTTTAAAAGTGGTTTCCAGGCAACTAGGCAGATTATGGTTGCCAAAACTGAAAATATGGTCACCTATCATACTATGCAGCTTAATAATGAAAACGTGACATAAAAGAATGTGTGCCCTTGTGAAACCCAAAGTGTGGTGACTCTGGCTGACGCTACTCTTGCATAGCCGTTGTGCTTCCATGATAAGCAAGTTCAGCTTTGCAAATGTTGCACTGCATGCTTTTCTCACCACTTTTCTTAAAATGCTCCCACACTTTGGAGCTTTGTTGCCGGGTAGCCATGATATTGTTATGGTATCATTTACGGTAAAGTCAGGCCTGACGCCGATTACCACCACTGCGCGCACGTGTGTGTATATGTGACAGAAAGGCAGACGCGGCAGTGGAAGCTGCAGCCGCAGTTTCGAGAGAGAAAAGCAAAAAAAAATAAAAATAAAAAAAATAAAGATGCGTCGACTACTAAATTAGTTGTCAACGATTTTGTTCGCCGACATAATCATGACTAATCAGTTAATTGTGGCAGCCCTAGTCTGAACATAATATTTAAATGCATCACTAATGCAAGTGTAATTCAATGTTATTTATTTTGCTCTTTGCTGACCCTGTTTTGTTTTATTGTACATGTTAAAAAAAATGATGCCTCTGGAAACTAAAGGTCAAGAACTGGTTGCCAGTTTCTGTCAGCAGCCATGCGGTTATCCAGCTGTTTTATACAACCAGAAAAATACATTAAATTGAGAAAGGGGTCATTTTGAGTAAGATTAGTAGTTTTCAGGTAGCACACAATCATTTTGAGGTTATAGTTTTGTTTGTCAGTGTTCTCCGGTCTATGAAGTTCTCTCGTGTAAAGCACGGGGAACTCCTCGAACTCATTCGTCTTCATCACTGAAACATGCCGTTTCCACACCAACACATTCTGCATTATAAATCATACGTTGATGATGTTTTGTCTCTGTTCTCTCAGGCTAACGGATGGGGGGGTCGGCCTTAAGTTACAGGTTACTTCCTATGGCCCCCTGCTCTCCAGATCAGGCTGCTTTCTGTGAAGAACAGCTGTAATTGCCCCAATTATCACAGTGTCACAGCCTCCAGGTTCAGGCTTAAGGGACTGCAGAGATGTCTCCTGTTCACACAGTTTTATAGATGATGTGTGTGAACAACAGAGATGTTCTGGTGGTTCACCAAACTTGAATACTTTATCCTGATCCTGAAATGTTGCTGTTAGAGCTAAACTATAGTAATATTACTTCACACCTTTGGCATCTGTTGATATAAAAGGTTCATTACAAGGTAAAAAAAAACACACAATTAATGTGTCCACCTCAGAGATATACAAAATAGGAGCAGTGTAGCTGTTGTCTGTTGGTGACAGCTCTCGCAGCGCCCACCTCATTACGTCACTGATCTGTCACTCGTGTTGCTTTGATCTGCAGCGCCTGTGCAGCCCCGCGTTCCAGTAGGATATACGCTACCTTATACTAGTGAACTTGATGTGTCACTTATCGAGGTATTTGTTGTACATGCTTTGCAATGTAATTAAAGATGCTGGGATACCTCACTTTCTAACACTTTGTTTAGGCTCATCTGGTTCTTTGACAGTTGAATCTATTGCACTTTGTGGTGGTGCGGGTTACTCTAATTTTTCATCACAGTTTTGACTGCAACACCAATATTTAAATATCATTCATTGCCACTGCACTTAATACCACCCTGTATGGATTTTACAGAACACACAAATTAAAACACTCGACCTTTTAATTTCTGTTGCTCCGAGCTGCAAATTTAACATCTGAGTCTCCACCAAACTCCACCAAACTCCTGCATGTAAAAAGAAACAGCTTCCCATCATGAGGAACCAACAGTGAACCAGTCAAAGGTCAGAGCCACTCTGCCTTTAACAGATATCACAAATATTCCTGGGTCCACCAATGCTATGAAGAAACCGCCAATTAAATGAAGTGTAAATTCCTGCAGAAAGCGGCTCTGTGGCCTGAGAACATCTCTCTTCGCCCAGGATGCTATTTTAAGGAGGAATCTGGTCCCGGGGCTTAGAGGGCATCCATAGCTCACATTCCCAACGAGGGGCACTGAAATCTTCAGGCTTTATTTTGGGAACACATGGTTATCCCGACTCCATTTGCAGAGCTCTGACTCCTGTTTCAGTGAGGCAACTCTCCCCCACTTCCTGTTGTTACGTCATTCATTGCCTTTGCTTGATGTTAAGCTTTGTGCCACACGCGGCATATAATAATTTAGCTATTCTTCTTAGGATCCTTCTGCTTCATTATTATACAGGTCTCATTTTCAGGATTGTCCAAATGAATGCAACATTTCTGGTTTTGACATTGTTTCTATCATAAGTTTGGCTGCTGCTGATTACTCCTCGTGTCCTCTTCATCTGCAGTGGTTTAATGACTAATGTTCAGTGTGACTACAGCAATATTTGTTTATCAGTGTGTGCTTGTGTGTTATTAGAGTGTGTAGATGTAGTGTATGAACAGTATGTGTTTTGATCTGTGTGTGTGTGCGTGTGTATGTTGCTCGAGAGAAATGCAGCTTCCTGTCTTCACCTTCATCAAACATCTTCCTCAGCAGCAGTACTCCATACTCAGCACTGAAAATAGTTTACCACTGAGGCAGCAGACACGGCAGACTTCACTTCATCAGGTTCTCAAACTTCACTCACTTTATTTGTAACTGTGTCTGCTTTTCCACACTAAAACACAAACACTGTGATTTTAGCTGAATGTGATTCCGGTTATCGTCAGGTTTATAGCTACACTCCTCTTCTAGGTTTTCAGACAGTTCACCTATGTCGTATGTCAGAATGATAGAAAGTCAAATCAGCGTGGACATTTTGCAAACTGTCGTTATCAGCGGAACATTTCTCTCTCTCTCAGAGACGTACTGTAGTGATCGAAGGACACACGCACACCTGTGTCACACACCCACTGACCAGTTACCTTAGGGAACATCTACATCCGCATTTTAAGCCAAAAAGGGTTCATCTACTCACCAGGGGAAGAGGCCCAGTGTGTCCTGAGGGTGATGATTGATTAGCTAACCTACCGCTGACAACAAGCCAAGAAGTCTAGTTCATATTCAAAGAGGCGAGGGCAGTGCATTGGCTGGACTATGGGGTGCAGTGTCTTGTATTGAGCATTAACTGCATAATACACTGAGGTGGAATTCTGTGTGTTTTGTGCTTCTTGTGTCTGCTGGTGCCTTTTGAAATACCTCATTGTTAGTGGGTGTTAAGGGGCCATGTACTGAAAGACATGCAACATTTGTAGATTGGCTGATAATTAAAATATTATCTTTGTCTTACGTGTATTCCCAGAGCTCCTTCAGTTTGTTCAGTTAAAGGTAATGTTAAGGATGGTGATAAAATATCATAATAATTGTTATTATGGAAGTAATGTAAGCAAGCAAGCAATCTAATATAATTAAATAAGTAATAACAATAGTAACAACAAAGTAATAGTATTGAAGAGTGAAATAAGTAAAGAATGTCCTCTGTGACTGCTCTTTGGCCAGTAGAAAGGCACCTTCATGGCTAATCAAAATGAAGGCAGGAGAGCTGTGCTGTGTTCATTGTCCTCTGACAAGGATGATGGTACTACAAAGTGTTGGTGATGGTTAGTCAGTAAGTTTCACCACAGTATATAGTAACACCAGGATAAAAACAACAGTGTAAAATGAACATCCAGTGTGCCAGTGACTGAATGCCACACACCATCACAGAAAAATCCTCCAAGATGGCTGACCTGTCAGCGGGCTGCTGGCCTCGACTCTGAGTGCTTTGGGCTGTAAGAGGAGAAACCTCGACCCCCTCCTTGATGATAAGCTCATTTAAAGCTCCGGGGCGCGGTACATATGGCTGCTCCATTTTTAAGAATCTCTCTTTTAACACTTGGCAGAGAAGTGCAGGAGAACGAGTGGTGCTCTGCGAGCTCGGGGTCGGGTTATAAATGGCTCCCAGGGGCCCGCTTCCTACTGACGAGGTCCAAGCTCTGGCGAGGAGGCCACTGGTCCGGCCGGCAGGGTCCCCAGGGGATGTCACAGTACGAGCCGTAGGATTCAGGCTGGTGAAGAGCTGAAACCCAAGCATCATTGAATATTTCATCGGCCGTGCGGAGAGTCACCGTTGTTTTGGAAATGTGAGAGTTTAGTGTCAAACACTGGACCAGAGACATGCAGGAGGACGCCAAGTTCAATGCCAACCCAGACCAGCAGCAAACAATATTTACCTTCATATGAGAAACACACAGGAAAACAACTCTGGAAACTGTTTTAAAAAATCATAAAAAAGTTCTGAACAATGGTTAAACGTGATCTGAACATTGAGAATGAAAGCAAAGGATAACATTGATTGTTGATTTTATTTATTTTATTTGATTGGTTTTATTTCTCACCAGAAAGGAGAACAACTACACAATTGATACATAAAACAGATTTTCGACTTTTCAACTTGTGTATTTAATGATTCAAAGCTTTCATACAGCTTTCAAAGACACCCGTGGTGGTAGTCTCTTTAGTTTGCTTTACCTGCTTTCATTTAAGTCACAGTTTAGTGATTTTAAACCTTCATAGTTTTAGTCGATAATGTCAAAATGTCAGGCAGTCAAAAGAAAAGAGAGGTACAGGACAGCTCCTCGCTGCTCCCAGCAGCAGGGTCGGCTCTCGTCACCAGTTGGGTGGGTGTGGGTCTTAAAAATGCATCACTATACCTCTGTTTTCTCCTACTTTTTGGAGGAAAATATCATGAGTTTTGATTGTTTCATAGCTCCTCACTTACACATACAACAAAACACTTTGTCATATTTCTCATTAACAAACTTAATACTACAAAATAATAATTTGCAATGATTTGCTCAGTGTGTACAATATCAAAATAATCCATCATTAACCCAAACAGTTCAATACACCATTAAATGATTCAAGCACTCAAAATAAAATCATTTTTATTTTTCATTTAACTGGATTATCGTCAGAGCTAAGGAATTAATTGACTGTTTCATCTATAGAAGTTTTGTTTATATGCTCACATTAACATTTTAAATGCTACCGTGCTCATTTGAGTCTGCTCAGTTCAAGGTTTTATAAAAGATCAGGCAAATGTGTCGATCATTTAGAAACATGTAAATAAACAGTTTAAGAGGTTTTCCCTCGACAGTTTTACTTCTGACAGGCTCGGATTAGCTCATTAACAGTCTAGTTTAGTGACGTCTTCAGAAACACTGAATCTCTCTTCGGCGCCCATGACCCTCTTATTGGACATGAACCCATTGGCTGAAAGGTTGTGACCTTTCTGGCCGTTTCCTCTGTTTGGCCTTACAGAGTTGATACTTCAGAGTCAGCTGGGAATTCACATACACAAACAAAAGCTTCTGACCCGACTGAATCACTGACCAGGAAAAAGCAGCGCAACATTGGAAGGAGGGTTTCAACATGCCACGTTAACACAGTGTCACTGAATTCAGAATATGATTTTTGAAATAGTATTTGAGAGCATTTTCTGATGAGTATTGTATTGATTCTGAGTGCTGTAGACAGAGAAATAGAGAGAGGGGATGATCCTGTTGAACCTGAACAGGGTTTTTTGTAATTGTAATTACATGTTCAGTGTCTTCAGCCCTGGGCCCTTATTTGGTTTTTGCTACTATAACTTTTAATATCATAATCAAAATATGTAAATATATAGTCTTCTAAACTCATGTTGGGAAAATATATGTATTCATAAATATCTTTTTAAAGTCATTCTTTATTTGGTTATTTTTTTTTTTTTACTGCTGTAACCCCACCAACATCTGCTTGACTGTTTTGGATTCATCTTTGCCACAATATGTGGTGTTCCAAATAATCTGTTAATTGTTTTCAACTTGTCTCTACGAATTAGCGTTTGAGACTGTATGAGCCAGGTCTTTAGCTAAACTTCCTCTCCTATTATAGCTATATTTTTAAGACGAGGTGACAGATACTAAAACTATTTTTGAAACTTTTTTTATGAATATTGTAAAATGTGAAAATCATGACCCATCCCTGAGTCGATGTGTCAGCCTCATGTGCACTTAAACTGGACCCGGCTGTGTGTTTGCGCTGGAAGCTTATTGAACAATGTTGAATACTTACAGCTGTTGTATGTCAGAATGATAGTGTTACCACGCTGACTTGTCCTGAACTGGAGTTTGTGGAAATGTGATGATCCTTCTAACAAAGAATTTCAGATTTTATTTTATTGTCGTATTCGTATTGTATTTTAATACTGTAATCACACAGTATTCAACTTCAAAACTTTAAGGTATTGACTGTGAATGTGTTTGTAACAGTGGATATAAAAAAACTGACCAAAAAATATATCATTCAATGTCTGGTCGGATTCACAATCTTGTTAGATCATTCTTTAATCAGATGGATCCTGATTTAATAAACACTTTTCTAATTTTAGAGTAAGGTATTGATACTAGTACTAACATGTATGTGTGTATGTGTACAATGTAGTCATATTGGTATATTTTAATCAGACCAGTATATCAGATTTTGGCCAGTGTCAAACTTTGCCAGCCTGTGCTGGTGTTTGGGGCGACGGTCCAGGTCCAGCAGGTCACAGGCTGACCTGCAGTGAAAGCCCCTACTCAGACAGGACACCAGATAGCACGAGACATAAACACCCTTCATCATCTGTCTGCTCGCTGAGCGTCTCCTCCCTCAGTCAGTCTGATGGGACTGAGATGGTTTTTTAGCATAAATTGCGAGTCATTTTGATACCTGAGTGCTGAGTGTGGACCCTGCCTCTGTTTACCCCGAGGTGAGGCCAGCAGCCGGACTGAAAGTGATACCCTGACTGATGTTTACTCAACTGCTGTGTCCTAACCTTGGTACCTTCGGTGGCTCCTGACATGATCCACCTTAATACTGACAAATGACTTTCTGACCAGGAAGTCCCAGAAACAGAGGGGGGTCGTGGGTAATTGATCTGTGAAGAGAAGCCTAAAGATTTTGCTGAGTTTCATTGCTAAGTTGAAGTTCAGCAGTCATTGATAATAAAGTTTGTCTGATCAGGGTTAAAGTTTTGCCCAAGTGAGATCAACGTGAACAACAAAATGACACCTGAGTGATGCTCATTACACACCAGTACACTGAATTATTAAAAATGTGGTATTTAAACTCAGCTGTGCTTAAACCTCGTCCACTCCACCCCTCCTTACAGTAAACATATTTTTGTCTGTTTTAGGGGGGGTCAGGGGATCTTTAGGTGGAGACAGCAGGTCCATAGTATAAAGCACACAGACATCTGAAGGCTGGAACCTGAGGAGCAGATTGAGGTGCACTTCTAGTCATAAATCTGTAATAAACATTGTGTTTTGTTAAGGCACTTATTCCATTTGTTATAGTGGCCACTCAAACTAAAAGTGGTCAGAGTCAGAAGTCCCTCCAGTTACATACCACATCAACACGAAGCATCGGCCTAAAGTTTAGCTGCTTTGCTCGCATTTTTAATGAATGGAGACCCTTTAGTTCCTCGTGCAATAAATAAGGTGTCAGTGTCTGTGTGGTATGCCACAAAAAATACACTATGGCAAAAATGTGCTAGCTTACATCAGACAGGATCAGGTGCTGTGGCAGGGTTGTGCGGGAGTAATGGCGCTGACTCTCAACCAAAGCTTGCCCTTTCTCTCTCTCTCTCTCTCTCTCTCTCTCTCTCTCTCTGTCTCTCTCTCTCTCTCTCTCTCTCTCACTTTTTAAGACACTAATCTTCTTCAGAGTTATGGATGTTGGACCTTATACGAGCATACATCCCTGATGTTTTTAGTGATAACGGGCCTTTTTATGTTACAAGACATTTATTCTCTTTAGTTGCAGGCAGGTCCACTGGTTGATCAGTGATTCAGTAGTTTCTCATGAACACACTCTATAATGATCATAACAACTAAAAACCCAAGTTCTTCTGTTAATGGACATTTTGACAGCTGCTGTCTAAACATTTTATTCGCTGTTTTCTTTATGTTCGCTCAGCAAAGTGAAATACTGAAAAAAGCACTTGTTTGATATGTTAGGAGAGTTTTAGGTTCAGCATCACTCAGTGGTTCCCACTTAAAGGAAACAAGCTGCCGTTTTCATCCAAACTCGATGGAGTGACTGAACACAATTGTAAAATCTATTTACAGGATATTATATATATTCTGCTTTACAAAAACTGGAAAAACACATAATGATACCTTAGATTGTTTTGTCAGATTAAAACAACTGGTCGTCCTAATTAGGGCTGTGGAGCATGGTGACGATGTTTTAGTTGCATTTCCATCCTGTTTTTATGCATATTTTCAATTAACTCATAGAAAAAAACAAAATGTGAGTGTGATAGACAGAGTCAGCTAATTTATCATGACGTGCAGTAGTTGTTGTAGTTGTTTTGGGCAGACTGATTAATGAATCTGCTCTTAACCTTCAGAATCAGTCCACTGTGAGTGTGGAGCCTCAGTGATTTTTAGTCTCTTCTCCTGCAACACTTTGAACGCGTTGATCATCGCCTGCTCCTGATATTTGGACGGTGGCCTTGACCTCGGCCTGACCTCCTCCCTCTGACTAGTTGGTGTCAGATTTCTCTGTCCAGCTACTGCAAAGGAAGCAAAGGATGATGGGACAACAGAGAAGAACCAGATGGAGTCTGAAAAAGTCTCCAAACTTGTGTTTTCAGAAAATAGGGAGGAAGAGGAAAGATATATTTTCTTAATTATTATCTTAATTAATTCATGTTTTTCAGCTTTAAATATGGGGCTGCAATTATTTTGATTAATCTGCAGATTATTCTGACGTACAGTACAGTATGTAGTGTACTGCTGCACCAGTAGGCTACAGCCCTTGGTTGGTCATTTGTGTCAAGTGCATTGATTGTTAATTCTAGAGAGGCTGTAGCCGATTGAGGAACCCTGTTGTATATTTGGTAGCCCTGTCTATTCAGTAAAGGAAGTTTGTTGGGACTTGTGTGTACAGCAGTGTTGATCTCATCCATGTTTGTTGCTGTTTTTATTTAGGGCTGACGTCTTCACCTGAACAGCCAACAGTGAGCATGATGTGAAACCTGTTTGATTCACTGAAAAAAGTCTTGAGATGTAGACAGTGATTCAGAGGTTAGGAACCAGAACAATAGTAAGAACACTGAACAATTTATGTTATGATTCAGATGTTACATGAGTTGTCATATTATTTGTACATCAGTTTATGTTTATTTTTGAGTAGTGTAATATAAGTGGACTATGTAATGGTGCTAGCTCCCTCACTAATATGGATAACAGATGTGATGAACATGGATGACATGATGGTGGTCAGAGACAGGGGAACATTAGTGTTGTATTGATAAAGATGGAGTCATTTCTTGTTAACTTTCCAGCAATATATTTTAGCAGTCTAAAGATTTTAAATTGAGGTTTTTGGTGGATTTTTTTCAGTTCACATTCAAGAAACCAGGCAAATGATTTAATAAAATGTCTTTAAAGACGAGAGACAGACAAACTAAACGAGTTCGACCAGAGGAACATATTTAAAGAAAATATGTTTTGTAAAAATATCACTTGTAATATTGATAAATGTAATAGATTTTTCTTCAACAAGGATCGCGCTGAAAAATATTATGGATGTGTGAACTGCAATAAATGTGTCAAAACAAATGAGCTATTTGCCAAAATGGCCCATGAGTGTGGTGGTGTGTTATCTGTGGGTCAATACAAGCAATCTCATGCACTCAGTAGCTATTTCATGCATTGTTCATGAAACTGATAATTGCAGCTTCATGTCGTGGCTGCTCTCAAACACACACACACACACACACACACACACACACCTGTCTCTTTGTATTGTAGCAGAGTCTTGAGAACACATCAGTCGTTGCCCTTTGCTTCCTTCAGACCACGTCAGCGTTTTTTCCTGCAGGAGGTTACGACTTCATCAGACATCATGTTCAGAGGTGTTGGGTCACTTCCTGAAGAGCAAATGTCATGCCCTGTCATCGCATCATCTGGCCAATCACTTTACTTTTTGCTTTTCCTTCACTCACCTGGTTAAGGTACCGTGACGTTTGTTAAACTTCACCTGTCTTCTCAGGTCTCAGCTCTGGTTGATGGAGGATTTGTCACCACAGACGCTTCAACACCAGCTGTCTCCTCTGGCTCCATCTTGCTTTTGATTTTACAGTGCAGGTATGAAAAGAGCCCAAGCTCCTGTTGAGTCTGTACATATGTACATACGTACGTACATCTCTGTACATACTAATTAAGGCTGAGATATATATCAATATTTTGTTTCCCCATGAAGTATCGATTTTTCAGCCGCGAATCTTGATACATTAAGTCCCATTCATTCCTGTGTTACTCCTGGCACTCTACTAGCTGCCCGGTTTCCCCCATTGGCTTTGCAGGAAGAACGATTAGGTCAGCCACTAGTCTTGCTGTAGAGCATTTCTAGCAAGTTACCCATCTAGATAATCTTTTTACATAGATGCAGACGTCTTCCTCTTCCTGTTTCATGCAGTCAGAGTGAGGAGATTTAAGAGAATGGCGGCAAACATAAATCCAGCACCTTCAAGCTTGAAAGCAGAAGTGCTCCCACCACTTCGGGCTTAAACCTCTGGAGACGGATTGGATCCGCCCAAAAAGTCTAAAGTTTTACATATCTGTGAATATCTCCGAAATGGTTTATAATCATCATCTATCAATCAAAGGATTTCTGGTATTTATCACGCTAACAATGAAAATGACGATGAATAAACACCAATTCAGGCTAATCTTTTTTGCCTATAAATATATTACCAAAATATATCACTCTGCTTCAGAGACATTTCAGGCTGTCTGTGGAGGTTTGACTGATCTAAGTTTCTGATTGGCGGCTGGAGCGTGAGGAAGGAGCTATCTGCTCCACTTTCTGCCGTGTTTGTAAATATGCATGTTGGGCTGTGAGTTTGTTGTGCTTGTATATACGTCATCAATGGGAATTTATCATTTTTATCATGGGATGGTATAGTCTTACCCTGGGGAATGTTTTTGACGATATTTCATAATGATAACATATCGTACATTGCTAGCAGGGAGCACACGGAGCAGAGTGACAGAGGGTGACAGAGGAAGGACAGGTCCATTTATACATTTTTTTTTTTTAATATTTCAATTTATTTATTCCTCTCATATTTGTGCATGTTGACAGAACAGTGTGGTGAAAGTTAGAGAAAGAGGCAAAGTCTTGTCTGAAATCAGGTAGGATCACCATGTGCCTGATTTTTGTTGTATTTCATGTTGGGTTGCAGCTATTGATCATAATCATTAATTACTCTTCCATTTTTTTCTTGATAAATAAATATCATTAAGTTGTGAAAAAAAATGCATTACACTTTCCCAGAACGTTTTCAGATTGCAGATCGTTGTGTCTGAAAAGTCCCAAACCCAAACATACACACACACACACACACACACACACACACACACACATATATATATATATATATATATATATATATATATATATATATATATATATATATGCGCCATTCTATTAAATCTCCTCACTCTGACTGCATGGAACAGGAAGAGCATCTGTATAAAAAGAATATCTAGCCAGATAACTTGCTTAGTTTAGTCATTAGCTTGAATTCTGCTTTATGGATGTTTTCTTGAGCAGTTTCTTGTGTAACGGTTGCGTGAAGAAAATAATCTCCCTGCACCAGTACACATGATGAGACCTGACTTTACACAAATTGGTGCTGTTCTGGCGTCTTGGTCCACACTACTTCCTGATTTGGCACTAAACGTTAGCCTGGGACATAAATGTTGCACTGCAGAACTGACCAGTAAGAATGTTATTTCTATGGATATTAGGCAGCACAGATACAGCTTTGTTTGTTTGTACACGTTTGGACAAGCAGCACAGTTCAGTCGTGGTCAGGCCTGTGTGCTGGATGTAAGCTAACACTGTTTCAGTGAAGCCTGTCTCTCGTCCCAGCAGGCTCTTTACACGTCCAGCTGCTAACTGCAGGATCAGACCCAGAATTATGTTTCCTTGTTGTTGAATCTATATGGAGTCTTTTCTTCTGCCACAGTGGGACTGAAGGAATGGTGTTTACTGCACAGAGCCAACTGGACTGCACGGCTCACGCACACACGCATACACTTCACCACACACACAAACACAGGCTGTGCTTCATACAGTCCATGTAATAATTTGGATCTTAATTTCCCAGGTTACATTATTTTCTGTATTTCATATACAAGTTAAAGTCACTTTACTTGATCCTTGCCACTCGATATGAACAGCTTTACACATACACCATGCATATACACACACACACACACACACACACGGCCAACACCCCCCACAGTCTCCCCACCCACTCCCTCATTGGCCAATCGTGTCGTCACGGAGACAACAGCTGTCTCCAGGATGAAGAAGCTACTTTGAGGGTGCCAGCCAGTCTGCAGGCCTGCAATCGGAGAGTCCCATGGGGTCCCTCATGGCCTTCAAAACACACACACACACACACATACACACACACATACACTGGCAGTACAGCAGGATTAGCGCCCTCTAGAGACAACAGGGTTTTTTTCTTCTCCAAAGAACATTGTGTTCGCCCTTCATGTCTGTCCTCATTGCAGGGTGAAGGCCTTAACGAGTCTAAGAACAATCACAGTACTGGTGTGAGTGTTTGTAAAGTGACTTCAGCACAGAATGTGTAATAACTGAAGTCATGCTTGGATGAGTTTCACAGAGAAGAAAAATAATCTCTGCATGCTTTCCATTTAAATAATGGAAGCAAATTTCATGCAAAATAAGTGCAAACGGACCGTGAAATTACACATCACAAAGAACCTCACACACACACACAGTGCGGGACCCACCAGTGAGTAGTCATTACAAACATGTTCAGCTCACACTGATCGAGTGAATTTTGAAAGATTTCCTGTTGAGGAAGTGAAGGAGAGCTGATGCATCTATTTATTTTTTTATTCAATAAATCCCCACTGTGGCACATATCGTCTTCTGCAGGAATGAAACAAACATTCATAAATTGAACTTTAAGTAATGAAGAAATAGAAGTAGTTTTCAGAACATCCACATATCACAGATGACAAGGTATCAAAAACTAAATAGCAGGTTTGTTTATGAATTGAAATGTTTCTAAATATATGAGCTATATTTTAAATCTAATTTAATAAAGTTTTACTGCATTAAAGGAAAGTTTTTTGTAGTTTTGACTCAACACACACAGTGCTGACTCACTGAACAAGCGAGTGTGTGTGTGCGTTGCATGTGTTGTTTTGGGTCGACTGCAACTGTCAGGACAACGACTTGTCTAATCCGCACCTGCCACTGACACAGCAAATGTACGTCTACACACATACACACACATTCACAGAGCCAGCCTGCATAAGAGACAGACGGAGCCGAGCGTCTGACTGACCGACTGCAGGGCATGCTGGGAAACTGCCTGACAGCTAGCTGATAATTTTGCTGTAATAACTGATGCTCTTCTCGGCTAATGTATTTCTTCCTTCCCTTCCCTCTCTCTTTTCCTTTCAGAATCTCCTTCTCTACCTCGTCTTTTCTGGCCTCCTCCTCCCGAGTGCAGCAGCTTTTCAGTAAGTCCAATATTCGTGAAGTGAAGTCAACCATTTCCAGGATTAAACACACGCTTCATTCAAGTCAAAATATTTTCAACTTCTGTGGATGCATCTTCACCTCCATTCACTCCACCTGGACTAGAGCTCTTTGCCTCCACATCTTTCTGAAGGAATCGTACAACAAAGTATTTTTGTTACACATCATAAAAGAATATCTCTCAATTTATCGCACATATTTACTCTGTTCAAAACCTGTGCACATCCTGTCAGAGCTCAAAATTAACTATTTTCCTCAGCGTCACACAAGTGTCTCAGACTCTGATCCACTATAGATGTTCTGCGCTTATATGAAAGTCATAATTCTTTCAGCCATCGCTTGAGTTACTTGTTTCTTGGCAACATAGGTCTGTTTTCATGATTTATTTTATTTATAAACAAGCATGACATTTAAACAGATTACAATTAAGATGATATATATTCCTTGACACATACATGGAATCATTTAATTTCTTATGATACATTTCTCCACTGTCCCCGAAATGGATAAAAATTGTGTAAACCTTCTTGCATCTGCATTTCTGAGAACTTTTCCTGAAAGTAAATTGAACAAACAAGTAAAAACTGAGCAAAATTTCTGGTGTTCAGGGGGTTGTTTTGTTTAGACTTTACAACAATCGCTCACACACACACACTGTTAAAACAGTCTGTCTGTGTCTCTGTCTGTCTCTCTCTCATCTCATTCACAAAACACACTCTCACTGTAACCACACACTCGTGGCTAGACGTTGATTGACAGGCGGGGCAGGTGTGGTCGGTCTGCTGCAGCGTCCCACCTGTCGAGCCGACCCCCTCCATATCCACAAACACACACACGCACACCCCTTACCCCACCCCCTTGACCCCTGACCCTGTGACCAACTTCCTATTCCCGTGGGCACGGTAACAACCCCCCCCGTCACCCCTGGCAACCGTGACCCACGGCTGAAGCTTCATAAATAAAACTGAGGCTCTACCTGCCCGCTGTGGCCCACCACTGCTGTTTACAGCCTCCCCATCACCCATGACCCCTGATCTCTGCACCCACCTCACCCCATGTTGACACCACGGGGGTCTGCAGACACTGCTGCAGTACAGTAAGACTTTCATTTAATCCTGTAATGATAAAATGCACATATAGAAAATATACAAGAGAATAAATGCAGTAAGTGCAAGAGTCTCTGACTGAAACAGCTCTGTTGTTTAAGCAGGAGGTCATGTGGATGGGACTTGTTGTCCATAATTCTGAGCAGTTTATGGAGCATCCAGAGCCAGCCTTCTTGATCAGACTGTTCAGTATTTTGGGTCGCTGGCTCTGATGCTGCCCCAGCAGATGGCTGCAAAGAAGATGGCACTTGCAACAACAGACTAGTGAACCATCTGCAACATCTTGCTGCACACATTAAAAGACCGGAGCACAGCCTCAGCACAGCCTTGTATCTCCAGTCCAGTCTGTTATCCAGATGCACAACCAAGTGCTTGCATTTCTGCAGGTGATAGGACCCTGAGTGGTGCAGTTCCCTGTGGTGCTCCCGTGTTGCTAACCACCCGATCAGACACACAACCCTTCAATCTCACAAACTGTGGTCTGTTCATCAGGTAGTCAGTTACCCAGGAGATTGTGGAGGCATCCACCTGCATCACCTGGTGTTTCTCCCTCAGCAGTATAGGATGGATTGTGTTGAAGGCACTGGAAAAATCAAAGAACATGATCCTCACAGTGCTGCCAGCTCTATCCAGGTGAGAGAGGGCCTGAGAGAGAGGCTGGTCTCTAGTTTTGTCTGTCTGTGCTGCTGAGCAGGTAGAGTACTGTAAGTTTGTCAGAGCTGCAAAACAGCTGTCTGTTGTTGCTGGAAATACTGAGACTGAACCAGGGAGGAAATGTGCTGCACAACCAAAACAAAGAGGCTAAATGGTTCATGTCGTGCTGTAGAGTTGGTGGCATGTAGTAACAATTCAAATAAATTATTCAGTAAATTTTGTCTCTAAAACTTTTGTCTCACGGGAGTCTAAAACATTTTACTTACTAAAGTGTGTAAGTGTGTTTTCCACTAAGAGAACAACACCTGTAGTCTCAAAATGCTCAGACACATGACTTGACAGACAATTTAAAGATGCTGTTTCACTGATGAAAACTAGATTTTGTTGACTAAAATCAACATGCAATGGTTCCACCGCGAGCCTCCGCAACAGCTCCTGCGCGGTTTGTCATAGATTTAACAAGTCTGAACAGAGTTGTAGTCCGAAGACATCAGTGTTGTTGACCTCCGGCTCAGAAAGGATCGTTTCTGTGTTCTGGCTTTGAATCGTCATCGTCGAGCTCATTACCGTCCCGACAGTAAACTGGAAAGAATGTCTCTGTTGGAGGTTCAGCCTCTTTACCGTGCAGAATCGGTGAGGTAATCCTTGTTTTTAACAAGCGCTGACTGTACTCTCAAAGCATGAGGGAGTTTCACAGTGATGAGTAGTAACTGCACAGGAAAGACAAACTGCTGGAGCATATTGTTCTCCAGAGTCCCACAGCCGAGAGGTTTATACTGTGATTCATGTGCCGAGAATAATGGATAAGCTCACACAGTACACAGATACATGCAGGCATACCATATTATCCTACAAGGGGGACAGCAGAGTATCCCCTGGCCCTCAAAAGTCTCAGAAAGTTTTCATGACTTTACTTTAAAAAGCAGTTAGAGAGATATCTTTAAAAACAACCATAATGTGTATTCTGTTTTCACAGTTTTCTTTTGTTGATTTTTAGTATTGCTTTAAAATGTTCCCCCATCATTTAGTTTTATGTCCTGATAGTTGAAGCTTTTATTACATTTACAGTCAGAAACAATCTAGAGAAATCTAGATTGAGAGAATTATCTAGAGAATTTTTAGACTACTACTGAAGAGGCAATTGAGGTGCTGCAATTAAAGATTTCTGTCTGTATAAATTAATTTGCTCAATATTTATTTGATTAATTGATTAATCACAGTCTCTAAAGTGACTGAAAAGAGGAAGATATAGCTATCACAAATTCTCAGTCTAAAATGAGGCCTACATATGTCTTGTTTTATCCCGTCAGCAGTGCAAAACCAGAGAAGGATTGGCAGTTTTTCTTCAAACATACTTTAACCTCACTCTAAATCGCTACAGAGAGAATGTAAGATAGCAGAGCGCCAACTTATCCTTCATTAAACTCACTGTGGCCCAACATTATAACTATGGATGTTTGTTCAAGGGGATTCAAATATTTTTGGTGGAATGGTCTATGAACACAATTTCATTTTTATTATAAATAATCAAGGTCACTTTTACTGCAGTTCAGGGGTCTAGTTTACAGAGTCATTCAATCCTCTCTAAGAAAAGCTCCTGGAAATGTTGGCTGAAGTTTCATTGCAGAACCAAGAAAGCACCCAGAATGCCGAGTGTTCTTCACCTTGGCTCACATGGGAGTTTTTTTTGGGGTCGTGACGATCTCGGCCCGGCACGCCGCGGCCCCGCTGGCCCGCAGGCGCTCACCCCACGAGGGATTATCCAACCACACCCGGAAAAGACGTGTGAAATTGTGACGGGCACGAAAATAAAATGACAAAGTTTGCGAGGCTGTGCGTGGAGGAGTGTGTTAGCTGTTGGCACGCACACCGCTCTGTAAGCCGATATGTGTGTGTGTGTGTGTGTGTGTGTGTGTGTGTGTGAGTGAGTGAATGCCCTGTCAGTGGACGGGCCAACTGTGAGGCTAGTGTGAGTCAGTGGGTTTTCAGCCATAGTGAGCTGTGATCACGGCTGATAGCAGGTGCTCTGAGTGGGAAACACGATCAGCTCAACACACTGCAGCTGTATGCTTTAATTGATTAGAGTGAGTTTTATGACAGTAAGGCCTCAGGCATGCAGCCACAGCCAACAATCAGACAGTAGCTCTCAATACCAACGCTTTATGATGAAAAATGAAAGTGAAATAAAGTATAAGCCATGATAAGACCTCGTCAGATTTTATTAATGCTCAGGAAGGAATTAGGGGAAAGGATATTGATGTTAAATAACTCATATCTTAAAAGTTAACGCAAGTTGTAGCAAAAAAGAAAAAGAAGAAAAGTGTTCAGATGCAGCCAAAGCTTCAGTTTTTATCCACAACAGTATAACATACCTTCAGTTCAGCTTTTAAAGTCTTTGTTAAAATGTACAAAGAGATCAGAAAAGAGCTATATGTTTTGTAAGCATGTACAACTCCAAATTCATATAAGTTCATTTGTAACATTTGATAGTGTCATGATTGGATATGTTCACAAGCAAAGATGGCGCAAGGTTAAAAACTTTGAAAAACTGTGTTGTGTCCAACAGGACATAATAAGGACATATCTGCACTTGAGAGTTGAAAACCTGAATGTCTGTGACCTTCAACCCCTGCATTAAAAGCTGACATGGTTGTATAAAGGACATTACTACATGGGCTCAGGAACATTTCATAAAACCATTATGTGCAAACATAGTTCATTGCTGCATCTACAAATGCAAGCTAACACTGTACCATGGAAAAGCAAAGCCATATGTCAGCTACAAAAGTAAACATCTGTGAATCAAAAAGGACTTATGGGTAATCAGATCTGACATAGGCTTGCAGAGGGACAAATACACATAGTGCACTTCTCAAATCACAATCAAATCATGTTGTAGTGCTCTATTCATAATCATCATCACGTGATCATCAAAGAAGCGTGAACTTGAAAACTAAAAAGTTCCTTCACCGTGTTTTTGTCTAATGGTCCACAAGAATGATGTGAATAGTCGTATGACGTATGAAAAAGCTAAAGTTGGTTTTACACATCATTTTTGCACATGAGTCTACGATGACGAAGACACCATAAATGGTCATTGAAACCTAGACCTTTTCATGATATTATCTATTCTATGATTTCATGGCTGAAATAAAATTCTGTAGTAGTTATCCAATCAGAAATGACTGATACAAGTTGCTGCTTGGGAGAAGAGGGCAAAGATTAGAGGTTTGTGGTTTTATTCTTCATGTACCGAAAGGCTTTTAGGCTTTGCTGCTGCCGTCACCGTCCTAGTTGGTCAAAGAGAGAGAGGAGAAGCGATTACGACTTTATCCCCTTGGATCGACGCTGGGAAATGAGAACCCGCTCATAGCCATGTCAACATGATGAGTCACAACATGGCAGGATTACCAGTCAGAGTTCAGGCACTTCAGAGTGTCATCAGTTCACTATGTGTCATCATTCATAAACAGATCTCATTTCAGTTCAGTATATTTTTTTTCTTTGGAAGGGAACAGCATTTTTATTTTCTCACTCATCGGCGGGAGGTCGGAGGTTAAAAGCCAGTGGCAACCACCTAAATGTTGAAATCAAACTTACACTTCTGATGACTGTGATGCTGAAGAGTCCAGTAGTTTGTCTCTCTGTGGGTCGGTCTGGCAGACAACATCCTTTGTTGTACTGATGTGTTAGCCTGTATGCAGTAAACCAAGTGAGACTCTGTTGTTTATAATACATGTGAGACTATATGGTCAAGAGATGTTATGCTGTAAGTGCATTAGTCGTGTGATATAATACTGGTATTACAGTAACACTAAATGTACCTGTGGTTCAGAATGGTGTTATCAGTCTTAGCTTGACACACACTGTCCAGTGGGCCACTGCAGCCTCTGGGTGCCAACCAAAGTGCACTGCACATTACTAATGTAATGTGTTGCCATATCAACATTCAGGACATGTAGATTCACTTGATGAATCTAAATGCAGGAGCAACACCTCTGTACCACAACAAACCAAGCGTTAGCTCAGCAAGCCCACACAGTTTCTGACTGTTGCTCAATTAACATAGTCCAACATCGCTGTAGCCAGTGAAAATACAATCAGCCACATTATCTATGCAATATGCTAATGGTTTCAACTGGCTAGCCTTTGAAATAAGTAGTAAAACAACATAAAATCCCAGACACCCCAAATGTATGTACACCCCACAGTCTTGATGTGCCATTTTTATTTAAATATACAGTAAATCACCACGGTACTTCATGTAGGGAGCCTTCAGTGGTGATCAGTGATCAATAATTTGCATTTTCATGCATTCAAAATGTTTTAATAAATTGTTTCAAAGCTTGTATCAGGTTTGCAAAAATGTATATTAAGTATACAAGGAGGAGATAAGGAGAAATGTTAAGTATTTATTTCCACCTAGAGTGTATGCAAGTTAAAGTAACTTAAGTAACAGCTGCTTAATTGTAATATATCGCTTGAAAATAGATTTTATTAGGATTTTTTTTTTTTTTTTTAATAATTTTATGCGTTTTTGCAATATAGAGTAGGACAAATGCTGAAAGTGGCTCTATTATATCGCAATAATTATGAAACGATAGAAGGTTAATAAATGTAACTTTGCATATCTAAATTTTAATCTTTGAATAACATTTATCATATTATTGGAGTTTCAAGTCTTTTTAAAGCTGCTGTACATTTTCAACATTGCCACTGTTCACCCACTGTTGCTACATTATGAAATTACATGCATTATATTATATATTGCTTGAAGTTGAAAGTGGATGGAATACAAATATGTATTAATTGTGCATTTAATATGTATTAACATTTCAAAAATATTAAAGCCATACAAAAGAATGATTTTATGGATGGATAAATCACCACTTTTTCGAAGAAATATAACATGTACTGTAACATAACACTCAAAAATGGTTCCACATAAGTTAATTCACATTACATCTTTAATCGGCATCAAAAACTTATGATATTTGAATCAGCCTCTAACCAAAAGGAATGTAATGAAAATCAAATGGTTACACACATTGACATTTCAATTTAAATTCAAATTTAACAGGCATTATGATAGACACCAATGTAAGCACATGACCTTGATGTGAAGATTTCAAACATATTTTATTAAATGAATACTTAATTTTACAGTTATTCTGAATTTTAAATGGTTTCCTAAGGTCATACCATTTGACATGTAACTCTAAGAACACCTGACCATACCCTAAGAATGTCAAATTATCAAGATTTCAAAGAGAGCTACTAACCTTGGCATGCAGTAGTTAGGTTAATCAGGGGTCCTTCTTTGTGACAATGGTGTTCTATTTATTTTTTTCATTTTTTTCAAACAACACACGTAGGTTCATGCCAAAATAGTTGATAATGTGTTTTATTGAGAATGTGAGAATTTCACCTTTTTTGAAGTATTTGGTACAAAGTTTTTATGGGTACACCACATTGACATTTTTACCATTATCCCCTGAATATTCTCTCAAAATGGATCAAATCCAGAGATGTTAGACAAGGTCTTCAAAAAGAGAATGTATTCAAGTCATTTGTGTGTTTTTATTTTCAGATTTTTTTCAGTATTTCACAAGTCCTTCCTAATCTCTGCAGCTTCACTCTGCAGGTGTTTCATTCTTTACACATCTTCTCTGACCTTTGACCCACCATCTCGCCCCTGCTTATCCCTTCCTAATGAAGCTGTACTTGTCATGGCGGCTGACAGTCAACAACAACCAGACGATTTCTCGAGATAGCTCTTTTCCTCCAGCCATCGTCTTTTCATACAACATCCTTTTCCTCTCACTGAGCCAATTAGAAGAGCTGAGGAGGACAAACTGTGTTCAGGGACTTGGCTGGACGTGTCAACAGGTCTGTTTTGATCAGGGGATGAGGGTGTCTTGGTTGCTGAGCTTAAAGGATTGGTGAAGAATGTAAATTCAACTCTGCTCCGGTGAGGGGTCAGCGAGGACAAAAGGGGAGGGGTCGGCCATGCTAAGGTTACTGAAAGAGAGAAGTGCCAAAGTCAAGGGTAAAGAGCAGGCTGTAAACGCAGCACACACGTTAACATGTTTCTGAATGAACTGGAGTGATCTCATCAGCCCTTAGTCCAGTAGATCACACGTAATCACACTATACTTGTCATGGAATGCCACCTGCCATTGATTCCCGGTACCCCCTATTGATAAGCTACCAGGTGACTTCAGATTTAAGGTTTTTCATTGTGGTGTTGGGCAGCTGAATCCGAAATACTTCCTCATGTTACTAAAACTCTGATGGTTTACGGTTTTCCAATGAGGAAAGAAGAACAGTCTAATTTGAGTCATGGTGTATATATCTTTGCGCTGTCCTTTTATTTTCATGTATCGAGATGCCTCATTATGTATTATCACTTATGAGTATTTGTACATGCATTAAAAGAGAGTTTCTCATTTTTCAATTTCAATATCTCAAAACTATCTGGTGAAAAAAAATCTGGTGTCACACGAACTCTCTATGAAATCTTGAAATCTGTAAAGTTGAACATGGCCGTTATCCCCTGACTTTTGACAGACCTTCATTCAGAATCACTGTGTTGGTGCTCTTGTCCAGTCTGTAGAGCTGCTGCTGTGCAGGCTGTTAATGCTCAGAGAGCCTGTCAGCAACTTCAGCTTATTCTGCAGGACATCTGCAGTTTATCAAACATGCTCGTTCCTCTGTCTTCGTCCTCTTGCTGCTCTCCTTTCAGCATTAGGTAAAGAAAAAATTCACCCTGGTCTACAGCTGGTGCTGAGGACTTGACTTTGAAACGTGAGATGCCTGCAAAGTTGTTTGCGTACCATTTGCTAGTGGTTGGCAAAGTAACATGGAGAACGTTAATTATCGGACGGGTTCTCTCAGTGTCCCCAGGGAGCAGGATTTCCTGTTTCGGCTTTCGCCTTTGCTTTGCTCTTAATGTTCTCCGTACACCTTTTAAAGTGCCTTAAACTCACTTCTGCACTGGGCACTTGGCTTCAAATGACTCAACTGACCAGTAAAAAGGTGCACTTGTTGTGTTACTGGCAGCCTGTGTGGTGGATAATTAAATTATTCAAATCAACATGCTGATAGGAATTGTAGTAGGTTCTTCCTTGGTTTTTGATTGCTTTCTGCAAACTCAACTCAAAAATTGGTAGGTGAGTAAAGTGTTGAACTGAGCAAGACAAGAAGTAAAGTAATGGGACTAAGATTATAATAAATGTTCTAACACGTTTACAGCAGAAGATAGAACACTGACAAGAATCAAAGTCACTGCTGGAGTGACCACAAATGGCTTGGTGGCCTACAACAGTGTATGCTGGGTGTGACACTTGATGTCCTACTTTGTCAACATAGCTGTGACAACCTGCTCCTGCAGATTCATCGTTCACAACATCAGGAGGATCACCCAGGAGGTGACAGTTCTGGTCCAGGTTCTTCTCTTCTGAGGCCTAGACTACTGCAACGTCTACAAGTGCCATCAGACCTCTGCAGTTCACCCAGAATGCACTGGTCTTCCTGTCCAGCCATGCCATGATACTACACTGCTCTGTGCTACTGTGTTAACACCTAGCACAAAATCCAATTAAAGACACTGGCACTGGTACTAGTAAAAGAAATGGCCGATTACAGCATAGCTATCTGTACTTGTCTGTTAAACTTTTTGGTAACTTGAAACTGTGTTTCTCAGAAGCTTGGTTGAAGTGATACATGCCATGATGACGAGGCTCCTTTACCATAGTTTCAAGACAGCTCATCTGTGGATATTTTGTTGTGTTGTTAAACTCTGATTGGTAAAATTGGCAAGAATAGTTTCTGGTTTGTATAAAAATTGCATGTACAACACCTCATAGGCTTTCCTTTGCTTTCCTGGTAACTGCTGGGAGAACTAGTTTCAGCCTCTCTTGGCAGGCAATAGTTGAGATGATTGTTGTATTCTTTTAAACATGTTTATATCATATTATGATTTCTTGCAATGGAAGCTACATCTTCAGGTCATATTTGATTGTATGTGACCTAGGGCTTCAACCATTCCTTGAGTAAGTCAATTACAAAAATCGCTCAAGGAATTTTCTCTGCCTCAAAGCCTTGTTTCATTAAATTTAAAGCTCATGTTTCGCACCTATTCTTTTTAGTGTGACACAATGTGCTTACGTTACAGGCTATGCGTCGCCTGCAAAGCGGAAGAAGATGGAAGTTGGCTTTTGGTAACATGTGTTGACAGTGTTGATGCACAGAATGGCAGACACTGAGACCAACAACAGTGGAAATGAGCGAACGCAACAAAGCGAAAGAAATAAGAATAATAATTTTATACGATTAGTCAGTTAATCGGTAACTTGATTACCAAAATATTCAACAGCTTAATGTGACTGTATTAGGAAGTTTATCACACCCATCCAGATGGACATAGTATAGTATCGTTGGCGCCTATTGTGGCCTAAAAAGGTTTTTGTGACAAACATTTGTAGTTATATCAAACAGCATTTGCAAGTCTGCAGAGTGGCTGTGTTCCTGGTTTCCGGCATCATGTTGCTTTATTTGTGGCAGTTTGACTGTTGGACTGTTATTTACTGGCTTTGTAGACATCCAGGCTAGCAAAAGACACTGTATTAAGCCACCAAGCCACATGTTTAGATGATAATATTACATCATTTGAGCATAATTTAGAGAGAACATCAAGCAGGTACAACAACGTGCTAACCATCAACATGTTAAACTGAAGATGTGTTCAGTAAGCACCCCTGGCTGCAGGAGGCATTTACCTGGTAGTTGAGTCAGTCAAAGAACAACTCCTGGGTCCTAGTTCAGTTGTTTTGGACCGTACATGAGTGTTTTTAGATCCTGTATCTGTTTTACCAGTGTAGACTGATGTTTCACGTGTGTGCTCCAATGCCAAGGTACCACAGCACAGTTACAGGCCCTTCTCCTCCTCCTCCTCCTCTCATTATCCCGTGCAGATGTTCAGTGCGAGCCCTTGCAGTATCAGGTGACCACAAATCTAATTGATATCAAAACTCTGGCGGGGGAAGCCTAAGCCTCTCTGTGTTCTCAGGTTACGGCCTGTTATAAGCCCGGCCCGACTTCTGACAGCCACTTTTGGCGTGAAACATGCACTGTCCTCACTTCAAAGGAGGCAGGCATGGAGAAAAAATGTCTGACCGCCACCTAGGAAGATCTCACTGCAGCCACGTTCTGCCTGTTTCCATGGCGTTCTGACCCATTTCAGACTAAATACGATTAATCACGCTCTTGACTTTTATCTGCCGGAGTAGAGGGCATTTGTTTTGGCACGCCGAAACAAAAGCATTAATAAGCTCATCGGCAAACAGTGAGTTTAATATGGGAAAGTGATCCGAGGTGGGGTATTACAATGCAGCTGAGAGGGGGAATTGGAAGCTTAAGGAGAGGATGTGATGGTAATGACTTTAAGGCGAGATAATCCTCCCCATCTGGGCCTGGCGATTGTTTGATATTTATGGTTGATGATCAGCACTAATAGGTTTGTTATTTTCTTATGGGATGAATATGAATAGAGGGGAGCATGGGAAGTGGGTTGTGATTTGTTTTGTTTTCATTTTGTTTTGGGTTCAAACTGGAGATCAGTTTCAGACGGAGACGTGTCTGCTCTTTGTCTCCCTGTACAGACACAGTGGGAGGCTTTTCCCAGACTGGATGGACTTTAGGCTCAGACTGAAGCGCTGTACCTTCTCTGTGTGTCTGAAGTCTGATTAAAGATGGACATCAGGACTGATTCTCACAGAACAAACTTTATTGTCCAAATTGACATAAATACACTAAAATAGTAAACCTTAATTACACTTTATAATAAAATGTTTTAATTTAATAAGTACAGATAACAAAAGCATAAAATATGACATCCATCCATTATCTTTAATCGTTTATCCTCATTAAGGTCGTGGGGCTGGAGCCTATCCCAGCTGACCTAGGGCAAGAGGCGGGTTCCTAACAGGGCTCAAATATAACATAACTAATGTACCTAAAATAAAAAATAAGTAGGAAAAAGCTTTTCATATCTGCACATATCACACTATAGGTATATATGCTGGTACTGATATATCTGTGATATACCAGCATGGGATGACAAAATTTTGGGTCTTGGGTTTTAGTTTGAACGTGGAGGACAACAGTTTGAAGTAGTTTTGTTTCAGCAGAGCAGAAAATGGAGGACGCTAGTGAGTCCTGAGGCGACAGCCCTGTCTAAAAATGTAAAAACCCAGAGCACAGTAAAAATAAGCAACATTGATGTTGTGATTTAAATAATGTTTCTTTTTTTCCTGGGATTGCAAAGGTCACTGTTCAGCAGGAGCCTGAAATATCTGATGTCAGAGTGTCTTTGAACACACCTCTAGAAATAGTACTTGTCCACCGCTGTATTAAAATCTCGGTAAGATGATTATTATAGCACCCTGAAATGAACTGAGTGACACGAGTGACAGTGAGTTTTTTTGCACTGGGAGGTTTCAGTTTTCACTTTTTTCCACTTCCATCATCATTACAAGGAGGCGCATGCATTGAAGGGTTGTATTGGTGCATTCTAGAGCATACCAATATCTGAGTTGTCATATGCAAGAAACATTCAAATTCACTTTCATGTCAAAACATCCCCTTTTACTTGTTATCTATCATTTGATTTTTCTGATAACATTGACTTTAAAGGTACAGGTATTATTTTTCAGACTGTTCTTGAATGCACCAGATTGATAACAAATCTAAATGTTAATAAGTAAATTTATAAATGTTTCGTCGTCTATCTGCTGCAAATTTCTGCAGTTAGACCTTTATTGGAAGGAACTGGAAAAAGAAAGTGTGGAAGGAAGGAAGGAAGGAAGGAAGGAAGATGAAATACTTTACAGTCTAAAAATTGTAGAGTGTGAATTCAGGAATATTTTGGGATGTTCCCACTGGGTTCAGTTTTTATCTCTGCGGTTTTCCCTCGGCTGCCGGCTTGTTACTTACCCTTGGCCCACTTGTTTGATGGATGACTGTATGGCACTATTTTTGTCCGGAGCGTCACTGAGGGCCAGACTGCCCATGCCCAGGGTATGAGACCTTTCTCTGGGTATGTCTTTACAGGAAAAGACGTCAGGACGAGTTTAATGAATCCACAAGATCATGTTGAGAATGCAGGAGGAGTCCAGAATGTTCCACTGGACCAGAGCTATGTCATCCAGAAACTGCAGAAAAAACAAGACTATTTATTATCTTTTTGCACCAGTGCCTAAGTAACAAATGGTGCATTAGTGTATAATATGCAACATGTTCTCTTTCAGTCACAGACAGAGATAATAGATTTGAACAATAATCTATCTTCTCATCACTGATCATTTTAATGGGGGAATAATTAAAATGTTTTATATTAATTTTCATTGTTTGTTTGATTATGATAGCAGAATTTTTAACTTAGACACAATAAAGACACAAACAAAAAAAGAATTCTAGTCACACCAAACAGGATAATTTTTTCCTTTTTTAAAAATACTGGCTGCACATGCCAGTGCTAGTCCAGACAAAGGCACTGAAGACATTGAGGATCAGTTATTCCCCCACAGAACAACAGTTTAAGGTGGGTTTTACATTTTATTTGACTACATTAAACCATACAGTACATACATACATAGTGCTGTATTTCTAATTATTATTATTTCTATTTATTTTCTTATGTCACCCATCCGTCACCCTCGATTCTCACAGAGCAGGTGAACTACGTGTGGAGGAGCCTTGTTGTTAATGACGTAGCTGCACCAACCAGGTGTGTTCACTGTTTACTGCAGGTCTTTACTGCGGCCCGTGCTTGTAAAATAAACATGCTTCTTCGCTGTCCGCTTCTTCAACATAACACCAGATAACATCGCTCTCTCTCTGATTGTTAGTAAATCTCATGGCAGGAGGAGAGCAAGGTGAAGACTGTTTACTAGTTATTGAAAAAGTCTCAGTACTGTATCAACACTCTTAAGAAATAAATACTATGACATAGTACTGTAAGATAAAATTATATATAGTTCTCTGAAAATCAAGTTGAGATGGTGCTGACTGCAGGAAATGTTGATGTTTGTAGCAAAACTGTATTTTGGAGAATAAAAATGTCTTTTTCTTTTCAAAACTATTTTTATTCAGTTAACAAAAAAGCTCAACTTGACAAAATTTTCTCTGAACACAAGCAACTATTCAAACAAAAGCTACAAGTACAGTAAATTGGCAGTGTGGATTCAGATTATAATGTGATGTATTTTAGAAGCTTTTAAGTTTTAGTAAGTTTTATTTGACAGTTTTGGATTCTTGGGTATTTCATATGGTAAAAGCACTGAGGTTTAAAACTTTGTTTAGCTCACATTAAAATCTGGAGCCAAGGGCCACCCACTAGCTCCACACACATGTGGAGCTGTGTTTTGGATCCATCTCACCATTAGCTAGGTCAGCTTTTCCTCTGTTGTACAGGAGTTACAAACTATATATATGTAAGCTTGGTGCTCATTAGTAGTTTTTTTTTTTTTTTTTTTTTACCTGAAGTGACCTGAAATAATGACACACACACAAAAAAACACACTGCTCACAGATGAAGTTTTTGTCTTGATAATTTGGTCATTAATGGGCTTCCATCGATTTCACTCATTCCCTGCTGTTTTTCTGTCAGCTGGTCATACAGCAGAAGTGGCATTTGAAAAGCTGATGAAGTCAGATTACAGCCAGATCCACCAGGATCTCACCTATGGCTGCCAGAGGACTGTGGGGACTTCTGCGTGCCTGCTGATCGTCCCACTGCTAAAACTATATCTGCTCCAGATACTGTAAGACGTTCACAGTACAACATGACATGTGTTTTCATAATTCTCCTGTTGCCCTGCTGGGGAGTCGTTTTGGATAAACAGTGTCAGCGAAATGCCTGAGATGTGAAATGAGAGAGCAGATCGTATCAGAGCCAACTTACAGCATCACAAATCATCTTTCTGAGAGACGTTTATGTGCCGCTCGTACAGCAGGACTCTGCAGTGTTTGTGTTGGATGATATTTCACGGAGGGAGTTCATTCTCTAAATATATGTTTGTCCTGTTAGTAAGTGTTGATATCTAGCACATTTATCTTGCTTTCATAATTGTTGGAAGGCAAAATTGTAACTGAAAATAGAATTCAGTTAATCACCCAGCCTTCCCGGGAACTTTGAGGACTTGAGTTTAGGTCAGGGTTATTTTCCAACTTCCCTTTAGAAGATATACAGCTGTCCTCTCAGGCTGAGCTGCAGTAACCAAGAACTTTTTCTAACAAGAATCTTTGTTTAGTCTTTCTTAGACTTCAGTCTCGTTTTGAATCTGCAGAGACTCTGTCAGCTGAGTGTTCCCCCCCTGAGGAGGAGGCGAACACTGCACTGTGTTTCCTGAGTCGTCTGGCATGTTGGTAAATGTGTCCACTAATGCCCAGTAAGACCATGGACACGCTGGGAATGTATCACGCACACACTGCAGGCTTCGCTCTCGATTTATCAGTCTGAGACGTGAGGAGAAAATGTTCTGTCTAAATTTAAAGAATCCCATCTGAGCTGAGACACCTGAACGTCTCATTGCTCTTCCTCTGGCACCTGATCTGAAGTTATGATGCGATACGTATCTCAATGCCCAATCACCAGAGACTGAAATTAATCTACAGTATATTAATCTACAGTATAAGTCAGTACATGTACTGTACATATTGTAAGTTCAATTTTGTAGCATTTGTACTCAGTTTGTCATCAGGGCTAAAAGGACAGTATCTCATTTGTTTAATGAGGTTTCAGAGTGTTCAAGGACGCCATGAGAATCTCATTTCTCAGGTACTTTCTTCTCTTTGTCTGCTGGGTTCTGACTCGGAGCCAACAGTAACGTTTTACTCTATCATGGTCATGAATCGAGTTTAGAGCCTCTCATCATATCTTCTTTTCATCTTAACAGTCCGTACCATCTCATTTAGCACGGAGCAGCTCCTGTGCCAAAAATATGATAAGGCGTGACCAGACCTGAAGCTTTTTAACCATCCGGGATGTTTTTTGCAGTGACATTCAGAGGCGTGAAGTAACACAGTACAGAGTCTTCCTACCTGAGATTTTCTCCATATCACTTGTCAGTTCTACTTTTTAAGTGAATGCTTAAAAACCCTGGAAATGTATTATCTGGAAAAAATAATCCTGATCTGAGAACTTTTTTAGAGGATTGAGCAGTGCTTAAAGACCATGATGACTGCAGTAGATTGACTATAGAACTTTAAAGTAGTTTTCAAATAAGCTCCACCTTAATCATCTGCAGCAGTAAAATGCAACATACACATTAATGAAGCAGTAATAATAATCCAAAAACATTGACAGGGAACACCTTCCTGCGTTATGAGTACTTTTACATTTTATACTTTAAGTATATTATGATGATAGTACTTGTATACTTTTACTTGGGTTTAAGGTAAACTTTAAACAATGTATTTTGTATGTATGCGTATTTTCACAGCATTAGTACTTCTACTTAAGTCAATGAATTCTTACTTCTGCCTCTACATGAATTTAGTAAGTCAAATCAAATTTACTTTTTCCTGAGAATTTTTAAGAGCACTTCACAGTTTGGGCACTGCCTTTCATTAGACTAGATTCCTAAGAGAGAAATCTCCAATATTAAAAAACTAATCAGGGGTTGTCGATTAGCTCAGTTGGAAGAACAGCCGCCCCATGTACGAAGCAGTGGCCCAGGGTTCGAATCCGACCTGCGGCCCTTTGCTTCATGTCATTCCCCATCTCTCTTCAGCTGTCCCTGTCATTCTTCAGTTGACTCTATCAAAAATAAGGCTTGAAAAGGCCAAAAAAAAAAAGGCAAAACCTAATCAGAGAAAAAATATTGTAAACAGATGCTAACGGGTGTGATACAGATTTGGCAATATAGCAACAGAAGCATGTAGTGTAAGAGAAATACACTGATGACGATCTGAAGGACTCGACTGTAAAATGCACATATTTTGTCTTATGAACTTTGCAGGTAATCACATCGAGATTCATTGCTAGAAATATGTCATCAGCAATAACATTGTTTTCCTATGTTACTAAATGCCCAATGTGCTGCAAAACTAATCATATCCCACCAGCCAGCTGTACTTCATGTTTACTGCTAATTAGCAAGACAAAGACAATTGCAGTGGTCAAACAAAATAAAACAAAATATTCTGCCTTCTCACCCAGATAAATCAAAATGCTGCAAAAAAGTTCCCTTCTTGAAGCACTACTCAAATTTTTCATCATCATCCAGCCAAAAGAATGAAATAGATGACATTTTATGAATTGCCTCCTTATGCTCAGCAAAACAAAAAATGAACTTTCTCAGTGATGTAAAAGGAGTCGTATGTGAACCGGAGCCGACTCACATGTTGGCCATTGGAGTGTGCCGACACGCTGCCCAGCTCTAAACTACACCTTGAAGTTAAACTGTCAACATTTGTGGTATAAGTTAAAATCCAGTCATATGATTGGTCATAACTTTTAATCAGCAGTCATGTGCCCTGAGCCTTCAGCCTCAACTTACAACACGCCACACAAGTTCATCAACCCCAACACACGGCACACACACTGATCTCTGCTATAAAACCTCTGGCAGGCTCCACCTGCCTTTCTACCCGACGACACATCATACCATCACTGGCATGTTCATGTTTATACTGTATGTGTGCATGTGTGTGTGTGTGTGAGGTTCAGGAGTCCATCTTGTTTTTTCATTTGCCATGCTCCGTGACATTTGTTCTTGCAGCTGAACATGTGCAGGACAATTTCTCGATTCTTCCAGCAGTGGACAGCTGCGGCGTGAATTACACTAAAGCTGCTGCTTTGGGGGGATTAGGCTGGTGCACTGTGTGTGTGTGTCTCCTGGGACATGTTAACCCTGTGCAGTCAGAGGTCCTTCAGGTCCTTCACCGGGATCTGGACTTTTACTGTCTCTCTGGCACTTTACTTTCATGTTTTTACCAAACTGACCTGCTCAGGTAGCTGCTAGAGAAGACTGCCTCAAGATCTGTACGTTCACATTTAGAGAGATAAAACAGTTTTTTCATGACTACAGGGACCACAAACTGTCAACCTGGCTGGTTCAGTTCATTTATTATGGAACTTGGTGGAAGAGTGCAGCATGCACCAAGGAAGAACCGATAATTTTGACCAATCTGAATCATGAATCAGAACTGTTGGCTGAGGTCTGCTCTAACAAAACTTTAAAAAAAAAGAGTGATTTTAACAGCTGTGGCAAGTTCAGAGAAAATTGTATTTGTCAGATATGTATTTGTTTTATTTTAGTATTCTATTTAAACCAAGTGGCAACCTCCGTGGCGGTGAAGTCCATGTGGTGCCAAACACTGCAGCTCCTAAAATGTCCACTTGGGGTTGGCTACAGAACAAGTTAAGTTAATCTCCATAAGTCCCCATGTTGAAATGTCCAACTTCACAGCAGAAACCAACATGTTTATAGCCTGGTACAAGAAACTGTCTCTACAGCTAATCTCCCCGTTTCTGACAACTATACTGAGGAAGATTTTTTTTTTAACTCACCAATTCAAATTATATTAAGGTTTAAATTATGGAGAATTAAAAATGTGGCCACTTTGATTGACATCTGAGTGTTACAGATGGCTTGTTTGAACAACTAGACATCATTCAGCCAACCTCAGGTCCATAGATGATCCATGTCTTTGCCCATTTTTGAATTAGCCAATAGGCAGCAGATCCACCACACACCTCACTTAATGACAACTCTTCAGAAACCTGTTGGTCTGGATACAATATCCATATTTTATACTGTCTGTGGTCCGAGTAAGATATGATTAAATTTCTGTACTGCATAAAAATCTTTAATGACTGTTTACTTGGAAAAGAAGAGCTCTCATCGGAGTCCTCTCAGACATAACCTTATTGCAACATGATTTGTTACGCAGAACCATCTGGAAAATTGACATTGGAAACTATTTGCAAAAAGACAGACAGTTTAAAAAAAATATAAGCCAGGTGATTGGATGTACCACCTGTCTATCACCGTCTTATAACTTTAAGCATATGGCAGAAACAGTTGCCACACAGACCTTTAAACTGCTCCTGAATGACAGTAATATCTGAAATGTAAAGACTGATAGACCGGCTTAAAGAAAAGAAAATAGCTGATCATCTTCTGCTTGTTTTATCTCTGTCTTTTTAGGCCCTTTTGCTGCAGCAGTGATATTGCTTCTTGCGTAGGATTAAATTTATACCTTCTGACAAATCACACAATATCACATCTGTACTGTAACAGTAAAGAAACTTGACTGCCTGCTGGCTGAATAGTTCAGGGGTTAATCTGAAGGTCTGTGGATGAGCACTTTGAAGTATGGCCTTTCAGCAGCAGCAGCGGGCGGCCACTCAGCTCAGGATTCGCTTTGGTCAGACCTTCACCGTGAATCATTTTTACCACAGAGAATATATTGATTTCCACAGGAAGATGCTAAAACCCCTGAAAATTGCGCTGGGTAACAGGACACCATGCAGCAGAGGAGGGATTTCTGCCGCTCTGAGAGCCTCTTGTGTGTTAATCGCTGCTCAATCTGCAGAATCTGAGCATCGTGCCAAGTTGGAATCCTTTTATTGATAGTTTGAAGGGGCAGAGCGGGAGCCCACGGCCATGCCAGAGGTTTAAAGCAAGTCTGGAACTGGGTTAGTTTTGTTGGAAACGACCTTGGACCTTTGAGGGACAAGGTCAAGATTGAATGCAGGGTTAGAGGTTCAGTTGGCTTGATAACATTATTGTAATGGGAGAGACAACAAAAAAAAAATCATATCAAGATTGTTTGTTTATATTGTGCTAAAAAAATATCTACGGCAGATATATTGTTTAATATCAAAATTGGCCAAAAAAATACAGTATGTTAGTAGACAGAGCTTTCAGGTCTGAAAATTTATACCATTGTGGAAGTGCCTTAAATCTGCATTTTTTCTAATGGCCAAAAGGGGCCGACTCCACTGGCTCCAAAAGGAAGTGATTATATTGAAATTACTCTACTTGTCACTTCATTTCTCGAAAAGCAAAAAAACGATAAAGCAGGGTTTGTTTCAGGTTGTGGCTACTCTGTAATTCACAAGTCATTCTTACTGAGTCCATCTAGCTCGACACACTGGGCTCATGAAACTCAGATCAAACTGTCAAACTAGGCAGTGCCGATCTAATATCAATCGAGATTCTGTTAACAAGTTGGCTCCTTAAATTTAACTCATTTTTATTTATATAGCACCAAATCATAACAGTACAGTAGTTTTCACATTTCAGAAGCTGAAGACTGGACACTATGTTTTATCACAGTCTAATATATAATATCATTTATTACTGATTTTTTTTTGATTGATGAAATATCTTACAAATTAATTAATATGCTCCAAATCACAGATTATCACTGACATAAGTGGAGGTTAACTATACTATTATACTATTTAGTGTAATATCCAATTCATGACATCACAGTTTTGTACTAATATCCTACACATTAATTATAATTGATATTGTCACCGTTGGGCAGAAACCTCTTATTTTTCATAATTGATTGTACTGGCCACCCTTCAAGTCTGTGCACATAATTCTCCTCCACTGAAACTCTCATCTGATGACACAGGCTAGCATGAGCTCACAACAATTTGTATCGACAACATTTTGTATTTTAATGAATTATTATTATTTAACATGATGTGATGGGTTTTAATAATACAGCGCTTATCAATGTAATCGATTACGATGACTAATCGAACAGATTAACAATAACCAGTATTCATAGTAAACTCGTGTGGGAAAACATTTTCAAACAAACTTAAGTTAAGTTTAGTTTGCATAAAAAAAAATTGATGTACAGTGACTAACTGCACAATATTTAAAGCAAGTTTTATCCTCCTTCACAGTAATGGCAGATATGAATGAGTTTAGTCAAACTGTAAATTCTGAGCAAAATCCTCACTATAACAGGCATCTGTGTGCCAAATAGTTGTTATTGTTGAGGAGTCATTCAGTATCTGGTTTTGACATTCAGATGGTCTGACAAACACAAGAAACATTTAATGGTGAAAGTGAATCATCACCTCTGAATGCTTCCGTGAGTAACTGACCTGATTCAGTTTGGAGGAATCCGTGTCCTACCTGCTGTAAAACACACAGAGGATGAACAACATGTGGTCAGAGGCTTCAACATATTTATTGTTCAAAACCACAGAACTCATTTGTGTTGGTTAACAGGCATGGCATGATGGAGTGATTTGGTCACTCCTCCCTCCACACAAGTGTGGCTTCCATTAAAATGAAAGCACCACAGAAAAAGACTGTTCTACCGTGGAGATGTGAAGACAGTTTGTGACCTGACTGTAACACAACACGACCCTTTGCTTCCTTTAATAGGTGAATGAAACTGCATCTGGGGGCCGATCAGCAGTGAAAGCTCTTTGTTTTCGGTGGATTTGTTTGTTGAGGACTTGCTTCAGAAGTGAAAAACCATCTGTGTGTGTATGTGTGTGTGTGTGAGAGGTGTTGTCTTCTCGGAGCACGCTGCCCAAAGGTAATGGGTGCTTTAACAAGGTGTTTTTATACATAAGGCAAGTGGCAGCGTTGCGGGTTGCCACGAGGACGAGTTTATGAGTGACCACACAGGGAGGCAAGCGGCCTCGGTTTGATGGCGGGCCCCGATCTTTACTGCGAGTCTGTTTGGAGGCTTTACAGCCTTTGAAAACACACAGAGAAGTGGTGGATATGAGGATCAGGTAGACTGAGTGAAGAGGTATTGGCGTCTTGGAGATGATGTTTAAGGTTTAACAGGCGAACAACTGCCGCAGTTATAGATGTTGAAACGCAGTAGATCGTCAGCTCTGGAATGACCTTTCCTCAGAATGAGTCCTAACAAATCCTCATGTTCAGTCCAGGAAAAGGTTGTTTTGTCTTCTAAAAATACTTGTAGTATTTTCTGATCTGCCAACTCTGCCAGCTCGTTTTCTGTTCTGTAAGTTTAAGGCGAAGACTCAACATGTTGCCCAAGGCTTGAAGCTGCTATGTCAAACAGACAACATTAAACATTAAACAACTTCCTTAGGTCCTTATACCTGATGGTTCGACATTCTATCTATTTAGGCTTTTCCAAAACTCCCACCCGCCCCAGACTTCAAGAAAATACCAAAATGACCATCAGTTTAGGCAACTAAAAATATTGATCATACCTCAGCTTTTAAGCTAGCATGGACATGAAAGTCAATGGGCAAGACTCAGCAACGGATAAACTTCACTTGCTGAGTACGATCATGTGATGTTATCAAAAGGTCCAGAGCACCTTCTCTCTGGTGAGATGTATCTCTCAACCACTTGATCAAAGATAACTTTATATGTAAAGAGTGATTTGATTTTGAAAAGTGAAAGAACATTTCTAGATGTCAAGGATGAAGAATTGATTGAAAAGTAAACTTTTGTAAACATCCAGGTTCCACACAACCTCTCTTTTTGATGTCTCCATTTGACAACATAGTTAGGACCACTGATAGTATAAAGAATGGACTGTGTATCATGTGTGATGTCACCCGTAGGTTTATGAAGAGCCACTTTGAAGCTCAAAATGGAGGGTACTGGCCATGCCACTGCCATTCTGAAGCTGCACTGGCCGCTACCACCTCTTACACCTCCTGGGGTATCTAAGAATCCACTAAGACTTTTGATCATCGGCAGACCTGAGGTGAGCCAACTCACACCTCGGTACCAGCCTCAAGTGGCCATTTGAGGAACTGCAACTTTTGGCACTTTGCATTGGCTTAATTTCACAGCCACAGAGGTTGCTGCATGTTTAGGTCCTGCTTCAAATTGAAATATAGTCTATTGCTGTTAGTTATTGCTGCAATGATGTGGTTCTGAGCTTTACATCAGGATCTCCTGGATGTTGCAGTAGCCTGTTTTTGGTAATTAGTATTCAGTTAAAAAGTGAAAGTTTGCTATACATTGAGGTTATGTGCAACATTTTGAAGATAAGCACCTGCTACCCAAGGAAATATGGTTATTTAAATGCACCTGGAATTATTTTCAGCCAAAGTTAGAACACTTTTCACTCTGGATAGATACCATGCTTAATGAGTGCCTGAAATGTTTTTCTTAAAGTTGGTGTGAGGTTTTGTGTTGAATTTGCGATGAGGTAAGACTTTTCTGGATGTCCAGTTTTACCTGAGGACCCATCAGACTTCTGTCCAGCCAAAATCAAGAAACCCATAAAGGAAACTTTTTTCTGTCACTCGTGTCACATGTTTTCTGGTTTCGTGGTTTTCTGCCCAATGGTCTGTGAGCTCTGAGGCAGCAGCAGTAGTGAAGTGAAGTGACAGCTCCAGGTGGCAGCTCAGGGCTTCAGATAGGACAAGAGGCTGAACAGCAACTGTTGGCCCACTGCCGGCAGATAAATAATAAACCAACTGTGAGCTGAATGCTGCTCCACAGCAAGAACAGAGAACAAGAAGTGATGCAGAGGGAGGAGGAGGGCAGCAGTCTAAACCTCTGCACTTGCGGTTTGGCACAGATCGATCAGGCCTGGATTTTTAATTAAACAGATGTCACCATGAATATTTCAACTTTTGAGCAACACGATATGGACAGGGATGATGTAATATGTGGAGGGATCAGCCAACAAGGCGAGGAACATGTACAAAAGGCCAGTGACCACAGCAAAGCTACACTACTGCAGAAACCCAGAATGTAGGAGAGATTCTCCTCTAGTTTTTCTTTTCTTTTAGTCACGTTGATCCATGAGTGCTGTTTTCAACATTAAATCTTTATAATATGATACAGAAACAATGAAAGATCACAATGCATTCTGGTTAGGAAGTGCCCTAAGTGTCCTCCATAGTGTCCAAGTTGGGGGGACTTATTTTGTAAAAGTCCCATTCATTTTCACAAAGTAATGTCTCTCACAGTTGGCTGATTGAATCATCAGCACAACAGATAAACAACTGCAAAAATATCTGCTTCTTTGACTCAAAAGTCAAAAGTGTACACAAAAACTATACTGAGGTATAAGTTGACTTCCAATGTGTATTTCTGACAATAACAATGACAAAACTGACAATAAGCAGCAGCTTAAATTACTTTCAGATTCTGATTACAAAATCAATGACAAAGCATTTTGAATTTGTCTCTGTGATTCACACCTGTGGCTGGCTTCTTCTCCATAGCAACAGTGGCCGAGGCTCATGGTACAGAATAACTTAGTATTATGCTCAAAATGTCACCAGAAAACTGCTTTTAGGCAAGTTTTGAAGAGGGAAGGAACATACTGAGCATACAGATCAGCAGGAGACGTTTAAGAGCTTTTTGCTATCCAAGTTGACAGCAGCTGTCCTCTGTGAAGGAGGAAGAGGTTTTCAGTTAGTGTTACTTGGCAAGGATTGACTGAAGTTGACTGAAGACTGAAGACTAAAAGACACAGGCACCCTTTTTTCAGTCCTTAATGTGCATTTTGGCTATGTGGTGTAACTTATTTGGACTTCTACATAGGAAGAAACTTTTACTAATATTATCAGCTATATAACAATACTGGTTTTAACTGATTTACTCTTTTTCTGTGAGACCCACAAAGAAGGAAGTTAAATCATGTCGTGTCATGTGTCATGAGATATTTACCAGCTAGTTCCAAGCCAGTATATTTCTTTCTATTTCTTTCTTAATCATCGATCAGCTGTTGAACACTGCTCACTTATTGTGTTGCTGTGTGAAATTTGTCCTATAAATAAATTTGACTCAACTTGACTCCCTGGTTATTTTTATCCAAACCCTCAGTAAACCTGTGTGTGTGTGTGTGTGTGTGTGTGTGTGTGTGTGTGTGTGTGTGTGTGTGTGTGTGTGTGAATGTGGGTTTGTAAGTGTGTAATAAAGAGAGCAGGCTAAATCCAGTCAGGAACCAGTCTGGGCGTGATTAAGTCTGGTGACACACAACTCATGTTTAACTCATCCTGCATGTTTACTGTTTACCAGTGGCCTCATATTACATACATACATGTTCACATATGTACTACTACTACTACTAGCAATGGTTTTAGCCATGCTAGTCACAGGGCTGTTGGCACAGCCATTGGTGATCCACTGACTTTTTATGTAGTGCCATCATCAGGTCAAAATGTGTCCAATACTTTGTTTGTGACCAAGTTATGCTCAATTACTCAGGTCGATTCACATAGCCAGATGTACTTCCACAGCCCTGTGTCAGAGTCTGGCTGTGTTCATTCTAATTCTGCCATATAGGAGAAAAAATCGCTCTTGCCATGTTCAGTGTGTAGGTTGTAAGCTCGGAGGTTGTTGTAGTTCCCTGCAGAAACATATTTTATAAATGGTAACGCACAGATAGAGAAAACTGATCTCTGAAATAGTCAGCCAACGGCAGACAGTATCAACGGTTTACGTCATCCAGGAGAAGATTAGAGTCATTCTTAAACTTCCATAACATTGTATTCACTCTGTGCAATCTCTACTGGCATCAGAAACCTGAAGGAGAAAACACAACCAGCAGAAGCAGACCTGCAGCTTCCTTCTGGGGTCTTGGACCTGCATATGTAGACTGTCGGTGCAACATAACCCCTAAACACCTCAACACAGGCCTATAAATGAAGTTTAGTCTTTAGTCTAAAAAGTATCACATTTTATTCTTGTAGGCTGTATAGGATGGCCATCTGTGGAAAGAATTATCTGTGGTGATGAATCTGGACTGTGTCGTTCACAGTTTTGACTTTTGCTGCCCATTTGACTGCAGTCACAAAGAATGTTACGGTCTGAACTCATACAATGTATTTTCTGTAATGAGCTGGTTGGTGAGTCACCTACTTTGTGGGAGTGATTGACAGCTGCTGGTTTCGATAGCCTGACTCAACGGCAGATCATGTGTGTGCAGCATAAACGGCTTGGCGCTCCAACCGTGACACGTTCCATCTTAACGGGGCATCAGAGGGTGAAGCAGCTGGGTGACATGCAGCCCGGGGGTGAGGGAGGGGACTGTGGGGAGAACTCGGGTGGTGTTGTAGTGGTCATTGGTCTCCCCGCTTCCCACCTTAACCCCCCTTCCAGATGCCCCACGATGACAGAGGCCCCCACCATCGGCCGCTGCAGGACACTTGGCACTGACGTGAGCTGTCGGTTCTCCCCGAGGCCGGAGCGTGCCAGGCGACAGCTGCAGGGCTCAGGGTCTCTACGCATAACAACCCCACCCCCCCACCCCCCCAAAAAAACATCCTCATCAACCCCTCGAAACCCCTTCATAACCCTGCATCCACGCCAGGCCACGCGGGGCAACGTCTTTCTCAATACGACCATTGTTGTGCTCTGGGCCAGCTAAGCCCTCCATATCAGAGGGGTGAAACCCCCTCTTCAACACACACACACACACACAGCAGTGGTCATGATTGTGGTGGTGTGTTAACACGAGGCTGAGGATGATGGACTGGACTTTGATAGCTCAGCAGCTGTTTGCTGTGTCGAGATGTAGGAATGAAAATCCACCGTTCAAAACACAAAATACTGCAGAGAAGAAGAAACGACATTGACATTAAAGTCCAGAGGATCACACTGATGGTTCTGTGTGCTGGTCCTGTTACAGATTATTTTACATCTCTGAGGAACTTTTTTTTGTCACTGGCAAAAACTCAAAAACCTGCTGAATCTCTGTAATCCATCAGAGCCAAGCCGATTCTGCTTTAGTCTTTTGTCAAAGTTGTATCATCAACAGGTGATGATTAGGTATGCCCCGAACACGTTTTGGCACTGATCTTCAGCTGATACACAGCCGAGGCAATAGTAGACAGTATAGCAGCGTTGTAGTTGCAGTTTGACTGCTTTGTAGTGTAGTTGGATTTCCACCAGGTGGCAGTGTAACCTAGACTTTACATGCTGCTGACTCTAGTATGACAAAAAAGAACAAAAAAAAAATCAAACTTTTTTCCGTTAACAACAGCAACAACTCTCGCAACACAAACACAACAGTGTCAAACCAGACAAGGACAGTTACTAGTTACTATTTTGGAAGTACTGAGCATGCGATTAGATAAATGTGACTTGGATCCTGCTACACAATTTGAAAAAGCGTTTTTAAAGTGATATTATTTTTATATAGTTCCACTGTTATAATAATGGGACGTCATCAACTTCCAGCAGTCTACGTTTAACTGGCGGCATTAGAATGAGAAGAAAAGTATTCTTTAATAGTTAAGTTTAAACAACGCACATCCTTAGGTCATTGTTTGATAATTGGGTGTGAAAGAGACATCTTCAGAGAAAGCCTCAGTTGTCCGAGGAAGGCTGGGTGTGGACAAACAGTTCAACAATTCAAGAGCAATGTAAATTTAGAGATTTCAGCATAAATTGTCCGACTTTGGTTGCACATTCTTCTCTTCTCTTCTTACATGATCCTTTTGTTTCACATTGATTCACAGAGAGGTTATCAGGAGTGAGTTCTGTAGTTCTTTTCTTTTAACCACCAATCAAGATGACACCTACTCTGACTGACTGTCAATACAGTTTCTACAAATGTGTAAGTTTCCAAACAGATGTTAGAAGAAGACGTTTATTGAATTTATTTTTATAGGTCATTTAATGAGCTGAAGGAATGCCTAGGACTTATGGGAAATAGTGTTCAATAAAGGCAGCTAAAACAAATGCACAATGAATATTAACGTGTTCTTTTAAAAATGTACAGTATAAGTTGAGCCAAAGGACAAGGCTGCATCCCAGGGCTGTATTTTTAGATATTAGCATTGTCATAAATGCTCTCTGTTGTTGTTTCTCTCAGACTGCAGTAAGGAACTGTTTGTATGAATGAAGCAAAATCAGCAGCTAAAATAAAACTTCCAGGAAGTTACCTAACTTCACTGTTAAACTGATCAGTATTTACCGAAAGTGAACGAGTGCATGTGAAGCAGGTTATGTAACTGGCATGTAGCTATAGACACCACCTGACCTCTGACCCTGGGGTGGGTGTCAAGAGGATCCCTGATGATGCTCCAGTGGTGACCAGCATGCCACGTTATGAGTCACACAACTCAGGGGGACTGCACTGAGCATGTGTGGAATTAAGTAACAGACTGAGGCTACAGTCGCTCTGATCAATAACTTTCTTTTTAGATGTCGTGTAGATTTCAAATGAAGTATGATTCTGCAGCTGACGACATATTTCTCTCCTCAGGTTAATACAGAAACTGATTTTGGTGGAAGGTTGGTGTGTCGCCAAGTTTCTGGCTGTGATGAAGATGACATCAGCATTTTTAAGCCCTACAAATTTCTGATTTGTCTTCCTGATTGGAAGAAACTTCCAAAGCCACTTTTCACTCAGTTTCTTCCCCATTTTGAAACCATCCATTCAGATAGATAAGTTTGATTTGGGGGTCTCCTTTAGCTCAGTTGGTAGAGCATCTGCCCCATGTACAGGCTCAGTCCTTGCCGTGGTGGCCCAGGGTTCAAATCCGACCTGTGGCTCTTTCCAGCATGTCATTCCCCATCTCTCTCTGCCCACATTTCCTGTCTCTTCAGCTTCACTGTAAAATGCAAATGAAAAAGTCCAACAAATTGTGTGATATCTGTTGTGATAACAGAAAACACATTGTCTCATCTTAATAAACTGAATCCAACTTTGATCAATAGTGAAGAATGTTCTGGTGTGAAGCTTAAGCTGGGGGTTGGCTTACTGTAACAGTCCGTGTGTATGCGTGTGTGCGTGTGTTTTGTAAGGTGCTGATGAGGTGGTTTCCAGGTACACGGGGTGTCATGGATCTGGTAACAGTGTGGTCTCAGTGTCAAAGCAATGTGAGTAAATCACACGTTAGAGCGCTTCACTGACGCACACACACACACACACACAGTTCTGAGAAGTGAAGAATGTGCTGGTGTGGAGATTCAGTCAGTGGTCAAAGGACAACTGAACTTCATGACCAAGATCATAAAAATGATGACAGCCGTTTCATAACCTTTGAAGAGTGAATGTAAATATACACACGTCACCTTTAGATTTAAAGTAGTTATTCATATGTATTTGCTGTATAGAAACAGTTCCCTACATGAGTGTGAACACCGTGTTCCTGACAGACTTTCGTCCGTAGCACATGTGAATAAGATGTTTATGATATATGATATTTTACACACATGTTTATAACCTAAATGTGCCTATACATGAGATCCCTGACATGTGTATAGATATTTTAAGCACACGTTTGAACGGCTAAGTGGTTTTTAGCTAACAACGCCCCATAGCTGTTCTAAAATTAGATGTATCAGGAACCACAAGCGTTATTAGAAGAGCTGATGCATTGTGTAATATGAAAACTGTTTTTGTTTTCTGGTATATAGTGCATCAGAAATACTTGTGTAATATATTGGTGTCTGCAAAGTTAATCCAGCAGAGTGAACTGTGATTTACAAAAGCAGCATTGACAGAGTTCAGGAGAGAAAGCAGCTCTCAGCAATTTCAACTAGAATTGATTAAAAAAAATGTATTTTAATTATTTAACATGTTGAAGAATGTGTAACTCTAATATTGGAGAATATTTAAGTCATTTGTTTAAGAAAGCAGCCTTACTTTAGCACAGTCAAATCAACATAGGAAAGGTCGCTTTTCATTCCATTTCAAAATGTCACTGTTTCTGCAGTCATCCTGGTAACCTGTGAACTTCTCAGAATCAGTCTGATCACATTAGAGAGTCAGAGTTTGTGCTGATAATACAGAGATGATGGTGTTGTATTGGATTCATTATAGTATTTGTGTTTATTCATTCAGTCTCTGGGTGTGAGTGTGCTCTTCTCCCTCTGTCTCTGGTTTGATTTATTTGGAGGTTAAGACTTGGTTTGGAAGTTTGAGTTGGAGCCATTTTGTCCTCTCAGTCTGGGTGTTACTGTAGATCATAGTTGTATGTTATGACTTTAAACACTAGAGGGAGGTGTTGACTCATTTTCTCTGCAGACTGAACATGCAATGTTGGTGTGAAGTGTTGTAAATAATCATTTCATTCTCCCTGTTTATTTATTTTTTTAAAATATTTTTGAGTTTTATTTAAGAGTCTTGTATGGAATTGATTGATCAGTTTTGGTTTCTGTAATGTTTTGTGCTCTATCAATATACTCCAATGAATATGATTAAAAATAGGACACAGCGTGGATGTGATGATGCAGTCGGTCAGGATCAGATCTTCTCTGACACTCTGATCTATTGATCACTCTGTGGTTATTCCTGTGACTCTGATCAATATTTAATGAATGGTGAAACCACCAAACTGCTGCCAGCAGACCTGCACTTTGAGTTCTATGTCTAAACGTCTGATGACCGTAGCGCGGTTGGATGAATATAAAATGTGAGGAGCACGTGTGGGGTTCAGACAGCTGCTGTGATAAGATGCTGTAGATTAATAAGAATTTGTGGGGTTCTACAGGTTCTTAGACCTTCACAGGTCAGGTGTTTGATAATCTGCAGTTAATGGATAGATTTGAATTTCAGATATACTGTGAATCAGAAGGTCAGACTATTTCAGTAAGTAAGTAAACTATCTCGTATTTAACACAGAATCAATATAAAGAAACCAAACGTGATTTGATATTTTTTTTTATTTTTAATTATTTTAACTTCATGTCACCTGTAAAGTCATTTTCCAAGCCACCTCATAGTACTATTTTGATAATAAAATAATATTTCCTCTGATTTCAGCCTCACAAATGTGAATATTTGGGTTGTCAACAAAACAAGACATTTGAGGATGTCAACTTGGGCAACAGTTTTTCATTTTATGGACCAAACAACTAATCAAGTAAATGTTTGTCAGATTAACCGATAATTAAGACAATTGTTAGCTGCAAAAAAATATCACAGGCCAAGTTGTGTATCACTGTATTAGGATGTCAAGTTTCACATGAGGTACCTAAGATAACAAAAAACCTTCAAAAACTACAAGAACAATACATGTACAGGCTATACTTACTGCTGAACTCGGCAGCACAAAGTCATTTGAAAGGATGTTGCCGCACTGTCACTGAAACGACCACCACGTCCTGCATCCACGACATATTTTCCATGTCAGCAGCAGCAGCAGAAAGACACACGGACAAAACCGTCCCAGATCACAACCGCTTGACAACAACAATCACAACACACTTGATTTAGACTTCTATATAATGCTGTGAGTTGTGTTTCTCTGCAACTGCTGCTGATTATGAAGAAGAGGCGAGGAGCAGGGATGATACAGAGATAATGGTGAGCTGTAATTGGTCAACAGCTTTGACTCTAATTAGTTTTTATCAGATTAGATTTAAAGTCTCTGTTGATCTGGTCCAGAGTGTAGACTGAAGCCCGGGAGTGTGTGTGTGTGTGTGTGTGTGTGTGTGTGTGTAGCCTAAAAAAACTTTGTGGTTTTGTTTTTATTCTAAGATCTGTAGATGGCTACCTGCCGCTGCCCCTGAGCCAGGCACTGACCTTAGAGCTGCTCATCCACTCAGATGAGTCAAACAAAGCATCCCCCAGCAGAGGACAGTGAAGTAAAATGAATATGAACACAGGAGTGTGTGTTTGTTTTCGCACAGTTATTTCTCTGTGTGCGTGTTTGTGTCAGGGCATCATGTCATTGTTGGCTACTCGCCCTCTCTCTTTTTCAGCAGCCAAACTGAACTCAGGGTTTCTTTCCTTCCCGCTGCTCTGATTGGTTGTAAGAGAGTCTGTCTCCAGAAATCTCTCTAATCCTCTTAGATAAAACAGAGCCCTCGTCCAATCCCCTGCTCCAATCCCTCCCCTCACTTCCCCACTGTCTCCCTCTCTCTCGTTCTCTCTCTCTCTCGCTCTCTCTCTCCATGGGGAAGAGGAGTTTTTAATCCAAGTGGATTACGTTGCAAATTGGGTGACAGTGGAGGCGAGCGGCTGCAAAATCTTATGCAGACTACCGGCTGTATGTCTTCCTAAATATATGCACTGTGGAGAAATTGATCCTGGTTTCATGAGGGGCAACCTGGGAGAACCTGGTAAAACAAGGAAGAACCTGGAACACGCGTGGAGGAAACTTCTTTCTGTCACTTTTCTCTGATGGAGTCCCTGAGAAGGATCGCTTTTTTCAAAAGTTTCTTCTTACACCAAAACTAGATTTCACCTTTCTGACAGTTTGTCCTGGACGACTTTACAGCCATCAAAGATCTTCTGGAAATTTCTTGAAACTAAAACAGCAACCGGCAAGAAGATGCTGGTGGCAGGACATGTTTATGCAGTCACAATGGAGGGAATTCACGGTCCAAAACCCACTGCCGTGACCACTGTCTTCTACTCGCTTTAGCCACCATGAGGAAGCCGTTTCCTACAAACTCTTTATGACCCTCTTGAAGTTTCAGAGCTGATCCCAATTTGTGAAATCACCTCCAACATTTTAGAATTCGTCTTGGTTGATGTTGGGAGTTGAAAGCAGGATGGAGGTCAGGGTTCCCAGAAGAAGGAAGCTCCTGGGGCTTCTGGGATTTTTATGCCTGTGGATTACTGCTCAAGCTCAGATGAAGATCCCACCAGAGACGTAAGTAACCTTCTCTTCTTCTACTGGATCTCAGCTCCCTCTGTCTACAATATTACATGTGCAATGACACAAACTAAGTCATATTTTACACCGGGCAGTACTTTAAGGTTTAAAGAGTTTTGAAATAAGGATGTTGGTTTGATTGCACAACAGCTTGTAATGCAGATGGACAGGTTATAAAGGTTTTGAACTTTTACAGACCTTAAACTCTGAAAGTGGAATAAGCCTACCATATTTTTTAAAAATTTTTGTATTCTTTGAAAATTTTGGTTTGCTGGTGAAAAGTACACTGCTGACATCAATTTACGCGCAAGATAGCCAGTTATGCTAACTACTCAGCTGCAGGACGTTAAACTGCATTTATGTAAAAGTACCTGCAGATACAATTTTGTTCATCATTGGTGTGGTCCTTTTCAATACCACTAACAACACATTGTCTGCCCATGGCTTGTTAACGTTAACATTGCAGCACAAGTTTGTTCGTTTTGTACCTTGTTCCCTGCTGGGGCTCAGCCTGCCAGTTGCTATCAATCAATCAAAGCAGCTGACAGTAACATATTGACATTAATTTGGACAGCAAAAAGAGCAGGTCATCCGAACTATGATGCTTGAGGTAGCCCTGTAGCATAATTTTTGCATGCTGACATCTGGCATAATTTTTGGATCCCAACATCTGGTGTAACGTGTTGAAGTGCTGTTGAGGTCAGTATACATGAAAACCGAGAATATTCTCATATGGAGGAGGTTGGGTTGGATGGAATCAAACAAACACAGGACGTCCATGTCTTGAGACTTCTGTTCATGTCCTGTGTGAAACCGAAAGTGAGAGTTGACTTCTTTCTAACTTACATTACATAGTCAAACCCAAACTATGATGTCTTCCTAACCTAACCAAGTAGTTTTTGTGCCTACACCTGACCAAACTCAAAATGTGAAATGTTTTTCAGCAAGCTTTGTGATGAAAGTCAAACTGGATGTTGCATTTTTATTCTTTCTAAATTGACTGCTGAGCCCTGTGTACAGTACTGACACTAGAGAGTGCACAGAGCATCATAGTTTGAAGCATAGGGTGACTGAACAAGTTGCAGTTTTTGACAAGTTGGGAGTGAAAACGAGTTGAAAAGGAATGATGAAAATAAAAATTTTATTTACAGGTAAATCACCAACAGCCCGCTCAATTTATAGACAATTTAGAGATCAGCATCATTCTGTTCATCATATTTCTCCATGCAGCAGTTGGTCCATAGCACAACACAATATGGAAAATGTTAACAGTTTCATTAATGTAACCTTGAGGATGGATTGTGGATGTGAATCTTAGTGGAAACAGTCCTGATTGGACTTGTTCCAGATCAATTAAGCCTAACACAACAAACTCCCAGAGTGCGCTGTTCACAAAGATCCTGAGGGAAAACTGCAGTCAGCTGACACAAGCATACTCCCTCAGGATCTTCAGGAAAACATACTGAAATCTGTTCTCCTGTGTTTCTGTCCACAACTCTGAGCAGAGGGATTATTCCTGCTGGGGTTACAACTGCTTTGAATGATCTCATAGTGGCTGTGTGCTTCAAAACAATCAGCACAACTACATGTTCAACCTTCAACTTTAACCCTAGACACCAACACAGACAGCTCTTTGAAGAGGTTAGAACTGGACAACTGTCAGACGGTCCGGGTGGTACCGTTGTTTACTTCCTGTTGTAGTTGCTCATACTAACAACCTCATTACCATGAACCCATCGGGCAGTATTAGAGTAAAACAGCAATACATTCAGCACTGCCTCCTCCTGGAGGACACACTCTCCCTCCTCCACCACCATCTGTGTGGCCAGCATGGCTCACCGGACAGCGCCCCCCCCACCCCCCACCACTCTACGTCAACCTTCTACCCTGACCCACATTCCCCACCTGACTGGCCACTGTAGGTCTAGACAGAGGCCGCCATGTCACCTGGTTACAAACACACCTTGAAAACAAAGTAAAAATACTTTTGATTCATAATCGGTCCTACAAAGTCGAGACAAGTTAAGGTATGTTTTTATTAAACAGTCCTCACAAGAAAAAAAAAAAAAACAGAACTGATCATTTGTTCAAATGCCTGGAATGACCTCTAGAAATGTTCTGATACCATTTATTTCCTTCTATACCGAGTCTTGTTGCCTTTGTTGGTTTGGGTTGGGTCTGGATTGGTTAGGTATAGGCATGAGGAATGAGACTAGATATTGTTAGAATATGAATATCAGAGTCAGAACAGGGCAGGTCATGACTTTGCCATCCTAGAAAAAGAAATGGGTATCAAATGGTTTCAGGTATTAGTGCCAAAAGCTTTTTGTACTGGATTCAACATTTTAGGCAATGCAATCTGAAAAACATAAATCTGTTTATATTCAACTGAGAAGGACCCTCCAGTGATTTTATAACTAGTGTAATGTGTTTGTCAGGAGTTACATTGTCAAACCACTGTGACAGGTTTGTTGGATGTTTGGATCAACAAAGCAAGTAAACATTTTTTTTTTACTTTGATTGAAGCCAGTCATAACCTTAACCAAGCATGCCTATTGACCAGCTCTTACCATATGGGTCACCTGAAAGATTTGGGTCTTTTCAGTCTTGATATTTATTGTTGGCGTGTACTCAGAGCGTTATAATAATGTCAGATATGATTTTGGGGGCATTTGGAGTTGAAACTGGTAAAAAAATGAAAAGATACTGAATCTGCACCTTTGACCAAAGAGTCAACATCGCTCATTCATGTCAGTGACTGACTGCTCATATAGATTTATATCTGAAGTCCAGAACTCATAGTATCTAGTGTAGTATCATAAATATCTCTGTGCTCATAGTAGTGTGGGTCTGAGTACATTTTTGCGTGGGATGTGATGTTGGAAGCTCTTTTGTTAAGAGCTTGAGATAAAAGACTAAAAATTAAATCTGTAGAGAGCTGGAGGCCACAGAGGGATTTACAGTATGAAAGACTGTTGCGTCAGGCTTACCAGCGGTTAGGGAAGTTGCCCTGACAGTAAAACTGATTCGATCCCAAGTTCATCAGTTCTATGTCCTTGGACTGAACGCCTTGTAGTATATTGAGCTGGCAACATGTCACCAGATAAAACTACTAAATGAGTCATTAGTTCTACTTTAAACCCGCATGTAAAACAAAAACAGTACCTTTACCATTTCAGCCTTAAAGCAACTGAATCTTATTAAATTGTGTAAATCTTGTCCCCAGTGTGGGGACTAACTGCATCTCTGAGTCACTCAGCTCATATTTGGGGAATGTTAACACAGGAGGCAAATCACATAATTCTGTGGTTGTTACACATTGAAAACCAAATTGTACAAAAATATTTTGTGAATGAATGTTCTTCTTATGACTGATGAGACCAGTTTTCTCTAAAATGTTTGACTAAAGATTGTGAAACTAGGAAAAACCCTCAATGTATTTATAAACATACACACCCTGTGTGAACGTGTGCGTAGTCCAGTGTAAGTCTGCACTGAGAGGATTAATGTCCAGAACAGATGGATCAATAAACTCCTCTGTTGTTCAACACATGCCGAGTAAACACACACACATACACACACACACACGCACACACAAACACAGACACACACACAGTCTTGTTTCAGCGCAGTAAATTGCCAGTGTGTGTGAACTCTCTGCTGGCTTCACACTATCTTCATCCTGTATCCTGTGTAATTATTTACCACCTGGACTAAAAAGATCGGATCATTTTAATCTTTAGAACAGCAGAAATTATCCTAAATACAACATGGAATTTTCAGTTGTGAAAACATTTTACCCTCAAGCAGTTTAATATAACATTTATGTAACCGGGATGAGTTTGTGTCCCCACGGGGGCATGTTTTTATTTATTTTTTTATCCTCACATCACCCAAACAGCTTAAATGTGACAAACCTGAACTGTGAGCCTGCAGGTGGAGGAGATGCTCCTTTGTTTCCGTCAACCAATCAGAGTGCTGAATGCTGCACACCAGCCTGTTTGTTTGTTTGTTTGTATGTCTTAATAAGTAATAACAGGTTTATATAATTGTAACATTACGATAAACTAGTTATTTGTCCACAGTTTTCTTTTCTGAACCACTGACAGGATGAATTTAACTTGGTTAAGTCAATTTGATGACATGGAATTTCAATATTAAAGCCACACACAGTCATAATGCATGAAAAAACCCTGCCACATGTCTTAATCACTTACCAACTTCACTGACAGAAGATAGTTAGATACAAAAACTGCCAAACTGACTTCTTATTTAGTTGTATGTTGTAGTTTACATTAGTTTATATTATATAGAAATATTTCATAAAATATATAATAAACACCCAAATAAATATGAAATAAATCTGTGGCAAGTGAGACTGTGCAGGAGTTTTATTCAGTTCAAATCAATACAACTTTATTTATCTCCCATGCAGCTACTCATCATTAACAGGTACACACACAGAAGATATGAGAGGCTATAAAAACTAAAAACAGTATTGGTGATAATTACATTAATAAATAACTGTAAATATCTTTTAAAAATGATGATGGAAGGATGATGAAAGCATTAAATAAACCATAAAATGAAAGCTAAAAAAAATGAGCTGAATATGGACCCCAGCGAGGTGTTTTTAAAATCATCAGGAGCAGAAATGCTTTAAATAATGATATATTGGATTATTCGTCATCTTCATGTCTAAAAGTTTTGATCTAATTTCTAATAATAGAAGGGCGAGCACCCTCTATCTCTGCTGTGTGTGTGTTTGTGTGTGTATTGTTTCTGTTGTGTTTTTGTGTCATTGTGAGTTTGTGCTGAGCAGACACCTGCAGCTCTCTGCTTTGACCCAGATGAAGAACAGATTATCTAAATCTCTTTCATCACTGTCATGTTTAACAGCCTTTTTCTGCCGTAACCCGCCTCGCTTGCACTGCGTCACCATGGCAACAGACAGCCAAACTGTCGTACATTTTAGTTGTTCATTTTTTTTTTTTTCCTGTTTGATGCTGGTACCTGTTAACATGTTTGTTGTCACAAAACTGTAAACTCATTAACAAACAATGACAAGGTCATGACATGACAGACATTTTACACAAGATGTATAAACACAGTAAAAAATATATAATATATAAAAATAATAATACAATATATAACAGATTAAATTGATTTTTAGTGACTCTGTTTCTGGGAAGGTACAAAAATGTGGACAGGCCAGTCAAGTATGACACAGCTAGTAGGTGGTAGTTCCCGTTATCCTCAGGGAGGCTCCAGACAGTAACGTTCAACTCCCCCCTGGCTCCTTCTACACTGGAGCAGACAGGGGTTTCCAGTTTTACTCGGGCCTAACAGGCTTCTGTCAGCAGCGCCGCAGCTTCAGACACCTGGCAGCTGGCTGTGCACAGGTTCACCCTGGACATGGTGCTGCTGTGTTTGTGGGGCAGCAGGGCACGAGACTGTGGCCACTGGAGGAAGTGCTGCAATTACTATACTCCTTTAACCATTTTTACTACTTAGGCTGCAACTTATGATTATTTTCATTCTTAATGAATCGGTTGACGTGTAGTCAATTATGTGTTTGGTTTAGAAAATTTCAGAAAATTGTGAAAAATGAGAATTGAGGTGAAACAATTTGCTAGTTGACAACTAATTGATTGCTTAACTTATCAATGCAGCTCTAGTTCTTGCTACAGAGCAGCTACTCTTGAATGACTAGCGCTACTGCTATTTTTTGACACAAGTTTCTGGCTCCCAGCAGACACTGTTTTGATGTTGAATGAAACTTCTATACATCTCACTGTGAGTTTCACCTCAAAACATTGATTAATGAATTTACATCCATGTATTTCAAAAAAGACATTTATAACTGCAGTTTATGGACACCTGAGAATAATGTAATGAGGAAAGATGATTTAATATTTCAACCAAATCTAACTGACATCACTGTTATGCCATCAATGTTATTTTCTCCATTGCCGTGTTTACATGTTGACGACCACTACAGATAATAATGATGATGTGTTCTTGTGTCCTGTGCTTAATGTCGTTTTGGTTTACATTTGTCTGTCTGTGTTGCAGGGTGCAGCAGTGGGCGTCTGTGTTCTCTGTTGAGCTTCGAGAGTTCACCACCAAATACTCCGGCTCTCTGCTGCTGCAGAAGGTAAATGCAGACAGAACATCAATGAGATTTGTGCAGCAGGTTCAGAGTACAAACACACAGAGTGCATGTTGTTACCATGTGGACCATCATATGTAGTAGTGATACTATAATTTTAGTTTTTACTAAAGTGCTTTACTGTATTTCCCAGGAAACAGTAAAGCAATGAAAGTTTTGAGTGTTTCTGGTTCTAGCAGTCTGGTTCTTTTGTCAAAGACAATGTCATAAAACTTCATCACTACAAAAAATAGAACTGTGTTCTGGTTCTTTGGTAAAAAAAAAAAAAAAGACTTAATGAAAATATAACATAAAAACTGAATAACTACTGAACTAAACTCCCAAAGAGCATTTCACTAACAATAATCGAGCAGTAACTGCAGCCATCATGAGGGAAAATAAAGATTCCGACTCAGAGAGTTCAATGTCTTTCATTCTAGAAAAAAAAGACACAACCAACTATTGCTGAAGCTTAATGTCGTTTTGGTTTATTTCCTCATCTTGACAAATAATATAATAATAAACATTATAGACAATATATAGCTAGTTTTTCTGGTTTTAAAAACCGAAACTTCTTTAAATATTAAATCAGGATGTCAGTGTGTTTGGGATCAAAGCCACCCTGAACCCTGACACTGGTCCATATAATAATGTGTTCAGGTTTGTCTGTGTTTGTGAGTGTGTGAGAGAGTCTGTCTGCCTATCTGCCTCACTCACACAAACACACACACACACACACACAAACACACACATAGACACACACAAGGATCATGGTAATGCCCAGATTGAGGACCGAGCCCTCTTTACCGGCGTCAGGATTTGTGGCCTGTTCTGATTTTAGACATTCATCCATTTATCTGTCAGATTTAGATTCATCACAGGCAGTCTGCGGTTTGTCTGCTTTCAAAAACACAACCACCTCCTGTGGTTAGAGAAAACAACCCAGAAACCTGCACATAATGACTTGTAATTGTTGTATTTTGACTTCCTGGCAGCTGTTGTCATGTGTGTTCTCTCTTTACAGATTTGACAGAGCACCAACAAAACAAAACACAAAAATATCTTATTTGAAAAAAAAAAAAAAAATCTAGAGATTTCTGATCCTCGGGAACAGGATTGGGACTGATGGAGGCATATTTTAAAATCTGATCAGAATGCTCAGCCTGTTTGTTGCAGCACTGCCCTCCTTTACAACAGTCAGGGTCCACAGTGCAGTGACCTGTGACTCTGACACCCGGACTGACAAAATAACATTTCAAACAAACTAACTTACCGCAGTAAGGTCTGACTCACAGCTCAGGCACTGTAGCAGCTTCTCATTTTCAGCCAGAGCTGACATCACTTCACTGGTTAAAATTACAAACGTCACCAGCAGCATCTTATATACTGTGAATAATCAAAGACAGTGATCCGATATAGTTCGATCAAATTCAGTAAAGATCTCTTCATGGTCTGCTAGCTGTCCATTCTGTGCTTGGGAAACACACAACATGGCACACAACACTGTCCACGCCATAATTTGTGTGTCTAGTATTTATTCACCTCAGTAGGAGGTTTGCTTGGACAAACTGGAATTAATGAATGACTTAATCGAGTGATTGAGAGTGTAAATAACCAGGCTGGGTTGTCCCTCCTGGCTCCGTTGATCCAGAGAAAGTGACCTAATTACCTAAGCGAGCTTTGCCGTAAAAACAAAAACACACTTCACCACATTAGCAGCTACTTTAATCTGTTCGAAACAAACCAGTCTGCCAACAGCTTTAGATCACTTTCACTCTTTCACCTGTTCCAATTTCTATGTGGAAACATCCTGAAATAAAGCAGCTCAGGTCAGCATCACGGCCTGGACTGAAAACAACTTACAGTATGTTACAAACAAGAAATAATACTTTATAACTCATTTGGCACCAAGTGTAAAACCAGAGTGACATCGTGCATTTTGGAGCAAGAAGTGACCTTACTTGGACTAGAGTGTGTAGCCAGCTGCACTCAGTGTTGAGCAGAAAAAAAATGGCGTCCTGCCTGGTCACAAACATTCACGTATTACAGCTAAACAGGAACTAGGTAGCTACGCCCTGAAGCATACCCTGCTTTATCCTGTATTTTACTCTAAATGGGACCATCATTTATAAAATGAACATCATGCTGTGTGGAAGAAGACTTGAAACTAGATACCGAGACCATAAATTAATGAGAAAACTGTTTCTATGAAACAATAGTAGCCTACAATGGATAGAAAGTGTTACAAATACACAGAGACAAGGAAAAAAAAATCATACAATACAAAATCATACAATTTGTTTGCAGACATGAAACCTGCAGAAGATTTAAAAACACAAACAACAGTTCCCAGTGTTGGACAACCAAGTGCAGAAACACTAGAGAGGCAGTTGTGATATGTTAGTAGAACAGTGTAGCAGCTACTCTTCATAGAAAGTTCTCGTACCCTTGAAGTCGTTCAAACTGTTTTTGTTTCCTCTCAGAAACTGAAGGATGTCGAGCCCATCATTAAGATCGTGGAGGTGGACGGAAACGACTTGGTGAAGGATTACTCTGATGAAATTGAACGAATGTTGGGAAGCAAGATGAAGTCAGTGAAGGTGAGGACTAAGAGGATGCTTTGCTCACATGCTTTTTGGATTGTATAAAATTGGATAATATAAAATCAACTTAGCGAGTCGTGTACCACAATTTTCACCAATTTTCCAAGTTGATATTCTGACTCAAAGGTGTGCTCATGTAAAGTTTCCCAGTTGAGCACACATTTTTCTGATTATTCTGACACAACATGAATACAGCATTAGTCCCCACTGTGACTGAAAAACACATTTCCCATAATGCCATTCAAAGGAATTTTGTGCACTTTGTGCTCAATAAACACCCACAAACATGATCTGAGATAACCCTGATGACATCACTATGACATCATCCAGGTTACTTTCTCCTCTAGAGTCCCTTTAAGACAAACGGTAACTCACTCTGTCAGTATGTGTTGGTTCCCCTCTTGCTTTTTTACTTGTGACCTGCCTCGACATTTTCAAATGAAGCAATCTGAGGTTTTTAGGATTTAACCGTTCTACTTAGTCTTATGTAACGTGCCATGATGATGATAAAAAGGTTGGGAGCTGCTGCATTAAAGGACGTTAACAGTCCACACACAGATTATCCTTAACGTGGTTCACATTGTTTTTGTTTCATTTGATACAACTCACACACATTTTGTTTTCTGTCGTTCTTATCTGTTTCTTGTCTCAGAGGTTGGCAGAGTCTGCAGAGGATGCTGATCTGTACCATGAATTCAACGCTTCATTACAGGTTGGTGCTCTTGTTCTGTTTTCTAAACCTTATCGGTTCAGCCGAGAAATGAACAATCAACAGCTTAACTGGTCTGAAATGTTATTTGTAAGTCTCAGGCGAATGCTAACTAGCATGCTAGCTGTGTGTAGATCAGAGGTAACTGTCGGCCAGTCAGCAGTGGACACTGCAGCAGACTGAAGCTTTAAAGCTTCAGCTGACACCTGAATCTAGATCACTGATCCTGTAAGGAAACTGGGTCGACACTGCAGCATCGAAACAGCACACAGAGAATAAAAACAGGAGAGGAATACCCTGCAGTGCTTGCTTATTTATTCCAGTGTACAGTGCTGTAAGTTATGCTGGAAAACTGATAATGTTATTAAATGTTTAAAAGAAGAATCAGTAGAAGCAGTGAGTGAAGCTGACTGTCTGATGTTTTTAGTCTTTCATTTGACGAGTCAGCGCTCGCACCTTATCCACACAGGGTGACACAAACACACTCCCCTCTCTCACCTGTTACAAACTATACAAATCAATATTTGTAGATAGATTAAATGTTATCTTCAGCATTTTCACTCACTATTTCATACCAGATTTAAGAATTAGGAAGATAAAATTTGTGATTAAAATCAACTCAGGAAAATATAAATCTTTATTAACAGCTCATTATTGAGTGGATATGTTCAAAGTTCATTCATACATATTCTTTTAATCTTTCATCTCAATTTATGTTCTCTATCATGCTTATGCTATAGAGACATCCTGGTGTAATGTTTTAGGTCTCTGTCAACATCCAGAATACTTATTTTCTCTAATACTCTAATCTAAAACTCTAATAGCATCTTATTCTGAAAGGAGCCTCTTAATGTCCTTTTCCTGTCCCCTGACAGTTTGATTACTATAACTCCATGCTGATCAACACGGTGGACGAGGATGGGAACAACGTGGACCTGGGTGGAGAGTTTCCACTAGAGGAGAACGAGCACTTCAACAACATGGCGGTGAACACGCAGCAGAGCGACATCCAGATTCCCACCAACGTCTACAACAAAGGTCAGAGGTCGACCTTAACAATGATTTAGCTTCTCCCTATGAACAGCTTCCGTCAGGACTGTTTCTTTAGTGCACAATAGTCTCTCTCTGACTCAGCGTGTTTCTATGTGCAGATCCGAACATCCTCAACGCCATCTACAACTCTGAGGCATTAAATGACGTCTTCATCGGTAACTTCCAGAAGGACCCGACGCTCACCTGGCAGTACTTCGGCAGCTCAACTGGCTTCTTCAGAATCTATCCTGGTGAGTTTAAGAGTCATCTCAGAGAGAAGAACTGATTTCTGCACACTACACACCACTATTACAGTTATTAATAATACATTTAAAATCACTTCCATGAGGGCTTTAAAGACTTTTACTTATTCTACATGACCCCTGACAAACAACACCAAACAACCTAATAACACAAAAAATGGCAAATAACAGTAGTTACAACCGCGAGAAAACAAAATTTTAAAAAAACATGGAATTAATGAATCCACAGTATAATCTCACACGATGTGTTTTGTTATGTTTGCATAGATAGTAGATGTTGTATCTCTTTTTGTCTACACGTTAACTGTAGATCTGTGACTGACTCCATTTGTCTCTGTCAGGTATTAAATGGACTCCAGACTCCAACGGTGTGGCAGCTTTTGACTGCAGAAACAGAAACTGGTGAGTTCAGTTCAGTTCTTACGTCTAAACAATGATGCAGTCAGTCAATCCTCTGCTTTGAGTCGGACCAAAATATCTCAACACTTATCAGACAGACTGTCTTGATGTTTAGCACAGACATCAGTGCTGTGCAGATGGTCCTGTTCAGAGAGACATCCAGCTGCAGCCATGCAAACACTATAAACTACGGCCCCTTACAAACCACCTCACACATGTTAGCTGTGGAGGTAAAACAGCTGCAAAGTCCAAAACGCACACCCATGGGTACACAAAGATCACAGCAGATCAAAAATACATTAAAATGTTTTTAAAGGAAGGATTTTGTAGCAACTAACAGAATAAAATCAGACAAAAGAGTGATGTTTGAATTATTCTGATAAAACAGGTTAAATTAATGTGTAGCTGCATTACAATAAATGATCATGCATCATAGAACAACCAGTTTAATGATGAAGTATCTCTGCATCAAGTACAAGCAGAGAACAGCAGAGACTGATAACAGGCAGCCTCTAAGCACCTCATCTCATAGCTCATACAGAAGTGTATGAACCATTAAAAGAAACAATTAAACTTGAGATGTTTATAGATTTAATTAATACTTATCTTGCTTTTCAGAGAGAAAAACAAGTTTCTGATTGTAGTCTGTTAATAAAGGTTTCAACTCGTCAACAGAAAGAACAGGAACATAAAGACCACTAACAAATAAGGCTGGAAGTAAATTTATAAGCTTTACAAAAGACTACGACTCTACAAAATATTTTACTAGCTTCAACCTGCTAACACCACTAAAGCAGCTTCAGTTTGAACCTGATGGACATGAAAAATTTCCTCTTTAAAACTGCCTGTACACATTTTATTTGATCTTTAGCACAAAGTAATGGAAGAAGAAAAGTCATTATATCAAACACAAGGTAACTGCATTTACAAAAAAGAAACAGATCACAAGTAAACCCTCAAAAAACACAGACTGGATAAAACCAAACATATTTTATAAATGACAAATTACCAACCACAACCTCAAAAATTAAATTCAAATCAAATTAAGTTGAGAGCTCTGCCAGTAAAAACATAACATTTAGTGTTGTAAACAGTCTCTTTTGCCATATTACAACAGAAATTAGTCCAATAAAAAAAGGGAGCGTTTCAGTCAGTCTCAGGCAGGCGTCATGCTGACTGTGTGTTGGCTGAGCAGAGTCCTGATCCTCTGGAAAAGACGATAAGCTGCTCCTTAGCCGGGTCACTGCAGCCCACATGGCACCATATGTGACTGTTCATGCATCTGAAATAATACCAGAGAGTTAGCTGCATATGTCCCTGAACGCCTCATCACACTGCATTACTGCAGCTGAGCTGCTGCGTGAATCTCGTGAATCTCAGTTTCTCCAGCTGATTACTTAAATTAAGACAATTCTTTTAGTATTACGAGTTTTATGAAATTCTATATTTAAATATGCAAATGAAACGTATCTAACTTTTGATTAGTATTAATTTCATATAAGCTCTGTTTAATGCACACCTTGTAGATTATAAAAATAATATAATATTAATACATAATATAATAATAAATGTTAATACAATCCACTGTTTTGTATTTGTTGTTGATGATGTAGTTGTAAAAAGTAAAGTAAAGTAAAAAAAAGTTTGGAATTACAAATGAAGTCCAATAAAAGATGATGAAACATGTTTGACATGTTTGTTTATTAAACATTTACTGGGTGTAGTCTTTGATTGATTATTACATTTGGGAGGTCTCTGTAGGCATTTATTCTGTTTAAATAAATATATAATAAATGTAATAAATAAAAGTGTAACATGAATAATTAATCAGTGAGGTGTGTTCAGGTACATCCAGGCGGCCACGTCTCCCAAAGACATCATCATCATGGTGGACATCAGCGGCAGCATGAAGGGGCTGAAGATGACCATCGCCAAACACACCATCAACACCATCCTAGACACACTGGGAGAGAACGACTTCGTCAATGTCATTGCTGTGAGAAACCCAGACACGCACACACACATTTCATATTTGCATATGTGAGTATAGAGGTGCCATGAAGACAAAACTTGAGTTAACGTACTTAGTTACATTCCACCCCTGCATTACATTGGGGGTTCTGGTCTGGTGCTGGTCCAGGCACTGACCCTGTCTCCTCCTGTGTGCAGTATACAGACTATGTTCGGTATGTGGAGCCATGCTTCAAAGGAACTCTGGTCCAGGCTGACTTGGACAACAGAGAGGTAAGACCATTATCTGCTTCATGGAGGGTTATAGAGCTGATGAGTCGTCTTAGCAGCCAACACACACACACACACACTCACAGAGGAATACCCTCAGCGTCATCGTCAGATCAGCATATTGGCCTACTTCCTGGAGTGACATCAGAAACCAGAGCAAGTCAATTCAAAGCTGTGTGTGTCTATGTTTTTTTCTTTGACAAAATCATCTGTGAGGACCAATGTTTGTGAGTTTGAGAACAGTGACAATGCAAACCTGCAGTGAAAAAAAAATACATTTTGTTTCATGTGCTGGTCAATTTTGAGATTTTTACATGTTTCACAGTAAAGGAAAGAAAAATTCTAAAGATGTGTGCTTGAAGGACAAAAAATTGTCTTAATGTAAGTAACCAGTTTGGGAAGTGTCATGGTGATGTCTCTTAGTTAATATTTTCCACCTGCAGTGTCACCCCTTCATGTGTTTACAGAACGTGTTGATGTAGTAAATCTTTATCTCCGTCTCTCAGCACTTTAAGCAGCTGGTGGAGGACCTGCATGTTAAAGGAGAAGCCAAGATCAAACACGCCATGAAGGAATCCTTCAAAATCCTCAACGAGGTGCGTGTCTCCCCAATAATCACAGGAGAGTCAGCCTGGCTCAACTCTTGACTAAACAAACAAAAAGAACAAGATCACAGTAAAATCTCAAGTATTAACTTCATTTGTTAGCACTGTTCCTGTTGACTCCTGCAGGATTGAGCTTAAGAAGATGCTGGAGGTATTTACTGCATGTGTATATCTGTGATAAATTTGCAGTTTATAAAACCGGCTGACAGTGATTGTGGAGTTTGTGGACCTGTGACTCTCTCCATTTTGGCTGGCTGGTAATTATGATCTAAGCAGTCATGCAGTCATACATTTTATTTCCTCAATTTTGTCATGATAACGAGTTAAATCCCACGATATTAGGATAACAAGACTCTTTTGCCTTGTGTTAACCTTCCCTGCTCGGCTGTCAGACCATGGTCGAGCAGCACAGGGGAGATGTTGTTTGTACAGACATTGGGGTTAACTTCCTTTCACTTCGCACAGTGGTGAAATGACAAACGGGAGCTTTGAAGTTGACTTTGAGACACAGTTGCCTTTTATTCAAGCGTGCTGCAGCACACACTGTGCGTTTCTTCCTAACTAAACTCCTGCCGCTATCCTGCTCTGTTACTCAAACACACACAGAGCAGGAGTATATTTATCAGCAAGTCACATCAGTCAGCTTCAGGTCAGCACGGCATGACGTCTTATGGATTATATTTGATCAGTTATTTTTGAGATCTCGAGAAAATTATCTCGTTAGAACAAGAATACAGAGGAAATCAAATGTATGATTGCAAGACAGCTCAGAGCTTCCATAGGCAATCTAGACAATCTAGTGTGTGTTTGTGTATGTGTGTGCGCAGGCGAGGGTGAATGGTCAGGGCAGCATGTGTAACCAGGCCATCATGCTGATCACAGATGGAGCCATGGAGGACTTTGAGTCCGTCTTTGAGGAGTTCAACTGGCCTGAGCGCAGGGTGAGAACCAGGACGAGGAACCTGAAACTGTAGTTCATGACACACAAACACTGATCACCAGTTACACCTTCACCTGTGAGAGACCAGGTGTGAACAGGTATAAAGAGGTGTGTTTTTCTGTCCAGGTGCGAGTCTTCACCTACCTGATTGGCAGAGAGATGACCTTTGCTCAAAACACCAAGTGGATCGCCTGTAACAACAAAGGTCTGTGTGTGTATGTGTGTGCAGTGTGCATGTGTGCGTGTGTGTTCACCTGTGTACTCATGCACTGGGTGTTTTTGTCTGTCTTCTCAGGTTACTACACACACATCTCCACGCTGGCCGACGTGCAGGAGAACGTCATGGAGTACCTGCACGTGCTCAGCCGACCAATGGTCATCAACCACGACCATGACATCATTTGGACAGAAGCTTACATGGACACTGTGGTGAGCCGAGCTGACCAATCAGAGAGCTTAAAGAAGCAGCTCATTATTTATGCGATGGGCAGCTGTCTAATTTGATCAGATATGAAGTATTTATTTGGAATGAAGTGCTTCTTTAAATCCACATACTGTACAGTGTTCATCATCATCATCATCACTTCACCTTCATCTGTCTGTTTGCTTCCTCCCTGTGTTTTGCATCATTCTCCCATGATCCTCTGGGCCTTTCCCTCCATCTGCCAGCTTCCCAACACCAAGGAGGTAAAGGAGGAGAAGAGGTTGTAGTCAGGAGTTAACATGTAGGACAGGACAGTTCTCAACATGTTTGGCTTCAAACTCCCTCAAAGTTTTTGTGAATGGTTTTAATAAATGTTTGTGCTCATGGTTTTACTTCACATTTTTCATTTCAAAAGAAGACAGGACACAGAGTGATAGACACTGAGGACTGTTCCTGTTTTCACACAGCCAATTTTTTAAAGTTAACACATTTCACATGAGTTTTAAAATATCTAAAGTGTTTCTTACACATATGATGTACAGGTGATGTACAGACAGGTTTTGGTGGTTGAATCACCTGAAACGCACTGACTCCCTCAATGTTTTCTCACGACCTTCTGGAGTGTTCTGGCCCTCATGTTGAGAACCACCAAATTAGATTATAATAGTTGTAAAACTACACAGAACAACAGCAGTCCTATACCGCCACCTGAAGTTCAACCTCAGAGCTGCACTCGCTGTATATAGTTTATCATATTAATGAACATTATATTTGTGTATAGATGAGTGTAGAGTGTGTTACTGGGTATTAGAATGGATATGATTGTCAGGTGATCCTGTTATTTTGTCCACCACAGTGACAAACAGTGTTCAAACATGGGATCAGTTCTTCAACCATCATTTATTTGTTAATGAAAATAATCCCACTGTGTGTGTTGAATGTTTTTCTGTCTCAGCTCTTCACCACCAAAGCTCAGAGTCTGCTGCTGATGACCTCCGTGGCCATGCCGGTCTTCAGCAAGAAGAAGGAAACGGTCAGTGTCAACTTCAGTGCACCACTTTTACTTTTTACTTTTACATCACTTTTATTGCAATTATACGTCAGTTACCAACACTAAGTAAAAGTAACTAAGTTATTCAAAGTATTTTCATATTTGGGGGCAATTTTTGACTAGTTTTAGTTTTGACCCTGCTGTCTGTCTCTCCAGCTCTCCCATGGTATCCTACTGGGTGTGGTCGGGTCTGACGTTCCACTGATGGAGGTGATGAAGCTGGCGCCCAGATACATGGTGAGATCAGACTTGTATTTTATTTGTTTTTTAATCTGTCTAAAGGATAGGGTGACAGATTTCACAATAAAAGCTGTAAAAATGTCCTGTTGAAATTCTTTGTGCATCCTTCCATATGTTTCTTCTTCTTCACAGCTGGGCGCTCACGGCTATGCCTTCCTCATCACCAACAACGGTTACATCCTGGCTCACCCTGACCTTCGACCTCTGGTGCGTCCTGCTTTAAATGTAGCTCAGAGCTGCAGTAGCGCTGATTTACTAGATGTCTATTTAAAGTAAGAGCTGTAGTATTACAATGTGGCATCTGTCCTGAAGGGTACATTAAGGGGAAAAGGTATTAAGTATTTATAAGGACAGTTATACAGTATTTCACTACTGACACACTCACTCACACACACAGATACACAGTAACAGTGTGTCCTCTGTCCTACAGTATAAAGATGGAAAGAAATTGAAGCCGAAGCCAAACTACAACAGTGTGGATCTGTCTGAGGTTGAGTGGGAGGATACAGAGGAAAAGGTAACTACATAAACACTTACACACACACACACACACACACACACACACACACACACACACACACTATTTGAGGACAGAATTATACATGTTTCAGTGTGTTGAGTAAAACCTTCCACATTTTGTAATCTGATGTTCCAGTCTAAGGCTGCTTTCAGACAGCATGATATCTTGCAGACGGAGGACGTAGCAAATATAAATAGCACCTATTCTAAGTCCCACCCCTTTTTGCCCTGTGCTCCAATCATAATTCAGCCTTGGTCAGCACCTCGGTCATGACAACCAAATGAATTTAGTCACATCTTAGGTTAGCTAATTTTAGCCAAATGCCATTGAAATTGCTAACTATTTTACATTAATTGTTAATGAGGTCGTTCAGTAGCGTTTTGCTACAGAGCAAAGTTCTAGTTAACTAGCAAGCTAATCTAGATGAATCATCAGCTTGCTAGTTACATCTAATAAGTAAGGTTAACAAAATACTAGCTAACCATGTTTTACGTCCCGACCGAAAGTGTGTTTTTGTTCTCTCGCATAGTTTGACAAAGTCTATGAAGTGTTCAATGTTGTTGACCAATGGGAGCGCAGAGTTCTCTTCAACTGAGGTAGTCAAAGAGGAGTTATTGGTGCTGCGAGGTGGAAGATCAGAGCCGTCTTTTATTTATTTTTTAGACTTTTCTGAACACAAGACAGCCAGTGTCATACACACCGCTTCATACACCATTTACATTCTTCTTTCTGGAAGTCACTTCCTCCCTCAGTGTAGTCTTAGGTCTCACTGAGTGACAACAAACTGCTCTGTAAAAATGAATACAAGCAAACGATCAAAGAGGAAGTAAACACAATACAATCAATAATATCCAATAAGTGGTAATAAAAACATTTTAAAAGGCTCTGGACTCTATAATCACATGCCTGACACAGTGACTGCCTTAAATCATTGTGTAGTTTGAACCTGAAGTTAGAGGAAAAAAATAACTTCGCTTTATATTCAACTTCTCATTCTCATCTCATGCTTCTAGCTAAGAACAGCCATGGTCAGGGGAGAGACAGGCAGCAGCAGCCTGAGCATCAGAGCATCAGTGGATAAAGGGGTGAGTCTATCAATCACTTTATATAGTGTTAATCCCAGTATCTAAATATTATAAATGTACCTAGTTACATACAGGAATATGTAGGACAAACCTGCTGTTTTCCACTAGTAGTTGGGGATAGTTCAGTAGGTGACAGTGATGCTTTGTTGATGTTGATTGCAAACCTGAGCCTAATTCAAGAAGAAGAACTCGGATTGGTCTTGTTTTGTAGTACAGGCCAATCACAGTAACTTTAGATTTAGATTTAAATCTATCTGATCAGAACAAACTTACAGACACATCAATCTGCTTCAGCTGTTTACAGGATGTTTGATTAATGACTCATCATAACGTGGTTCCCTCCTCCCCCAACAGAAAAGACCTCTGTACCTCATCAATGACTACTTCTACACAAACATTGATGAAACACCTTTCAGGTAAATCAGCTGGATGTTCCTGTAGCATTTTAAACACCTTTAAAAGACACTAAATGATGTTTTATTCCATCTGTACCTGCTCAGTTAGCTGTCAAACGGTCCTGTTTAGACACAGAACAGATCACTAGTTTCTCCACATTGTCAACTTCTTATCATTGTTATTTTTTATATATTATATTATTTGTTATTTTTTTATATAGTTTTTTTTCTTGACAAATCTAACTGTAATATTGAGATTTTGTGTCCATATATCCACAGATAATTCTGTGCGAGTGTAGCAGAGGAAATGTTTGTGTTGTTGGAAAAACCTTGTTTGATGAGCATTCCTTTCTTTCTTCTGTGCTGTATTAAAGAAGACAGGAGAGCACACTGTCTGCTGTCAATGTTGCATGGCATTTTGAAGTATTCACACATTCATGCCTCTCTCTCTTTAGTGAGTCTGTCTTTAAGCAATACACTTGATTCATGTCTGTTGGGTCCTTGAATTTGAGATAAGTGCACTTGGAAAAATTGGAAAACTTTTTAAAAGCCCTTGGATTTGATAGGATGTGTGGGACCTGTGACCAAAATGAAAGAACAGAAAGTCCCACAGTTATTTTTGACTGATGATGGTTGTATCTGGGTGATCTGGCCTCCAGAGGGCAGCAGTTTACTGAGACTATTGATATTTTTAATGATGTATCTTCTCTGTGTCTCTGCAGCTTTGGCATGGTACTGACGAGGGGTCATGGAGGGCTGATGTTTTTAGGAAATGTGTCTGTGGAGGAAGGTAGGATTTCCCACAATTCCCTTCAGCCCTGAAACAAGCTGCTGTATGAGGTGCTGCAGTTGGTTAGAAAAATACAATGTAGGTGATGTGTGCTGAAGCCTCTAAAGCAAAACTTTATTCATGCGCACAAAAATACACCCTCACACACGGCTTCACCCCATCTCTATGGCAACACAGCAGCTTCTTAAAATGACGTGTCAGGAAGTAAATGTGGATTTTCATTTGAACTAACTTGAAGACGTTTAAAAGCGTGTCTTCCTCCGCAGGCCTGCATGATCTCACCTCCCCGGACCTCACCATCGCCTCTGAGTGGTATGTAAACATGTCATATGTCAGTGATCAGCAAATGACAAATAATGTTGTAGTATTATAGTTTACTGTATAAGTGTGTAGTGAGAGCAGGGATAGAGGAAGGGTTATTCATGTTTATTGGAGTCCAGGTGAAAGTCAGAGAGTTTGTACGAGTCTCTCCCTAAAATCTTCTTGTATATCAAAGAATCTGTTTTTGCATTAAACTCTGTATCTAGAATCACCTGAAAACATACTGAACTCACGGCCACGTGTAGGCAGGTTCTGTGTGGTTTAATAAACCTTTTTTCCTCAGGACTTACTGTGAGACGGACATCGACCCCGGCCACCGAAAATACACTCAGCTTCAGGCCGCCATCCGCTACCTGCTGGGAAAGGAGCCCGACCTGGAGTGTAAGACTTTTACACTGAAATTAAAACCAATTTCTCGCTCAGTGCATTTGCATTAGCTCCATAACTGAGAACATTTAAGAAGTTCTTGTTCAGAGTTATGACTGTTTGTCTGTTTGTCTAAAAGTCACCTGTGTTTGATGCGACCTATCCGTTGCCTAGGTGATGAGGTGTTGCTGCAGCAGACGCTGTTTGATGCTGTGGTTACAGCACCCCTAGAAGCCTACTGGAACGCCCTGATGCTCAATGACAGGTGAGACTTGAGATCAACTCTGGTTCTGACAACACCGGCTCCACCCCCATCAACATACGCCCAGAAAACAACAACTCAACAAACTCATTGTATGTTTTTCATACAAATAATTATTTTGTGAAGTCAGATCAATGTAGTGAAGTAAAAAGTATAATATTTCTCTTTAAGATGTCGTGGAGTAAAGTGAAGTAAAAGTATCTCAAATTTGTACTTCAGTTCTTCAGTTTAACTAAATGTACTTAGATTCCTTACATCGATCCATCACTGGTAGTTTCACTGATGAACTTCAAACACAAAACGAGATCAGTGAAATCAACTGTTGTGACGTTTAGTTTGTCTGAACTTGTAGGTCACTGCAGGCGAGACATAATAAACTTTTCCACCGATAACTGACCTTCATCCTGTGTGTGTGTGTGTGTGTGTGTGTGTGTGTGTGTGTGTGTGTGTGTGTGTGTTCAGGGTGGAGCCAGGAGTTGAGACAGCCTTCCTTGGTACTCGTTCTGGCCTGATGAGGATCGTGAGATATGCAGGAGTGGAGTCCAGAGTGGCAAAGTGAGACTCAAACTATGTCTTCATGTCTTCCAGATCATGCAGCAAAAAGAACCAGGAAACAAGAAGCAGCCTGGCTTATTTCCTTTGGTTTATGAATATCATAACAATTATTAATATTCATGCAGGGATGTCTCTCTCTGCTGCCTCTCTCTGCTAAGTAAAATGTCTAAAGTTGACCTTTCCCTCGACAGAAAGTTTCTGACTCCAGCTGATAAAGACAACCTGTACACCATTGATCACTTCCCTCTGTGGTACCGCCTGGCTGTGGAAAACACTCCTGGAAGCTTCTACTACTACCCCGTCAACGACAAAGGTCAGTCTCTTCAGCTCTGCACATTTTTGTGTTTTGATCAGCTGATCCTGAGCTAGATCTTCTCTCCACAGGAGTGAAGTACATCGTAGCGACGACAGCAGTGACAGTGTCCTCTAAAGGAAAGACGGCCATGGCTGGAGGTGAGTCACTCTGCTGCAGTGCTGATATTTGTCTCGTCTGTGGAACGTCTTGGATATGTTTTATTATCGATTTTGCTTGTTGTTGTTTTTTTTAATTTGGCCTATTTTTCATCAACTGGTGATACACAAATACTACACAGACTATTGACAGGTCTTGTAAATAAGTATACTTTCTGTACTGCTTTTGTATTTGTATTTTTGTATCTGAAAATCTCAGCAGACGTCCTTCTCCAGGACAATGTTTCAGTTAGAACCACAAGTCCTGTAGAAAACAGCGCCATGACTGCAGATACAGAAGCTGCAGCTCATCAAGTGAAGAAAACTTTAGTGAAAATGTTCTCTGGTGTTTCTTTGTGGTCCGTGCCACTGTCACAAAGACCAGAGAGTAACGTTAATGTTACAAGAAAACATCAGCAGAAAAAGAGTTTGTTCACCCAGGCTTGTAAATCAAGCTTTTTTTTGCAGGTTACACACCGAATTACATCCTGAAAGTGAGGCTTATAGGAAAATAATCTAAACGTGAATGGTGGCATCATTCTACAGTCTTTACAGTGTGCAATCAGCATTTACTTTATTATGAGTTAAAGCAAAAAAGTTGTTTATTTCCACTTTAATTGAACGTAATCTTTTTAACTGGTTAATCCATTAATCCATTTTCAAGGTTTAAGGTGTCTTTATTACCTTGAACCTAATCGCGTCCTTACCGCTTCCTAACCTCACCGCTTATCCAGGTCACATTGATTTAATTAAATAATTCATTAGGAGTTAGAGGAAGAAGTCCGGATCAATGTGCGATATTAAAGTATCATGCTTCCATACTTTGGCCAGTATGACAGTGACAGTGTTCAAAGTTGTGTTCAAAGTTCAGGATTAACCCTTTTTGAGTTTTGAGTCCCGTGGTGGTGGTTTACTCTTTACCAGGTTTCATCGGGATTGTAGCTTATGCTGAACTGTAGTTTATGCTGTAACTTAACCTGCTCTGGAGCAATGCTCAATAATGTAAAAGTGTTGCCTACCAACGAATTAATTCACCTGGAAAATGCCATCACCATTCATAGAAGATCCCAAAGACCAGGCTTGTATTAATTATTAAGATTTAAAATCTAATATATCCATGAGAAGATTGTATGGAGTATTGCATGCACTGTGAAGGTCTCGAGGAGTGTTCAGAATTTGTGCGCAGGTCATGTCCTGACACATCTTTTCCTATACGAGTACATTATATCCAGTACAATATCATATGCAGCAACTATGCTGCATTTTTCGCTGCAGAGACTGTGATGTATTACTGTGGCAGCAAGTCATTCAAGATTTTTGAGGATCTGAGAAGAATCGAATCAAACAAAGAGAAATTGAATGGAAGGCCTGTACGTTGATTTTTAAGATTCCTGCAGTTTTTCTTGACTTGAAGTTGATCATGTTGTTGTCCTCTCCCAGAACATTGATGATTGATTCATTTCGTCTTGTCAGTGTGGCAGTTTTTAATGGTTTGATGAATCTGGTTTGGGATTTGTGGCAAAGATCAATCTGTTGTCATGTGATCTGTGTTGTCTTGTTCTGTGGTATGTTCTTAAGATTATGTTTTTGGCCTTTCCGAGCTTTATTAGGTAGACACAGCTGAAGAGTGACTGGAAATATGGAGGGAAAGAGATGGGGAATGACATGCGGGAAAAGGTCACAGGTCGGGACTCAAACCTGGCCAGCCGCAGCGAGCCTTTGAATATGGGGCGGCTGCTCTACTGACTGAGCTATGCGCCGCCTTGTTCTGTGGTATTTTCAAGAAGAAAAACAATACAGTTTAGATAAATATAGAGTTTATTATCTTCAGCATGATTAACAGTCCTTGAGTTTAATTTGAGACTATGTGCTTATCACAGACAGTATGGACAAAATGAATTAAAACACATGGAGGTCACAGTGCATGTGGGTCGACACCCTCACACACTTCCAGTCAGTATCTCATACTTTTCTACGCTGGGAATAATTAACTGTTTGTCACAGAGCTTGAGAGTTTGTTTGTGCTGGATTGAAAGCTGTTGTAGCTCAAAGCTTGCCCTCCGGGTGGCAGTGCAGCTCTAGCATTGTTTGAATGCAGTTTACCTCAGTGATGAAGCTCAAAGCAGCATGTCCCTGACAGTAGCAGGACTCTAATATGGTTTAAAATGTCTGTTTTTGGAGGGAATTCAACAGGGCATTCACCTATCCAAGGAACAAAGAACTATTTCTAAAAGTGGGGATGGTAAAGGTAACATAAAATACACATAACTGATCAAAAAAACAGACATTTTTGCGCAGCAAACAACAGGAGAATTTTTCACAGAGTCACAGACTTTTGTACTTTTGGAGCTTGTGCTTGTTGGGCTGAGATACAAAGACAGACGGCTGAAACAAAAAGGTAATTTTATATTTATAAAGAAGAAACCAAAACACAGATGAAGAGAAGTCAAGGTGCAGAAGTGCCAAACAGCAGCTTCAGAGGAGTTCAAAAGCTGGCTGAGAGATGCAGCGCGGGGAATAACAATTCACAGAGCATCCATACATTAAAAGAAGTGCTGCAGCATTCCATTTTCACTGAATCTAGTTCGCTCCATTAGCTGTACAATCAGTCCCCGCCCAGAGATTTCCAGCACAATCGCAGAGCTGCAGGGTTTCTCTCTCCAGACGTTGTCTCATCAGTGATGAGAGCTGAGGAGCAGAAGCAGCCAGAGCGTCCTAGGAGGATCTAAAATCAGTAAAAAGCAGTGGGTCAGAAGCTGCTGATTCGATACCCATGCACAATGCCGCAGGTCTCTTTCGGCGGTGTCTCTTCTGCCGAGGTCGAGGATGACATTTGTCCGTCCTCCAGGTCCGTCTCGGCACCTGACTCGGCCATCAGAGGCTGGCCGCGGTTCTTCATCTCCCTTTGATACCGTGCCATGAGCGAAGCGTAGACGCAACCGTAAGTTGCTGCAACTACCATCATGACACACACTGTGCCACAAATCACACCTGCAACTATTTGTGTTCCGTGCGCTCGGCGGACACTGACGGGCCGGTAGCGTTGGCGAACACATTCGTCGTTGCTGCTGACCCGGCCAGGCGGGCAAGGAGGTCGGGTGGCATAACCTGATGCACCGTCTTTGGTCGGACTCTGCAGGCAGTAGCTGAACATCTCTGCTGGCACGCTGCGGATGTCCCTGCCCTTCAAATCCCCTGGGAGACTGCACTGCATTGCATCTACCTGCCCATCTATAAACAGACAGAGAGAGGAAACATAAAAATGAAGAACAGGGAGGGAAAAGATGAAGAAAGAAACAGGGAGAGACAGGGGAGGATTGAAAGAGATGGAGGTCATTATATTCTTAGATGTCTTTGCTCAGCATACATCCATCCTACAGAGCGGAGATTAATTGCTTCGATTAGACAGCTTTTGAAGTACAGACTCAAAATACAAAGTGATTTGCTCCGGTACAGTCTTAAAGCACTGCAAGCCAACTGCCAGAACTATCAACTTCACAGTATTTGAGATTGCGAGAGGCTTGCTAACAGCTCTGCTCACCCCTGTAAATCAACCACTCCATCCAGTGCTTGAAGTCCCTTAGCTTGCAGTCACACTCCCAGGGATTTCCCGCCAGCTGGAGCTGCTGTAGCCCCACCAGGGGCTCAAAGGTAACCCTGTCAAGGGCCACCAACCGGTTGCTGGCCAAGGACAGCCAGGTGAGTCTCGGAAGTGCATCCAGCAGGCCCTTCGGCAGCCACAGGAGGCCATTGGAAGACAGGTCAAGCCCTCGCAGCCGCCATAGACCCTGGAACACTTCCTTGCTTAGACCAGTGTTCCCTTGACTTCCATTTAAACCCTGGAGGATCTCTGTGTTGTTGTTGGGGTCAGAGACTGCCAGGTGCACCCCAAGGTAGTTAGCAGAGAGGTTGAGCCAGTGCAGGCCACTCAGGCCTGAGAAAGCTCCAGGCTGCAGGGTGGAAAAGTGGTTCTCGGAAAGATCTAGGAGCTCCAGGTTGCTGAGGTTGGACAGCTCAGTTGTTCCCAAAGAGGAGAGGTTGTTTTGGGTTAGGCGGAGGATCTGAGAGTCATGGTCCAACAGTGCTAGGATGGGTGTCAGAGAGAGAAGACCTAGAGCGGAGCAGTCAGTGGTGTTACCATAACAGGTGCAGACACCAGGACAGCCGTGGACCGAGTCCATCAGTCCCAGTAGAACCAACATCAGACTGGGCAGACCTGCACAGACTGGAAGACATGACAAGCAAACAGAACAGCAACATAATGAACTGCCAAAACTCAACAATATACTAAAACATCAATTTTCATCTTGCAGTGACGTCTGACCTTCTTGTTTGTACTGCTGTTGGTCGAAGAACTTGATCTCTTGCAACCAGACCTCTGATTCTTCAAGGTCATGGAGGTTTAGAGTAACTCAAGCTCAAGTGATGAGATACAGAACTGAGCTAATCATTAAAGAATAAAGTAGTACTGCAACACCGATATGTGAGGAAATATGAAGGCAAAAGACAATCCTAAAAATGGTTCTCTGGCTGCTTTAACACCTGTGGAGTCTTTACAGAAGCAGCAATCTTCAAACTCTATATGTAGATAAAAGCATTAGTTAAATGTCTACGGTGTGAAGGATAAAGCTTCTGATCGGACTCACCCAGACTCTCCAGGTACCTTCGTCCATACTGGTCCAGGTTCTTCATGTCTGTCACATCGACTCTACTGCCGATTTAGGCTCTCAGCCGACATCCAGTCTTTGGAGGTTCACAGCTGCATCCAGCTGATGAGAATGTCCTGAAAAAAAGAAAATGTAGACAGAAGAACAAATGTTACTCCTGGAAATATTCATCTCACTGAAATGAAAAGTGCAGTTGGGCTGTCCTTCAACAATAAAGATATCAGTGAACTGATTTAAAATGCTGAATGTTTGTCCAGGTTTCCACAAATTGGAATCATTAGCTTCAGCTTGCTGTTAGCAGAGCACACAGCAGAATGTTAAGATGCAAGATTGAGAAGTTTGTAATCAGTCTTTTTTTATTTAAGAGATACAGATAATGCAGTTGTTCGTTTGATTTGTACTGATTAAAACCATCATCATTAAAACCATTCATCTAAGCCCTGAAATGCTCCTACTGTCAGAAAGGAGAAAATGAACACTGACTTAAATTCCTGGACAACTGTACTCTAAAGGATAATCCTTGGTGAGTTTTATTTAGATTTACGTTGCTCTCTTTCAGCTATTATACATGCCTGGACTTTCATTCATCTCACTGCAAATGAAAGATCTGCTCGTTCACACCCCATGCTTTGCACTTCACATCTGGTCCAGGGATTCAGTCTGATGATTTTCTACTCCTGAGCCCATTTCTTAAACCTCTCAGCCACCATAAAGAGTACAACCTGATATAGGAGATTAAAGGGAGTATTTCGTGTGTGCTGTTTTAAAAAGACATCAGCAGCTTAGTCCCTGCCAGAGCTGATGTACAGTATATTGGCATTACAGGCTGTAGTGCTGTAGTTGTGTAGCATTTGACTTGTCCTCAATCCTCTTCATTCTTTGTCTTTCTCACTCAAAGAACACAAGAGGAGCTTCATAATGAAGTGAAATAATCCTCTGTGTTTTCATCCAGCAACACCAACACCGGAGGAAAAGTCGATGCCAACTTCTGTCTTCTGAACACCCACTCACAATTCCTGTATGCTGCAGATACAGTACAGAGTCAGCATCGTTTCACATGTACAATCAAGAGAAATGTTTAGTTTTTTTTGATGATTTGTTCATTTTTAATTCACTCATTTTCCTCCTCTTGATATCTCTGGCAGTTTGACGTACTCAGATATGCATGGGAGGGAAGTCTGCATAAGAGATAAAGCAGCAGAGGAAAAGAAAAGTGCTGTCACTCCATCATCTGTCTGTAGCTGCTATAAAGAGCCAAACACTGCCTCAAGGTCTTTCTTTTGTTGCAGGTCTTTCTTTTGTTAAGTTGGCACAAAGATGCCAGTCACTCTGCTGCGGACTGCGTGAGGCAGGAAAGTGCCTTCAGGCCACAACTGACATTACAGAAATTACAATGCAGGTAGAGGAGGGAGATAATGGAAGGACACATGAAGAGGCAAATGTGACTCCCATAAAATATTTGACGTCATTTCATCAGCAAGAGGCCGAATAGAAATAGAATTGCAAAGTCAGACCGTTGGCTCCCAGATGATAATCATAAGCAAATTCTCTACATATGCGTACAGGATAATGTACAGTCAGTGCTGATGCTCAGGGTCTCTGCAGGTTTGGACTTTTCCACTATAAAATACTACAGCACTGTTAAAAGGTTAAAACAGCAGAGGTTTACATTTTTTCACGTGACCTCTTCCAGTCATGCAAGCAATGGCTCTCTCAAACCAAGGCAGAAGCAGCAAGATATTGTTATACTACCCCAAAAACGCTCAAGGAGGATGTCTGGTGGATTGATGGGTTTACAATGAATGTGCAGCAAAGCAGTTTGCAAAAGTACTTGTGTCTGCACATGCACAGGTGTTGCTCAGAGAGAGTTGTATGGCTGCCCTTCATGCCTCCCGACAAGAAGTTCTATGAACTAACCAGCTTGTTTAATGTGCTGGACCAGGGTTGCTGTGCCTCTCTAAAAAGGTCTCAAAATCAAGAAAATTACGATAATAAGTCATTTAATTTTACGGTAAATGCTCAAAGTGTTACATTTTCACGTGGTGCATAATGATGCAGCTGATGGGAAAGTTGTCTACTGAAAACGTTACGTCATCATTCAAGACTTTTTTTCTTCTACTTTTGGATCATCAGTTATTAGCAATTCAGCAGCAATATAGATGAATGGAAAGTAAAGAAGTAGGAACAAACATACAGAACATAACATACAAAATTGCACTAGCATGTTGTAAATATTATGTGTAAATATTTTACATAGTACAAAGTCTGTAGTTGTCCAAATCTTTAGAGACACAAGGACAAAGGGTGTGAGTTAGACTCTGAGCTGCAAATGTGTATGTGTTAACGTGAGTGAACATCAGACACGAGTCAACAACATCAATCATTTCTGCAGTATGGACTGTTTCAGAAGGCACAGACCCCAACCTTTCTTGCCCTTAGAGCATGAGGACTCATTTGCTGGTTTCAGGTGTGTGTGTGTGTGTGTGTGTGTGTGTGTGTATATATATATATATATATATATATATATATATTATATATATATATATATATATATATATATATATATATATATATATATATATATATATATATATATATATATATATATATATATATATATTATATCAACACGTAGAGAAAGAAAACTCAGTAACTCAGGTCAGACTTTGAGTGGGAGCTGTCAGTCATATTAGGTGAACCATGTCACATAATGTGAAGACATGGGAAAGGATTTACAGAAAAACATGATCTCACCTGCATGGATAGAGTCTTATGATAAAATCATTGCGGCACCTTCATTGAAAGATTGTACAATGTACAGCACTGTATACCATCAAAACACTCCCCACACCCACTGTTGCATGCTTATACACACTCAAACACATATAAAGCTGTAAGCCAAGGACCGAAACAAAAGCAAACGTAGAGTTTGGTATGTCATTCTTTGTTTATCGAGACCAGTGAAGTTGCTCCTGGCTGCTGTTCTGCTATTACATATCTCCTCATACATCCGTCTCTTTGAGAGTGTCCTCTCTGCAATACTTGGCATCTCTTTCTTTGGACACATGATTTTTAAGGACACCGCAGAGAGCATAGAGGCTGCTGGCTGTAGGTCAAGGACGTCAAATTCACCTAAAAAAAACACATCAAATTTGACCCAGAAGATTTATCTGTAAAAAATAGTGTAATAATTTTTCTTGGCCAATGAAATACATCATACATCATGTATTGTTGAACATGGTAAACATAATGCAGCTTACCCTAAGTATGGTTGTATTGTCATTATCAACATGTTAGCGTTTAGCTCAAAGCACCATTGAACTGAAGTACAGTCATTAACAAGACGGTCAACTCTTTTATTTAGTTTTATTAATCAAAATAAGCTAAACTTATCAAATTATGGTGCTTAATTTTGTCTTAAAGGAATCCAATTCCAGTCAGTGTTGATGGTAACTATCAACTGAAGCAATAAATTCCTCTGTGTATCCTATATTGACAGAGAAATGCCTATAAAATCTGCTCCTCCAGCACCAGTGTTGTCATAGCTACCTAGCTTCACTTGCTCCGTAGATGTGGGCATCAGACACTTGTGTGCAATGCATCCTGGTACATGTATGCACTGCTGGCATGGCTCTGTGAGCAGGAGAACTTGGCTTTCCCTGTCATTACAGCATGCAATGAGGAATTTATTGCTTCAGTTGACTATGTTTATCATTAAGACTAATTGGATGCCACATAAATTGTGGCACATTTTCTCTTTAACACAAACCTGCAATTAAAAAACACTCCTTAAACAGAATAGTCTAAAATTTGCTAAATTATTATTTAAATCCAGTTATATCTAATCATTTCTGCCAAGATTCACATTCATAAGCAGAAGGAGTCGACGTGGACACCTTCCAAATCTCTATAATGCTTATCCAGCTCAGCACATAAGCCATACCAATTGGCTGATCAAACTTCCTGGCATGAGGAGCACCCTGCATGTTCAGTTAGATGCAGGCTGAAGAAGGATATCTTCATTTATAATGGTACAACCATGCAGCAATGTTTTGTTGGTGCCCAAATGTATTGAAGTTAAACATCCCACTTTTTAAAGATTCCTTGTAAAGCAGCACTTTCAAAATCATTGTTTTTCTGTGATTCGGGCTCATCACTTCATGTCCCACATCCCAAAGTTGGGCTTCTTCTCTAGAAGAACACCTCTCAGCTAACTTTACAGAAATAGGAAGGATCCTCGGAGTGATGGCAGTTTAGAAAATGCTTCCACAGTTCCTTCCTTCAGTCGTTGATTTTTTTTTTAGGCACAAACAGCTGTTAAAACATCTTGTCAAAAGCACCATCAACCAGATTAGGCACCGCCCACACAGCAGCAATGGGTCACAGATTAAAACTGTAGTTTTCAATCCCTAAGCTAGACAGATGCCTATTCGGGAGTCCAGATGGTGTTGGAACAACTCGTCCGATAGAAACCTCCCCTCCCTGCTACCATTATGCTCACTCTGTTTTGTGTTTATACTGTTGTGTCATCTTCACACATCTGCTGCTGAGACTTTCATTTAAAGCACTTTCCCCAAGACCTGTAGTAAATAAACAGCGCATGCCTCTGTTTGCTGATAACCTCATAAACAGCGAAGCTGCTCGATACCAGAAACAAATGATCGCATGACACACTGTGGCGGCCATTACTGAAGCTCCAACAGTGGCTCTGAACTGCTCAGTTTCTCTACACTCCTGCAGAGTTTAACAGAAATGGTACATTTTCCTTGTCTAACTCTGAACTGATCCATTCATCTCTAACAAATCCAATTGGTTGCGTGTATAGAGAAATGGACTTTGTTCACCATTCACCCACTAAGTACTAAGTACCTCTGCTTTTCCTCACACGCTATGGATATTATTTAAATATTGACATCAGTTGATGTGCTTACAGGCTAACAGATAGCAAAACTCAGAAGACATATTTTGTTGATATAAGTATACAGTGACCAGACGCCCCAATCTGTCCAGGATTGTTCCGACACTAAAGGATCCTGGTATGATGGTTTGAATATATGGTCACTATAGCATCTTTAAACCTGGCCCTGTTTTCATTTTAGATTTTGTTGCTGCAGTGCGAGTTTCTTTAGCACATGTTCTTTTGTGCTCATGCCTTTATACAGAATGCTGCATAGTTTAGTTAGCAGGGCCGACGACATTTCTGGTTGGTGGATGTGTTAAAAGAACTATATACCAGATTTCAAGATGGCAGTGAATGGGTAATGTGATCAGTAAACTCACTGATGCTACAGCTTTGTTTTTCTGTTATTTTCATGGTGATCCAAGGATTCAAACCAGCAGCCACCTAGCCTCAAGTTCACCTTTTCAGCCTCTCAGTTCATGTTTGTAGGTTGACACTGTGTTACAAAAAGCTGCAAAACAGCCATTTTTGTATGTGGAGAAGTGGCATATTGTTAAAACTCAGCCATTTGTTTTTTGTCACTGAAGTCCTGCCGATACATATAATATTCCCTGCTTCATCTGCAGTGCATCGCTCCAGTTTTCTGGGCTCTAACGTGGCGTCCCACTGGCTGCTTAATGGCCTCTGACAGGCAGTCTCTCCCCACCCCCCGTGGCTGCACTTTTCCTCCAAACAGCCTGAGAACAAGGCAGCTGAGCGTTCGGTCCAAAAGGCCGAGAGCACAAACACACTGCAGCATCCACACTGAGGCAGCACGAGCGAGTAAACAACAACACACTGACAGCACGCCAGAACACACACACAAGCACACTCCTACATGCTTTTAGACTCTCTCTATTAAAAGCAGAGATATGCACTTGTACACAACATGGCCAAAAGTGTGTGGACAGCAGAAGATGTTTGTTGGATGTCTTATTCCAACACCATGAGCATTAATGTACTGTTCTGATAGTCTCCACTCTTCTGGTTCCAGTTTTTTTTCCACCAGATGTTAAACCTGACTGCTGGGATTTTTTCCCATTCAGCCACGAGAGCATCAGTGAAGCCCAACGCTGATCTTGGGTGATGAGGTCTGGCTCACGGGCACAGTTCCCACACTTCCCAAAGGTGTTGGATGGGGTCATGTTCAGGGCTTCCAAGTTCTCTACGAGTTCTTCCACACCAAACTGGGAAAACCATTTATCTATGGAGCTTTGTGCACAGGGGTCAAACTGCTGAGACACTACTGCGTGATGTATTGTGCACTGTACAACAATTAGCTGTAACAATTAGTCAACTGACAGAAAATTAATGTGCAACTGCTTTGACAAATGGCTCATTGTTGAAGTCGTTTTAAAGCAACTTTTAAACTACTGGACAAAACAAGACATTTGAAGACTTCACCTTGGGCTTTTGGAAACAAGGATAGACATGTATTGCAAATCATAAATCGATCAATCATAAAAATAATAAGAATTTATTGAAAATATAGTTATCATTAGCTGAATGCCGCAGCATTAAGATTTCACTGAGGAAAAACAGACCAAAAGTACGCCTGAAGTATGAAGACAATACTGTCCACTTATTTCTGGCCATATAGCATACATGCACATACACACAGAGCACACTCTTTCTCACTTTCAGACACATGCACATTGCTGTACATTTAGATGCACACACACACAGACACACACACCACTCACCATCTGCTCTGCTGCTTCAGCCTTCAAACAGAGAAAGAAAACAGAAACTGTTCTTCTCCTTCATCTGCTGCGTTCAGAGAAGAAGCAGAAAATCTGGACTGAAAAATAACCGTAAAACCAAAATCTGGATTTGTCTTTTAAATCTGAGTCCAGAGACCAGACTTGCCTTCATGGACAGAAACTGGTCTGGGTGTAAAATGATTCCTTGTTTTAAAAAAATGGAATCAGAGTGCGTCTTCAAACCAGAAGATGAACTGGAGTTTTATTCCAGATCAGTCGCTGCCCGTCGCCATCCTCCTACTCTTCATCCACATCGCCGCTCTCTCGGCTCTGATCGTCTCAGAGCTCAGTCCAGCACACTGATTGAGGACGAGCGAGCTTCTGTGTGTGTTTTAGAGAGGGAGGGAGAGAGAGAGGGAGAAGGAGGGCGAGCTAGAGAAGCCACATGCTGCTGCTGAGCTGCCACTAATGGTGTGTGTGTGTGTGTGTGTGCGTGCCAGAGCACTTGTACTCTTTGTGCTGTACTGAGTGTGTAACGTGCATTAAAGCAGAGTTTGACAGAAATAGTAACGGCAGAGTGTGTTGCTGCAGGTAGCTGCAGGCTGAATGAATGAAGCGAGAGAGAGAGAGAGAGAGAGAGAGAGAGAGAGAATGTAATAGAACTAATTACAAGACTATAGTTGATGGTATTTTTTAAAATATGAATTTTTTTCAATCAGTACAACCACCAATAATGACCTTCTTCTTATGGCCGACTGACATAACTGATAATTTCCCATCTTTGTCTCAGGTCTCATGCCTCAGGTTTAGTGAGGAGAGATGATTTAATATTCCAGTTCTGATCTAACTTAATCTAACTGACGTCACTATAATTAACACAAGACAAACAATGTTTGCAGCATAATTAGAAGCACAATATGTGACTGAGGGACAAACCTCTCAAAATAACCCCAAACCTGATTTAATCCTCTGCGACCACCACTATTATTGATTTCATTTTACTTTACTGTTTTATCTGTAGATTTAATTATCTAAATGTTTGTCTTTAAATATATTGTTTCATTAACTAATGTTTTTACATTGGTAAGAATTATATAGTGTTTTTTCCCCTCCATTCTTTTTCAGTTCTCTGGCAGTATTGTTTTCACAATGTTCATTCCACTGAAGTGAATTAGATTAAATTGACTAACTGTGAGAGGCAGAAAGATCGTTCAACTGAAGTACTTTTTTGGCATTAGTTAACAAACAGCATTTTTTGAAACAACAGTGAAAGTATTTTACCACATAGACCATATTTTTCCATGTGTTTGTGTCTAAGCACGCTTTCACACCAGGATAGTGTTTTCTATCCTTATGTTACATGGGGTCACGTGTGGGCCTTGAGGTCCTCTGCAGTATTAATTGTTTGGCTTTGATTGGGACCAGTAGATGCCAGTCTATCTCAACTGCCACTGTGGTGGCCAGGGCCAAAGAGACCTATTACTGCCTTCCTATACATAATAGATAGCTTGCCATTGATATTCCAATTTGCGTAAACAGACATCTGTGTCTCCAGACTAGAATATGCTGACAATGACACCGCCCTTGGTAAAAGTCTCTTTTTCTCATTTTGGCCGTATACTATTTGTGGTGTTATCTTGGGGTTTAAAGTCTATCCACCAGCATGAGTTGGGCAGAATGTGATACCAACTCAGGCATTTCTGATGCACCATGAGAGTGTCTATAATTCTCCTTGGCCAAGTGTCAGTAAATACTACAGCATAAAACATCAGAGGCTCCTAAACACTTACTTCCCTCCTGACCTCACCATTGACCTTTGATTCCAGCAATTTCTCCACAACAGATAGTACTGGGGACTCGGCTCAACTGGGCAGGAAATGCTGAAAAATTTCACAGCTTCATTTGGTTTGGTTCTTTTTCACACTGCCCTCTTAAAAGCGGCCGCCTGGACAATGCTGTGCAGTTACAGTAGCTGAAGAAGAGAACCTGGCTCATTGATTGGCCATGACCGAAAACGGAAATCCATCCCCTTCAGCCGGCTTGTTCACAACAAAAACAAAACAATGGAGCAACACCAAATTTATGCAGCCTTGGGGTTTCTGTTGTTACTTTGGTGTTCAAACCTAATTGGTTTTCATAAGTAGCTGCCCAGTATGAGCAGCAGGCGAGGCAGCATGCTCTGTGCATGAGACAAACGCAGCAGTACTAAAAAAGACGATGAAGAGTGAGAGACTATGACGAACCGAGACCCACGCTTTCATGCGGATTAGAGTTTGCTTGTTTCGGATGTGCTTTCACATCTGCCCAAACAAAGCAGACTGTCCAAGGGAACGAACTGTGGTCTGTTTAAAGGGGTGGTCCACCCTGAGTGATTTTTGAAACAGACAGACAACAAAAACAGGCAGTAACATTATTCTTATCTTTGTCTTGCCACTGACAGGCAATGATCTGTAAACTGAAGCTAAACTCAACGATCTCCATGTCTAAACTTCAGTTTTATAGCAGTGCAGTGAAAGCTACCTCACCACTGAATCTGATAACTAAACCCATTTTGTGTTTTCTCCTTATTTTGTTTGTTCACTTTTTATTATCTCGTGTTGTGTAAACTCTGGCCAACACGATGTTCTCACAGCAGGATGTTAAACAACTTTTAGTCTCATTCAGACATAAAATCCAAATGAGAGTAACCCAAACTAGCTGCTAACTGCTAAAACTAGAAGTGATGAGTGTTCCTTGATCACAGTGAAAAACTTTTCAAAACAGCTGACAGATGTGTGTATCCAGACTTCAGTATCATCAGCCAGGAAGAAAAATTTCAATTATTTTACAAGTCAAGAGAAATTGTCCAGGTCAGTCTGCGCGTGTTTCCGTCACCACATTGTTTTAGATGAGATAAAATTGGATTAGATGAAAATGAAAATGTATTAATCACTGCGGAGAAATTGGCTCATCTTTTTTGTAGCAAGAGCCAGAAAATGACATCTGCAGTTAACGACAGAGATTTATGAAAAATCACAGAAAGACTTGAATATGAATCAGCAGCAGACGTGACAGCACACAAAGAAAAGATCTGAATAAAAACACCAAAACGTCTAAACAGTCCCGCTAGAAAATTGGACCGTGAAATGTTTATGTTCTCAGGGGTTCACCCAACACTTGACACACAGTTACATGCGAATTTGGGTCAACTAATAAAATATAATGCACATGTGTAATGTAAATAATAATGTAGCTATAGATTCTCTCAGTTTGTCGTTTAACTGCACGAGCAAGACAAAGTCCATAAAAAGACACCTGTCCCAAGAGCATGAAACCTTTTTATGTTACTGATGTTGGGGTTGAAAAGTAGAATAAATGATGTGTTTTGTTCCATCACGGATTGTCCTTGTGGAGACTGCAGACTGCAGCAGAAACTGTGCAGCTGCAGCGCTGAAGGGCGGCGATAAGGACGCTGCTGACAGGAAAGGAGAAAGAGAAAAAAAAGCAGAAAAATGAAATCAAACAGCAGGGCAAAGCCGCAGACTACTGAGTCTGCAGTGAGGCTATTTTAAAAGAATGAGGGAGAGCGATGCCTTAAGAGGTTTAAAGTACCCAAAGGTCACAACTCACAAATGCAGCATCACATTTCTTCCCTCCACTACAACCCTGCTGCTTTACACTGAGCTTGTAGACGTGTCCCAGTTCAAACATGACATGGCGGTTTAGCTCTTCCTGGTGCAAACAGGGATTTGTCACCTGAGCATCAAGGACAACACAGAAGAGCAAGTGTTGAACTCTTATGCAAGGAATAACTAGAGGGGCAAGGCAAGGAAATGATGGTGTGTCAAATTTTGGCTGACACTTCTCTTGTGTAAGTTGCTCAGTTGCTACATATAGTGGTATACGTAGGAAAGCCGTCTGTCCTCTGAACGCTCAGGTCTCTAGTTTGTGGTTGTACAGTTTTTGAGAGACTTTAATCAAGGTAGCAGTACAGTCTCAATTTATGTAATTCAAATAGTGTTAGAGACCCGAGTATGCAGAAATATTCAAGAACATGAGGTGAAAAATAAGACATTTATACTGCATGTTTCGCCTGTAGAGACCCACTTTCATTCAGATATCTTGAGGTGAGGCCTCAAGGGAGCGCCTGTGAAAAATTAGTTTTTACATCACCAAAATTGAACCTAACTTTGGAGCGTTACTTAGCCACCTTACCAATATCTTCAACCTGCTACAACCTCTGAAAGACAGTAATGTTGGTACAAAAGACATCTGAGCCCACACCAAGCAGACAAAGATACCCATACACAACTCTCATACACAGACAAGCGTACTTCAGTGAGAAAGACAAACAGTTTGCTTGAGAGCTTTGGACTGAACAGTAGAAGGCAGTGAAAGATAATAAATAATAAGCTATTTGATTATTGAAAGATTGGAAGTGTATGATGTGGAAGCTAATCACCTCCACACAGCCAATCATCTATTATTAAAGACTAAGTTTCCATTTTTTTCCAGTGTTCAGACGACAAGTTCAGACTAATTGTGGTGGAATAAATCAAATGTTTTGTTTACCAATAAAATGAATTTAATATTTTAGATTTAAAGTTCAGTCAGAAAGGATGAAAAATCTCTCAGAACGACATCAAGGTGACAGAGTTAATATCCTTGACTTGGTCACACCTGAATTCCCACATCCTCTAAACAGACAGCAGTAGTTGTTTTTCCTGTGCTGCAGCATCGCAGGAGAATCTGCAGTCTGTGAAAAGTTCAATAACTAGAAGCTCAATAGCCAGAAATGACCAGAAATAAAATGTTTTACAGCTGCTCTGCTTTTCCAATAATACCAGTACACAGGAGGCTCAACATGTCGCCTTGTATCACTCATCTGCGTGTCTGTGTGTGTGTGTGTGTATGTGTGTATGAGGCTGCAGTCCAGCTGTCTGTGTGAAGAAGAGTTTTCATTATCGAAGTGACAAAAACAGTTGCAGTTATTATATTGTGGTGAGTGGAAATGACCCCCACCAGTCCTGTAACGCTGCGGTCACTGCGTGACGGTGCCACTGGATCAGACTGGATCTTTGCGTCTCAATAGTGTTTTCTCTGGTAGTGACTTTGTAAGTGAATGTAGCTGCAATGTTCTAATCAGGAAGTAGCAAGAAAAGTCTCAAGTACAATCCGGCTGTAACAAAATACTTGCGGTTGTTTAGATTAGATTATATCTGGTTATCTTTTATGATAAGGAACCTTTATGTATTTTTAAACGTGTCCCAGATACGTTCAGGACATTTAACAGTTGGAAGCTTGTCTGGTGGACAAACTATGTGAAGAAGAATCTGTTTCTAAATAAGTATTTTTAATTATCAGCCAACATTCATCCATCCATCCATTTTCTGTAAACGCTTATCCTTATCACTTTTGGCTTTCTAGATTAAGTGCCTGCATTCTCGCACCGAACATAATGCAGGTTACAGGAACAGTAACCATGTTTCCATAGACTGAGTTTAAAGTCAGTGTAAAGTAAGAATAAATGTGTTGTGAGTTCAGACCAAAGAAGAAAGTGTTATGAACCACCCAGGCAGATTTGAATCATTAAAAATATCGACCAGCCTATGAAATTAGGTGCCTGAATCAGGTAAAAATAAGCAGTATTCTCACCTCCAGGACTGTGGCGGCATGTCCACTGAATTTGCTGAAGCCATGCCCACTCATGGGAGCAATCAAGCAGCAATTTTGAAGCGAGTGAAACGTCAGATGAGTTCAGAAAATGACATGATGAACTTTGAAACTGCTAGGAGTGCAGGGGTATGCTCAGGATGGCCTCAGCGTGTCATCGAGCCACTCTTTAGGACTGTCCACAAAATCCTGGACTGAAAACTGGTGAAAAACTGTTTGAACCTAACTCCACATTTCAGTAATTTATCATTCAGCGTCTTTTCACGTTTTCAGCAACTATTTTGTGAATGTAACTATGAATGTATTTTGAAAGGAATCTCAGAACTGCCTTTACACAGACATGCACATTTATAATATCTATCTGTAACACATCCATGATTTGGTGTAACCTTCCTCACATTGACACATGAAACAAACACAAATGTCATAATTACATTCTGTGTTCTGCATTTTGTCACTGGTTGAGCTCTTTTAAATACATCATCTTGTTGTTAGAGTCAGGGACTGGGCGCAAGACTCTAACAAGAGTCTGTATCTCACATATCAGAAACCATCAGCCAAATGGCTTTGCCGGTCTCTAGACACTCTTAAGAGAGCCTCTCATGATCTGCACACGAACTCCATGGAATCTTTTACGAATGGTGATGCCATTTTCCAGGAGAATTGATTTGTCAGCAGGCAGTGCTTTTATCTCCATACTTACTTAAAGGGATAGTTCGGGATTTTTGACATGAAGCTGTATGGCATCCCCGTCAGTAGTGTCGCACATCCACACCGACTTACCCCCGACAGTGTCCTGTGGGCCGAGTTCTGTCCAGGTTTGGTCAGCAACGAAAGTAGTCCGGCAGGTGATTTATTTGCATCGCAAAACCGATGTCCGCGAAAAAGTCCCACGTCGTAATCACTTGGCCCTACTTTCTCTCTTTTTGTATCTCTGCGCTGCTGCAAGATGACAGACGAGGGCTGGGCTGCGCGGAGAGAGCGTGGTGGGGCCGAAAGAGCCGGGTCGCCCAATTCCGACGCGGCACGTCCGCGAACAAAACTAAACAGTAGCGGCCACTTGCAGCAGCGCAGAGATACAAAAAGAGAGAAAGTAGGGCCAAGTGATTACGACGTGGGACTTTTTCGAGGACGTCGGTTTTGCGATGCAAATAAATCACTCTTTTGAACACATGCTGTTTTGAGAAGAAAAACTTTTTATTTAAGTGTCCCAGCAAACCTGCCGGACTACTTTCGTTGCTGACCAAACCTGGACAGAACTCGGCCCACGGGACACTGTCGGGGGTAAGTCGGTGTGGATGTGCGACACTACTGACGGGGATGCCATAGAGCTTCATGTCAAAAATCCCAAACTATCCCTTTAACCTGCTCTGAAGCAAGTTAGAGAGTTAAACCTGAAGTTACATTGCTAATCCCAAATCCTGCTTCATGGTACAGGCTTCTTATTTCTAAGAGATTGTCAACAGAGTATCAGCTCTTCAGCTTGCTCCTAAATGCTTGCTGTGCACTTCACTTTGAAACTCAGAGTAATAAAGCTGCTACAGTGCATTACTGTGGGACTGCGGGTGTCATTACGGAGTCTGCAGGGAGCACACACACCACCAGGCTCATCAGTGTTTACATCCCTTCATTAGTGTCAGGACACCACAGAGGTGAACCCAGCATTGAATTGATTTCCTGTCCTCCTCCGTTCCTCCAACAATGCAACACAGCAAACTGTTCACTGTCACCTCTGCAGAGTCCATCTTGTCCTGCATCTGTCTTTAATGTGTGTGTGTTTTCTATTTTTAGCTATCGGGGTGCAGTTGTCCTTGGATTGGCTGGAAAAGAGGTTCTGGGCCATCGCCAAACAGGTGACCTGAGGACTCACTCTCACACATGTTGGCTGATGTCATTTTTGGGGACACTAACCTGAACTGATAACAAACTTATTCCTGAAACATGAATCTCAACACAATGACACAAAGCTGTTAGAGGAGTTATCTTGTAAACAAACAAAGTGATATAAAACATGTGATAAATTATGTGGTGATTTGTTGCACAGGGGATATGTTTGGTTATTTAACCCTCGAGGTTCCAGTATCAGTGGCCCTACAAACTGCTTTTGTGGTTGTGGGTGACTGCTGCGACCCCAGAGGGTTAAAGTGCGGTTGTACGAGGTGTATCTGAGCAATGTACTGCTCAGGACAGAGGCAGCAGCAAAACATAAAATAAAAAAAATCAATGTCAGTCAAAGTGTAGTCTATATTTTATATTTTACTTCACCATCAGACAGCTTTTTTTGACAAGACATTAAAGCAGGTACATCATTCTCCTCAAAGCAACCAGACTTCACTGGCAAAACGTTGAACTTGCCTTGCAAGTCTGGTCTGATGCATCCTCAATCTGCAGCAGCTAACCTTAGTTCAGAACCTATGTGTTAGATGCTGACGCAGTAACACAAACAAACTAACCAGTCAAGGCAGCAGTCAGCAGCAACTCCTGCGTTTGGCGAGGTAAAAAGGATATTTTCTGTCAGTGAAGTCTGGTGGCTTTGAAAAAAGCTTAGATCGATATACAAGCTTCAGTTTCCCATCATAAAGGGCTCTCTGGTGGCGAGGTAAAATATTCAAAATATAGCTTAGCCTTTTTCACTTTACTCTTTTTATATGGATAAAAGGTTTTGTTGCTGCCCCCTTCCACAGGAGTGCATTACTCAGCTCCTGTCTGCTTCTCCAAACTGGGGACATGCTGACCATTTATTATAGGTAACGCACTGATTGTAGATAAATACCTCATACAACCACACCTTAAATAACCTCAACTGTCCGTTTAACGTGTAAAGTCAAATTGTGTGACCCCAAAAGCACACATTTCACACTGACGTTGAGTTATTCCTACTAAAATGGGGGGATCTCAAGCAGATTTACTAGCTATAGTGAAACACACTACATTTTTACAAAATTAAACTTGCTACTTGTTCAAGCAACAGCAAGTTTCCAAGGACGAACAAATGATATTGGCTGCAATGGTCCGATGATAATCCTCTGGATTCATAGGTCAATTTTTCAATTTTCTGTTTCCTTCAGCAGGGACCAGTCCATTAATTGTATTCATTAAGACTTTTTATATTCAGATTAAAGCAGAAAGTGCAAAGAATAAGGTCCCATTAAGATTTAAAACAACAGCATGTCACCCTTAAAAGAGCAAAGTTAAGATGTCTCTCATGTACTTCAGTCTATGTTATTACTGTAAAGGAAAGACATTTAAAATAAAAGAAATAAAAGTCTAATCAACATGCAACATTTAATGTTACACGTAAATGCTAAATGTAGCTTAACATCCAATAGTTGCTGACCGGAGGCATGTCAGGCATAGACAATGGAACGAAATTTTAGTTTCAGGTACATTCTGGAGTACTGACCAGAGGTGGAGCACATTGAAATGCAATCTTAGAACCCATCAGTATCGCCTGACTAAGATTTAGCTTTTTATTAGCTCTTTTAAAGTTATTTGCATATTAATACAGATAACTTTTATAGAGATTAGCCAAAATCTGTCTTTGTCATCGTTCCCATGTATCATGTTGCTAGTCAGACTATGGACGAAGTCTTTTCCTGGACATTCGTTATCTGTTTTCAGGATGTCTGCTGGCTACATCAAAAGCCCTGAATCATCAGCCGTTACCTCCAGAAGCTAAATTGTTGTCAGATCAGTTCAGAGTTTGATGATGTCTTAAAATGAGGAGAAATGCTTTAGATTTAGGTCCTAACTTGATCTTTTCTCTGGTGCCCTCCTCAGGACAAAATTTACTACTTGTCATTGTCTCCCCACTGGTGGTCAGGATCTAATAAAGGAAACTTATTTCTTCACTTTTATCCAACAGTTTTGGATTTTTCTGGTGTAACGAGCATTACAGCCTCCAAGGGACCCTAGTTTGGCTGCAGACTTTAATCCTATTACAAAATGTCTCCCCAGATATGACATAAGGCAGACAGCGTTCACACACACTCCCTCTCACACACACTCTCTCCAGGTCTTTGACCTTGTGAACGTCTCCTGCAGTTCAGTGAAGCAGAGCTGCAGCTGAACGTGTGCAGATGTCCTGTAGAGGTTGATGGTGCAGATAACATTATTAATGAGAGCTGGCAGCTGTGACGGGCTGCCTTAATATATTCACCACAGACCACATTTACATCCTGTCGCAACTGATTTACAGTTTCACAGTTTATATAATGTTTCTCCCATTCAGTGAAAAACTAAAAGTCAGTGTAAAACGAGGCTGTGTCTCTCAGCCGCTGAGCAGGTTGTGTTTGGACGTTCTTATCTCACATTAACTGTCTGTTCTGTCTCTGTGCTTTGTCCTGAAACAGGACTTAAGTATATTTATCATCTGTATTTATGGCCTGTTACATTTGTTGATCATCTGAAGCTGTCAGCGCTCATTTAAAATGGATCTGTTTTCGAAAAAAAACAAGCACATTTGGTAAAAGCTCAGTATCTCTAGTTAAATGTGCCTCGACTGTAAAATAGCACCAAACAGAAAAAATGATGAAGTGCTCCGTTTGGATTTCAACAGCACAAATGTTTTATGTTGTTTTAATTATTTTTTGGTATTACACAGACTGCAAATGAGGTTTTAAATATCAAAGAGAAATCCTTCTGTTGTACTGTGATCTTCACTTTCTTCAAGTGACATCAATAGTAAGAGGCAACAAAGGCAACAATAGTAGAGTAAAATGTACTTAACCCCAGTTTTAAGTCTACTGCATGAAACGTGAAGTCATTTTTTAAAAATTGTTACGGTATTAAAGGTCCAGTGTGTCAGATTTAGGGGGCATTATTATCAAAACATACCAGATATTCACAACTCATTAGTTCATTCTCATTAGAATGAACCTTTTATACCTACAGACGAGGCAAAGGGGTCACAATCAGCAACTAGACCTCTAGATGTCACTAAAAGCTACACACTGGTCCTTTAAAATATTTATACTGTGTTAATGATATTCATACAGTTATTTTTTTAATGTTTTTTTTCCTTGACTCTTCACCTTGTTGCTTCCAGCCCAGTGACACAGACGTAAGTAAACACTGACTGATTTAAAGCTGTGATCTAAACTGAAAGTTGAGCTTAGTTTGTTTGGCACTAGTTTCAACTATATTTTTATCATTGTTATATTCTGTCATTTTTGAGCGTTGTTAATTAAAGAAATGATCTCATGATCTAAGATGTTCCTCTAGTAGAAATCAACTATTTGTCCCTCACTTCAGACACAGATATCATTGTCCTTTGTTTCATAAAGACATATATTCCCTCAAGGTTACCTTCCCCTTCCTCGTGAGTTTAAGCCGGACTGTAAAGCAGCTACTCCTGATGACCTTTGACCCTGCCTCCTCTCTCTCTTTCAGTGCTCGACCATCGAAGGCGTGTGTCCTCTCAGCTGTGAGAGTGTTGTAAGTATTCTCCTCACTCTGTTTGCTCATCATCAATCATCAGTCCTGAATCTAAACACACATTTCTTTCTGTTCTGCTGTTGTGTTCAGGATCTGAACTGCTTCCTGGTCGACAACAACGGCTTCATCCTGCTGTCCAAAGAGAGGAACGAGGTAAGATTCCCAACCGCGTCTGGCTCTGATGACACATGAGAAAGGTGCAGATGATCCTTAAGTCCTTGTCTAATTAAATGGGAAAACTTTTTCTTATTTGGTTTAACTGACTTGGAGTCAGAAAGTTGATTATTTAAACGATCAGGGTGAGTGTTGGTGTCATGGATGTGACTTTTTTCAATTCGCTCATAAACAACATCTGGATGCCTCACAGGATTTGAGGACAGTTCTGGTCTTAATCTGTGTGGGGGGGTGTATTAGCAGCAGCTGCTGCACCTGTGGACACCATCTGACCGTGGTCGGAGCTTAACCAGAGCGGTGTGAGCTACTGGTGTAGGTATGACATGTGCTTGATCTGCCAGGGATATAATATAGTTCACTTTGTTATTTTTATATAGCACCAAATCGAAACAGTTATCTCATGACACTGTCCATAGAGAGTAGGTCAAGAAGAACAACCACAACTCTTTATAATATTTACTGCGACTGTCATTAACACATTATGATTGGCTGCACTGCCAGACTTAAACCAGGAATCTTCCTGCTGTGAAGCAACGTGCTAAATAAACAAATGTCAGATAAATAATTTGAATTATCTAACTTTGACTTTCTAACTTAAATAACTATATTTGACAAACGTTAAAATCGTATTGGTGTCTTCAAGTTTTTACTCATTTATTTTATTTTTTATTTATTTATTTTTATTATTTTCATTTATTTATTTATTGTGTCTCGGCAACCCGAGCTTCCGTACATTGCAGACATCATGCTGAAGGCTTTAAAGTGTCTTTATGTGTGCAGTCGTGTGCAGAGCCTGCTGTCCATCTGACAGCTGCTCGTTAGCTGCGGATTAACTCAGCTTGTTAAAAGCCATATTACTCAGGATTAATCCAGAGCCCACCATGAGACCATAAATAAACACACACACACACACACACACACACAGTCAGCTGAGGAGCCACACCCACTTCATGCCTCTGCTGACTATTTCAGTTGTTTCATTTCTTCCCAGAGCTTCAGCTTTTGTTGTCTGCTTCACGACTTGTTACCAGGAGTCGAACCTGTGATGTTTGCGTTACAGGATGGCCCCAGTGACCGCAACGCTGCCAGCTGTGCAGCAGCAGCTGGCTCTGCTGAGACCAGATGAGGTTTAGCTCTTGACCTGTGACTTCTGTCTGGCTGTCAAGGTCAGATGGACTGCAGCTGGATGGATGTATGTGAAGTTCACAGTCACTGTGACAGAGGAACTTTAGAATTGTCTGTTACATAATAATGATGTATAATTACATAATACTGTGTCAGTGTGAGCAGGATGTAAACAGAGCTGGACCACTTTGTTGTGTCTGTGGTTCCAACAGTGTGATCAGGAGGATTCATTGAACTATTGACCTTGTAAATGTATTCAGTGTTATTACTGAAAGCTGGGACTAGTCAAGACTAGAAAGACAAGACCATTTTGCACTATTATTTGAATCAATTAAAATGTAAATGCTGTGGAACAAAATAGGATCAATGTCACATAAAGCTGAAGTGCAGCTTGACATTTTAATATCTCTTTATTTTGGTGTAACAATAACATTCTGTATGCAGATATATAACAAAAAAAATCTCATTTTCAGACAAAATGTACCTTTATGTGCATTTCCCTTCATTACACACACTAATCCATTAAGCTATTTTAAACTCACAGACAGCCCAGTCTAATGTGTGACCATCTGAAATGAAAACAAATTATGAAAATAAATTATGCTGCCTCATTCTCCTGGACTGCCAATGAAAATGTAATAAATAACAGGCTTCTGTCAACACAGATGTCAGTGTTATGGACAAGGAAGTTACTTTAGAAAAACACAGCCATGACCAACTTAAATATTTCACAAGACCAATCTTCTCAAGGGCCATTGTGAAGTTGAGAATGTGGTGGCCTTGTCTGACACCATTTTGGCAGTTCTGCCTGTGCTGCCTCCTGGCTAATCTAAGAATGGACAAAGACATGAATCACCTGAGGGTGTTCAAACAACCATCTGTAACCATACCCACCTGTCAATGAAAGCACACTGTTAATTCTGCAATTCTGTATAACTTTAAGCCTTAATATAATTTGAACAGGTGAGTTATATAAAAATTCACCCTCTGTATAGTTGTCATAAACAGAGAGATTAGCTATAGAGACCAAAACTGTGTTTTTGTACCAGGCTGTAAACATTATTTATTATTTATTTTATATATGTTTCTGTGAAGTTGCCCAACATGGGGACTTTTGGAGGTTGACTTGTTCTGTAAGCAAGCATCAAGTGGCTGTACGAGGAACTGCAGTTTTTGGCAGTTCGTGTTGGCTTCACTTGACAACTATAGAGGTTGCCACCTGGTGTGATACTATACAGAATCATTTAAAGCAATGTGGGTAAGTAACAGAGACACCACTGTGTTTATTCAGTTTATTCAGTTGAGTTCATTCAACATGTCTCTAAAACAGTTTGAACAAAAGCTGAACATTGTTACCTTCATTTTCATTGTTTGGTGCAAACGTTTCTAGAAAATGAATCATATCTGGGCAATAACATCGAGTGACCAAGAATATCTAATATGGCTGCCAGTGGGCAGGGCTAAATCACCAGGAAATCTTTAATTACTGTTTCTTTGTAAATGTCTGTAACTCTAACACAAGCCCTGACATGAAGTACAGCTTCTACAGACAGCAGCAAAATGTTCTGGTGTAGAGTAACCTTAAAGCAAGAAGCATTTAGTGTAGAAGCTCATTTTTCATTATTTGCATGTCTGCTGCATTCCCAGTGGCCTTACTAAGCAGATATTATGATAAAGTGCTTCCTCGATGTTTTGCTGAGCTCTGGACTTTACAGGAAGTTGGTGGAAACACCCAGAAACCTCCACGGTGTGAAAGGTGCAGCTCGTAGTGTGTTGCAGGGCACAGTAAATATTTAATCAGTAGAGAAATTAAGTCGTTGCTGACTAAAAGAAATGGGTCAGAGTGAGGAAGTGTAGTGAGCAGGGTGACAGTGCAAAACTCAGGGCTTGTTATTGGTCGTGTTGGCCGTATGCAGAGGAAATGTCTGTTTGATCAATGGTCCTGTCTGAGAAGCTGCTGCAGAACTGCACTGTTCATCCTCAGGGCTGAAAGAGGTTAGACTGATAAACACGACTTATTATGTCGAATAACGTCCAGAAATTCATATCAGTCACACCAGAAAACTAAATTACGGGATGGATAGAAAGTGTTCCATTCTTCCTGTCAATATTATTATTACTAATTGCTATATTTAAAGGTTGTGTCATCTGTACTCTCTCCATTTTAGTACATCTCAGGCTCAGCTTGTCAGGCTCAGCTCTTGGCTTGGCTTACTTTCAGTCTATGATAGACTCAATCAACCTCGACTGTGCTCTTGGCTGAATGGTAGCATTTGCATGCTAACATGCTTACAGGATGTTAACATGTTGTCATGCTCAGCTCTACATTTCTCAACTTTCATTGGTGAATCCGGATGTTTGTCTGTCTCAGCTGTGCTGAGGTTCTGCTGGATGCTAATCTTAGCATGTTAAATTTGCTATATCAAAATAATTTAACATGGGCTCCAAATAAACAATCAACATCAAATTAAGACCATCATTATGTAATGCTCATGTATGCCAACATGCTACCACACTAACATAGTAAACATTACCATGGGCATTAGCACTAGCATGAAGCTGACTGAATTTATCAGATAAACTCTTTCCTTGAATAGAATTTTTGTTTCTGCATTGTTTGTTTCTCTTCTCCTGAAACACATTTCAGTTTCTGTTATGACTGGTCGCCATTTTTTGATTGTTCGAAAACAGACCACTCTCCGTCCTAACATGCACCTGTCAATCAATGCTACGTCACAACGTTTTGTTGCTCTGATTGGGTGAAGGTCTTTTTGGTCTGCACCCACTGATAACTTTGATAACTTGGAAATCAGCAGTGAACTGAGAGGTGAACCTGATTTAAGACAATCTGTCCAGTAGTTGTTGAGATGTTTTACTCTATACTAAAGTGTAACAGACCTGTAATCCTTAGAACTAACTTTACTGCACATGGTAGCTGATCCAATCCGTGCTGGTCATCTTTGATTTAATGATGTTTTATACTAATAGCTGTACTTTGTTTGTGCTGCTGCAGTCCTGAGTGTAATACAGCAGTTCTGCTCAAAACTTTCTATACACTGAAAGCAGAACCAAACCTGTAAGTCCACAGAGTTTCTAGCCGGATTTTGACTCTTGGCACTTTTACTGTCCATAGTTTTTTTGTTTGATCCTGCATGTTTACCCTCTGCTGCTGCTGCTGTCAGATACAGAGGGTCAAGTCTCAGTGTAAGCAGTGTCCAACTGCTAACGCTCAGCAACCTGCGAGTCCTCCGAGGGTGCTGGGAAAATCCTGTCCAGACGGTGATAAAGTGTGGGCAGAGAGCAGCTTGTAAACGTGAACAGAGCTGCTGAGACAAAACGCCCTGAATAATTCAGAGACTCTGCTGCTGCTGCTGAGGGCCAGAGTGGACCGACACACTGCAGACACACAGGAAGGACTTTAGATCACAGTTTTACACTTTACACAATTTGTTTGTTTCATGCCCAGTATTTTTACCCAACAACCTGATCTGTTATTCTTTATTTAAATCTGCCCGTTTTTGGTCTTTCCTATGAGTAGTAGACTGGAGGAGACGTCAAAGACACAATCTACTGCAGAAATGTATTGCAGTGAGGATAATTAAATTTATGAGTTCAGATATTCTTTGGAGTTCTGTCTCTGTCTTTACCGGAAACATTTTAATATTTGTAAGAGCTGCTTATGATATCAAAGCGTTTAAAAAAACAGATCAAAACATTATTGATCAGAAAAACGCTAAAGATAAAATAAAATATATTCAGTAGAGATCAGGCTAGTTTGAAGAGGAAGGTGGAGGCATGACAGCCTCTTTATTTCTGATGGTGAAATGTTCAGATGGATATCAGTCTCATGTCTGTGTTAGTGGAAATCTGAAATTGGATTTGTTCCTGTGTTTTCCAGGTTGGTCGTTTCTTTGGCGAGGTGGACGGGTCTGTCATGGCGTCGCTGATCAAGATGGGAATGTACAAAAAGTATGATGATGCACGTGAAATCTTTTCTGACAAATGTAGTTTTAACTGATGTTAAAAACATTTGAAGTAGTTTTAGTTTTCTCCACTGATGACTGATGAAGGTAATGTGAATGTTTGTTTGCAGAGTGTCGTTGTATGACTACCAGGCGATGTGTAAGAACAATCATCATCACCACAACAGCGCTCGACCGATGCTCAGCGTGAGTCTCCAAACATATGATGATCTTATAGACCATGATGCCTTGCTGTAGATTAAACTAGCCAATAATATACAAAGTAGTTCAAATGAGCTCAACCTTTAACATCTACAGAAGTAAAATGTAACACACACATTAATAATTAGTTTTAATGCTTCTTGACTATTGATAATTCTTTCATACTTTAAGATAAGTTAGACTTTAATGATCCCATACTGGGGAAATTCACTTGTCACAGTAGCTCATATACACAAGGAATTATTCACAAATAAGAAATACACAGAAAAAGTTATGCTGGTGCTGAAGAGTCTGACAACTGCTGCAACGAAGCACCTGTGGTAGTGTTCCTTCCTACATGGTGGTAGTAGCAGTCTGTTGCTGAAGGAGCTGATTATAAGTCCACTTTTTAAGTTTTGAATGCAGTGCTTGTTGTGGAATATTTTCAGTGTGGTTTTAGTACTTTCACTGCATCTGAATTCTTCCTCCAACACTCACAGGTTAAAATAATGTTAGATCATTTGCTTTTAGAACGGACTTACTTCCTTACTCCCTGTGTCTTGACATAAGTATAGATCCTCAGTGTCAAAAACAAACATAGAAGCTCATTTTCTCAGATTGTTGACAAACTCGTTCAATACTTATTTAACTTCTTTTTTTCTCCTGCAGCCGTTCTATGTCATCACAGCGTTGATAAGATGGTTCTTCTCCAATGTGCTCATGTAAGTGTCAACAGCTGTTTGATTCAGCAGTTTATCAGTGATGAGAACTAAAGGTAAAAAGTCTGAACCTACAGCCATCCAGGAGATTAAAGCTTAAAGGAACAGAAGAATGATTACTCTGTTCTGAAATACTTCTATAGCTGTGTGATTTAAACCAGCACAGACTGTATGTTTATGAGCATATTTAAAAATATATCTTAATTTACTTAAACACCAACTCGACTCGTGTCTAATATTAGAGAGGATACATGTGGAGAAAGCTGCAGGTAGTGTTAGAGCTGCAGTGAGAGTTTGGATCTGGGCCATTTCAAACCTTAAACGGATGTGAAATATGTCCTGTGAATGTATTTAATATTAATGAGTCAGTGTGCTGGATTTAATGTTTTTTAATAAGCATAAATCAAATAGAGACTAAATGTAAAATAAAATTCACTGCCTCTGAGAAAAAGTTTACAGTTCTTAAAGATCACTTCTTGGGTCACGAGAAAGACTTTCACAGTTCACAGATATTAAAGTACAGATCTGCTGTGTGGGTGCAGCTCAGTTTAATGTGTGTATCCTTCAGGATATTAAGTGTTCTGGTGTTTGTGTCTCCTGTCAGGTTCTTGCTGGACTTTAATCTCTGTGGTCTGTGGCACTCTGATTATTTTGTGGAAGGTAAGAAGTTCAGATGATCATCAGATTGAAGTGTGTTCACTGCACAGTGATGGGAAGGAGGGAAATGTTGGTCACCGCTGAAATAGCTCTCTCAAAAAGATTGCCATGAAAAGTTACAGACACTCATGATCCCCTCAGGATGAACGGAACCTTCACAAGCACCTCCCCTTTTTTTATCTGTGCTCCAATCACAGTTGAGCAAGCCCCTCGCTTTCTTCTTTCCTCCAAATTTCTCTTTTCCTGTACTCAGACTCGTCTATGTTAAAATGTTATTTAATTAACCTACATCAGTCATTAGTGAGCTAGTTAGTTAGTTAGTATTTAGCTTCACATCTGTTCATGCCACATCACATAAAATGTATATGTTGCTTTTATATTTTAACCATCCTCAAAATTTGGTTGTCTTTTCAACACAGCTTAGCTAAGTACAGGAGAGGAGGAAGAGGTTCAGAAGAAGGCCTGCTCGATGTTGTGATCATGTCATTTTTCATCTAACACCATCAGATTAGACATTTACTTTGTCCAGTGCTATGCACTATATGTAGTGCTAATTAGCAAACATGCTACCACACTAAACAAAGATGGTGAACTTTGTCAATATGATGCCAGCTAGACATAAAAATCTTAGCAGTGTCACTGTTAACATGTTAGCATGCTGAGAGTAGCAGCTGTGCCTGAGTACAGCCTCACACAGCTGACTGACTGACTGTAATCCCTCATTTGTATTTGAATGCATCTTGGGCTGGCAAGTAAACCCCGCCGAGGACATGTACTCCTCTGTGGTGCTCGGTGTTTGTTGGTAGTAGAATCATATCTCAGCAGTTCAGAAATTTCATTGAGAGTTTAGAGCTCATCATCATCACAGCTGGTACACAGACTCAGACACGATACATTTACTGAAATATCCAATCATACAGCAGCAGATCAGAACAAAGATCAATAGACAGAATCAATAGAGACGAGCAGACAGACAGGTGGTGTGTTTGTTTGCTTCATCACTGCTTTGTGCCTCATTTTCAAACATTCTGTTTCAAAATGGCTGCCTCACCTTCATCATCATCATCATCTCCCTCTACATCTTCACTATCATCATCACCACCATCATCATCATCATCATCATCATCGCCTGGGTGTGTTTTCTGTGTCTCCACCATGACATATCTTCATCCATTAAGCCAAGGCTGGCTACCATACAAGTGAGTACAATGTGTGTGAGTTTAGAAAGAGGAAACGCCCTCACAGGGACAGAAAGACGCTCAAAACGCTCAATACTTTGACAGCTTTTTATTCATTAGATGAGCTTGCATTAAAATTAGTGTAGCGTGTATATAGTCTAATAATGCACCCGCGTGTGTGTGTCACACACACAGGCCACAAGCAGAAGAAGATGGAGCCTCTGACGCCCTGCGACACGGCATATCCCGGCTTCATGTACGACTCATCTGTCAGAGAAGCCAACAGTCTCATCAAGTGTGGACGCTGCCAGAAGTACGACACACACACACACACACACACTATCAGATCTTTACTGAAGTAAGGCTGCGTGCACCAACAAGGATTTATTTATAAACCTGATTAAATTATGGTTTAACTTAATCTTCAGTTTAGGTTTTACTCTGATCCTGATTAAATTTAAATAAAACATTCAACTAAACTAAAATCTGAATCTTGATCCAGTATTAACTTTAACATGGCTTTTTAAGATGGAGCAAAGTAATAAAGTCAAGTTTTATGATGCTGCTGAAGAAGTTTTTTATCTTCTAGTTGTCATATTGCTCCATTAACTAAGCCAACAACTTTATGAATCAGAGCTTCTCTGCTGAGCTGTCATCAATCGACTAACTAACTTTTTAGCTGCTTAGCAAATGTGGAAATTAGTATTTTTCCGACTTCAGAGTGCAATACTGCTGTCGTAGAAGTGGTGAGTTGTACTCATGTATCTGTGGTTATTACATTATTTCTGATGTGTACTTAAAGTGTTAATAGTAGCAGTGATCCCTGTCAGTGTTTTACATCATATCTGATGTCTCTGTATTAATGTCAATTCATCCTGCTCATTTTTTAAACTCATCGTGCAGCAGTCAACAAACTCGACTGTCCTGCAGTTCAGTGTTTGTGTTCGTTCTAAAATACAGAGTAAAAATACACACACCTACAGCTCCATCTTGTGGTCAGAACATGTGACCTTCTAGTGCGTTGAGGTTCTTGTCTTTGTCGGTAAAAAATATAAAATGTTTGAAGAGTTACAGAACAAATTCATCCTGAAACAGAATTTAAATTCCACAAACTCAAATGACAGAACTGCAGCTTCATGCTGGATTTGTAAGTTAGAAAGATAATTGTATTTTAGCTATGATTAATAATTAATTGTCTCTTTTGATGTCTGTTAATCATTGATGATGCTTCAGAGGTGTTAATGAGGCCGTGGTTGTGTATTGATTCACTGGTTGTTCATTAATTGTGTTTCAGGATGTTCGTGGTGCAGCAGATTCCCGACAGTAACCTAATTCTGGTCGTGACTCAGGCCGACTGTGACTGTTCTCGTCAGTATGGATCGATCCTGCTGGAGCCCAAAGAGATCAAATATATCCTTCACTGACTGACCAACAATAAGAGCAATTTCACCTTTTATTTTTATTTTTATTGATCATGTGACTCCATGTTCTGGACGTCACACCTCAGACCTTTTTGTATCGTATAATTTAATTTGAAGTTTTATTCTTAGATTACATAGTTCCTGTGAAACTTTTTTTTAGTTTGGCTCTGTATTTTATTGACAGTTTTACAGAGTTTCTGAACAAAAACTGGTTCATTTGGCATCAGTACTGAAACGGGTGGTGTGTTTTCCTTAATGTCAGTGAACATAACGCCACAGTGAAGTGCAACAGGATGAAATCTCAAAAGGTGCGGCGGCGTCCGGAGTCCTGCCACGCCTACCACCCAAAGGTGAGAGCTGAGCTCACCAGACATTCAGACAGCTGTATGAAGTGGTGAACACACGATGTGGTGAAGTGTTGATCGAAGGTTCAAACTTGTTCCAGTGAAGAAAAGAAAAAGAATAAACTGCTCTGTCAGTGTGACAGATTTAGGTGGCTCTATTTACAGAAGATGGCAGAAATGGAATATATAATGTTCAAATAATATGTTGACAGAGAAATTTTAATTACATTTCACTTCAAATTACAAATATATTCTAATAACTTCAGACTAAATCAATGAAAAGTTTCTCATCCATTCTAAGCTGTATGAATATTCTCCATGTGTTCATATATATATATATATACTGTAAAATACAGATAACTACGAAAATGAACAGATATCACTATGAAATCTGATTACTTAATTATATTTTTTATAATAAATATATATTATTTTTATAATATATATATATATATATATATATATATTCCTGATTTGATGTTGAAATATGCAAATCAGGCTAACTGCAGACAAACAGAAACCACAAACATGGACCACTTGATTAAAACACATTAAATGATTAGTTATGAAGCACTTTGGAAGGATATTACACATAAACACTGATGCATTCAAAAGAGCTGCTCAGAGTCACGATCACGTCAATCTGATGAAGATCTAACATAATAAAATAATCTATTAAATCCTAGATTAAGACTAATATTGTTTATGTAGTCAATAAAGTACAAATAAGCTATACATTAATAATTAATAAGTACATCTACCATTAATAATATACATATTGTTTTTAACACTGACATGTTGAAATTCTCCAACAGGAAGATGCTAAGGATTGTGGTGGGGCAGCGGCCATCTCCCTGTCACTGTCGCTCTTCTCTTCCTCTCTGCTCGCGTCGCTCCTCCTCCACCACTGGACGTAAAAAGATAACAAAACAGAACGCTCTGATGGAGGCGACACAGAGGATTTAAAACGAAACAAACGTGGAGCAGGTGACCAAAGGATGTTTTTGTAGTTTCCCACAAGAGACAACGGGATATCTCAAATTTTCTGTTTCCTGCTGTTCAGACGAGCTTCAGCTCGCTCTGCAGAGGAGATTAAAGGGCTATGTTATTTTTTTTTTTTTATTTTTTTTTTTTTTACTGAATCAAGACTAATTTCTCCTTCCTGAAAGAAAATGAACGTGACAGAAAACTCTGAAGTAGTTTGTGAGCTGCAGGAGAAACAAGAGTCTGATGGACAGAAACTGTAAACCGTGCAGCTTATGGAGAAATGTTGCCATTACACCCAAAGAATGTAGCATCTTTGTAGCTTTTTGATACAGAAATATTGTATACGAGTAGAGTTTTACATTCAAGTGATTTACTTTTTAAAAACATAGAAATGAAAAAGGGTTGAACTTTAAACCCGATGTTCCCAGAGACCAAATGTCACAGGACAGGTCGTGTCACGTAAGTATCAACACGCAGGTGGGTTCTAGACTGAAGCACGACTGCGTGTTGTAGACGTGGTCAAAATAAATCTGGTTGATCTACAAGAAGATTTAGACCTCTGGTCGTTTCAGCAGGTGACATTAGTCATGTTTCCATCTGAATGTGTCGCACATTTTAATGAAACAACGGTTATAAATGGTTATATTATATCTGAGTGACATATATCATTACCTGGAAATAATTCTTACTGACCATCTTTGGTCTCTAAGACACGGGTTCAAACTCTAAACTGCCCAGCGGAGCTGAAGTCTGACTGCAGTTTGACGTTTTCTGTTTCAGCTTGTCTAAAATATTTCTTGACGTGGAAATGACAGATCTTGATGCAGTGACTGTCTCAGCTCAAGGCTGAAAATGTTCAGGTGGAGTTATCCAACATCCTTTTTACAAATGCTCCATGAAGCAGTTTGTCATACTGAATGTTTCCACTCCCAAACACAGTTTCTGTTGGTCGACTGAGCGTGCTTCCATGAATGAAATGTGTCATGTGACAGCTTCTGAAGTCTGATGGGTTTCAGTGGAAAACAACAAAACTTCATCCAATCATCCAAAACAAAAAACATGAACAAATGTAACTCTTCACCTCTACATGTCCTCTGTTTGTAACATTTTTATTGTCATGTCAAAGTTGCTGAAAGGTTCTGCCAGCACATCAAATATACAGGAAAGAAAACTTACCAGCGTCTCTTCTGACAAAAGAAACACTTTAATACAAACTGCAGTCTGCTTGTACAGTGATGCATGTGCTGACATCAGGAGGCCATTACACATCTGTCGTGTCTCTTAGTTTTAGTCTCCGGTTGCCTTGACAACCTCCTCCAATTTAAAAAAAAAAAAAAAAAAGAAACACTGCAGAGAATTCAGAGATCCACCATCAGGTCCACGACCCATCGGGACACCATGAGGGACATGGTGACCTGATGGGGCGTTCAGTCAGAAATGACAATTTAAATTGCAATTATTTTCTATAAATAGTCCAATTACAAGTGAAGTTTGGTTATTTTTCTTGAAAGATGTCCAGTTAAATAATTGTAATAATTGTGAGCATACTGTCAAACTTTAAGAAAATAAACAAGTTTCAACCCTGTTCCACTGAAATGTGCTCTGATGTACCTGTAACCACATCCAACAGTGATGTCACAAGGACACTGCAGCAAGGTCAGCTCGTCGTTAACCTTATTTACATATCGTGTCTCTGATTGTGTCCTGCTGACATAGAGATTCAGGAAACGTGACTCAGTAAAACAGCATCAGACAAACGGACCTGCAGCTTCTTTATTCACTTCAATTTGAATGAATCACTTCAGTCCGACTGAAAGCAACAAAGAAAATTAGCCTCTGGCATTAACTCTAGCTAACTGCACTTCCAGAGTAGCTCGCCTTTTATTTTTTTCTTCTGCAGTAATTAAACGTTCATTATTTATTGTTTCACCTCTGAGCTCTGTTTGCCAAGTCTCTCCAACTAAGCCGGGTATTATTATCTGCAGCTCTCGTGCTTTGACAACTTCACTATCACAAGAGGTGAAGATTACTTCACCACATCACTGACGGCTGCTAAACAACACAGAAGACTGAAGTTACATTCATATTCATACAGCTTTCTATGCCTGTGTCATAACGTGTGAGGTCACAGGGGGAGGGCACCAAACACATTAAACAGTTCATGTACAGGAGGCTTTGACTGATGAACATGTTTCATTTTTTTTCTACAGCAACTAAAGGCCAGAGTGTTCAGATTAAGCAGCTTCTTCATTTCATTAAGTTGAACCCTCCTGCTGTCCTGCCCTCCTTGACAGTGAGGACGCCAACTGCTGGACAACTGTACTAATGACAATGTGAAAAAATCCCCTGTAGATACTCTGTGATTTAGTACTAAATACACTTTTATCTAGTATAGTAGTCTCATTTCAGCGTTTAGATGGAGGCCTGTCTGAATTCTTTATACTGTTTGAACTTTGGCTTGTGTGATTTTTATTATTATTCATCATCACAGGTCCTGGAAACTCTAAACTGATGTAAATAACAGCTCTTTTGTGCAGATTTCACTGAATTGTAAGTTTTTGTTAAATTGGGAAGAAATCTTAAATTCTTAAAAAAAAAACAAAAAAGATACCCACTGACTGATATTATATGTTTTAGTTTAGAAGAGGAAGCCACGCTGTAATAAAGTGGAACAGAGCGTCATTTATGTCTATAAAGTTTATAATTTTTTCACAGAGGCAGGTGTGATATTTGCCTGATGCCACCGATTGTCCTGGTTAATAAGATAAATCGAATTGGTTGATTTATAATAAAAATAATAAAATGAAAATTTTCTATGGGCAGAATTCAGTTTGGGAAAAATGTGCTGAGGCTAAAGATCTTGTATAAATGTTTAAGGGGGATTTTTCCTTTGAATAAATTATCTCTCAGCAGAAATCCTTCAGTGTGAAAACTGAAATATTTCCCATCAGTCAGTAGGCTGGTGATGTAGCCGCTTCATGTTGAGTCGTCATTATCCCAGCGTCGATGTGGTGTTGTGGACAGAGTTAGACATTCAGCAGGAACCTTGAAATATTCTAAGAACAAAATAAACTTCACATCAATTCTCAAATGATTTAAACCTATAGAATATAGAAACGTTTTCATTTGGCTGCAGAGAAGTTCTTCAGACTGCGTTTGACTCTTCTTGAGAATGTCAGTCAGGGAGCAGAACCCCCTTTTTATTAAATAAATAATAAGAATCAGTCTGTCTGCACACTAAATGTGCATCACTTACACTCAGCTCAGGAATATTAAAATCAGTCTGTTGTTGGTTGGTCTCCCGTTTAAAACAAACTGATCGCAGCCTCAGTCTCATCGACAGGAGACTGTACAAAGCCTGGTGGAAAACATCTGACCAAACATTCCCTCAAATTAGTTATTTAGAAGTTTACATTACTTGAATTAACAATCAGTGCTCTTAAATGACTTGATTCGACCCCCTCCTGTAAATCTATCTGAAAAAGAAAAACTGAAACTGATATGTCCACAAAATGACTCAAATCCGCAGAGGGACAAATTAGATGACACTGAGAATTGCTGCTGGTAATTTGTAATGACTTTAGTCATTTGAGTGTTTAAATTATTAACCTGGGGAACCCAAAGTAAATTGAGGGCATGAATTATTCATTTATGGAAATAATTTTCCCCCAACACCTCCCAGGCTCTGTGAAACTGAGTCAGCAGTGAGTTTTTTTTTTTGCAGCTGTGATGTGAAGCGTCTGTTTTTTTCCTTTCTCTACGCGGCCTGCTGTTTGTCCTGAGCCGGACTCGACTCCTCGACCTCCCCTTCTCCCTCCTGGTTCCAGTCTTTGAGGCCTTCAGGCAGACTCGTGTCCTCCTCGAAGCTTCCTGTCCCCTCCACAAACTCCTCGTACGTCGACTTCTCTTCAAACGGCCGCGGGCCTAGCAGCTCCACCATGTCCGCCTTGTCTAGGACCTCCTTCTCCAGGAGACGCTGTCCAACCTGAGGGCAAAATCAACACTCAATACCGGGAATTTCCTGATAAAAATACTAAAATAACCTCCTTTGATTATCCTTAAAATGCTGTTATCACTGTAACATGAGTCGGCACACCTCCATATGGCCAATCACAGTAAAGAGCAGCATCCAGAGAGGCCGCTGATTCTAAAGCACACTCAATGTTCCAGGAGGACTACATTGACAGTGGCTGCAGCCCTATGACTCAATACTGGACCGAAGTCCAATGCTGTCCCCATTAGTCACTCAGACATGAAACCATTAAAGAATCATGTCACACTCTTTTAAGAGCAACAGCTAAGATTGACTAGACACAGATGTAGTAAAATGTCTGATCATTATTTATCGATACTGACAGTGAAGTATCTGTCAGTCTATCAATCATCCTCTTTGATGGAACTAAAATATTTCAATCACAGACACCCCTAAAAAAATCTATGACCCGGGGCGGCGCTTAGCTCAATCAGTAGAGCGGTCGCCCCAGTTCAAGTTCGAGTTCCAATCTGTGGCTCTTTCCCACATGTCATTCCCATTTCTCTCTCCTCACATTTCCTGTCACTCTTCAGCTGTCTGTTGAATAAAGACCTAAATAAATAAATAAATGACCAGGAGACTTGGATCTGTAACCCGTGGAACCCACATGCTGTATCAGACTCTCACCATCTCCACCAGCTCCTTCTTGTCCTTAATGAGCTGCAGTGTTCTCTCGTATGCTTGCTCCACCAGATCTCTGACCTCCTGGTCAATCAGCTCAGCTGTGGCCTCGCTGTACGGCTTCTCCAACACTACCTCACCCTGCCGGGGCAAGTCAAACGACACCTGGCCCACCTTGTCGCTCATGCCAAACTGCACCACCTGGGGGAGTCAGGGTGGAGAACCAGGCGTCACAGCGGGAAAAACACTTCAGAATAAAACAGGACCTGCAGCAGGTGTGTGTGTCGCATACCTGAGCGTAGGCGGACTGTGTGACTTTCTTCAGGTCATCATGAGCTCCGGTGGTGATCCTGCCGAAGAAGACGTGCTCGGCCACGCGGCCTCCCAGCATCATGCACATCCTGTCAAACAGCTGCTCCTTGCTGTACAGGTACTGCTCTCTGGGCAGGTACTGAGCGTAACCCAGACCCTTCCCCCGAGGGATGATCGACACCTGGACACACGCAACATGTGTTTAAGGCACTGGTTCCCAACCTGGGGCCCCCAAACCCAACTAGGGGTCGCCAAAAACAGACGTCCAGACAGCAGTGGCAGTAGTTATAGACAGAAGTCGTACCTTCAGCAGGGGGTCGGCGTGCTGCAGGAACCAGCCCACGATGGCGTGACCGGCCTCATGATATGCTACAGTCTTCTTCTCTGTGGGCTGCAGGACCTGAGTCTTCTTCTCCAGACCTGAAAACACAAACAGGACTGAGACTCAGACTCTGATGGTATCACAATGATAGAGATGTCTCTCGTCTGTTAGACTATGAAATGCTTTGAAACAGGGAAAGACTGGAAACTGGCGAGAATTCATAAAAACACTGACCTCCGATGACTCGGTCGATGGCCTGTTCGAAGTGTTTGGCGTTGACAGAGGGGTTCAGGTGTCTGGCAGCGATCAGTGCTGCCTCGTTACAGACGTTAGCGATGTCAGCACCTAATCGTGCACAGAGAATACGTAGGAAAAAAACAATCAGAAGCTGGATCCTGAAGAGCCACTTGAGATCCAACCCAGCACTGTGTGACGTTTTTCTAGTCATAAATCTACAATGAAATGGCTACTATGTGGACTGACATCAGAAATGTGCATGTCTGTAAAGTGGAGGCTCCTCTGTACCTGCAGAACGTTTTTATTCAGATGTCTTGAGGGGAGACATCAAATGAGAATGGCAATCGCAGGGTTTTCCCTCGCCAAAGTTCAGCCAGACTTTGGAGCATTATTTAAACTCTTTCCCCAACAAACAAGCATGACATGATACCAGCGGATGCCTGAAGTCTAAAACTGAGGCCACTACAGCCTCTGAAATATGGTGTTGGCCACAGATGTTGGTAGAATGGTAGAGGCTAGTGGGGGTCGTGCGTTTGCGCACTGGTAACCTGCAATCTGCAGTTGTTTCACAGCGGTTACATTCAGCATGTACAGACACACCACAGCAACCCACTAGCTCCCCTCACTGCCCCACCACCAGTTGCCAGTTTGCCTGTCCCTGTCTGAACGCGCACTAAAGCTGTAGCTATGTAACTGTACAAAACTGAATCATGTTCTTTTTCTTTCGGTTTCCTCCACAGATGTTTCTCTGCTGTCACACAGAGTTTACTGAGCTTCAAGCAAACTGACTGATAAACTGTTAGTCGTCCACACATCTCAACAGTATGGATGATGAAACACCACACTGAGACAGATGATAACATACCTGTGAATCCCGGTGTGGCAGCAGCCATCTTCCGGGCGAGAACGTCTTTGTCCATGCTGGGGTCCAGTTTGATCGGTCGCAGGTGGACTTTAAAGATGGACGCTCTGCCCTTGATGTCTGGAGGACCTGAGAGGTGACAAGAGATGTTCATGCTTTAGAAAAGAAAAGCTTTCAGTCTTCTACTGATCTTTATTTCAATCAAACTTTCTTCTGATGTTTTAAAGATCATGTTAATCAGCAGATTAACAGCATAATAATTAGAATAATCGTAGCTGCAGATATAAACTGATGTTTTACTCTTGTGTGTGTTTTGGAATCGACACTGACACAAAAATAAAAAACAAATAAAAAAGAAAGACACAACTCTCAGGAGCACCAATCAGCTCTCAGAGTTAAACTCTACCAATGTAGATCTGTCTGTCGAATCGTCCCGGTCTCATCAGTGCAGGATCCAAGATGTCAGGTCGGTTAGTTCCAGCCAGGACCACCACGTTAGTAGCCGTGTTAAAACCTGAAACAAAAACAAACATTTATTTAACATAGAAGATCTAAAACGGAACAATCGAAATCCTGAAGAATCAGACGTCAGTTTCTCTCCAGCTCACCGTCCATCTCCACCAGCAGCTGGTTCAGGGTGTTCTCCTGTTCACTGTGGCCTCCAAAGTTCCCTGCAGCTCTCTTCCTCCCAACAGCGTCGATCTCGTCGATGAAGAGGATGCAGGGGGCGTTCTTCCTCGCCATGGAGAACATGTCCCTCACCTGTGGAAGACAAAGCTTCATCAACAATTCTGTTTCATTTCTGTGTGAGATCATAACAGCTGCTCTGGAAATGGCTTCAAATTTCTCCTCAAATTGTCCATCAAAGTCGATTCTCCTCAGCGGTCTGGCTGATGTCTGATCTGGTTTCCTTCACTCACCCTGGCAGGACCGACACCCACAAACATCTCCAGGAACTCAGAGCCATTAACGGTGATGAAAGGGACGTTGGCCTCTCCAGCTGTGGCTTTAGCCAGAAGAGTCTTCCCTGTCCCTGGAGGTCCAGACAGCACAGCACCCTGAAACACCACAGGACAACTGTATGTATAATGTCAGGAAGTAAAGCAACCCCCCACTGTGTAGGTTTCCACTCAATGAAGCCATAGCTTGGCGCTGTAATCGTCCCTCTTGTCCGTGTTCTTAACCAAGAAATCCACAAGACTATTCGTAAAGTTAAATTCTAAATTCTTTACTAAGAAAATAAATCTCTACAAAACAGTTTTAATAAATACCAGGTGGACATACGTGTGTAATGTAGACAGTGTTTCTTACTTCAAACATATATTTAAAATTTAAAATGTCAGGACAGGACAGACACAGATATATTGATTAAAGTTGCAGTAAATGATCTTAATGCAAGTTATTTAAAAATACTAATAGGTGGACAAAGATCGGAGACCTGTGCTCACCTTGGGGATCTTGGCTCCGAGGTCCTGGTACTGCTGTGGGTTCTTCAGGAAGTTGACAAACTCCAGGATCTCCAGCTTGGCCTCCTCGCAGCCGGCCACGTCCTTGAACTTCACCTCAATGTTATCCTTCATCATCTTCGCTGTCGACTCGTTTATGCTGAAGGGCCCACCCCTTCCGCCGCCGGAGCCTCCTCCCATTGGTCCTCGCCGCAGGCTAAACAGCAGGAAGCTGATCAGCAGCAGGGTGGGAACCATACTGATGAGAAAGGAGCTGGGAAGACAGAGGAAGGTTATCATTGAGGGGAGGAAGGAAACATCCATCCTCCTTCGATATCGCCACTGCTGACACTGGTTTTCAACACAGACACTGACGAGGACAGTGGACATGTTTGTGTGATGTGTATTAAACCAACCCGTCGCTCTCAGTGGTGTAGATGACGGCCGGTCTGTGTGGCAGCTCCAGGCCGAGCTCCTTGTGCGCCGCCTCAAGGTTCCTCTCAAATGTGTCGACACTCCCGATGTTAAACCAAACATAGCTCTGCAGGTCACACGTGATTTCATGATTAAATTAAATGTCAAATAAATGCATCATAAAAAGATCATCCAATATGTTTTCAGTCTGTAAGAACTCTTTGTAAAAATGAGGTCCTAGGCTTGAAGAGACGTGAAGAGATTTCAGTTGTTTTTCTCACTGTTTCAACGTCGGCTCCCGGCACCAGGATGACTCTGACGTACTGTTTGTTGACGACCTCTAACCGCTCCACCTGGACAGGAATAAAGAAATCTTTCTATTCAAGTCTCCTGCTCAACATATATAATAAATGCAAGACAGTTAGCAGCAGAGGTCCAACCTCCTAATGGATGATACATCTGTAAAAGTGCTCCTCACCATTCCTCTGCTCACGTAGCGGTGGACAAAGTCCTTCCAGCTGATTTCTCTGCCGTTGTCTTTTAAGTACAAGTAGAGCAGAACTGAAGTGACTCCGGCCACGGTCACTGCGAGGTAACGGAAATCCTTCTCATCCCAGGGGAAGTCACCCTGAAGACCAACAGACACCAAGAGTCAGGTGATGAATGTTCACCAAATACCAAAACAAATGTTTTGCAAGTTAAAAAAAAAAAAAAAAAACTCTTTTCACTTTTCTTTACTCCACTTCGCTGAAGGAAAATTTTAATTTTCTGTAAAAAATCTTTCAGAGAAAAAAAATACTTCCTCCCCAAATAACAAATAACTGTCCCTTTTTCGACTGTTTAACTCACGAAAACAGAAACTTTTAAAAAAGGTAGAGGTTGTTCTCTGTCAGTTAGTTAATTAGAGCTTTAATTGTCCTTTCAGTTCAACTACACTGACGAGCATCTCACTTTCTAAAACAGTTCCTGGAGGTGTGACATACCTTTTGCATTCGGCTCCACCAGTCTTTCCCTCCTCCACCTCCTTTACCTCCTCTCTTCCCCCCTCCTGGTGCTCCTCCTTTACCATCTGAAACTCATTGTTAGATCACACATCTGTCAGTAACAGTCTTCTGCTTTCAGTGACAAATATTATTTATGCTTTATTTGACAAATATTACACTGGCTCAGACTTTTTCTGTACATAACAAACTATTATGTTTTTTCTAGCATCATGTGATCTCCTGGATGTAGAAGGAGCTGCTTCTTGTTCATATCGATCTTTTTGTAAGTCAAACACCCCTGTGCCTCAACAACATCCACCTTTACTGCTTTAGATACACAGTTGCTCTCACCTTTGGGTTCAGTGGAGTAAAGCCGTCGCTGAGCTGCCTGGAATCTGCGACAGGACAGGAAGTTAGCAGGAGTCCGACAGGCTTTCTGGAAAAGGCCACAAAACCAGAGTGAGTCTGCTGAATACACACAGACAACCTGAGAGGGTCTGCCCGAAGTGTGAAGGCTCAGTCTGCAGCTGCAGAAGCCCAGAGTTCGAATCAAACCTGTGGCTCTTTCCTGCATGCCATTCCCCATCTCTCTCTCTCTCTCTCTCTCTCTCTCTCTATCAAAATAAAACTTGAACAGGCCAAAAAATAAAAAAAATATCTTAATACAACATTCACATGTTCATTTGTGCACTTAAAGAGTCATTTACTCATTCCTTCTGTCTGTATTGGCCATGAATAAAATGTAGTTCATCTGAAACTGACTGATTTAGGCAAATCAAAGTGGGCATCTTCCAAAATTAGTCTGTCCCTCTGTGTTACATACAATGTTTCCTCTCTGAGCCGCAATAAATGGACAGTGAGCAGAAATTTGGTTAGAAAGACACCGATTAAACAATTTAACTCATGAACTTCAGCTCAATTTGAGCATTAAATGTACCTTAAGAAGTAATCAAGCACGGATAATTACCTAAAGTACCACAGCTACCAACGAGCCCTTCAGCGTAGATGCGTGTTATGTGACTGACTGTATTAAAGCGTGTCCTTACAAATGTAAACTTATCCTTGAATCACTGCCCAAATTAGATTAGAGCTAGAGTAAAATGGGGGAAAGTTAGTGATGATTAAAACTGCTCTAAGACTTGACATTGACAAATTGAACTAGTATTTTGTAGTTTTGTAGCCATTTGTAGTTTTTAGGCAGAATGACTGAAACTGTTCTTTCACACTTACTGATTAATCGAGTTCATGCTGGGGTTAGCTAATAAAAGGTCGACTCCTAAACAACCTCTACGAGTTATTCTACTTTATTTATCGATATACTTACAATTCACAACATGTCGCTATACTCACTTACCTGCAGTTTGTTAAGCTAGCAGGCTTATTAGTAGTAGCGTCTTAAACATTTATTATAGCATCTCCACACCAATAAAATCTCTCTTTCTCTTGTAATTAATGTTATTTGCTGAATTTGATCTGTGCCGGATTAAAAGGTAGATTATAACTAGGCAGGTGAGGTGAGTTTCAGACAGTATGTTATTTCATTACGAAGCAAAAGATCAGAGAGTTAAATGTTCTTTTAAGTGGGATTTGGCTAGCGGTCTGTGTCTGTCCCTATGCACAAACACATTTTAGTTTAAATATAACTTTTAACTCTAAATTCAGGTCACAGATAGACTCGTGCATGTCAGAGGCAACAGTTAGTCCAGAAAATCTCCACATTTACAACTTACCGGGGCAGCGGAGCTTCGGTATCCGGCTGTGAAGAGCCGACCTGCCGTCATCGCGGAGAACCGAGCCCGGGCTCCTCCAGCCCGGCAGAGAGGCAGGGCTGCCGCCGAGAGAAGCCTCAGCAGCTGAGACATCTTCCACCACACCTGTGCCCAGTCCTTGTTTTAAGTTTTAGGTTAATTTCCTTCGCTAAGCTTCATCGTTACAGAACTACAAATGTTATTGAACAGCAACAGCATGTAATGTCAACGGGAGGATGATGTAAAGGCCCGAAACACTCTTCTCAGATACCAGTCGAAAATAATTGTAAAAAGGAAAATGTTAAATAATAATAAAATTCAGTTAGGTCACAAAATTCAACTTTAATGCAAAAACAGATATAACATTAAACTAAAAACGCGGGAACGTATTTCATATCGTTTAGACTTAGATTATTACATTCAGGCATCCTTAAGGCCAACATGGGGGCCTCACAGTATACCTTCTCTCTGATTGGCTGAGACTGAAAGGCACTTTATCAGCGTAACGTAACTGTGACATAAGCATGACATGATGTGACGATGTTTCTAAAGTTACATGTAGAAACTTAACGAGACACATATAAATACATATCACAGTCTGTGAGAAGAAATAAAGTAAATACAAGATTCAAAACATTCATCAATCAGTCACATTGAATAATACACGGGAATATTAGTCACAGGATGACACACTTTCATTCACAATTATGTTTACTACAGTTTATTTATTTAAAATTATATTTAGCTGGTCCATAGGCCTTCACAGTGATGTCAGAAACAGATAAGTCAGAAGTTTGGATGAATATTTTATTTCAAAAGAGTAGTTTGGTTTGCAGTGTTATTACAAATAACATCAAAAAGATATATGTTAAATATACAGTAAAACAATTTCACTTTAGTGAAGATTTAGATTAGATGCAGTTATGATGATCATTAAAATGCCACAACAGATGTACATTTATGTATATATACTGAGTATACGCATTGTACTCTATACTCAAGTATTACTCAAGTCAAACTCAACAATCAACAAGTGTAACAAAAATTTGCCACTGGACCAAAGACAAGATGTGACTGATGACTGAGTCATAAAATCTAGTCCAAGACAACAGAAACCATCTCTGTCGAGCTCTGCCTGCAGCTCGTCATCCTCGGAGCTCTCAGCTTCCTCTGTAGGTGCTGTAGGAGAACCGACTCATCAGCAGGGGGAGGTGGAACCTCTGCTCAGGGTCACTAATGGTAAACACAACCTGGAAACACACACACACACACACATGAATTTGGTTTGACAATCTATTACTATATGTCTAAATACAAGAAATTTCAGTTGAGTTATTTTTAATTTATTGTCTTTGTAAGTGGCTCACCTCTACGTATGGGTAAAATGAGGTCTGACCCAGATTCTCCCAGTATGAACTCGTCTCAAAGCGCAGTTTGTACATGCCGGGAGTGAAAGCTTGTCGGCTGATGAGTCCTGGGCAGCGGCCATCTTGATTTGTTGTCCTATAAATCATTAAAGTGTTGAGTTGAAAAGTTTTATTACAGCTCAGAAGGACTGTTTTAAGTTAACTTCAATCTTTAATTCAGACACTGGTTGCCTTGAGTTTCATCATCTCCGACAAAGAATACATTGTCATTTTTAATATTAAAATTCAGTATCTTCTCCACATTTAGCTTTGTTGTAGCTCTCTGGTGTCTGGAATATTTACTACGACTTAGCTTGACACCATCATCATCCTCATCTGGCCACCAGGTATTTATCTGACAAAAGAAAACTACACTTGCATTAAAGTTAATTGAACACCCTCCGAAGGTCTCTCCAGAAATATGAGCTGTATAATTAAGGTTTTTATAATAATACTTAAAAAAAAAAAAGATCCTCAAAATCACAGAAACAGAGGTTATCTGTTTTCTTGGCTAAAGCTTCAGCAGTGCAGAGATGTATTTTGTCCACAGGTTCAAACCCTACCCAACACTCAGCATGTTCCAGATCATCAGCTTTGAGTCAAGTCGGTGCAGGCTGAGAGCCATCCTGGCTGCTGGGACACCATCTCCAGTGTTCAGCACATGAGTGGTCAGAGGGCTGGACTCAGCTGCTGCCATGATCTGATTGACAGTTGTGCACAGGTCAACTTCAGCTGTAGGACCTTCAAATTATATCTACAGTCTCAATGGGTGCCCTGTTACCACAATATGGAACAACACATATATTTGAGTCACGTTACAGGGATCTGTTTCAGGAATTTAAAAAGAATCAATATTGGACCAACAAACCAGGACTTTAAGCCAACTGACCCGCGTCTCTTCCTCTGTTTTCAAAATCTCATGATCCAGAGAGTGTAGCTGCATTAGATACTCAACGGCCATGAAAAAATATCCATTTTCTGACTTACATTAGTTATGTTTAATTATGTACACAAGGGTTTACCCAGTGTGAATTTCTGGTCAATAAACATACATAGGCAAAGTGAAGTGTGCATATTGGGTGTTTTCTTTCCACCAGTGACAGACAGAAGATCAACCAGTCTGTGAAAAAATGAACATGTTTTTGTCTGTAAATGAACCTCAACCCAAAAGACTGAGAAATCTTCATGTGTAGCAACATGTGCATGAAGATTAAAAAGTACAGAAAATGGGAACAGAAAAAAAAACCTTAAAAAGCTTGAAAAGATCAGTGATAAATCTTGAACAAATGGTGACAAAACACGTGCAAAGTGTTTTAAAATCCACCCTCTGGAGAGTGTTAGTGTGAAGAAACCTCGCGTCTCAGTGAGTTTCAGTTTGTTGTAGGAGAAGCCTTACCTCTGTGTGAGCGTGCCTCTCTGCTGCAGCGTGTTCATTCGGATCTGAAAACTCATCCAACCAGTTGTATCACCACTGCACACGCCCACTGCTCCAGCACTCTTACCCAGCATGCACTGCAAACCGTCCTTAAACCAAAGGTTGTCCTGACTCTAATGAATCATTAAAACAAGTAAACAACATGTGTTCCAGTGTTTGATTGAGATTCATTAAACTGTTTGTACATGATAAGGTCCAACTGATTTAATTAAAACACAGACAAAGTAATATGATATAAAAACTGAATGGAAAGTTAATCTTTAATTAGTGTTGTCATATGGTTAGCCTTTTATTGTAGCAATTGTTGTTGTTTCAGTATCCTGGTAATGTTTTTTTAACACCTCTGAAACATTTCTCTACTTTCTCATATATTTCAGAAACAGATTGAGAAATAGGTTTATTTCTCAGCTGGTTTCAAGGTTTTAAAGCATAGTGAGCTGGAAGAAAAAAATTTTCCTTCTTGCAAAGAGTTAGATAAGAATATCAACACCACTCTCACTTCTGTCTGTCAAAAGGGTGCAACAAGCAGCCAAAAAGCTTGGTTTAACACAAAACTGGAAACAGGCGGAAAGGTTAATAGATACCTAAGCACTGAAAAAACTAACAAAAAACTTTGGCCTGTGGTCTCCCTTTGGAGGCGGAGAAGAGGAGGAACTATTGGAGTCCATGAAGCAATTTAAATTAGTAGTACATAAACAGGCAATCTTGTGATTAGTACACACACACAAAGCACCAACCACACATGTTTTATGAAAAATACCTTTACTACACCCACACTGAAATAGATTACATACATTTAGCACTGAGGACAAACACAAAAGCACAAAGAGCAGAGACTATAGTGAAGCCAAATGAAATGTCGCCATATTTCCAAAATGATTCATCTGTACCTGCAAGTTACAGGATTTCTTATTAAAACATTTTCCTATCATTTTTTAAATGTTTGAAATAATATTTGAGTATAAAGAGCCACTACTGTACACATAAATATTTTCATTTTTTAAACTGACAAATATTTTACATGAAAGCTCTGAACATATTTACAGTCAGTCAGCTGTCCATCTTGTCCAGGTGGGTAAACATATTAGAGGAAAAGTCTTTATGTATTTGACTTGACAACAGGTTGATGGCTTTGCGCTCCACCCACAAGGCCATAAAACAAATATGATGTCATAATATGCAAGTCAGATTGGATGGATGCAGCATGACTACATAATAATGGACTGTTGTGGTTTAAAGACATGGTGTAAACACACAAACAGGGAATGTGGTATCAATAACATTCAACATTCATTAAATTTCACAGCAATCAATCAGTCAATAGTGGGCAGGATAACACAGATCAGTAGATGGACGGTAGGGTGGATGAACAGTAAATTGTGCCAACATGTATGTACGGATTACTTCAATGTTGACAATAAGGAAACGTGAGAAACAAATAGTATATCCAACATTCCAGTTAAAACACAATGCTGTAGAGTTTTTTTTTCATTGAATGGACCTCCATGGGAATGCTACACAGTAAACACATTGTTATCATGCCATATGAGTATCACATTTTCTGTTTCCCTGCAACGAAAATAGACCTTCTACATGAACCCGATGGCTTCAGTTCAGTGTTCATCTGATGACAACTTTTCAAATCAGACCTCAGAGTTCATTGATTGAACAAGAACTAACCTAGTAAACCCTCATGCTAACCTGGATCAAGCTGTCTTAGCTGCTAACCTGAGCAAACAACAATCAACTGTTTATGCTCAGTTAGCAAACTGGTAACTGACCTGAACTAATCTGTGTTCTATGCTAAACATGGGAAAATGTAATCATCCCCATTTATGTCCACTTTGTCATTTTTATTCAGAGTTAATGCCCATTGCTGGAAATGTTCAGTCTATAGGATATCTCATTAAGAATTATACTGTAATCCACCCAGAGTTACAGCAGAGTTGTAAAAGTGCTCACTGAGCCTTAAACACAGAACCATAATGCTCTTCTGTACATCTGGCACAGGTGGTTACACATAGTAACAACACACCTGACGAAAATGAATTAGGTGACAAGGAGCTGCTAACTGCGGCTACACTGACTTTAATAAAGTCAGTTCATTAAAATGAATCACTTTAATTAACATTAATCAGAATAAAGTTCAACATGGGGAGCAAGGTTATGGTGATAATGGGGCCAATGTTACATCACACATCAAGTAAAGAAAATGTTTTTTTTTATTTTTTAACTGAAATTGTATTTGTAATTGTAAATGAAAAGTAAGACATTCTCAAAAAATATGCGAAACACCAGGATGGTGCTTTATTAAAAACACAGAAGTTAAGCTATAATATCCCATGGGTCAATATGTTAGCATGGTGCATAAGAGTCAGCGATGTATCAGGAACAACTTGGGCATTTTATAGTCATTGTGGACTGGAGATAGGGCAATATATTAAAAGTCAAAGTGAGAGTGACGGAAAGATATAAGACAGATTTAGGAGTTAGTGGAGGAGAGTCAGTCCAGTGCATGTTGCAAATGCCTCTCTGAAGCATCTTCCATCCTAGCTTATACCCATCTGAGCTTCTGTTTGTGGAAACAGAAGGAATGGTCTGGAAGAATCTGGAAAGAGAATAAGTGAGTCTATGAATTAGGAACAGGAAAATTCACGAGGTAGACACTCAAGGCAATACAAACAAAGACATCACATCAGGGAACATAGGTTTATGTTTAAAAAAGATTTATCCCATCAACCAAATAAGTTTAACTAAAAAGTTCTGGCCTTTTTCTAAGTCCGTTAGGTGGTAAATAAAGAGCTCAGTACACAGTTTGTGCTTGAGCACTGCTATGTTACATGTTATGTATGTAACGTAACTCAAGTACAAACAGAGTTCTCTTACACAGCGAAACACTGACTGTGGTTCATGTGTAAACCAACAGTCAATGATGACTGTAACAAGTACATAGCTTAGCTCACAACTATAGCTAACCAAAGTCATTAGACTTTAACCTCTCTGGACCATGAATGTTTGAATGCCATATGTTAGATGTCAACATTTTATTGTGTTATGAAAAACTGCTGCTGGTGTAGTGCTCGAGGAGATGTCAGGAGATCCCCAAAGTCTTTATTTAGTTTAGTTAACAGGTTAACAGTTTTTAGACCAACGTTGGCATCCATAGATCTTTATCCATAGAACTTTACAATCTCTTTAGGTCTGTCTCTACAAAGTGTCACTGTGAGAGTTCATACCTGAGCTACAGAATCACAGATCGTCCTCCAGATCAGACTGATGCTGCTTTATCTGGAAACACAGAGGAAGGATGATGATGATCATCATCATAATCATCATCATCATCAACAACATCACTGATGTTGTACATATACATCACATTTATTTTCATCTATACCCACGGTCCACAAAATATCTCCTGTTCCTACAGTTAGTTACACACACACACACACACACACTTCCTGTCAGAAGAACAATGCAGCAGATTAAGGGCCGGTCTGTTCTCTCTGCCTCTGCTCAGATTAATGAGGCAGCTTCGCTCTGTCAGCCAGGTAGGAAGCCTGCAGGCTAATTCTATATCATTATGTTTCCCTGTAAAGAAACAGAAACACTGAAAGCACCGTTCCAGCTAGCAGCTGATCTGCTTCACACCAGTGAGGCGCTGAATAAAAAAGACCTGCAAAGGCGACAGTAAACACACCGTCCTCCACAGATTATGCACATTATCTGTGGGCTGCTCTGTGCAGTGTGGAGCAATGATACACAATTACTGTTTCAAATTAAAGCGGTAGTCTGAGATATATTTCACAAGAATACAGTAGATGTAAAAAAAAAAAAAACAGGCGATGGAATGGACTGAGGCAATTTTAGTTTTATGTCAGCTATATAATACGATTAATTTGTCCTTCATTTGTGTAGCCATTTCTGATTCTTAACTACTGGTGACACAAACAAAATGACAAAATAAAAGTCCATCACATATATTTTCAATTCTTCTTTTTTCAGTTTTATAACATTGTATATCCCAAAGAGCCAAAACTTTGGATTGATTTTCAATCAAATACTCAAATACAAATACTAAACCAACTAACAGACTCATGTCAGTTCTACTGGAGATGACTGAGCATGGTGTTAATTATAGATTTTCCACAAGAGGGCAGTGTTACATTACTTTCTTTAATGGAGCTCAGGAGAAGGGGAACAGAAGTTGAGATGTTCATTTCCCTTGTAGAAGTTGGATGTGGTTGTAGTTGGGGTAGATTGTGTGGATGATGATGTGTGGATATATCCTGTGTGTATGGCAGTGGTATATACAGTATTTACCATGTGAGGGTAACTCTGGGGACAGTAGTAGTACATATTTAGCCTGCTAGGGTAGTATTGGTACCTATGGGGCATCAGTTTTATATGTTTGCCCTATGGTGGAAACTGTTGCGGTAGTAGTGGTACATATTTACCCTGTGGGGGTAGCTGTGGGGGTAGTAGTGCTGGTAGTGCAGCGGCTCTTCCTCACTGGCTTCTCCTGGTTCAGGACTTTCTCTCTCCAGACTGCTGACTGAACCTCGGTGAGGAGACACACTGGGCTCCCTGCTCTGAGGACACTCTGACGCACACACACACACACACATGCATATATGTAGAAGTACCATCAATGATGTTTAGTGCTCTGAACATGAATAGATGTTCAAAGTGTTGATCTGATCTGAATGCATACTACTCTCTCTCTCTCTGTTGTATCACCACATTCCTCACTGGACGCGCTGAGCTTTCCTCTTGAGTCTGTCTTTTATGTTAATTTAAGTTTTAAGTTAATTTTATTAAGCCAGGAGCATGGCTCATAGAGCTCTGCATGTTTATGTATACCTTTGAGTTTCTGGTGTATCCTGGAGGTCTAGAGGCTGTAATAAAGGCCCTAAAAACAATTATTTTATTTTCATCCATTGTGACAATTAAAGCTCACAGAAGAAGATAAAGATGTGTCAGGTTTATTTTAAAAAACATATGGGTGTGTGTTTCATCTGATATGTTTAGGACTCCAAACTACAAACCTGAGGCGAATTTAACTTCCATCCTACAGTGTCTTTATAGACGCAATGTTTTCTAATTATAATGTAATTATAATGTCACTAAAGCTGTAAGATAAACGTAGTAGTAGTAGTAGTAGTATAGTAGTAGTAGTAGTATAAAAAACAATATATCCCCCTGAGATGTAGTGGAGTAGAAGTAGATAGTGATAATAAAAGTCACAGGCGAAGTACAAGCACCTCACATTTGTACTTATGTACGGCACACTGCTGCTTTTCACACACAGATTTCCACTAAACCACCTTTTTACCTCATCAGCAGCAGTGAGGGAGAGATGTTTTCTAATATTTATGTTAGGAAAAATCATCTAAAGAAGTGAAGACTGTCAACATGTCACTTTGGATAATTTCCTCATCTTTTTATCCTCGGAAGGAAATTTTCTTCTTCCAAGGTAGAGAAATAAAACCAACACACACACACACACACACACACACACAGTTGGTCGACGACAAGATAACTGCTGAGCACTGAAGGGGAGCTTATGAAAGGTTATGAGGCCGGTGTTTATCGCTGTTTACCTCACTGTCATAATCCACGCTCTGCTGGCGGCAGTTTTGTCATTGAACCATTACTCACAGATGCAGCATGATAGCGGATCACATCTGATGGTAAACACACCGACTCTCTCTTCATCACCGGCCCCTCACAGATCATTTGCAATAATAAACTTCAGTTCAGGGTTCGTTCGCTCTCCGGGTGGATCAAACCGGGATCAGACTGATGTTTGAGGTCGATATTGTTCTTTTTAATAAAATTGTGATCTGCACCAGTGAGTGGCATCCACCTGTGATATGAAGGACTTGATTCACACTGACAGCTCTGAAAACTCTGGTGTGTGAAGTACAAATTTGAGACACTGGTACATTATTCTTACTTGAGTTTTTTTCTTCTTCTTTTACTTCACTCCATTGATCTGACAGCTTTAGTTACTTTAATAATTTTTTTTATACACAGGACATACAGAGCTTATAAAATATATTTTGTGATCATTTAAAGTACCCAACAGTTCATGCAAGGACAATGGAAACGATTCATGGATTAGTCCATAGAAAATGAACTGGCAGCTATTTTGATAAAGGTTGAATGTAAAAACATGTAAAAACATTTCATTGTTCTAGCTTCGTGAATATATTTCCATAACTGTGTGTTCTTAAACGTTCTCAAACTTTTGTGTTATTTGCACTTTTTCACAGTGGTGAACCTCGTATCCTTCCATGTCAATGACTGAGCTTCTCCAGGATTCCCCTTTCACACCCAGTCATGATAGTATGTACCTGTTTTCTATTTTCTTCTATTTTTCAGAAAAAGAAGCGTATCAGTTTCAACATTTAATATTTATTGTATACGATGGAGGCTTTTTTTTTTGCCTCCTCCTCCTCAGTGCTTCCCATCATTTCCCTCCCCGTTCATAAATGGTAAAGGCACTGTACTTTTATTTGCACCTGTCCAGTCATCTGACCAGTCAAAGCAAATGTGTGCTCTTACATAAAAGATAGTTATTTCCTAAAATGATAATACATACGGTAAAATAGAAGACCGGCCTGTGGTTAAGGTGATCCTGGAAGCTTAATACACAGCAACTTTGCAAAACTTATGCATGGTTTCAGTACAGGTGTAAAAATGTCTGTCTCATTGTATTAGTAGTGAGCAGCCTAACTGCTTGTTGTCTGTACCTGAACAATCCTTCCTCTGTCTGTCCATCTTGTCTACACAGTCCAACAGGCCGTCGATCTGAACCTTGATCACCGTCAGCTCCCTCTTTATGGCAAGTAGCTCCGCCATCTTCACTGCAGATAAACATAGAGACTGGTGAATGGGGACAATACGAATACAATAAACAGTGAGCAAAAGTATGTGGACCCAACTGTCATCCATGGGAATGGGACAAACACACCAAAACCCAACATGGACCAAGCTTGCTGATGTGTTTTTGGATGATGTTCTCTTTACAAGTTTGCTAAAAACATAATTTGGGCATGAGTCTGGCTTTATAGCTCCATGCAAATGCAAATGTCTTCTAGTGACCCCTACAGTCATCAGGCCTGTGGTCCTGCACCATCAACTACTCTCAGCGCTGCCCTCCCACCTCATTCCACTGCATGAGCCTTTACCCTCTCTGTGCTCTGTAATGGACCACTGGCGCCACCAACCGCTCATCAAACGACCCTGAAAACTACTTCACTCCTGAAAGCTTTTCGACCTCGGAAGCTTGCAAAGACAATCTAATTTTCTTGTGATGGGGCGAAGTAAAAACTATTAAGGCTTGTAATAAACTAGTATAAACAATTCTTATTTGCCATGCACTATTAACTCAGTCTAATTGCGAGTGCTGATAGGCTCAGCTGGGTTATAGCAGGAAGGAGAGCCCTGCAGTACAGAAGCCTTTAATGAAGAGACCATCTGGCACCCCCCCTACCCGCATTCTCTCGAGCACCCTGGGGCCCCACCACTGAGACGAGCCATCACACAGGCTGGAGATAACATGAGCAAGGTTTTAGCAAAAGGAAAGATTCTCAGAGTGCTTCAGGTTTCCACATGAGTTCTTGTGAGCTGCAGATGTAAAGATTTACAAAATACTAATAAAAAAACATTACAGCCACAAATGTGTACAAATGTACAGGCTAGTTGAGGTTCTTGTGTGAGTTTGAAATTTAAAAGGCTTTAATTGGAGAGGGGTTGAGGCGTTAAACACCCCTATGTATCAACCTCTGCCAGCCGCAGGGTGTTGGTGTCTCTGCCCTCTCTAGTTAAAAGCTTTTTAATATTCAGATCCATACAACTGCCTGAGCTATTTCTGCCACACTCGCAGAATGCACTCACAGTTTAATATTTATATATTTATACTTGTTTTTGTCCTTTACACTTGAAGTATTGCGGTCATAACCCCAGTGATCATGAATTTGGATGTATTCGTCTGGTTCATGTGGATCTCAGTGGATTTTTGCAGACAAATTTACAATGTACAATTATCACTCTAGTTCAAAAATACTGTGATGAACAAAGAATGGACTTGATCCCTCTTAATAATCACTTGACGTGGAGAAGTGGATAAAAGCTTCAGAACAGTCCATTTATTCTGGTATGTTATTTTCGGATTAAAAAATGTTCTTTCCGCACTGTTTTTCATCACTGCAGATAGTTTTAGGTTTAGATACAGGTGACTCTCTAATGTTAATCTTACCATTTTACTGAACTTTATGTAACTAATAATGATTTAAAACATTAACATTTCTTCTTGACTAGGTGGTCCAATATTTTTGTAAGATGAGGGTTAAGTAAACTTATTGCTTATACTTTTACGAGTAACTTCTCAAAGTATAAGTACGATTTTTCAGTCAGGACTTTTCCTTGTGACGAAGTATTTTTACACTGTGGTAGTGGTACTTTTACTTAAAGGTAAAGTAAGTAAAGGATCTGAATACTTCTTCCACCGCTGCAAGTCAACCTGTCACTGCAAGTCCTGCCTTCAGTCAGAGGATTTGTTTTGTACATTATCATTTGTTTTGAGTTTTGTCTTTGTACAATTGACATTTTACATTTGAATTTCAGTACAGTAGTTACTCTTTACAATAGTTACATTTTGAATTATTAGTGAACAGTTAAGTTTAAACAGTTCCTTTTTACAAGCAGTATTTCCGACAAAACATATTTGCTAATGTAAATTAGTTGTTGGAGAGACAGGCAGACCATCCTCAGGCCCTTCTCCTTGACTAGTGACAGAATGTTATTAAAATCTGAGAGTGATTCACATGAAGTTTGTCCTAAAGAGGCATTAGTAGAGGAGGAGCCAGGGTCTCAAAGCTTCAGTAATATAAAGCAGCACAGCATCTCTCTTACATTTGCTGTCAGAGGAGGAGGTGTGTGTGGTGTTGCTCTTGCTGGACACTCTACTGCTCTTCATCTTCAGAGCTGCTGTGGAGGAGGAAGAGGAGGAGGAAGATGAGGGGCGGGGCCGTTTGAGAGGACTGCGATCCACCGGGACTGAGGAGGGGACACGCTGGTAGTCAGACACCCTGCAAAACACACAAACACACAAGCTTAGAACACACACACAGCACAGCACAGCACAGACAGTCCCATGATGCACCACTGCCTGAAGGTCTAGCGGGTTGCTGCTCGTTTGTGTCTTGACTGTTTTATTACTGTAATGAAGTGGGGTGTAATTTATATCATGAACAGATTTAATCTTTATGTTCGTAACACACTGAACACTGCAGTTTAGTCTCCGAGGTAATTTATTTATTTTCCCCATTATTCTCTTTTTTTTCTCCATACGTTGTCTGTCAACATGTCTTTATGTCTTTTTACTTTAGAAGCCGGAGGTAGAGAAAGGAATGTGGGGTAGGTTGGATGAAGCAATGGTGGTCTCATTTATTGTTATCCATTAACTGAAATGGAATGAACCTGTCTCATTTATTATAGTTTTGTCTTTCCCATGCAATGATAAATCAAGCGATCTATCAAGAATAAGAACGTAATCTTGAACTTCTCACACACTTCTGAGCTTATATTTTCTTTATTCTTCAGTGTTATTCAATGTTGAATACACTAACATCTTCTTGCAGATGTTTTTCACTTCTTTAGTTATATCTCATTTACTAATGATTCTGATTTCAGCAGAGATCTGGTTATTTTTATTTTATACTTTGTTCTTTGCAAACAAATCCCATTAAAAGACCAAAACCAACAATGTGTTATTCCATCTCTCAGGACTTTGACTTCATCTGTTAAACATCTGTAAATCGTGTATTTGTTGGGGACTACTTTCAGCAGCATATTAATCCATATTTGTAGCTGTAATATCTGTGGCAGCAGTATGTGTGTGTGTACAACAATAGATCTCGGTGGCACAGGGGAAGAAGATAAATCAGGCTTTGACACAATACTTGTTAGTACTTCCATTTTTACAGTTACAGTTGTTTTTTTTATGTTTTATATTTTACAATAAGACACATTTAGAATATAATAATATATTTAACTTTTATCCTTATGGTGACTGATTTTTTTTTTTTTTTTGTTTACACAGTGTCAGTGTATAAAGTGACAATTGTCACCATAATGTGACACACACTATCAGCAGGTATCAGGTGTATCAGTAGTGAAACTTGTAAGAAGATGAATGAGAGAGACTGGAGGATGAATGATGACCTCTCTGTTCACACAGAGAGTCTCGGACTGTCTCGTCGTACTGCTCTTTAATATTCAGGCCTTTAGGTCCGATGTAATTGAATCACATTCATACTGGGGCTCTAAGAGCTGCATATTTTCGTATATTAAACTTCCTCCTCCATTAGTTTGATTAGCATGTCCAAGTTTCAGCTGGAGGAAGACGAGGCAGCAGTGTGGAAGGTTCACAATGAGCTGCTGTAATTTCCTTTTTATTAAACCCGCTTCCTCTCTATACTTTCTCCATCAGTCAAGGATTTTCTGCATTCCCCTGAATGCTTTTGACCCGAAGACAAGTGACATAAATATTTCATTCAGCCATTGGTGAAAAACTGAAATAATCTTTAATTATGGGCAATGCCACAAATTTCACTACCGAGTAATAACTACATCTGGGATGATGGATATTATGGAAACAATTCTTCTCACTTGATCACTCAATTATTTGGTATATGAAATGTCCAGTGTCTTAAAAATATTAGTTTTCTTCTGACTGTCTGAAATACAAAGATATGCAGTTTACAATAAAGAGTAAGGAAATCAGAAAGCATTGAGAGGCTAACACATTGTTGTCTTTTAATGTAATCTCACATTAAGTATATGATAAAATTGCATCAGCCTCATCCTTTAAAAATACTTCAACAGGGAAACATTGGTGTTTAAAGGCAGGAGCTCTGCTTGAAGGACGTTCTCTCTGCTTCATCCACTAACCTGCTAATCTAGAAAAATACGCCTTAATTCCTATGAAAGTGCTAAAATGATCTATAAGGAAATTAATTGAGAATGAAAGCTCCCACATTATAATGTAGGCGCAGCTGAAAGTCAAGTGAAAGTGAATTTGGTCTTAAACCTGGTGCACAGCTGTTCCTCTGCTCGAGGAGCTGAAACTTTATGAAGGACAGAGCAATTTATCTTAGAAAAACAGATAACTGATTTCATTTCATCAAATAATCCCACTTTTCCTCCTTTTTTCTAACAGTTGCTCTGCTTGTTGCAGACATGCTGACGCCGCCACCGCGTTTTCTCCGGCGGTTGTTGCGGACTGATAGAGTGTGTTGTGCTGTGGGTGAGAATTGACTGACAGCTCCAATTTGATGCAGAGAGCGATAGAGGAGGCGATGGGGAGGACGACGAGCAGCCTTTCCTCTCCCTGTCAACCTCTGCTGTCTATCACAGCAGCCATCTACAGCTGGAGGAAGATTGACTGCACGGGGAACATGAATACACTTCATCCCTTTCACCGTCTCTCACACACACACACACACACAAGTAAACATGCACAAACACACACCTGCATGCACCCCCTCAGCTCATTTCAAAAGCTGCTTCAGTGGCACGGAAAAAATTCATTTACACTTCAAAGGGCCTAAAGAAAATGATACCACATGCAGCTCAAAAAAACATGTAATAATGTGCAGGGGATTTTCGTGTTTTCACCTGGAATCAAAGCCTGCAGAAATTCTCCATGTTTTTCTTATGAAACAAGTATTTTGACAAGCTGGATCAAATCTGGATTCACTCATACTTCCTAGCCTAATTAAGCTGGTCAGATCATACGGGCACAGGTACTGTACATCTACTGTATGGTCTGCAGAGGTACTTAACTATAAATTCAAGGTGCTTCATGCTACACCACACAGTCACTGCATCTCAGAGGCTTCCTGTGTTGAGAAAATTCTCGTAGAATTTTAAAACTTTCCTAAGTGTTCTGAAAAATGTGTTGTTACAAAGTAGAAAAGAGAGCTGTTTTCCTGAGCTCATGAAAAGTTTTAAGATTGGACTGGACCAGTAAAACCATTTCATAATTAACTCTATAAATAACAACACATCCCAATTCAACAACACTTCCTTTTTTTTCTTTCTAAAGAAGTACAAGAACATTCTGAAAAAGTTCAACTTTAATGAACCACCCAAAACAGATGAGATCTCTTCAGAAAAACAGGTGCAATTTTAACAATGTGTCTCAGTATTCTCAGCTCCAAGGACAGTTTCAGACCAAATCAGGCCAAATCAAAATGCAGGTTTTCCCATTAATGTGAACTGGATAACTGTGTTTAGGCTGCAGCAGTGGGGGCTGCAGAACTCAAGACATATTAATCAACTGATTTTATTCAATAGATACTGTAACGCTCACATTTCAACTAATGGTTTGGTCATAACTCAGCTGGCAGCCTTAGAACCATCACTCCCATCCATTTATTATGGGGCTGAATTGTTTCCCAATGCACTGACGGATTCCAGGCTTTGCAGGACTAACCAGTGATGCAGAAAAGAGGCACTTCTTGTCAAAAACGACAGTTTAAAAAGAAAGTTAAATTTAAAAGTTCAGCAAAAGGTAGTGGAGATGTGAAAACAGATGCCAGGTGAAAGAAAAGCTAAAAATACAGAAAAACAGCTCGTTCAAAAAAGAACAGAAGGTTTGTCTCGTTAGTCACAAACGTACAACCTGCAGGTCTGATGGCGCCTCAGAGATCTGACTTTCCTTATAGAGAATTTATTTTTATCTCCTTATAGAGCTCAGTTTTCTTATTTCTATGTCTTTCTGTAAAACAGGTTGTGAGCCCTGCTGCTCTTTAAGTGTCACACAAACAGTTGACTGCAGTGACAGGGAGAGACAGCAGCACAGCGGAGGATTAACATATGATCAGCTACTTTTTGATTTGTGAGGTGGTATGATCAGCACACACACATTCAGACCTCTTGCTATGTTTGTCCCTGAAGCCTCAACAAATGAGTGTGTGAATAATGTGTTGGTCGATGGGGGCTACTGTACCTCACTAAGCTGATAATCCGCAGCCCAGCAGATAAACACCTATAAATATTTACAGGACGGCAGTGTTGACACGGCCGGGCTCCGCAGCTTTACATCCTTCATACAGAGTGAGGTGGCTCGGCTGTGGAGTTACCCTCACACGCTGAAGCTGTTTAATTCTCCAGGAAAAAATAAAATACTCTCCAGATCATTCCTGGAGGCTTCTCAGAGAAGGCAGTGTGCATGGAATATTGTCCTGCTGCTGCCTGGAGGGGTAAAATATTCTGTTACATCTGGACAAACACGGTTGAGGTGTTTGACATAAAATAACATTTGACATCTTCTAATCCCACAGTGCACTGCTCCCACAGCATCACGGACACTTGGTGACCGTGACCAACAACTGTCAACAGAGTGACAGTCTTGCACTTGTAAACTTCTGCATCACAAGTCATATTCAAGTTTCGAATGGAAACTTAGACGCTTAGTGAAGTACAGTAGTACACTCTCACACACACTCACTGGTCATCCAGAATTCAGGGGTTAAAGAAATAGTCAAATCTTTTAATTAAGTAAAAATAGACTCACAAGCCATTCTTTATTGGTTGGGTTAGTTTAGGTTTAGGTTTTAACAGTGGGATTGGTTTAGGTTAGGGAAGGAATATCAGGTTAAGCCAGCTGCAGGACATAGACTTCTTACTGACAGTTAACATTGCACTTTTTCAAACCATGGCTGTCATTGTTCTCGGACCTTGTGCTGAATTTGCATGGATTCATCTTATGAACAATGTCTCCTGGTCCTCGTGATAAAAAATGTCTAGTAGAATAGCAGGACAGCAAAGTGCAGCACACATAACAATATGATGCCATGGTGTTGTATGCATTATTTGCAACAAATGGAATAAATTATAATAAATACAATTATTTTTGTGTTGTTATGATTTAATGTTATCAGTTATTAGCTTTTTGTTGTCCATATGAACCATGTTTTCTTAATAATATCCAGTTGTCAGTTCCTTCACAGAGGACGGCTATAAGTTAAATATTTAACTTTGGACAGCAATACTGTCTACCCTGTCTGCCAGACTCACCTAATTTTACCATGCTGCACTCATCCACTAAGACGATACAGTTCCGTCTAAAAGAATTGGAACAGAGAGGCCAATTCCTTTATTTTTGCTGTAGACTGAAAACATTTGGGTTTGACATCAAAAGATGAATATGAGACAAAAAAATCAACATTTCAGCTTTGATTTTCAGGTATTCACATTTTGATCTGAAACATAATTTAGAAAATAGCACCTTTTGTTTGAACCCACCAATTTTTCATGTGAGCTAAAGTACTGGAACATGTGACTGACAGGTGTTTTGTTGCCCAGGAGCCTCCTGTTACATTGATTATTCAAACAATAAGTGCCACAGAATGCCCATGCTCAGTTTCAGATTTGGCTTTGCCTGTGCATTTATAGTTACAGGTGTAACCAACATGAAAACCAGAGAGCTGTCTATGGGTGAAAACAAGCAATTGTACAAACTGAGAGAAGATGGCCATACTGGCCATAGCCAGTAAAACCATTTGGAATATCCTGAAGAAGAAAGAAAAGACTGGTGTGCTAAGTAACAGACGTCAAACAGGTAGACTGAGGAAAACAGCAGCAGTGGACAATAGAAACCTTGTGAGAGCTCTAAAGAAAAACCCTAAAACAACTGTTAGTGGCATCAGCAACAACCTCCAGAGGGCAGAAGTGAAGGTATCACAATCTACACAGAACACTTCAAGAACAAAAGTACAGAGGCTACACCAGAAGATGTAAACCACACATTAGCAAGAAGAATAGGAAGGCCAGGCTGGAATTGGACAAAAAGTAGAAAAGACAAGCCTCAAAAATTCTGGGACAAAAGTTTCATGGACTGATGAGACAAAGATGAACATTTACCAAAGGGATGGAAAGGCTAAAGTTTGGTGAAAGAAAGGATGAGCTCATGATCCCAGGCATACAAGCTCATCTGTGAAACACAGTGGAGGTAATGTCATGGCTTTGGCTTGCATGGCTTCTTTCTGGGACGAGCCCATTAATCTTCACTGATGATGAAACACATGATGGCAGCAGCAAAATGAACTCAGAGGTCATTTTGTCTGTAATTTAAAGAAAGATGTAACCAAACTGATTGGGATTCCTTCATCACGCACCAAAATAATGACCCAAAACACACTGACAAACAACAAAGAAGTTCATCAGGCGGAAGAAGGTTTTACACTGGCCAAGTCAATCTCCAGACTTAAATCCTACAGAGCATTTTACCTGCTTAAGGGGAGACTGAAAGGAGTAACCCCTCAAAACAAACAACAACTGATGCTGTGGTCAAAGTCTAGAAATGCATCACAAAAGAACAATGCAACAGTTTGGTGATGTTAATGAGTCACAGACTTGATGCAGTTATCGCAAGCAAATGATTCGCAACTAAATATCAGCTTTTATTCACTTTAATCTCCTTTAAGTGTATCTTCAGTACTTTTGATTACACGAAAAATCAGTGGGTTTAAACAAAAGGTGCCAATTTCTACATTATGTATCAGATCAAGATGTAAATCAAAGCTGAAATGTTGATTTTTTTGTCTCATATTCATCTTTTGATGTCAAACCCAAATGTTTTCAGTCTACAGCAAAAATAAAGGAATTTGCCTCTCTGTTCCAGTACTTTTGGAGGGGACTCTGGTTTGCTACCATCTGTAGCATCAGTACTAACCACACATTAAAAATGTCTCTACCCGAAATGAAGTCTTAATTTTAACCCAATCCACTTTTCATTGACCCTAAGCAACTAAATCTTAACCACAACGTTATCCAGATTTATTTTATGGTTTTGGATTGTCATGGATTTTAGAGGTGTTAGATCACAAAACATTTCTATGTTGCTCTAAAGGGCAGGTGCAAATGCTTCATTTAGTTCTTTATTGTTTAATCTGGAATAACAATGCTATTGTTAAGGTTGTGATTAAGTTCATGCACAAAAACACCTTGGTTAGGATCAGAGAAAGACGTGTCTTTATCGCGTTGGTTAACTCCTTTGCTCTCAACAGTCAGGAGTCATAAATCCTCTGGGCACTCAGGGATACTCAGGGGGTTCAGGGTACATAAATCTATTTTTTGAGCGTTGAAACGACTGCTGGGTTCTTTGTCTTGAGAGAGCAATCTGAAGGACGATCTGGTTATACAGTATATTATTATAAATTTTAGTTTATATTCATGATTCATCACAGTACTTTTCTCTTACTATCTTTATTGTAAAATAAGGCAGATTCTCTTCCGTATGAAAACTGACTTTTACTCTCATCCTGAGATTGCCCTGCAGTAAATGAACCACAACCAGAGCTGAACTATATAAATGAATCATGTGGGCTTCTCTGTCGGTGTGAAATGAGGACGTGTAGGGAAATAAGTGTTGAAAAGACAAAAATGATGATGCAGATGAGTGACCAGAGGAGGGAGTGTGGATGGAAACTGAGTGGAGCATTTATCTGAGTGGTTGCCGGCTGCCAACACACTCTTTTTCATGCTGTCAGCCTCTTTTCCTCTCTCTACGCTCATTTGTTGTTCCCTGTCCTCTCTGCTCCTCTCTTTCATTTTCTGTCTCTTATTTTAACATACAGTTATCCTCCACCTCCTCCTCCACCTGTCCTTGGCTGCCTGCAGTGCTCTGGGTTTTCAGCCTGTGGTGGGGCGGTCATTGCTGTCAGTCCAACGCTGTTTCCAGTTATTTTCACTTTAGTTAGCCGTTTATTCTTTTTGACCTTTATCTGGGGAAAGTCAAGTGAGTACGCACGTTTGCTGTTTTTTTAGATTCACAATGTTTAAAGGCTTTTTCACTGCAGACAGAGGGGGCGGTGTTAGAGCAAACTTCTGTATGGCTATACAGATACAGCCAAAAAAGTTTGACTTCTGGGCATGAAATGATTTAATCAAGCGCGTCTTCTAGACATTCAAAATGTTACTGGCTGGAAAAGATCACATTCTAATAGTGAGACAAATCATTTCTTAGTGTTTTAATGCTCAAAGAATATCTTCCACTTTATATCCACTTCTTTTACAGTGTAAATTTATAGGAAAAAAATCTTTTTGGTCCCATGTACATCATGTGACAGACGCCGTTGATGTCACTCTCAGGTAATGCTACATTTAGTGATATCACTAGCTGTTTACACAAAGTAAAACTAACTATGTAAGGGCTCATCAATGCAGGTAAACCTTCTGTTGTTCCAACTCTGGATACGTTCTATATGGAAAAAATATTTAGCTTTAGCTGACACATTGACTGTGTTTACTCAAACTGGACTACCTGGATCATAAGCAACATATTGTCACCTGTGTTGTTTCAATGCAGGACTTTTTTGGTGTAAACTCTCACTTATAAACCTGCTGAAACAGAGCAAAGTAATGTCTGTGGTGTAATGTCTTTTTCATTTATGTTGCTCCTGTGAGTAGCGGGGGAGAGTCCTGAGAAAAAATTGAAAATGTAGCAGATTGTGTCCAACTGAAGAGACAAATACTTTGATATAATCCAAAGACAAATGTCAGAAAGCACTGGAAGCATGTATTTATTTTTGTAAGATAAATAGGATTCTGCAGAGATGAAGCTTTCTCATGCTTCAACAATCAATACATGGGTGCTTTTGTTTTGTTGCATTCATTACCCAGCTCTGTGAGAAAGGTTTGAGTGTCTCATGGGTGCTGTGCAGTAAAGTGATCTGTAGTTTTGAAATCGCTCTGCCTCTCAGTGTGCAGTGTGTTCTGCAGCCTTGCTGTAGTTTCAGCTGCACACAGCGAGTAGCTCAGGTGAGCTCAGGGCAGCTGATGGAGGAGGAATTACAGGTTGAGAGAGAGGAAATGATTTATAACCATCTCAACACCTGCTTTCGCTGAACTGTCAACTCTTTCACGCTAAATTGCCATAGTGGCACATTTTCCCCCGACAAACAGCAACAGAGTGTTTGTTGGTTTTCCTCTGTTGTCTAGACTTTGCTGAGTCCTCTGTGTGCACAAATAAGAGCCGTGTCACCTTCAGTGCTGTCAGGTTGTTTTATAGGCTGTGAATAAGCTCCTATAAAAATGTGTTTCGAGCAGAGCAGATTATTTCCTCACTCCAGTGTTCACTGAGCGTGCTGTTACTAGGAATAATGCAATTAACTGGAACTTAAATGAAGACTAACAAATGTAGTAATGAAAAAAACATGTTGATGAAGGGAAATAAACATCAAAGTCTACTGCCTGATTTGGCATATCCACTCCCTGTTTCTACAGGCTATACCACTTCTTTTGAGCTGAATCTGCTTCAGTCAGACATGATTTAGGGAGGATGTTGTGCAGACAGAAGATTGATACAAAACATCAAAACAAAGAGTTTAGGTCTAAAACTGGCAGGATGTTCCCCCTTCTTAAAAGCCTTCTCCCATCAGTGTGTTTCCAGCACTTCCAGGAGAGTACTACTGCATGGGTGATAAAGATTGTAGAAAGCCTTTAGTGTCATCTGGGACTAAAGTAAGTGGCAACCCACGTGGCTGATCAATGAAGCCAACGTGGTAGTGCCAAAAACTGCGGTTCCTTGAACAGCTACTTGGGGGTGGCTACAGAATGAGTCAGTCTCCGTGAAATGACCCACTGAAACAAACATGTTTAGAGCCTGGTACAAACTAATTTGGACCCTTTTCATTAAAGCTGTACTGAGGCTGAATTTCTACATACCTTACCGTTTGATATATATTAGAGATTAAAGTAAAGCATTAAGGACATGGCTGCTTGACTGACAGACAGAGTTTGTTTCAGTAATCACACTTCATTCAGCCCTCCTCACCTCCACTCACACTCCACGGGGGCCAGTGGAGGCAAGCCTGCTAAGATGGCAGCGACTAGAAACACCACACTCTGTTGTTTCATAACAGCTTCTCATCAACCTGTGAGTGACATCACAGAGACTACATCCATTCTTACTTATTCAGTCTATCATTTGAGGACTACCAGTTAGAAATAAGTGAGCTGGACAGACGTCTGTAGCTGCTGCACACGAGAAGCTCCATGCTAGGTGAGCCGCTACTAGCAAAACAGACTAAAAGCATTTCAGACTGAATTGTTAGCCTTGGAGTTGCATTATGGGTAATGTAGGCACCAGGTTTCGACAAGGAAAAAGAATGTGGAATAAATCATGTTTCTGTTGTATAGATTTTCATACATTTTCATATGTTATAGAAGTAAAGTGGTAAATCAGTGGAAAGCTCTTTTAAAGGTGCAGTGTGCACCTAGTGCCATCTAGCAGTAAACTTGCAGACTGCAACCAAATGAATACTCTCTTCTACACCTCACCCTCTACTTTGAAGCATGTAGAAAAATATATAGATACACACACATAAAAACTACTGCAGAAAAATGGTGGTTCAAGGTGGTGGACTCCATGGAGGAGGACCTGCCCTAACTGTAGGTGATAGGTCCATTTTAAGACAACACAAAGATTAGTTAACAGTTAACATTAATGCAACATCAGACTGAATAAAGTGACATTTAAATGAAATTCAGTTTCACTATCAGGCTAGAAATGTGAAAGCCTAGCCACATTAAAGCAACAGTCAACACATAATACAACACTCTTTTAAGGTAACACACTCACTCTTTCTCCATTGAAAAAGTCTAAATGGTTAGACCTCAAAAATAAAATGAAGCTGACATTTGTCAAACAGTTCCAGGAAACATAATAGTCTTATATTCAGTCCATTGGTGTCCAGATCCTTTAACTGAGCAGCTGACAGCAGGAAACACTGCAGTGCTTCTGCTACAGAAGACACAAGGACACGTCAAGGTTCACGTAAAGCTGTACTGAGGAAAGATGACAACATACTATTCCTGTGCCTTCATCACACACACACACACAAATTTGCACACAATTTTGTTAGGACATTCTACTGACAACCTATCCCAAACCCTTATCTGAACCTCAATTCACACCTTAACCCTATCCCCAACCAGGACCTTAGAAATGATGTTTTTCTTTAGGGCTGTTCTTTGGTCCCTGTAAGGACTACTGGTGCCAACAGGGTCAGTGCTTACACCAGAAGAGGTCCCCAATAGATAACTATAACTGGCAGACTCACTGAAACGTTTTTGCAAACTGTCCTCAGGTCGCCTCTCTCTCCTTCACTGATCTGACCTCACATGCCTGTTTCCATTCACCAGTTTTTATGCTCGTCTTTCAATTTCTGCATAACAGCATGAAGTTAGAAGAAAACTAGAATAGTTGCAATTTATGCTTGGCTGTGGTGGAAAGGTTGGTGTGTATTGATGAAAGCAAAATGGAAAGAGATGATGTAATGACAAAAGACAATGATGAGAAAATGTAACCTTCCTCACATTAATACATAAAACTAACATTGTGTTTTCACCATTTGAGGTTTGACTGACTCATCTTGTTGTCCTCTTCTTCTGGAGTGCTTTAATCACACTGGACTGTAGAATTAGCACAGTGTTTTTCCATTTTCACTCTTTTTTTAACCTTCCCTCCCTTTTTTCCACCTCCTTGTTGTCTTAGACTTACTTCTCTCTTAAATCACTCCATCCGTGCAGCCAATCTGCTCTGTAATCTGAATGTTACATTAATAAGAAGAATATGAAAATGAAGTTAAATGGAAAAACAAAGTAAATAAAACAAACTGTTCGGAGCAGTTAAGCACTCACACACACCCACACACACACACACACACACACACACTCATTTCCCATTTTCTGCATCAGGGCTATTTTAATTGAATGTAATTTAGTTAAAAAAAGGTTTAGTTGCGTATTTATTTTCTGCATCAGAGCAAATTTAATTCAGTTTAAAGAGTTCAAATGTTGTTGTTATTTCCCGTTTCCCTTAACAAATTGTTCTGCACTCATTTAAACTCTCATCTAAACTTTGTTTTCCCAGTTTGTGAGAGTGTACAGGGCTAATGGTTCAATACACTCAAGCTCCAAAAACATTGGATCCTACATTTGTCATCATAATATCATCTTGTGACAAAGGGATGAGGCCATTTGTCTCATTTGTTAATACCACCCTGTGTGTTTTCAGCCATTTTACCATTAGTAATCATCATTTTACAGAGACAGAATATGACTATGTGATTTGTATTATGTTTGGTTATATTTTGTGCTCCAACATCTTTGGTTAAAATAAACTCTCACAAGTACTGTTAAATGTAGTTATAGTTTATTGATTTAGTTCTTGTTAAAATAAGGCACAGGATGCTGCAATATTTCCTGCTTTTATACTCTACTATAATATATAACTATATTTTTGTTTTTTTTGAACAAACTGCCTTGAATCTGCCTCCTACTTATGCCGCTCTGGTCACCTTCGTGACACATCTCTTTACTTGTTCAACATTGCCATTGTTATTAGTAGTATCATTATATTACTGTATGTGCATGCTGAATATCTGAATATCTCAGATTTTAAAAATGTACTTTATCAATTATTGATGTTTTTATTGAAGCAATATATTATTTTCATTTAGTCCTCTTGGATTGTTGGTAGATAAAAATATGATGATGATAAATGCCCCTCTTTCAATCTCTTTATATCTTGTCTGCTGTCTTTATCCCTCTCTTTCTCTTTATCACAGTCTCTACCTCATTCTTACTTTATTCTTTTTCAATAAATCCTGGTGATCTGGTTTTAATCTTCCCAACTCAGGTCTATCATTTGATATATTTTGGATTACATGACTGTATTTTGTCTTTTATTGCAGACCAGCAGCACTCATCCTCATATCCTCACAAAATGCCTCTTCATTTGCCTAAAAGCTGAACACAACAAGGTCAAACTGGGCTCCACTCACAGTCTTCATGTTTTGCTGGAACTATAAACGGCCCTCTGAGACAGGAGGATTGTTTCCTAACCTCAGAATCTAAGCACACACTGCCATCAAACAGGAAATCGGCTTGCCACTGCACGCCAGACACAAATGGAAAGTTGAGGTTCAGTTCATGTTCTTGAGAGGGCAACCAATTTCCTTGTCTCAGCTGAAAATGTGCAGTCTGAGTCACTCAGGAAAATGCATTTAGAAGCTGGTGAAACACTGTAAAGTTGAAATGACATCTGAGGTCGTCAAGGGCTGCTGCCTGAAATGTTTGATATGGTCAGGACCGAATCTGTTCAGTTTCCAGGAAGCTTTAATATGAATATCTGTTCTGTCTTTCCCTGTCAGACAACTCATCTGTTTGTCAGTCGCCTTGTGGTGCATGCAACACAAAACCATGTACTCTGATTGGACAGTTACTTTCTAAATCACAAAAATATATTCAATTTCTTATTCAAGGACTGGTTACTTGTGATACTTTTGTTTCTTTTGTTTCTACAGGGAATCAGACATGACTGGTTTTGAGCTAGTCATTCCTGCATGTCAACTTCTACATATTGCCCTGCTGGTACCTTTTGAGTCTTTGAGTAGTGGTAGTTTCTATCTGTCATGTTTTTCAAGGTACAAATCACAATGAATGGTATTTTATTGCCTCTACCTTGTGTTTTTATTATTCTGTTACAGCAACACATCTCGGTTTATGCTTTCATGATGCTGTCCTCTTGTCTGGATTGATGTGGTAATGTACTGTTAATGGATCAATTTGCATAAATCAAAAAGTAGGCCCTCTTCAACTGAGTCCGCCATGTTGAACTGCCATTTTTCTACAGTAGTCTAGAACAGACTATCCAAACCCCGATCTAGATTTGGAGCTTGGCTTTTTATGTACATTTTTCGGGCAAAGTTATTCCTACATGCTTGGAAGGAGAGGGTGAGATGTGTGAGACAATTCATTGCAATCTGCAACTGCACTGCTAGGTGGCACTAAATCTTACACACTGGACCTTTAATCTGACACTGTATTTGTGGTGAACCAATCAGGACAGTGACTACTGACTTTAGCAAAAAGAAGTTAACAAACTGAACGAACAATGAGGTCACCTGATGTTCAGTACCTGTTATAGTGTTCATCAGGGTATCTGTCATACTCCGTCTCATAGTCAGATCTGTGGAGAGGAGAGATAAAGGTTAGAATGAGACAGAGAAGCAGCTGTAGTTGGTGGAAACTAGGGGTCCACATCTCTCTGTGATAAACGATTCGATATGCATACATAGGTTACATAGGTTACGTGTACTGACGGTCGTAAAGACAAAAGCAAAACTAATTAACTACCACATTGGCAGAAGCATGTTTAGAAGAACATACACCGGGAAAATGGCCAAATCTGAGCAAGTAAACAAAGTCTGGCGGGCTAAACGCTTCTGAAATGCTCCTGGTGGAGTTTGAAGTCGAGTCAAGTCTCACGATACCCCATCCATGACTCTACAACCGATTCATCTAGTAATTCATGGCTAATTCGTATCGATTGAGGAGGCTGCTACTGATGCAGCTGTATCTCTCACATCAGTCTTGTGTGTCAACAGAATAAGTCAACCTGTTGATATTGCATCGATTATAATTTATTGCTGAAAAAGTCAGACAAGGGCAAGACGCAGAAGACCCAGATTAGACAACAATTAAAATAACTTTAAAGACGAGACCAATGCTCAGGGAACATTAGTCGGTCACGTGATACATGACAGCTCTTCCTGTCTGAGCTGCAAACTGAGCTGCATTAAAACCTCAAATCACAATGACTGTGCATGAAAAATGATCTATTAGAATAACATCTGTTTTCTGAGGGAGATGAAAAGACTGTGTGGAAGGTAATAATGATGATGATAATTTAATGATGATCAGCAACAAGAAGTTAAAGTCCCCTCATTTATCATTCATAATCAGCATTTAAACATTAAATAAATAAATAAACACAATATAATGTTGTTTTAGGCAGGTTTTCAATTAATATACATTATTTATCAACTATTCTAACTTTTGCTTCTGTTTATACCAGTCCGTCCTCATGAAACCAAAAGTCAGGGTTGACATATTTCACGATAAGTGACTTCAGTTACATATAGTTTAACATACTTGTGATCTTCTCCTAAACCTAACCAAACTGGGACTGATTTCACAATCTTAACCATGGTATGCCAAATGTCTGGCACATGTGTGCTGAATCACTGGCATGGCAATCAACCTGTGCATTAGTTTAGTTATATGGACATGTTGCTAAAAACGGATATCTGCATGAATGTAAAATCTGTAGGCAAGGGGCCAAGATTTTGGGAGTGGAAGCGTTCTTGTTTTGTTTGTCACGTTTAAGCGGGCTTTGGTTGCAAGAGTCGGTTCTCGTGATGATTTAGTGTTTTGTTAGCTTTTGTTAAAATGATCCTCATTCATATATGTTTACAGAGATTGGCAGGAACGTGTCTTAATTGTCATTCTGATGTACCAAATTTCTAACAACAGAAGAAGTGGCCCCGATGTTTGTTCTTCATTTTCCAGATGGGTTCAAAGATTTAATAAACCATTTAATAACTACATTAATCATACTGCCTATAAATGTTAAAGAAGAGTAAGTGTTCCCAAAAACTAAATAAAATAATACAATGGAACAACATAGAATATGTAAAAGTTAATTCTGCTGTACTCTACCAGCAGAAGAAACAGCAACTATGAGTAATTTTTAAGTTAGAAGAAAACAGACAATGCTTGATTTTTTGAGTAAATACTCATTTATATAATGCAACATGTAATCAAATTATATTCTCACGCTGCAGCAGTCCGGTGGCTCCGGAGCAGCTCCACAGGCTGAAGCTGATCTGAGCAGATGGCTTTCAGACCTACTTATCACAGTGCCAAAGAGCCTGTGGGCAAGGCAGCACACAGCAGTGGTGCCTGCACTAAAACTGGGAACTCTACTCACCCAGAAACCATTTTATTGGGTCAATAAAACCACAGAGGGCTGGTACAAGTTCTCACTTCATACTTTCAGGCTAATGCTTGTTGGCGAGGTGAGAGAGAGGTTAGAGAGGTGGTTCTGGTGTCGGACAGAGTTTCACTTGGATAATAACAGCTCTAAGTTAAGTATAACTCTGTTCTTCTTATTATTTAGGGATGTGCTGGTGCATGTTTTTTGTTTTGTTTGTTGTTGTTTTTTACTTTTTTAGGGTTAGGGTTAGGGTTAGGGTTATAAATAATAGGCAAATAAGCTAACGACCTATAAAGAAATAATTACCATTCGAAAGCTACAATGAAGGGAAAGCAATAGAAATGGTACGCAAATGGAATGTGATAAACATTAGTTTCTGTCTGTAATGTTATCTTTTAAAATAACATTTAGCTGCAAAGTGTTTCTTTCGTATTTGTAGTAGTGTTTTGTACATTCCTACTGAATCTGTGGTTCGACAATTGCTCAGAGCCTCCTTTCAAGCACCAAGGAATAAACTTTCCTAGGGAGGCTGATAAGTGTGATAGCTTGATAATTGGAGCCCTCTCTACAGTCCCACTTTTTGAAAATGGGAACCACCCTGGTCTTCCACTCCACAGGTACTGTCCCTGATCTCCTTGCTACACTGAAGAGGTGTGTTAGCCAAGACAATGCAACAAATCTGACCAAAGGACACCTTGGTCCAGATGTCTGTTATCCATACCTCGAGCTTTGCTGCAGAGGAGCTTTCTGACTATGTCAGTGACTTCTGCCATGGATACGGCTGAGGCTTCCCCTGAGTCTTTAGGCTCTGCCTCCTTCATAGCGGGCATGTTAGTCAGGCTCAGGAGCTCCTCAAAGTGCTTTTACCCTGCTCATCTATATCCCCAGTCCCCAACCAATATCCCTGGCTGAACACAGCCTGAACAGCCCTGCTTTCCTGCTTTTCATCTTGTTGGCTTCTTTCACCACTAGTTCGCCCACTTGGATCCGACACAGCAGCACACAGTCAGTAGTTTGTGTGCATCTCCACACCCACCCAGAGCCTCGTACCCTAGGCAACATGGGCCTTGCCTTTGCAGACCTCCAGAGTGGTCCTACCTACCGTATGTCTCTGGTCTCTTGGTCGCCATCCGGATCTACTCTAACGATCTGCTTGACCCAAGACTGTCTACCTGAAGTCTCCTGCTCTGACTTGGCCCAGCCCCAAGCCTGCCTGAGGTCCAGTGTTCATCCATCAGCTCTCAAACCACTTGCCCCTGAGCATGAACCAGGATTTCTCCTCAGCCAGCCACATCTCTCCATTGCTTCTGGTATACCTGATTTCACCTTACCTGCCTGTGCTGTGTCTGCATTTGGATTCAACTTTACTAAACCTTTAATGTACGATATGATATACTTATAAGGAATATATAATAATACCAATATATAATAATTCCTTATCATCATATCATATCAGTATTAACATGTGATGACAGAGATGGATCTTTTTAAGCGTTTAAAGATAGTCTCATTGTCTTGATGTTTCATTTCTACAGTATATAAATACACCTTTATGGGTCAAAGTTCCAAAGACAGAAGAATAAATGGTCATTTTCTCAGCCGGATAGATAATGAAAGAAAGATGGAGAGTGAACTCCAAAGCGTGGCACTATTTATCCACTGAGGACACAGAATCAATAACCATCCAACACACACACACACGCAGTAGCGACAAGCCTCTAACTGAGGATTTGGTCTAATAAAGAGAAGCCAGGATGAGATAGAGCCAGAGAGAGACAGATAAAGGCAGGGACAGATAAAAAGCAATGAGTCTGATAAAGAAACAGGTGATTCGGTGCCAAATTCATATCCTTCCACTGTTTTGTAAGCAGTCGTATCGCTGCTCCTGCCACTGCCATTATTCATCTTCATCAGATCCGATGGGTATTAATCAGCGTTTAACAATAGTATTGATCCAGCGGCACACTCAGAGCTTCAGCTCGGCCATGCGTTTCCTATTGAGCTGTGTAGGAGCAAACCTTTAAACATGACTATTGATCTGCAGGACAGCTCCACTGCTCTGAGCCAAGATCACCCTAAATGACTCTTTTATGGCTCACGCTGCTGGTTTATCTGTGTAATTAGATATTACAGCAGCAGCAACACCTGAGAGGACGCTCTGATTATGGGCACATAACACACAATACAAGCTGCTGAAGTCCTCATAATCCCTGTAAAAAATGTCCTTCAGGCTGTTTTGGATTTTATGAATAACAGTCGGGCCTCATGTCCACTGAAGTGCCTTTAGGAAAATTAACACACCCTCAATTTAAGATCCTTTGTTTCTTTCTCCTCATCACCGCTGAAGGCTGCTGGAGCACTTTTCCCATTCAATTGATTTCAATTCACCTGACTAATTACACAGCAGCTCCACGAGCATTTAGAGGTCCTCCCGTTATAGGAATTCAATGAAGATATTGTTTAAGTTTGATTTTGTTTGAGTGGGTAAATTTAAAGTTATTGCATTTTAAAAACCCATTTTCTCTAGGCAGTTAGAGAGTAAAAACTGATTCACATGGGGTTCACTGATTTTTCCAGAATCAATGAATAGTGTAATACTATGAGTCTGCACATAATGCCATACTTGCCAACCCTCCCGATTGTTGGGAGACACTCCTGTTTTTCATAGCCCTCTCCAACTTCCCTCTCTGGGTCACAGTTCTCCCATATTTCTCCCAATTTATGACACATTTTTAAATGTGAAAAATGAAATGAATAAAAAGTAATGAACTTTTATTCATTTTATTCATTCAGGGAGTGAATTATTCTGTATTGTTTTCTTTCTGTTATTTTTTAATTCAGGGCTGATTTCAGTCTGAACACTACCAACCCTGTGAGCTGTACTTCAGCATGCTAACACATGAGCGAGCAAGCAATAACTAACATCCAACATGCTTATGTTAATGCTGATCAAAGTGACAGGCTGACCATCGCACATGTAGCAGGAATACAGCTGCCGCTGGTGAGAGCTAAGCGAGTTATGAGTGATGAGTAGCTGGTGTCAGACTCTGTGCCAGCTTTGAACACACGGTCCACAGGAGCTTTGACGGTCACTCTAAGCACAGCCATGAATGTGTAGGTTTCTGTGTAGTACTTGTGCTCTAACGTTAGCTAAACTAGGTAGGTAGCAAGCCACAGTGTGTAGAGTCAGGTTTTATGTTTCGCTTTGTATGTTTGTGTTTGGTGATGAAAGCAGCCACCGTACAGTATATGTCACCTGCCTTTCAACAGCCAGACTTCCACCCATCCATTACCCACAACTGTTTATCCTTATCATGGTCATGGTCTATCCTATCAAACCTATCCTAACAGACTTTGGGCCAGAGGCAGGCTACATCCTGGAGTCAGTTCATTACAAGACACAACCTTCCAACATGTGGAAATCAACCTATACTTTATACTAACTGTAAAGATTTAGACCTGAATTGATCAACAACAATACTAATTATACCATTTATATATATCTGAACAAGTGGTTTCAGGATTTAGTTATAGAAAATGTTGACCTGATGATGGGGATAAAAAAAAAAAATCATCAAAATTATTATAAATTCTGAATCCTGAGAAGGACACTGCAGTGCAGTCCAGTCAACAGTTGTTGAGACATTTCACATAAAACCAGAAAGCGGTCACTAATGATCACCCAAACATGTTTTAGGGACTGATTCAAAAGCCTGTTTGGTAGAATAATTTGTGATGACCTATTTACTTTCCAGACTGTGGACACGGCAGATTCACACGACCTCTGCAGTTATTACAAATCACAGGAGGATCTGAGGTAACACCACATAAAAAGGGTTTATCTCCATAAAAAAACACCACAGCTGGACCTCATTCAATTATTAAAATCCCTCCGATCAGTTTGCAGCATTACAAACATAAAGCATCTATTCAGCAGGTTTACCCCTTTTCCCCCTGGTTTTAAGGGTATTCTGGTCATTTTGGGGGAAATTTCATCACCTCTGTGAGGTTAAGCTCCTGTCTGTCTTTCAGCAGGATTTCTTGCAAACCTTTACAGCTTTCACTCAGATTTGGAGGACAGATCACCCTCAAGCTATAAGGTGCTAATTAGATTTTTGAGATCCAGATTTCAGTTCTGATCCCGATTGAATGTTTGCAGGGTCAAGTGATGAATTTAAATTAAATTAAAAGTGCCAGAAATGACGCAGTACAATAACAGTGTCTGTGAAGGTTTATACAGGTGGATTATAAGGTCATAATCAGATTTTCTTGGCAAATAAACAGTTAAAGCTGAAACAGTATTTTACAAACATGAACAGGCACAGTTACACATTTTGAGATCCGCCATCTCATGGATGCCCCAGAGTGCACTGCAGTGAACGTGTGACAAACACAGTAAAAGCATAATTATCTGGAGTATTTTTATCCCTTCATGTGATACAATTAAAGGTATTTTCTTTTGGAGTCGTAGAGACTTCTGTTAAAACTAAATGCGAACAGTATCTATGCTGACACCATTCTGTTTTTTTGAGCAAACTTAAACCACGCCTGGAGTGCTTGCCATAGTTGAGGCATTGATTGGTCCGAACCACTGTGGTTGTGTTAGGGTCATTCTGCAGGCAAATACAGATGGCTTTGTTGGAGGCCTTAGACTTTAAATGATGGTGTAGGTATCCGTCAAGCATCATTTCTGGAGGCGTCCGTCTGGCACTAATGTAAGGATGTAGTCATTGAAGTCACGTGCCATAGTACAAAGAGTAAGAACGTCCACATACAGATGGATGGATAGATGGATGGGTTAAACAAATACAGGACTTTCACCAAGGAGAATACTGCTCCTTTGTATCGTGGGTGAAAATTTGAGTTCCACAACTTACGTCATGCACACATCATACAGTAAGTGACCAAAAGCATGAAACCTGACAAAGTGAACTTTTGCATTTTATGTAAAATCAGAATTGATGAAAGTTGTCAAATAAATGCAGTTAGGTACAATAATTCCTTCTCAGATGTGGTGGAATAGTATGAAGTATAAGTGAATACTCATGTAAAGTACAAAGAATTCAAAATTGTACTTAAATACAGTTCATGAATAAATGTATTAGAGCTGTTGTATGGAATCCAGAATACTTTAGCTGTGAAGTTGCGTCAGTACTGTGCTCATAATCACAGCGAAGGAGCCTTTTCAGGTGTTAATAAGGCTTTTAATTTGCTCTGCGTTGTACTGCTGCAAACCCTAATGGTGTTATTAGAGAACTCAGTGGCTGTTCTCCTGATGGGAATAATTACACAGCAGCAAAGAACTTCAATAAACATCGCGGACAAACACATTTAGTGAGCGCGTTGGTGGAGAGGGAGAAATCAATGATCTGTTCAAATATCTTTATTTTGCAGCAAGTGATATGAGAAGTCTGCTTTGTTTTTTTTTTTCCTTTAAAGCAGCAGAGTTGTCTCAGTGAACAGAGAGGAGAGCTGAGTATTTACAGGGTGAGAGGAGCGGAGGAGTAAACTGAACTGAACTCAAACGCAGCACAATGAGAGGAGACACGGCGAGGAAATGATGAGGAATTTGCATTTATATAGCTGCTACTTAACGCTCACCCCCTCCAACACTAATGATAGCATTCAGCCTCAGTAACCCCCTCCTGCCTGGACCCTGACACACCAAATCACAAAGTGTATGTGTGTTTGTGTTCATACATATTCATGTCTTCATGGGTGAGTGTCTGGCTGCAGGTGAGACCATGCTGAGCTGTTTGGTTTCGTCACCCTCGCAGCATTTGTGTGTCTCCTCAAGCACACGAGCGAGCGCACACACACACACCACTGCCACATCCATTTATTCTGATTTACCGTTCACCCTCACCAGCCTGCTGCAGAGTCATAAATCAGCTTCAGCGTACCATAGCGTGGCGTGGTGAGGCGGCGGTTAATGGGCCTTTCAGCCGTGTTCCTGCCACCTCAGCAGGCTCAGCTTGGACCAAAGGGCGTGTCAGGGGGTGACCTCAGGCTGCTGTGAGCTCGGAGAGGTCCACTGAGACTGTGGATATCAGTGAACTTAGGCCACGTTGATCTTACTGCAATTATCTGCTTCTGCCTTGTAAATAAAGTCAACAGTCCAGTTGTAAGGGCCTGTAAAAGCAAACAAACATGGACACCTCACACCAGCCAAAGGTGTGTGTATCAGTCAAATACAGCAGCTTGACCTGACACCAGTATGTACGATGCTGTAGGTTCCTCTTTAGTGTTATTCCTCGATAGGCTCGTCTAGCGTAACGTAAGAATGTGCTGTTGATGTCAGGTGATCAGGTGAAGAGCGAGGAGGATGTGCAGTGGATGGATGAGTCAAACAAATACAAGACTTTAACCCAGCTTTGCATTTCATGTGAAGCCAAAAGTCATGTCAACTTATTTTAAGTTAAAGTTTTAATCTCTTTATGGATCGTTCCTTCATGAGGAGGCAAACATGCCCTCAGTTCTTGCAGACACTTTTTGACAGTTTTCTTGTTTGTTTGTTTGTTTAATTTTCAGTATCACTTTATAGGCCTACCGGGGTATCTGTTAGACTTTTATTATACCAGAGCATTGATAAAGTAAAGAGATCTAATTTCATTACATTAATTTCTCCTTATTTATGATCGAGTAAATAGAATAAAAACTGAAACAGAAAATGTACTGGAGAAGGTCTGAGAAATATTCTTATCATCCATATAAGAGCAAAACAACAGTATGGTGCAACTGCTGGTCAACCATTATCGGTGTTGTTATCTTAATTATATTTAAATTGCATGTTTTGTCTGCATGTTTGATCATTTCAGAGATGACGAGGTGAAACAGGGATCAGCATCCGCCATCACAGCTCCATCAAGGGCGACATTTAAATTTAAACAGAAGGCTGTTTAGCTTTCTCTCAGTTTATCTTCACGGTGTGCGTGTGTGTGTGTGGTAGGTTAAATGGTTTTTGTTTTCCTGTTTTCTTGTGCGGCCTCTTTATCGAGCTGTTATTTTTCTCCTCAAAGGAAAAGCTGATTCATCTCTTTCCACTAAAAGCTCATCTCAGCAGGGCGATCGAGGGACAAGAAGACATAATTACAGTGTTCTGCACAGTGCCCTCTCTCTCTCCATTCACCACGTTATCTCTCTCTCTCCCCCTGGTCTCTGTCTTTCCTTTGATTTTTCTGTGTCTGCCTCCTCACTCCGTTAATCAGAAGGTGGTAAAAACACAGTTTATGCAGTCTGGGACTCCACCTCTAACAAAACCACAGATCAATGTGAAAACTGTACAAACTGAAACCTGCTGGGAGTCTGGGACGCTTCCCCATCAGTTAATTAAACGCTGATTCACACAAATTCAGGCAGGAAGCAACCCACAAGCGTCACAGTATGCCGTGCGTGTCGGAGCGGGGAGGCTTCAGGGACGCTGCTCGTCTCTGAGACTTCAGCAACAAGAATAAAACACAAAAATATGAGACAGTTTGTTGGATCTGCAGTTGTTGTGGTAGTCAAAGTAGAATTACAAAACTCAAATCAGTCCTCAGAATAATAATAAAAAGTATAATAATAATAATTATCATCCAACACTTACTGGTGCAAGGTTTTCTTTCTCAGCTCACATGCAGTTACTACATGAGCCTGATGAGTTAAACCAAAGGTCTCTTTTTCAAACACATCCGTGTAGTTTAATGGTTCTATGTTCTGTCAGAGTCAGGTCGTGTTTAAAGAGCAAAAAAAACATCCAGGACAAAAAAAATGTTTGTTTTTTTTCAGTTAGTTAGCTTACGCATAGTATTCATGTGACATAAAGTAACTATGTACTACAACATAACTTACTACTTACGTAGTATAGTTAAGTTATGTGTATTATGTATATTCATTTCTGTAACTTGACGCAGGCCTGTTCGTCCAGAAAAGAGAGGGCTGTTGTTATATTTGAACGTGCAGGGGCACTGACCAAGCTGCAGTATTTGATGAGTTGAGAGGGACTGCTAGGGACTGTTGATCTCATGTGAAGTACAAGCACAACAAGTGTACAACTAGTATGAAGAGTATATAAGAGCAGCAGTAGCTGTAGTAGCAGTATTGACTGGTAATCCTTGCAGTAGTAGTGGAAACAACAGCACGAACAGTGCGAGTAAAGGCAATTCCATGCATAATTAGATATGTTGGAAAATAGCTGCTGAAAACATGACTTTGGACAATATATTACTGAATTATGGAGTTAGAGGTTCAGTCTTTCACCTGTTTTCAGGATTTTTTAGACAGTCCTAAAATGAGACTGCCTGAAGCACTGAGGCATTAGCATAATAGTTAGCAAGTCCATAAACTGTGACACAGCTAACTTTGCTTCTCCGACGTGGGAGAGATTATAAAAAGGATCTGTTGTGTCATAAATTATTATATGTTGTTCCACTTCAACAATTATTCTCTCATTATTCATGTTGAGACTCTTTGATTTATTCACTGCTGACCTGGTGCCACCGGTCGTGACGTAATGTCGACGTGAAGCTGTGAAAGGCTACATGAACTGCATGTTTTGTTTTGAAAGGGGGCGGACGTGTATTACTTTGACTCTGTGTCGGTTTTCCTGTCTAGTACAATCTGCTCTGTCTGGTTTTTGACGCAGTTTAACAACGGCTCGCGTCAAAAATATAAGTGCTATGGATTGATAGCACTGCGGAGTGGAGAGATGCTGCTGAGACTTTCCGCGGCGCATCCTGTGTGAATGGTTTCATTGATTAGAGTGGCAGCGATCAGCTCCGGTGGCGCTTACGTCCCCTGTGTGAATAGGACATTTTATTACATTTCTCCCCACCTGTGATATTCCTACCAGTTTGATCTGCCCACCACTGTGTGGTGCTATGTAAATGAGGTCTGTTTACCATATATTCCAAAAATGAGTGTAAAAAAACAGTAAACTTAAAAGTAGCAATAGAAAACTAGGAGAAGTACTAGAAAACATGGTGATCTGAAATAGTTTAGAGTTTTAATAAAAATACTTGTGTCCCCCAACCTCTGAAATCAAAATTTCATCCTTGCACAAAAAAATGTTTTTTTTCAGTTAGTTAACTTACGCATAGTATTCATGTGACATAAAGTAACTACTGTACTGTACTACAATGTAACTTACTACTTATGTAGTGTACCTAAGTTATGTGTATTATTATACTATATTAATTAATAATAATAATTAATAATATTATACAAGTACAACAAGTGTACAAGTAGTATGAAGAGTATGTAAGAGCAGCAGTAGCTGTAGTAGCAGTATTGACTGGTGTGAATAGAAACAGTGCAGAATAAAAACAGTGCAACGGAACAATAACCTCGAAACTCCCACTCACGGTAGGATCATATCGTGGTCTAAACCAATAAGAGGGTGGGTCTCTGATTGGCTGTGGTCCTGTTCACTGCTCTAAGTTGTGTTTGTTTAAAAATTGTGAGCGACCTGAGCGCCAGAGTATCCTAAGTCCAATGGAAAAAGAAATCTAACATGACAAAATAGGGGAAAATGAAGAGAGGTAGAAACTAAGCCTACAACCAGTCCTACTACTGTCATTCCACATACAGTGATAACTATGAAGTCATCTGATAGTTAATTGTTGAGGTGTGTGTAAAGGTTATTATAGGTAGTCCGAATGTGTTAGAAACTACAAGTCAAGCGCATCCGGAGGAGACTTGAAGTTCCTCTGTTGATACAGTGCATCTCACTGTCACATTTTAGCTCATAACTACTGGTGGATATATGCACCCACTACATGCATGAGCAAGACAGCATAGCAGGATGACACAGAAACAAAATAGTACAGGAAATGCAAAACATATTTTAATTTACATTTCAGTGGTCTTCAATTATTTTTTGTTCAAAATATCAACCTAGCCATGTAGGAATGTTAGCATACTGATTTACTTAAATGTACAACTAAATACAGCCTCAATTAGCAAGGCTATGGACCCTTGTCATTTGTTCTTAGTGAATTAATTGTATAATGTCACAGTTGGTCAAGATAATGGTCATGTTGGGCATGTACAAAAAAAGAACAAGGGCTGCAGCTGTCAAATCTCTTAGTAATTGAGTATTCTATCAAATATTCCATTGATTAATCGGATAAAATTATTACCAGAATTATTATATTATAATATGTTTCACTGATTATTCTAATAAAAATCTATAAATTAGCCGCACCAATGTATAGGCCACAGGGTTCAAACTGTGAAAAAAGTAGCGACTTACAGAAAATGACGGTATTCTTATTACTTTCGATTTGCTGTGTTGGCTCATCTGTACATGTTGTACTGTCCACACACATTACCAAAGGCCCTCTTCTGTCTTCTTCCGCTTCGCGGGAACGCATAGCCTGTAACGTAAGCACGTTGTATCACACTAAAAAGAATGTGTTCGAAACACAAGCCTTAAATTTAATTAAAAAAGGCTTCGAGGAAATTCCTTTCTTAATTTTTTTGTAATCGAATTACTTGTGTAGCAAACCTATTTTGTGTGGGTTTGACAGTTTGTATTGTTTCAGGGAACCTGCAGTTGTATTTTTGTGTGTATGTTCGCTTGTTTTTGGACATGATTTTCATTACGTTTGGTATAGCGGTATTTTATTTTGAAAGGCACCCTTTTGTACTTCCGCCGGTGTTGTTTGCTAGACGGAATGATTGAGCTAGCGAAAAGACTGAATGAATGAGCTAGCGAAAAGGACGGAAAAGTTCGCAGTAAAAGGGAAAATAAGTAAATAAAACATAAACGGCAGTAAACGTATGTTTTGGCAACCCCCCGAGGAGGCACAAGGTTGGTGTGTGTCGTGCTTATGGCGACATTTAATTAATTAATGATTTGTGTCGCAAATTTATGTTAACTTTTACCCGCTTTTTATCGCCCGATATGAAATAGAAATGTGATTGTTTTCTCTTTTGTTGTTAGTTCTCACGTTGGTTCACGGACTTACAATAAACATCTAAAAACCATCAGTCGAGTCTCTTACCATCTTTCGGAGGGTATGCTACAGTGAGAACTTCACCCAGCAAGGGACCGGTGACAACTTTACCGCGCAACACCACTCTGCCTGTGAACTCCACGATCAAACGGCACGGCAAGGCACAGAGCAGCACTGCAGCATCGCATTGGTAAAGTAATGATCAAGGAACAGCAACGAATACAGCTACTGTTAAAATGGAGGCCTTAAATGAACAGATAAATAAACTACAGACAGAAATTGAAGTAAGTAGAGGCTTACTAAATCAAGGGGAAGTAGAAGGCATGTCAAGGCAGGAATTAAAGGAGCAAATTGAAACTAAAAGAAAACAACTAGTTGAGCTTCAACATGAACTGGATAACGCTGAGGAATCAAAGACATCACGTCATTCAAATCGCAAAAGTGTACCCACAGAGAAATTTCTCGCCTATCTAAAGGAAGAAAGGAGTAAAAAAGAAAAGAGACTGCTTATTTTTTATGAACAATGGAAAGTTCAAATCAGAGCAACCAAAGAAAACTTAAAGAAAAACGCATCAGATATGGAACTGGCTAAAATGGCAGATATCATTGAAAAGGGAAAGGATGACATCATGAAAGTTTACAATGAAATAAGACAGGATGCCACACCTTCCACTGATCTAAGACGAAAAATAGATGCTTGTGAGGCAGTCACCAAAGACATCATGAAAATAATAAATGAACGCTTATCTGGAATAGAAGATGACTTTAATGCAGAGCATGAAAAGCGCAAACTCCGTGAGCTACATGCTCATGACTATGCCTACTCCATATATGGGACTGCTTCTCAGTCAGCTAGCAGTCACTTCTCTGAAACAGTCATGGCTACAAAGAGGGCTGAAGCAGCTGCAGAGCTTGCGGCAAAGGAGACTCAGTACAAACTAATGGAGGAAGAAAGAACACAGAAGGAGAAAATAAGGGCATTGGAGTCTGAATTAGAGCGTTTACAAGCAGAAAGGGACATAGAGGTAGCACGTGCCAGACTGGAAAGTTATGACAGGGAAATCAGACAGGAAACTGACAGTCAGCCCCTACAGCCAATAGGCAGTATGCATAACAGTCAGAATGATGCCACCCCCTTTATGTATCACCAAAACCCTTCCATCGTCCCACCAAATCCCTCCATCGATGTCCCCTCTCTAGCCCAAGCAATACAAGACAGCATAACCACTAACAGACTCCCCATGCCAATGCCCACAGTGTTTGAGGGAGACCCTATCCACTACATTGAATGGAGAGCTTCATTCATGTCACTGATAGACAGAAGGTATCTCATCAGCCGACAAACTTTATTACTTAAAGAAATATGTCAATGGCCCTGCTCACAAATGTATTGAAGGCACCTTTTACAGAAACGACGATGAAGCATACAGAGATGCATGGAATAAGCTTAACCAACGCTACGGGCAACCATTTGTCATCCAAAGGGCCTTCAGGAACAAACTGTCAAAATGGCCAAAAGTACAGGCCAAAGATGCTGAAGGATTAAGGGCCTTCTCAGATTTCCTAAATGCCTGTCACCAAGCCATGCCTCATGTGAAAGGTTTAGAAATACTGAATGACTGTGAAGAGAACCAAAAGCTGACACAGAAAGTTCCAGATTGGCTAGCAGCCCATTGGAACCGTCGGGTCTCAATGGCCCTCATGGAAGGTGGAGAATTTCCCACTTTTGAAGATTTTGCTAAATTTGTGTCAGTAGAAGCAGAGATAGCATGTAACCCAATTACTTCCCTACATGCTCTGCACTCTAGCTCATCCTATGTCAAAAGAAGCACAAATGAAACAAAGGGAAGTAAAGCAAGCGTCTTCACCACTCAAACAAATGCAAACACTGTAAACTCAAGGTTAAACTATGGAAACGAAAAACCTCCCTGCATGTGGTGCAAAGATAACAAGCATCAACTGTCCAAGTGCACAGATTTCATGGAAAGGCCCCTTGAGTCACGCCGAACATTCATAAAAGACAACAAGCTGTGTTATGGATGTGTCAAACCAGGTCACAGTGCCAAGGAATGTCGTCACCGTCACACCTGTGATCTATGTAAAGGTAGGCATCCAACCTGTCTACATGATGAAAATTACAAAAGGCTTGAGGAGAAAAACAGACCTTTATTCATGGAGCGAAGGAAATCTACAACTGATGTGAACACAGATTCAAATTGTGTAAATGAAATCGTGACAGCTAGCCCACTCTGTGTCACTAAAGAGGGCCCGTCAGGCAGCACATCCATGATCGTCCCTGTGTGGGTCTCCTCTGCCACGCAGCCATCCAAAGAGCAGCTCATCTATGCACTGTTAGACACACAGAGTGACAGCACCTTCATTGAGAAAGAAGTAAGTGATGAATTAAAATCAAACACCTTCCCTGTACAACTGAAACTCACTACTATGATGGGAGAGAGCATGATAATGAAAAGTGAAAGAGTAGATGGACTCCGTGTCAGAGGTTATAACTCAGATGTTTACATGGACCTTCCTCCTTCGTACACAAAAAACTGCATCCCCATAAACCGTGATCACATACCTACCAATCAGACAGCGAAACAATGGCCTCATTTAGCAGCAATTGCAGATAAGTTGCCACCTCTTCTGAGTTGTGATGTGGGGCTCCTCATTGGGTATAACTGTCCCAGAGCTATAAAACCCAGACAGATAATTGATGGAACGGACAATGAGCCCTACGCCGTACTTACAGACTTAGGTTGGAGTATTGTAGGCTGTTCTACACCTGGTCTTAATGAAAGACAATCCAGCCTGTGTCACAGAGTCACAGTAAAGGAACTCCCTCCAGTAACGCCAATGGATGTGATAAGCCTACTGGAGTCTGACTTTAAGGACACTAAAGGAGATGACAAAACTGTCTCACAAGAGGATCTTATGTTCTTGAGCAAACTCAAAGATGGTATAAGGAAAAATGCCCAGAGCCATTATGAGATGCCTCTTCCTTTTAGAAAACGGCCATCCCTACCTGATAACAAAAGGCTTGCTGAAATCAGACTCAGTCATTTAAAGCAGAAGTTCAGCAGGGATGAGAAATACAAAAGAGACTACACGACGTACATGAAAGAAATCATAGAGAGGGGTGACGTGGAAGAGGTGCCTACAGATGGAACTCAAGGTGAACTGTGGTATATCCCACATCATGGCATCTATCATCCTCAGAAGCCAGACAAACTGCGTGTTGTATTTGACTGCTCTGCAAAATACTGTGGCACAAGCCTAAACGAGCACCTGCTCCCAGGGCCAGACATGATCAATAACCTAACAGGCATCCTCATAAGGTTCAGACAGCATCACATTGCTCTTCTATGTGATATAGAGAAAATGTTTCACCAGTTTCACGTCCACGAGGAAGACCGCAATTATCTCCGGTTCCTCTGGTGGAAGGATGGAGACACAACCACACAACCTCAGGAGTATCGTATGAAAGTACACCTTTTTGGTGCGGTGTCATCTCCTGGGTGTGCAAACTATGGACTAAAACATCTAGCCAAAGAACACAGCCACTCCCATGCAGCAGGAGCCCAGTTTGTTGCAAAAGACTTTTATGTAGATGATGGAGTCACAAGCACGGACACTGTAGAAAAGGCCATTCAGTTAGCACAAGAGGCAAGAGAAATATGCACCAAAGGTGGTCTCCGTCTCCATAAGTTTGTGTCAAACAACAACGCTGTATTACAGAGCCTACCATCATCAGAGCGTGCAACAGAGTCAAAGACAAAAGACTTGACCTTCAATGACACACTAGAGCGAGCTTTAGGAATTCAATGGAGTATAAAGGAGGACAGCTTCAGATTCAGCAGCACCTTAAAGAACCAACCAGCCACACGTAGAGGCATATTGTCTACTGTCGCCTCCATATATGACCCTCTTGGCTTTCTTGCGCCATATGTCCTCAATGGGAAGAGAATCCTCCAAGAAATGTGCAACCAGGGCACTGGCTGGGATGAACCCTTGCCAGAGAGGCTTAAGCCACGGTGGGAGAGTTGGCAACGTGACTTCACCAACCTACAGAAAATAAACATACCTCGCTGCTACTTACCTGCTAACTTTGGAGAAGTTGTAGAGACTGAATTACATCACTTCTCAGATGCGAGCACCAGCGGATACGGGCAATGCTCTTATCTGAGAGTCAAGAGCAAGAAGGGAGAGGTTCACTGCTCACTAGTGATAGGAAAGGCCCGTGTTTCTCCCACAAAAGTGACTACAATACCACGGCTCGAATTAACCGCAGCAGTGGTTTCAGTCTCCATCAGCAATATGCTCAGAGAAGAATTGAGAAGTTTTGATGGAAAAGAATATTTTTGGACAGACTCAAAGGTTGTGTTAGGCTACATAAATAACGATGCTCGGCGATTTCACACCTTTGTAGCCAACCGAGTCCAGAAGATCCACCACTGCACAAACCCCCAGCAATGGCGCTATGTCCCCACAGATGAAAATCCAGCAGATGGCGCTTCCCGAGGTAAAACTGTAAATGAACTTCTTACCTCCAACTGGTTCACTGGCCCCATGTTTCTCTGGAAAAGAGAGATACCCACGGTCAATGATGCAATACCAGAACTATCCATAGGGGATCCAGAAATTAAGAAAGCACAAGCCTTGCAAACAAAAACTACAGAAATAATGAGTCTTGCCAACCGTCTGTCCAAGTTCTCATCATGGTCCCGAGCTACCAGAGCGGTGGCCCGGCTGCTTCGGCGAGCTAAAAAGGTCACATCACATGCTCTTTCTACAGTGAGCGAAAGAGAAAGTGCTGAGAAGGTCATAATCCGGGATCTGCAAAGGCAAGCATATGAAGAGGAAATCAAATTGTTGAGCAAAGGTAATCAACTACAGCATGGCAACAAATTACACCATCTTGACGCTTTTCTTGACACAGACGGTCTCCTCAAGGTGGGAGGACGACTCCGCCACTCATCACTCACTGACTCTTTCAAGCATCCGATTGTCATTCCCAAAGAGCACCATGTGACAAAGTTAATAATAGCCCACAACCATGAAAAGACAAAACATCAAGGGAAAGGCTTCACTATCAATGAAATTAGAGCCAGTGGATATTGGATTCCAGGAATGAGCAGAGCAGTAGCATCAAGCATCCATCAGTGTGTGATATGTCGTAAACTCAGGAGAGCCGTAGAGGGTCAAAGAATGAGTGACTTACCTGTAGAACGCGTCGAGCCCTCCCCTCCTTTCACATACTGTGGGATGGATTGCTTCGGCCCTTTCACCACTACACAGGGCAGAAAACAGCACAAACGATACGGCCTACTCTTTACCTGCTTTTGCTCACGAGCCATTCACATCGAGATGTTGGAAGACATGTCCACCGACACCTTCATTAACGCCCTGCGATGTTTCATTGCTGTTCGAGGTGCAGTTCGTCAAATTCAGTGTGATCAAGGCACTAATTTTGTAGGCGCTAAGAATGAATTCAAGACAGCCTTACAAGAGCTTGACATAGAAAGACTGAGCACATTTCTGTCACAGAAACAGTGTGACTTCATCATGAATGCACCCCACTCCAGTCATGCAGGGGGCGTGTGGGAACGCCAGATAAAGACTGTCAAAGGCGTTCTGAGCGCTACTCTGTCACCTGCTCAAGGCAGACTCAACGATGCTTCATTACAGACGCTGCTGTACGAAGCCATGGCCATAGTCAACAGTCGACCCCTCACTGTGGACAACTTAAATTGCCCTGACAGCCTTGAACCACTCACTCCTAATCACTTGATCAACATGAAGCCCAATACGGCACTCCCTCCACCAGGCACATTCCTTAGAGAGGACTTGTATGGAACAAAAAGATGGCGTCGTGTACAGTTCCTAGCTGAACAGTTCTGGAGTAGGTGGAAGCGTGAATATCTGCACAACATCACCATAAGGCAACGATGGCACACGCCAAGGAGAAATCTAATGGTGGGTGATATAGTGATGGACAAAGATGAACTGTCACCCAGAGGTGAATGGAGACTTGCAAGAGTCATAGAGACTGTCAGTGGTAAGGATGGTCTGGTCAGGAGAGTAAAAATCTCAGTAGGAGATAGGGGACTGAGTAAGAGAGGTGAGCGTCTTACTAAACCTTCCATGTTGGAACGCCCAGTGCAGAAGTTAGTTCTGCTAATTGAAGCTCCTTAAGCTTTTGGCTACATGAGTTAAATTATATTCTTATTGAAAGGGAAAAAATTATTCGTAGTTCATATCAGCTAATATGAAACACTCATAATTTTGGTGGGAGTGTAGCAAACCTATTTTGTGTGGGTTTGACAGTTTGTATTGTTTCAGGGAACCTGCAGTTGTATTTTTGTGTGTATGTTCGCTTGTTTTTGGACATGATTTTCATTACGTTTGGTATAGCGGTATTTTATTTTGAAAGGCACCCTTTTGTACTTCCGCCGGTGTTGTTTGCTAGACGGAATGATTGAGCTAGCGAAAAGACTGAATGAATGAGCTAGCGAAAAGGACGGAAAAGTTCGCAGTAAAAGGGAAAATAAGTAAATAAAACATAAACGGCAGTAAACGTATGTTTTGGCAACCCACCGAGGAGCCCAAATCAGCTGATATTTTATCGCTCCGATAAATATCACGCATCCCTAATTTCATGTCAGTCAACCTACTTCAGACCCAGGAAGTGACGGGTTGTTTTCCAGCCTGAAGGTGTCTTTGTTGTCTCCTCAGACACCAATGTGTTTCCATGTGTTCAGTGGCTGATGGATGATCTTCTGCTGCTCGACTGGCTCATGTTCTCCTCATGTCCGGTTCTTTTTCTGGGACGCCGATCATCCTGTGTCTCAGCCTCAAGCTCCATGGAGAGGGGATGGGATATCTGAGCTGGGATTTAAGGTCCTCCAGCTCTGTCCCAAAATTCCTCTTCATTTTGAAGCCATTTTGCATTGATCGACATCCTACTCACCCCTCAATGTGTTGATCACGCACCAGCTCTCTGAAACCATGGCTGCATGAGACTTGATTTCTCTGTCAAGCATCTATCTGATCTGCCAGTGTGCCACGCGGATCATGTGCAGTTCTTGCTGGAGAATCTTGTTCTTCTCCTCTGCATTGAGATCAGCAGCAAACTATGCAGTTTGTCACACTCGGACCGCAGGACGTTCTTCTGCTTGATCTTGTTGTCAAGGTTAAGCTGAAGGGTGTTAGCCTGCTGTCTGACATTGATGACATCAGTTTGATATCTCATGTTGACCTCATAGAGTGACGCACTGGTCTTCTTCAGTTACTCTTGGACAGTCTTGAACTTGTCCTTCTCTGCTGGGAGCTCAGCTCCACTCTTCTGCTGGTTCAGTGTGTAGGCCATGTGCAGTTTGTCATACTTGGTCTGCAGGAGGTTCTTCTGCTTGATCTCGTTGTCAAGGTTAAGATGGAGGTTGTTAGCCTGCTGCTGTCTGAAACTGATGACATTGGTTTGATATCTTATGTTGACTTCACTGAGTGATGCACTGGTCTCTTGGACAGTCTTGAACTTGTCCTTCTCAGCTGAGAACCTCTGCTGCATGAGTCCATACTCCACTTGCAGCTTCTCAAAATCACTTTGCAGGAGCTGTTTCTTCTTGATTTCATTGACAAGTCACACTTAAAGGTGTAAACCTGGTGTCTGATGTTGGCAATATCAGTTTTATACCTTTCATTCAGCTTGTTGTGTACCACAGTGATCCTGTTCAATTCCTTTTGCAGAAGCTGTTTATTATCCCTCTCACGCTGAAGGTCAGTGGTGCATTTTTGAGCCACTTGCACAAATATTTTCTTCTTGGTGTTATCTCTCACCTGAGAGGCAATCTTCACCTTGCTGAAAGATTTTGGCTTCTTGTGTTTCTTCAGCTTCTTTAGCTCTCGTCTTCTATCTTTTCCTCTGATAGATTTTTTTACAACACTTTTCATTGACCTGGAGAGAGTCAGAGGTACCAACTTGGGTCCTTTTCTTCATCCATTTTCTTTGACTGGAACAACCAGTCTCAAAGTAACGTTGCTGCCTTTTGACTGTGATGAACAGATGTAGGCTGTGTCAGTGGTCTGCGTCTTGACGATAAGACAAAGTAAGGCACAATGTGCAAAAGGATTTTCTTTGGACCCTTAATTCATCATACAGTAGGCTTGTTCTGATGTTCATGGATTAAACTAATGAGAGCACCATCTCCCATAGCGTTGTTGTGTTCCGACATTGTTCATTTTATGTACCAGCTTCTCTGTCTATGTCTGAAAAGCAGTGACACAGAGAAGTTTATTATGATTTGTGTCTGATGGTATGAGGAAGAAAGAGAAAGAGAGAGCTTTGATTGAGAGATGCAGACAGTCAATGAGAGTGAGCGAGCTCCGGCTTCGATAAATAGACAGAGAAATAAAAAGTTATTTTTTGTTTGTGGTTACATTCAGCACAAATAGACACACCCCCAGCAGCCCTGCTGCTTGACAGGCACCATGGTAAATATAGAACCACAAAGGTTTCTTAAACACCTTCTGAAAGATATGGCCTATGGCCTTCCTAACATACATTGACTCACTGGCTACTGTTGCAGAAAATGCCTGAGCTTTTGCGCAATGGGCCTGCAATGGCATGGGTATGAAGTAATGGGAGCAAATAACCTGTCATGGAACTCTGGTTTCTTTTGAGCTGAGCAATGCCACTTGTAATCTTTTTGTTGATTTGTGCAAAAAAAAGTCTGGCTCACCCTATTCAACCACAGATAGTTCATGCAGGAGGCAGGTTTATTCCTGATAAGACGATGATTGACTTGACTGGATGGAAGCAGTTCAAGAACCCATGATCATTCACAGGAAAGTAGGTACTCCTGATCTGTACTTCTCTTCCAAATATTTCCCATTATCTAAGACCTGAAGCTAAAACTGAGACTGCAGGAACAACTGACCCCATCTGTACATGTGTGTTATACGTCTACCACTGTGAGGTCCAATTTGAGTTTTCATGAACACATTTTGTTTTGTACTGAAGTCTGTTTGAGGATTAAGACTTGGTTTAGTTGGACTTGGTTGGGCAGAATGAGTTTAGGTTCCACGAAGAAATCAGCTTACTGGTGAAAACAAAATGTAACCCAGTTACTCAAGGGTCCAGTATGTAAGATTTATTGGCAGAAATTGAATAGAATATTTATTATAGCTACGTTTTAATTAAGAATTATACCCTAGAATGAAGATTGTATATCTACAGATACTGTAGATCCACTTCCACACTCCAACTCCATGTTTCTACAGTAGCCCACGCTGACTTTACATCAAATGTATACCCACCATAATGTTACCAACTGATTTGTGGACAAGTGTTTTGATGTCACAATGGTCTCACTTCTCAAATCTACAAGCTCTGTCCACTAATTAAACTGATGAAGCACTCGACCTAGTTTCTTGAAGAGGAAGCTGAGACAAGCGTTAGATGCTATTAAATCCCCCATAATGGACCTTTAAGAAGGAGAGTCCTCTCAACTATAGACGTACAAACGTGTTTGTGTGTTTGTCTGCATACCAAACACGGCCATCGATCATACTGCAGTGATTTAGTAGAGCCCCGGAGAGGAGCTGCATAATTGCACAACAATGCCTGTGCAAGCCTGTGTGTGTGTGTGTGTGTGTGTGTGTGCGCGCGCGCTCTCAGCAGGACAGCAGCTCTGACTGAAGACATCATGTCATGTTAAACTAACAGCTGCTGGACTCTGTGACACAGATCATCCAACATGATGATAAACAGCTTCACTTGACTCCTGCTCTGACTAAAGAAACACATGGAGAGAGACTGGAACGGTCTTCACAGAATAACTTGTTTTTATTCAATTTTTCCTATCACTTATTGAATTAGTCTCTTCTGCTGTGGTCTTTTAACTTTATCTAAAACAAAATAAGTCTCATCCTGTCCACCTGTTTTTTATGTGCAGTGGACATCTTAGGGAAGTGAAAATATCCCTAAGATATATAAAAGAAAGTCGTTTATCTTTTGGTGATTTTGTGGAAATTCAGTTAACATTTGTGCTATATTCAGATGGAAACTTGACTATTGGCAGGTAAAATGATCTGCCATTTGAAAGGACCAAAATCAGAAATATAAAAGCCAATCCAAGAGAGAGGTAAGCATCATGAACCGCATCAGGATCAATTAACAGTCTTCTCAGCTCATTGTGACATTGTAGACGATGACACCCTGCATAAATGTTTGTTTTTTTCTTTGTTAACTAAAGTCACATTTATTCCCAGACATAAGTGATTGATAGCGTGCTATCCCCTTAGCAGTTAATCATCTTATCTAATTAACAACAATCTAATCAATTATCAAACATCAAGCAGCCTGCGGAAGCTTTAAGCCATCACAGAGATGCCACAGGGGAGACTGGCTGAAAGGCATGATGAATACCAGAGCAGTTAAGCATTGATAAAGTGTAAAACACACCCACATGGGTCTGTTTCCTTCACCTCAGACCACAGTTCACAGATTTCCCAAAGTACGTGTCCCTGAAGCTCAGGGTCAGACTGAAGCTCAGCGAACCAGGCGCTGCTTTAAAAATATTCTCTTTAAAACATAAAAGGACGTCTGCAGGGAGAAAAAATCATTTAAATGCAGGACGGAGCGACCGCAGGCTCTCTGAGGACGACAGCCCGAGAGACCAAGCTGTGGAGGATCAGGGACAGAGTGAGAAATCAAATGGTAAATCATGAGACTATATTATGCAGCAGTTTGGTCTGCATTATGGTACAGGCGATTCTGAGATATATATACACTATTACTACATTAAGTTACAAGAAAATCATCCACACTACAAGACAGCATCTGAGTACTTAGAGAAGAATTCAATCATACTGAACTTGAATTCATGAATTAATTTATGTTTTATAGACCTGATATCAGAGTAGTAAGTGCAGAGGTCTTAGTCTAGAGCAGTTGCATCAAACTAAGACCAATAATCTGACTGCTCAGACTAAAAAGTCTGCAGGATAGAAAATGCTTCTGAGTCTCAATTGGTGCAAGAATATCAGTAAGGTATCAAATACATCAATACATCATACACAATTGTTGATATTTTGTTCCATCCCAATGCGTCCAGTCTGAAGCCAAAGCTTATGATTTATGTGCTCACTCCAAAGACTGAAGACTAAAAATGGACATTGTTCTGAGACCTCACCCACAGGTTTCTGAAGAGCCATTTTGAAGTTCAGAACGTGGTAGCTTAGCCTCGGGCTAACCCAAAGCAAAGTAGCATGGGTGGAGCTGAGGTGTCCAAATGAAGCCTGGATTGTCAGTCAAAACAGCCATGCTCCTAATTATGCAGAACTTAAAGCCTTAATACAATATAGCACTTTGAAACATGTTTATTTCTGCTGTGAAGTTGGACATTTTATTATAGACAAGCAATTATGGAGACTGACTCAGCCCCAGATTCAAGTGGCTGTTCCAGGAACTGCAGTTTTTGGCACGTCTGCATTGTCTTCTCTTCACAGACACAGAAGACAGGCACAATTTAAAACATGTTTTTTACTTGTAAATTCCCTGTGGACTGTTCTGGCTAATGATTACTGTCAATAAAGTTTTGTTTGAATCTGTGTTGAACTATAGGTGCCAGCGTATATGGAGGAGGAAACGTCAAACAGGCATGCATGCTGATACCACAGCTTAACCAGCTCCCATATTTTTCATTTACAAGACACGTCATGGCTCTGTGGCACTTTTAGACGTTCAGTAAAGCGAAAAAGCACAGACTTTGAGGAATCGACTCGTGGCTCTGCTTCTACTGTGTGAGAGCCCAACATCGGCTGATCAAAACTTCTTATGTATCAAAAATTCATCCAAACGTTCAATAGCCGCTGGCAACTGCACAGCCAGCAACAAAGCTATTCCCACAAACTTACAAATATCAATCAATATCAAACATCATCAAGTGATGCTGGCACGAACATTTACTACCACACGTACACACACACACCCACACACACACACACACACACACCTCTTCTCATTAGTGTGTGTGTTTTCTGCAGTATTTCCACAACTGAACACACCAGGTTGTTTTCCAGATGGGTTCGGCCTCCTTCTCTGTCTCCTAATCAAAACTAACGACACTAAACCTGCTCTGAGCAGCAGAAAACATGCAGGAGCTCAGTGTGGCTCCAACATTTATCAATGACAAAAGTATTCACAAGAGAAAGTTACAAAAGAACAACATGTTGTCCCAAGTTTCTTTGGTTATCTGGTTATCTTCACCCAGGAGATCATTGTTCATGCCCTGTGTCAATCCCCAATTCTCCACATGTCTTCCTAAAGCTAACCAAACTCTCAAGCATGTCACAATTATTAGCAGCTGCTTGAAATGACCTGTAAAAAGTTTTTAATACATTATCTGACACACAAAATATTCTCAAAATTGGTGTAATACACCATCCTATCTACACTCATGTCTGGTTGACAAATGTCACATTCAGGACCTGAGAAAAATCTTGCTGTTTCTTCAACACATCAGCACATGAAAGCTTTATACAGTACTTTCAAATGAAAGGTCTAAAGACTACCTAAAGTATCTCTATAGGACTAGACTGTGCACTTAAAGTCTGTTTCACTACTGACCAAATGCCAACTGTTGTCACTTGTAATGAGCCTGTTAAAACAAATTATTCCCAGTGTGCTCACACATCATCCATCTGTTTCTCTTATCAGATTTTCTCTTCTGATGGATTTGAGCATTGTCCTTCTCTGAACTGTGTCTGTACGACAAGCAGCTTGATGAATATCATGAATTTCTTCCCAAAATGCTCTCAGAGCGCTCAGTCAAAAGATCTTCTGCAGCCACAATAATTCTCAACTCAATAGAGAGAAAAATACCAAGGCCGCACCGAAAAAAGCAAATGATTAAAACACTTATGAAGCTTATTTAAGCCTCCTGTCTCACAGAGCTGCAGGAAGTGAAATATGTGAAAGTCCATGCAGAGTGAACTATTCCCACTGGTTCTCTCCACAGATTCTCCGAGTCTCGGTGGGGCTGCCTGGCTGTAAATCCCAGCTCTGGCCGACGCAGAGTGGTGTTTGTCCCGGTTTTAATCTGTCCAGCAGCGGGCGGCGGAGGGATTTGGCGGACAGTTTGGCTTTAGTTTCCATGTAAACAGAGAACAAGGTTAAAGCTGAGGACAGCTGGACCGTCACTCACTGACAGCTTCACACAAACTCACACATCAGTTCTGAAACTACTCAGTGTACTGCATACAGCCATTAGAAACCGAAAACGATTAGATGATAATAAACCTGATCAGCCACCATCAGTAATCAATACACAACCATTAACCAAACTAATACTAAGAGCAGTCAATGTCAGAAAAAATGTCATACTTAACAGTAATGTTTCTGTAGTGTTGTGTAGTGTTGACAAAATGTTAAAACATAAACGTATTAGCAGTTTGATTTAAACTAAAACTCCCTGCACTGTGGAAAATATGACACCAAACTCTATGACATTGGACACTGTGACACTGGACAATTGTTTTCTTGCCCATTCTCCATCAATATAATCCATAAAGAAAAGCAGTCTTTCTACAAACTTCACATTTTGGATTTTGTTGCTTCAACAACTTTACTTAGCTGCACTACTGGGGATGAGGCAAATGTTTTTTCACTAACATAAGTGCATGTCGGTGGATCAGAAAAACTGATGGATCACTAAAAACATTATCTTCAGCTGTTACCAAAATAAATAAAAAATGTATTCCCCTATACAGATTTCTTATGAAAATACATTAAAACAACAATGGCACTGGAACAACGAAATGTTTGGAAGACAGAATGGAAGACATTCATAGTGTTGAACTTGTTTATTCACGTGACACAGAAAAAGTAATGAAAGAGGAGTGTTGGAGAGGAAAGTTCAAACCCTTTCTCAGCTCCACACAGCAGACCAGTCACAGCATATAATGGCTGTGTGAGTGTTAGATTATTTGTTAGGAAAGTTATAGAATTTGTCAGATACAGCAGCCTCTGATCTAGGGCTGGGCAATATGGACCAAAAGTCATATCTCTATATTTTTTAGCCGAATAGCGATATTGAATATATATCGATATTTTTTCCGTGGTCGGATAATTTCATACGTCTATTATTAATGTCCCACCAGTAAATCGCTCTCTCACCACTACAAATCCCACAATGCACTGAAACAGCTGACACACAGGTCAAGACCTGAGCACCAGCTCTAACCCGCTGCTTTGGTTGTTTATTGACATTCTAATGTGTGTTTTTTTTCCCCAAAACCGACTAGCAACAAATCTAGCAACTTTTTCTGGAGTTATTGTAGACGCTGACGTGACAATATGAACAAGCAGTGGGAGACCTGGACAGAGGGTGAGGAGAAATAAAAGCAAACTGGCGGCTCAAGGGAAAAAAAATGTATAGTCATTTTAACACAAAATAAACTATATCAACATAAATGATATGGTCTTGTGATATATTGATATTTTAATCTTGATCGATATATTTTAAATAATATATATATATTCTGATATTGGAAAGCTTTCTGAAGCTGCTCGACCATCCAACAGGCAGTTCTGAGGAAGAATACAGCTCTACCACCTGAGCTATGTAGTCATGCAGTGTCGTGGGGCAGACTCACCTGTCAGGAGCACTGCTTCCTCTCTTCACTGTCGTAGTGCGAGTGGCTCTCAGCTCACCGTTCATCCCGGTGTCTGAAAACCAAAAACAAACCGTCAGATCAGGTTAGATACTGACTGACAACTGTCTCACCTCACCTGCCTAACCCAAGGGAGACGGTGCTGAAAGTAGACAGATACTGCACAGTAAACAAACTACCCCCATACAACGTCCCACTCTGGTTTACACAACCTCACAAAACTAAATGAATCAAGCAGAAAAAAACACAAAAACACACATTCTGCAGAGCTACAAACACACACACACACAGCGGGCTCAGCCGGCCACCTTAACGAGCGGCCTGAGAGTCTAATTGGCTCCCATCTGTCGGACTAGAATTAATTTCCTCTCACATTCATGATGCTTTCAACAACAGACATGTACCTGTCAGCCTGAGAGGGATGAGAAATACTCTTTTGACCTTTGAGAATAATTTCAGGACACACAAAGTCTGAAAGCAACTGATCTCAGAATTGTGACTTCATGCTGCCTTCATAAAATCCTGAGGTTGTTTTAGTTCAGAAGACAAACAACATCACTGACTGAATTCTAGCAGCTGTAGGAACAATGACCTTTGTCTGTCTGGAGAAAAGACAGAAGTTTGATGATGTTATATACATCCACAGTGGGAGAAGGACAGGGTGGATGGATGGGTCAACAAAACATCTTTAACACAGGAAACTGTTGTTCATTTCTCTTTTCAAGTTTCTCTTAAACATTACTACCATCATTCCCTAACCCAAGAGTTCTTAACCTTTTTGACCTTGGGCCACAACTTTTCAAGTACATTCAAATATTAACACTGTACTGGTTTAACTAATTAATCTCATTCGTAGTTTTATTTGTATTCAATAAATAGATCAAATGTCTTTCTAATTTAAATACAAATATGTGGTGATAAAATAATAAAAGTTTACAATTAAATAAATTGTAAATACAATTTAAATGAACTGCAAATTAAAATATAGCCTTATAATCTGCAAATGAATTTGACAATTGCTTCAGCAGTCTTCATCTTTTCATGGCAGAACCAGAAGTTTCTCTTCATATCTATGACATATGAACAGTAACGACAGTGGTTAGCTGTATTGTCGCTGCGTGTCTCATGGATAACAGTAATATCTCTGTTCAATTGATAACACAGCACTCACAGCCCATGACTGGGACATGGCCCCATGCTTAAGAATCACTGCCCTAACCTTAACCACATGGATATTATTATTGAACAAAGTACTCCTTTTAACTCAGACCAGGATCTTTCCCTAACTCTATGCAAGTCATGTATGTGTCTGATATCTGTTATTCAAACAGGTTTGAATCTGCAGTAGCTAACTAGGTGGATATATAAGTCCACAACAAGGCGACAGACACAAAGCAAACAGGTTCCTGGTAATACATCCAGTAGACATAGAGCAACATGACCATGTAGTTCAACTGAGTCCAATATTTGCTCTCCTCTTAGCTCTCATTTGGTGTCCACTGACTACTGAGAAACATATTCACTCTGCATGGTTTCTTTAAGTGCTAAGTGTTAAACTATATTCACCAGCTAGTCTCTAACTCTGTCTGTTTTCCTTTCGGTGTTGGACAGGTTGTGTGCAGCAGGTTCATCAGAGCTTATTTGATGGACACACTTAGTACTGGAAACACTGAGACTGAACCAGGCAGGAAATCAGCTGTAAAACCAAAACCAGGAGCTAAAAGAGGCTAAAATTCCCTGTAGCGTTGCAGAGATGTTAATATATCTGTGCCATTCCTTGTATCTCACCATCAAACTGAAGGATTTTTATTCTGGTACTATTTATATAAAGAAACAGTTCCAGACTGTTATTTCCATAATCTGTGAGGGGTTCATTGATCAGCAGCAGAGACAAGTATATTGATCAGCAAAGGAACACTCACTCGCTCTCACTTAAATGAAGAATACTTCAATAGTACTCCTTTTCTACATCTCTTGTAAAACGCCACCAGTCAAAGCCCAACAGCCCAAGTATTCTTCCAAGTCCACATTTACAGCAGTCAAGTGTGGCACAAATGCCTGTATGTGTGGAGGTTTGGGGTAGAAAAGTATGCCAGCATGCATTTTGCTCCAAACTCAAGTGTAATCTCAACGCTTTATCACTTCCAGCTCATCAAATAGGCTGGTAGCTTGTTTAGTGGACCCCTGCTTCAAACTACCAAGTACCATTTTGGTTTTGAATGTGCAGGGCAAGTGCAGTCAAGTTAGCAACAATTATGCAACATCAATTTAGACTTTCAAGGTTTAGAAAATGACCATGGGTTTGGATAAAATAAGTACCTAATGTAAGATAAAAACAAGGCAACAATGGCAGGCCAGGTAGCACCCATGGTTGGCAAAGGCATTTATGTGAAACTTTGATTTGAGAGAGGAGTTGCTGATGTCATGCTTCGAGGTATCAGCATGTAATAGCAATGCTAAGATGCTAATTTTTAGCAGGAATAATGTTCACAATCTTAGTCTATTATATTAGCTTGCTAACAATTACTACTTGACTACTTGACTTGTGGCCTTGCAGTAAATAAAGTATTGGACAGATTTTTTTGACCTGATGATGGAACTGGATGAAAAGCATTTATGCATTTATGTAAATAGATATGCCTTTTAAAAATGTATATAGTTATTTTTTATGTCTATGGTTATATCTTTGTTTACGTTTATGTTTCATGTTTTATGTTTCATGTGTTATGTTATGTTTTTGCACCTACTTGCATGTTCCTTGTCTTTTAAACTGTACTTATGTCTATACCTGTATGAACAACAAAGTGAACTGGAGTCAAATTCCTCATGTGTGTACACACACCTGGCCAATAAAGCGATTCTGATTCTGAAAAGGAGCAAAGTTCACCCTGAGATGAACATGAATGACTGAATCCAATCTCAGCGCAATCCATCCAAAAGCTGTTGTTGTTGAGCTGTTTGACTCAAAAATATATTGTGGCACTAAAGGAAAAGTCAGACGATCACCAGAGTCAGTAGGATTCATCCTCTGGGGATCATAAATCTGTACAAAATTCCACGTCAATCTATTCAATAAAACCAACACCAACCAATCAGTAAACGTTTCCATCCCTAAAATCAATACAAATAAGATGATGAATGGTTCAGGACATTTTTTGTTACATTAGACAACAAATGTCTTTGTTGAGATCAAAAGTATCTTCCTTTTATTCACAAAAAAATAAATCAAAAACTGTCCTCTCTGGCTTTCTCTTTCCCTCCATCCCGTCAGTCAGACTGAAATGCCCAGTCACCATTTGGATTTAGTAATTGAAAGCTGAGACCGGTCTGTCTCTCCACGACCTCCATCAGAGCTCGGTGCACGGCTCCGAAGACCCCCCACATGTCAAGCCGTGTTCGGATAGGCAGCAGCTGGCCCTTCGCCTGCCATCATCTCCCTCTCCCCACCCGCAGCGCTGACAGTCGGCAGCAGGGTTGTTTATGGCTTCCACACTGGCTGCAGCTTGTAGGACATTAGTCTTTTAGTGCAAGGTTTATGAGCGCCGTCACTCACCATCTGTTAACTGCCGGGGTGCCTTTAATTGTCCCCCACCCCCCCACCCCCCGAGATCGATAAGGCTGCCAGGTCGCACGACTCCTGCCGCGTGCTGAGCGGGTGATTGTGCATCATCGACTGAGTGATTACAGCTATTTGCTTGCTTATTGCTTCGCATTGTTTGGACGACACATCAGGTTTAGAGAGCAGTGGGGAAAGATGGAGGGGGTTGGAGGAGAAAGAGAAGAGGAAAATGAGAGAGGAGGGAAGAAAGAGTGATGACAGGACAATTTCACACCCTCATGGTTATTAGTTTTCAGGGACAGGCTATTCAAAGTTTGGCAGGAAATTCAGTGCAGAGCAGAGGCCAACTGCTGGCGTTTGGATGAAGCAACAAACGCTTCAGTCCATTTTTGCATGTTCGTAACTGTCAGGTGATCTGTTTGCTGCACAGGGACGATGGTGGTTTATTCCCCTCACCAGATTTGTCAGTTTTGACGCACAGAAAAGGTCAGAATGGATGGATAGGTCTCAGAGGTCTCATCATGTGGTCAAAATCAAGCATCAGGAGGAAATCTTTGGACAAAAGTTTGTTTTGATTTCGTACAAACAGAACATTTTCTGTTAAATGTTGATTGTTGAAAACTTTCTTTACTGTGTTATATTATACTGACTTCAAAACCGTCATCAAGTTTGCTGACGACTAACCTGCAGTGTCCTGATCACTGAAAACAAGGAAAGTGCCTATCTGAGAGAACCTGACCCACTAGTAACAAGCTCCTCCTGAACATCAGTCAGACTAAGGAGGTGATAGCAGGCAGACAGATGAGGAATTATGCCCCTGTTAATAGCAACACGTCTTTAGTGGACAGAGTTGACAGCTTCAAGTCCACATCGCCGAGGGTCTGACCTGGGTATCCCCTCAGATACTGAGGAATTTACACAGAGAGCATCCAGACAGGGAACAACATCAGGACCACAAGGTGCCGCACAGAGTGCTTCATTCAGGTGGCGCTCTATCCTGCCAAAATAACAAAATAAGGCAAAGATAATCCAGATATCTGCCGTTTATTACTGCTGCCATCAGGAAAAAGGTACAGGATATACCAGAGTAGCACTGAGAGGTTCAGGAAAGCTTCCATCCTCAAACCAATAGGATCCTAAACAAGGACACTGTCTAGGACTTATTCCTTATTGCTCTGGCTGTTATTATACTATTATTATTACTTATTAGCCATTAATATTATCATTACAACATATTTTGTTCCATTAAGAACCAATTTAAAAACATAAGATATTTTTTATTTTGATATATTATATGTGCATATAAACTGAATTAAAGAAATAAAGTCAGAGCTTATCATTTGGATAATGAGAGTGGAAATAACAGGCCCATTTAGTTTCCTATTGAAGAACTCTTTTCATCTCCTCCACATCCTGGTTTCATTATTTTCTGTCTATCTGTCTGTCTGTTCACCCAAATGATGTCTCAGAGCAAAGTTGTCTGATCCTGTTGAAATGTTCTGCAGCAAAGCTCTGACACACAATCACTCTGAAACAGGAAACGATGCGCCTCACAGCTCATTTTGGAGGATGGATGATGTGTTTACTGCTGCCTTGTCATCAATTAGTGGATTTCCAAACAGCAGTTTTTACGAGGGTTTTCAGTTTGTGTATTTATAACACCTGAGTGGAAACCCACGGGGAAAAGCTGAAATATTGCACGAAAACTTGGCTACAGAGGAAACACTGGTGTGTGGAAAGAAATATGACTAAAACGTCCCTTCTGTTGGATTTTAGGACTGGTTGAGTGTGGTCCTTTCAGGTCATATCAGGTGCAAACCCAAACAATAGCTATTGTTTATTTTTCTGATGGTGCTAGTAATGGAAGAATGATCTGATCTTGGTTACGTTATATTTATTTAACTTCAACCATACAACCACAACACAAGCCATAAACTGCAGATTGACATGCATCAAACTTCATCAAATATTCTTATTCAAGTGCTACATTTAGAAACAACACAGGAAATGGAAAGTGGGAAAGGGAACTGGCAACTTGTCCAGGGTGTGCCTCTTGCCCATTGTCAGCTAAGATTGGCTCCAGTCTCCCACATGACCATTAAGCGTTCATGGAAAACAGTTGGATGGATGGAAAGAGTTGGGTTGGGTTCTATTCATAGATTAGATGTTTTAGATTTTGGCATCAGGCATCAGGTGATATAGCTTCAAGAAGATGACTGCACAGGCTACAGTATGCAATTCACTATCTTTTCTGAAGAAGGTAAAACAACCTGAATTGAGACTTATTTCAGTGTCAGTGAAAAAGAGAGAAGCCAAAACAGTCTTGGCACAGAGACGACACAGACAATGACAAGACTAACTTTGCTTCTGCACTACTGGGTGTGACTCCCCTTTCAGGAATCAACACGTATCAGCAAGTACTTTTACATATATCTTATACAGTACATTGTCTATATCTAAATAAATAAATTACTAGTGATAAAATGAACAAAGGAACATCAGACTTGATCTTTATGTCATCTTAAATATTTGTCACCAACCAGCCTACCTGTCCAAATCGCTTAACGTGATCACAGAAATAACATAAGATGTCTGTCAAGGTGTAATGGGTATCAAGAGTCCCCCAGCAAATTTTTTTTGACCATTTCAAAGTGTAGCTGTCCTTTCAATATAAATGAGACTATCACTGAGCATATCTGTGAGAAAACTGACCAACCGACTGTGATTGGAGCACAGAGTGAAAAGGGACAAGACTTGAAGTGACGTACTGAACTGACGAAGGGTCAGTTCCTTCAATCACTAGAGGACTTAGTCACTTACTGTAGATAAACATAAATTTTGGGGCATTTTTTCTTGGGAAGACAGTTGCACATTAGCAACGCACCCAATAGGAAATAGGAACACAGTTCAGAAACATTCCTTTGTTTCTTCTCTTCACTGGTGCTGACCTTTTGATTCTCAATTTGACCTGTTTCAGTATTGTCTGTGCAAGAAATGGATCGCTGGATGTACCATGAAACTGGAGGAAATGATCCATCTCACAGCTCATTTCAGACGTGTTCACTGCTGCCTTTGTGTACTGCATCGCCATTATTGATGCAACGTGTTTGTTGCTGTGACTTTTGTTGCATTTTGGGATTGATTGAGATTGTTAGTCAATCAGTCTTGTCTGTAAGCGAAGGACAACCCTCACTCTTCTCAAGCAGTTAAACAATCTCAATGTAGGAAGTACAAAAACACAATATTACAGTCTACCAGCTGCGTGCAGTCAAAAGAGTCTCTTGTCAGACGCACTCCACTCATTCTTAGAGCAGTAAAATAATATATTAGAGTTTCAGGGTCATTTCTTCACACCCTGATGATCACAGCCTCTACTGAAATGTTAGCAGCTACATTCAAACCACTTTTAGAAACTGTTACACTGATGTTGTTTTTCATCCGTGACCGTGGATGCTGGTGAGGATGTGAGCGCTGACATTTCCATGATTTTATGGATGAATAAGTAAAACCTTGAACTTGACTCACAACTAATGAGTGTGGAGGCTGAAGTGGATTCTGATTTTCATCAGGGTTAGCACTGTTTTTATCAAAGGAAAGATGTGAGAGTTTTCTGAGCTAAATGTATAAAAGAGACACAGTAACAGCTCGAACGTTCAGAAACACAATAAACCTCAAACCAGCTCACTTCTATCAGATGAGTTGTTCTGACACGACAGTGTTAGTTTTGCTTCAGGTGAGACAATCCAATCCAGGAAGTGAACGCTAGTCTTGCCAATGGTCTGGGGATTTCTAAATGCTAACAAATGCAACAGCCCTTTCACAAGAAACAATGCTCTCCTCTTGTATGTCACCAACCCAATATGTAGGGCAGGAATAAAGAATAAAGATTGCTTTCTTTTAAATCTCTTTAGTGCTTCCACCAAACAAACGCTTTAGTGGCTGTTTTGTGAGTCTGGGTTGTTGTTGGAAGTTGAGGCATAAGGCTCATTCTGAATATTTCTAACACAAGTAGACACACAGGTGGTCGACAAACTTACAGATTTGAGAGATTTTCATGGACATTTTCATTTCCTGCATTAAAAATACCTGAGTGGAAATTAAAAAGTCAAAATATCAGAATATAGAAAAGTTGGCATATTGATAAAAACAAAATGAAACAAAATGCAAAGGAAACAGACTTCAATGTGAGTAAATGATGACATGATAGATCAGGCAGGCAGAGCCACCACACTCTTCACAAATGCTCTTCCTAAACCCGTGCCTGATGTCACAGAGACTATGTCCATGTTTTATACAATCTATGATAGAAACATACATTTGTTTGTCCATTCTGGGCTACTGTAGAAACAAAGTGGTTCAACGTGGCAGACTGTGGAAGAGGACTTCTGGCTGAATGGTGATTATTAAAAACTATAATATTTCATTTCTGCCATATTCTGTAAATAGAGCTGACTAAATCTGACGCACTGGACATGTAAATGATCCTTTCACCTCTTTCAAACTCTAATTCAAACCCATCAGTCAAGTATCAACAATAAAACAGCTCAAACTTTGGAGAAGACCAGAGGAAATTTTAGTATTGTCCTCTCAAGGTTTGTGCTTTACAACACACACTCTCAGACACATCAATAGTAGCGAGGTACCATCATCTGAACAAAATCAGTATCTTGCTTGAGGATACTTCAACATGTGGACAGGAGGATTAGTGGACGACTACCTCTAGCTGTCCAGGTGTAAAACTCAAACTGGTCTTTGCAAAGACAGTAAACCCAGAGAGTATTGCACACGGCTGCCTACACTGTTAACATGCAGTGCAATCCCCTCACACTCAGTTACGATGAATAAAATATCACAGTGAGAACATCGTCCTCATGTGAGCTGATCCTCTTCCTGCACAGTCAACAGCTGACAGCTTAAAGGACAGTTCTGTCAGTTCTGCTCTTATTTGCCTAATTCACATGATCAAATGAACTGTGTGACGAAGCTGAAGTCACTCTAGTAAACTCGGAGCATCTTTAATCTGCTACACGCACAAAGAAAAACTCATAATCATATGCACATGCAACACACACACACACACACCTGCAGTTTGCCTTGTTGGGTCTTAACAGGCATCCCCACATGTGTCTTACACTGATCACAATGTGTGTGTGTGTGTGTGTGTGTGTGTGTGTGTGTGTGTGTGTGTGTGTGTGTGTGTGTGTGCGTGTGTGTGTGTGTGTGTGTGTGGTATACTCACGTCTGTTTCTGTGGCAGTCGCTCCTGAAATGGGTCATAACAAGAGAAGAGGAGAAGAGGAGGAGGAGGAGAAAAAGAGAGATAAAACCTGACGGCTCAGAGTGTGAATGTGAACTGATGCTTCCCACTCTGAGAGAGAGAGAGGGGGAGAGAGAGAGAGAGAGAGAGAGAGAGAGAGAGAGAGAGAGGGGTGACCGCTGAGTATGACAGTGGGTCGTACCATCTAACACTCCACTGAGAGGGGTGCAGGAGGGATGACCGGTTCGTTGGTTCGTTTATCTGGTGAGCAGGGGAGGAGGAAGGGTGAGTGTGCATGTGGGTGAGTGTGAGGGAGTGAGGTGTGATTGGTAGAGGTGGTCTGAAGCAGGTCAAGTGGAATTAATAGAAAAAAAAACAAAAGGGAAGTGAAGTTCTTTTAACAATACAGTTAACACAACATTAAACCTTTATTCATGACGATTCTCCATTTATCCTGCACATGAATAACAGCCAGGATTTTGTCCTATGGAGGTGCCACGCCCCCTAATGGATGAAAACATTGTTGTTTAAGTTTCTATGCTTCAGCATCTGGCCTAACAATGAATTTTCTTAATGGTAATGGTATAAAAAGGAGTTTCCTGGAAAACTCTAAAAATGTTGATGACTCACCCTGCACGCGGGGGTGTATACTAATTTGGCAACCAGTAAAACATTTTTTTCTGAACTGAACTGCATCACAAAGTTACATAGTGCAGAAACAGTCATATGAATGATAGAGATTCGCCTGATCACACACTAGTGTAGCGTCAAAATAATACATTTTATGATAAAGTTGCACAATAGGGTTTTAAATAGTTTACATATTGTAAGAAGATTTTTTTCAATACATAATGGAACACTTCATCCTTCAGTTTATCACAAAAATTCAAATATGAACATGTGTGGAGACACATGGTTTTCATTGCAATTCACTAGACTTGAAAGTAATTAAATCTCCCAGACAAATAAGTATAAAGTTGAATATTTGTCTCTGAATGTAGTGGAGTAGAAGTATAAAATAGCATAAAAAAACTGTGAATTAGAAGAGTACATTACTTGAGTGAATGTACTTGCTTAGCGCAGGAGGATTTGGAGGAGATTCACTGCACATTACGTCCTCTCAGGTAATATTTTCCCACATTGTCACAGTTGAGCTCAAGGAGTGGACCCAAACGCAGACTGAGGGTGAAGTGAACAAAAGTATTTTAATGACTAACTTACAGAAACAAAAGTGGCTGGTGAGTCCAGGAAAAAAGCAAAAAAAAATTGAGTGCAAGAAGTCCAACAAAAGCCCCATAAACAGAACCCATCAGAACAACACAGCAGTCAGACGGGATCCACAGACACAGTACTGACAAGAGAACACAGAGACTAAATACACAAGGCAGGTCAACTAGACATGGAATAGAATCAAAACGGGTGGGAAACCCAGCAAAGGCAGTAAGTAAAGATACACAAGACACAGAGAGGGGAGAATTACAAAATAAAACAGGAAACACAAAACAACAAACTCAAAACTATGACACATGTTCCCCTGCTGGCATCAACCATGCAGATAGTTTTTGTTTTGTCTTAATTCTATGGACTATTGCTTAACTCAAAGCACTATTATTTTAGAAGAAAATAGTCAGACATTGTTTCTGAAAAGAAGTGTCCTCTTTTGCAAAATCCTTACATTTCCCTCACATTGGGATGGAAGCAAAAATCCTGGAGACAAATAAAATAAAACCTGACTGGACTGGCCCTTTAAATGTAGCTCAAGTTATAAAGTCGTGATCATCTCAGAGCCAGTTCACTCCTTCACACACACATTTTCTGCTGGATAAATGGGATGTTTACCTCCAGAATTCAGGAAGCTTTGATAGGTTGATAAAAGTTTAATCAGTGTTAATAAATTGACCTGGATCAGAGGGAGCGGAGCCTCTGCCGGCCCGACCAGCCCGCCGTCATCTAACTCTGTTTTAATTACAAAATCCATGAAGTGATTTCATTTTAATTAAAGCTGTCCTATCTAATTAAGATATGATGATGAGGAGAGCCGAGGCGTCTCCCGGGCTTCTGTATTTATCTTGGAGTTAACCTGAGTCTGCAGCTGGCCAACAGTGTCCCAGCATGCATCGTAATGAGGGATTATCCATCAGTGGTCAGTGCAGCACACACATATTACAGTATAATCTACATAGTGCACCATTATGACAAGATGTATGCATGAAATGAACAGATGTATATGAACAGGAAATGATACAAGGAAGATGTCAGTCAAACTTGAAAGCTGCTGCTGACGATGTAAAATTAACAAAGGGGAAGCCATCTTGCGAGTCGTGCCTCTGCCAGCTCTGGGCTAATCCAAAAATGGGCAAAGACGTGGAGCATGGGTGGAGCTGAGGCGACTGAATGAGGCCTGGTTGCTCAAAATCTTGCTTGTTCACTTGTGAAAGCACCCGCCTGTCAATCAAAGCAGCCACACTCACACAACTGTTATTCTGCTTAACTCTAAGCCTTTCTATAACTTCAACAGGGGAGTTATATAAAAAAAATCAGTACAGTTGTGATGAATGAGGAAATTAACCAAAAACATTTGGTCAAACAAATCAGGCTGTAAACATGGTTATTTCTGCTGTGAAGTTGGACGCTTTAACATGGAGGCTTATGGAGACTGACTTGTTTTGTAGCCAGCCTCAAATGGAGGCCATTTTTGAGTGCTTCATATCACAGCCGTCATCAGAGGATACTGCTGGAGCTACACAGCACACAATGTCAATACATCACATTACTGAAGCTAAAGATGCTACCTTAACTTTAGCTTTAACTTTACTGTGACGCTTTTCGAGTGTGAAGAGATTTGACAAACCTTCAACTGTAGTCAGTTACTGAATACATTTTAATGTAAAATTACATGGCAATTTTAGTAATTACTGATATAATCTACTGGATTAGAAAACATGTAATCTGAATACTTTTGAATTACTTCAAAATTAAACATTGAAAATATTGCACCTTATACCACAACATTTTTTTCTCTTCCTCTATGACTTTACCTTTTTCGTCTTCCAGCTCATTCATATATATATATATATATATATACACACACACACACACACACACACACACACACACACACACACATATATATACCCTCCCTCCCATATTGTGTGCACCTGTTTCTGTTTCATTCTGATATGTATTTCTGTTCTGTATTGGATTTAGCAGCTGCTGCACACTGAGCCGTAAAGTTGAATCAAATCTAAATTAATAATATCAGCGGTGTTTCCAACAGGATGATGTAGCAGAAGCTCGCTGCGTTCCTGTACAGAGTCCAAGAAGTTGAACCGTCCACCCTGTTGCCGTGGTAACCACCTTCAGTCAGTGACGGAGGTGTATTCTGCTTTTTTCCACACAAAGCAGTTCAGTTTAATCCAACTGTCACTGTCCCAGCTGCTAATCCCTCCGCTTAATGGAGGCTTACAGGGGTTTTCAGTCACTCATTCTCTCTCTCACACACACACACAGGCACACACAACCACATAGAGTACACACAAAAATATGCAGAGAAACACACCTGTATGGACACACACACAGAAGGGAGGTCTGTCATAGAAGATAAGTATCCATTTAAAGACTTCTGACCACTTTTTCAGCTGAGAAAGTTTCTGTTGTTGAAAAAGTAAACAAACAAAGTGAAGAAAAATGCACACAAAGTAATGTAACATAACTAAAGTACTGTGCTTTTCAAATACTTTGAAACACTTTTTGTGGTAGTTTACATTTTTCTCCTCTATATTTATCTGACAGCTCCAGTTATTATTACTAGCTCCACCTGGAGCCACAGTAAAATACTGTTTACTGTTTACTATGGTACAAGTACAAATACAGTGATGCAAAAATATTCTGTTACTAGAATTAGCAGTAAAATGTATTTAAAATGGAATTGAAGGTACTTGTTGCATCCCTGTGACTGATGTATAACTATGTGACATTATTACATTTTTAATCCATTAATGACTAATGACTATGTTACTATGACTATTAGGAGAAGGCTATTTTTACTATTAGCGGTAGAAACACAAAATTTACCGTGGAAACTGCTGAGATTGTTTGATTGTTTGATTTCACTCAGACAATGCTACCTGTCTTTTAAACGCACACAAAACCACAAGAACCCGGACCCATTTCTCCTTTAAGGAAAACTACGGTGATATAGACATATTGGACATGTCATGGCAACACAAAATCACATGACCTGACAAATGACGCACCAGGATGTTTAGTGTGTGTCAATTAGGGACTTAGAGAGTTAAAGTCAATGTCATGTCATTGACACTGGATTTATTTTGAATCCACTGTTATGAACTTTTTGAGATGCAGCAATTTCTGTAAGAATACATCATAAAGTGTCTCTTAAGTCTGCATAATGTTGATACAGCACCAAGAGAAAGGAACAGATTTTCATTTTTATTTTTAAATCTTTCTTTCTTGTTTAATATTGTAATGTTGTGTGTAAAAAAATATGAACATTTGAATCCTAACATGTTGCTTTTGAACCCCTTGTGACTGACTGAAAGAAAGATGTTAAGAAAAACTGGCTGATTTGAAGAATCTCAATGGATTTGTGCTCAGCCTGAAGGGCTGTGAGATGATTAATGAGGGAACGAAAGAAGAAAAAAATCTGCATTCAGTATCTGCTCTGACAGGATCATTTACATCTTAGTTAAAGATGTTAGAAGTTAAAGAAGAAAAACTCCTAACAAACTTCTGTATTTACACATTTCTGGAAAAACTGAATTTAAGTCCAATGTGTAAGAAGTGGTGCAGTTGCTGACTGCACCCCCCTCGCTTCACCCTCTTCCATATAGTGTAACACTCCCTTTACCATGACACTCAGTATACTTTGAGACTTGAACTACATTTTGCTAATAATACTTTTACTTAAGTAAGATTTTGAATGCAGGACGTTCACTTTGGAGTATTTTGGTAATTCTACTAAACATCTTCCACTACTTTTACAGTTTTATATTTTCACAAAAGCATCAGTAAATCAACACTAAGGAACAAAGATGAGCTGCTCTCAGTCTCTTTTTCTGTTTCTGTCTGAAAATCAGCTCTCGGCCTTCATGTGGTTTTCTGAGGATCAAAGCTTCATATCATAATTAGTGACCTAACCAACATAAACAATCATTTCCCAAAATGCAACTCAGCCACATGTGAAGAAACATCTGTGAAAGCACATTCTTTGGATTTCTAATTTAATCTTTAGCTGCAAGTTTGAAAATACAAAAACGTCTTTTCTGCAGCACAAAGGTTGAATAGACAGACTGAAGCACCGCCTGGTGGACATCAGGAACACTGCAGCGATACGGCACAAATCAAAGGCATTAAAAAAAGTTCAAAGTTAAAGTTAGAAGCTTACATTCAGACATTAGACAACTTAAACCTGTTTGGAGAAAAATGTAACATGAGATCATATTCAAGATCTCAATTTAACAGTATTTTTTATTAAATTAAAAAAATAAGATTCATCCCCTCCCCACCCTAGTTATTATCATAGACAACAATCACAACTTCCTTTTAGTTTCATGTCTTAAGTGAAATTCACATTCTGAATTGTCTTTTTTGTGGTGAAGAAACAGTTCAAAATCAAGTTTTTTGTTCCTGATTTGTCAAGGCAATGGCTCAAGTTTTTAAGGCCTTGAAAATATTATATAATAACATGAGGCCTTCATGGTTCTTTTTGGTTCTCTTAATCTGCACGTGGAATGTAACTAGATACATTTGAAGACACACTGTACTTAAGTACAAACCTTAGGTATTTGCAGTCAACCTGAATGTTTTCATGCCACTTTCTACTTCTACTCTACTACAACATCTGATAATTGATAACATTTAAATTAATTTTTCATGTAAAGACATTTAATCTCTACACCAACCAACTACAACAGTAAGAAGTTGAACTGACAGCTGGTAGGGTGTCAGTCCGCCCCCCTGCCATGGCTGAGGTGCCCTTGAGCAAGGCACCGTACCCCCCCAACATCTGCTCGCCGGGCGCATTGAACCACTGCCAACCACTCCAATCTGTGTGTATTAGGGTCTGCCACTACGTGTGTTATCCTGTGCATGTGCATGTGCATGTGTGTTCAGACAGGTGCCAACTGGATGGGATAAATGTGGAGAATAATTTCACCGTGTTGTGTGAAAGTTTTTACTTTTCTTTTACATTAATTAAGCATGAGTCCAATAATAATCTAATGTATTTGTCCTCAAACTGTGGTCGCCACCTCCCTCTAGTAGAGGAGGAATCTTTGAATTTTTTTTTTGAAAGATTAAATGAATAAATTGAAAAACTTTATTCTATCAAAATACTACATAAATGGAACGTAATCTAAAACAAGTTTTGCATTCCCTTCAGTGTTTTGTTTAATATCAGCCGACAATGTAGTCACGTTCATGTATAAGCTAAGATGTGTTGGTAAGATAGTGAGCAGCGGTAAAATGAATGGTTCGAAAACACTGCAATCGTGACACCAAACAGAAAATATCAGGAAAAAAACTGAAGATGAAGAGAAGTACTTCCACTTCTTGAATCTGACATTATGTTCTCCTGAGGATGCATTTTAATAACTCTGATCCTCTTCCATCGCGCAATGAAATTCCCATCAGCCTCAGCTGTTGTCCCTGTTTATTACTAATTAGCGTTTTGCTAACACATATACTACTTACAAAAAGTTAGGGATATTCAACTTTTGGGTAACAGTGACGTTATATCATGGAAGTAGGGCATTTAACTAGAAGCATGCAATGGTAATTTTGTCATCTCAAACAATTTATTGAACCAAAAATGGTGGGTATCCCACCGAAAGCCAGATATCCCTAACTTTTTGTGAGTGGTGTACCTAAGTACAGTGTCACAGAGCTGTCTTAGTCTGGATGGATACTTTAATGACATTCAAGGCCTTGTTTAGTAGAATATATAACCATGCAATATTCTCTACTCAAATAGGTACAAGGGTAAAAGTTGTGATCCTTTTCAGTACATTCAAAACCACCACTGTTCATTTGCTTTAGACGATTCAGAAGACATTCCTATAGGAGATTATAGTGTATGTTTAAAGCGTGCCATTATCATACTTTATATATATGTTTATATGAGTGAATGTTTGGACTTGTAACAGCTGAAGGGTGCTTTCAGGGTTTTTCTAAGATTTCTTCCAGGATCCCTGCAGCTCTTTTTCTGGTGGGGGATAATTCAGGGCAGGGGCTATCAGTAGATTTGGCTGCCCTGTCATTTAGCAGCCACACCACATCATCCTGTGAGATGGCAGGTTTAGAGTTTCAAAAAAACAGTGGGACTTTATAGTCACTGTAATTGGAGCATAAGTCACATTCCTGAGTGGTGGAGTGAAATTGAAATAGTCACCAAAATGTAGCTGCTTTGTTGTGCGGATGATGATTAAAAGACGCCACAGCCAGCTGACTTCTCCTTATAATTTGAGGGTCTATTTCTGGGGATGCTGATGGATCACAAAGTGAAAGTGTGTTCCAGATGTGAGAGCTGCTCTCCTCCTCCTCTTATCTGACTGGAGGAGGAGGAGGAGGAGGAGGAGGAGGAGGAGGAGGAGGAGGGGTGCTTGTGAGTGAGTGAAGGAGAAATTTGGCAAGTGCCCTCGAAAAGAAACAGAAGGAAAGGAGATGATTTAGTTTTTGAGAAGCAGCGGAGGAGCTGAGGAGTCAAACAAAGCTGATCTCCAGGCTGCTGAGACTTCATCAAGAGCAGGTTTATCAGGATGAGGATGGAGGTTTTGTCCAAGATGAAAACTGCTGTGGTCATTTTGTTGGTGCTGTGTCTTCATCAGATGTCTTCTGCTCAGGTGAGTACAGGTGACCTGGCTGTTAATGTGAGTTTATTTCACTTTTTATGGTGTTTTTACTAATCCCATCTCATTGAACTGCTCATAACTCATGTCCACACCGAGGCCACAATTCATGATGGAGGGTCACAAATAGACTTTGCATTTTCTTCACAGAGGTCGAAAGGCAAAAGTTCCCGTCCTGCTTTGTGACATGTTTGTAATTTATGTTTCTAGCTCATTGTTATTGCTGCTGTTATTGTTTCTTTCCCTGTTTAATAAAAAGTCACAGATCACTCTAAAATCATTTTCTGAGAGGATAAAAATATAAAACTGAATGAAACTTAACTGTTCTGTCCTTCAATAATTACAGCAGATGTTTGCAGTGAAATTAAAACATTACATTCAAATGAAATTAAGTTCAATTTAGCTCAAGATTTAATGTTGGAATATTTAATACATTTTTGAATGTACTATGAGTTCAACACGCTGAACTCAAGTTCACACTCCTTATCCACTGAGTCACTGCATGTAACAAACCACAGAGCACCACACAAACCCAGAGGATCATTATGTGGCAGCAGCATCGTGTTGTGTTGTTCGGAGCGCAGTGTTTTAGTCGTCAGTGTGAGGTCAGCAGCGGGCTCACGTCCAATTTTCACTGAGGTGTTACTGCAGCACGCCGCGGCTCTGAAAACCTCACCTCTATGTATAGACCTGACACCTGAAACACACTGCAGACAAGGAGACAGACTGCCGGCTGGTGTACTCTTCTTATGCGTTCATGCTTTGGGCATCTTCAGTAAACCATGTACATGTGATTCAGCCAAAGTTGGATTTTTAGTTTTACTTCTGATGGAGGTAGTCTAACAGTTTCCTCTTCTCCTTTTTACTTTATTCTTCAAACTGTTTCAATAGCCAGATCTTTCACAACACCAGCTAATATCTTAGCTATGTAAAACAGATAATCATCAGGATATGCTGAAAGATTTGATTTTGGAACTGACATTTAACAGCTTTACAAGGATTTTTAAAAAAGTATTAGGAGTTATGATGTTCTCCAGCAGCATCAGAACCTGTCCTCTAACCTCTCCTTGCCTCATCCTGTCCACAGGAGTGTCCATCCACCCACGACCTGGTGAACTCGCTGCGGCAGGTGGAGAAGATGTTGGCAGTCCATGAGGCATCATACCAGCAGGGCCTGCGCTCACTCAGGAAGAAGATCAGTGCTCTGCACAACAGCACTATGGCCATCTTTAAGGCTGGTGGTGAGAAATAAAACACTATCTCACAACTTCACAACACATAGAATAACTTGAATGTTGACTCGAATGAACTCTCTGAATGTATGAAATGAACCCCAGGCTAGAAGAAAGTGTAAGATTAGAGAATCTCTATCTGCTTCCAGCGACCTGCCCCAAACCAGAGCCCCCCGCTCACGGCCGCAGACTGGGCAGGGTGTTTGGTATCGGACACGAGGTCCACTTCTTGTGCAAACCTGGCTACGAGCTGATTGGCCCACGAACCCGAGTGTGTCTGGATTCTCTTAAGTGGAGCGGCCAGCAGCCAATGTGCAGACGTAAGTACTGATATTGGACCATAATACTGATATTGGTTTAGCACCAGTGGTTTAACTAAGTCACTTTCTCTCAACAGGCCTCAACAGCACTGACAACTCCCTGGCCTCCTTCTCTCCTATGGCTCGGTCTTCTCCATCCACTTCCTCCTACTCATCCTCCTCCTCCTCCTTCCCTGCCTCTGCTGCTCTGTCAGCATCCTCCTCCTATTCCTCTTCTTCATCTCCACCTTCTCCTCTCTCCTCATCCTTACCCACACCCCCACCCCCTTCCTCATCCGTCCGTCCATCTCACTGCACTCACTTTCTGGGTTCCACCCGCTGCACCTGTGACGTGGGTTTCACCATATCAGGTCGTGACAACAACATTTGCACAGGTAACATTTCTTACAAAGTACTGTTTTTTTTATATAACTTTGAATAGTTCTACTAAGGTAGAACTAAAGTAGAACTGTCTGTCTGTTTCAGATATCGATGAGTGTCGTCTGTTTCCTCTCGGTCAGCCCGGCCGCCTCTGCGTCCATCAGTGTGTAAACACTCCTGGCAGCTTCCACTGCTTCTGCCCAGCCGGCTACGACCTCGACAGAGATGGTCGCAGCTGCACAGGTCAGGAGTTCAAAGGTCATCCTACCTGTTAGTGGAATGTTTACAGACATATGAACTTTGTGTTCGTAATGCCTCTGTTCTTCTGTGTTAGACATCGATGAGTGTGAAAACCGGATGCACAACTGCACGCCAGAGCAGGTGTGTGTGAACACCTATGGAGGTTTTCAGTGCGTGACGGTGGGGTGTCCTCAGATGAAAAATGCCACGTACATCAAGACATCACCAATGTAAGAGCATACAGCAATCTTATCTGCATTCTGAATTCATAAAGTGAAAAGACAACGTACGTATCTGATCTGATCTAGACCATCAGGTTGCAAGAGGCTTGATTCAAAATCATCCCAGTGTTACAGACACTTGTTAAAGTCAAGACTGACAACGGTGAATTTTGCAACTGAAAACAAAAGATGAACACAACAAGTCATTTGAGTCATCATTGTCTCAAATCAAGTTGCAAGTCATGATTTCAGTCCACCATTATTGTTACTGTGATTCATCCTGAGGGGAACATGAATGTATGTACCCTATTGTTTCAATCAAAGTATGAACCTCATGTTGGTGTTAGAATAACAATGAAGGATCACTAAACTTATTAGGATCCAGCCTCTGGTATCCATGACAAGGGATGTGTCAATTGGCATATACAATAGCTAAGATAGTTAACAACCGTCTTCAAGTAGCTGCAATCTTTCATAGCTGCAATTTAAAGCCCGCTGATTGGATGTTGTTAGGTTTTTGTTTTTGTTCACTGTTAGCTTTCTAACCAGCTAGCAGACTAGTTGCCTTAAAGAGTGAAATCACATCTCAAGACCACAGTGAATTTGCAAACAAAGCAAGTAGGCAAGAAGGAATGAAAACTGGGCAGATGAAACAGAGAGAGCCATGAAATTTCTCACCTCAGAAGACAAAGACTCGAGATGAAATGCAAATGACAGGGACAGCGATGAAGAGAGATTTGAAAACAATATGTTCTACCTCCATGTCACCCACTTCCTTTCTCCACCCGACATTTAGCGTCCCTCTTCTAACAGTAACTGTGCTGAGAGTCGGACTGAGGTTTGGCTTCAGAAGCCCTGCTGAGGTTTTCAGGCTCCAGTCAGCTGATCAGCTGATGGCAGTCAAGAGGCATGAAACATGTTTATGGCAGCAGACAGAAACTAAATGTGTTTACCAAAGAGGTTTTTGATTTATTTCTGCAGCTGAATCATAATTGTATGTTTTGGTAATGTAGGGAGGACAGTGTTGTGGTGGACAGACTCTCCAAGTGTGCATTTCTACCACTTGCAGGGTTAGCCTTAGGTTAAGGATTATGTACAGTGTTTGTTCTTCCAGAAAGGATCTTTGGCTGCAGCTCCAAAAGAATCTTGATACGTTAAAAGCTGTTTATTAAATATTTTTTTAAAAATTAAAAATGCACTTTTGCATTTAACACCACTTTAAATGGCACTTGAGGGCAGTCTCTTGCTTGGATTAATTCAACTTATTTTGAGCAAAGATCAAAGTTTACGTTCCACATCTGCAGCGTGATGTGTCCATATGCACAAAAGTTCACAATGAATCATAAAGATGTCTCTTCTGGAGAATAGCAGGGTCTTAAAACACAATATGTGAGCAAGATGTAATTTCAGGAGACAATAATTTGTTCAAAATCATTTAGAGTATTGATTCCAAACTGGGCACGACTGAAAACAAGCACGGAGTCTCCGGAGGACTTCAGCAATTCCTTGTTGGTAACCAGCCTCTAGAGACAGGAGGAGTGGTGGAGGTAGAGGAGGAAGAATAGAAGAATAAACTCCAGCCCTTAGACCGCAACCACAAATTGAAGATGAAGATGTAAATAAAGGTTTTGCTGACTGATTTCCAAACTATGATATCACTTGACAAGATAATGCAACCCATCAAGTCCACTTTTATATAAGCATGGGAGCATGTAGGCCCGCCTATATTGCACATAACACATATAACACATTGTGTTTTCTTTACTGGAAGGGCACCCTAGAGGGAACTTTATCATGTTTTCTTGCACATTTGGTTTCTGTGGACGGCAGTTTATCATGGCAGTTTACCCTCCAAGTGCACCAGTGACCACAGTGTTTATTATGAAGGAGGGGCAAGAGCTGCTCTCTAAGTGCCGATTGAGACCATATCAGGCGCTGTGGCGAAAACACCAGTTCTCCTATTCATTTGAGTCAGGGAACTCTGAGTGGGACTGACAGGGGATGCAGCAACCCGGGGCACTGGAAAGAGAAGATGAAACAGAATACATTTTTGGAGAAACCCGATGTTACACTATGGTGGCCAATTCAGCAATCAGCATCAGAGTCAATCCAATGCAGTCAGTCAGGGTTATTGCTATCCAGGCATTATCCAGGCATCAACGGGCCAAACCAAAATACTCAGCCAGTTGTGTCCTGGGTTGGTTTATTTCATGCACTGAGCTTCCACGTCTGTGTTTGGCTTCCAGTCTATGCTTCAAAATGGCAACATCAAGAAACTTTTTTTGGTCTGTGAACGAGTGACAGAAAGAGATAGAGGTGGTCGAGCAATGTAGAGCATCAATGAGGAGTGGGAGCGGCAAGAGGTTTTTTTTTTGTGATAGCTTCACAGCGGCTACCTTCAACACACTACTACACAATCCACAACGTCTGATTTTCACTACAGAGATTTATCCTGCCTGCAAAAAGACAATCAGCAGAGATTACAGCAAAAAAGTTGGAAAGATTACATCAGAAGAGAAGTGTAAATTTACCATAAATGAAATTAAAACTGCTGTAGTTACCCATTAAACTCAAGTAACATGTTTCAGAAAGACCAGTGAAAGAACCCCTTGAGGTAAGATTTCACTGATATATTCACCACAATATTCACCCACTTTGTGTTTCCCCAGGCGCTGTGAGAGGAATCCATGCATGCTGGGAGATAAAGGATGCACACAGGCCCCAAACTCTATCTCCTTCCATTTTCTGTCTGTGGTGTCTAACATGTCAGCCCCCCGCGTCCTGTTCCGGGTGTCGGCGGCTCGAGTACTGGGCGACACGCTACGCTTTGGTCTGGCGGGTGGCCGTGGACGGGGACACTTTAGCGTGCAACGCTCCGGACGCCAAACTGGCACCCTCCTCCTGGTGACGCCCATCAAGGGTCCTGCTGCTCTGGAGGCTGAGGTGGAGATGAGCGAGCTGGAGCACAACTCACTTCTGGGGCGCTACCTTACCAAGGTCACCCTGTTTGTTTCTCCATATGAGTTTTAGGGGGAGGATTTATAAGTACAGGGGTTCAAGGTTTGTCAGGGTTTAACAGCATTTGGTGCCAATTAAATTTTTAAGTTGTAACAGTTTGCAAAGCAAGCAAGAAAGAAAGAGCCTAATTAATGAAGAAGTGAAAAATCATGCCAAAATAATTTTTAAATATATTGTTATTTATATTGTTGTTTATTATTAAGAGGAAGAAAAAAGTTCTTACATAAATACATCAGAAATGCTTTTAGATGCTTGATTGAAAGTGGCCCGAGTTTGTGTTGTTTGTCCCAGAAACCGAGCTGGGCTATGAAGCAATTTTAGTGGCTGCATGAGATATTGCTATCCTGGAACCCAGACAAATCTGCAAGCTCATGTTTTATTTGCTCTGGCGGATGTGTCTTGTCCTGGGCAAATCACAACTATGGCTTATTGGCCTTGGTGCATTTTCGTAAACAACTAAGATGGCTGCTATTTGGTTATTAGGCTATTTGGTCTAAAAGAACAACAAACAACTGCACTTAAGTACACAGAAATTGGTATTTTTGCAATCTGCAATTTAGAGTATCGTAAATATGGACAGCTGTACATGTGTATTTATTATCATTACATTATTTGTGATCAAAAACTAGCAAGTTGCCACATTTTGTCGTAGCCAAATATCAAGTAAGTGTAACAACACAATTCATAGCAGCCAGCTAATATTACTTACTAGCTCAACAGCCAGAAGCCCAGCTTGTTGTTTAGCAGTTTCTTGCTCTGTTTTTCTCTAACTCTGTTGTCCTCTTCAGCTTCTCTGCCTCTGTCAATATGTCCATAGAAACCGCTGAGCCTATTTGCCCAACTCGTTCTGGTCCAAAACGTCTATGATACAAACACTAACACTCCCCCGATGTTCTGAGCTCACAGTCTGGGCAGCTCGCCTATCAAACTGAGCTAACATTAACTAACAGCAACTATACTTCACAACAGTTTAATGTCCATCAGGAAACTCACAGAGAGTTGAGGTGGAGTTGAAACATCAGAGCAATAACCAGAAAACATTTTCTCCTTAAAATATAATCCAGTTTCACCAGTAATTTAATTAATTAACGATTAATCGCGCATGACTTCGTGTCATAAAGCATTAAATATGTCTAATAGTGTCAATTGTTGACCCAAAGAATAAATTCAGACTTTTGTACTTAACTCAATTTCCCAAAACTAGTCTACTATTATTTTATCTATGTCAGGGATTTTACCAAGATGTATTTTTTGTGGCAGATGTGGGAAATACTGGCAAGAAACTCAGGTCAGAAATGTCAGGTGGAAATTGTGAAGAAAGTTACATAATGAATGTGAGAGAAGGAAACAGAACCTGACTGAAATAATCATTGACTTGTCTGTATGGGATTAAAGAGGGGAGGGAGGGAGGGGTGTCAAACCACTGAGTGTTTTTGGCCTCTTTGTAGGTGACTTACTGTATCTGTTGAGCTTCTTCTGTAAAACTATGAATTCTGTATATAATGTAGCCGTGTTCAAGTAGACTATCAATATTTAGTGTTAAGGAGTGTAATTGAACCCAAAGGAAGGTTTTCAGTGTTGGTCAGGAGAACTGGCGTCTTAAGTCTGCTGTTTAGTTATGAGAGATTTTTTTATAGCTTACAGTTTGTGCCTCTAATGCATGATCATGACAGTCAAGTCAGAGCTAAGCATCCGTTGTATTTTTGTAACAAGCAGATTATTATTATTGTTCATTATTCTGCAGTACTCGGAATATATATTTGAATATATTCTTTAATGACCTGTAATAATAAAGCATATTTGGGGCTATGTATGAGTCAGTATATTTGCTTTGTTTCTGTGACTGTACTTTGTCTTTAACCTGAATATATTTCTAAATTACTCCAACAATACTACAACAATAAACATGTTTACCCCAACATCGTGTGAGGAGCAGGTTTACTGTCTGTAAATCATACATGAAGGTATATTTGGGATGTTTCGAGACATTTGAGTTGTAAACGGTAGTTTTGTTCTGTGGGAGCTTTGACGTTGACATGTTTTGGAATTTAACACAGCTCTGTCAGACAGCCTGAAGCCTCCACAGACCAGACAGAACACACACATAAAAATACACATGCAGACATACAGCCATATACTGTATGTTTACACTGTATGTCTGCACACACATTCTCACACACGTGTATAAGACAGAAAACACACAAATATATGTCCACATGAGGACCACACACAGGCAAACACGGATACTCATCAGTACGTGATCCAGACTGACATAAGCTTGGTTCATAGTCACAGAAACTATATTTCAGCTGGTTAATCTTGATCTGATGGTGATGCTAGATGAGTCAGAAGACCTGCAATTCACCCTGAGAGGAAAAGGAATATGTGACAGTCCATCCAACAGATGTTGAGACATTTCACTCAAAACTACAAATGTGAGTTCTCATGGTGGTGCTAGAAGAAAAGTCAGGAGATCACCAAAGTCAGTAGGATTCATCATCTGAATGTAAATGAAGAGATATTTCAGGCCAAGTGGTGGATCGATGGATCAACATTGCCTCATTGAGGCATGCTGCTAGCATTGCTCTGGTTTTTATATGTGCTGCTTTTGAGATAAAGTCTGAATTTAGTTTGGGCTGTCTGTCTGTCACATTGCAGAAAAATAACATTTAAATAATCCAGCAGCAGAAACAGTGTCTCCTTTACTCTGGGTCTTCCACAGAACTGTTCATTGTTTTTGTTGCGATGACTGACAACTTTTTACTTTATGCAACTAGAAAATCCTTCAGAATGAAATCGTGTTGTTGTCATATTACCAAACATTTTCAGTAGGTGACAGGGCTGTGCTGCAGACAGTGTCCGAGATTTATTTTGGTTCTCAGAATCTTTTAAAGATGTTACTGGTACTAGGTACTGTAGACGATAAAAATCTCCAAAGCTTTGCACTTTCTTGTTAAGAAACACGATTCTTAAATTATTGCCAATGAAGCATGAAGTGACATTACATTGATGATGCATGGGATATGCAGAAGTACTGATTGATTTCTGTCAGTGTGTGGTGTTTCAAAGCAGGCATGACAATAACTGTGATGGATGGAGCACAAGATGATTATCATCATACCTTCATACCTAAATATACTGAAACCACAACATTTAAAAACAGCCTTAAACAATGGTAGGCTGTAACATAAAGAGCGTTGTGTGTAGTTAAGAGGCTAAACATGCAAAACCACAGATGTGTCCTCTAATTCATTCAGCGCATAAAGAGACTGACAGGATTTATTTATGTTTCCATGGTTACACTTGTATTGTAGTGTAGCATGTTTCTAAAGTTAGACCTATTTGTAGCTGAGAATGAATCAAACAGTCTGCACGCTGTGTTTGACTACTGCTGACAAGTTCTAACTTGAGACAAAAACAGATCAGATAATCAGACTGAATGAGATTTTGTTTTCAGATTTCTCTTCATAGAATACAGACTGTTTGGGATGACTAACACACTGGGATGTGGAGAACAATTCACAAGTAAAGAATTTTTGAATCAACATTTGCTCCACATATCCAAAAATGGGGTTTAAAATAAGAGCACTCTTCACTTCAGTCAGTCACTTTTCCACCAAAAAATATCAGCAGCGCTATAACTTTGAGGTTACACTGACATGTAGTCAGGTGATAATGTCTCATTCAGCATTCATACTATATAGTTTCCCAATAGACACATCTACTTGTTCTTTACTTTTAAAGTAAGCTAGTTAGCTCAGTCAGTGCTGCCCAGAATGGGAGCTCAAAGCACCAGGACAGTGTTGGTATTCACAGTGCTAACAAAGGAGCACTGGACCGCTGGGAGGAGGAGGTTTTCAGGCCTGGGGCGAGGGGGAGCCAATGGGGAATTCTGATGGGGAATAGAGCCAGTGTCGTGGGTAATGTGGCTGGGTTCAGCAGCCGTTCTGGAAGTGGCAGAGGCCAAGAGACTGAGGAGGATGTTGGCGGCAGAGGTCGCCGAGTAAGAAGCTGCTGGAGTAAATCTGGGACTAACTCTTAGTCATTGGCGAGAGCTTTGTGTTTCATAAGTAATATAATCAGAACAAGTGTCCATAATACAGTGGGATAACACGATTTGAAACACTTTCCCCACCAGTGAACAGCAGCTCAAGAGCATGTTGCAGGTAAATAAAAGTCAAGGAGATCAAGTAACAACTAATGAGGAATAGATTCATTTTTAAAACGTCAAAGTATTCATTTTATATTTGGAGGAAATTACAATTAATCTTAAAAGGAAGTTTTTCACTGGCCCGGATACCATGTGTTTGCTCATGGTAGGACTTGAGTCTATGCAATACATTTATCTGGACGTAATACAATCATTGGTTATATTTGAACTACAATTCTCATAAGGCTACTGTGACATTAATCTTAAAATTGACATTTAAAATAATAACTAGACTAATGTTGTAATTCATGCATAAAAGAATATTTTGTTGTGCTTTAAAGTTGGTTTTGAAATGAACAGAGTGGACAACAGAATAGAAACCTTGCAGACTTTATTATTATTAACAAACTGTCCAATTTTCATCTGTACAGAACAACAAAAAGAAAGCAAGATAAAAATAAAAATGGACAGGGAAAAATGAAATCAGATGACCAGGAGCTCCATGGATTCAGACACAAAATATTGTTTACAAAAAGATCTTTACCATCACAAACTTAAAGTCAAAATGTTCTAGTCATCATTGGTCGGGACAACAAGAACAGCAAGAAAACTGACCGGAGATCACACAGCATCCTGTGGGCAACACATGCACACACACAAACACAGACATGTCATTCATCCGGCACCCACTCACACAGCCCACATGCTCCTCTGCTGGGTGCTGCAGGGGATTCTGGGATGTTCTGTACAGTGGGATCCCTCGGCGGGACAGTGAGTAGGCACACTTTGATAAAACCAACGTCAGATGGAGAAACAAAAAAAAAAAAAAAAAAAATTATGTGAAGGCAGTTCAACGAATCAGGACGTCTCATTTACAAGCAGGAGGGCAGCGCTCACCACAGCAAGCTTCAACAATTAGAAAAAAAAGCGAGTACAGGCTAACTGCACGGTAACGTAGTTTACAGTATGTCATCACTCAGTATAGTACACATGTACACATGATCGGCTCGAGCTGGGAGAGAGGAGAGTCTCATTTAGTGTTTTCACATCAAGACCTTTTCAAACAAGACTTTTTTTTTTTTTTCTTCACACGAGACCAAAAAGCTCGACAACACTGTCACTTTCTGATGCACGATTACACCGAAACCTCGACCGCCTTCTTCCTCCGGCAGCCGGCTCCATTCACAGAAGAATACTGGAAGATGCAGTCCAAACATCCAGAACTGACTCAACTCATCTCAACTTTTGTTGTTTGCTGTCTAGTTTGGGTTGCTTCTGGTTTATTGTCTGCTTTTGACCGTTTGTCTTTCCTCTGCATACTACAAAGACTGAATATTGTGACATGATACAACATGAGAACATGCTGAATTCACACCTTTGTTTTTGTTTCATTTATTCTGGACTAAAAAGAAAAATGATCCATCGGTCCATTGATTGGACAGTTTTGGTGAGGTCATGCGTTGGAGGCAAGTCTCTGTTTATTCTGTTTTGTTGTTCAGTGGCAATGAGCTGCTAATGTCCAGTTTATCCCTCAGCTGACTTGAATGGGGAAAACGCCTGACTCATTTTGTGGAGGTTGTGATGCTCAAAGAAATGCATTCACCGTTTTACAGTCACTTCTTTCACAATGTAAGCCAAGTCTTTCCGCTGCGCATCACGTTACGTCATTACAGTTTGGCCACTGTGTCAAACTGGGACCCGCGTGAGACATTCAAGATTCTGATGACTTGACAGCAGATCACGCAACACTGAATCAGATGCGTTGATTCTCCGGTGTCACCAAGAAGAAATTCTGAAATGGTTGCAACCATCAACAGTCCAGACTGCAGTCATAGTGACAGTTAATATCTGGTAACATCATGTTGGTGGACAGATTGACAGATTGCTGCTTTCCTGGTTATTGGGGAACTGATAAAATCTGCAACACGCCCGGTCCTTTCCAGCCCCATACACACATGGTGACACGCGCAAGCGTCGCCATGGTTTATCGCATGATCCTGCATAAATGTCAGCTATGCATCACTTTTTGAATTCACGCTACAATCACAGATCTATTCTCAAACAATCCTGTGGATGGTTTCACACAACAAACAGCACCAGAGGTCTCAGACGATTATTTCATAATCCAAAACAACTGCCAATCCAAAAACCTTCCAATAAAATGTTCCAGCGTATCGGGTGAGAATCTGCTTCTTCTGTCTGCATGAAGATTACATCTGAAGACCATACCGTGGATGCCTGATTTTTCTTGTCACCCTTTTCTGATATTTTACCAGATAATCGATTAATTAAGGAAATAATTGGAAGAGTTAAACTGACAGCTTAATATCATGATAAAAACCACACTCTTTAATGGAAATCAAATGCTTTTCCTGCTCAGTCTTCACATCTACACTACTGATCAGGTATGAAATCATCAGTGGCCTTCCCCAAAGTATCATTACATTAAAGATATCGATGTACCGTCTCGTCTCTTCTCAGGTTACTGGACTTTCTGATTGGTGTGATCTTGAACAAAGCATCAGCAGTGATCGGAGTCACTAAAATATTCAGGACGCTCAAGTTCATCACCTGTGCAGCCGTCTTCAACATCGCTGCAGCAGAAATCTCAAACATGCTCTCTAACAGAGATGCGCTCACTGCCTTGCTTGGAGGAGGCCAAAACCTTCGCTGCCTGCATCCTCCCCCATTTCCCCCCCCTCACTCCCACCCTCCCCCGCCCGTAGGAAGGAGGGACGCTCGCTAGAAAAGGCAACCAGAGAACATTCAAATCATAGAAAAGAAAAAAGAAACAAAACTTTGACCATTAGTAAACAAATAAATAAGGCTATGACAAAACAATATATATATATTTATAGATATAAAAAAAAGAATGAAAAATGTGCAATGATTCCAGTATCTTTACACAAAAATGTTCACATCTCTATAATTATCTAGAATCTTTTAATTTCTTTATTCGGTTTTGTTTTTTTCCTGCATTGCTCTCAGCTTTTCTGTACCAACCAGCGTGAAATCAGCAGCAGAGTTCAAGAGAAAAAAAAGAGCCAGTTCGCCCATTCAGTTCACCCAGGCCTGGATCAGACTGGGGGTTCACGGCATGGTGGAAACCAGCCACAGCTTCTCCAAGAGGCGAGCGTGATGCCAAACAAACGTCCTGACCAGCTGCTGCAACGGTGAAATTGGCAAAATTTAACTGGGAGCAGCAGGTGGACGTGGTACATTTACGGCACAGAATGGGGGAAAAGAAAAAAAAAATCTGACTGCATTAGACGAGAGCTGAGGTTGCCAGGTCTGCCATTTCAAAAAAAATAAAAATAACCACAAATAATAGTCCTGTTGTAGGAAGAGCTTTGAGCGAGACGGCTAGGAGTGTTTGTGACGTGTTTGCCCCCTCCCCCCTCCCTCCCCTCTTCATCTGTGGCTTGGTGGAGGGCTGGCTGGTTGGCACCACCCACCTAGCAGTCCCATGGCGATAAAATCTAACTAACACACATCATCAAAAAAAAAAAAAAAAAAAAAAAAAGATATATCCAGAGCCAAACAACCCCCGAAACCCCTTTAGCAGGACAAACGAGACCAATATGGTGGTAAAAAGACAGTTCCTCACACACGCTCAGACTCACACACACAGACACACACACTTTCTTACTTATACACACTCACACACACACGTGCTGTAGTCATTAAAATACTGGAGTCATTAAACTGCTCTATACATGAGCATTTCCCATCCCACTTTCTACACATTTACACTTAATGATTTCATTCACCTTCCTCGCCCTATAGCTTGACCTCTGACCCCGAATCCTTACAACCGCGACCTTCACCCTCCCTCTCCTCACCCCTCCACCCCACAGTAAAAGGAGAGAGGGGAGGGGGAAAAAAGTGGAGTAATACTGAATCTACATCAGATGAGTGCTGGGTGAAACTCTCTATCAAAGCTCAGGAAGAGAAGAAACCGATGAAGGGGGGAAAAATAAAATAAATAAAGATAACGAGGCGACAGTGGCCTCTGAGAGTGGGTGGGGCCCATGTAGAAGAAGAGCAGGTGAGTCACTGATCAAGCCCACTTTTGCCTGTAGGATTGTGGGTAATGTCATTCCAGCGATGGCAGTGGGGGTGGGGGTGGGGGGGGGAGACTGAAGTGGCGGATTGGGGGAGGCAGGTGGAGGAGAGGCGGGGTAAATGAAGGGGGGAGGTTCTTTTTGCCGTGGTCGTTTCTCCTGTGGGTGTGTCCTGACCCCGGAGTGTGCGGGGTCTACCTGTCCTTCAGCTCCTGAGTGACACGCTTGGTGAACCTGCCGCAGAGCAGCCCAACCAGGAAGAGCAGCGCCACACCTGCACCAATCACAGTCAGGATATAGTTCTTGGATGGTGACGTCATCACCTGAATGGCCAGGTCTGAGAAACCCTCAGCAGGAGCCACCTGACAGGAAGTGAGGACAGGACAGAGTGAGCTCACATTCTGCTTTATGCAGCATATTCCCACCAACATTAATATTATCACAACTCTTCCAAAACAAAAGATGGATTTATAGAGCTTCTTCATTCATTTTCGTCCAGCTCGTCCAATTCGTTTCAAATTAAAGGTCCATTTAAAAGTGAATTTTGCAGTTTATTAATCAATTTCACTAAAAGCCACTTTAAACCAGACTTTGTGCAGCTTGATGAATCCATTTAAAAATAGACTCCCTTTAAACTCATTCAATTTAAAGATTTTAAATTAAAAGCATCCTTTTTTCAGCTTATTCATTCCCATTTCAAAATAAAAGCCCCCTTATAGTGATGTTATGTAGGTCATTCAGTCAATAATAAAACAACTGAATGTAGCTACGCTCAACTGCAATTAAATCCAAAAATAAGTCTAACAAGCTCATTGATTCTACAAGCTGAACTGTCTGTCTGGGTTGGTTCTGTGCTGTGAGGAGCTCAGTGTGTCTCCTGCTCCATCACCTCACCTCCAGCTGTGTTTTCACACTGTTCACAGGGTTTCTACTGACAGCTGTGGTTCACGTACCTTGGCAGCATAGCTCCACATCTCGATGCGATCGTGAAGTCTCTTCTTGCACTCCGGCTGCAGACGAACACGCTTATCCTGCAGCGCCTCCATCAGGCACGACATCTCTGAGGAACAAACAGAAGGTTTGAAGATCTGTCAGTTTCCTCGACTAATCTTCTGCTTCTATTTTGAAGTTTACAGCTTGCTATAATCATTACTGTGGACTCAACACTGACACAGGAACCCGTTTCTGTTGAAATTAGCACAGAGTTTGATGCTAAACTTTTTTAACCAATGACTCTTGGTCAGAGGTTCTTTGTACCTCTTTCTTTCTACCCTTTAATTGTCAGTCTGGTTGAACTATTGTGTTCACACATAGAACAAACTATTCATACTAAACAACATAACTAATTAAATAACTAAATAAAGATAAATAACTAAAAACACTTTTACAAAGTAAAAGCAGTAAAGACTTCTCAGAAATTCATCTGACTGTACTGAATCAAGCTTTTGTGGCAGGCAAGACCAAACTTTTGAGTGGTCCTGTATGTTAGACAAAACAGAGAAACAAAAAATGAACTCAATACTCAATTATTCCTTCTCAAAAATACATCTCTAATGTCCTGTGTTGAATTTATGATGATAAAAATGTCTTCTGATTTTTAGTCACAGGTGGTTTGCGTTTGTTTGTGGACTCACGTCGCCCTTTGCCAGGTGGGATGGCTGCACAGTGGTGTTTGATGTCCAGAGCGCAGGCTGTGTGGAGGACGGGGTCGACAAAGATGTCTGCCTTACTTTCCTTCAGCATATTCAACACTTCCTACAGGAGGAAGAAGGAGGAGAAGGAAGGAGAGAATATTGAAGTAAATAAAAACAAGAAAAGAAGAACATGGCAGGAAGGGTAAAGGATAGGAGGAGGAAGAGGATGTAGATGAGAAACAGAATAAAGAGGACAGAAAGAAGAGGGAGGTTTCATATGACAAACTTGTTTGTACAGACTGCATGTCTTGACGCTGTGATTTACTTTCCCCACAGTGGTCAGTGAAGGCAGCAGTGAGTTTGTTTACCTTCTTACATGCTTCCTGTTTGATCTTCAGCAGGTTCACCTTCAGACACTCCTCCACCTGCCCTGTCTGCTCCTGAGCTGCTGCCTCTTCCGGACACAGCCTGGAAATCTGAACACAAACACACACAGTCATTTCTCACCACATGCCTCTGTGGATCTGTGTTATTTTAATTTCCATACTGAGATGCTGTCAAAAACAGACGTCTCACAGGTATGAAGTGTTCTTCTCATGAAGTGTTCATTTTGTGATCAGTCTAATAATAATAGTCTAACATAATTTCACGTTCTTACTGTTTGTATTTATTATTTATATTCTTGTTTTCAGGATTTTGGGTGAAATCACACCCACTAGTTTCACCTGAATTACCAATGAAAAGTGTGTCATCACCGCCTGCTGGGCAGACCACCGCATTACAACAATTAATTTCAAGGGAATTCCTCCACTTTCTCACACTGTGTACCTGCTCCATAATACAGTTCACTTAGAAAAAGTAGTAAACCAAGCAAGGACAGCTAGTTAAATATCATAGTTTAGTCCCTGAACTCCACCTGGATAGCACTTGATTCCAGTGTCATTGCAGGTTAACTGTGGAAGGGGTCTGATCAGTCAGATCATCTGATTGGACAGCGCAGTATGACGTCGGGTTGCTAGATAGATAGTTGCTAGAAAGATAAAGGTGGTTCAGCTTGTCTTCTGTCTGTCGTTGGATCATCGCAGCCTAAATGCAGTAAACTATTAAAATGAATTTTCGACGCAGCACCTGAATCAGGCCTCATGCCAATGTTGAAAAAAGTTTCTTTCTAGATGCTCAAAAACACTCAGTTTCATCTTCACTCCTCCACGATTGGAAACATTTGTTGTGACCCAATCAAAACATCTGAAGCTTTTATTTTAGCTGCCATTTTTAGAAAATCTGCAGCTGCAAACCATTTTTCTTTCTAATCTTTGTGTGTCTTTAGACCGCCAGCAGGCTGAAGGAACCCTTTGCCATGAAAAGCAGTTCCTGGGACGAAACGTTCTGGATATTTCTGGCTTAATACTCATAATTCATGATATGGAGCTAAATAATGAGACTTTCAGTGTGTGTGTTCGTAAGAAAGTGTATGAACCTCTTGTGTGCAGTGCATTTGCAGCTGAGGGTCCAGTCTGTAGTCCAACGCTGACTCCTGCAGGATGATTTGGATCTGATCCTCACAGTCTGGAGACAAACGCTGTCACAACAAACACATGAACATTTTTAATGGCCTAAATAATGACTAAGAACTCTCCAGACTTGTTTACAGTCTTCTTCATGTTAGAGAGCCTGAATGGTTCATAGAGTATAAAACCACAAATCTGATGACTCCTCTGTAGCATACGCACACAGCGCTGAAGGACCATCCTCTAAATTATTAGCTTATCGATGAGACCAACAGGACTCCCATGAGTCTTAGCTATAGATGCACGATCAATGGAAGCACTAATCAATAAATGCTAACAAAGCGATACTTTTATCTTTTAAAGTTTAAACCTGTTCAAATGTCATGACCTAGCACAGAGGTAGAATACAGACTCTCTATAGTAAAGATCATCAAAGTCTCTGACCTGGTCAGCATATTTGAGTTTGAGGCAGGAGATAACCTGACCCTCCAGCTCGCTGTCGGGCGTCGCCTTGTTCAGGATGGGCTGACAGAACTTTGGGATGTCGGCTTTACAGGCCTTCCTCAGCACCGGGTTCAGCCTGTAGTCTGCACACATAGACACACACGCACATACACAGTTTCAGCAGTTGTACTTGCAGTTGTGATGTAAAATTCCTTGACTTTTCTAACATTTGTGATACTGAGTGGGGATAATCGATGTCAATGAGGAAGAGTGTGTGTGTGTGTGTGTGTGTGTGTATACCTGTGTTCTGGGTGATCTGTCTCTTGGTGATCAACTGTTTGCATTTAGGATCCATCAGCTCGCTGTTCTTGTTCTGTTTCAGACACTGAAGAACGTTCTTTCCCTCGGACTCGGTGCAGAACCGCTGGAACACACAATCACATAAAATGACTGTTAAACAGTAGAGCTGCAATGAATAGTCCATGAATTCAATAATTCCCAACTATTGTTTAGTCCAGTAAACTGACTTTAGACATTTGAGGACATCATCTTGGGCTTTGGGAAGCAATGATCAACATTTTTTTTGCAAATTTCTGAGCAAACAAATAATTGAATAATCCAGTAAACAATTTAAATGATCCTCCGTATCTACTTAATTTAATCTACCTCATGTCTATAAGACAAAATGCTGTACAGTCCATATTTATTGTGAAAGTGATCCTGGTTTTACTGGCTTACCCTGATCATGTGCTTGCAGACCCTCATCAGCTGGTAGTCCAGTTCAGGATCAACCATCTCCACCTCCTGCAGCTTGAAGATCCGCTGGTGGCAGCGCTGTGTCAGCTGACGCTTGTTCTCCTTTAGACACTCGATAACCTACAGAGAGACGCAGACGAACACATCTGAACGTTCTGTGCAAAGAAACTTTAACACAGCAGAGAAAGCAGACAGAGGTCACAGCTATAACCAACTCAAATGTTTTTGTTTTCTGCTTCAGGTTAACACAAAGTTCTTACACAGAGGATCCTTTAATCATGATCAGAGATTTTACCTGACACAGATCTGAGGACAGATGTGCTGGTAAAAAAATGAGTGATCAACAGTGTGTGGGATACTTTGGTATGTTTGCACTTTTTGTTGTAAACAAGCAGGAAAAATACTTGATTTTCTATTATTCTATTATTTAATGTTTTTTTTTTGTAATTAACTTTGAGTTTTTGTCTTCAGAGTAGATGTGGTGTCTCCTGCTAAGTAGAAACAGCATCATTAATCTTCAGTGTCACTGGGAAGCCTGCCACCTGCTGGACCCTTAAGACCCCCACAGATGTTGTGTATACTGCACAGTTCTGCAGAAACGTTTAATCATTTCATCTGTTGAGCAGAACACCATTTTACACTTCAGCTGAAGTCACACTATGCAGCCACACCGACTGCTTACTAAAGCGTTAGACTTTCAGGGATACTCTGCAGTCCTTTCAGCGTAGAGGTATACTGATAGACAGAAGCGTGTGTGTTTGTGTGTAGCTGCTGACCTGTGCGTTGCCGAATTGTATGTTCTGACACAGTCTGTTGATGTCCTGCTTACAGGAGTCGTACAGCTCCGGCTCCAGGCGGATGTCCTCCGACTGCAGAGAGAGGATTTAGTGGATTTACAGAAAACACAGAATCTGTGCAAAGTGAGAACAACTAAACTCAGAGCGGCTGAATGAAACGTCGAGAAAGATGAGGCCTTCAGAACAAGAACATTTTACAAACGTATGAATGGCAAGTTAGTCTTTCTGTTAGACAAATCTACTGAACATCTGCTCTGAGAACTGAAGGACTATTGTTCTTGTGAACCTGACATGTACCCACACATCCTGTCTGACATAATTCATTGATTTCCAGATTCAGTCTAGAGTTGTATTTGGCTGATGTTCTTGTATTTCTCACTGCTTCAGATTTTCTCTGTGTACTGTGTACGTGTGTGTGTGTGTGTTTCCTTATAGTCACAGCCAGAGGAAGTGAAAATTTCAAATTTAGTGTCTTAAATAAGCTCTGAATGTTGTTAATATTGTTCAGGTGATTACATGCCATTTCCTTCTTTCTGCCATTATGAAACATATTCTGTGAATAGGGTCTCTAAATTTGACAAACTGGTCCTTTAAAACAACCGACTTCAGAATGTGGTTTTCAGTGAATGGTCACATACAGCTCTTGTGACTGAACTGAACTACAAATATGATGGAAAGCAGCACATTAATGTTCATGGTGTAAGAAACATGTTGAAAAATGAAATATAGCTAGACCTGTTAGGTTGTCCGCTTACTTTTGGCCTCATAGTGTATTTTTTCTAAATTTATTAACCTTTAAAATCTAAACTAGCAGATGTTAGACTGGACTGCTGACTGACTGTCAGTGAACATACCATCTCCACCTCCTCCACCCGCAGCTGTTTACGACATTTGACGGACACTCGCTGCTCCTTGGCGTCCTGCAGGGTGTCGTTCCTCACCGTGGTACTGAGGCAGATCACAACGTCCACCCTAAGTGTCAGGAAGACGAGAGGTCACACCCAGTCTACTTACATCGTACAAGATGTCAATATGGTTTTTACGCTTCGCTGAAGAGCAAAGTCTGTTTGGTAATCAGGTTTGTGTTTTTTTTTCCCATGCAAATCCATCCATCCATGAAAATAAATAAGTCTCAAATATCTGAACAAATAGAGGTGGTTTGCTGATAGGGGGTGGGTAAAGAAAACACAGAGTGAAGCCATTTTCGTGATAAAGACGAGACTGACAAGCAGACAGAAAAATTAACAACTTGACAAAAATTGACAACTTTATGCATTATAGTATCACAACTGTCAGGATTGAGCCATGGCACTCTCAAAGGGGCTGATCCTATTACTGGTAACAGCTAGACGTTGTTCATTGTTCATTGGTCATTGGTCAGCCTCTCCTTTTTTTCCTCCCTGCTCACAGCACTACAGCGGGAGGAAGATGCCGGCTAAACGAACAGGTGACTTGTTCCAAATGTGTTCATGTTGTTGGACACACAGCAAAATAAGTCCTCATTAAAGATATGTTTTGCATCTCACACACAAATGCTGACGATGAAAATAAAAAGAAAAGAAGATTCATTTCATTCAAGAATGCCTAAATGTGACTTCATCAAGACAGCAGGTACACATGCAGGTTGCATTAACTGGGGGAACATGCATTTAGAAACGCTTCTTCTCTGCCACCGAGGTAAATACTATGATAATTTATGGTGTGTCAGTTTGCAACCCTTTGGCTCAGGTTTCACCTGTCAATGAGATGTGAGTAGTTTCACTGTATAATTTTATGTGTGGGGAGGTAAAACTATCCGGTATAGCAGAGAGGGGGAAAAAAAGCAGAAGTGTGTGAATGAAATCTCTTTATTATCTTGTGACTCCTCGGGCTGGAAGCCGCTGGGCGAAGTCATACAGTGCTCATGATGTCTCATCTAAAAGTCATTTTTAATATGGACTAAATATTTTCTGTAAAATATGAGAGCAACGGCTTCTCTAAACGGATCATAGATCACTGCCTGATGTGTTTTTAACATTCAAAAAGACTGATTTTTTTTTTTCAACCTCGGTCACACGTTTCCAAACTCTGCTCGGTATTTGCTGGACTGCTGGATGGAAACAGCCTGCTGGCAGCAAACATTATAATTCAGTCACCAGGCGTCCTCTGAAACACAGAGCTGAAAACCTCAGGAGGTGTTTTAGGAAAGTGAACTGACCAACTAACCATCATTTACCAAAACACCTGAAAAAAAAATGTGAGCATGGAAGTTTGTTTTTGACCCTCTGTAGCAATTAGAAAAAATGCTACGCCCAGAGAGAAAGAATAAAGAGTGAAAGCTACCAAAACCAGTTAGCTTTGGGAGATTTGTACGATCTGCTGTAGATTTGAAGGACAGACAGTTGTATCGACTGTGTTTCTTACTTCTTCTTGATATTAGGACACAGTTTGAGAACATCCTCCTTGCAGGCAGTCTTGAACTTGTAGGAGAAACGGAAATCTTTGATCTGAATCTGTAGACAGAGAGATGAGGGAGCGACAGACAGACAGCAGATTGTTACTAATAAATTGTCACTGCAGACTCATTACTGCGTGCTGAAATCGTAATGCTGAAAACGTTGTGAGAACACATTTTCATCAGTCTGCTCACCAGCTGGAAGTGCGTCACTCCCACCGCACACTTCTCAGTCATCTCCTTCTGGTGTTTGTTCTGAACCAAGCAGTCCATCAGATCACCAGTGTCGATCTGATTATCAGCCACCTCCTGACAGGCAAAAAGAGAGAGGGGAGGGAATTTGGTGTTCAATTGAAAATACATTTTCAACAACTTAATATTACATCTTATGTTCTGCTCATGAATTGGCAGCTCTAATACAACCAAAGATAAAGGGGCAGCCACCAGGAGACCAACAACCTCTGCCTGTCTTGGCCGGGAATGCCTAATTCTTTTTTTTCCTAATGTCCAAGGAACCTCGCCTGGGCAAATATAGATCAATAAATATGGCAAAAACATTTTCAACACTGCAAAACAGGAGGCGTTATACAGATTCAACAGATTCTGAGAATTGCTACAAGTTCAGATAAAACAGGAAGAGGACAGACAGCTCTTCACAACACAAACTTCCTGTTTGCCTTACAGTTTGATGTATTAACACTTCATCAGTTTGACATGAACCCTCCCTGCTTTCTTCCCTTTCTGTATTGGAGGCCAGTTTCTGCACTCTTGCACTCCGCTTACATCAGAGCAACAGATCTCAACTTGGTTGAAAGCAGCAGATATCCTCCACTAACTCAGGTGAAGCTAGATTTCAAGAGACGTGTGAGGCAGTGGATTTCTCGGTGCAGACTTACGTGGCAGTGGTTCTGGATGACGGGGTCACAGGCTCTCATCAGCAGCGCCTCGATCTGAATATCCTGACGACAGAACCAACAGACGTAGTTAATACAAAACATTTTTTGGCTTGGCTTTAGCTTGGCTCCAGCTTGGCTCCTGAGCCGGTTAGTATTGCATTATGGGTAGCATAGCATCAGCAGGTGTGGTAGTTACCTCTGACTCCAGCTCTGTCAGGTTTCCCACCACATCTCTGCAGTCAGAAGCCAGATCCTCCAGGTGATCCTGCAGACACTCCAGCTCCTGTCCGGCCTCAGTCTTCTCACTGCACCACTTCCCCAGGTCAGTCATACATCGTCTCTGGAGCTCAGGGTCCAGCTTCACGTCCAACGCCCTCTGGTGCAGAATCCTCTGCACCTCCACCTTACAGTCCCTGGAGAGCTGCAGAAAGACAATTAACATTAGGTTAGAAGACACGAGGAAAAACACCTAACCAAGAGGCCTTAAAGTGACACTCCACTCTGGATTGTGAGTATCACTTTAAGAACAGTTCAGTTTCACACACTTCTGATTTTATCAAAAACCTAATTTGCTCCAGTTGATTAGTCAGCGTTGCCATGTTTTCCATGATTGGAGATTTGAATCGATTCTTCACATCACAGTTCAGCAGCTCACTTCACTTCAGCAAATTACTCCTCAAAAATCAGTCCCCACATGCACAGAAAACAGGCAAGAATTACAGAATCACTCCCCCTATAAACAAACGGTCATCATGACATGACTTGTCCAGTTTCCTGTGATTCTCAGAACCCGTCCAGCAGCAGAACGTACTCACAGTCAAACTGGGGTTTTCTTCTTCAGACGACCCACTGTGGAGCTATGAGGATATTCTCTGGTCAGTGTGAAGGTTCAGACTTCCTGTTTATTTACTCAAGTTTTTATTGCTTCTACTTACTGATAATACGCTGATTACTGCTGATAATCTACTGACACTAACTGCAGCTGATGCTCAAGTGTGACTTAGATCAACACTCTAAGCTGTCTAAGGTCAGTACACCCACACGAGTTTTCCCACTCAGTGGCAGCTGCATTAAATCATCCAGATTATTAGAATTTCTGCAGCTTAGATTTCAGACACCACCCCAGTGTGGTGGAGGTGAACGGCCCCGTGGTGCTGACAGTACTTACAAAAATACTTTTGAAGGATTGAACAGCAACAATCATTTTGAGAGAGTGTGTTCCTGTAAACTGTAAAATAATCCCCGTGCCACAGTGTGAACAGATGTCGTTTTTCTTCCACAAATGAAAACGGATGATTTAAACAAGGTCTGAAGATTATTTCAAGTGACCCTGACAGACACAAGTAGGACATAGTGCTTATACGTAATATGAGGAATACTGAGAAATGGTACTAAACTCTTACTGGTGACTGACTGGTCAGTACTGAAATATGGATAAGCTTCTGTACAAACAAATCAGTATTTATGTAGCATTACATGAACAGCAGACAGGGCAAAACATTCAAAAGTAAAATGAATAAAAATGCAGCTAAATGCATTAAGCAAACCAAACCAAACTATGGTAAGTAGTATCAATAAGAGTACTGGCAGACATTGGTATCAGTAAGTAGTATCAGTATCCCTAGTATTTGAGTGAACTGATCATCTAAATGCTCAGAGATCCGATCAGATATCTTCCGGTGGTTGTCACGGTGTCCCAAAGAGAAAAGGTGCACAGACTCACCCTCCGTCCCTGCTCCACAGAGCGATAGGCATGGCGGTAGAGGCAGGAGAAAATTGCACCAGGCGGCATCATTTCGCTGGTCTCATTCCAGCCGTGAGTGTGGCAGAGTCGGGCAGCATCGCCCTGACATTTCTTATACAAAACGGGGTCCAACCTGGACAAGAGCACAAGGAGAAAGGAAATGGAAGTACGCGGTCCATTAGTAACACATCATGCCGTATTACAAAGTTTCAGGTCTCATATTTTAGGTTTTGCTTTCGTACGTCTGGATTATGAAGGAGTTCATAAACTTGGTCTTTAGCCACAGGTTTTTAGCTTTTGGGATTAGCAGGACTTACTTCCAGTCTCTGGCGATAAAGTACTGCAGCTCCAGCAGTCTGTGTTCACAGTCCTCCACCATCTTCTCAGTGTACAGATGCTCCATCAGGCAGGACAGGATCCTGCAGGAAGAGCAGCACATACACTTCAATCTTTATTTAGGCTGTTACAGACATTTGCCTCATACACACACAGTATAATTGTTTCTGAAACATTAAAACACGTGGTCTTTTATGATCAAGACTGAAACATGCAACCAGAAAAAGAAGTGTAAATGAGATAATTCCTATAAATAACCAATATATAAAAAAAATACAGTGCAAAACAAATAAAATACAACTAAAGAGAAAGACAGGCTGTGTGATGGAGATCATCTTCTAATGTTGCATCAGCTTAAGGGGGGACTCACATGGGGTCTCCGTTGCGGATGTGTTTGCAGGCGGTTTGGATGACGGACTCGCAGGCCTCGTTGAGTGCTCGGTCGATGCGGTAGTCCGCTCCGGGGTCGGCTTCCTGGATCAGAGTCTGGAGCTGAGGACAGAAGACGTAACATCAATAAAGAAACCCCAAACATGATTCATTGATTGTGATTATTTGTTGTGTGTAATATATCACGGTGTTGTTGGCTTTTGTTGTATTAAAGTTGATTTCAGCTATGTGTAGCACCATTACCCAAGACAAATGTCCTCTCAGGGTACAATAAAGTATATCTCATTTGAAACAGTTTATATAAAAGACCACATGGAAAGACATAAAATCTTATTCCATTTTACACTTCAGTCCTTTCAGCCATTAGCTCCATTGTTTTTTTCATCTTCAAGGCAAAAGCCTCTCTACATTTGATGTTTTTTGAGCACTTCACGGTACTTCTGTGTGTCTCATTCATCAACTCTCTCTGTGAAATTTGACATTATTTTTGCAGAGGTGGTGAAAGAGGGTAGTGCTGTCTGAGCCTGTGTGGAGACTGGACTGCAGCATAATTTACAAAGTAATGATTAAGTAGGCTTTCTGGTGCGTGTCAGACCAGACCATGTGACGGAGGTAGCTGCTCTTTTAGATACAGGCTCAGAGCCGTGATCTCTGAGCAATATTTCATCACAGATGAGTTATTGGGGAACATTTCATACAATTCTGTGTCTCTGTTTTATTTTTAACAATCATACATATTTAATACGCTTCCTTTCAAAAAATTCTGTGTTTCCTTCTCCATGAGCTCTTTGGTTGTTTTTAACTTGTCTAACGCAGGATGAAGCTGTTTAGCAGAGATTATATCCACTGTGTGAATATAGTTTGTGTCAAGTCTTCACTGTGATCTTATCCTGTCACATTTTATCGGAAATAACAACACTTCCATTTAGTTCTCTACACTGAAATGAATTAAACGCATCCATTTTCTATCATCTTACAACAATACATAGATATGATCATATCAAGCTGCCCAATGGGAATTTGTTGAATAATCCGCTTTTCAGTTCTGCTCATCTATTACTAAAAATGCCTTTTCCAATGGTACAAACCTGAAACTGGTGTCACATCAACAGTTATGCATGTTATCTTAAAAGAAAGCAGAAGTGACGCAGCAAAATGCAATGACTGCAACATGTTGTGTAACATGACAAAGCATTTCCTTTTCATGGCTCCCTTTGTAGTCTTAAGGTTTCATATCAACGTTACATATCATGGTAAGATGGAGAACATTTACTTCATGATAATAAAGCATATTTTTGGTCCATTTACTTATAGTTAATGTTAAAGCTGACTCACCGCCCTCTGACAGTTGGGGTCGATGGCTCCCATGTCTCCTCGGCCGACCCTCATCAGGCAGTGCAGCGTTCGTCCTTTGCGGTGTAGGCCGGAGCACTGACCCTCAATTTCACTCCGACAGTGCAGCACTATCTCTGGACTCAGTGAGAAATCCTCCATCAGCATCCGCCTGTAGTCCATCATCTCACCCTGACATTCACCACTGACCACACGACCTGAAATACACACACAAAGACACACACCCTATTTTAAAGCAACTTAAAGAAGTCGATGGAGTTCAATATTTTTAGATCAGTTGTTAAAGTTTGTTAATATTTTTGGAAGATTCAAATAATGCAGACTGAATCGTGAGACTTTGCAGCAACAAGATGCATTTAAAAAACAAAGAAAAAAAAAGACACAACTAAATCATGAAACAGGAACCTGGTTGCCTTATTGCTGCAATTATGAGTATGTAGCATTAAGACAACCTCACTGATGCAACCTTATTGCTTCTTATTCTCCATTTTTCCCCAAACTAAGGTGTAGTTCCTTTTCTCGTTTTTTTACTGTGAGTGGAACCAGACTGAGGCATGTTGGAGGTTCATTGTGTAGCTGAGATGTCAATAAATTAGCCATGGGAACAGACAAGACAGATAATTCAGCTAATAGTTGCCTCTGACTGTCAAGCTGGGGACATTAAGTTGTGCAGGGATGAGAGTGATTGACAGGCGGTGGAGCAGCTTACCTCTGTGCACAGCAGACTCCAGACAGAGCAGCAGGTAGGACAGACGAGCTTCTCGGGCTCGGGGCATGTTGGAGTCGGCGCTGCAGCGGTATTTTCGCAGGTCTGACTTGCAGGCTTTGGCCAGTGAGTAGCTCACCTTGTAGTCCTGGGCGATCAGCTTCTGCCTGGTGGTCAATGCCTCACGGCACTATGGATACACAGCCGACATCAGCATGATAACAGACAGCTCACAGTATGTGGTTGTCAATTTTTAGCCTGGTTCCTACTCCTTAATGCCAGATAATGTAGGTAACAAGTTAGTTGCTGTTTGTGTTCAGTTTTTAACATGACAACATGACCCTCAGCTTAACCGTATCAGTCACTCACTTTGAACTGAAATATCAAGAAAGAGATTTTGAAAAGAATTAGAGATGCTTCAGTAAATGCATCAGACTCAGACTCAGTGAAAATGAAAACCTATTTCTCTTGAAGAGGATTAAAAAAAAAACATGACGGTAAAGAGCACTCACCCTCTCAGACATCGCCTCCTCGAACTTGTGATTGAAGAGACATTTATAAACCCGTCCCTCCCCGGCCAGTGTCTGAAAAAATAAATACAAACATATCTGTCAACAGCAGAAAGATGCATTTTATGTTTCCATTCAACCCCTGACAAAGATTGATCCTGAAATGACCCCTCTCATATCATTAATGTACTCTCCTTTGACATCAAACATTATTTAATTACATGTGGACAAATCCAATTTAGAAATGAACCAGCAGTCTCAACATGAAGCTGCAACCTGCTGAAATCAGTGAAACGCTGCTTTGCACAGATTTTCTTGTTCACAAAATTGCCTGATTGGCCTTATGGAGGCACTAAAGCAGAAGGTACGGCTGTAAATGTATCTGTCACTGATTAGCCTAAAGCATGCCTGCACAATTATTAACATGAGTTGTTAATAATTAGGAGAGATTCCTCTGTTGCCACCGTGTTAATGTGATAGAACCACATTTATTACAGGTTTCTCCAAGGGGATCTTGATGTTTTCAAACCTGAAAACTGAAGCGAGGGACAATTTAAAGACCAATAAAAAGTAACCAAGCTGATAAAGCAAACATGTCTCTCAATTTAGAGATCTGATGGACATTAGAGAAACATAAAACGGGCAGAAGGGGAAGCTACATTCGTATCAGTCAGATTAGAAAGACAGATTCTTCAATTTATCAAGAAAACACACACACAGCTGCTTTTCAGAGTCATCACTGGCCCTGTGGATATGTGCACTAGATGAATTACATTTTCACAGAAGCGTTCTCTGTCGTCGCGGCAGGAAAAGTACAGGTAGCGGTCCAGGTGAAAATCGTCTGAGGAGAGCTCGGCGACTCTCATGATGGACTTTTTACATTCTTCCCTGATGGCGTGTGCTCCCGGCTGCTCCTCGGCCTCCCGCACCAAACCTTTTTCCAGACAGGCGATCACCTCGCCTTGAGAATGAATGTCCTGCACAGAGAACAAGAGGTCACATAGTTACTGATTCTGTGATTTAATGTTTTTCTTTTCTTTTTTTTGGTTAGTTCATTCAAATAAAATCAGCTTTTTCCATTCTCCACATACCAAGAAAGAGACAGCGCTTATCAGTGGCAGGCAAACCTGCTCACATTTCTGGCTTAAGAGACTCCTTAACCATTTAATCATTTTGATCAATATCACAAACTGTCCTGCTCTGACAAATTCAAAATTAATATAAATGGAGCAGAATCTGACACATTCTTCTTAACCGTCAAAACCTGGCACCTACATTACGTTGGGATTTCGTCTCCTGTATCAAACTGAGTCCTAAAGCAGGATATGAACCAAACCATGACTTCTGTGTTTGTTACACCCCTACTGTCAACACAATGTGTAAACATGTAGCTGCAGCTTATGGGGTAGTATTTCACCATCTGGCCTGGCACAGCAGCAACTATCGCCTGATTATTGACAAATACATTAGAAACACAATGCAAATGTGTCTATTAAATGCAAAACTTAAGCTGAACGTGCTTTCCTTATCCTTAGGTAGAAGCGAAAGCTTTTAATGTGAAACCCAAGGGAGAAAAAGGAAACCATTATAATATGATTCACTCCAAAATGCTCCCAATATGAGAGTAATGACTGTGCATTATAACATCACTAATCCCATGTAGAGTGAGCTTTCCTCTTGCTCCATAAATCATTTTGTCAGAGTGTGTCTTGTATTCTTTCAGTATCGTACGAGACAACGCTTTGGAGGCGAACTCTGTCAGAGTAAACATGGTCAGTCTAATCTCCACCCGGAGCAGCTCCAAACACTGAAATGAGCAGCCATAACAAATTCCTGATAATGAAACCGACTCAGCTCCCGCTGACAAATAATTTGCTCCAAGTTATAATTGTGCTGACCTGATATCCCATAATAACTGCATGTCTAACAGGCTTATGAGGTTCAGCTTGGCTCAGCAGCAGGAAAACACGTTCAGAGAAGATCGATTTGCTCTGCTCACTGACAAACTGCTGTCAAACTTCTCTTTTCTTATTCCAGCTGAGTCACACTTTGAACACAGCTTCTGCAGCTTGTAGACTGCGTGGAAGCAGTGCTGAAGGTTCATAAGACCCACCACAAATCTGGGAAACGTTAGATGTTTGACAAGGCTTGCATGCACTATTGGTACTACCTTTAAATGCAGACAAACATGTTCAGATGCCCACAGATGCTGAGACTAACTGCTCAAGAGGTTGCAGCACCCCTTAAAATCAGGCAGAATAACACATCAGTCAAACTTATGACTTTGTCCCTTCACTGGGATTTACTGTTTGTGTGTTGTGTACTAGTATCTATGGTAGAGGCTTGACTGTTTTTATTTATTGTGCATGGATAACATGTCGATCACACATGGGCACATTGAGCTGTTTCAGAGAGTTTAGAGTCCCACTGAATCAAAGAGACCACAGACATCAGGGCACATGGTCAGCCAGCTACAGCTAGAGTACATCAGGTAACTGCTGATGTACTGGCATTACAGTGATATACAGTGTTCACAAAAAGTTAGGGATATCCGACTTTCGGTGGTATACCCACCACTTTTGTTTCAATTAATTGTTTTAGATAACAAAATTACCACTGCATGCTTCTAGTTAAATGCCCTATTTTCATGATACAATATCACTGTAGCATGAACCATGTTCCACAAATTTTACCCAAAAGTTGAATATCTCTAACTATAGGCCACTGGTACAACAGGATGTGTGATTTGCTTTCAGATCTAATAATGACATGTGTCTAGAACTTGGCCCTCTGCCATGTTGTTTTTTGTTGCTCTCTGTGCTCCTCCCTTCATAGGTTCTCCCTGTCTGTTCTGCCTCCCCTGTGGCCTCCTCTATAAAGGCATGGCCTTTCTAAGATGGCGCTCTCTTGCTCTCTCTCCCTCCTGGAGAGGTGGTGCCTCCGGACACCCTGCATAAGTTTTGTTTTGCTTGGTTTGGTTGTGTTCTGTTAGCTCTTTTGCTTCCTCATTATTACACTTAAATTCTGTTCTTTAATAAATTCATGGTTAATTATCTGGTCGCTGTGGTCCTCCCTTCTTGGTTGTGCTCTTGAATGAGCTGGGCATAAACTCGATAACTAAAGCTTGTTCTATTTCTTTAAGGTTTAAAAGTACTGTACTCTGCCTTGATTCTTCGTTTACAGCCGTTGCAAACAGTGACAGGTAGGGATGGGTGATATATCGATATTTTAAATCTATATCGAAATATTTTCAAACTCGATATAGCACAAGGCCATATCATTTATCCCGATATAGTCTATTTTGGGTCAAAATGACTTTTCTTCACTTGAGCCACCAGTTTGCTTTTTTTTTCCTCCTCTCCCTCTGTCCAAGTCTCCTGCTGCTCATTGACGTCGTCATGTCAGAGTCTCTAATCATTTCAGAAAAAGTCACTAGATTTGTCACTAGTCACTTTTTTGGGGGAAAAAAAAAACCATCGCTACAGGGTCTGAAAAGTCACAAAATATAGCAATAAAGTTGCTAAGTTGTCAACACCGGATCACTGATTTGTGTTTAGACAACCGAAGCAGCGTGGTTTGAGGTGGTGCACAGGTCTTGACCTGTGTGTCAGCTGTTGCAGTGCATTGTAGGATTCGTAGTCTGAGTGGTGGGAATGTGATTCACCGGCGGGCCGTTAATGATCGGCATATCAAATTATCCGGCCACGGAAAAAATATCAATATATATAGAGTATCGCCATTCAGCTAAAAAATATAGAGATATGACTTTTGGTCCATATCGCCCAGCCCTAGTGACTCATATGAACGGGAACATCACTGGGTAAATGAGCTTCGGTAGATCGGTAGTTTTCACCGATTAGTTCAGTCTTCCTTCCTGTGTTGCTGCTCTGGTTGCTTTGACATACAGTATGTTAGTACTCGCGCTTGCTGTGTACTTGTGAAACATTGTAAAATTGTTATATATAGAGTATATCCACATAAAAGTGTTTTGTGTTTTTTTTATGTAGTAAACTGTTGGAGTTGTATCTTGCGCCTCACCTTCTCGCCGGTGCTGATGCTGCCGCAGTGCAGAGCGTTGATGTCCTCGTGACACTTGTCCATGAAGCCACAGATCAGCCGGTAGTCGCTGAAGACGATGCTGGTCATCTTGGTGATGTACTGGTTGCACTGGTAATCGCTGATGTTCCCACGGTGATCCACCAGGCAAGATACCAGGTAGCCCTTCCCCAGCTCCTCTGCTGCACATTCTTTGATCTGAACAAAGAGCAGAGCCAGCGTCATGACTAAAACGTGACTTGACTTCCAACTTGAAAATAAGTGACTTGACTTGGAAGTTGGACTTGGAGACATAATGCTGACATGACAAATGTCTTTGGGGTAAAGAAAAAAATGACAAAAAGAAAATTGGCATTTGCTTAAAAATTAAACCAAATGACTTAAGTCACATGTCTGGGTAGAACTAAAATTATCTGACGTCTGAATGTCTAGTCTGAGTAAACACATGAGAGGATTATGCAAAATCATTCGACTTTTTATTTTTATTTTTTTATCTCTCCTGCACTTTTCTTCTTGCCAACTTTTATGTGAAATACATAAACAAATGCACAAACAAACATTCAACTGTCACAACACTAAACAAAACATTCTACTCACATTTTTCATCAATATTTTCTGCACAAGAATTTGTTAAAAACGGTGTAAGTGAGCACTTCTTTGCCAAGATAATAAAATGGGATCAAAAACAAGTGTAGTATTTAAGAAAAGTTTTTTTTTTTTTTTTTAAACTCAAAATTTATAGTCCAATAAAACGCTTTGGTTTGCTGAGCTCGACACATATCATTTAAAGCTGCAGGAAGTCACTTTTTGAAGACTTGGAGTCAGAGCAACAAGCTATAAATGCATCATATGACATTTTATCACCTTATAAAGTTGTTATGGTGACTGTGTTAGCAGACTGCAGTCCATTTAGACATTAAACAGACAGAGTTCACCTTTACATTCCAACAGAGTTGTATTTGTGTCCACCTGACAATCAATGTCCAATATTCATTCTCCTTTAAGCTCTGGTTTGGTCTGCACCAAATCATGAGAAAAATCGTGAATCATGCTAAATTAGTAACAATTTGTGTCTGCTGCTTGCTGCTGAGGATGTTATGCTTTGTCTTTGTGCTTTGTATATGAATGTGTTTTTGTTCTCGTGCACAAAGAGATGCATTCATACTTTTAAAATAAGCAGGCTGAGCCACTATCATGTAATCTGTGAAGGAAATGAAGGAACACCTGCTTCAAATTAAGCTGTTAAGACTCCTCATCAGGACGGAAGGAAGGAGAGCGTCAGATCATTTTATGGTTTTATTACTTGATTACTACTATAACACAGATTAGAACACAATCCTATATGAAACAAAGGACTGAAGATTAATAAAACACCGTGAGCTGATGTTTTCGAATAGAAAGCAGCTTCAGGAAGTGGCTCGTGTTTAATAATAACCAGCAGCTTGATGGCTGATACTGACACTGATAAAGATGTGGTATAGTGATCTTAAAAGTTTACGTCTTCCTGTACATTAGACTCTTGTGTGTACTTGAAGTACATATTTTAATTTCCCACATGAGATGCTGATGTGCCAAACAGTTCAAATTGACTGAATTGATCAGAATGAGCCACATTCATTTGGAAGATATTAACATAAATAAGTTGGTATAAATGGATGAAGCAGGCTGAAATGAACAGACTATAGATTCTAAATGGTTCGAGGTTTTATTTAAAAGCAGTGTTTTTCTGTCAGTTTCTAGAAATATTAAATATCTGCTAGATCTTGTTTCATAGTGATAGAAATCCAAATAATGTTTCAAACATTTCTGTGGCAGTGAAGAGGAGCAGGACTGCTCTTGTCAGGCCACGACAGCAGATGCGTGACAACAAACATTGTGTTGTGTCATCCTAAATTTAGTTCACTATGGCTTTTTTTTTTTTTTTTTTTTTAACTCTAATGTGCTCACAGAGCTAAAATTTCAAGTTCTTTTCACGGTCTTGTAAAAGCAAAAACTCCTGAACATCCTCGTGGCTTGATGGGCTTAAATGATGTGTTCAACTATTATAACTTTAACAACTTTTCGATTACACTAGATTGAGACTGGAGACTGCTGGAGAGAATTAGTAAAAGAGAAGCTCACGGGAAACTTCACTTCACACACTTCATACTACATAAGCACACTATCTAGTTCAAAAGTTGTCTGCTTTACCTTTAACTTCCCTCTTTACCCTAAGCTCAGCATTAGCTAGAAAAGGAACCAAAGCTGATGAAGCAAAACTCAGCAGCACTGTTATTTTAGTATCCAGCAGGCTAGCTGATTAGCTAAAAAGACACAGAAGTGATGACCAAAATGCTAAAATCACTATTTAGAAAAACAACCAGTACCATTATCAATATGCACAACACTGTGAAATGTGAAGTAACGGTTAAGTGATCACTAAGGTCAGAGGTGAAGTTTAACTACAGAAAATGCTGCAGTTGTGCTGGAGGTTTGGATTTAATGACTGACCTCAGAGATGGTGGTCTTGCAGACTTCAACAGCTACAGACTCAAACTTTGGGTCGGTGGTCAGGTTGAGCTTGTAGTTCCACAAGAGCTGGATGAGAGAAGATAAAGAGGTTTACAACATATTCAGATACTGGAGAACAAAAGTCTAACAAACTGGATCGTCATGCTACTAGTGTCCGTCTGTTTCCATCACACTACCTACCTACATATACTTGAATTTCTACTTTTCTTTCACTGTACACACATTTTATTCTTAGCTTGGCTTTTTTGTCATTGTGGATGCTGTGCTGTCCAGTCTTGTTTTGACTGAATATACAGTACATTGACCTTTTGTTCCGACTCTATTGTGGTTTTCCTGCTAAGCCAAATCATACAGAAGCCTGCACAGATTGTCAACAGAACACTCCAAGATCCCAAAATAAACCTACCAACAAAAAGATGAAAAACTGGCGGAACTGGCAACTACATACAGCAGAAAGTAACAGAGTTTGATATGTTATTGGAAAATTGTTCAGTCTAGTTCTTAGCAAACATGGATTTGATTTGCGTCACATCTATTGAGGGTATAAACTGACCTAAATTTGGTTGAAACGTCAAGCTTTTTTTAGCCATCTAGGTTACATACAACCACCGTTTTAATAACATTCAAGAACAGAGCAGAAAGAGGCGAAACTTAGAAAGTTGATTCATCAAATCAGTTTATAATTTTGGTCTAAGTAAATGTAGGTACCATGCTCATGTATGTCTATATATCTATGAAAAATCATTATCTCTGGTGGTCTGTGCTAAACATACACTACATGGATTTGAAGGATAATATTGTCCACACTGGCATGTGGTTTTCAGAAGTGTAAACATTTGTGAACAGGATACTTACATGGTTGCATTCAGCAGCAATCTCTGTTTCCTGAAAGAGAAGAAGAGAAAGGAGAGGTGAGAGAGGAAACTTCAGAGGTTTCAGATCATTTCTCCAGTGATTCGTGAGTTCAACATTAAGTATACCACAGAGGGCCGACCACAATGTGACATTTCTCAAAGCTGTAATGCGGCTTTTGCCAAAAAGGTGGACAATACAGCCATGTGTCCTTGTCAACCCATAACTTCCCATACTCCACTGAAAGCTTGTCTGTAGTGTAACGGCGCGTTCAGGCGGCTGTTGATGAGCCTAGGAGAGGTGCTGATATTATGGTTAAACCTCTGTGGATGGAAGAGATGCGGTTTGGGCCCACTAGCTCTCAGCAGGACACACCTTCATAGGTGGCCTCTTTCCAACGAGCCAGCCTCTGAGTCAGGATTCAGCTTTTGGCTTATTTTGCTGTACTGCATTGACCCGAGTTGACCTGTTTGACTTCCCGCCTCGACCAGTAGCCGCCCCTCCTCTTTAACCAGGAAAAAAAAAGCACAAATCAGCCCCAACGGAGGACTGACTGCATGTGTGTCTTTGAAATCACAGCTCTGCAGATGGCTGAAGACTTTTGACTGTTTACCACATAGCAGCCGCACAACGAGCCAGAAATAGGCCCTGAGATTCGTGTGTGTGTGTGTTCTATTTACAGTCAAGTGTCACAATGCTCTTCACACAGACAGTAAATGTAGTGTGGTGGTGGTAGTGGTGGAGGGTCTCAGCCTGGTCGTACAGAGGAAGGGGACGGCACGGTGGGTAGAAGACTGACAGATGTTATAAACAGCACAGAGCTGACTCAGTGGTCAACTGGGGCGGAAAAATAAATAAATGGTCTGGGAAATGTGACCCTGACTGACCGGTTTCTGCTGACACACCCACCACCAGCGCAGAAAAGTACAAATAACTCAAGATATGGAGCCTCTTGGTTTTTGTTTTGCTTTTTAAATTTTGGAAGTATCGGTTCTTATTTGAATATTTCAGGAGGTGTGTCTTGACATGAAACAGCTTAAGTTATTTTAGTGTTTTTGTTACATACCTGACAGACATGGTTTTGTTTTCAATATTATTAAAGATGAATTTTCATCAAAACATCTTACTTTGGATTATTTACATTGTATATTTAGGCCATTGTATATTAAGACATATCAAATTGAACCTTTTGTCACATCTAACACGATCATCTTCAGTCTTTTCCAGACTGCGATGTAAGCCGAACGGGTAAGCCAAGCACCACAGCTGAGCATGTCAGTGATGGCAAAGAAACACTTATCTATTGCCATGTGCTGTTCCTGTGGGTGTAGGCCAAAAAAAAACTCTGCTTTGTCATCAGCCATTTTGAACTGGTGGTTGTGCCCTAAGTTGTGAATTTTCTCAATTCAAATAAAGACAAAAAATGCTTATGTGAGGTCACTCTGGTCACTGCTGACTAGCTGTGGCTTTTCGGTCAGAACAGGAAGATCCATTCAGGTGAAATGCAACTAAATATCTTAAAACTGGCCGATGCTAAAACATTTTTTACATCGGCCCTAGCTTAACCCATTAAGCCACCTTCCCTAAATGAGAGGCGTCAGCTGGTAACACAGCAGCAGTTAAGCTTTGGGTGTGCTAACGAGAGACAAAAGTACTAATACCAACCATCCACTTCCTGTAACTGCTTATCCTTATCAGGGTCGCTGGTGGCTGGAGCCTATCCCAGCTGGCATTGGGCGAGAGGCGAGGTTACAAATACTAACCGCCCTGTGAAAATACTCCACTCTAAGTAAAAGTACATAAGCATTATAGAAAAATGTGCTTAAAGCGCTCACGTTTTTGGATTAATATTACTGCTACATTCATTTGTATGTTGCATTATACTGCAGTAGATACTGTTGGCTAGTTTTGGCCGTGGTGGCCTTACAATAAAAATGGATTAATAATTACAGGGCTGTGACAGTTAAGATATCACATCTCACAGTAATTATTTCCCATTAAAAACAAAAATGAGACTAGCTTTTCTAGCAAAACAAAGCCAAACATCAAAAATACTGCTTGTTCCCATCGTCACTGCCTTGACTTTTTGGTTATGGAGACAAATCCTGTAATTCTGCTACTGATTGGGGGGAGCCGGCCAGTCTGATCATCAAAGAGCATAGGACATTTATTTTGTTTTCTGTGTTTCTAGAGCAGCCACCGGGGAAAACCCCACCTCTGCACACTGAAGTCGACTTCTGGACTGTACAGCCAAACATCACATCACTCTGCTGCAGAGCACAATGTGACTCATGTGGGCATGTATCCAGCTCTGTCAGGAGATCTGCATGCTCAGAAAGCCAAAAACGTCTCATCTCTTTAATCCTGTGTTGATTTAAAAGCCAAAATAAACCAACACTGGTGAATCCAGCCTTTTTATGACCAAACAGAATATTACCTGTGCAGGTGAATCGGGATCAACTGTCATATTAATCCCACTCTTTTGCATACATGTCAAACACACTGTAACCGACTGTTCTAACACAACAGTAGGGAATAAAACCAATAGAGCCGACACACCCGTTCACATACTTTAGTCAGACTGAGGCACTCAGGCTCTGTGTTTACAGATGTTCCTGCTCCTCTCGCTGAGAGTGAAAACTGTGAAAGCTCCATCTTCGTTTAATAGCTGCAGCTAAATTAAACTTAATCAGTTCTCCTCATTTTGTCTTGGGAAAAACCGGCATGAGGCTGCGCTATAATTGGAAGCGAGGAGGTGAGAGGAAGATATTCAGAGAGAAAATGACACATGGAATGATAGAAAGAGGAGAGACTCCAGAGGGAAACCAGCCATTTCCAACACCTTCTGAGTCATGAAGCACAGAGCACAGCAGCTGGGTCTTGGGGTTCATAGAGTCCTGATTTTTAAAGCTGTCACCAGTGATTAGAGAACTGAAATCAAATCCTTTGAAAAGCCGCACAACTTAATATTTAATATAATTTGATGTTAAATCAGCTGATTTCATCAATTTCTATGTGAAGTCTTCAAGCATGCTCACAATACACAAACCCAAGCACGGTTGATTTTTCACCCAGCATTAATCAATGCTGGGTGAAAAATGACCATCACAGTTTCTTGAAATCTATGTAATGTCAAACAGTCCAAACCCAAACAGATACAAGGCTGACTTGTTCCCACATTTTGAGTGATTCATGATGTAATTCGTTCAAGGCCAAAATATTATTTACAATTATATGCCCAGATCATCTGATAAATAGAATATGCAATGTGTGTTTACTAGCAGATCTTATGCTCTCTAATATAGTGAGCCCTCAGACGCAGAGCATCAACATACAGCAGGACCCGTTTCAGTCAGGATGGTGACTGAGCCAACGAACACGCAGATTTATTGATCTCGTGTCATCGCTTAACTTTAGTAGATCTTAACATATCAGGTATGGTACTTATCTACAGATAATGCAGGTCAAGTTAAAAACAAACATTTCTATGGATGCCACGACACAGACCAAAATATGGCCTACAGCAGAGTGGGGAAGCTTTGTTTTTAACCTAGCAGTAAGCCGTAAAGAGTCAGAAGTCTGTATAAAACAGAGCAGTCAAGAACCAACTGCTATAAAAGATGAATTCCCAGCCATGCTGGATTAAATGCACACTTCCCATTTAGTTTTCAGTAACAAGCTCATCAAACGAAGAAGAGAAAAAGTGAGACTTTAAAGCGATTTAATTATAATGGCATGATGAATAAAACCTCTCTGCTACTCAAAGCATAAGAGTGTTCGTTTGAATTTCAAGGACTTTTTAAAGTACTTTGTTATAAAAGTTAACATTTTCAAAGTATTCACTACTTCATTTTTTTTAAACACTGCTATACCAGCTCCTTGAACTTAACAAAAACACATTGGTGTCGGCTGTGTATTCATAGTTTCAATGCTTTTCTGCCCGTCAACTAAATGATAAATCCACTAATCCGTTTAGCTCTAACATTTAAATGCATTCACGAGCTTCTGGTCTAAAAACAGAGCCAGTGCAGTAGATTATGGAGCAGAGAAAATGAGCGTCTCCAGTGGACATCAGCACAGCGAAAGAAAGACAGCAGATCAAAGCCAGAACTTGATGCTGCCGCATCCTGTAACATTGGAGGTTACAGTGAGAAATGCATGCTGCACTTCAATCAGCTAATTAAAAACTGATCATGGATGCCTTGTGGCAGCACATCACCAAACAGAAGCTGCTTAAACATTTTTCCCCTGACTGAGGTCAGCTAGAACTGCTCTTTAGCACCAGCTGATTTCTTTGTTTTTGTTTTATTTGACTCTCCACCCAGAGAACACACGTGCTTTTTTTTTTCTTACCGACCAGCTGACAACACACAGAAAAGACTGAAAACAGCTGGTGACACTGACATTTAATCAGACCGTGAGCCGCAGGAGAAGGAAACACGTGAATCGAATGAAGCCCTTTAATAAGAATACTTTTTAAATCTAAATACTATGGTTCCTCTAACATGTCACCACACTCACCTGGCAGTGATACGCTAACTAATCTTTGTGGCATGGGTGTGTTTTACGTCTGATTCATGTTTACCTTGGAGGTGGTTTTATTTGAACAGACAGGTTGAAACAGACATATATAAACTAAAATGATATAAAGATTAGGTTAAATACAATTATAGATTTACATAGAACTCACAAATCAGTGAGAGACTGAGTTTAGTTCCATGTGGGTTTGTTGGTTTGTCCCTTAAAAAAGATCCAGTCTGTCAGATTTAAGGGCCTCCATTTACAGAATATGGCAGAAATTGAATATGACATTCAGAACTACATTTTCATTAGTCTATAATCAGCTGAAAATTTTGTTTTTGTTACCTATTATTTTATATCTGCAGATCAAATTATTGACAGATAAATCATCGAGACAGTGAATATTCACACCTCTATATTAGAGTCAAAGATATTTTACAGAGGGATATCTGCATCTCTATTTTTAATCACCCATAAATCAGAAAATACTTTACAGTCATGAAAGAAATATATTTCACACTTGTTTTAGGAATAAAATATTGCATGAACCGGGCTATGAATGATAAATGAGCAAAGCCGTCTGTAAAAATCTTCAGAATGCAGATGAGAATAAAGCTTAAAGGTCTGGTGGGTGTGAGTGCTACTGGGGTGGAGGTTTCTGGTTCAGAAACAACTCATTTTGAGCAAACTGCCTTTAAAAGATGTGTGTTGTACAATCCCATACATTTTAAGACACTAGAGGTGAAGAGGGTCCAAGTTTGAACTGGGAGACATCACCAGGAACACGCAAATGAGCCATTTTCGAATGACGTCACTGTTTCTACATGCATAACAGTAGCAGAGCTGCAGTTGGATTAACACTTTCAGATAAATGTCAACAATGAGCCCGAACGGACCGCCAGACACTGGAAGGATACAAAAGGATGTTGCCTAGCAACCAGGAATACTTGTTTCTTCTTCTTTTTGACGGGTACAGTACCAAAATAAATGCGTCAGAACTAACTAAAAGCTCCCGTCTTTGTTTAGGATAATGCAAGATGAGCCTATAAAAGCAGCAGGGATTCAGTACTCGGAGATGTTTCTATTATTGTTTTATCAGCAGGACACAGACAACCTCCTCTGACATGCTGCTGTTAAAAATTCAGGTGTTTTCTCACTGCAGCTGTTCTGACGGCAGCCGTGGAACAAGTAATCAAACCCTGTACTTTAATAGAAGCAGCAGTAACACAGTAATGGAAAACACCCTATAAAGTACACGTTTCTAGTTTAAATGACAATAGAAACAGAGGTAATATGTACTTTATCACCTTGAGAGTAACATTTCTTATAAATAATAAATGTTACTGATGTTGTAATTTAGGTGGTGATACACTTAACTGCCATAAGTATGTGGACATCTGATTCGTCCATTTGTGTGCTTCTGATCTGCAGCTGTTTTTCTGTTTGGGCCTCAGTAGTTGAAGGGAAATCTTAATCTTAATGCTACAGCCGTGATATTTTAGACAATAGTGTCTTACAACTTGTTGGCAAGAGTTAGGGGAAGGCTCTTTCCTGTTTCAACATGACAATGGCCCCATGCAGAAAGCCAAACTCCATAAAGTTTTCACAGTTTGATGAAACAGGACTTGACTGGCCTGCAGAAAGCCCTGACCTCAACCCTATCAAAAACCTTTGGGATTATCTGGAAGGACAACTTTATCTCCCAACATCAGTGCTGCACCCAGTATCTAAACCCATCAGATAAAGTGAGAGAAGAAAAAAGTACCTTTGATACAGAGTCAGACAAAAGATGAAAGCCTCTCAAAATGGAGAAAGCCAACTGTATTTAAGTATTGTGGTATTTACCTAAAACACTGGCTGGGTTGGGGGTTCCACTCCTTGTGCTGCTCAACAACAGCTTTTAAAAAAAAAAAAAAAGATAATGTCTTGTTATCTTAATATGCTAATTGGCAATTATCAAACTGGGAACAAGCTGGATAAGACAGGGAGGCTGTGACAGATACAGGCGCATGGAGGCAGCCGACAGGCCAGAGCAAAACCTTCAATCTCCAGAGCCTCCTCCTCCCTCTGGACTCTGAGTCTCTGCACCACGTACACAAAACCACAGCCACCAGCAGGACTGACAGCGGGCAGGACAGAGACACACAAAAATGCTACCAGTCTAAAAGCAGCTCCTAATCTTACCCTCGAACCAGAGAACAGCAGAAGCAGCAGCAGCAGCAGAGTGCCAGCTGGGCAGCTCGGGGCCTTCACACAGAAGGTGGACGAGCTCTACGGGAGCACACAACATTCGTTGTGGTCGTCGAGAGGTGAGACGTCACGTCAAAAAGCCTGGTTCACTGAGTCTCAAGCTGCAGTCATGTCATTTTGTAAAAACTATAGAATCAGGTCATTTTGCTAGAAAATACAGCTCACAAAGGGTGAAAGACTTTTCTGAGTCATGAGTGAAGAACCAAAGGTTATAATCAGGACGAGGCTAGACAACTTGATATAACATGATCAACGTGTATTACAATATCTGCTTGAGGTTCAAAATTAATAAGTAATTCATTAAAAGTAGACATAATGAAGTGGTTGGAGATGGATGATCTCTCAGCCCACCTGCTTTGTCAGATTTTCTTTTGCTTGTTGAAGTAACAGAACATACTTTACAGTACAAATGGTTCTACTGTAGTGGAAGCATTTGGATATTTTGTGCCATCTTGTAGCTTGTAGACAAGTATTTTAGAATTAATTTTAGGCAAACGTGATTCAGTTATTCCCGTAGAGTACATTTTATAAGGACGTTACAAACTGAATCAAGTCCAGTTACTTTTTTCAGGACACAGGGGAAGTAAGAAATATGTTGAATTCTCTAGGAAAATTCAGCTTGGTTATAGTATTTATGATTTTGAGATGTCTGGAGTTTGATTTCTGAATGAAACTTTAAAAGTGTGTCACAGTGGTAAATGATTATTGTTGCACTCTCCAGTGAGAACACCGCCCGGGCCATTCAGGCATAAACTTTACTGCAATAAAAACAGGAATGAGGAAGCTCTTCTTGGGTCTCAATAACAGAAGGTGGGATAAAAGTCTGCGGGAAGTCAAAAACATGGCACTTGTTTGCTGACAGAGTATCTCATTTGGCAGCAGTGTCACAATTAACCGTAAACAATCACACAGCCAAAAAAAAGAAAAACAAGATTTAATATCTGACATAAAAGCATTTCCATTTTCAGCTCGCTTCATTCACGGAGGCATTAAAGGGGTCTTCAGAAGTCTTGATAGTAATCAGCCAGCTACCTGGAACTGGTACACTGAAATGTCAAGTTGCATACAACATGGACCTGCCACTGTGTGTGATGAATAAGGAAATTTAAAAGCAGAGAACTGCGTCTAATTTACCTTTCCATTGTTACTTTCCTCTTTTTATCCCTACATTGGAAAGACAGGACAGGACAGGAAACAACTGTTTGTGGCGTACATCAGGAAGGAATTTATCAGTCAATAATGGGAAACTTATATTATTATGCATTATTCCAATAATAAAAAAATAATGTTAATTTATTCTAAATCCTTGAATCCTGTTCTACGAAAGCCACAGTATGGTTGTGAAGCGGTGTAAACCAGTTCCTACATTACGGGCATGCTCCTTCTAAAATCTAGCCTTTCTCCAGCAGCTACTGTCCTGCATTTTCTATAGGAAGACACAGCATATCATGATGACTTCTACCACAAGAAGGGATGCTGTGTTGTGACTGTGAATAAGCAGATAATGGGCACAAACTGAAGCTTGTCTTGGCTGCTGAAAGCTCCCGTCGTAGCGTATAGAGATCTTTCAGTCTGCTGTAGGCCTGCTGTTGACAAGCAGCTAATGAGCTTAAAGAAGCGAGTGAGCAGTCAGTCGCCACCCAGTCAACAGACTCCATCCTGAGCTGATCTCTCGGGTCACACTTGAATGGGCTTAAAGGTCGCAAAAGCAACCTAGAGAACTAACATAAAAAAAAATCATCACACAAGTTTAACTAGCTGACAAGCTGTGTGTGTGAGTAGGAAATAACTATCTACTATCTAATCTTATTGTGTATTAGGAAGACAACATACAGTAGTCTCTCTAGTCAGCAACACCTTCTGCAGCCTGCAAAACTAAAACCACAGATCTTCACCTTAAATTCAGTTTAGGAATGAGCTGAGCAGGTCTCAATTAAACAGCAAAGAGACAAAAAAAGGTTTATTCATAGTAGTATTTCTTTTTGATGCAATCATTTGTCAACTAAAAATGACAGTAATTTGTTGGCTCTGACTTCTCAAATGTGAGGATTTGATGCTTCTCTCTGTTTCATATTATTGTAATGTGCATATAAGGAAGTTTTGGACTGTTGGACTAAACAAAACAAGACATTTGAAGACGTCACCATGTCCCAGTGATGGATCATTTTTCACTTTTGTGACCATATATTGACCAAATTATTGATTGATTGATTAGCTGTGTTGTGTTTGGTGAGATTTTTGTCATATAATACATTTGTTAGCCATCTTTTCCATTCAGGAAGAAGTAAATTTAAATATCTGAGTTACTATTTGCAGGTTTTGCAGAACATATATGCTAAATGTATTTTATTGCCACTGCTATTAAAGAGGACAAGAGGTACTTGATCTTTCTTATCGTTTTCTGGTGATGATGTGTTGCCTAAACATGTCGGGACAACAGTCACTACCCCAAAACCACAGTGACTACTAATCCTGATACTGCCCCGGGCTGAAGTGGGAGGCCACTGACAGCCTTTCCCAGGGGAAAAAGTGGAGACTGCGAACAAAATGGATTTTAAACTGCCCTGTTTGCTTCACACTAATGTTAGAGAGAGAGAAAAAAAAGGACCAGACTGGACCCACATATCATACCATCGACAAGCACTTCAGTTAGCTGTCAGTCATTACAGTCATTAGAGCTTATTGCTGTGTAACTGAATGTCAGGCTCTGAGATTAAATCAAACGTTGTAATTATCGATAATTCACAAAGCCAAACGTCAACCAGCGACAGGCTGGGTAACGGTTATATGAGCTAACATCTCGCCGAGGCTACGACTGCTAGCACAGTTACGAAGGCGATTAGCAGGTAGTTAGCTGCCTTCATGACAGCTAACCTGGTTTAAAAAGTTACCAGATCACTGGGGTGTCTGAACCATCTCATAGTGAACTGTGGTTATGAACTGTTACGACTGTATGTTGGTCAGTTTTACACGTAGCCGCTAGCTAACTTGGTCCGGATGGGAGACGTCTTAAACGTCCGAACTGCGCTCACAATCTGCCAGTTTATCGACAATTCTCACTGTTAAATCACCAACAACAAGCAGAGCGAAACTTTGACGGGGAAATCTGTAACGACTGACTCGTCTGATGAATTCGGCTCACAGGTTTTCCACAGAGCAACATTCATTTCAGGGTCGCCGCTTTGTTTTTCTGCTAATCAGCGTCACGCTGGTCCAATTTTGGTGTGTTTAAGACGTTAAACTGAAGAAATCTGGGCAGACACCATTAAAGAATTTGGTAGTCTTAAAAAGGTGAGCGTCGTTTGTTGCATTGCATCACGCCGAACTGAGAAGCGAAGCATGGAGACTCTAGATATGTTTTCATTATTTTTCTACAATGCTAGCCAAACTGAAGATGCTATCATAAGTCATAAATTGCTGATTTTCTGACCGACATTTAGCGTGACGTTCTCTCAATACGATTGCTAGCGGCTGGCTAACGGTGGCAGCTAACGTTAGCTGGTTCGTTCGGCAGGCACACCCTGCTTCTTTCCCTGCGACCACACAACCCCGCTCCACTGCTTTACCTCTTTCTTGTCCTGGAGACACTCCAGCACCGCCAGGTTGTTGTTCCACGAATGTTTGGGGCAAAGCCGGGTCAGGTCTTCCCTGCACACCGCCTCCTCAGCCAACTTCCAGCCGGCAGAGCGCCTCCGAGGGAGCGAGGCCCCGGCGCCCGGGTTCCTCTCAGCTGCTCCCGGGTTCACCGCAACCGGAGCCAGACCTCCGGGTGGATTCTGTGCGTTATCAGATCTAACAGCAGGTCTGTTTATATTAATGCTATCTCCTCGAATTGGATGCACAAACGACAAGATGCACATCAAAAGCAGGAGCAGAGGAACACGTATACAGTCCGCCATCTTCGCAGAGCCAGTCAGCCTGCTGCTGCATTCAGGAGCTGTCGGAAATATGGGATCTCGGAGTAAAGTTGCAGGTGTTTTTTTTCTTTCTAGGATGGCAGTGAACAGCTCATGAATATTTAATAAGCGCGTGTGGGTTCACGCTCTGAGTCATCCAATCACACAATTCACACCGTGAAAACGTGGGTATATTTAACCTTATCACAAGAAACATAACTATGCTTTTCTGCAAAACACTTTATTATTATTATTATTATTATTATTATTATTATTATTTAGAGATCGAGGTTCCAAAACACTAAACAAATGAGTGAATGATGTAAAAACTCCATAGAAGAATATAATACATAATAGCACAAGAATATCGTTATTCTATTTTATTATTATTATTAAAAGACTAAAACCAAAAACATGTCTCTCAATTAGGGCTGGACGATATATCGATATTTTAATCAGTTCAGTATTTTAAACAGTTCGCTTTTATTTCTCCTCTCCCACTGTCCAGATTTCCCACTGCTCGTCAGAGTCTCGAATAACTCCAGAAAAAGTCACTAGATTTGTTGCTAGTCGCTTTTTTGGGGGGGAAAAAACACATCGCTAGAGGGTCTGAAAAGTCAAGGACTCATAAATGTTTCATTTTTAAAATAAGGCTTAGTCAGTAATCTCCTGAAATATCTAGTCACTGTAGTCTTTGTCATCAAACGGCTGAAAGAGTAGGTAATAATATATTTGTTAGGGACTATTTTCAGCTGCGGATGATTCCACATTTGTTGCCCCAGTGCACTTATGTGTACAAGACCTCCTTCTAGTGGTGTGTGGAGGAATCTCTGATCAAAATACTGCAAAAATTAACAATGAATGATTACATTTCCTGTTTTTTTATATCCCCTGCTACAGTCACTTTTATGCATGTTGCATGCACATACATCCATGATAAGTTAAGAGCTCAAATGTGACGAGGAAATATCAGTGGAAGCTAAATGAATGGTTTGAAAACTGCGGATGAGGACTACCACTTTTCTGCGGGACAATTACTGAGTCAAAATGAAATACAGTGTTTTCATAGTAATAAAGGAACAACAGTGTGGCTCACTGATGTGTTTTTAACAACAATCTCTATGGCTTAAAGGAAGAAGATACATCAGGCTTTGATACAGACACAATACGTGGTAGTAGAAATATTCACTGTTGGTTTGTTGGGGTTTTTTTATGTGTCCAGCGTAAAGACCTTTCTTGTATAATCTCCTATTAGTGCAGAATGAATTCTAATGATGAAAAGATTTGGTGTCTGCGAATATGTCACCTCATAAGTAACGAGAAATGTCAGTAAATGCCAGAGATGTTTGCGGTGATTTAGAAACTTCATTACATCATTTGTTTACCAGAGAGAACAGACTGTTTATTTCATATCACATACTCCTGTCACACTGCTTGAATAATCATATTTAAATATCATTATCTAAATCTTTATTTGTGTTATGCTAATGCTTATAATAAGATGTTTTTAAACTTTGACTGTTATCAGCACCAGTTGGGCTATTGTATTCCTGCAAAGCCAGAAATCCTCACATCTGAGCCATGGGATTGCTTGATAAATTAATTAAAGGCTTAATTCATACAAAAAAAATGGTTGACTTATTTTCTGTCAATCAACTACTAGTATGAAACTGGGACATGGCCATCAACCACCCTGAACTGGAGCGCAACATGGAGTTTGCATAAAAACAAATACAAGAGGAGCCAGTGTTTGTATGATAAGCAGAGGAACTGGATCTTAACAAAATACTTTCACTCACACCAGTGTGTTTCTCCTTGTCACCTTCCTCATTGCCTTTCTCCAATTCTCTCTCCAGATACGGGAACAGGGAAATTGGAAACTTATTGTGGTTACCTTGTGGTTAGTCAATTAAACAAAGCTACAACATGATATGCCAAGAAGGATGTGAGTAATAAATACACACGAATAAAAGCACACTCATCCACTCCACCCCTACATAACATCGGCCCATTTGTTGGCTATTCAGGTGGAGGAAGTAGGTAAGTACACATCAAATGAAAGCTGAGAACCTGAAGATTAAACTGAGATGCAGTCTTTAATAAGCAATGTGTTTTGTTTAGGCTCCTGTTCAAATATTGCAAGATGAAATATTTGGTTTCGAGTGATTAAGGACTTAATACATTGTGATAGAATATTACCATGCTATATTTCATGTCATAAGTTGTTGCAGTAGTTTTTGAGTTGATACCATTTGTTACAGATTTGGTGTAAAATCTAAAAATAAATTGACAAAAATGGTCAAAAGACGATTCATGCTGTATTCATGTTATTTCTTAACATTAACAGAAATTGGATGTCTTGATGAATTCTCTTGCTCAGAAACCCCCTTATAGTCAGTATATAAACAAAAGCCATTCATCCCCTGAATGCACAAGGTCTTTGTAGTTTGATGAGGCTGTGATTAACAATAGGTCATTTTATACAATGAGGTCAAGTTTCATTTACTCTCACTACAATGAAATTGCTACTATAGGGACTAACATTATCACACATAAATACAATTGGGCTCATTGAATCTGTGAGAGTCTCAGCTTTACAGTAAGTCCATATTTATACAATTCCAGTACAGCTTAGAGACCATCAACATGCAGAAATCTAAAAATGCAAATGCACATTTATACAGCACATTAGAACATAAGGGGTCATCGGATATGGCCATATTACCAAAACTTACATTTACATTACATTGTCTAACTTTGGGATGTTATTTAGCCGCATCCCCAAGCCAGTATCACCGGCACCAACCAATGGATGCCTGAGGTCTTCTTGTCTTATATGATACCAGTTTCAGTTTTTAGTTTTGTCAACATAATAATAACTAATAATTAATGAAAATGTACAGTCAGTCTAGACATAGACATACCAATCATGAGCCTCCTAAGAGCAGTACATGTCATGGACTGTGTTTGCTACTTCTGTAATATAGGAATTTACGAGCATGCCTTGAAAGCAGCATCTAGTTGGAGAACTATGTTTCTAGACTGAAACATCCCATAGTGACTGTTCTGCAGTGTAATAAAGTATTACAAATGATGTAGGTGACATGAATCTGCAGACAGTTTGAATAATATTTGATGACACCGTGTGTCACTTTAGTGATATATCAGTGGGAAGTGTAGCACTGATATTTTGTTAAAATTAGATTAGCTTACTTAAAGGTGGGCTAGGAGATATTGGGAAAAGCTACATTTTGAAAATACACAGCCATGCCTTTTCTTCAGACCTCCCCTCAAAACCACACCTTCAGAGTAATGGAAGGGTCTCTATTCGTTCACGAATGGGTGAACGTGCAGAGGGGGAGGAAGAGGCGGACTGAAGTTTGATGGATGTGTCAGGATCCAATCATAATGCGCAGCCTCATCAACGTGATTGGACAGTCTTTTCCCATGATTTCGCACTCTAGACTGGACTAAAACATTTTGTTTTTTTTGACAAATATATATCTATTTTACTGGCTGCAATGGGGTCAGGAAGAGGTTTTCAAGCAATATGGTAAAAAATACTCCAGAAAAAATCTCCTACCCCACCTTTAAGGTATGACTATATATATATATATGTAGCTTTTAACTTTTACCCATCTTTAAAATGTGGTTCTTTTACGAAAGAGGAAAGTTGGCCAAGGTTTTTACTTACTTTACTTAACATACTTAGTTATTATGTTGACAAAGAATGTTTGTCAACTTCCTTCCTCACTCGTGTGTATGCTGTGGTTATGTGGAAGTTGTAGCAACTAGAGCCAAATGAAACCCAGCATTACGTGCTGGGGCACTCCTCTGTTTTTCTGTCAGTATTTCTAAAAGTTGTTTTAATTGGAGCCCACCCTTTCCACCACAAGTCATGTTTCTACAGTACTTTCTGTCACTTTGTACAGGGACATTATGACCCTTCAGTTTGTTTATCCTGGACTGTGTGCCAACCTCACAAGACATCTCCAACAACTTCAGAACAGTTCACTCCAATCACTTTAATTAAAAATAACTCAGAATTTTTATTAACTTCAAAGTTGTACACAAACAGTTGGTAGCAAATATACATATATACAACTTCCTTTAGAAAGAAAACAAAGAAAGTAACATTTACAATGACAGAGTCTTTTGGCACTTAATGTTCGGGTTCAGAGGGGACTTAAGTTCAGGATCAGACAGAAGATGATAAATAAACCATGTGTGGAGCCTTTTTCAGGCTGACAGAAGAGATCGTTAAAATCAAAATAAAACCCAACATGTTCAAAATGAAGGCTGATGTATAAAGAGAAGAAAATGAACTTGGGGTACGTGTTCTCTGTTTTTCAGGGGGTAAATACTGAAAATGCGTGGTCATCCAGGGCATTTTGGGTCGGGCTTTCAGTCAGGTTTAAATCAAAGTGTAGAAAGTTGTTTTAAATTGATTCTGTAAACCAGTTTTGAGGATCTGGAAAGCAGGCAACTTGTGTTTTTGGCCATCGATTAAAAATTCACCAGGAACTTTCACTTTCAGGTCACAGCAGAAAAACTCTTGACCTTCATGTGGCGGGTGCTGATTTATAAACTTGGACTTCTGTCCCAGCACATTGCTTCTGTAACACTGTTTAGCTAAATGTGGAGAAAAGTTTGGCGTCTTTGACCTGATGGAAGTATTTTCAAAGGAATCCAGTGGAGTTTCATGTTTTAACCCCTTAACTACAAATCATTTTACATCATTATTATTCCAAATCACATCATCACTTTTTGCATGAACTTCATATCTTTCAGAGTCGTTGACCTCAGTTCATTTCAGTACAGTTCTCAAGGCAAACAGATCAGTATCTAATCTCTTGTTCATGGTAGATTCAAGGAAACTCAGACATTGCAAACTTCAGTTAGGAAACTACAGAAAGGCACAGCTTAATTTGTCAATAAATCAAATCCAGGAAAATTGAACATTGTTAAAACCTTTTTGTTGTCCTTGCACTATAGCTGCCATGCCAGAAAAAGAAAGACAGATCAGTATCATGAAAAGTTAGGTTATTTTAAATGTTACACAAACTATTCACGTCAGAGCGAGAAACTTTTCTTATAACAAGATACTAGTTATATAATAACTTATATTCTTATAAGTAAAAAATTACAATGTTATGTTATATTCAAATGTTTCACAAGATAAATAGTATATTGTTATAACAGGAAAACTTCCTTTTCTAACACCACAAGTTTATGTTAAAAAATGGGGGGATTCTAATAATGAACCTTTCACGTTATTACATGCTCCTTTTTTATTTCACGGCGTGGCAGCTATAGGCTTATCAGCTTATTATCGCAGTCGTTCAAGTATCTCCAGGTTTATTCTTTCATACTGATAAACTGGCTGTCTAGAAGGAGGGAAATCAATCTAAAAAGTGATGATATGAATTGGAAAATGATCAGTAGCGATGTTCAATGTACACTCACTGTAGTTCTGGCTGTTTTTTTTCCTGCTTTATCAGGCAACCAAGAGTTTCTATTCATTTCTGGATGGTTTGAAAATCTATAAGCAGACGATGCTGAGTTAGTTTAAGCAGAAACCTTTAAACATTTTCAACAGGGATCCTTTAAAGAATTGTACTAATGACCAGGAGTGTAACATACACTTGTCAGTGGACTCTGGTTAGCAAACTGATGTCACAGATATATACTGTACTGTGACAATCAATACGTGTGAGAAGATCGAAAAGAGAAAACTGGCTCATAGTATCAGCACTGCCACTATGTTGATTAGGCTTTAGTTGGGAAGTAATGCAATGCAGACTTTTTAAATGAATCTGCATTATCATGAAACTTGAAGATAGAAAATTCAGGCTCGATTATACATGAATCAACTATTCGGTAAGATCAGTAAGACAATTTAGAGAATGGTTTCATGAGACCGCTCATTGATTTTCAAACTATACAGAAATGAACAAGCACCAAAGACTGCATAGACATTTAGGAAAAACTAAGGAAAGCCTAAAAAATGTTAAATACACATGATTTGTTGTTGAAGAGCTACAACACACAAGCTTTAAATGCAGGCCTGACACCACTTTCCTCCACTAAAGCATCGCTACCATCAGACTAAAAAACACCAGCTCAGAGCCAACATCCACCAACAGGTCAGAAAAGAAATCACGTTCTGTTACTCAGCTGAGCTTCGGCGACTGTTAGCAGCTGGGCAGACGACCTGACATCAAGTCAGCGGACAGACTGACCGCATGACGAGCGTTCTCACGAACATGGTAATAATTTACCCTTTGACTCGCGTAAACACATCTTATTACTGGGAGCATGGTGTTAGCACAATATCCAGTTGCGACACAGCTGACTCTTCCTGTGCAGGTCAAAGGTCACCAGACACAGGAACGTGGATGTTTGTTTTCAAATCAAACAACTAGAACTGTGAATCTGAAAGGTTTCCTTGGGTTGATCCCTCCCAGTAATCCTTTTTTTTGCGTGTCTAAAAGTACAGCAGCATTTGAGTTTCCACATTTCCACACAGACCACATTTTCCTGTCTTCCTCAGTGTTGTTTTTAGTTCTCTTCATTCACTCCCACTTGTAGAGCTTCAGCATCTTCTCAGTGAGCGAGGCCAGGAAGTGCTCACCGTTCACTGTGAACGGGCTGATGTCCAACACCGGAAGGTCAGCTGGAAGCTTCTGGAGCAGAGACCCAGTGCCGGCATCCCACACCTGAGGAGGAGCCAGATACAGTAGAGAGAGGGAGAAGATGAGCAGGAGGGAGAGGAACGAGCAAATGAGTCCAAATTAATGAATTAAATGACATGGCAAGAAAAAAGAAGAACACACTATAATTTAATGTATTATAAATCTTCAGGCAGCTTCAAGCTATTTAAAATAAAGCTTAGTGAAATCATCTACTGACTCTCTCTCACACACACAGACGCACACGACTGACCATGGTAGAGTTAGAGGCCTCATCCCCGGCGCAGACCAGCATTCCATCTCCGTCTGGACTCTTGAAGACGGCGTTCTTGGTGAGCAGTTTGCAGGAGGAGCCGGCGCTGAACGTCTGCACGGGAGAGCAGGAGCAGCTGGGCAGCTGGCTCGAGTCCTGCTGGGGGGTCCTGTTCAGAGCCATGAGGACACAACGCAGAGACGGGTTGGAGCGCCCTGCAGGAGAAACATAAAGGACACTCCTATATATATTCAGGAATATGTACAGAGGATTTTTGATTTCATGCGGTGAACAAATCAATAATACAACAAACAAAACCTTAAAAAAGACAAAAGAGGCTGAAGAAGACACTCAAGTTGAAAAGCTCGTGTGGTGCACATTGACGGTTGAGATGTGAGCAATAAACTGCAAGTAATTCACAGAGTGAGATGTGAGTAACACTCCTGTGTTTCTTGTGTATACAACAAGCTGCTTATGACTCAGCATTTTTTCCTGCTTCTCCAATTTCAGTGTTGTGTGTTTGCTGTGTGTTTTCTTCTTCTTTTTTTTTTTTTAAGCGACAGAATTGTCTCAGCAGCATTTTATTTTGAGTGGTTCACGAGGGACTCATTTTGTCAGGAAAAAAAGTGCAGTAACAAAGGATGCCCAGAACCATCAGCCAATATTCAGTGGAGACCAGGACTAAACGCACAAATCTATTGATGACATACATTTTTATGTTATTTACTAGCAGATTTTGACCTCTCACCAGACATTTTTGAGACACAACACACAGGAACTCTTTCTTGAGGATTTTAAGATTATTTTAAAAAGGAACCTTAGCTGATCTTTCACATGGAAGTGAGGAAAAATCATTTTCTCATTAATCTGTTGAAGTTGCTTCTGGAAAATGTATTTTCATCCTAAACCTTCTTTATAACCTTGCTGCATTTGGGTTATGGGTGTGCAGGTTAGTTTATGTCATATATGAAAATACATGTAACATGTATGTTCCTTTTAAGCAGTTTGCTTTGCCTGTTTTTTTATTATTATTAACCATCGTCATCATAATCATGTGTTACATTCAGTCAGGTGTGTAGGTCAGCCCTCTTTGAGGGTTTTAGTTAGCAGGGTTCAGGATCTAACCTGGCCTGTAGGTGACCAGACAATGTCGGCTCTCTGTCTCCACTTGGATGTCAGTGCAGCCAGCGGTCTCCAGTGGCAGGACATGCGGCCTATATGTGGTCTCGTTGACCTGCTCCCAGAAACATCCACCCTCCAGAGAGCCAGCGATCAGCCCGCCACAGGGGAAGGAGCTGGACGCCGCCCGCGGGATGTAGCACAAAGATGCCACTGGACACCTGGAAACAGCCAGAGTTTAACAATGATAGCTTTCAGGACAAACAAGGGATGGTTAAAGAGTAACTTTAGTATTACTGTTTTTTTTAACCTGATTCAGAATGCATCAGCTGGGAGGAATTTGTTGTACTGTGCAAAAAGTGTAATTTGGAGATTTTCAATGTCACAGCTGATAGTAGACAAGGAGAGAGAGAAAGGAAAGAAAGCAAGAAGCAGTGCAGGAGAACCAGTTCCTGCAAGGCTGGGGTGTGTGTGTGTGTGTGTGTACCTGGAGCGTAGAGGATGCAGCTCCTGGACATGTGTGCTGGTGTCTCTGGTGTCGTAGACGAGCACAGAGCCGTTGCTCAGACCTGCATAGACGTAGTTGCTGTTGTCCAAACACCAGCAGCAGCTCCACACGGGTTTACCTGCATTATAGGTCTGAACCACCGTGTTTGTCAGCAGACTGCAACACACACACACACACAAACAGTTTAAAACAACTACACCACATTGTGCTGTCGCAGGTTTTCCATCTGTGTGTGTGTGTGTGCGCACACCTGGTCAGTTTGATGGTGTTGTCCAGAGCAGCAGACAGCAGCAGACTGTCATTCTGCCTGTTGAAGGACAGACCTCGGATCTGTTTACTGTGGATGGGAACATACTGACTCGCCTTCATGTTGACAACACTCACCTTCTTCACCCCGCAGCCTGAAGGAGGAGACACAAAGGTCTGCAGTGAGAGTCAAATCAGAGCTTTGTAACGAATCACACCGTGATCTGAGTTTTTACTATTTCACTTTTTAGTGAAACTGGATCACATTTTATGGAGAAAGTGTTTTCTGCTTTCCCTCACTGTTGTGAACTGTAGCTGCTGTTAGCTTATGTTAACTCAGTCAGCCGGGCTGCTGAGACTGTGAGCTCAGAGCACTGGGGAGTGTTCGTATTTTTACCACCAGAAAGAGGAGGTTTTCAGCACCCATATGGGGTGAAGAATGCTGATGGCAAGCGGAGCTGAGCAAGCAAGCTTCAGCAGCATCTATTGACGTACTGGCAGAGGCAAAGAAACCAAAGAGGAAGTCAGCGGAAGAAGCTTAGAAAAGAGAAAGGGACAGAGTAACCAAGCAAAAAAGCCGCTAACAAAGAGCTAATTTGGGACCGACTTTGAACGTTAACGAGAGCTTGGTGAAATAAAAGGCTGAAAGACAGACACTGATCAGATCTGCATCCGATTAAGGACTAAATGTGAACGTGGCTACGGTGTGGCTGCTAGAGCTCATCCTACCATTCTTGACAATGCAGCCAAATACCTCCACTCTTGAAACACCCCTGGCAGGGCACGCTGGAATTGTGGTAATGTTCTAAATTTCCAAAGACATCAGACATCAGTATTTCTAGATGTCCTCAGGCTGACTGCCAGCTCCAAGTTAAAAACAAATGTCAACTCTGACTTATGAATGTGGTCTGAGATTGGACCAAAACAAGAGGTGCATGCTTGAATCAGTCTGTCATAGCAGTGTAATGTGATCTACCTCAAGTTTCACATCAGTCTGTCTAGACATTTTACTCTGGTCCAAAGTGCCGCACTTACAGATGGATTGAACAATGCTACCATCTTTAGGCCACACTGCTAATTGAACAAAAGGAAGAAAGAAGGGCATCTCACCAGGCACCAGTGTGGCTTGAGGGGAAGGCTGCGAGGCCAGCAGGCAGCTCAAAGGTTCACAGTAGGATAAAACCCTGGAGCCTCCAGCCTGAGACACCAGCACTGCCTTGGAGAAGCTATACTGGGCTGCTCTGGAGCCGTCCGCCCTCTGAGATAGACTGAGGAGGAGCGAGGTTGACACTGAGGAAGATGAGGAGGGAACTGAGCTTCTCCCAGCCTGAGCCATCAAAGCCTTCAGCTCCTACACAGACAGGAAGAGATAAGTGGAGGTTTTAACCGGAAAGACATCAAAAGATTCATCTCCTGACTGAAGCTACAATCAAACATCAAATTCACAGGACAGTAGTTATTAACAGTTAATCCACTATAAATTCCTGAAACATTTTATATATATATATATATATATATATATATATATATATATATATATATATATATAAATATAAATCTCTTTCACTTGACTGGGATACAGATGTCCTCAGTCAACATAAATGCCTTTCTGAGGCTGTAATATGTTTGGTTTTAAAACTAGAAAGATCATGAAACTACAAGACCTGAGGCATCCATTGGTACCAACCATGTCACGGTAGCTTGTCACACAACACGGCAAACCTTTTGACAGTGGAAAAACTAGCATGGCCACCTCTACAGAACACTTTCTACAGGTGCCAACATGTTTCCCACTGACAGACATTCTCACTTTTCCCCACACCACCTTGCGCAAAAACTATGTGCACACGGTGTGAATATGTTATTTGAGCCTAGTGCATTTGAAAATTTGTTCATTGGTTTCCCTAAAAGCAGTATTTAAAAAACATTTGGGTCTGACTGGAAAGCTAAGAATTATGTATTCAATAAGCCCAGTTTATGTGTGACGGTATTAAAGTATCCATTTTATTGTAGTTAGATCATTTTTGGGACCTTTAAGATAGCCGACATGAAGCTGCACAAAGTTTCAGGAAGTTTGAAAGGAATGAGTCCTCGCTGATACCTGCAGCTCTTGTTGTGCTTGTCCGTATTTGTTGGTGACGACCTGCAGTTTCAGTTTGTATTGAGCTGATTCCAGTTCAGCTTTCCTTCTCAGAGACTGCTCCTGCTCCAGAGACCTGCATGCACACACACATTAAATGCTTTGTAAGGTAACCTAAATGACAAGAACAGGTAACCTGTAACAAAAGGTGAGATTTTGAACAGTCATGCTTCATCAGCTTATATCATTCCTACAGATCAGGTGTGTTGTGTGTTGGCACTGAATAAGAGAAAACGCGACTCACTTCTTTAAAATCTCCTGCTCTGAGTTGTCGAGCGCTCTCAGCTTTGGAGCGTACAGCAGAACAATATCTGAACGCTTCGCTTTCTTGTTGCACTAAAGAGAAACAACATAGACATACAAGGTCAAGTGTGACGCCAGATATGAAATCAAGACTTCCTATTAACATACAGCCACTTTGCTGACCTGTGGACATTTAGCGGCCGGGCCCTGAGCTTTCAGCCAGCGCTGGATGCAGGTGAAGCCAAAGAGATGACCGCAACGCAAAGCAGACAGCCTGTGTTCGCCCGCTGTTGTCCACGCCTCAAAGCAGATTGTGCAGTTGTCGCCTTCACCCTCCTCGCCATGTGACGGCTGGAGAGAAGCCGAGGCCACAGACACTGACTAGAGGTGGACATGGAAGAGTTACAAGCTACATGGAAAATAAACATCATAAATTACAGATTCAAGGACACACATTCAGACTGACAATGACTGGCAACCACAAGGTGGTGCACCGGTACAGGTGAGGAGTAGTAAGTAAAGCTTTTGGGGGCAGTAGAACCAGGCTCAGCAGCCTCCCAGTTAACACAACCAGATCAAGACAGTCTGTACGGTACCAAGGCAATTATTTTTAACATTTCACTTTAACGTTTACATTTTTATTGTTGCAGTAAAATGTTGTGAAAATCACACTTGTATTTGTTAATATTCCATGGCTGAATTTTATTCATTTATTTTTGCAAAACTCTATTCATTCTTGTCTATTACTACCCAGTACCTACACGTTTAGCTCAGTTAACCATGCATCTGGGTTAGGGTAGCTGACTGAGCCCTGGGATTCCAGGATCAAAACCTGGCCTCTGTCAGTCTTGGATACTGCATTTGGTCCCAGTCTGAAGTGACTGGAAATTCCGCTATTGCAGCATAGTGGTATGGGTGTAACTCATGCTCAGCTGTGCCTGGCTGCCTGATTTTATATAAAACATAAATATGAGGAGGCAATAAACACTATGCTGGTGCATTAAGGCAAGTGTATACTCTCTGTATAATGAAGAGTGACTATTCATTATTTAAAAATAGCTAAATATGATCCCTGCATGAAACACAAGTCTGATAACTGCTACTAGAAAGAAAAGTGATGGAAAAGGTCTGAACGTTACCTGGACAGCCAGATTTTGAGCTTCTGTCCTGTCACCATCTGCAGCTGAGCTGGAGTCTGAACACAGTGAAAAACATAAAGAAATTATAATGCACTCTGAGAACGCAACACACGGACTCTGCACTGGTCTGTGAACAGCACATGCTGGTCACACTCACTGGCTGGACCGGTTTCTTGTGGTAGCTGGATGGAGGCATTGAGCCGAGGACTAGAAGGCGGCAGTGCGGGGTCGACAGGCTCCGTGGCGGCAGATGTGCCGCCTTCATCTCCCTCGTCCTCTGCTTCCTCGTCCTCGTCAGACTCGCTGACCTCTGTGGTGCTGCCAGACTCCGGTTGAGCCACACTGGCGGCCGGTGCTCGGAGCAGGAAGTCTGGAAAGCCCCTGGACGGCGCTGCAGTCTGGCTGGGGTAGTGCACCCTGAGACCCTGCCTGGAGCACAACACATACCAGAAAGACATTGGAGACGCAAGGGTCTGAACCATGTATAGAAAATTTACAGGTAAATAGGGCTGAATTTAAAGAACTACTTGGTTACAGCAGTGTTATACTAAATTCAAGCCTGTAAGACACAAAGCAAGTCTTTTTTGTGCATTGGTTCTGGGTACCTGAGTCTCCTTCGTATGGGCGCCCCCTGAGCAACTGAAGGTGTGACGGCAGAGCCACCAACCACTCTCTGACTGAACGCCCAGGTCGCAGGAAGTCTGGGCGGCACGTGAGCTGCCGTCTGTCGTCCTTCATTGTCATCGTCGTCATCATCATCGTCCACCTCAGTGCTGCTGCCAGAGTCCGAGATGACTAGTGGCGCGTTAGCGTCTTCACCTGCAGCAGCAACCACTGGCTGTACAGCGCCTCTTCCCTGCATCTCCATCGGGGAGTCGACCTCCATGGCCTCCATCTGCACAGCAGCATGGTGGGAAAAAGACACAGGTTAGACGGTTTATTGTTAGAGCCAATGCTCTGCCAGCAAACCACAGCTGCAAGATTACATGTTAAGTCTTCTCACAGTGTGTTTTACAAGTCTGAATGAAGACTTCATTCTACGTGGGCCAGAGTCATCTACAGCCTAGTGCATGCTAGCTTAACTGCATGCAGCAAGTGATGACACTGTTTGGAAATCCCTCTTCAAAACATGCACACCTTTACAGACAAACAGTCACATGGGACGCTGCCCCGCTGCATGACAACTTCTCATCTGTCCCCTCGCATTTTTGTTTCACAAGCGGCAGGGGGGAAATGGAAATAAGGAAAACACAACAGAGGACAGAGATGAGGAAGTGAAAAAAACTGAAGCCAAACTGGCAATTGCAGACACACTTCCAAGTGTGTGTGAAGCAGTGATGCTGCTCAGGAAGGTGTCATGAGTCAAGGCATCGCAGAGAAATTGGCCTACTTCCTGTTTGGTGGCTTTGCCGCTGATTTGGATTGGCTGTTATGGCTGTGTCGAAGAAATCATCGAGTCCAGTTGAGAGGTTTTCTGTGGTGGTGTGTTTATTAAGAAGCATACCGGCACACTGGTGAACTGACGGTCACAGAGGGTATCTGATCCAGTGAGTTGACCCAGAGCAAATGAAGAAGAACACTTTTATACAGAAAACAGCCATATGTAAATAGGGATGGAGCAAAAGGTAGAGGGGGTGCGGGAAAGGAAGGACAACAAAGGGCAGGGGGAGAGAAGGGGGGTAGGTCACAACAGATACACCTTTAGGTCTGCAAGTCAGGGACAGACAGACAAAAGGGTAAGAATCCACATCATGGGGTTGGGGTAGTACCTAGGTGGTGTCTGCTGGCTCAATTAGCAAGTCTACACCATCCCCAATGTACTACCTCGAACAAAGGACCAGCTCCGTAGGCGTTACCTTGATCTGGGGGGGGGGGCAGCACAGTAGGAGTTACAGGCTGGGCCCAGGCAGTTACCATTTGGCTTCAAGTTTTCTATGTGTCAATATATTTTCTTCATCAGCTGTCACATTGGAGAGCTCTGCTGCTAGGCACCAAACTACTACAATCCGCAGACTGAAAGCCAGCAGTTTGTTGGAATTTGTCAGTCTACTTTAATCAACTTTTAAAAGGTGGAACAGGTTTTGGTTGATAAGGTCTCCAAGGACAGTTCCATGAAAGCAGTATGAAGAACATTTAGACAACAAGGAACTCTTCCTCATTCTCTGTTGTTTGGTGAAACTGTTAGTTATCAGCAGGTTAGATCACAGTAAACCTGGAAATGTGAAGTATGAATGTCAGATTTAATCTGACTGTGAACGTAGCCAAAATGAATCTGACACTTCACATGCTGTCTGACAGAACACTGCACAAACAATAAAAACTCATGGCTACTGTCACTACACGTTTTCATGGTATAGACAATCACTCTATACACCGCTTTTGTTTTCCATTTTTACCACTGATTTGCCTCTAATTTAATCTTGAAGTATGCCATCATCAGTACACACACCTGGAGACCTGACAAAAGAATGGCTGTTCATTCAGATTCATTAAGGGCTGCACCAATTTAACACTTTTAACTATAGAAGATATTGTAACAAGTAACACAGGCAAAGCCTTGACAGGTCACTGTTGATGTTACTGGAACAGCTTGACTGACTGGTCAAAAGGGGCAGAGGGATGTCTGCAATAAGACACAGTAACAAAAATGAATGCAGAGTATTTTACCTGAAAAAACAGCCCTACATGGCAGCCAAACCTGTCAGTGGGTGAGTGAATGGGTGAATGTCATGTGTGATGTAAATGTGCCTTGAGTGGTTCATACAGTCCATTTACCATTAACCATGCTGCTTCACTGCCCAGATTGAATGGAAGAACAATGAGTAAGCGGAATTATTCTTTAATCTGCTTTATTTAAAATATCAAAAAAAAAAAAAAAAAACATTTCAGTTTTGTAGAAATGTATAATTATTCAGCAGAGCATCATTTTCTGTTCATGTTCTGCTGGGTTGCCTCTGTACAGAACCAGAACCAGTTTGCACACATACAGTTTACCAATACAGAGAACAGGTCAGCTTGAACAGCGGAATTAATTGGCAGAATTATGGCAAAAGAGTTTGAAGTTCAGACATGAAACTTCAACCATCAGCCAGCCATCGCCGGAAAACCATATCCATCAAGTTTCATGTAAATCAGACAAAGTGTGTGCCCTCTGCAATCATAAACGTGTTTTGGACTAAATTCAAAATGGCCGCCAAATCTTTATGTATGTATTACATAGTTCTTTACCAAGTGTACTGGGATGTCTGAGAGTATCAGTCAACACTGGGATCAAGGATATGAGCAAAAATGCATTTTGGCTACTTATAGTGCCCCTAAAGGTCAAAGGTCACCAAAATGCTTAGGCCTCTCAAAGAAGTGGTCACGAGTCTGTGTTAGAAGTTTGAAGTCAAAACATCAAACTGTTGCCAGGATATGGTCTCACTTCCTGTTTCGCTGCTGTGTTTGATTGGCTGCTACAAAAAAAATGCTAAAAAATCCACATGATACCTTTTGTGGCTTGGTCTGAAGATTCTCTGTGTCAAGTCTCATGGAAATCGAACAATCTGTGTGACCTGAAACGCTTTTTGAAGGTTTTTGATAAAATTGGTGAAGCACTCATTTGTGAAATTTGGACCAACAAGGTCCAAAGTTATTCAGCTGAACGCACTTCAAACTTTGACCTGTTGGTGGCGCTAGAGAGATTTAAATGTACGGGCATGAAAATTGTTGAGGTTCAACAATTTTCTAGGGGCTGCCATAGACTTCAATTGCAGCGGAAACGGATCAACAGCAACAACAACAACAACAATAATAATATTAATAATAGGAAAAACTACTAACACAAGGGTTGCCCTCGCTGCTAGGCATCCAATGAAAGTGTAAGACGATGCTGCAGGAGCATCTCCACAGGACTGGGACACACTTATGCTGGTTTATCTCTGCATGCTGGGCTCTCTATCCGGATCCTCTAACAGCTCTCACGGTGAAGCCAAACTCACGCTCCAAGTAGCTCCCCAAAGTCGAAAGTTACACAATCTGAATGCTGAGCTAACGAGTTAGCTGACGTTGACTGGCATAGCGTCAACGGCGACAGTTATCGTGACACACTAACTGTGAACTGTCCAAGAAATTACCTTTATAATTTATAAATCTACATTGTATCTGTGATGGCAAACAGCCTCCGCTGTGCTCTCCCGGGCCAGGTCGTGTGGCACCTAACTAGAGCCCGAGGTCGAAGAGGCCTCCGGGCAAAACACAGCTGTCAGTAGCCCCTTGTACTCGGTTCAAACGAATGATTTATTATGCATCTTCTTAGTATGTTAGCAACGCTACAGAATAATACAAAAAAAACATAAAGTCTCTGTTCTGGTCCCCTGGTAACCACAGACGCTTAAGCTAAAATATGCTAGCTTTTGAGAGCTTGTGATGCTTCCAGCGCGCTTTTAATAGCTTAAAGACAGCTTTTATCAAAGTCAGTGCACGGCCACCCACTGCTGATATTAACTGTGGCGTTGCTGCTGTATAAACCCGTAGAAAATGAATCCGCCTGCTTGTCTCGTTAGCGCTGCTAGCTCGTTAGGTAACAGACTGTGCTCTGGTTGTAGCAGCGCGGTGAAGAAGCAGACACCTACCTGTGCGATGTGAGGGTTTACCGGCCGCCGATCCCGCTCTGGAAGAACACACAGGGTAACAACAGCATGGCCCCAGAGGAGCTAATCAAACAGGGTCTGGTTGTGTTGGGTTTGTGGGTCACATCCAGTTCACTCACGAGTGTTAAAGCAGTCGGGACCGCGGTCAGGGCTCGAATCTCCCGGCGCCAGTTCACTCTGCCCGCCCCATCCTGCCATGACGTCACCGCCAAAGATCGTATATTGGAAAGATGAAACAAGACTTGCATGCATACACACACATACTTCATTTGACATATTGATATATATGGAACATTGAATTAACTGTATTTGCTCAAGTAAGCTAACACGTGGAAGCTGGTGCAGAGAGCTGGATGAGTTTTGGGTGGAGGACTTCTGGGATTAACACAAGCAGCATACTGTGGCAGTGAAGTGAAGTCAATGCAGAAGTGCCAAAAACTGCAGGTCCTCAAATGTCCACTTGTGGCTGCTTACAGAACAAGTTAATCCCCATGTTAAAGTGCCCAACGTTACAGCAGAATATGTAATATATATAATACATATAATGTTTACAGCCTGGTACAAAAACACATACCGGGTCTCTATTTCTTTATAATTCACCTGTTCAAATTAAATTAAGTGAGTGCTTGAGCAATTATTATTGTTTGAGCACCCAGGGATCATTCAGGCCGACCGATGTTCCACGTCAGGTGGCCAAGAGGCAGAAGAGGCAGGACTGCCAACATTGCAGCTTCTGTGAAGTCCCTAAAACCATCAAATCTTTTGAAGTGTGACATGATTGTTGTCATGTCTTTCTGTGATGGAGGGTTTCTTTGAACCCAGAGTATTTAGCATTTAAAGTAGGAAGGAAACTGAGCTTTGATCTGTTGAAGATCTAGATAGAGGTGGGTAGATAAGAGGTAGATAAGATAGATAGATAGATAGATAGATAGATAGATAGATAGATAGATAAGAGCCAGATGATCAGAACAGGGATTGGGAAGGTGACATACCAAATGGGCATGGTGTTTTGTTTTTTTTAATCTTATCTCCGAATGATCTAACACACATTGTCTTCACAGATCCTGAGTGCATGTGAGGCGGGTGACGGGTGTGAATGTTGACTATGGCGTTTTACTAGGCCTGCACTGCTTGACACAGAGACATTAGGTAAAAAAAAAAAAAAGAAGGTTTTTAGCCTATGTACTCACATTTGAATTAAAAGAAGTTCTTGCAGCAAGAATTTAATAATAATAAAGTAAAAATTAAAAAGCAAAAATCCTTGATTTCAAGGGAACATTGAATGGAGTAAAGTTAAGGAGAAAAATAAGTTAGGAATCATAGCCACATGGCAACAGTTTAATTTAGGATTTAGTGTAAAAGAAGAAAAGTTTGATGGTTTCATGATTCATATTTTATTCATATTTAAACATCAGCTCCCATTTTGCTCCAAACTTTTACTTGCCTAGAGGATTCATGGTCATGGTACACACAGACAACTTTACGTAAAATATAACACAGTTTGAAAATAGTGTGTTGTTGTAATGTTGATTTGTAACAATAGGTAAAGGCCTTTTTCAGTTTGATGAGAGACAGCCAACAGAGCTAACATTCATAACATCTTTTACATGTGTAACAGTTACAGTATATGCTGTCAATGTAGGTTCCAATCCATTAAAAACAATATAATAATTTATATGCCTATATCAACATCTCTAAAACAACCCATGTTACCAGTTATTTAGGGCACCCATTTAAAAAGCAACACATGTATAAGCAGATCCTTTTTAAAATTATTTTTGGAAACAGGTTCCTGGTTACAACAGCATAATATATTTATCCAAGAGTTACAGTAAAAGTATAGCGCCTTGTAAACCATCCTGTGGAGTTTTCAGCAAGCTATAGGCTTGTTTTCAGACTTTTTGTATTTCTTGTCCTGAGGATGACCAGAAACGCAGAGTACTGCTGACGGACAGAGGAATGGCGTTTTATTACTCCTCTAACTGTGCCACCGCGATGCGCAGTTTATCCACCAGCACTGTAGAAGAAAAAGACAATTTCTGAATAAATACATGGAAAGAATGTGAATATATGTTTTTTGTGTGAATTTGAAATTCTGTATGAAAACAACTGGTGTTTATGGGCTGGAAAATGTGCTTTTCAAGTACCTCCAGCAGATGGTCTTTGGAAGTTATCAAAGGCCCGACAGTCATTGATCAGACGCCCAAGCTGTTCAGGACAGTCGTCCGGGAGTGGTTCCTGATATTTCTCTGTGTACACTTTCTGATACACATCCTGAATCGTCAAGCCTAGAAGAAAAGTGAAAACATATCAAGAATCAAAATCAAGTCTATTACCAGGTAGGTTTTTTTTTGCTTTGGTGCCTGTTTGTAAGTTAACCTTAAACTTTGTATGTTCTGTGTAGAAGTATATATATATATATATATATATATATATATATGTGTGTGTGTGTGTGTGTGTGTGTGTGTGTGTGTGTGTGTGTGTATCAATATGTGTGGTATGGAAAATATGACACTGACTTCCTGCTAACCACAGCCACTGTTCTCTGTGAAAGAGGAAAGGTGAGTCTTTTATCAGCTGTCAGTCAGGTCTAAGAAGTTACATACTTTATGCAGAAAACACTAAGTTGAGTATTGGATGTTGATTATTGTGTTCTGAAGATACACACCTTCAAAAGGTTTCTTACGGGTTGCAATTTCCCACAAGACAATTCCAAAGCTGAAAGACAACATTTCCAAATTAGTGAGGATAGAAGTCACACTTTTCACATTCATCTGTGAAGGAGAAAAGGTTCTCAGTTTCTCAAGACCTGGATGTACCTGCAGGATTTTGTTAGATCACAACTAGTTTGGAACCAATCCAGTCCAAGTTACTTAAAGGTACAGATGTGACATGGAAACCTGGAGAGAATGTACTTTTCAGTGAAGTAGGAGACATCTTGTGTCCAGCAGTACATATTTTTTATTCTTAATTTATTTAGGGAGGTTTAACTGAGAGCAATACTCTCTTTTTCAGGAACAACCTAAGGGGTTAAGGACCTTGCTCAGGGGCGCTTCAGTAGCGGTAATGAGCGGGCCTGATTCATACTGCTGGTCCTTCCACTGAAGCTCACTTCTCGAGCACTTAGGCCACAAAAATCATAATTACTTCTCTGTAGATGCCAGATTGGAAACTGTCAATCCATGTCAATCCATGTATCATATAAATAATTCATCTGAATAGCATTTCAGTCACCAGGCTGGTGTTATCTTCCTCGTTCAGAATACAAAAGAATACAAAGACAAAGTCTTTGAAGCTCTTGTTCAATAGGAAGATGCAGAACATCAAGACCAAAAATGTTTTTATTAAAATTAAATTATTATTAATATTTAATAACTAAAAATTATTTTGCAACTTTAGCAACTGATTATAAAAACTTCTTTGAAGCCTTCACATTTGCAGCCATTTATAAAGCTGTTAGGAACAACTTGTGCAGAGTAAATATTAATGCGTGGCATTTTAAAAACCATTTAGTGTAGATCCTGTGTAATTCATCGTTGGTGTCTGACCTGTATATCTCGCACTCTTTGCTGTACTTGTGGTTGATGTTGTTGAGTTTTTGAGGAGTGTAGTAGCAGTGGCCCTCCTCTGCGTGTGTTGACGTCTTTATCGACTTCTTCAGCGAAGTCTCCGTTTTTGACAGCTCAAACCCTCCCAGCTAAAAAAAGCACCAATGATGTCAAGAATTTATTGATTTTCACCAACGCCTTAAATCCCACCATTCAATGGGCCCTCAGCAGTCCCAGCATGCACTGGCCCCAGTACCTTGACTGTGTAGCCTTTATCCACCAGGAACTTGCTGCTGTTGATGCATCCATGAACCTTAGATTTTTCCTCTGTCTGGTGCAGGCTAAGAGACAACAGTGATAATCATCATGATAGTGACTCAAACAAATCCAATGTAAAGGCACAATTTAGTTTCTCCTTCACGGTAGGAAGAAGAGGGTGAAGGTGGTTGCATCCCACAATAACAACACTTTATGCTGACTGATTGACGTTTGACCATGATAGACAGTGATAGACAGGTGGTTCATCCAATCACCTGCTAAGTATTTTTTGAAAGTGCCTGCCCTCTTCCAGACAATTTCTAACACTGACTTCCACAGTCAGGATGTTTAGGATGTTTAGGATTTTGTGGCATCTAGCCACATCTAGTCATCTGTAGTTGCTGATTGCAACCCAATCACTTTATCATCTACTTCCTAGTGCGAAGGAGAAACTCTAGTGGTGGAAAATTTACAATTTAAGATTATATTGTATATTAATATCACAAAATAAATTATACAATTATACATTCCAGGATTTTAATTAAGGTAAAAGTAAAATTGATCTAATTTAAGGACTTTAACTAACATCTTACACTCCTAAAATTTCACATATCATTACTGAGTGATGCAACAAAATGTTATGCATTAATCATTGCAGACTGACCGGTAGAGTCCTTTGGCTGCATCCAGACACATACGTGCTTTTCTGTTCCAGGACAGTTTGCAGTCAGAGTCCAGAACCTGACGGAGACTTCCCTTCTCACAGTACTCCATTATGATGAGGTACTGAGGGCTGGATCCTGCAGGCAGTCACAAGAACACGTTACATTGCTATTATTTTGAAGGTGCGATAATATTCTGCAATTGACATGCTGCAGTTTGCTCACCTTCCTCATCCTTGACACAGATCCCAAACATTCGCAGGATGTTGGGAGACTCAAACCGTTTCATGGTTTCAACTTCCTTATTGAAAATAGACTTCACTTCCCTATGAAAAGAAATCCAAAAATTTATCTCAATACTTAATTCAGTAGTCATTGGCAGTGAAAGCTGAGAAAGCTCACTAATACAACACTATGAATACCCTAAAGTCTTAAAACGTCCTGTCCTGTTATCCCCATGTTGAAAAAATAATAACCTCAGCTTTACAATCAGTACTGTATCCAATACCTGCTATAATTATAGTCACAATATAGACACACGTCCACCAAAACTAGGAAAGAAGCAACATCAGGAAGAATCTCTCTTCTCAGTTTGTCTTTTGTCTACATAACTTCAAGGCTCCAGAAAAACAGATGATGGGATTTCCGATTGTAACAAATCCAGACTTTAAACTTAATACAGACAGAAATTAAAAAGTAAAAACTAAAATCACAATAGCTTCATTCTCCAGTCAGAAAAAATACTTTTTATTTTCATTCAGTATTGTGCTGAAATATGACACAGACCTTAAGCTGGTGTTTAAAAGGTCAGTGTATCGCTTGATTGCCACGGGGAATCCATGGTATTCTCCTCTGTAGACCTCTGAAGATGGTGTTGTCATGAAAGGCTTTTTAGGATGGTCATATTTCAGCTCTTCTGATTTGATCATCCGTGTGGTTACCTCAGTGATGCTGGGCTTGTTCACTGTAAAAAGGGCAACCCCATTATATTCATTATTGTCTCACTAACAGCTACATGAAATGTCATTGTGTTCTTTAAATAGCTGATTTTTGTGCCACCTGAGGGTAGTGGACACGTAGTAAAATTGTGAACACGAAATTGACATATCATTGCTTTTAAAATTGATATGTTATTATTGTTCGTATTATATACGATACGAACGATACATATAACACCAATATATATAATATAATATATATAACACCAATTTCACATGTAAACTAGAGAAAGGAAATCTATTTCGAATTTCCAGCATACTGACGTACATACTGACAAGTGCTTTGGTGTACTCACAGGACTCCATGAGCTTTTCCACGTTGATTCTGAGTTGTTCAAACTGCTCCTTCTCATCCTCCATGTAGTCCTGCAGCACTGAAGATCGAATAAACACTCATGAAACAAATCAAAACATGCACTTAATCCTGCCCAATTTCTCTGCTCTGATTTCTCAGTAGATATTACATGGATGTCCTCACCTCCAGAATTAATGCCTTTTTTTTTTTAAATTGTGTTTGGTTACAGTCGGACCAAAGTTTGTTTGTGTTATGCTGGCGTTTCAAAAAGAAGTTCAGGAACTGCAAATCTTCCTCAAACTCATTCTTGCTCGCTTTCCACACTTCAAGAGTAAAGTGAAAATTAAAAGCTTTGTGAAATAATAGTAACTACTAAGTCATATTTGCTGGCTACTGTGTCTTGTGTTGTTATACTTGCTTGAGGTTTGGCTGTTAGCAAGTTGTCATGTACATATGTGCACCTCTGTCCACATTTACAGCAGTGGCACTGCACTATGAAACTGGAGTGCTAAAAGAAAAACATTAAAAAAAAACTTCCTGCATAATGTTGAGCCATCTTGAGCCATCAAAGAATGACTGAAATCCATTTTCTGAATAAATATATTCTAAATTATAAATATTCTTCAAAATCTTTAAACTACAATCTGTTGCAAACAAATTAAGACCCCAAAGTTCCTCTGGTTTCAAGATTCGAGAGTTCTGGGGAAAGGTCCTGCAGTGGTCTTAAGCTATTTAGTTTTTGCATTTTAATCATACAAAAAATGTGCATATAATTTATCCTGGTGCTCCTGATTCTTCTTTTAAAAGGAAGTACAAGATCAAATCAAAGAGAAGGTCAGCTCAAAGCTCATACACATAGACTTCACTCAATATGCGCTACAAACTTCAGGTTATCTCACATTTCTTCAGCTCTTCGTTGTCCTTTCTCCCATCCACCTCATCTTCTTTCTGCCTGGTGGTCTGATCAAACACCTGGTACAACACGTTCCGTTGCTCCACCTGAAGAAATCCAGACAGAACCTGGACCGCATCATTGAGGCGCTCGTTCAAGCTGTCGAACTCATCTTCATGGCTTCTGCAGCTCACAAAGCGCTTCATCCAATTTTTCGAAGTGAATTTCTCAATGAAGTCCTTTGCTGACTTCAGAGTGATGTGGAGTTCCACGAGAGGTTGTTTTACCTCAGCAGAGATTTGTTTCTGCCCTGTCTCTTTGATGGCCTTCACCAGGTCTTCCAGAGCTTTGACTCGGCAAGAAAGACGCTGGCATCGCTCACGATTTGCCTTCACTTTCTCAACCAGGTTGTAGATCTCTGAGGCGATAGACAGGATAGGCTCTATGCAGTCCATGACCAACTGGAGAGACAGAAAATAATTTATTTGATTTGCAAATAAGTTTAAGTGAGCAATAGTTAACTACTGTTATAGTTTGAGAAACAAGAAAACAAGATGATCTAAAGAGAGGGTAGCCCAGTGGGATCATTTATTCTTGTAGAAATCCAAGAAAAAGATCACAGATATGTGGAAACGTCCTTACATTTGTAATTAACACAAAACAGGCTGAGGCAACTTGCATGATTCTGATGCACACCATTGAGTCATACAAGTTACTTCTGGTCAAGTGGATATTTAATCATTCTTTGGCTTTGCTTCGTGATGCCAGATTTGCTTTCAGCATTGCTTGGCCTTTTTTGGTGACTAGCCAGACTTGGAGTCAGTCACATTGTATATCACATAAAAACTGCATTACTTTTCAGTATGCATGTATTGTTTCTGCTGGCCCCTTACTTTCACCTCTGCTCCACATATCTCATTATGATGTCTATGTATATCCTTTTCCATTTCCTCTATCACTGTCTTTGCATGATCGTGGCACTGATCTGCTTCCTCCTCCGTGACCTGAATCATGGTCCGAATTAACTCATGTTTTCTCCGGACTGATCAAGAGTTAGCTAGTAAGACTCTCCTCTTGACCCCCCTGTAGTCGTCTCATTTCAGTATTTGTGGCCCTTTCACTTCATTTACCTGTTCTTGGTTCTGCAATATTTTGGGATTGGATCTTTTGATGTGTGACTTGACAAGGAAGTTTGATCCAGATTCAGTTTGAAGTTTGGTTTAGGAGGAGGAGTGGAACTCCCAGCAGGCCTAATACTGTCCTTAAATTCAAAGTCTCCATTAATGTTAACAATTTCTGCCACTGGTGGATAAAGTCCTGCTTTTGAATTATTCTGCATTATTCTCCTTTCCTTTTTTTTACCTTCTTTTTGTCACCTTCAACCATGAACAATAATTTTCTTTCATTTTTCTTTTATACAAATGCTTTTTACTTTTATCTTTTGGTTTATAATTCTTTATTCTGAGTTTGTCAAATGTGCCCTCTTCTGGCCTGGAAGGGTCCAACACTTTTGCCCATTTCTTTGAAAGCCTCTGGACATTTTTCATGTTCAGGGTATTTGATTCCCACAATGGCCACAGGAGTCACACTTATTTACTGTATCTATTCTGCTTAAAATTTCAATTTAAATGATTATGCTCTTGATATGTTTACACAGGTAAACAGAGCGCTGTTGACTCTTACATATAGTTAGACATATAGTTAAATTTGAAATAATAAAAGATATATAAGAACTATGTGTAATGTTGCACTTTATTGTAACCCTTTCTTGATTATGATGCTATGAAGTGCTAATGCCATGTGAAATGTTTTAAATATATGTGTATGTGATATTAAGTTAATACTACTTCAATGTGGTAATATATATGAGCACAAATATGTTGAGGAATTAGTTTATGACTTCAACTTATTCATCCTTACATGAACCTGCCCTGTTGTGATTTGAACATGTGTTAATTCTAATAATAAATAGTACAAAACCATTTCCCAGAAATACCTGAATTACCATGCACCCTCTCAAGCAGTGTCATATTAAAGTGACCTTCTCTGGGTCTTTTTATAAGTAATCTGAAGTGCTCAACACTTCCAATCTCTCTCTGAAAGTTGCAATTCTTCCTCCTCCTGGGTGTTGTTCATGCACTGCGCTGACAGACCTGGAATTTATATATATTATCCCTGATTGATTAAATATCCACTCTGGTGACCGTCAAATTGGTGGAACTTGTCTAACCCTGATTTCTGTTGACTGAAGGGAATAAGATGCGGGTTCAAACAAGTATTGTAATGCAGCTCAGTCTGTCAAATACCTGTTTTCATGACAGAGCAGGTTCACTATAATTATCAGCAACTGACTCTGAACTGGGACGATGTGAATTAAATTAGTGTGTAATTGACTGCACTCAGGTGAACTGAGCTGATGTTATGTGAATTTCCCATGGGAATGTTCTTCCAAATCCAATCAGCCTGTAACGTGAGCTTTCAGTAACTCAATAATCAATAACTCATGATGATTGCGTAACATAGCACTCACATTCCAACAGACCTGGTGACGGTTTCCTTAAAAACAGCCCTATTGTTTAGTTCACACACCCCAACGTCAAAGAAATTTCACTCTGCAACAGAAAGTGAAACTTTTCTGGTGTGTTGAGTCAGACAGATTGAGAGCTTCCTGGAATTTATTGGTATTTTTTTAAGAACATACATATATTACATAGCAGTTATGGATGTCTTGCTCTCAGACTGGTCTTATGAGACTGATTCAGCTTTTGCAGACTGCTTGTAAACATATAACTACAAGTTCTCACTTATAATAGCAGGTCAAAAACCAATCCATCTTATTGTTGTGATATTTCATTCAAAACCACTAATGTGAGCTTTATGTTAACACCAGAAGACAATTCTGGGGCAGTCCAGTAAGTCCAGTAATATCGTCCTCTGTGGCCTCTGCCATGAATGTCTTAAACAAACTTCATAACAATCTATCTAATAGTTGTTGGCCAACTGACGGAGTGACATCCCTAAATCTATGCTGCTAGCATGGCAACTATACAACTAGTACCCACATTTTGGAAAAACATTAAAATGTGTCTGAATGACTCAATAAATACCTGACATTCAAAGATGTGATATGCCTTAAAACACACACAGTTTGACAAAATGTTTCAACCTCTAATCAAGTACCTCATAGCTCACAGTTAGAAGATGATCGGTAACATATAAAACAGATACAGAGGTATAGAGGAAAATGTGGTGGGTCATAGTTACAATTTTCTGACTTCCTATTTCTTTTCTTGTCTACAAAGCATTCCTTGGATTGCATGTTGTAAATGTAGCGCAGTGTAAAACATGAATCTACAACGACTCTTTTTCATTTAGAAAGCAGAAAGCAGTGATTTCCTCTTTGTCTGCAAATCCTGAGCTTCAAACATGAGATTTGTTCTGTATTTGTTTGGCATGTAAACGGTCTTTGTTCAATCTGATGTTTGTCCTTTCTTCGAGCAGAAAAACTCCACCTTTAACCCACGACTTGTCGGAAGATGACAGCATAATTATCTCTCTTTGCTCCTTGGAATCACATGCCTGATTTATTTCAGGATCAGACCTCAGGGCGGGTTAATGTATGAAAAGTTTCTGTTTTACAAAACTGCACACCAGCGTTACATGAAAGCATGTTGTAGGACTTACCAGCTCACAGAGTGAACAACAAGAGGACACGCAAAGAGCTGCCAGCAAGACAGTTTACTGTAGACATGCACAAAAATATAAAGATTATTTACCTCTAAGTGGTTGTCGGCAAAACCTTCTTGTCTTGACTCAGGTAAACGTTGTGTGTGTGTGCAGTGAAAAAGTGAAACAGCTTCTGTAGCCTTCAGCTCCTCCTCTCTACTGCTCAACACTTCCTGTTCCTCTTTGATAGTTTCAGTCCTTCACCCCTCTGGGTGTTGTTCATGCTCTGGCTGACACACCCGTATGAATGTATTTATGTTATCCTTGAAGCAGAAGCATTACTCATTGCTGGCAGATGGAAGTGCAGAGCAGATTGAATCTGGAGGCTTCTTGACAAACTGTCATATTGATGATCTGTCAGGCTGGCTGGTCTCATGTGGAACACCCAAGGAATTTGCCTCGGTGTTTTATAACAAACAATGAGTAAAGCTCACAGTCACTGATATTATATAACATTAGAAATACAGAGCACCATTGTTTCAGTGTTGCAGGCTATTGTATTAGTGTACAGTTTTCTAAGAATAAAATGTGTTATGATGTTGTTACTTCTTTCTCATTCTAACTTAAATATATAACAAGTTACTTCGACAAACAACACAAAGGTTTGACTTGCGCAATACTATTGTATTTATTCATAATGGATCATGATACCACAGTACAAAACCTGTAAACAAAATCTGAGTTGGATAGACATATCCTTGACCTCATAAAATTGTATGGTTTTATTGGCAGTCATCATTCTGGGTGTCACCTCTGGACCAAATTACTATAATACATAACTATAATAGCAGTGGTTCATGAATAGAGACCATCACAAAGCAGCAATAAAAACTTAGACCAGAGAAACCAGAGGTTCTCGGATTTCTACTGGTACTTACAGATACCTACACTGTTTTGATTTTTTTTATAAGGAAATAAGGCCCTCAGACCCTGTTGAGCCCTCAAGAATAACCCAGATAATTATGGATGCTTCTCCTTAATAAATAAAAATACAACCAACTATATATGGGAGCACTGGGAAAAGCAAGTCGATATTGCAATGCCAGAGGGTGTGTGGCTTCAAATACTGGAGACCCAGGCTACCTTTACAAACTCCTTGTTTTGGATTTCTGCTGGAAAAATCTTGTTTTTTTTATTACCCCCAACCATTAAACCATCGAAATTTAGTGGGTCTCAGCTCTCCTGTGGATTAGTTTCAGTAGATCATGCTCACATTTTCTGGACATGCCCTTATGTTAGGCCTTTCTGGAAAGAAGTGATTAACAATGATTTGGCAAGAGATGCAGATAATAGCTGTCCATGCATGTAAAGACATTCAATTCAGTTATCAAGACACAATTTATGAACTTCAACTAGACAACACAGATATGCCTGTGCTCCATAAATGATAAACTGATGTTTGGAGTTGCTTGTATTTTTATCGACTGCAATAGTTTACATAAGGATAGAATTCCACAGCTGCCATTTACACTTAGGAACATTGGATTTATTTGGTGAGAATTTGGAGTAGCTGTTTACGTTTTTTTTATGCTTCCAGGTTGAGAACCACTGCTTTGTGCATACAGTAATTTGTTCCACTGACTAATAAAGATTAAATTATCTGTGAGCTCTGTGACCACAGGTCCACAGGTCTGACAGGTGAGGAGGAGGGAAGGTTAATAATTTATCAGCCGATCTGAATGAGACGATATAAAATCTTTAGCCTTCTTTTCTTTCTTGCACTCACCTGTGTTAAGACAGACACCTTGCATCAACAAGCACTTCACAGTAAGTAATCATTTCATCTTGATATATGAATTAGCAGACGCCTGACTCAATGTTACCACTGATAGCTTGACCTTTAGTCTTAATTTGGACTACAGCAAACACATATGGGAACTATGCTGTATTAGCTGAACTTAGTTCTTTCCTTTTTTACAATAGTTAATCAGTTTCAACGACGATTTATGCTCTGTTCAGATTTTGCCTCATTAGTTTTTTTAGTTACTCTTTAATCAGGTACAAATAAAGAATAAGAAGTAGGTATGCTTTCTACTAGTGAGTGCTAGCCCAGTTTATGCACTAATGGGGAAACTGGGAATGCCCACGAAAACTGCTGCAGGCACTGGAACTGGAGTTTTAAAGCATACCATCGGTACAGCATACAAAGAAGTTAGATATGCATTTTGATGTTGGAAAATGACCAAAAAACGTTTTAAAATGTATTACTCTTTATTCCATTTTTATTGTTATTTTCTCTGAGTATTTTGCTTTCCTTCCTCTAAAATGGGGTTTCCCAAACTTTTCAGCCTGCAACCCTTAAAATAGCGGGACCATGTGCGAACCCCACTATCCCCAAATGTCAGATGATTTGTCCTTCTAACATGGTGTAATGTTTAGCACGATGCAAATAGCCCAGTGCTCTAAAAGACACCTCATATTTGTCACTTAATATGTATGATTATTATAGTACACCATTGTGAGGTTTATTATAGCTCATACAGCTCAGTATGATTCACTCATTCACTCAATTGTCTCTCCAGCTGATCATGGAGGTTATAAAACCTATCATGGGCATCTACAACCTAGTTGACAGGATAAAGTCCAATAATGAAAAATGCCCCCACATTTTGAGTAGACTAGACGCACTGCAGAGACTGGTGGAGTTCGTCCAGCAGAAGGAAGCAGACCAACTCTCTGAGGATGTTATCAAAGCTTTGGAGAAACTTAACACCATTCTTGAATCAGCAAAGGAGGTGCTCACCAAATTCAACAAACAACATGTGATGCAACACATGATGAAATCCAGCGACTACAAATTAGAGTTTGAGAACCTGAACAAAAGTCTCACTGATGCCTTTGTGACTCTCTCTGGGGCTCTGCATGTCCACCAGGAGGAGAAGCTGGTCGAACAGGAGAGCATGCTTGATGAGCAGGAGAATAAGTTGCAAGAGTTGGAGCAGAAGCTAGCCAAGCAGGAGAGGAAGCTGGTCGAGCAAGAGGACAGGCTAGCAGAGCAAGAGGACACAGTTCAAAGACTGGAATCAAAAATTATGCGATCAAAAAATCGCATATCAAAGTACAGGGTACTACTGTATTCTGCAATAAAGTGTGTTTAGCATGCTGCCAAAGCCTCATAGGAGATGAATCACAGAAATGATTTCAAATGATCGGTCACAGACGTGTTGTTTTTTGCACAAGATGTGCACCTTCAAAAACCAACAACTATGTTATCAACTAAGATATTATCATTTTTCTGTTTAGAACTTCAGTTGCAGACACTAACCAGGTTAGATTCTGGACAGAAAGTGTAGTGTAATCTGTAGTAGTCCATGCAAAACACTGTCTGACGCTTGCATATACACATGAATATGTCAAATAAAATCATAGCTATATGTGTGTGTGTGTGTGTGTGTGTGTGTGTGTGTGTGTGTGTGCAGTGAAATTTCTCACTTACATGTTTCAATAAGCCATACAACATGACAACAAAGATGTTCACCACATTTCTCATCAATGTCTCGCCATACCAAAGAGAACACACATGTAAATATTATGTTTTAATTTAGTGATGCAAATCATTTGGAATGAAGGAAAAGTCAAGGTGTCTTTGGAACATTTATATTTACTTAGATTAGATTAGATTAGATTATACTTTATTTATCCCACAGTGTAGTACACACTACAGAAGTGAAAGTAGAAACAATAGTTACAACACCATGGACAGACAGAAGTGACTTATAATCTACACAATAAACATAAACACACAGACATCTGGCAAACACCACTTACTTGAGGTAAAGTGGTATGATATGAAAATATTGCACTGTAAGTGTGAGTGACCATGTAATAAATAATATTGTAGTGAAGTAACCGTGATATAAATAATAGTGCAAAAATAATAACCCAGAAATAAGTAATATTGTAAAAGTAGTAACCGTGATGTAGTTATATTGTAAAGAGTAGTAACATGGTATAAATGATATTTCAAAAGTAAGTGGCTGTGGTCCAAATCAGCTTTCATTCTTGTGTTTGTGTGTAGGATTAAAATTTCATTATGAGAGATTCAGACTCCCTCAAAGTTTCCAGCTATCTTCAGTTGAATTTTACACTCACGTATGCGAGGAGTCCTAACTTTTTTTTAGGTCCACTTTCTCACTGGTCACAGTGTAAACAGCAGTGTTGACGTTAATGTGATTTCCTGTATGATAGCCACTGGAAGTGAAACAATCTGCTTCTTTTGTGTTGCAACTTCTAAACGTAAAAACACATTTCCGCTTAAAACCTGAGCTGTCAAACTTTTTCTTTTTTATTTTTATTTTTTGCACTCTTGAAACGCTCGTCTGTATCACTGTTTTGGTAGTATCTTTAAAGACTGAAAATATTTAAGTTCTTTTGACGTGCAGCAAACATGCACTCACCCATGGCATTTCTTCATTACATCAAATATAATGCATAGTTAAAAAAAATCTGGTTGCATGTAGAATGAACACTCTGATGATTGGCACTTTAATGCCTATATGAGCAAGGGGACACAGTGAGCACACACAGCAGCTCAGCAACATCGCACACACTTTCCAAGTTCTGGGAAGGAAGGTGTGGTTACATTGTATATGCGTCACACACTGTGCGTCATAAATTAATACTCCCCCTGCTATAACAAGTAACCCAGAACTATGTACAATATCAATAAATCAAACACAATTTTAAAAAATCATAATAAAACAGAAATACAGACACTATCACATAGTTTGGAGAATGTTCACCTGGACAAGAACAAAACAAACTTTTACAGTATAATCAAAATGTTGGCACAGCTACATTGGATCACAATAATTCAGGGAAAATTTGTAAAAACTGTTTCTTTGTAAAACCATGACTGAATTTATAGTTTTTGACATTTATTTGAATTATAATATTGTAGATTCTAACCAAATGAATTCCTCTCAACTCAGTATTTGATGGCCTGGGAAGGAAAACGGGCAGTGAAGTGTGAAGGCTCAGGTAACAAAAGCAACTCTTATTTTCAGCTGATTACAGACTAATGAAAACATAGTTAAGAATATTACATTACTGCCATATTCTGTAAACAAAGCACCATAAATCCTAATGTGAACACAGAGGACATGTTAAGTTTTGATTTAATCTTTTACTAAGAAACAGTACCAGATGAAATAACTTTCACAGTGTACAACAGCAGGTGTCCAGAGGGCCACGAGTCTCACAAGGTCACATGGGGTTTTTCCAGAATGATTTTTGCAAACACAAGCTGATGTTATTTAGCTTAGATAAGGTGGGAAGGGGCAGTGTGTTTTCAAAGCATGTGCATGGATGAAGGACATAAACAGCAGCAGCAGCAGCTGCAGCAGCTAGGTGTTAACACTGTACACCTGCACGCTGCTAGCATGGCTTCCTTCATGCTCATCCTCTTTGTGGTCTTTGATCGCTGCTGGGCTGGTTTTCAACACGAAACTACAGAAAAAAAGAAATGACCTGAAATAAATCTATTATTGTGAAAAGAAGCATGATGAAATAACATTTCATAAAAATGTTTTATGTTTTAACATTGATTTGGGTTTTTATTTATTTAATTTCAAACACTTTGAGTCTCTGTACACCTTCTGTTAAGTTACCTCTTGGACACAGTACAGTGGAAATCAGACACCACAGTAGCAGTTCATAATGTTATATACTGCCACCAAGTGGTCAGCTGTTGTAAGTCACATAAATGTTTCTGAAAACAAAGATGGCTGACAGAAGAGAAAAAATGCTGAGCAGTCCATAGACAATACTGATGTTTTTACAGCCAAATTAGCCTCAATGCGTTGTGCTAAAAGTTAGCAAGCTAGACAAATCATTTCATCACATTACAGCCACCCACCTGACTAGCATTCCCCTCCCGGTCACACAGACCTGTCTCTCACTCAAACACACCATTTGAACACATAAACGAGGCTTTCTTGTGTACCCTGAGGAGAAAATACCGCTAATAATTGCATATTATAATTTTAGAATAATATCTGACGTTTTCCAGCCGGAACCTTTGTATTCACTTGTTTCTGTTACCCGTAAAGCAGATGCACACGCGCGACAATCAGTAAAACAAAGATGGACGACAAAAGTTGGCTGATTGAGGGTTCATTTTATTTTAAAAAACGTCCTGATGGAACGCTGGATAAGAGTGTTGTTACCTTCAAGTTGTGCAAAAAGGAGTTTGCTTATCATTGAAGTAATTCCAGCCTAAAATATCATCTCAATGCAAAACATATCTCAGCAAGCACAGACGTCTCCAATAACTTTGAATGGCTCAAAGTAGCAATAGCGCTTTAAAGATTTAAAGTGTGTTCCTGGAGAAGAGCGGGAAGGAGTATGGTCACAGTTTGAGGCACTCCTGCAAGAAGAACACAGTGCTACTCCAGAGCCCAGGAATGAGCCGTCAATGAAAAAAGACCCTCTGTTGTTTGCTTAAGACTCGGATTGGGATTCTGATGATGTGGGACGTAACCATGGTCTGAGCCTCTGCAGAGTTGAACACTCAATCAGTGAGACAGACTGCCCACTGCAGTGGTGGTCAGAGCATGCAGGAGCGCATCAACAACTGTCCACCCTGGCAAGAAAGCATCTAGCAGGCCCTGCCACTTCTGTCCCTTGCGAGAGGCTTTTCTCACTTGCATTATTCAAAAGAAAAGAGCTGCCTTGAGCTCTGAAAATGTAAACAGGCTTGTTTGTCTCAGCAACTGGCTTAAGAAGAAGTAGACTCAGTGGCTGCCCTAGATGCTCTTATACTGCATGCCTTGTTCTATTGTCACTCTTAGAAATTGCACTTTGATTTCTGTTTACAAAAATGTTAAACTTGTATGCCTAAATAAATAAAATAAAGTAAAAATATTGTATGCCTTGTTGCTTTATTATTTCATGTTTTTCCATATTCAGTGGCGGAAGTGGTACTTTTATTGGTGTACTGTTTACATTTCTAGAAACATTTTTTCAAGGATTTTACTTTAACGATCAAGAGTTCCTGAAAAACTTGAAGGCTGAATAATAGCACTTTGCATAAATTGTTTTTTTTGTTAAATAGATGAACAAAGTAAAATACTAAATAAATGGACTTCCGGTTATGGCCGCGAGCTAGAAAGTCACATTCAACCCGGCTCCGCTACAGTTTTGAACGAATCCTGATGTAAAGTGCAAGTTTGAGTTTGAAAACGCAGGCGACTGTCAGATAAGACAAGGTGATGCCAAATACTGGAAAAACGAGCAGGGATAGAGCGAAAACAAAACGCAGGCGAAGTTGATTAACTTCGGGACGCAAAGCATGGAGCACATGGAACTAGCAAAGATGCTGACCGCGACATAGCAACTACGGAGCACGGTGAAAGCGAGCTCTGTGTGGCTAAAGAAGAAATACTGTTGGCAATAGGCAGCCTAAAGTCCGAATTCTCGCCCAGACTGGATGGGATTCTGACGGCAGTTGAGGAAATAAAGAAAGAACTGGTTGACTGCACTGAAAAAATAAAAGAGGCGGAAACACGGCTGTCCACAGTGGAGGACGAGCAGAATAAGTTAAAAGAGACGGTGCAGACGCTGAGAAAAAGGAACACATCTCTTGAAGATAAAGTTATCAATTTGGAAACACGATCGTGGCTGAGCAATATAAGGTTGGTGAATCTGCCCGAGGGAGCTGAAGTCCCGGATCCCTGTTCGTTTCTAGAAGGCTGGCTACCGGAGGCGCTAGACCTGGCTCCTCTGCGGTGCCCAATCGTGTTGGAAAGGGCGCACCGCGTCGGACCAAGACGAGACGCTGGAGACCCACCGAGAACTCTGATTATGAAGTTTCAGAGCTATAAGCAGAAAATGCTGGTGATGAATGTGGATTATATATGTTTTACTTTATTACTGTTATAGCAATAAACTGTGAAGAGATATTATAAAGTGTTTGACTATGATACGAAAGGAGCTGGTCATCTGACCTATACCTAGGGCCTGCATATAAAATGTATCACTGATGTACTTTTGCTGAGAACAATGAGCTGGTTGTGGATTGAAACATTGCGAGCATAACAGTAGATTACTCCCCTCCGCCTGTAGCAAGACAGGATGAGACAACGAGCCTATGTTCTGAAAAACAGAGGTGAAAAACACCTTATCTCGAGAAAACCGTACAGGCGGGGAGGGATGTGGGTTTAACACTGTGTACTGGAAATAATGTTGTGACACTGTATATGGGACCTCCCCATTTGTGTGAATTAATAAAACAAGCCTGAAAACTGTGAAAGGCAGAACTCAGCAGTGGACGGTAGAGACAGGCTGTAGAGCTGGATTCTCCCTTTGCAAAGGTGAACTTGGAATCAGTGTTGTGTCTCATTCTCTGTATATTCTTCTCTCTCTCTGAAGTCCACGTGGTCAGCGAATCCGGGGTGGTAAATTGTACCACAACATGAAGGCAGCCAAGGAAAAGAAAGACGTCCTTTACAAGAACAAGCCCGTCAGATTGTACAACGACTTGGCAACTGAGGTGCACAGACAACGGAAAAAATATGACAATGTGCGTCAGCAACTGCGAAGCCTGGGACTCAGACACGGCATAATGCCGCCAGCGAAACTAGTGGTAACATACAGAGAGCAAACACACACTTTCAATATGCCGACGGAGGCACAGGAGTTCATAAACAAGATCAAAGAAGAGCGAGGAGGAAATAACAACTGAGTGAGTTACGGTGCGCACGATGTAAGTTAAATACGTTTGTTTACACCATAATCGTGCATAAGCAAGAGGGACGGTACCGTGAAAGACTGGTAATTTATGATCGCACTTTAACCGAGCGCTGCCCTCGACTTTATTTTATTGTGTTTCTATGCCCTTATTGATGGCAATGTTAGTAAACTAAGTAGCGGTAAGAATTTGAGTTTGTATCAATATAGGCCTATTATATTTTACTTAGAGGTGCTCATCTCTGCCCCATATGTGCGAGTCTATCATGTACTGCCCTCAGTTTTTTATTTATACTAAACCCTGGTAAATTACTTAGTTTATAGGCTATTCTCCACGCTCAGGTGTGTTTATACTTGCACATGTAGCAAGGAGCAAGGAGGGTTGATTATTTGATGTTTTTCTTTGTTTTTTTTTTTCTTTCTTTTCTTCTTTCTCTCCGTTTCTTTTTAACAAGAAAGTGGGTAGGATTGATCCAGGGATCTGTCCATACGTAGCTGGAAGCAGCGCAAGTTGGGGGGGAAGTTTCCCATTGAGTTGGGAAATGGGGTTTGTTCCTTATTATGGTTCATTAAGTTCAGTGTTTGTATTAATGGTTAAACGTGTTGAGCTTCTCAGTCATGTAACTTTCATTAAGGGAACATTGTGGTGTAACATCTGGAATGTCTCAAAGGGTAGAACTTAAATGTATATCCTGGAATTGTAGAGGTTTACAAAAAACAAAGAAAATCAAACAAGTGATGAATAAGTTAAGAGATATGGATTTTTACAGGAGACTCACACATTAACAGAAGATAATGTAAGGATAAGTAGGAGATGGCAGGGAGACATCTATGCAGCGTCATTTACATCACAAGCTAGAGGAGTTATGACTCTCATTCACAATTCAGTACCCTTTCAAGTCTCTGAGGTAATTAAGGATAAATATGGAAGATATTTGATCATCCAGGGATCTCTGCTCTCAGTTAACTTGAATTTGGTAAACATCTATGGGCCAAATGCAGATGAACCCAGTTTTTTTTTTACAAATCTATTTCTGACACTGGCATCCCTCCCAGGAGAATATATAATTGCAGGGGACTGGAACTGTACATTGGACCCAATGAAGGATAGATCCACAGGTGCCGACCAAACTCATAATAGAAGTAGAATAACTATCAATCATTTTATTAAAGAGCTGAATCTGTTGGACATATGTACGTTTAAGACATACTCACGTATAGATTATTTTTTTGGTATCTGTAACACTGGTTTCTAAAATACAGGATTGCTATTACAGCAGCATATTAATATCAGATCATGGTCCATGCTGTTTGAGTTATGTGGATAGGAGTCTTGTAAAGGATCTGCCTAGATGGAGTCTAAATAAGAAATGGCTACTTGATGAAAATTTTAGTAAATACGTTACTAAAAAGTTACAAAAGTGCAGGCCCGGATGGAATACCAATCGATCTGTATAAACAATTTAAGCCCAAATTACTGAAACCATTACTAGAAGTGTTTTTAGAAGCATTCCATAGCGGTAGCCTACCAAAATCAATGAGCAGTGCTGTAATAACACTGTTGCCAAAACCAGGAAAGCCTAGTAACAGATGTGAAAACATGAGGCCTATAAGCTTATTAAACTCCGACCTTAAAATTTTGTGCAAAATTTTAGCAAGAAGGCTCCAAGAAGTATTACCTAGTATAATACCTAGGGATCAAAATGGCTTCATTCAAGGACGCCAAGGATTCCATAACGTTAGAAGGGTCCTTAATGTTATTCAAGGCTTAAAAGACGCCTCTGATAAGGCCCTCCTATTGTTAGATGCTGAAAAAGCGTTTGACAAAGTGGCCTGGTGTTGATGGAGATAATAGAAACATTCTGTGGCATCTTAGGATATACAATTAATAACTCCAAGTCCTCAATTTTATTACTTGATGAGAGGGAGAAGGGAAATCCACTCAGGGAAACCTCCCAGTTTAAAGTGGTAGATCAAATTACATATTTGGGGATAGAAATTAGGTCCGAATTATCTCTAATTGTTAAATTTAATTATGATCCATTGACTGAGGAAATAACAGAGTCAATTAATAGATGGAACTCCCTGCCCTTATCCTTGATCGGCAGAATTAACATTATAAAAATGAATACACAGCCTAAGATTTTATATCTATTTCAGAATATTCCGCTGTCACCACCTGAGAGTTTCTTAAAGAAAATAAAAAAGTTATTTACCGGGTTTATATGGCAAAACAATAAAGCTAGAATTAGACTTTCCCTGTTACACGGGACTCACACCGGGCGCGTCACAGCAGCGCCGCGGTTCAGCTCCGTCCTCTGCCCCGCGTCAACTCACACCGGGTGCGTAACGGCAGCGTAGCGAACTAGCCGTAGTCACGCGAGATCACGATATCACGCGAGAATCCCGAATATACGCGAGTTCCCGCGATAAACTGTGTATAAAAGAAACAACAACAAACAGCTAACTTTGCTTCTTCGACGTAGGAGAGATCATAAAATGGATCTGTTGTGTCATAATTTATTGTGTGCTGTTCCACTTCCACAATTAGCCTCTCGTTGTTCATGTTGTGTCTCTTTGATTGATTGACAGCTGACCTGGTACCACTGGTCATGACGTAATAGTGAAACTGTGACAGGCCACATGAACTGCATATTGTGTTTTATTTTGAAAGGGGGCGGAAGTTTATTACGCTGATTCTGTGTCGGATTTCCTGTCTGGTGCAATCTGCTCTGTTGAAATTGACGCGGTTTAGCAACGGCTCGCGTCAAAAATAGAAGTGCTACGGAAAGATAGCGCTGCGCTGCGGAGAGACGCTTCTGGGATACTGCTGAGACATTCCGCAGCGCGCCCGGTGTGAGTGGTCTCATTGATTATAATGGCAGCGATCAGCAACGGCTGACGTGACGCAGCCGTAACGCGCCGCTGACGTCCCCGGTGTGAGTTGGGCTTTACACTTACCACACAGTAAGGGAGGTTTAAAGTGTCCAAATATAACATGGTACTATTGGGCAGTACAATTAAGGACTATTAAATTTTATTTTGCAACAAAGGATGTCCCACAATGGAAAGAAATGGAATCAGAATGTTTGCGTTGCCTTTACCAATGTATTTTTATTCTGATACGTTGCCAAACTTGATCAAACAAACCACTAACCCGATTGTCAAAAATATGATAAGAGTATGGTTTGATGTAAAAAATTTTACAAAAGAAACAAGTTGTTTATCTCAGTACACTCCTATTTGGGGAAATCAGCGCTTTACACCGGGAAGAACAGATGCTGTATTCAGACAGTGGGCATTAAAGGGACTACAAAAAATTCAGGATCTTTATCTGACTAACTCCGAAAACATGTTATCATTCGAACAAATAAGATGTAAGTATGACATAGATAAAAAATACTTCTTTAAATTCCTCCAACTTAGAAACTACATTAGGGTGAGCCAAAATAGTTTTCTAACCAAACCCTCAGCTTCTGATTTAGAAAAAATGATATCTAAGGACAGTTTAGGTAAAGGTGCTATAGCAAAGATATATAACTATTTGTTATCAAAACCGGTTGAAAATGCAGATCGCAAACGAGAAGCATGGAAGGAAGATCTAGGCACAGATATAACATCAGAGGACTGGCAATGTATATGCACTAAGGCTCACACTCAATCGGTCAACACCAGATTTAGACTGTTGCAGTATAAATGGCTGATGAGAGTCTATATCACGCCAGTTCAATTAAATAAATACAATAGGAATATCCCAGATACATGTACAAAATGCACTGAGGCGCACGGGACGTTATTGCATTGTATGTGGGAATGCAATAAGATAAAACTTTTTTGGGAAGAGGTTAAAGGAGCAATAGAAAAAATTATTTCGAAAAGCATTCCAATGGATCCTGCGTTCTTTGTCTTTGGCTGTGTCGCGTCAGCCGTTGCTGATCGCTGCCATTATAATCAATGAGACCACTCACACCGGGCGCGCTGCGTAACGTCTCAGCAGCGTCCCAGAAGCGTCTCTCCACTCCGCAGCGATATCTTTCCGTAGCACTTCTATTTTTTGACGCGAGCCGTTGCTAAACCGCATCAATTTCAACAGAGCAGATTGCACCAGACAGGAAATCTGACACAGAATTAGCGTAATAAACTTCCGCCCCCTTTCAAAATAAAACACAATATGCAGCAATAATAAGCTTCACGTCCACATTACGTCATGACCGGTGGTACCAGGTCAGCTGTCAGTCAATCAAAGAGACACAACATGAACAACGAGAGACTAATTGTGGAAGTGGAACAGCACACAATAAATTATGACACAACAGATCCATTTTATGATCTCTCCCACGTCGGAGAAGCAAAGTTAGCTGTTTGTTGTTGTTGTTTCTTTTATACACAGTTTATCGCGGGGACTCGCGTATGTTCGGGATTCTCGCGTGATATCGTGATCTCGCGTGAATACGGCTAGTTCGCGCCCGGTGTGAGTTGACGCAGGGCAGAGGACGGAGCTGAACCGCGGCGCTGCCGTAACGCGCCCGGTGTGAGTCCCGTGTTAGGTTTTTACCCAAAAGGTCATAAATACAATAAAAGTGAACGTATACTAATGTCTTTTACATGCCAAAAGATCCATTGCAATGTTTTGGAAGAAGATCAGCAGACCAAGTGTAACGTATTGGGTGAAACATACGCTGGCAACCTTTCCTTTGGAGAGAGTGACATACATACGAAAAGGAAGGCAAAATATGTTCGAAGAGATATGGAAACCATTTAATATGTTTGTTAATGGTATTGATTTAGCAAATGACAATGAGGAGGAATAAGCAGTTATGTAAACCTTACAACAGGACTAAATATAAATTCATATTCTAAAAATGAATTCAAATACCCGCAATTGTATTAAGCCCTTAAGTTACACATAAAATGTCTTATGGATGAGAAGTGTGTGTTAGTGACGTGTATATGTAAAGTTTGTTTGTTTGTTCAGTTTTGTTCTGTTTTTTTCTGTTTATGACACTTGTACCATAACAGGTGCTTTCGTTGGAGCACAGACATACATATCTCATGTAATGACATGTATGTATATACAAGTGTATGTGTATGTAAGAAAAAAAAATAAAAAATACTAAATAAATATATTTGTGATTTGACCTATGTGTTTTTATTCAATAGTTTAGTTGCACAAAAGGTTATTTGAATTTTATTATTTATAAGTTATTTTAATTTTTTTTTGTCACAGGGTTTGCATTTAAAATACAATTAATTGCGGATTAATTGCAGAATTAATTACAGACCCTGTAATTAACTTGATTAAAAATTTTAATCGAAGAGAAGCCGGTGGATTTTCAAAATAAAATACCTGTGCAAACTACAGGTCATAAAAATCAGACAAAAGCAAAACTAAGTCAGTACGTAACATATTTACACATGTAGAAGCATGTTTAGAAGAACATACACTGGGAAAATGGCCAAATTTGGGCAAGTAAACTAAGTCTAGTGGGCTAAACACTCGCTGCTGAAACTCTCCCGGTGGGATTTGAAGTCGTGTGCAAGACAGAAGCAGATTCTGAGACATTCTATGTAATAATTTCATACTGTAATCAGTTTTTATGGATAATGAACTAGTGGTAATGTAGCTTTAAAAAACACATCCACGATGACCATGAAGGAGCAGAAGGACAAAAAATGAATTTAGAAGTTAATTGCAGAAATAATTCAATGTTTGAATGAATATTCTATTTTTATATTTATTTTAGAATATTATCAGCTATATTCAAATCCTGAAATCATTTTAGGAGACACGTTTCTGTAATGTCCATTAAATTGAGATTAGACAAAGCAAGTTTCTGAGAAAATGCCCAGGTTCCAACTAAGAACTGTGCAACTACAAAATACAGATATAGCAAAGATATAGCAATATAACAGACATAACAACATATGAACTCAGATTTTTTTTTTAATTAAGAATTAATTTTTTAACATTTTTTAAGGGAACCAGAGCACCTGGAGAAAACCCATAAAAATTGATGTTATTTTCCTTCCTCTTCTTTCGCCTCTTTCTGGTATTTGAGGGCCGCTGCAGGACTGATCCTCCTGCTGCTCACTTTTTTTTTCTTTTTTTTTTGAACGTGTGGGGGAAACCAGAGCACCTGGAGAAAACCCACAAAACTTGATGTTATTTTAATTCTCATCCTCCCTCCTCCTCCTCTTCCACCTCTCTGGTTTCCTCAACCCCAGAGAGTGACGGATTCTCTTCCAGATAGAAGGTTGTTCTGCCCTCATATCTGGAAGAGTTCCCTCAGCCCCTCTCTGGGATCCGCGGACTGGAGTGGGACTGATGGTCTCCTGCTGCATTTCCTGTGGAAGTTCAGCCTCTGTTGTTGGTTCCGCATTAGGGATGGTGATTTTTTGGAGAGCCTCTCTCTCAGCACGGATCTTGTCTAGATCTTGCTTGAGAGTCTTGTTCCTCTCCTTCTCTGCGTGAAGCTTAGCAGAGAACTTCTCCCGTCTCAATTTGTGTGCTTGTTGCAGCTTCACATATTTTGTTTGAAGGAGTTCCTTCTGCTTGAGTTCCCTCTCGAGGTCAGCCCTAACGGCGTCAACCTGCTGTTTCGCATCAGTTAGATCAGCCTGATAGCTCAGCTTGACCTCATGGAGGGAGGCAGTCGTCCTGTCTAGTGTGTCTTGGACAGACTTGTTCCTCTCCTTCACTGCGTGAACCCTAGCAGAGAGCTTCTCCCGTCTCAATTTGTGTGTTTGTTGCAGCTTCACATATTTTGATTGCAGGATTTCCTTCTGCTCGAGTTCCCTCTCGAGGTCAGCCCTAAGACTGTCAACCTGTTGTTTGGCATCAGTTAGATCAGCCTGATAGCTCAGGCTGACCTCATGGAGGTAGACAGTTGTCCTATCTAGTTTGTCTTCAACAGTCTTGGTCCTCTCCTTCTCTTCATGAAGCTTAGCAGAGAATTTCTCCCTTCTCAGTTTGTGTGTTTGTCGCAGCTTCTCATATTTTGTTTGCAGGAATGCCTTCTGCTCGAGTTCCCGCTCGAGGTCAGCCCTAAGAGTCTCAACCTGCTGTCTGAGATCAGTTACATCAGCTTGATAGCTCAGGTTGACCTCACGGAGCGAGACAGTCATCCTGTCTAGTTTGTTTTGGACAGTCTGGGTCCTCTCCTTCTCTGCATGAAGCTTAGCACACAACTTCTCTTGGTTCAATCTGTGTTCCTCTTGCAGCTTCTCATAAGCTGTTTGCAGGAGGTTCTTCTGCTCGAGTTCCCTTTCAAGGTCAGCCCTAAGGTTGTTGAACTCATGGAGTGACACATGATTCAAGGACAAAACAGTCATGCACTGACGTGCCTTCTGTGGATATGATCTGGTGGCCCTCTTTTTTTCCAGGTGAACCATTGAAAGAAAATCACTATTTAAAGCTTCCCTGGGTGTAATTCTCCTTTCTGCATCCAGATCAAGAGTGGACTTGAGGAGGCTTAGGAATGCCATCCTGTCTTTATATTCCGTAGCATTTTTCTTGGGCAGGTAAGTTTGTATCGCATCCTCCAAATTCTCAAAGGAGTCAAAAAAACTGGAGGATTGGGCTTGCATATTTGTCATCACCTGATACTCATATGGTGACCTCAGCCTCCACCTTGGACTGTCCGGGTTGTCATTCAAGCTGAAAAATGTCCTGGTGTATTTCCCAACATTAAGTATGTGGTCTGGAGGCTGCCCCAGCAGATGCACGATGCATCTTATCAAGTTATAACAGCATTCACTTGGGAAAAGCTTCCTGCCAAAGTATAAGAATGCCATTGTGCATCCCACTGCCCACATGTCAATGGCTTCAGTCAGAGGTAGACCTAAGGTCACCTCTGGAGCTCGAAATGAAACAACCTGCACCGTCATTCCGACTTCCATTTCACTCACCCGTCTGGCTAGACCAAAATCTATAAGTTTGATTCTGAATGGTTGGTCCTTATGATTAACAAGCATTATATTATCCAGCTTTAAATCTGTGTGGATGATACGAAGACTCTTTAAAGCATCAAATGCTACCACAAGCTGGTGGATAACAGGTCGAATTTCATTAAGCCTTAATGGTTTCCACTGCCGCTCTACCATAAGATCCCAAAGACTCATGTCCAACATTTCAAATGCCAGACAAGAGATGTTTTTGAAATTAAAATATTCCACAAATTCAACAATGTTGTTTTTGTTGGGGTCGAGATTCCTGATGGCTTGTAGCATTTGTACCTCTCTTAGAATAGCCTTATTTTGATTACCTTTAGGAATCTTCACTGCCACTTTCTTCTGGGTCGACAAATTCATACATGTGGCAACCTTTCCGAAAGCTCCCTCACCCATAAAGTCTATTACCATATAGCTTGTGGTGCTGCTGACCAGTGTATCACACTTCTCTATCAGTCTGTCCATGTTGTTTTCATGGGAATTAGAAGCTGTCAGATGTTTCCAAACAGAGAATACTGAATATAATATTGAATATTAATGAATTTGATGAATGAGATTAATAAAGTAATTCGTATTCGCATTCTTATTCATATTCATAATTCACTTGTGTTCTTCTCTTTGAATATATACTGTGGGAGACTGACCATGTGACGTGTGACATCATCAATTTCCATGGACATCAAAGGAGTTTAATGACATCAATGGAGTTTAATGACATCAATGGAGTTTAATGACATCAAAGGAGTTCAATGCCATCAGGCAAAAAAATGTTACCATGGTTACCAGAGTTGCCACGGTTACGGGAAAGCCCTGAAACTTTCTAATGATTCTCAGTAAGAAGTTATGTAAGAAGTATGACTCTAGAAAATCATGAATGTAGCCTGATTATGCCTCAAATCTTGTATTATAACACATATGTAATGGATGTAAAGCCTCAGAGCTTCACTTTGATCATTAACGGTATGTAGTGATGACAGAAAGGTGAGCACGCACTATTAATAATAATTAATGATAATGATGGTGATAAGAAGGAGAAGTAGAAAAATAACATAGTGGAAAGTTCTGTAGATGGTTAATTATTTGAACAAGTAAAACTTGAGACAAGCTTGGCAAAAAAAAAAGTATCCATCTGGTTTCATAGATTAAAAATTACATTGAAAAGACAAAAAGAAAAGTGTGAATAGTTGTTCAGATCATCCTCCTGTAAAACACTGTTGGTTAAGTACTTAAAGCTACATTAGAGAATATGGTTATGAGTGGAGTGAGTATATAGAAATCTTATTTTTTTAAGAGGTGTTAAGTAATGTAACCAGTAACATGTTTCATAAATTGCAAATATGGAATATGAGTTGCAAAACTAAGTCAGTACGTAACATATTTACACATGTAGAAGCATGTTTAGAAGAACATACACTGGGAAAATGGCCAAATTTGGGCAAGTAAACTAAGTCTAGTGGGCTAAACACTCGCTGCTGAAACTCTCCCGGTGGGATTTGAAGTCGTGTGCAAGACAGAAGCAGACTCTGAGACATTCTATGTAATAATTTCATACTGTAATCAGTTTTTATGGATAATGAACTAGTGGTAATGTAGCTTTAAAAAACACATCCACGATGACCATGAAGGAGCAGAAGGACAAAAAATGAATTTAGAAGTTAATTGCAGAAATAATTCAATGTTTGAATGAATATTCTATTTTTATATTTATTTTAGAATATTATCAGCTATATTCAAATCCTGAAATCATTTTAGGAGACACGTTTCTGTAATGTCCATTAAATTGAGATTAGACAAAGCAAGTTTCTGAGAAAATGCCCAGGTTCCAACTAAGAACTGTGCAACTACAAAATACAGATATAGCAAAGATATAGCAATATAACAGACATAACAATATATGAACTCAGATTTTTTTTTTTTAATTAAGAATTAATTTTTTAACATTTTTTAAGGGAACCAGAGCACCTGGAGAAAACCCATAAAAATTGATGTTATTTTCCTTCCTCTTCTTTCGCCTCTTTCTGGTATTTGAGGGCCGCTGCAGGACTGATCCTCCTGCTGCTCACTTTTTTTTTCTTTTTTTTTGAACGTGTGGGGGAAACCAGAGCACCTGGAGAAAACCCACAAAACTTGATGTTATTTTAATTCTCATCCTCCCTCCTCCTCCTCTTCCACCTCTCTGGTTTCCTCAACCCCAGAGAGTGACGGATTCTCTTCCAGATAGAAGGTTGTTCCGCCCTCATATCTGGAAGAGTTCCCTCAGCCCCTCTCTGGGATCCGCGGACTGGAGTGGGACTGATGGTCTCCTGCTGCATTTCCTGTGGAAGTTCAGCCTCTGTTGTTGGTTCCGCATTAGGGATGGTGATTTTTTGGAGAGCCTCTCTCTCAGCACGGATCTTGTCTAGATCTTGCTTGAGAGTCTTGTTCCTCTCCTTCTCTGCGTGAAGCTTAGCAGAGAACTTCTCCCGTCTCAATTTGTGTGCTTGTTGCAGCTTCACATATTTTGTTTGAAGGAGTTCCTTCTGCTTGAGTTCCCTCTCGAGGTCAGCCCTAACGGCGTCAACCTGCTGTTTCGCATCAGTTAGATCAGCCTGATAGCTCAGCTTGACCTCATGGAGGGAGGCAGTCGTCCTGTCTAGTGTGTCTTGGACAGACTTGTTCCTCTCCTTCACTGCGTGAACCTTAGCAGAGAGCTTCTCCCGTCTCAATTTGTGTGTTTGTCGCAGCTTCTCATATTTTGTTTGCAGGAATGCCTTCTGCTCGAGTTCCCGCTCGAGGTCAGCCCTAAGAGTCTCAACCTGCTGTCTGAGATCAGTTACATCAGCTTGATAGCTCAGGTTGACCTCACGGAGCGAGACAGTCATCCTGTCTAGTTTGTTTTGGACAGTCTGGGTCCTCTCCTTCTCTGCATGAAGCTTAGCACACAACTTCTCTTGGTTCAATCTGTGTTCCTCTTGCAGCTTCTCATAAGCTGTTTGCAGGAGGTTCTTCTGCTCGAGTTCTCTTTCAAGGTCAGCCCTAAGGTTGTTGAACTCATGGAGTGACACATGATTCAAGGACAAAACAGTCATGCACTGACGTGCCTTCTGTGGATATGATCTGGTGGCCCTCTTTTTTTCCAGGTGAACCATTGAAAGAAAATCACTATTTAAAGCTTCCCTGGGTGTAATTCTCCTTTCTGCATCCAGATCAAGAGTGGACTTGAGGAGGCTTAGGAATGCCATCCTGTCTTTATATTCCGTAGCATTTTTCTTGGGCAGGTAAGTTTGTATCGCATCCTCCAAATTCTCAAAGGAGTCAAAAAAACTGGAGGATTGGGCTTGCATATTTGTCATCACCTGATACTCATATGGTGACCTCAGCCTCCACCTTGGACTGTCCGGGTTGTCATTCAAGCTGAAAAATGTCCTGGTGTATTTCCCAACATTAAGTATGTGGTCTGGAGGCTGCCCCAGCAGATGCACGATGCATCTTATCAAGTTATAACAGCATTCACTTGGGAAAAGCTTCCTGCCAAAGTATAAGAATGCCATTGTGCATCCCACTGCCCACATGTCAATGGCTTCAGTCAGAGGTAGACCTAAGGTCACCTCTGGAGCTCGAAATGAAACAACCTGCACCGTCATTCCGACTTCCATTTCACTCACCCGTCTGGCTAGACCAAAATCTATAAGTTTGATTCTGAATGGTTGGTCCTTATGATTAACAAGCATTATATTATCCAGCTTTAAATCTGTGTGGATGATACGAAGACTCTTTAAAGCATCAAATGCTACCACGAGCTGGTGGATAACAGGTCGAATTTCATTAAGCCTTAATGGTTTCCACTGCCGCTCTACCATAAGATCCCAAAGACTCATGTCCAACATTTCAAATGCCAGACAAGAGATGTTTTTGAAATTAAAATATTCCACAAATTCAACAATGTTGTTTTTGTTGGGGTCGAGATTCCTGATGGCTTGTAGCATTTGTACCTCTCTTAGAATAGCCTTATTTTGATTACCTTTAGGAATCTTCACTGCCACTTTCTTCTGGGTCGACAAATTCATACATGTGGCAACCTTTCCGAAAGCTCCCTCACCCATAAAGTCTATTACCATATAGCTTGTGGTGCTGCTGACCAGTGTATCACACTTCTCTATCAGTCTGTCCATGTTGTTTTCATGGGAATTAGAAGCTGTCAGATGTTTCCAAACAGAGAATACTGAATATAATATTGAATATTAATGAATTTGATGAATGAGATTAATAAAGTAATTCGTATTCGCATTCTTATTCATATTCATAATTCACTTGTGTTCTTCTCTTTGAATATATACTGTGGGAGACTGACCATGTGACGTGTGACATCATCAATTTCCATGGACATCAAAGGAGTTTAATGACATCAATGGAGTTTAATGACATCAATGGAGTTTAATGACATCAAAGGAGTTCAATGCCATCAGGCAAAAAAATGTTACCATGGTTACCAGAGTTGCCACGGTTACGGGAAAGCCCTGAAACTTTCTAATGATTCTCAGTAAGAAGTTATGTAAGAAGTATGACTCTAGAAAATCATGAATGTAGCCTGATTATGCCTCAAATCTTGTATTAACACATATGTAATGGATGTAAAGCCTCAGAGCTTCACTTTGATCATTAACAGTATGTAGTGATGACAGAAAGGTGAGCACGCACTATTAATAATAATTAATGATAATGATGGTGATAAGAAGGAGAAGTAGAAAAATAACATAGTGGAAAGTTCTGTAGATGGTTAATTATTTGAACAAGTAAAACTTGAGACAAGCTTGGCAAAAAAAAAAGTATCCATCTGGTTTCATAGATTAAAAATTACATTGAAAAGACAAAAAGAAAAGTGTGAATAGTTGTTCAGATCATCCTCCTGTAAAACACTGTTGGTTAAGTACTTAAAGCTACATTAGAGAATATGGTTATGAGTGGAGTGAGTATATAGAAATCTTATTTTTTTAAGAGGTGTTAAGTAATATAACCAGTAACATGTTTCATAAATTGCAAATATGGAATATGAGTGTAATCGACATATTTTCTTTTCCTTCCAATCCATGATTGAAAGCAGACACACACACACACACACACACACACACACCCTTCACCTGCCAAGAGGTCATCATTAGTGTTGAACATTACCATTATGGAATACTATCGCTCCCCCCAACCCTCCCTGCATTCATCTTCATCATCCACCATTTGTATATGTGCCCCTGTCCAGTGAATAATATTTATCACCAAACAAAGAGTTTGAATCAAAAAATGTGAATTTGAGAAAATTCTGCTATTTCTGCTATGACAGCAGCGGGTGGTTGCATATTCCCTGGCGTGGTGTTAAATTCGTTTGGTTTGCTTTAATTGTGGTGAAATCTTTGTTTCTCCCCTCCCTCTCTCCCAACCAGCACCCACAGGGTCCTGTGAGGCCGTACAGTTGTGGTGTTGTATTATATGTCCGTGTTGTCCGTGCAGCGCATCCATACAGCAGTTCTGTCGAGACCGAGGAAAAGAAAAGCTGAGGTAAAAGGTATTGGATGGTGTGTGAACGCATGTGTGTGTGTGTGTGCTGTTGATGTGGATGGAGAGGAAGTAAAGCAGCAGTAGCCTTTAAGATTGTGCAGCATTATGGAGCTTTACAACGTGAGGGCAAGGTAATCTCAAGGCCTGTACCTCAGGCAGCATCATGTGGGGCAGCGATGGAAAGGTCAGTCCTGCCTCGGCCGCCTGCCGAGAATGCGGATTGTCAGTGAAGCTCATGTGAGCTGGTGAAGTTACTCCATGCCAATCTAAGCTACGCTAACCATGTCCTGTCCATTATTTGAAAGAGTAAAAGATGAGACAGGCTTTGTAGCATAATTTTCATATCATTTCATAGATACATCTGCTCAAATCCTCCTCCTGTAAAACTCTGATCAAGTATTTAAATGTGTTTCACTAATTATAAATTGGGAATATGATATGGCTGCAGCTCTGAAAGTTTTTCAGTCAAAAGATTTTTGTTTTGTTTTTGCTTTAATCTTTGAACGTACTGAACACAGACAGTACAGATAAACACTGTAGAATATGCAATATGCAAGTCAAATTGCAGCCTCTGTCTCTCTGCTTAGATTGTTACATTTCAGCTAGAAATATGATATCTAGAAAATAATATCAAGAAATATGAATAAAACAGAGTCCTAAAATGTAATTTTCATTCATAAAAACAACAGACAGTGTGCTACTTTTGTACTATTTTTAGTGCTTCAGTAAAATTTGGAAAAACATGCTGACTGACTGGAAATCTTTGAGTAGCTGGTCCAAATCAAACAAGATTTGGGCTCTTATTGCAGAAATCTGCAATGTGGCCTCAAGGTGAAATATTCTTATCAGGAGCTGTTTCCACTCTGTTTCTTTCTCAGAATCCTTAAAAGGATTTCAGTCCGGTGCAGTTGATGCTTTATAGTGTGATGTTGCACCGCTCACTTGCTGTGTGTCCCTCGCCTCAGGAGTAGCAGTGAGTATCATTTCTAAAGTCTCATTATGTGAAATGTTTTTACACTCAACAAGAAAACTGATTTGTTATTACAGGAGTATGGAGTCATAGATGCTTAGATAGTTTGTTGGATGTTTAATGTCTTGCCACAGGTTATTTGCTGACATGAAAATGAAGTGCATTCTGGGTCTTATGGTTCTGGTGGCTGTCTCAGCCTGGGCTGAGCAGGAGGTGAGTTTTGTGCCAAAACTTCCACAACTACACTATTTTTCAGTCCTGACATGTTTTTCTTAAGTAAAAGTGCAGATACATTTATGTAAAAGTATGTGCCTTCAGAATTTTATTTAATGTGATTAAAAGTACAGAAGTATTATCAGACAAATGTATTAATGTGTCAAAAATAGTACCCATGAGTATCCATGTAAAAGGTTCCTGTAGCTGATTATTATGCAGCATTTTACTGTGATAGCTGCTTGAGGTTGACTTTAATCCATTGGTTCTCATCCATGGGGTCAGGGATCTCCAAGAGGTCACCAAATAAATCTGATTTCTGGTCATAAGACGATTACTAGTAGGAAAAGATTAAGGACAAAAGTCTGTGTTAATTTTTTGTTTGTTTGTTTTTTTGGTAAAGTATTGAATAATTTCACCTTTTGGCTCCTCAAACAGAAACTGAAACCATGTGAGAAGAGTTTGGTGGAACTGTTAACAACTCATAGAAATAACAAGAATCCCTGACTTGATACTAATGTTTTGTAAGAAGTCAGACACCGATTTAATCTTTAATAATATAATAATGTGTAATTATCCGAGATATAATTCAGTACAAAATACAGCATTTTCCTCTGAAATGGGGGTGATAAATGGAGATGGTAGAATAAAATAGCACAAAATTTAAAGGCTTAAGTAAAGTACCTCAAAACTGTACAAAGGTTAAGTCTGAATGTATTTACTATTCTAGTTTCTAAATTTCTTTTTTCTTTTTTCTTTTCATGTATAATTTCTTGAAAACTCCTGATTCTGTAAGTTTGCTTTCTTTTTTGATCCAAATCTAACATTATATGTAACATAATATGACAATAAGTGTTGTTTAAAAACCTTTATCAAAGTGTCATTTTTTCGAGCGGCCATTGCTAAAAACAGTAACTAAACTGAAATCTCAATCAATCTCTCGTAGGTCATTGAGACTTTGAGTGCTACAGAGCGGATCGAGAGAGTCAACAGGGGTATTGGTAAGGATTTCAGAAATTATGAGGAAATTCCGCGATTTTTTATTGCTATTGATGTCTAAATTATTTTATTCAGATTTTGTTAAGTTATTTGTTCACTTATGTCTTTAAAGGTATAAATTGTGCACACAGGAAGAGGAATCCTGAATCTTTTTTTTTAATGTATGTATTGTAATGAATTATTATTTGTTTGTTTATTTTTTGTTTATTTAATCATCCCTGATACAGAGGATATGACCAGAATTCTTGCGATCCACATTGTTGACAAATGCAGAGTATGAATTATCAAAATCAAATTTTGAAGATCAAATGATCAAAATGTTCTTATACTGATCCTCTCATGTGCCCCAGTGCGTTCTCATGATGGGCCATATATAGAGGACGATGTTGCCTATGATTCTGAGACTGAGAGAAATGCTGACCCCTGCACGTCTCGTTACTGCAAGTGGCCCAAGTCCGCTGATGGGAACGTCTATGTGGCCTACACTATTTCCAATGAGTATTGTGAGTAGCTCATACTTTAGTTCTTACAGGTTCGAGATTAAAAGTAAACAAAGAACAACAACATGTCTCATAATTTAAAATGTCAGTCCTTTAACTTTGTGAGTAAACCATTAACAACATTAATAACACATTAATAATATCTGTACGGTTGTTGTCTTGGTTGTTGGTTTATGAATTTGAAAACTGCCAATCAGTTTAAAACCTAACAATTTGCACTGTGTCATGTCTTTGTTTCCTCTCACATTGTATCCTCCAATCTACCAACATACTGAGCATTAATTATAAAATGTCCTATTGATCTTTTGATATCAGTATCATGTCTGGTGTTGCATCAGTTTTAAAGTGATGTTTCTTACAGCCCCTCGGGAGGTGTCAATCATCGAGCGCGGTCTGCAGTCCTTCCACGATGTCTCTTGTCTACGCTTTGTCAGGCGCAACGGCCAGAGAGACTACCTGAACATCCAGTCCTTGGATGGGTAAAAGCACAGAAAACACTTTGCATGTCATCCTGATTTTGCTTGTTAGATTGTGATGTGAGGTCAAAATATCAATATTTCAATAATCATCAATAATGATACACCATGACACCTGGATGTGATGCATTATTCTGTTTGTGAAAACACTACCAGAAATGACACAACATGGTTAACCTGCTGTCAGTGAATGGACTGACATCTGTCCTGAATTGTCACAGGTGCTGGTCCTACATCGGTCGTCGTGACAACGGACAGAATCTGTCCCTTCGGCGTTCAGGCTGCGTTTACTACGACACTGTCCAGCATGAGGTGCTCCACGCACTGGGCTTCCACCATGAGCAGAAGCGCTCTGACCGCGACCAGTACATCCGCATCGCGCTGGAGAATGTCACCCCTGGTTAGTAATTTAATTAACTGAACAGTTAATTAAATTAACTGTTAACTGAACAGATGCAAAATGTATATTTGCACTACATTTAAATTAATCTAAAGGATAATAACTTACAAATATAGATAAAATTTCTTACCAAGAGTGAGGTGAGAAAATTGATAGCACGCTCATCTTGTCCTTAAAAAAGAATGTCATAAAGTAAATATAGTTAGACTATCTGATACTGGTAATGAAAAATCCTCCAACTAATACTTATATCTCACTTGAAAAGCTATGTTTTCTTGCTCTGAGGCAAGAAACAATAAAAATAATTAGAATCTGCGCAGGAAAGTATGAAAAAAAGTTGTATGATCTGATATTTTCTGATAAACTATTCCTTTATCAACAATTTATGTCATCACAAGTAGATTAGCAGGATTCAAGTCCCAGGTACCACTCAACCCACGAATAAAGAATAACGACACAGATAAATGATCAATAATTGTGATAATTTTATTTTTATAGGAAAGGAGCACAACTTTGACAAAGTCAATACTCTGAACCAGGAAACCACCTACGACTACGGCTCTGTTATGCACTACCACAAGTAGGTAAAACAAAAGCCACTCTGTTACGTCAGTGGCTGCTATTGTTGTGAAGGAGAACATACTGTAGGTGGGACTAAAAACAGCCCTGTGTTAAGAAATTACAAGTGGGTAGCACGGTCTGAGTGTGTTGTTTCAGGCGAGACAATGAAATTTGATCCAGGAAGTCAAAGTAGAGCATTTGAAGCTTTATCAGACGCTAACACACTGCAGGGTGGTTTATAACGCTGTGAAGTTATCATGGTGGCAACTGTTTTATTCCTTAATGGGAGTATTTTAAAGGAAACCACAGACATTAGGTAAATCTCCCAAAAAATTTCTAATCTAACATCACAGTCTGTCAAAACTGGAACCAGGTTCAACTTTTATTTATTTCGGGTCATTAAGAGGGCTGCGTTTTGTTCACACAGTGTTAAAGACATTTTCTTTCGACATCCTGATATTTTAATAGTTTGTGTTTGACAATTTTTGTTTTGTTTGTTCGTTTTTTTGGCATTTCATTTGTTTTGCCCACCTTTTATCAAGGCTCAGCGACGTTTCGCTTTTTGTGGTGTCAGGTACGCTTTCTCTAAGAACAACCAGCCCACCTTGGTGGCCATCCCTGATTCCAGTGTTGAGTTCGGAATGGCTACTGAGATGAGCCAGAAGGACATCATCAGGCTCAACAGGCTGTACCAGTGCTGAACCGATAGTCAACAACTTTAACAGTCTCTTTTTAAGCAGGTGAATGAGACAAAGTATACTTCATCACTGTCTTTAATCACAAGGTCAACAAAAAAATCTATATGACTTAATTAACATAAATAAAAGTGCATTTAAACATGGTTACTCGTCTCACTTGTGTACTTGCTTTGTAAAACCTTTGTCAGTCATTATGATGACGTTTTCACTATGATGCAGAGCAGGGATACTGATAAATACTGTAACAACTGTATCATATAAGGTCACTGGTTAAATATTACAATAATAACTACAATAATAATATTACTAGGTCTAAAAAACAAAATAATTACAGCACAGTCCCGTCAGTACAGAGTACAGACTGGCAGCTAGCGAGGTGTCAGTTTTCATATTCTCTATATCTGTTCATGTATTTTTGGATTTGGCATTGTCTTGTTAGTTCTATGTTTTAACATTGTGACAATACTGGAACACGTTTTAAGCAATTCTGTGGCATGCTACAGATTTTTTGGGGAAACAGAATTATTTGAATTAACATCTGGCATCAAGGAAGTTTCAGTTCAGGTTTCTAGACGATGGCTGCTCTGAGCTGGTGGTTGCTATCATGGTATATAGTGTCTATAGTAACAATCTTTGATCCCAAGTCACCCTTTTACTTTAATGAACCCACTTCTTTTAATATAATGAGACCTTTAGGACAATTTTAACCCCATAACAAAATTGTATTGGTGAGTGTCACAGTCTTGGCAGTCCTGCCTCCACTGGCTCTCAGCTAATCCAAAATGTGCAAAGACAGACTAATATTATGTAACAAGCTGTAAAGATGTTTATTCCTGTTGTCAATTTGGGCATTTTAACATGGGGGCTTATGGAGATTGACCCATTCTGTAGCCAGCCTCAAGTAGCTTTCTGAGGAACTTAGCACTTCCAAGTTGGTTTCACAAAACAAACACACTTTTCCAAAATTGTGGGGCAGTGGCCTAAATGAACACATTGCATTTGCTATAGTTGCTTTACAATAAAAGGTTTGCTAATAAAAAAGCTTCTTGTGAAGCAGCTGCAGGAATCAGTAAATTAAGGCTGTTATATGATGGTATAGACAGTTGTGAGATCCACTCCAAGCCACAAAGATTCAGACAGAAGGTTACAGAAGTACATACACAAAGGAGATTGGGCGTTACAGGTTGGCTTCAGCGATGGACACAATGGAAAAGTATGTGATAAAGACTGGGCACAGCTCAGTGCAATTAAAGCTATGGAAACACAGCAATACACAGACACCTGTAAATACAGTGCTTTGCTTGTTTGATCTCTTCTGAGGTTGGAAGTACGTCTCCGATAGTCAACACTCTGAACCAGGGAACACCCTACAACCACAACTGTCATGCAGTACATCAAGTAAGTACAGAGACGTCATGACCCACGTGTCTTAACTTAGTTTGTTTTTCCTGTACATACCACATCTTTATTTACCATTAGTCTCTAGAATGATCCTCCTCAGGCCAGATAGAGCCAAATAAAGTTAAAAAAAAAACATAAAGTCTGATTTATTTATATATTCAACAACATTTCAGCTACTGTGTGTCTGAAACTGACCCACCATGCCGCACATACGTACCTGCACCTTATATCAGCCATCAGCCACTTTCAGAGTGTAGTGTATTTAAATTCAGATACACCTTCTCCGAGAACAACCATTCAGCTGTGTGTAGAGCTGAGTGTGTGCTTGCCAAATTGTCTTTAAGTGATCGCCAGAATAAATCCATAACTCCTGCTTCATCATTTAGTGAATAAGCTCTACATTTCATTTATTGTAGGATCACTGCTCAGGAGCATTTCAGTATTTTATCATTCATTCAGTTTGAACAGACAGAGCCTCCTAATTGAGATGCTTAAAACTAAGCACTGTAATGACCTAATTTCTTTGCTTACATTCTTTTCTTACTGTAAGGATTGTTTTGCTCTGCACAGGATATTTGGCCAGTTTAGTTTTTTTCTTGAACTGATAATCGCTGGAGTCCAATAGCAAAATTACTATTATATTTTGTCTGTCTCATTTGATGACACTGCAAGTGGATTGTATGCACTTATGACCAGAGTCTGGTTAACTCCCCTTTAAATATTTCTTTCTTTCTTTACCTTGACTTTAACTTAACTCTTACAGTAGCTTTATGTAAATGACTAGAGCCGAAATGTTGTTTGTTTTTTTTCAGTGAAACTAAAAAATCATTTACAAAATCATTATAAAAATATGTTTTAAATTATGAGAGAACAATCTGTTACAATGTTACAATTGGTTGGCTAAATTAAACTGGAAATGTGATTCCCACATCCTTGCCTTTTGAGTTGGGTCAATAGATGGACCAAATCAAATAAATAAGTATCAGTATAGTTCTCTTAAATGATTCATCCCAGTGTGTTGGTATGCTGTTGAACACTCTGTAATGGTGTAAACAGACCTCTCCTCCTACAGAAGTTAGGGTTACTTGTTGTGGACTGGAGGACTAGTTTCTGCAGTACAGCAGGTTGATGCGGTTGATGTCATTCTGGCTCATTTGTCTGGCCGTACACACAGCGTTGGGATCTGGAACAGCCACCATGGTGGGGTTGTAGTTGTCTTTGGAGAAAGCCAGCCTTAAAGGAAGAGATGACCAGAGTCATTTGATTTATTATTATTATTTGACACAGAAAGTGACGTTCTTAAATGTTAAATAGAAACATGCAGTTTAGAAGATTCACGGTTATTACACTAAAATAACTGTTTCCAGGTAACAAGTCACAGCATTAAAAATATAATTTATTAAGCGTTATCTTGAAGTAAAAATGAGGATGAATATCAGCATTACAATAAACAAATTCCTATTCTGACTTCTAATATTTTATTTATATTTAGTTATTATGCTGATAAAAGTGTATGATCTTGTAAAAAACCTGTATTACCTCATTATCAGTTCATTACCCCATTAATGGCACCATTTTAACATTTTTTGTTAGCAGGTAAGTGATGTTCAGTACAATAAAGGATAAGTCCAGTTTCAGAGACTTAGTGCAACAGATGGATGATAGTGAGCATAACACAATTAAACTGCAGATAAAAAGGTCATTTAACATGGATTAATCTAGTTAAACTGACCTGCCATAGTGCATCACAGAGTCGTAGTCATATGGAGTCCCCTGGTTCAGAGTGTCGACCTTGTTAAAGTTGTGTTCTTGACCTGCAGTGGTGGAAGAAATATTAACATTAACAGAATGCCGTCAAATCTCCAAATCCACAGTTCACTGTTGATGTTTTACTACTCTCATCACTGCAGCCTACCTTTGATGACATTCTGCAGCAAGGCCCGGATGTGCTGGTCCCTGTCGGAGCGACACTGCTCATGGGTAAAGCCCAGGGCATGGAGCAGCTCATGCTGGACCGTTCCATAATAAATGCAGCCCCGACGGCTCAGAGAAACTGTCTGACTGTTGCCCTGGAGACCTATACAGGAGTAGCATCTGCAGAGATGTTGGATAGGACACCCACAAAAGACAATATTACATTAACAGATATAAGACTCTACATACCCATCCAGAGACTGGATGTAGAGGTAGTCCCTCTGGTTGGTGCGGGGGATGAAGCAAATGCAGGTGGAGTTAGAGAAGGAGTCGATGCCCCTTTTGATGACATCCAGTGCCTGAGAAGCTGGAGGACAAAACACAGCAATGAGGACCATAGGTTGAAAAAAAGCCTGGGATATCATTTGATATTTTTCTTGCTGCTTTACTGCCTTGCTGTTTTCTTACTCTGACTTACACCTGGTTGAATGCCTGTTCAGTATTATTACTACAGCTCCTGATATTTCAGATGTCCTGTTTATTATCCAGCTCTTATATGTTGGCTAGCAGGACGCTTGCCAAAGAAGATCCATGTGGCCATGCACACAGCTGGTTAAAGTCCCTCCATGAGATGGTCTTGCTTGTCTATGTAGTCAGGGTCATAGCTGGTGTTTTGCTCAGTGTTTACTGCAATGCTTGACCAGCCACATAACTGAGTCAGCGGGAAGAGCTAACAAAGTGCTGAGTAACCGTTCCCTATCTTGATGACTGCCTCAGAGCCGTTTGTTACCACAGTCTTGTCTGTTCTTTACTTTTATCATTTGTTGTCTTTGTTCTTAGCTGTTATGTCTATTTCAGTAAGTAAGTAAGTATATTAAACATATATTTGACAGAAAAAAAATCCTTGCAACCAACTCACAGTAGTGGTTAGCGATGACATAGGGAATATAAACATTGCCATCTGTAGATTTAGGCCATGTAGGACCAGACATTCCTCATCATGCGACGGCGAGATGCAGCAATGTCACACTTTATAGTCATACCATCTTGGTTATGGCTTGCAGACAATGTGAGAAAAAGAAATGGCAATGGCGACAAAGCCCTCGGAAATAATATGTTACAGAGACAGTGGTACTGCATTCAAATTATTAGAGTTCAAAGCACACAAGAGCCAAACTGTATCCAGTAACAACAGTTTTTAAGCTAAATAGCCTACTCAGTTACTATTACAGTTCACAGCACACACCCTGCATGTAGACAGACAACATCGGACCAAATGGTTAAAAATTTGTTAATTCATTAGTTGTCATGCACAAAAAAAATCTATCCAGCATTTCACAGCCACTTCTTTTAAAGTTTACGGATAACTCCAAAGTCACTCTGGGCCAGTGTGCATCATGTGATGTTGTCATTTCAGTTTGCCACTATGTTGAAATTGGCATCAAAGCCCGGCACACTTCCTAGCTGTTTGATTGCTACAGTGGTACAGACTTGAGTCTTAGTGCACGCCATCGCTATGTGGTCACATTGGCAAGCTACTATATAGTGTAGCACCCTGCTACAAATTATGACGTTTTGTTTTTGTAAATGTGTTTGTTAACAAATATGCAGTATATTTTAGAGTATTGTTTGTTAAGTTACTGCTGTTGTGAAATAGGGTTCACTGATATGGAGACAGTTGTAATTGTTCTTTATTTGGGAAGGTATTAAAATGTCCCATGTTCCTAACGGTCTGTGAATGCGTCATGACGTTTCTTTTGTTTATTTGAGTAGACAGGTGTTAATCTGTTTTTAGCAAATCCGTGCCTGTCAAAGATGAGGGTCACCTGCCTATCGGAATCTGAGAAGGGGGTGGGACTAAGAAAAATGAGGGGGACGAAGCTCAGGCTAGTAACGAGAGACACGAGAATTAATAATGACACGATGAAAAGAGTCGGTTGTAAGCCAGACGCTCAACAGTGTTAAGTTATCGATGTTATGGAAACTTAAAACAGGAGGTAATAAAATGTAATTGTGAACCATGTTTGGACATTTTCTGTTGTGTATTACGCTAGTTAGCTTTGTCCTCGCTAGCTGGAAGGAAAAAGGAGACCGTAAGTGCGAGTGGGAGAATATTGTGCGCCGAGTTTTCTGAGTGAGTATGGGCATTATGTGAATTAATGACAATATGAACCAAGCATAGAAATGAACAGTAAGTTTATTAGAGTTGTGAATTTCTACATAGTGTGCCTCAAGCCTACATGCCGCCCGCCCGCCTGCCGTCGCGCATGCTGCTGCTGTAAAGGGTGCTCAGGACTTCGTTATCGCAATGGAAACCTGCTGAAGCACGGACGTGTCGTCAGGACCACTTTCTTCATCTCACATCACTATTCCTCATCGAACAGAGGTTTGAGGACAACAGACTAGCTGTGTTTCTGAATCTCCAAGGATCAGTGAGTACTGAGTACCTAAAAAGGAGTACTGAACACCTTTCACAAGGATTCAAATGAGCTCCAACATGCGCGCCAACACATGGTACCATAACTGAGTTTACAAAACCCCAGGTATTGTTATTTTAATTTTATTTGACTTAAAGGGTGATTGTGTTCTTTTGTTAATAAACACCCATGTTGTCGCACAGTATATTTGCAGTCGAAATGTTTATTTATGCTTGCTGACTGTTGTATTGGTAGGGCTATGGTGTGTTAAAGGTATGCATGGGAGGTTGTAAGCTCACATAAGCAATATAACTACAGCTAACCAGGCCTCTATGCACTCTAGGCAGGGTCGTACGCTCTAGTTAAAGTAGATATATCCCAATTTCATTATTCTAGTAGATTCCCTCCAATCTGCCTCCCATGCATGAGGTGTTAACAGGTAAAAAGGGGTTTGCCATGATTATCCTGTAGCAAAATTGGAGTTGAGTGGGAGGGCTACAATAGTACATGATACAATATGAGAATACAACTCAACCCTGCTCTAAGGATCATGGGAATTGCAAAACTTTGTGCGAGAGAGCTCAAAATTATTATGAGGTAGTGCAAATGAATTTCAGGAAAAGAATTTCCACTCTGTAACTTTAAGGTCCTGGTGTTGTGCATGCTGGTTCAGTGCTTGTAAAAAAAATATACAATGATGACTTTAACTATGTAACTCGGCTCTACCTTGAGCACAAGAAATTCCTGGTAATTCAGTAAAGCCACTAATAGATCATGCTGGAAAAATGTAGTTTTTGTGTCTCCTTAAAAGCTTGTAGTGTAAAATGAGACAATTTGTGCCTCTATCAAGCGTTCACTGGGTCTCACCAAGGTTGTTGCTGACTTTTTCCAATTGCTCTGTGCCACTCAGGTCTCCCCCATCTTCATCATTATTATCTCCACTCACTTTCCTCACAACCTGCAAACAGAGTGACAACATTTCTGTCATGCTATAAATCAACCAGCAGAGGAGAAAATATCACTGACATCTGATGGAAATGTTTTCTATGGCAACAGCCAGGTCAAGTGAAGTATTTTTACCTTGGAAACTGAAAATTGGACTGTTGAGCAATCCCAGAACCAGAACCAGATTACAGACATCACAGACAGAAAAAAAGTACAATTTGTAATACTAAGCATAGTAAGTAAGGAAGAATAGTAAGTACCCCATGGTACAATTTAAAAAATGTAAAACTTTCTGTTCTACCTGCAAGTATGTCTGCAGTCAAAGTTTCCTGGTGAAATTACTTAAAGTAAGAAACAGCGTAGAAGCATGAAGATCAACCACTTGTCTGAAAGCTCCAGCTGTGGGACTTACCCCCGCCTCAGTCCAGGTTGTGACTGCAAACAAGGCTAGGAGAGTCAGGATGCACTTTATCACAGCCATGTTACCGAAAAACCCACAGGCTAAAACAAATCCCCAGTTAGACCAGATCACAAAGCAGCATTTATGTTTGGAGCGTTAGAAGCAGGCAGGCAGTATCATTCCCTTATCTTTAGAAATGTGATGGTCTAATATTCAGAGATCCACCTTCAGCAGAACATGCCCAGAGCATTGCCCTTCTAATCCTGCAAATAAAGATGCTATTTACCTTGTTAAACCTCAATAAACGTGAAGTTAATTTTTCACATCTTTCTTGCTGAGGTCCACCCTTAGCAGATACACTGAGTGAGTGTCCTAATCCAGGAAGACAAAGATCATGTTTACGGCTGACATTGATGTTGATTAAGTGTCGTTACTGCTTTGACTTCACTCTGTGGAAACATATAGAGTCATTTAAGGATCCTGTGGTAGTGTCCTTAAAAAGGTCGCAGAGGTTGACAGCAGATAACTGAAACACTGCCAGAAGTATCTGTTCTGTGTGTAACATAGTTTCACTTAGTTTGTTTGTTGGTTTCATGTCCACTAATTCTCCTGTCATCCTGGCACCATGAAGGACAACTTACCTCCATTTCAAGTGGTTTGCAGGAAATGGCGGTTTGTCATGAGAGGAGCTTGGGCAGCATCCAGGAACTCCTTCAAAGGCTCGCTCTGTCCGATCATGGTCTGGACTCTACATCGTCTATCAGCCCTCCTGCCCAAACTTCTGTTGCGTCGGATGTTCGTTTGCCTCCTCCAGAACGGTATTCCGGTACTCCATGTTCCTGCCGGCCATTCCTCGTTCAGTGTTCCTTCGCTTTTGAACTCCAGCCTTCTGCCTTTCCCACCGAAAGGTCTCGGGTGGCGTACATCGTATCTCTGCTTGCTGGCAGAGCCAGAGACTGGGGAACTGCAGAGTGGGAGAAGCAATCCGCCATCTGCTCATCTGTCAAGCTGTTCTCCGATGAGCTGCAGAAGGTCTTCGACCATGTCACACCAGGAAGAGATGTTGCTCGGGGTTTGTTCAACCTGATCCAGGGTGGGAGGTCTGTATCCGATTACTCTATTGAGTTCTGTACTGTTGTTGCTGAGAGCAACTGGAAAACCGCCTCACTATTTGATGCCTTCTATAATGGTCTCTCAGACGACATAAAGGACGAGCTGGCGGCTCGCGCTGGTCTCCCTGTCTATCCACAGATATGGTCGCCTGCGGGAGCGGCAAAGAGAGAGTTCGGTCCACTGCTTCGTCGATGCAGGCTAACCAGCCTACTCATCCCCCGGGGCGTCCCTCTGAGCAGCACCCTAATGTTTCCCGTGACGCTCCCGAGGCTATGCAGCTGGGCAGGACACAACTGTCCACAACTGAGAGACAGCGTCGCATAAGAGAAAACGCGTGTCTGTACTGTGGTCAGGGCGGCCACTTTGCCTCATCTTGTCCAGTAAAAGACATGACTCATCAGTCTTCCAGAGGGTGCTGGTGAGCCGGACTATGAACTCTGGAAAGCCCTCTCGGTCCCTGATTCAGGCTCAACTGTTCTGCGGTTGTAGTTACTTAACTGTCTCAGCCCTCATTGACTCAGGTGCAGATGAAAACTTTTTGGACATGACTTTTGCTTCCCAGCTGGGTCTTGGTCAGGTGGTTCTGGAGGAACCTATCGACACCTCAGCTTTGGATGGTCGTCCCCTCTTCTGGGTTACACATCGATCTACTTCTCTCCAAACTGACACCGGTGTTGGAGCAGTTCTCTCTCAGCGGTCAGCTAAAGAAGGTGCACCCACTCCTGCTGAGAGGAATTATGACACTGGAAACAGGGAGCTGTTGGCAGTCAAGCTCGCACTGGAGGAATGGAGACACTGGTTGGAGGGGGCGGAGCAACCATTTGTGGTCTGGACTGACCACAAAAACCTCAAATACATCCGATCTGCCAAGAGACTAAACTCTCGTCAAGCTAGGTGGGCCCTTTTCTTCAACCGTTTCATTTTCTCTCTCTCATAGACCAGGCTCAAAAAACGTCAAGCCCGATGCGCTGTCCCGCCAGTTCCAGTCAGAGGATTCCCCATCCCAGCCCGAGGGTATTCTCTCACCCTCATGCATCATTGGGGCTGTAACCTGGGAGGTGGAGCATAAGGTAAAACACTCCCACACTGAACACCCTGCTCCTAGTGCTTGTCCAGCCAATCGGTTGTTTGTCCCTGACAGTCTCCATTCTGAGGTCCTCCCGTGGGGGTTCAACAGCGTTTCTGGTGGCCTTCCGTGGTTAGGGACACCCAGGAGTTTGTTGCCGCCTGCACCATCTGCTCCCAACATAAGAGCTCTAATCAAGCCCCATCTGGTCTCCTCCACCCCCTCCCCATCCCTCACCGTCCCTGGTCTCACATTTCCTTGGACTTTGTCAACGGACTATCTCCGTCAAACGGTAACAGTCATACCCACTGTTGTTGATCGCTTTTCTAAGGCAGCCATACTCATCCCATTACCCAAATTACCCACCGCCAAGGAAATGGCTGAGATTTTGTTGCAACAGGTGTTTCGGCTGCATGGTCTCCCATCTGATGTGGTCTCTGACCGGGGACCTCAATTCACCTCACACTTTGGTCTGAGTTTTGCAGGCTGCTGGGGGCTACCGTCAGTCTGTCATCTGGTTTCCACCCACAATCCAATGGTCAAGCCGAGCGGATGAATCAAGAGATGGAAACAGCACTGCGCTGTCTCGCCTCCCACAATCCCTCCTCCTGGTCTGAGCAGCTCCTTTGGATTGAGTACGCTCATAATACCCTGCCCAGTTCAGCCACCAGTCTTTCACCCTTCCAATGCTCCTGGGGGTACCAGCCACCACTCTTCCCAGAACAGGAACGGGAAGCCAGTGTTTCCTCAGTTCAGGCATTCATCAGACAGTGTCGACGCACCTGGATGCAGGCCCGCTCCCCATTGCTGTGCTCTTCTAACCGCTACCAACAATCTGCCAACAGACGTTGCACTCCTGCACCCCGTTACTCCCCGGGACAATGTGTCTGGTTGTCAACACGGGATCTTCCCCTCAGAGTGGACTCCAAGAAGTTGGCTCCCCGTTTTGTGGGTCCATTCCCGATCTCTAAAGTAGTCAATCCTGTTGCTGTCAGTCTTTGTCTCCCTTCATCCATGAGGATTAACCCTACATTCCATGTTTCCAAGGTCAAACCTGTTGTTGAAAGTCCACTTTTGACCTCCTCCAAACCCCCACCACCCCTCTCCGGCTCGTTGATGGAGCACCTGCGTACACAGTCCATCGCCTCATCAAGTCCCGGCGACGTGGTAGGGGAGTGCAGTATCTAGTAGACTGGGAGGGTTATGGCCCTGAAGAACGTTCATGGGTCCCCGCTCACAGTATCCAGGTCTCATTACTGACTTCCACCAGGCTCATCCTGACCAACCGGGTGGGACGGCTGGAGCCGTCCCTAGAGGGGGGGGTTCTGTAACATAGTTTATTCCACTGTGTCCATCTGCACCCCAAATCGCTCCCGAAAGCTGTGCCATCAGTGTGTGAATGTGTATGAATGGTTAGCTCCTCGAACTGATGAGCACTTGGTATCTTGCATGGCAGCCAAGGCCATCAGTGTATGAATGTGTGTAAATGGGTGAATGAGTTACGTACTGTAAAGCGCTTTGAGTGGTTGGAAGACTAGAAAGACACTATATAAGTACAGTCCATTTACCATTAACCCTTTAAGACCAATGCCTGCAACTACAACCAATGCAACTGCTATCACTATAAAGACTACTGCTGTGATTACCTAAAGACTCTCACAGAAATGCTTCTGCAAAGACTTGAAAACTGGGTTGGTCTCTCAGGAATGATGCTAGAGTGATTTAGGTTGTATCCTTCACTCTGACTGGAGTTCTTTATTTCTCTGGGTGATTTCTCCTGAGAGAAAAGACATAACTTGTGGTGTCAAGGCTCTGTTAAGGTCCAGTATTTTTTGCCTTTATATGCTGTCATCAGAAAATACAACACTGCTATATGTTTCTGTACCCCCTCATGACTTCAGTCCCATTGATTGGTTAATGTGTTATATAATATATATATTATATTATATTATATTACATAATTATATGTATGTCACACACACCTCCAGGTCAAAAGCCTTGAGTTTGGACTTCAGTTTTGAAGCGCACATTAGAAATGCCACCAAAAGACTATTTTATCATCTTAGAAACATTGCCAGAGAATTCTTCAGGCCAACAGAGAAAAATACTGCATGCTTGACTACTGCAGTGCTGTACTGGTTTTAGGCTGGGATGTTACCAAAAAAACCTGCAGGCTGAAGCAAACCACCAGTCAGACACTAAACACAAAGAGGCGTCAGTGTTTAGAGTGTAGTAGAGCAGGCCGGCAGTATTATTCCTACATTTAGTTCAGATAGGAAAGCAGGAAATGTGATACTGTGTGAAGAAGTCTTCGTCTCTTATACCAAAACATGCAGAGACCCACCATCAGCAGACCCTGGACAGATAATTGTCTTCCTAATCCTGCAAATAAGGAGGATATTTACCTTGTTAAACCTCAATAGACCTAAAGTAATATTTCTCATGTTGCAGGTCCACCCTAAGCAAATATATGATTATTATGATATGATCCTAATGCAGGAAAGCAAAGAAGTTGATGAAGTGTTTAATGTTCATATTGATCTTGACTAAGCGTACTAACTGCTCTGAGAGTGTTCACCCTGTGGTAACGTATAGGAGGGTAAAGATGATGTGGAAGTGTTCATAGGAGGTCACAGAGGCTGACAGCAGGTCACTGAAAGGCTGCCAGATCAATCCTCAGATTTAAAGGTGTCCCTTCTGTGTATTTGTCCTTAATAAACCTCAGCTGACTTCAGTCAGTCTTTATTTATAAAGCACTTTTCAAACAAATCAAATGCTATTCTAAGTGCTTCACAAGTGACTAGAAAATGGATGTGGAGGCTAATTCACACCATAAAAAACTAATAATTATAATAATTAAATAAGAAAGTAGTAGAAAGAGACTAAAATAATAAGTATAGATAAATAACAATGAGCAATAGTAAAATGCTATTTACATAGAACAAAATATGAAAAAATGTAAAGAAGTGTCCAGCTGTTTGGAGCTTAATGACTACAAGCAACATCAGCAGATGTTATTGTTCTGCTTGGTGGAACAGCTGGAAGAGAAGAGCCAGCGGATCAGAGGGTTTTTCATGGTTCATAAATCAAAAGCATTTGTAAAAGATGGTCCAGTTTACGGCCATGTAGTGCCACCAGTGTCTCTAATAACAAGTAAGGATGAGCATTAGTAAATAGCTTTTTAAATGAGACAATGATCAGATATTTTCTGATGAATATTTATTGATTAACATGAATTGGAAATGTCCCACCACCTGAGCAAACGGGAAAATCCGTCACTCATAAATCCAGAATTTCTGTTTAGGAAGAAAAAAGTCAACTGATAGATATTCTGTCATTAAGTGAACAGAATAAATAAATGATTTAAATGATTTATCCTCATGAACAGACTTTTCCAAATTCCTCCACTACAGAGGTCACATTAGTGAATGACTATTGGTCAAAGAAACTTCAGCGTCACATGTTGTGGACTGGAGGACTAGTTTCTGCAGTACAGCAGGTTGATGCGGTTGATGTCATTCTGGCTCATTTGTCTGGCCGTACCAAACACGGCGTTGGGGTTTGGAACAGCCACCATGGTGGGGTTGTAGTTGTCCTTGGAGAAAGCCAGCCTTAAAGGGAGAGTCGACCAGAGTTATTTTATTTATGTTATTCAAACTGAAATATTTCCTGCTAAGTGATGTTCTGTAGAATAAAGGATAAGTCCAGCTTCAGAGGCTTAATACAGCAGATTAAACTGCAGATAAAAAGATATTTTAACATGGATTAATCTAGTTAAACCGACCTGCCGTAGTGCATCACAGAGTCGTAGTCGTATGGAGTCCCCTGGTTCAGAGTGTCGATCTTGTTAAAGTTGTATTGCTGATCTGTAGTGGTGGATGAAGTATTAGCACCCCTTACTTAAGTAATGATAGCAATAACACTGCGTAAAAATATTGTGTTACAAGCAACAGTTCAGTTTAAATTGAAGTAAATGTAACATTTTTAAAATCAAAATGTTCTTGAATAAATGCATGTACCACTGCTGGTATGTTGCTGATTAGTCAGCAAACAAATGTCAGTGAATAAATCAGTGTTTGCCTTTACTGAGAGTGATTCAGTTACATTATATATAATCAGATGACATTCATATGACAGTTTGATTATTTAAGAATGTTCATTGCTGATGTTTTGGTATTAAAAACAATGACAGAAAGCTGTGAGGAATCCATTTTCTCTGCCTCTTCATCACTGCAGCCTACCTTTGATGACATTCTGCAGCAAGACCCTGATGTGCTGGTCCCTGTCAGAGCGACACTGCTCATGGTTGAAGCCCAGGGCGTGGAGCAGCTCATGCTGGATCGTTCCGTAATAAATGCAGCCCTGACGGCTCAGAGAAACTGTCTGACCGTTGCCCTGGCGACCTACATAGGAGTAGCATCTGCAGAGATGTTGGATAGGACAGTCGTTGCTTTCTTTTTCTGTGTTGTTCTGACACATAAAAATGTACCACCTGCTAAAGACTATTACATTAACAGACAAGGCTCAGCCTCTACGTACCCATCCAGAGACTGGATGTAGAGGTAGTCCCTCTGGTTAGTGCGGGGGAAGAAGCGAATGCAGGTGGAGTAAGAGAAGGAGTTGAGGCCTCGTTTGATGAGATCCAGCTCCTGAGAAGCTGGAGGACAAAACAAGACCAAGCAATGAAAACCACAGGTTGAAAAATCAGTCAAAGGCTTGCCAACAAATCCTATAATGTCTCTCAATACTGTCTTTCATCCCTGAAGAGGTCAGTCTTTAAAAAAGGGACCACAAATGTATAGTTTTATTTTATAGACGGTTCAGTCATTTCCTGGGTACTGTAGTTTTTAGATATTGCTGTTCAAACAGGACGTTTGGGAGTTGTTTGGGACTGTTTTCAGGAGCAGATTAATCCACATTTGGTGCTTTAGTATTTCCAACAGCAGAATGATGTTAAGCTAAGAACAGTGTGACCCACACTTTTGTTTTTAAAAGTTTTTGAACAATACTGCAGCCCTATAGCACAGAGAAAGATTATGCATTCATATTTGTTGCCAAAAAATATATATGAAATTTCACAAGACTTATTCTAAACATTTTAAATGTGTCCATGCAACAGTGTACAGGGCAATATGTGGTCATACTTACAGTAGTGGTTAGCGATGACATAGGGAACATAAACCTTGCCATCTGTGGCCTTAGGCCACTTACAACCATACCGGACACAGGGGTCAGCGTTCCTCAGGGTGGGAAGACGAGACACGGCAATGTCGCCGTTTACCTCAATACCGTCCCGAAGGCGGTCTGCAGAGAAGAAGAAAGAAGTGATAGCAGTGATGATATATAGATATTACAATCTATGATGCCTTCAGAGACACTGGTCCTGAACACCCAAACTGTATCCAACAACTGCTTCAACTGATTCTGCCTGTTCACAAAATGAAATGATATCATTTATTTGGGTCAAGAGGCTTAAACTCAATCAGTTTGATTGTAGATTCAGCATCCTAATGTTATTATTAACACCTCTGCTTTACTCTTATAGTGAAAAAGGTGATTTCAGTCATGTAACCCAGAGGTCTGTGTCTCACCGAGTTTGCTGTTGGCTTTCTCCAGCTGCTCTGTGACGGTCAGGTCTCCTTCATCTTCTTCATTTTGCTCACTGCTCGCTTTCTTTACAACCTACAAACAGAGTGACGTTTTTTTTATTATTATTATCAAGCAACAAGCAGAGGAGAAAATATTACTATCTCACATCCGATGTAAATGTTTCGTATGGCAGCTGCTTGTAAATCACGTTCACCGTGGAAACAGAAATCTGGACACTAGTGTAGTTGACAGACTAACAGACTGCACCCGCTATTTTTTTAAAATTGTTTTTAATTGGTTGAATTATTTTGATGAAGTCCATTAAATTTTGTATGAATTGTGTTAAGTGATTTGCCCATGTTAAAGTTTGAGTGACTTTACTCTGGAGCTTAGACACATAGACTGGATATGTTGCACAGCTTCTGAGGCACTCATCACAAATAATTAGAATTATAGTTGTGTAGCCTAAATACACTTCAACAAGTGAGCAAAAGAATAATATTCTGTGAGTACTACTTAATATTTATTTAAAAAATCATTAAATCTGCCTATCATATCAAAAATGCACTTAATATTCATGTGAGATATTTTTTTGGTCAACTCCAAAGTGAACATCTGACATCAACCTTTAATCTAACAATGAGATGTCACTGAAGAGGTCAGAAAACTAAAAGTTACAATTAATAATCATTTCTACTGAGGAACCTCTATCTGTACAGACGAAGTAGAGAACCTTTTGCTCTAAATATCTTTCAAAGTTTTAGAGGTGAATAGAGGACCAGCCACCTGCCTGAAAGCTCCAGCTTTGAGACTTACCCCCGCCTCGGTCCAGGCTGAGACTGCAAGCAGGGCCAGGAGACCCAGGATGCACTTCATCGTAGCCATGTTACCAAAAAACCTGCAGGCTGAAAGAAACCACCAGTAAGACCGAAACACAAAGCAGCATCAATGATCATTCTGCAGTATTATTCCCTTACCTTTTCCTCTTTAGTTCAGGAATAAAATGTGATGCTCTGTGAAGGCAACGTCTTCTTTTATAGCAAAACATCCACTGGTCCACTGTACACAGAGCATTGTTTCTCTAATCCTGCAAATAAGGATATTGACCTTGTTAAACCTCAGTAAACCTGAAGTTAATTTTTCACATCTTTCAAGTCCACCCTTAGCAGATATATGACTGTCCTAATGCAGGAAAACAAAGAGGGTGTTGGAAGTGTTTAATGTTCATATTGATTTTGACTAAGCGTCCTAACTGCTCTGAGATTAAGTGTTCACCCTGTGGTAACATATAGGAGGGTAAAGATGCTGTGGAAGTGTTCTTGAAGAGGTCACAGAGGCTGACAGCAGGTCACTGAAAGGCTGCCAGATCAATCCCTGGGGTTTAAAGGTGTCCTTTCTGTGTATTTGTCCTTAATAAACCTCAGTTGACTTTATGAATGAACAATAGTGGCCTTGTACAGAGTTGACCCTGACAGTGGATGAGGATCAGACCTTTTCTGCTCAGATAAGGATTATTTATTTAACACTACTATTACTGCTATTTATGCCACTGTGTCGCATTGGTTGCCTGCAGCTATGCTACTGATATCACCAGTGATATTCTGTTCTGCTGGTATGGAAATATAGAAAATATATTTGCTTAAATACTAACTTTTAGTACTATTTAGAGGTACTTGTGCTATTTAAGTAATTCCAGTTTAGGCTACCATCCATTTATAACTGCTTATTAGATTGCAGAGCCTTCTTGCTGTGACCACTGCACCGCTGTGCCACCTATTTTATGCTACTTTACGCTTGAATATTGTAACTTTTACGTTTCATTCCGCTGCTGTTCAGTACATTTGTTACTTACTCTTCAGATTAGGACTTTATATAAACATAAGTATATGAAATATAACTCAGTGTTGAATATTAAACCTCATTTTTTTATATTCAGGGTTTATTTTTTGCCTTAACACCAGCAGGTCGGGTTCACTACTTCCTTCTCATAAGCCACTTCAGTGTCGTCAGCAAACTTAACAATGGTGTTGGAGTCACAAGTGGCTACACAGTCATGTGTACAGTGAGTACTCCGATGTTAAGGATGTTAATGGTGCCTAAGGAATGCAACAACTGTCAGTACTTTGGTCCAGAGCAAATATCCCAACAACTAAAGACATGATTACTTGATTGTGGATGCTTATGGAAAACAGAGGATGAATCCGGATTGAAACATTTCCTCTGGTAGCATCACCTGGCCAAAACAGTCAATAATACACTAGAAATATCTATGCAAAAATAATATTTAAAAAAAGAAATATCTATGCTCTTGTGGAATATGACTAAGTACATGTTCGTTGTGCAGTTTTGAAGTAGCCTACTTGTACTTCACTGTATTATTTTAATTTTATATGATTTCACTATGATGTTGTGTATACATCTAACTATCCAAGAGTCTTTTTTAAATTTGCTCCATGTCAACCAGCTGTAACATTAAAATACCGTGTACATGAATAATAATGCTCCAGTAATATAGTGAAATAACAGCTACACGGCCCGTTCATATACATTTAATTTTGATACTTTTTAATACATTTGTAATTTTACTTGTAATTAAGTATTTCTACATTGTGGTATCACACTACCTTCACACAAAAATCCAAATCAGTGAGTAGTTTTAATCAAATTGAGTTTTCAGGGCTTTTAACAACATTACTGTTAAAGCTTGGAGAGAATGTTTTGTACTGCCTTTCATACTTTGGGCTATAATTGAGTTTCAGCTGTTTCAAATCATTAGTCGGACTTTCAGCCTTGTTAATAACTGGTACTCGACACTACAGGTAACAATCTTTACCAGTGTATTCAGTGTATTTTTGTCTTACTTTTTGTGTTTGTTTTTCTCTGTCGACACAAATTGAGTAATCCACTGACCTGAAATCACAGCCCTGTAGATGTTTAAGGCTTTTTCAATTCTGTTGAACAAAGACTCTCAAACACGACAGTTTTTAAGTTTTTACTGGGATTGGACCATTCACTTTCCATTTGTAAGTTCACATCCATGTTAACCTTACCTGCCTGACCTGATGTGACTTTACATTTAAATAAATATACCACCCAGACTGCGACCTGTGCAAATATCAAAATGTGATGTATTATTTAACAGCTTCTACATCCTTGAGGCTGATACATCTTGGCACACGTCCAACACGATATATCATAAACCTATAAGACAGGCCCAATATTTGATCTCTGTGTTTACTGATAATATTTTATTCCTTATATCAATGAAGATAAAAATGATCTAAAGTCAACATGTGAGAGACCAGTGAGAAATCTGAGTCTCGAGCATACACCGCTGTCAAAAATGATAAAATACTAATATGTAAACATCTGTGTGTTTGTCAGTGAGCTTTTGTTTGTGATGAATGAGCTTCCTGCAGATTTGATCTGTATTGCCCATCTGTATTCACTTTCAAACCAATTTAACACCTTTCTTTTAATGCTGATCAGTTTGTATATATATATATATATATATATATATATGAATAAAAAATAAAAATATGAACAAAAATATGTACAAACTGATCAGCATTAAAAGAAAGGTATTAAATTGGTTTGAAAGTGAATACAGATGGGCAATACAGATCAAATCTGCAGGAAGTTGACTTTAGATTATTTTTATCTTCATTGATATAAGGAATAAAATATTATCAGTAAACACAGAGATCAAATATTGGGCCTGTCTTATAGGTTTATGATATATCGTGTTGGACGTGTGCCAAGATGTATCAGCCTCAAGGATGTAGAAGCTGTTAAATAATCCATCACATTTGAACAGTGCTATTTAACCATGCACTGTAGTGACGTACTGTCTGTAATAAGCCAATCAAGATCAAAATAAAAGATACCAAAAAAAAAGAAGAAGAATTCATCACATTAGACAACATTTTGGACACATGACCATTCTTCTCATAGTGCTGCAATATTTGCACCCATGTTGCTTTTGTGTGCGTGCACACAGGAATCATTCACATGACGTTTATTTATCAAAAGCTCTTATTTTGGTGGTGATATATTATCAATAGAATAGTAGTTAATTAAAGTATCAATTATATGAGTATCAGTGATTGTGTCCCCGATATTGTTGATTGATATCGTAATTAAACCAATTTTTGTGGTATACCTAACCTCTCCTGTAGTTTAGTCTCTTTAAAGAGTACAGGGCCATGACAGTTTTAGTCTAAGATCCTTCCATCTGTGATTTGTGAACACTTTTGTGACGTAGCTGCACTGAAATACTAACGTTGTTAGTGTGTGAAACAGTGACCTGCTGCTTTCTTCCCTTTTCTCCACTAGGAGGCGACACACCACCACAGGTCTAAAATACTAAACAGAGCGGTCCACTGCTACAACTTCACATCCACATATATATATATATATATATATATATATATATATATATATATATATATATATATATATATATAGTGTATGTGTGCGTGTGTGTGTGTGTGTAAAATTTATGAATATATAACATAGAAAATCAATCTTGTACTAGGCAGGTTCCAGTAGTGGACATGTGTGAGTGTGTAGATAGCTTTCAGCAACCCTACCTTGGTTATATCAGATTCTTTTTGTAAGAATTTTAACACCTTAAAATACTTTACAGTGACTTTACTGTAGTGCAGCTCTGGGTAGCAGGTTGGAATTGAACCCAGGCTGCTGCTCTAAGAACTTAGTGCCTGCTCTACCAGGTGAGCTACTAGGGCAGCCCCAGATTCATATTATCTATATAAAAAATAATCAATGAATGAAAATAATTATGTATTATTACAGTATTAGCTACTTGCTGCAACATTAAAATGATTTTTCAAAAGAATATTTTGATAACTTTGTACTTAATACAAAAATATTTTGAATGCAAAAATAAATCTGTGAGTATTTGAGTCAGGAAAGTCTTGAAAGAGTTCAACTGAAAAGATGTGAGGTGATTTCTCTTTGGATGGTTTACTAAGGCTGTAGTTTTAGACTATAGATAGATGACTCTTAGTGAACCTCATCTGAAGTCATCTGATGTCAGCCGTCTTAAAGTGGATCCCCAGCATTCTTCAGTGACTGAGCGATGATTGACATGTCGTCTGGAATCAATGGCAGTCTGTTATCCTGGCAGAGTCACCCGGAGGCATGGAGTGTAATGTCAGTCACTCTGAGGGAAGTGCACAGTTAGTATTCTATTCATGTACACGGTAATACTGTATAATATGCTTACTTGGTTATGCATTTGAGTATTAGTATCCAGTATTGTCAATATTTAATGCCAGCCAGAAGAAATCGTTTTTATGTTTGTATAATTATTACGCACCACAACAACAAGACACACAAGGTAAAGCTAACTGAGCTAACTAGCTAACTGCATTAAATCTCATTCAGAATGTGATATGACTATGAATATATCAATAAAATATATATTGTTTTAATATTGTTTTTCACATAGAATGCAGTTCTTAAAATAAAAAAGAAAGAAAGAAAAAGAAAATAAAGAAAATTCACACAATATTGTAAAACACGCCCCACGCATTTTGACTGATGAAGAGTTCATCATCAGCCTTCTTTCGCCTTCTTCTCCGCGCTTTAAAAGCAAAGATTGGAATAAACTGTACACTTTATAGTTATGGCAGTCATAGTGGTGGTATTTATAGAAGAAGCAGCACAACAAGCAGTAGCAGTTGTGGCAATAATAGTTTTAGCTGAAATAGCAAGGTAATGCAAGCAGCATATTAACAGTTCTGTACTGCTTACTCTCTGTGACTTGCATATGCATTGCTACAAATTTATTTTGCACCATGTGAACACAATATGAGCTGAGATAATAAAGGCCCTAAAACTCTGGACTATAAGATGGCCTTAAGATAATGTAAGAATCCTGCTGTGTTTTTATTATGCATTGTTCTTTCTTGGTGTATACAAAACACATTTGCAATTAACTTAATTCCCACATACTAACTGCCGTTAGTTACAATACTAGCCTTTTGTCCACATGTGGGTCTCAGGGCCCCAAGACAGTTGTCCTGACAGCAATCCTTGTTAGTAGTGCACTAACAATGTTAATAGAGGCAGTAGATGGTTAGTTATTAGTGAGCAATTTGCCAGTGGATGTTTGAAAATCTTTGTCCTGGATATGAATGTCTATAATACCAAAAGTGAATCCCTATATGTATATGTATGAAAATTTTTGAAAACAAAACATCCCATCCAAAACACTGTTGATGTTCAATTAGGGTGACACTCAGGAGACAAGTAGACAGTAACGTTTGGAAAGGAGAATGTGCTGGAGGGGATGACAGCTCCATGCAACACTGAAGACTGAAGTCACTGAAGTCAAGTTTCTGGATGACTCATCTTGGCATCTAAAGTCGGGGCAGGTTCTGAACAAGAGCGCCATTCTCCCTGAAGCTGGGCGCCAAGTATCAGGGTTGTGACCCCGACCACATGCTGGCTGGACCAAATGGGACAGTGAAACAGAGAGAGGTGAGGGGCCCACTCTGTCATGTACCCCAGCTTAAAGTGCAGAGATTGACTTTTCTGCACCTTGCTGCATGGAGACAGAAGCCTCTTGTTCTTTCCCTCCAGCTCATCTCCTTGTATGCATGTTTGCATTCCCAAAATGTCCAACCACTTTTCAAGTGTCTCAGTGAAGGAGAAGAAACAGATTCCTCGGTACACTGTGCGTTGTGGTGGATACATGCCTAAACCGGGGTTGACTGGTTGACTGTAGCTTCCTGCGTGGCGTGGGTCTGGCATCGTTTGCTTTGTGGTGTTGGCTGATAGGATGCAAATGCAAGGTTTTTCAAATGGCACACTAGTTAGTGTCATGGAGCCATAATACGCTATAATACTATATCACTATATACTATACACTTCTAACACTGGTTGCAGTATTTAACAGCTGAATGTGTGATTATTAACAAGGTTTTCCTCAATGTTACGCATTGAAGCATTAAGTGAAAGAAGTCAAACTGCACATCATTCTGCCAATGAAGCAAACAAACACTCAAAACCAGGTGAACTTTATATTTCTTTCACACGGGCCACTCTTCACTGCTGTCATAAAAAGAGTCAAAATGAAATAGCTGCATTTATACTTTTCCTCTCTGGTTAGTTTCATTGCCTGAATCCTTGAATTTAAAATAAACTGTGACCGCTGCCTTTGACTGTTCAGTAAGAGCACCTGCTTGCTCCACTCCACAGTGATGGGATGGTGTGTAGACAGAGGGAGACATTGTGAGGGAGAAAGTGAAGGGAAGACTGCAAGCTAAACTGAGGGAGAGAGATTAGAGGGAGAAAAGCAGAAAACAGCGCAGCGCTGACTTCAGATCAGCAGGGATGGTGACTGAACAGAGGTCTGGTTCAGCTACGAGCAGCCCCTGCAGGGATGATCAGACAGAGATGTGGCCCAGATCCCAGCTCTCCTCCTCCTCCTCCTTCTCTCTATTTCCTCCCTTTCGTCAGTAGAATCACTATCTAGACTTCCATGTCCTCCCATTTGAAGCTCTGGCCAGGATATGGGATCCGGGGCTCGCTGTCTCACTCTCTTTATTTCTTTCCTGTCTGCCTGCTGGCCGACCCAGCTTCAGAGCCGCAGCACACAGGATCCAGTGATGACCGACTGGCCGCCCGGCTGGCCTCTCGGCCCACTATGCCCTCGTCGACAAAAAGGGAGTCATTGTGCCTGCTGTGTGTTCCAACAATGAGCGAGTTAATATGAGCCAAGTATTCCCACAGGACTGAGGAAGGGAGGGGGGCTCTGGCTCAGAGACCCTGCTGCTGCTCCCCAGCTCCATCCATCAGTGTCTGTCTCGTCGTCTCCGGTTGCACCACTTTCTCCTGGTCCTCCTCTGATGGTCATCATTTCGGCTCAGGGCTGTCCTCACATACCTGCTCGCCCTCCTTGCAATGGACCCTGTGGACATGGTTTATGGGTCATCTATGGATCATTGCCAACACATGTGGGAAACACTGTACAGCTAACTACAACTGTAATGATGTATTCCCAGTGACAGAATGTTACATAAGTAGATTTAAGTATAGTACCGTAATTGAGTCTTTCAGTGCTGCTTTATACTTTTACTCCAGAATGGGAAAGAATCAGCAGGTATGACATACTTTTTCTGTGCATCCAAAACTGTTACAAGTCTGTTTTAGAATCTGACAACTCGCACAAAATCAACTGGTTTAGATTTCTGGAAACATGGTTTTACTTAAAATAAGTACTTTGTTCAGGTTAGGGGAATTCTATTGTCGTGGCTGCAATAATAGAGAAAAAATAAAATGGTTGTCAGTTGGAAACAGAAAACAAATAATTTCTTCAGTCTTAAAATCGGCTGTTTTTCTTTACCCGTTCATCCATTTCAACCTCCTCTCTACATGAACTTCATAGCTCTGAAACAATGAATATATTGGTTAGAGGTCTTTGTCACTTGAACGTTATACTGTGATGCTTGATCAGGGCGTCATCATGCTTTCTAGAATAGCTTAAACTTTGATGTACAGTTGCTGCACTTCCACAAATGAAAGGATTCACAGGAGATGTATTTCAAAAGTAATCTTTTTAAAAATCAGGGGCAATCTCCAAAAACACTCTCTCCTGCATTTTGCATATTGTGGGCATTAGCTTCATTTCCTGAAGGCATCATCAGAGTTATTTTCTCAGAGATACAGAGTGCATTAAACAACTGTTTCCACAGGCTGAGTAGTACTCTTGGAAATGACCCTGATGTGTAGAATATGTGGAGAGCTCCTTTAAAATGATCAACTGAATATAAAGTACTTACTAAAGTAAAAACAGAATGTGAGACCCCCTAGAGGTAAAAGTTTCCCATCTTCACAATATTCTTCCTAGGCTGAATCGCATGTTCATCATGTGCATGAGTCTTGCTTGTATTCACATGCTTTCAAATGCCGCAAATGTTCCTCAGGTCTTAACATCATTTGGGATGCTGATTTTAGAGGCAGTGTTATCCATCACCATCCTTCTCGAATCAATAGTTTGTCCTGTGACTGTGTAGATCAGCAGTCAGCCCAGTTACAGCAAATATAATTGACCACGTTTGGTGTTCGGTTAGATCAAGTGAGTGAGATCAGCACTTCCCCTCAGCTGATCGTAAATAGTATGGTCTGCATCTGAGGTCACTGACAGTGTATGCTGACTTTGACAACGGAAGGACACTGTCGAGATGTGATCTAATAATGGAGCGAGTACAGAGTATGGCAGACGTTTGGCAGAAAGCTAAGTTCAGTATTAAGAGAAAAAGGCATTAAAAGACAAATGATGTGTTTGTCCATCTCTTGATATTTTCCCCAAGTCCCATCATACAAAAAACATACATTTTAAAATGGGTCTTAAAGCTCTTTTGTGTAACTTTCTTCCACAATAACAGATTTTAAATAATTTTGATCTTACACTGACTTCCCTCACTGATATTGGTGAAACTGGGTCATATTTGGAGAAAATGTTTTTTGGTTTTCCCTCTGAGGTCCTCCTGAAACTGTGCCTCAACTGATTTACAGAGTTTCCTGGTGGACTGTTAAATAAACTGCTGCAAACTATAGCTGCTGTTAGCTCAGTTTGTCAGCCAGGATGTCAGTGCACCAGGGGAGTGTTAGTGTTTGTACCACAGGTGTTTTGGGCCATCGGGCAGAAGAGGTTCTCTGGCCTGGGGTGCAGGGGAATGCTGACCGGAAATGGAGCCACAACCAAAGAATGTAATCTGACTAAGCAGGCTGCATAGACAAAATGACAGAGGCAAAGACACCAAAGAGGACAGAGTAAGTTAAGATGAGAAAAGGATAAAAGTGACTAAGCAAGAAGCCTCCAAACAAGAGTAACTCTAGGACTGACTTATAGTCACTGGCGAGAGTTTGTGCAACTGTTCATATTCACATACTAATTACACAAGACTTTCTACGTAATATTGCCTCATTTGATTAAAAAAAAAAGTTTGATAGAACAGCAGGTCACTTTGTTTGGGACTAGTTTCTGCTGTGGATTTATATACATTTGGTACTCCAGTGAGTATTTGGAGCAGCAGGATGGTGCACTGAGTTTGTTTGTGTTCATGGTAATGAATAAACATGTCACCCAGCACAGCAATCCCTGGGGTAAATTAATTTAGTTAGTTTTCATAGGATTGCATCCATACTGTAGGTCTGAGAGTTTCCCTCTGTCTGTGTTTATGAGCATCTTGTCATGATTGTTACAGTTGGCTCCAGTCCACTGACTGTGTGAACAGGACCAGGCAGGTAGAGAAACCTGAGCCTACACTGGGGATAAGGTTCAGCCCAGCTCAAGTTACTGTACAGAAAATATATTTTTATTATATTTAGAGGTAATACAGTCCTGTACTCAAAAATGTTGTCGTTATAACGTGATCATTTACGGTCAGATCTATTTTTAGTTTACTCATTACACTCCAACATATGAACAATAATTATAATATAATAATAATATAATGGGTGCAGTGCCAAACAAACGGACTGATGTTTTAGTGTCAGCATATCTTTCACTAAAAGCACAAGTCGAATCAAAACCATATGTATTTGGACTGAAACGATAAAACCCGCACGGTTCCGGGTCACGTGATGTTTTGCCTGTGGGCTCGAACCCACTGGTTCGGTTCGGACTCCAGAATAGAAGTTAGAGTAACGCTCGTTCCAAACGGAGGATAAAGGACAGACACACAGTGAGAGCTTCAGAGAGCGGACAGGACTCACCTTGTGATAGAAGAGAGAAGGAAAATATTTCGGAGCGGTTTCAAAGTAAGTTTCAGAGAAGTAAGTAAGTTTCAAAGAACCAACGCTAACGTCGCTATCATGTCTGCGTGAGTTTCTTCTGTCTGATCACCGTGATGAACTTTACTGTCTGTCTGTTCACATGTTTTCTAGTATGGATATTTTATGATGGGAGTCATGTACTCAGATTTCTCAGCACAGTGGGAGCTTAAGTCACCTTATATTTACACTTTCTCCTTCGTACCAAGGTGTCTAATATGTCTTCATGTTCTTCTGCATTTCCAGGTCAACCAGAGTGATCGATTGGACTTGATGCCCATCATCTCCCCTGCTTCAGTGTGTGTCCCTCCACGGTAACCATCATGAAGGAGGAGACTGTACGGGGTATGTAGTCACTCAGCTGATATCCAGCGAATGTTCAGAATGTTAAATGCATTGTGGGCCAGTTAACTTCAGCGTAACAAAGTTGATGTAATCTCACAACCTTCATGTTTGCTCTGATGAAAAATCAGTGTGTCAGAAACAGGCAGTGCAGCTTCAGTGACTGTGCTGCTGCCAAGATTTATTCAAGCCATGTTAAACTCACAACGTCAAGAATACTACAAGGATTTTATTCTGTAAACAAAGTTTGGATTTTGATTTACTCAGACTTCAACAAGCTTTCCCTCCATCATTCACAGGCCTTAATATCACTGAAGAAATTCACGATAAGAAAGCTCCCTGGTTCAAACTCTTTTAAGGTATGGATCAAAGCTTGTTCAAGTGATTTCAGAAGTTAATAGTTGGAGATGTGAATCAGTTTTTAAGCTCTTCATGTGTGCTATTTGACTTAAATTTGTTGTTCCTGGATCAGTCTGGAGTTTCTGTTATTTCTATTGCATTTATTAGTTTGTCCATGTTCTGCAGGCTCACAGACCACCGGTCAGCACAGGTCAAGCAGCCAAGAGGAAAGTCTGGTGGGCCTCTGACATGACACCTATAAAGTGCAGAGCTGACAAGGTATGCCAACCCCTTCCATGCACTGTTGATGAGAAAATAAATGAGTTTCAATTGTTTCTGATGTGAGGCTTTGGTTTTAAGATTGAAAGAGTAAATATGAAGCTACAGACAGCAGTCAGTTAGCTATTTCTATATTTGTTTCCTCTTCCTTTAACATGCTTAGTAAATGTGGTAAATCAAAATGGATCCACCAAGCAAACTCTTACTAAAATTGTTACTATACAAACATTTTTGTTGTTGTGTACAGGAACCGATGGCTTTGACAGACAAATTGCCTGCAGTGTACGCAGTCACCTCAACTCAGGTCAAAGTCCAACTCCACGGACTGTGACAACAGTCGTCATACAACAATGAGCACTAACGAACTAAGTGGAACTAAGTCAGACAGAACTTAAGAAGATTCTTGGATGAGAGGCGAAACGTCTTCACGGATCTAAAAGCTAAGTACTATGGGGTGCTGTTTGTAAAGCGGCTCACGCTGAAAAAAACAGCAACATTTTGTCACATTTAGCTTCAAACAATGTTTAAAAAACTGATGTGAATTTTTGAGATTCACTTTTTTGCACATTTACAACAATATTTGCGAACTTAGAGTTATTTAAATACAAATGTTAAATCTAAATGTTAAATGTAAATCTAAATATTAAATCTAAATCTAAATGTTGAATCTAAATCTAAACGTTAAACTATAAATAACGGTTTATAACGAATAAAACCCATCTTATCCAGGGAAATGGACTCTTGAACATGGATTAGCGTGATAATAACGACCTAAAACTCGAAGTACTCTTCAAATAAAGTATGATCGACGTGTTTTTTTATTTTACATAGTTATTATCACGCTAATCCATGTCCAAGAGTCCATTTCCCCGGATAAGATGGGTTTTATTCGTTATTTCCCACTATAAACACACTCTGACCTCGTCAAGCTTTTATTTTGGCACTTCCGGTTACCGACGTTTGAATTTGCATATTAGCTAAATATTTAGTTTCACCAGAAACATTTAGATTTAACATTTAGATTTAGATTTAACATTTATATTTACATTTAACATTTAGATTTAGATTTAATATTTAGATTTAGATTTAACATTTGGATTTAAATAACTCTAAGTTGGCAAATATTGTTGTAAATGTGCAAAAAAGTGATTTCAAAAATTCACACCAGTTTTTTAAACATTGTTTGAGGCTAAATGTGACAAAATGTTGCTGCTTTTTTTTCAGCGCGAGCCGCTTTACAAACTGCAAATGTTGAATCAAAATGGATCCACCAAGCAAACTCTTACTAAAATTGTTACTATACAAACATTTTTTGTTGTTGTGTACAGGAACCGATGGCTTTGACAGACAAATTGCCTGCAGTGTCCACAGTCACCTCCACTCAGGTCAAAGTTCAACTCCAAGGACTGTGACGACAGTCGTCATACAACAATGAGCTTGGATGAGAGGTGAAACGTCTTCACGGATCTAAAAGCTAAGTACTATGGGGTGCTGTTTGTAAAGCGGCTTGCGCTGAAAATGTTGCTGATTTTTTTTCAGCGCAAGCCGCTTTACAAACTGCAAATGTTGAATTTGAAAATGTTGAATATTTTACATAGTTATTATCACGATAATCCATGTCCAAGAGTCCATTTCCCCGGATAAGATGGGTTTTATTCGTTATTTCCCACTATAAACACACTCTGACCTCGTCGAGCTTTTATTTTGGCACTTCCAGTTACCAACGTTTGAATTTGCATATTAGCTAAATAATTCGTTTCACCAGAAACATTTAGGTTTAACATTTAGATTTAGATTTAAGATTTAGACTTAACGTTTAGATTTAGATTTAACATTTATATTTATATTTAACATTTAGGTTTAACATTTAGATTTAGATTTAACATTTAGATTTAGATTTAATATTTAGATTTAGATTTAACATTTGGATTTAAATAACTCTAAGTTGGCAAATATTGTAAATGTGCAAAAAAGTGACTTTCAAAAATTCACACCAGTTTTTAAACATTGTTTGAGGCTACATGTGACAAAATGTTGCTGCTTTTTTTTCAGCGTGAGCCACTTTACAAACAGCACCCCATGAAATCCACAGACTCCCCACCAGTTAGTCAGAAGAAGTTGCCCCAGACTGATTTGAATAGTTTCATGCTGATTGTTTTATAGAGGTGCAGACCAGATTTTGATGTCTGTTGTTATTAATTCATTTTAAGGTATGGTTCAAAGCTTGTTCAAGTGATTTCAGAAGTTAATAGTTGGAGATGTGAATCAGTTTTTAAGCTCTTCATGTGTGCTATTTGACTTAAATTTGTTGTTCCTGGATCAGTCTGGAGTTTCTGTTATTTCTATTGCATTTATTAGTTTGTCCATGTTCTGCAGGCTCACAGACCACCGGTCAGCACAGGTCAAGCAGCCAAGAGGAAAGTTTGGTGGGCCTCTGACATGACACCTATAAAGTGCAGAGCTGACAACATATGCCAACCCCTTCCATGCACTGTTGATGAGAAAATAAATGAGTTTCAATTGTTTCTGATGTGAGGCTTTGATTTTAAGATTGAAAGAGTAAATATGGAGCTACAGACAGCAGTCAGTTAGCTATTTATATATTTGTTTCCTCTTCCTTTAACATGCTTAGTAAATGTGGTAAATCAAAATGGATCCACCAAGCAAACTCTTACTAAAATTGTTACACTTGCCAAGTGCTGCTAATCAATATCCACAAAAGGTACCCCATTCGCTGCCTGTTTTCATAAAAATGTGGAAGCAATAAACCTTGCTAGCTGTTCCATGGGAACTGTATAATAGTTTCCTTTGTACAAAGGAAAATAGCAATAACAAATAACACTACTAATCATCCACTTCTTAGTGACACAATGTCCCCTTCCTGAACTCCAGTGCATCTGGAAAAATAGTTTTTCATTTCCAATGTCTCTTTTTAAAAGAAGGATTTCTTACTCACATCATATCAGGTTGTATCTTTTGTGTGATTCAACAAAAGATAATAAAATGTTCAAACATTAGTAACATTAATCTTTCAAAGCAGTGTACTGGCAGAATATCAGCTTTTATTTCATCCTTTTCAGTAATTTTATTGAATTTTTAGTAACTATAAAACATTTATTCAATCTTATTTGCCCATTTCTATGTGTATCACCCTCAAAGAGTTTTCACAGAGAGAGACTTTTTTCAAAAACTTTTAAAAAATTGTTCACAGGGGAGTGATGCTTCAAATATGATGATCCTATAGACCACGATGCACTGCTGTACATCAAACTAGCCAGCAGTGTATAAAGTAGTTAAAATGATCTCAACCTTTAACATCTACAGCACCAAAATACAACATACACATTAATTTAGCAGAAATATTAATCCAAAAATATCAGATACAAGAGTAAAACACTGTGGGGACGATTTTACTGCACTATGAGCACTGCTAATACTTACACACTGTTACTCCAGTGAGTAAGTATTAGCAATTAGTATTGGCCAGTGAGTTACTAAAGTGTCTGAATACTTCTTCCACCACTGGCTTTTAGATGCTTGTCCCTCCAATGTTACTGCATTCATTCATAACACGGCCATACAGGCATTTCCCCTGAGATGTTACAAGGTCTTAAGGTGGAAAACTGGAGGTAGAGATTCCACTGAATATTGATCAGTGTCCCTATTCACAGCTAACCTTTTCAGAAAATGTTCCTGAACATTTCATGGATAGACTGCATGTGTGAAATGGGTCGAAGGGACCAAAATCAATATGAATCTCATCAATCTAAAGAATGAATCTTTAAACTGATTTTTAAAGCACGTTATACATTGTCCCCCAGGACAGTTGGTATCCCAAATATTTCTTGCCCTTGCACAGGCAGACAATGAATTCATGTAGTTATAGTTCCAGTCCTAACTACCATGCAGTTTGGAGACATTATTTTCATGTTTCAGTATCAGTCCCTCAGTGACAAAAAGCAAAGAGTTTCTTTTTAGAGCTTAAATTTTTCAGTAAATGTTTGAGTAACAGCCGCAGTGAGAAATCAATTGTAGAAAATATGCCGTCAGAGACCAATTTCTTCATTCACAGCATGAGAAAAAAAAGGCCAGAATGCAACACGGCCTTAAGACATGTACTGTATTCAGTAAATGGGCATGACTTTTTCTCAGCTTTCTCTCCTCTCATCGCTTTCACTGTTGCACAGAGAGATTCTTTCTCCGGGAATCTCTCAGGAGAATGTTTTCACCAAAACAGCAAATTACTACGGATAATCAGAAAACTTCCTGGAAGTCACTGAATGAATGTGTCTCACGGGGAAACTTTTTTCTTTTAAGGTCACAGCCAATTTCAGCTGAGGAGGGGAGGAGGAGGGGTAGGAGGGGAGGTCGTGGTTTCCAAGCTACATCTCCGGAGTCCCCCCATAATCACCGGCTAATGACAAGCTTCCTTTCAGAGGGGGGGGGGGGGGGGGGGATTATCTCCACATGACAGCTCCATCTCTGCTGATCTGACTCAAATTTAGACATGGGTATGGGATTTGACACATGACAAGACAGTAAGAAAAACAGATCTCTGTGGGAAAAAAGGAAATTCACATCTGAAATGGATGAAATTTCTGTGGATAACAGAAAATTGAGATATAATATACAAGTGTGGGATCGAGGAAATGTAACAGCATAAGAAAAGCTTTAGAAAGCGTTGAGCTCTTTACACTTATATATTTCAACACATCTGTGTGTCTAATTTTTCTATTGGTGCTACAATACAGCTGTCGATGGGTGATAATCCTGCAGGTCAAAGATGTAAAAAGATCAGGAAGCATGAACACTGCTTTGTCCTTATCCTAACCACTGTGGATTTCTAAGTCAGAAACATCTCTGTGAATGTTTGGAAAGATGTTTTTATTAACCCCCAGAAAGCTAAAAAACACTACAAAACAGCACATTTTATTGTAAATGCAGTCAGGTCAACCACATGTTGCCATTGCACATCCCTTAAAGCCACAATGTGCAGAATATATTATCACCAATTCCAGGGTACAGTACCACTGTCATAAATATGGGCCTCTGTACATGTCTATTTGTATTGATTACATTATTTATTAATAAAAAACTATTGTGTTGACAACTCTGCTAACACGAACCAAGGTCAACAACACAAGTCAAAGCAGCCAGCTAATATTACTTACTAGAAAACAGCAAGAAGCCCAGGTTGGCGTTTGTCTTTCAGACTTTTATTTCACCAAGCTTTCGTCAATGACTCTCAAGTCAGTCCCAGATTTAGTCTTGTTCAACAGCTTGTTCTTGGTCATTCTCTCATTTTCTCTTCTCAGCTTCCTCTATCACGCCTCTACCAGCGTCATGCCAGAACTGTCTCTGCTATATTTCTGTGTGCCCAAGGCCTGAAAACCTTCTCTCCTGGTGGTCATAAATGCCTGTGGCACACACAAACACTAACTGTCACTGCTGCTTTCAGCAGTCAGGGCAGCCCAGCTAACAAACTGAGCTAACATTAGCTAACAGCAGCTGTAATTTTTTTTTAAGTGTCTATCAAAAAACTCTAACCAGCTGGAGGACATTAAGGGAAGCCAGTTTCATCAAAATCAGTGAAATAGGTGGTGCTGTGTGACTTAAAGCTTTATGAACTTCTCCTGGGTGATTGCACCCAGAGTACAATGTTACATAGCGCAGAAACAGGTGTGAAGAGCACAGAGTGGCTATGACATCACCTGATTACAAGTCATTCTAACTTCAAAATGATTTTAAATCATTTTATTTTATGGCAGAGAGTTGAACAATGTTGCCTTAAATCATCAAACAGTTTTGTTCCCTTATTGTTGCCAGTGAATGTGGACCATGCAACATTTGACCTAAATAGGGACTTAATAACCTCATTCTGAATGACCAGGCCGGATCAGCGTCAGTTAATCCTAAATGCCACATCTGGGAGCTGAGAGGGCCCCTATCCTCGCTCTGGTTTTCTGGGATAAACAGACCCAGAGCTGAGAGATTTGAACTCTGAGCATCGACTCGTGTAAGATTAACATCAGGCTTTTGGTTTGAATCCTTTGCTTTTTGGTCTCAGTTTATAGATGTAGGCTGTCCTATAGCATGACCCACAATGTGAGTTACAAAAAGACGTCTTGTTGAAGGACGGTGGAAGGATTTTCAGATAGCCATTAAAAATCTATGTGAATGTTTAGCTATGAACATATAGGGTTTTGACAGTCATAGTTTGACCAGGTTCGATGCCATCTGATGAGATATGTGATTACGTGATGTAAGGTTTTAAGTTTCTATGAAAGCACAGACGAGGAAAGGCTCTAAGACTTTTGAACAAAACAGTGAAGCAGTGTTGCGATGAAGGCGCCCAGTAAAATTGCTTACATTGACAGAAAAGAAAACAATGGGGGAATGTAACTGAGCGCATACTTCAGTAAAATGTTGAGGTCAAATCAATTCATTATCCAGTTGTTAGCAGCTGTTAGCAGGATGGGAAATTAGCCACAAAATGGTTAAATGTGAGAGTGGCTGGTATTTCAGACACAAAATAATGATTCATGAGTAATACTTCTACTCCACTGGAAAATTGCTGTGGCTATTTTGTTTTCAAGATTAACAATATACACATAAAACATATACTCAACTAAATATCATGCATTGTTAAAGCTTAAACTATCCAACAGTGTTAAAAAAAAGATTAGAACCACCTTGATTTGCAGCCACGTTATGGCTATCCTTGTTTTATTCATTTAGATTTACCTCTTATCTCATCTTCTCTCTCTTTTCTTCAGTCTCATTCTTTTCCTCTTAATTCTTTCTTTCTTACATTTATTGATGATGATGATGATGATGATGGTACACCACTGATAGATAACCATCCTCCCACTCATTCGATTAGTAAAACACAACAGCTCAGTCTGCAGTTTGGGTTTGGGGAGCTGGAGGATGGGTGCTCTGACCACAGTATGGAGCATGTGGTAGCTGGAGAGGTGCCAGTACACCTCCCTGGCACTGCCTACAGGTCTCACAGGGCGCCTCTACATGGCAGCCCATCACTCTACCATCTCTCCACAGTGGGATGTGTATAAGCCCTGTGTGTGTGTGTGTGTGTGTGTGTGTGTGGTCGTATTTTGTTCATATGCATGTAAAAAAGAGGATTAATAAAGTTAATCTTCTACTGGAGGTGTGTAATCTGCTGCTGACACTGACCCTGATAAACACTTTTGTTGGTTGCAACATGTAGGTAATTTTAAATACAGACTACAGCGTAAAATAAAAGTATTTCGTCCAAACCTAACAGTTATAGTGACACCATATTTTACCCATGTAAATCAGCCTCCCACAAGATGGAATAAGCAACGCATACCTTAATTATTCAAAGAGCTCCTTTTACGTCTCCTTCTACTCCATGTCTTCAGGATTAAAAGGAGCTCCACCTCAAGTAAATTAAAATAATGTAGGCTATAATTATTTCTTCCAGGTTACATTAATGCATCAGCAAGAACAACTTTACTATGAACTGACATACTGCAACATGCATAGACAGAAACACTCTGAAAGGGATGTACTTTTTTTTGAAGTAAATTCTGATGGTGATGTTGATCTGTACTGGACTATTTCTTACCTAAATGAAAAAGGTGAATTACACCTTTAAAAGGATGCTGCCCCTCAAACGCCTGGAGCGCAGTCAGTTGCTTGTCTTTTTATGCTGGTGTATGGAGTAGAGGTTGTAGAGAAAGGAGTCTTCATTTTGTTTTCGGGCTCGTGACTTCAGTATTTCTAAAATACTGGCTAGGACGTTGCATGATTCCTTTAATAAGCTAAACAAAATTCAGTAAAACAGAAACAGCAGTGAGAGCGTGTGATTTACAACAAAATGGTCCAAGACACTCAAACAACCTCCTTTAAATATGTTTTATTCACATATTTTGAGATCACATTATTCACCTCTGTCGTGTCATTGGTGCACCGGTCCCTGAAGGCCCACGAGTCCCAGTTTTGATACCACTGACCGGCTTATTTTATAGCTACAGAAGCCGACAAATGCTGTTGTCAATCAGCCTGTCGAGACGCACCTCCTTCCCAGTTGGGAGCGCACCGGGGCTTCGCATCTGGATTTTACGCGTCGGTCGGTCCACGCCTACAAAGACTTGTCGCCTCCCCCGCTGCAAGCCCGCACACTCGGCTCCGGGCTTTTTCACGGCGGAGACCTGTCGTCCTCTCCCTCCCTCCCCTCCTTTTCTCTACACCTCCTTTAATTTGTCAAATCTCGTCTCTCTTTCCGTTCAATGGCCGGCCGTGGCGTGATTTGCATTCAGCAGCGCAATAGTTAATGAGTGCCGGATGCGCCCTCACTCCAGCAGACCGCTACAGTACGAAGATGGCGTCGGAGGGAGCCAGCGGAGAGCAGCCTCCTCCGGTACAAACACTGGCAACCGCCGTGCTGGGAAGTGTCGACACGGTAAGACGCGAGGGTTCGATAAAACGCAAAAGTGGTGCGGGTGTTTTTATCGGTGTGGCCGCGGTGTGGTCTCGCGGGGGAAGCGGGAGAAAGGCAGTGCGCATCTATTTCGCTCGCGAAGCAACAGCGGTGGCCAGCGGGAGCCTCGCGACACTGTCTGGAGAAAAACAAGAGGCTCGTGTTGGTTTTTTGGGGGGCTGATAAATGAGTCAGAAATGCGCTGCCACGGCGCCCAGACAGGCGGACTGGGGTGTTTTCTGAAATATGAACATCACTGCTGGTTCTTTTGTTCGCCTCCACCGGCTGCCTTGAGCAGTCATCCCGCCGTTTGTAGCGTTTATCCCGAGAAACCGTGGCTGGCTACACACAGGTTGTAGCTCATATATTACAGTAAATGGGTTAATACGCAGAGACTCAAAGCGAGCCGGCTGCAGGGGGGTTAAGTCTGACAGAGGATTTCTGAAGGCTGCTGGTTGATGTTTGCACCCTGAAGGTGTCTTTTTTTTTTTAAATGTTGTAAATGATGTTCACCTGGCCTGCATGGTCCACCTCCATCATTCAGTTTTATATGGGTTCACCTCACAGAGCTGCGAGTCCTTCCACAGGTTTACACTGATGGTCAGCACTTCTTTCTAATCAGTCCTATTGTGGTCACTGACTCGGTTGACTTCACTTGTTTATACGCACCTACTTGTGATGTCTCACACTTTGACCTTTCGCAGGTTGCAGCCTCTGTGCTCGCCACTCCTCTGTGCCCATTGATCAATCCGTTGCCCAAATCGCCGGGAGGTCACGAAACCTTTCCCCATGATGCCACCTGTCACATCGACCCGTAAACCGAACGCAGAGTGGGCTGTGACGCTTTCCAGTTTTTGTCCTTGCTCTGCTTTATTAACCTCTGCAGCAACACAACAAAACAAAAAAAAAAAGCACTTGTTTGGATGTTGGGTTGAAGAGGTATGCTGGTGTAAATGCGTGGTGGAGGTTCTGGAGTAGAAAGCAGCCACGGTCCCTGAAGTAGGTGGGTGGTGGTGGTGTGGGCTGTTGAGGTGGGGGTGTAGGTTTGAGCGGTGAGCTGAGGAGATGGTAGAGAAAGAGGTGGGAGAAGAGTTGTGGGGGTGGATGGAGGGCAGAGGCAGCATGGTGGAGGAGGGGGTGAGGCCCTGTTCACCAGACACCTTTCTAAATTGGTCTTAATTTCAGTGACTCAGCTGGCATAGCTGGGAGTACCGTGTCAGCCAGCCCCCCCCCCCCTCTCCTGAGCGCGCTCAGAACTGCCTTGAGGCTGCTTTACATGTAGCGTTGAGGTGAACAGGTGCTCCAGAGACATGGGAGCTGGGCAGACTCCTCATCTCACCCGTCGCTCTGCCAGTGCACTCTTCCTTCTCCAAACGAAAGGGGGCTTCTGCCTCCATGGCCACCCACCCCCCCACCCACCATCATGCCTGCAGTGGTTAAATAAAGCACTTTGCTCTTTGCTCACCCCTGTCAGACTCTCTGTTGTTGGCCTGAGGTGGGGGGAAAGTTTCTCGTTTGTGAAAACTCTGAAGGGCCGACCCCTCATGGTCCACAGAGGAGGTGGGGGTTGGGGTCACAGGTCAATGAAAGGCACTCAGCTTGTCACCTCCCAACCATTTACCATAATACGTGTGTGTGCCACCCAGCATGTTTGCAGGCTGTTCTGTTCAAGTTAAAGGGAAACAATCTGGATATTAGTTTTGAGATTTGAGACCCGAGGATGCGGCAGCAAGATGATGAAACAAGGTGTAAACAAGCCTGTAGTTAGGGATGGGTTTGATGGCGCTTATCAGGTTTAAAAACAACTCGCTGTTTACAATGTTACTCAAAGATGTCTGTTGTTGGATGAGAAGGCAGAAACTGTTTTTAATGTATGTTCTTTTAACTTGAAGATGTAGGAGCGTTAATTAAATGTATCTGACACATTCGAATAACAACTGTACTTCACCAGCTACTTACCCCAAATACTCAAGATCTTGATTCAAGATCTGATATGAATCCCTAGAGAAGCTGGTCCCCGTTGAACTACAAAAACACACAGTCTTACATTCGTGTTACAGAGTGCCGTGTCTTTTCACTCACTAACGCTCCTTGGCAGAGCACTGCTGAGAGAGAACAGACCAAGGCTTTGTTCAGACTGTCTTAAAGATCTGATTTGGGAAACAAATCTTATTTGCCTGCAGACCGTCCACACCGTTATCACTGTGAGTGCGGTCACATCGGATTTGTGTATCCAGGCATCACCAACCTCAGCATGGGTGGTTGTTGTAGTGACGTGGGTGTCAATAACTACGGTACTCCGATTCTGTCACTCTGGATTTCGTATTGCATTTTTGTGTGTTGCATTGCAAGTCGATTTGATTGTCAGGTTTGAGAATGATCTTTTAGAAATCTGTTTGGAATCGCATTTCAACTCTAAACGTGTCTTCAGCGCCAAGTCCGTCAGCGCCAAAAAAAACAAAACAGATTTGGCCTGACAGTCTGAACAAGGCCACTGATATCTGTCAGCAACAGCTAAAATATGAAGCCGCTACCTCTGTTTTCCATTGCTCTTTGCTTATAAAAAGAGTGACAAGAGAGAAAATGCTTGATTAAAGTGTTGTTGCCTAACAAGTCCATGTATCTTTTGCTGGATCCTAAATGGAAATGGATATTGGAACCATTCCTTAGTGTAAACAGTCACCAAGTTTTGCCATATTTAGGTGAAACTACAAGTGAGCTGCCCCAGTTGGGTCAATCTGTGTGTGCACTACAGTAAGACTGGGTAACTAATAGTTTTCATGTTTGCTCTCGATTTCACTTCCACATAACTTCATCAACAAAACACTATCATAACAGATAGGAATGATTGGTAAAACTCACGCTGTCGGTGAGAAAACAGACCTTTAAATGTAGCTGAGCTTCTCACTCTGCTCCATCTTAAGACCTTTCTTTAATGTCTGGCAGGACTATTGTGTAATGGAAGCCTAAGAGTGGTCACCACTGGTTATGTGGGCTATGCTGCCCTGTTGGAGGAATGCCATTAACATGAGTGGCTGTAATGTCACTGCTTCATCTTCCTGACAACAACATTTCTGTGCCCAGATACAGGGGGGTTCAAATGACCGTGTAAACAAGTTGGAGAGGTCATTGGAGAAGATTTAGTATAATTGAACAAGTTAATTAAAGGTCAGTCACCCAAATTAAAGAAAATGCGTCTTTTCAAATTCACCCCTCGTGCTATCTGACCCTGCAGAGCAATTTTTGCTCTAATATGTCCAGTTTTAGAGATCCGTCTCTGATAGTAAGACTGCCACCACAATACAGTGGAGGTGAATGGGGTTTTATTTGCTCTCATACAGTGGATTGGTGTTGGTGCTGAAACTAACAAGATTAAGTGGCTTGTGTATCGGCCATGATGTAACTGAGTAGTTGCATTCATTCATTCAGAGAGGACTTTAGTTTTTAGTAGGTTTGGAAAATTCCAAGACCTTTCAAAGTTAGAAACTTTCCATGGGAATTAAGGGGAATTAATAGTAATAAACATGAATACAGTGGGAATTTGAAGGTTGGCCCTTAACAGGGAATATAAAAATATATTTTAGCATAATCGTGACTAAAACAACCACATTTCATGCGAGTACACTTACATATCTAATGCTATTCCTCAATCACATGCACATAGCACACTGCTTACTGCAGGGCTATTGAGGCCATCAGTCTTCTGCTCTCATCATGATGCTAGCTTACTGCCAATTACTAAATTATCCAAAATTTCCAGTTATTTCCCATAATTTCTCATTAATTCCCATGGATAGTTTCTGGAAATTTACTGGAAAGTTGCTACCTTTTTGCAACCCTAGTGATGGAGCAATCCTTGGTCTGGTCATGTTCCTTATGTCAAAATGGCTCTACCCTAACTCTAATGAGGTATTCACATGTTGTATGTGTTACTCTAGAAACAATGACGGGAAAGAACCTGGATCAAACCTGCCTGCACCACATTGGCCTTTAAAGAAGACAATATATTTCATGGTAATTTAGTTGAACTGAACTGAACTTGGTGGCATTTCCCTCGTAACCATTGATAAGCCCTCACAGGTGTCTATTTCCAGGCTGCCATATCACACAGTTTAGTGCTTGCAGTAGCAGGACGAGTGTGTGAGGAACTTACAGACCAAAGAAAGCTTTTCCAAGCAGAGCACAGTAGAGGAGGAACTTGCACAGAGCAAGCGGTTCCCTTCCCTCGTGGCTCAGAGTGAAATGACACAGGCCTTATTAAGTGGACCGGGGCTAACAGCGAGCCTCTGAGTGCCGGCCAGGCTGTTCGTGCCCTTGGCGCACAGCACACGGCTCATGGAACAAATTAGTGCTCGCTTCCCTCACCTGCTCACTGTGCAGAAATGCCAGAGAGAAGCAGCCCTCCACCACCCACCCCCAACCCTCCACTCACCTCACCTCACCTCACCCACCACCCGAGGCCCCATGACAAGACAGCGTAGCTCAGGGTTGCCGTCCATCAAGGCTCCCTGTGTCGTCTAATTCTCTGAGTGGTGAAAATGCTGCCGGGAAAAAAGGGGGGCTCAGGGATCGATTGGAAGGCTCGATGAGAATGAATCAATCCTTGGAATCTCTCCTGCTTTTATTTCCAGACTGGGCGTGATGGCATCAGAATAAAAACGTGGTTTGACTAAACTGAAACATGTGATTGACGCAACACTTTCCAGCTCCTTCTTCTGAAAAGAAAAAGGTCCATATTTGAGACACAGACACAAATCTTCCTTTGTTTGAGTCTGATTTCAAGATAAAAAGCTGAAGTGATTTTTCAGCACCTGTCTCCAGCTCTGGCTTTTCTGTCTGAGAGTGAACTAAAGTAGAGAGTGTCCGCCTGTGTATTCACATGGATTTATTAGCTGCGTTCTCTGTGTTTGAGCGTGAACTTTTCCCCCCTCCCTGTGAGACGTCACAGGAGCATATAAAGGACACGTAGAAGGCAGCAGCTTGTTGAATTCTCACAGCGGACTGTTTAAAGTCATATTCTGTGCCTTGGACCTCTGGAGACATGCAGGACTCCTTGATGAAATGGAATAATCTTGGCTGAGGTTTTGATGTAGGCTTGTAAATCAGGCCTAAATGGCTGTCTGACAAGTGAATGTTACCAGAACGAGCAGGTAGCAATCCGGCTGATGCGCACCAGAGGCCTCTTCGCCTCCTCCACTTGCTTCTCCCATCTTTGGTTTATTAAGGTTTTATTGAACAAACAGCCTGGTAAAAAGGTTCCAGATATTGGTAATGCAGCTGGATGTGGCTTTCCCAGCAGATGGCTGCAGTAGTCGCCAACACAGTAATTGGAAATTCTTCATCTGCTGGGCTTGAGTGTTATCTTGTGGCTTCTCTATGTGAAGTTACATCATTTTTTTTTCTACTGTACAGCCAAGAATTTCACTCATTTTCCTCACTTAGGTTTTGCTTTGAATGAGTACAGTCCCTTTTAAAGGTCCCTGAACAAAACAATTTGACGCTGTGCTTTGGAATGCTGACTAACCAGACGCTGTTGTGAGATGTTCAGGGATGTGACAGGGGGAAAAAAAGCTGTCTCACTCTGAGGATGTGAGATGAATAAGATTCCCTGCATTGTCCCAAAGTCATGCTGTCTTGAGAAAAATTCCCTCTTGGTTTCTTGTTGAATTTTACATCTTAACTCTAGAAAAGCCAAGCTGCCAAATTTCTGTTGTTTTGAGTTAGTCACTAAATGCTTTGTCTATACTTAGACCCATACGTGCCATTTTAAACTCTAATCTTATTCTTTAAATGAACAACTAAACACTTATACAACAACTTGGTATAGGAAGCAAAATTAAGTGAAGGTAGCAATACCAAAACATTATCGTTATGGCCACCCTGACATACCCCATCTCTCGAGTGTTTCAAAGTTAGTCATGTCATTTTTCTGAACTCATGTGACACGTTTCAGTCGCTTCAAAATGGCTGCTGGACTGCTCCCATGTCAGTAAAACACATTTATACAGATTTTTGAAGCCTAATTTAATAAACTTATATTTTTTAATCATTCGGATTTGTCTGGGTTGTTAATAACACTTTCTTCATCGTCGTCATTATCAGTTATTGATAAACTGGTGGTTTCACGTGTACTTCTTGAGTAATTATTGTTGATGAATTAATATGTAAGAAGCAGATGGAGCAGTTTCTCATGTCTTACTATATACTTTTGACAGTTCAAACTACAATAATGTAGTTTGAACAATAATGCTTTTTTTTCATTTTAATAAGCCCCTCAAAAACTAATTCTATAAATAACATTTACTGTATTGTTATTGCAGGGTCAACATGCATAGTCAGATGAAAAGAGAAAGTTGGAGATGAAATTGACTTTACCCAAAAGAAGTCATGCCTTTGTCCTGTGACACACACACCAGGGGCAACACAGCCATTTTGCTTTTTATAAGTAGACCGGAAAAAGCTTTTAATTGACATGAGGGGAAGCACGAAGTGGTCTGGTCACTCCCAATTACAGTCATCTCCACCCGTTAGCCCTGTGGTTGCAACTGACCAAATAGGTGCTTAATGACCTAGCTTAATGTAATTAGACCTTAATAGCTTCGAGGAAGGACGGGACATCTAGCCAAATCTGAGGGCTGTACAAGTGAGACTGGTGGAGAGTATGTGGTGCATGTAGGCAAATTTTCTTTGTGCTTGCTAGTGGAGGCTACCCATCACGGATGCAGTATTTTTAGTTGTACGATCATTGTGTACAGTGTAATTTTGTGTGAAATCTTTGAAATCAGGCACTTGAGAGATAAAACACACACAAACTAGCCTCTAAATAGGATGAAATTTTTGGCAAATGTCATGGCTGCAGGCCATGGGTTGGTTTGTCAGTTGATGACATAGTCCAGTTTGATAGTCTTACATTTTGGTCCAAAGGGAAATATCTTTGAAACTACTAATGGATTGCCATAAAACTTTGTGAACATTCATGATCAGCAAAGGATGATCCAATGACTTTGCTATGTTTCATATTGTACAGTCAGTAATAATCACGTTGTTCTAATAATTCAAGCTGTAAGCTTATTACATAATTGATAATTTTAGCATGCCAATGAGCTAAATGCCAGCATGTTAACTCAGGTTGTATAACACCAAATTAAAATATGAGTAACTTTCATTTTCATTTGTGTTGATTCTGGCAGCTCCTGTGGACAAAAGTGTTTCATCCACCTTGTTTTGTCTGATTTTTGACTGAATCCCACCCCGTGGCAGGTGGCTGTGGTAGTGGCAGTAAGATACCCACATAGAAATAGCCAGCCTTCCTGCTGATGGTCTTTATTTAGGTCATATAGAGACATCAGTATTAAATTGACACTGTTAAAAACTCAACACAAACTATATCTAATTAGAAATGACCTGCTGGTTGTCCTGTATTGTACTGTATGAGTCTGACTGTTTGTTTCTGGCCGGTTTTGCAGAAATGTGAGTTCAACATGGATAACCTGAGCAAGCCAGAGCTGCTCACCCTGCTGAGTATCATGGAAGGAGAGCTGGAGGCCCGCGACCTGGTCATTGAGGCCCTGAGGGTGAGTCCAGACAACACACTAACACACTCCTGTACTCATTAGCTCAGCCTCCACCATCTTGGCCTTTTGTTTGGTTAAGTCAAATAAAAGCCATTGGAGCAGCCTGCCTTTGTGAAACGCTTGAGATGAGACGATTAGCTGCAATTGTGACCCAGAACTGAGTTGGTATCACTGGTTTTAATGAATGATGAATGGTCACGACTGCTGCTAAATGAATGATATCAGAAAATCTGAGTTGCTGGCTTTTCCCCAGAAATGTGCAGAACACTTGTGTGATCACGATGAAAGGCTCCGTCCCACTGTTTCTTTCTTCCCTTTGTAATTACCCGCTGATAAGCAGTCTCTCTAATTGCCTTTGTTGAATGGGAGCTGGCTGAGCGACTGGTTAGCATTTCGTTTCTTGCCAGAAAGGCCAGTGTGATGAAATCGTTGTGTCCACCCAGCACCACCTGCTTAGATAGCAGCGTTAAACAGATGATTGATGTCGCTGGTCCTGGCTCTTGTTGTTCCTCTGTGACTATTGAAAAGCAATTAGGGAGGTGATGCTAGAAGGTGAAATCGTGTTTAGTTGCTGCAAATGTTTGTCTGATAAACAAGGAAAGTTATTAACACTGTGAACTGTGTGTTTCAAAAATCAAGAGATGCAGCAGCTGATCCATAAGCTTTACTTTTTATTTTTTTACTTGTTCCTAAATGTTTTAAAGATTATTTTTGGGGCTTTTGAACCTTTTTAATTTAGATAATGACAGCAAGGGGTGGGGTTGGGTTGGGTTGGGGGGGGTGACGTGCAGCAAAGGGCCATAGGTTGGAGTTGAACTTTTGTACATGGGGTCCATGCATGTTTCTAAATGTTTTAGCCAGTTTGACCTGTCTTAGTTGTTTGAGGATGACTTGCAGAACATCACAGGTCTTATACCAGGTGGTGCACTAAGTATTTTGAACTACAGTAGATAGCACTAATAAAATATCTTCAAATTGATTAGAAACAGGACATTTTCACACACACAGTATTTGCCTCTTTGTATGACGATGAAATAAGTTCAGTCATTCTTTAATGCAGAAATCCCACATCCTGCCCCAGTGTCAGATCTTTTCAGTCAGCATCCAAATCACTCCTTCTTGGTCCCAGGCCGATCTCCAAACCTCCAAACCTTATAAGCGCTCAGACGCCAGTCTGTAGTCCCGCCTGCAGCAGTAGGACCTACAGGACCTGTAGGACGAATAAGAAATTGAAGCAGATGGTGTCATCAGAGCTTCCAGTGGTCACACATTGCAGGCCGGGGTGAGCTGCGGTGAGTGTCGAACTAAACAGCTGACAGTCGGCAGGTGGACTTCCTCTCATTACGCTGTAGTCTGCTCTGCGTGGCGCGTTCTGCACTTCGTTTAAAACGTGTGAAATAAGACATGACCTACTGTTAGTCTGTCAGACTGCGACGGTATGAGAGCGTCTGAATATTTACTTTGACTGAAGCCATTCTGCTGTGTGTGTGTGTGTGTGTGTGTATTAAACGACCTACATAATGGCGGAGCGATGATGGTTGGGATGAGTTTAGATGGATGATGTATCGATCTGTGAATGCTGATGTCGCACAGAGGATGACTCCGTGGCGTCCTGGAGGTCGCACGTTCTCCGAGGGGCGGGAATGCCGAGTTATTTCCGAACAAACTCTTGCATGTCTCCTCTCTCTCTGCAGTTCTGTATTTAGGTCAGGATCTGCGCCTCAGTTTGTCCACGCTCTACTTTAAGGCTGTCCTCTCAGGCCTTTTTTAATAGGCTGTTAATGTGCACTTGTTCAGAGTGACAGCCTTATCAAATGCTACACCTTCTGTTTGAAGGCTTGCTGCCTCAGTGTCTTAACTTTAACCACTATACACATGTTGTAGGGGTCGAACGGGTGACCTTATGGTTGCATAACAGCAGTCCAAAGCTGTCCCTGCCCTGCAGACATTTTGTTACAGTTTTCTTGATTTTGAGCTCATGTGTAGCTTTATAGTCATCGATCTTGCTGATATTGAACAGTACTTTCTTTCTACGTTGCACGATCGCATCGTCTGGTTCAGGCAGTGAATTAAATCTTTATACTTTCTTTCTCACTCGTTTGCTCGCCCTGCTTTTTCCACTCAGGTTTATCTGTCTGTCCTTTTCGCTGCCTCGCTTTCTTTAGATTTAGGACAGTCTGTGCCCTGATGTCACCTCTTTCGGGTCCCTTTGTGTTTCTGGTATTGGTTGTTTTTCTGTTCCACCCTCATCGCCACTTCACCCATGTTTTCTGCCGGCATTAAGAATCCCTGCAGACCTGGTCTCCCCTGTGAATGGATATCCTATCCAGGTTTCAAAGAAATAAGCCTCCTCTCTGTGCCCTGACGGCTCTCACAAACACAATGAGCCTGTTTGTTCTGTCGCTGATAAGCCCCATCTGAAAGCTGGAGAGACAGAGGCAGGCAGGAGGAGGGACAGGGCATGAAGAATGGAGGGGGGGGGGGTGAAATAAAAAATAAAAGCTGAGTTTTATGTATATCCAGAGTGGGATGGCCAGATCGTCGGTTCAAATCAGAGCAAAGGTGATGGAGGGGCGGGTGAGATCCAGAACGGGAGGGTGAAAAATGGAGGCCTGATATCGTCTCTGACAAAGCGGGACGGTGTGTCAGAGAGGATTAAGCAGACTTCCTCATCCACTCACTTTCCAGTTCCCTATCCACCACCACCCCCAAATAGCCAAGAGGAAAGCATCATCTGGCCACCAGCTGCAGGCCTATCACTGTCACTGCACAGTGCTGTTCCTTTTTGTATAATAAAAATCAAAACCACAAATCAAGCCGTACAGCCTTATTAGTCAGCATTTCCAAAGCACCTTGCAGTGGCACAGTTGCACAGAGCTACACGGTGAACCGAACCATCAGGCCTAACAGCCCCCCCCCCCACACACACATACAAACGCACCAAAAGCTTGGACCAAACTTTTATGGCTTGGCATGACCACAGTGATTGTTTGTTGTGGGGTTGTGGCTTTTATTGGTAGGCTTTGGTGCTGCAGATTAATTAGCGCGTGTGGCTACAGCTGAGCTACCGTATCAGGTCTCATCCTAGAGAAAAAAGAAAGCCTGTAAACAGATTAGCCAAACGACAGCGATATCACATGATTAGCACGACCGACGGCTACACAAGTCACCCATTCTTCTGTACCAAAAGAAAGCATCTTTACCCTGTGCTCAAATCAGTTTAACTTGTATCAACAAATAGTTGAGCTTTGAGGTGCATTTTCAAAATGCATGATTCAGATGATTTTGATTGAGTGATGGCTGGTTACCTGTCTGAGTCTCAGTGGATAAACTCGCCAGCCAGAACCAAGATTAAGCCTTTGGCTGGTAGCCAGTTACACAAAGAAATACTTTAATAAAGACGTGTATAAAGCCTCTTTAGTGTTGATGTTGTGCAGAGAATGAAAGTAGAAAATCTCAAGGTCGTTAAAGCTCCTTTTTTTTTTTCATGTCCTTGATATTTCAAAGACTCTCTGCCATTCCCACACAGACGAGAAATAAACCTTTGTAAGCCACTGGGGAAAAAATAGCCACCAGTCAAGTAGCATTTTGCTCTGCACAAACATTTGTCCTTTTCTTCACCAGTTAACTCTTTACTTCTGCTGTCGGCTTTGTCCTCAGGTAGTTGTGTTGTCTGCCCTGGCATGCCCCTCTAATTCTATAAAAAAAAAATTGGCGTTAATTCCCATTGAGGTCAGGATTCCAATCATTTCATTGAATTATAATATATAAAAATGAAACTTAAGGGAGGTATAACAAATGATCTAAGCAAACTGAAACACAAACTAAAACACATCCTGCACAGTTGGACAGTTTGTAGGTGTTGGGCAGTTATGTTCTGTGAGCCTTGGTCTCAGTAGGAGAGTAGAACCGTACAGACGGAGGTGTCCAGATTGGACGTCTGTGCTTTTGTGAAAACGACCTGATGGGATGATTTCACTGGCGGGGAGTGTTCAGTGGAAGGCCAGTGGAAATCATCTTGCTGGTGCACAGCCGTTAAAACGAATGCACGAGCTCAAAGCTTTGTGTTGAGCACATCATTTCCATACTTATTTACATCATTACACATGGTGCAGTTATTTTACGACTTTGCCCATGTGCTGTCGCACGATGGCGCAGTTGATTAGATTTGGAGGCCATTAGACGATCAGCCTTTCCACCATTTTGTTTTTCAGACCATGTTGAATTCAGAGGAGGCAGTAATATGGTTTGTCATGCTTAGAGCTGAAACTGACAGTTATATCGTGCAAAAACGCTTGTCACAAGTTCCCAGAACCCACCATGACGTCTTTAAATTGGCCCAGTTGGTTGTTGCTGCGCTGTTTCGCTAAAATTGAATCTTGAGAACATCCCATGCCCCTCATGTTCTTGAGTAATAATGTGCCACCACGTTTTTTTGATTCGTGATGGATGGCATCTTGTTGCATTTCCAGTACATTAATGGTTCTGTTCAGCTTGATAAATCACAATAAGCACTTTCAGAAACACTGTATCGACTGTATAAAGTAGTGGTATCTTTGCAGTGGTCGGCGGTAGCATTCCTGTTGCAAGTGCATGCTTGATCTATTACACCCAGTGTTTTTACTCCTGAATAAACCATAAACAAATGTGTTTTCTCTGTCTTGAGGTGCATTGGGGTAACATCCCCACAGACTGGGAATCCAGATGGTCCAGGTCAGTGTTTATGCCCACCAGCGGGCAGGCCTCCACGGGAGGTCATGTGATCCGCTATATGACGACTCAAAGAGCCTATGGAGCTGCTGTCAGCACAGCGCTTGTACACGCTTAGCACAACACATGCCCCGAGCCATCAGGCTTTCTCCAGCGTCACGTTATCTCCGACCATCTAGCTATTTAAGGCATGCCCTGTTGCTGGGCTTTTCCAGCTCTACCACCCCCTCCCAGCAAACACACACTCAGCAATGTTTGACTTCTTCTATATCTCTTGTTCATCTCTTTTTTGTTCCCGTAAGTCTTTGTTTTTTGGGCGCCGTGCTTTCACTCAGCGTTGCTTACTCCTTCTCTCTTTCTGTCTGTCTGTTTTATCTCATCGGGCAGACAGAGTGGCAGCTCATTGCTCATTATTACCGTCTTTCTCGCGGCCTCTCTTCTTCCACATAAATCTTTTGAATCTTCTCTCGCTGTATCTCTCTCTCCCTTTCTCTGGGCTGCACAGCTAATCCGAAATATATTTAAAAAAATCACAGTGCACTCACTGAACCACAAGACACTGCCATTTCTTTTTTTTCACCCTTGTAGAGAGGGGTGTTTTAGAGATTTCAATCATGTGCTGTGCAAAAATCTGTGACCCTCCAGAAAATTCTTCTCATTTTATTCAAACGTAATACGAGCAATGTTATCATCATCCACACCTGACCCATCTTTTTGGGGAGATTTTGGAAATGAAACTGGGATGAGAAAGCCCTTCAGCCGAGACCTTATGTCTGCTCCCTGGAAGGGAGTGTGTTATGATTTCAAGTCAAACTATTGTCGAGGTAGTTTGCCAAGTCGATTTTTACTGTTTGACAATTTGGAATAATTATTTGTTTTGAAAACCCAACACTAAGAGTTCACAACTATCACTATCTGTATATCTGAATGCAAATTCTCCTAAATTCAGTATAGACATAAAAGACAGACATCCTTTGTACACATTTATGTGCATCTTTGTCTGGCCTTCTCTTTTTGTCATCTTTATGGTCCAAAACCAAGTCTTCACTTCTTGGATTAACCCTCTCTCCAGACACACACAGGCCAATCAGCATCTTGCTCTGATCGGTCGGCTGCCTAGCAACCAGACCCCCCCTCAGCCTTCACAAGCTCCTAGGCTCGTGTTTCATTGCCACCCACTGACATGACACTAAGGAATGAGGCTACAAAGACCCAGGCTTTTACTCTCAAGCCGCCACCACCAGCACCAACTCCCCCCGTATTTCAGGGGGAGTGGTACGAGCCGTTAGTGGACGTCTCTGGAGAACCCGTTTTCTTATGACAGTCTCTTTTCTTTTCGGTGGGGTGGTTTTTGAAGTGCTGTCAGTCAGTTCAGAAGACGGGATTAGTCCCAGAGGGGTGGACTGTCTCAGAGTTGAAAGAGCATGTCTGAATGTGTGTATGCGAGTGTGTTTGATACATGTATAATGCATGTTGGGCTGCAAGGATTATTTTCATATTGGTAAACCTGTCAGTTATTTTTGCTCAATCAATTAAACACTTCATCTATAAAATAAAAAACTTCATCTGGAAATTCATTACTAAGTTCTTAGGTGGCATATTAAATGTATTTGCATTTTTTAAAATGTATTTCTATATTTTCTATTTATTTTATTTGGCAAATGTCAAAATAATTAATATATTTTTTGTTTGTTTGTTTTGTTTTTACTGTGATGAAACAATGAGAAAAAACTTTATTTCTACAATTTTCCCTGACCTTCGTGATATCAGAGCTCCCTCACTCCCATTTGCTGTTACGTCGCTTGACCACCACTAGGTCAGCATTGGCTGCAAAATGGAGAGAAAGACAGAGTGGTGGTCACAGAGTTAAAGGCAATTAAAAACAGGTTCATGAATCTCAGCTCAGACTGTCAAACCAGGCGGTGTTCATCAAACATGAATCAAGATTCTGTTACTGCATTGGTTAATTCATCTCAAATATGCACATATTACAGTGCACTGTTTGATGGTGCCATCCTTAATGTTTAACTCAAAGCAAACCAGACATTTTGGACCAAGTCTTGTTAATTTTGACTCCACATTTTTTCTTTATATTTTGTGACCATTGCAACATAAATAATTGTCACTCTAATAACTTGAGTCAGTATTTTTGTGTCTCACCGGCCTTCAGACTCTTGGATCTGTTGCTCAAAGTGGATTTCCTTGATCCCGTTTCATTGCCCCACCGCAATCGACACGCTGCCATCGCTGCAGCCTTTCACATCATTTTAAAATAATGTCGTTTTTCGCAGTATGTGTATGTGGCTGCATAAAATAATGATTCTTCAGGCAGTCTGGGCAACAGACTTAAAGACTTTATAATATACCTTTTCTCCTACGTCTGCCTCAGAGAGCCAAACAAATTTGACGGCTCATATGTGGGTATATTTGAAGCAAGAAATAGATTATCTATGATTATTCTAAGCAGCCAATTGCTATTGCACCTGTTTACGGGATGGCATCATACTGTATGATATTGAGTGGTAATGGCTTATTTATGATGCTCATTGCATTAATGTGCAATCCATCTGTTTAAATCACCACCACCTTGATGAGGACTCGGTGTGTTCGACACTGGATGGCATTTTAAACCATTAACCTGCTCGACTGGATAAAAGCTTCGACATAATTGACTTTCTCTTCGCTCAGCGTACGAGGGCCTGAAGAACGTTTCCTGTGACTCATTTTTTCATCTTAGAGAGCACCCTAAGGTTCTGAAAGACCGGAACATCTCCCCTCTGTTTATATATATCTATGGGTCCATGCAATGTGTGTGTCCACCGTGTGTGTCCTGTGCAAAAATCTTCACCGTGAGTCGAAGGGATTGGTGAAGTGCTTAGGAAGTAGGTCATAGCAGCCATCTCTCTTAATCCTTTCTCTCTGACTGTAACCCCCCCCCTCCTCTCCCCTTTTTATAGAGGCCTATATTTCACTCTTCAGCCTCCCCCTCCTCTCTCCTCATTGCTGACATAATTATATAACATGTGCCGTTAGGTAGAAGCTTTTATCTTAAGTGCCTCACGGTGCTACGAGTGCACACGTCCATAAACATGTGTGGCCCCGGTGGGAATCGAACCCCCAACCCCGACAGCAATCAACGCTTTTGCCCTGCGTGTTTTCCTCACACAGGGAATATGTGGCACCTTTCTGTATGTTTCTGTGTTTCTGGGTCAAAAATAAAATGAAGGAGTTTTTCTGGCCGCTTAGTTCTTTCAGAAAAACGTTCACAGCATTGTTGGTTATTTACAGTTGGAGGGAGAGCAGCAGCAGTTGGAGCAGGAGGAGTAATGTGCTTTGATTTGTCAGGTTTAGAGCTGAAACTGACAGTTATATTCAGTATCAATAAATCTGTTGATTGCTGCTTTAATTCATTGTCAGAAAACCCAACATGACGTCTTTAAATTGCTTTGTTGTCCAAAGACCCGAAAACCGAAAAGCAACAAATTCAACAGTTCAGGTCGGAACAAGCTTGAAAAAAGAAAAGAATCAACAACAAATGAGTGATAATTGATAAATACTGTCCTGTTGATTAACTAATTGATTAATCAACTTATTCTTTCCTTTAATAATCAACTTGAAAGCTGCTATTTTGAGCATTTCTATGGAAGAAAATGATTATAGAAAGGACGTGAGAGCACCAATTTATAGAGTTGATACAACATTGTTTGGCCGATCTTCCTGAAGGTAGCTTTGATTGAATATTTTTTAATTATATTATGTGCTGGACCCTACATTTGAATCTAGTACAGGATTAATGACTTTGATGTAACACAGTATAGTCCCTTAAATATTGTCTTATTTTGTCATTCTGCTCAGCTCTTGCTCTTTACATAGCGGATATTTGATGATTTTTTTTTTTTTTTTGATTTATTTCATGAAGTAGTGCACTCCTAAATCGGTTCCACTTTTCTTTCTCATCTTCCTCTTTCATCCTCTACCACTCTCTGTAACCCCCTCCACCCTCCCTGCTTCTCTCTCCGGGTCTCTCGGCCAGTTGATTTAATGACATGGCTGCTGTTTGATGTGGGCTGAAAGCGCCATGAACACTCAAACTCACGCACACACTGCAGCCCCACGTGATGAGGGTGGGAATGAAACGGGAGACGGTGACACAAACACAGAAATAGTCAGCTCTGCTTGCCTCACCTGATCCTGTATTATTGGAGCAAAACCTCTGAGTACTCGTACAGTGGAGTTTAAAGAGTTGTGGAAAGAATTTGCACTCCTGTGAGAGGCATGAAACTGAATTTGGAAGATCTGACCTGATCTAACCACTTTATTAGAGACACCTGTACAGTGTACTGCAGTCCAGTACAACAGCTCTGCCACAAGGTCGTATCTTGACGGTAACCCTAGATTTGTACACATTATTTCTGCATGTGGGAGAAGGCTGCTTTCAGCACTTACTGCCAGAAAGCTGCTGTTTGTGTCCTGTGTGCAAATCAACTTTAAACTTTAAAACAACCACAACCTTCTCCTAATCAACAGCCAACAAGTAGTTTTGGTGCCTCAACCAAACCAATAAAGTGGCCACAGAATGTATATCTATCACATAGCTTGACCCCATCAGGTCCTATTTCAGTTTTAGCTACTGTACATGTTGCTGCTGTGTGACTGACTGCTATACAGGAATAAGTGTTACACTGAAAGAACACACACAGTGTACAAACTTCACTCACATCCATTTACACTCACTCCTTCACTCAAACACACTAGTACACGGTGCCTTTTGAGAGAGAGAGAGAGAGAGAGAGTGTGTGTGTGTGTGTGTGTGTGTGTGTGTGTGTGTGTGTGTGTGTGTGTCTTACACTCTAATAGAGTGTGGGTGTTCAGCTGGAGCAGAATGAGAGCAGCAGCTGTGAGTGGCGGACTTCAGGTTACCAGAGAGAGAGCGAGAGAGAGGTGAACACTAAAAATATGAGGGACCCTGTTGTTGATTTTTTTTTTTTTTTTTTTTTTTTTTTAATCTTTTCAGTGCGATCCTCTTTTCTTTTCATGATTTCTGCACATGAAATAACATTTGTGGTTATCCACTCGGCCTGTCCACCTGCTGCTGATGTTGCCAGAGGCAGCAGAGAGGAGCGTGGGAGTCTTCCAGCTGCAGCAGGAGCAGCTCAAAGAGAACACGGCAGATAAAACTTGACTGCTGTTAGTCATGGCAGAAATGAGAGCAGATGCAATTAATATATAATTGCAGAATAAAACCTACTGTGACACTGTGTCTGTCTGTAGTGGTGTCACTAGTGACACGCGTGAGGTTTAAGGCACCTAAAATGCAGCGTGACTGTATGTCTGATTGAATCTTTTCACCGTTTCCAATTAAATGTATTTATAAATACATTACCAGATTAGTTTGGAGGGTTTTTAAAGACTGATGTTCTAATTATGTATATTATGTTCTATGAATTGGAATAATTACCATAGAGCTCATCTGATGATTCGGCCAATGTACACGTGTCTTTGTTATAGTTCTTTAATGACCAAATCGAAGGCGTTCTCAGTAAATAATCAGCCTGTATATGGTACTTCAGGGTCAGTTTTACATTTTCAGCCTCTACATTGTACTGCAAATCACCATCTCAAATCTGTGGATTGCTTTATGGCACAAAACAGGAATAGGAGGCCATTCGTCTTAAGTAAAGTTTGTCTGAAGAAGTCACAAAGCTGATATACAACATCAGAATACATGTAACTTTTTCAGTAACTGCAAACAAGGATGCAACATCTTTTTTCATGACTAGACAGGCCTAGGATTATGAGAATGTGCTTGGGCATTACAAGGCACAGCTACATCAGATTCGTGTAGTGATATCAAAATAGTAATATCAAAATGTCATGTTTGATTTTTTTTCCCCCAAAGATTTCAATTACGTGAGACTCAAAACAAAATAAACTTGTTAGATAATCTGTCATTTGTTCAAGTGCAGCATTGGTACTAATCACTGTATTAAGATAAACATGCTTTGGATATGTCATTTTAGCTCCCTGGGAGCTACCCTAATTCATTTTGTTTTGTTACATGATTCCTGTTCACAGACGGTTTCTTTAAATGATATCACAGATATAAATACGTATACAAATATCACAATTAATGAGAAAATGGTTCTCAGACAAGACGTAGCAGTCTTTTTAAGCCTTATCTCTTTCAATAATGACCTCATTTTCATTTTCACAAACTACTTCAGGGGCTCTGTATCTGTTATCAGATGGGTTAAAATGTTCATCCTCATCACTATTAAAGTGCCTTTGAGCACAAATGACCTGAACCACCCAGAAGTAGTCTAACACCTCAGGTGAATGTATGTGTGTGTGAATGTAATGTGTGTGTGTGTGTGTCACAGAGCGGTTTGCCAAGAAGCAGATTCGTTGAGTTTGTGTGTGAGATGGCGGCTGAGTCTCAATGTGTGAAATGATGGGGGTGTGTGTGTGTGTGAGGCTGCGAGAGGAAGAGATTCTCTAATCTAAATGTCAAAGACCGGCTCTGATTCATTTCAAAATGGAGGATGTCACTGATGTAGGTGAGTGGGCTGAAGCCAGGTGAAGACAGGATGTTGGATGGCACCAATAATGTGAAGTCTTTGAGCAATGCTAGCAGCATGGCTGAAGGGATCCATCACTTTGGTTCAGGGTGAAGTATCACAGCAGGATAGTCATAAAATTTAGTACAGATATTCACATATTAGCATATATTAGCATGCTTAACATGCTGTACTAAGATGGTGACATCAGCGTGTTAGCATTAGCCTCATAGAGCATTCCTGTTGGCTCCCAATCCCACAAGTGACCCTTTCTAAGTCCTGCCTTTTTTTTGCTCAGTGCTCCAATCACAGTGGAGCAAGCTATGCCATGAAACTCGGTCAACTTTCTCCTTTTCTGTACTTGGATAAGCTGCATGCTAGACTACAATTGGATTTTCCAGAACTAAACTGAATCAAAACATTAGAATCCCCAAATTTGTTAAAACAACGTCAAATTCCTACTGTATATCTGGTTTTCACATTTGTGATGCCAAACTTTGGCCCCAATATATGACCATATAGCCACAAAATAAATGTGGCACCAAAGTGTGTCACTTAATTTAATATAATATAATCCAGAAATTTGTTATAGTAGTACAAAGTCCCATCCACAGTGGTCACTTGTACCAAACTTCCATATAACGCACACAAATACTAAATGACTCAAGTATGTAACCTGATTTAAAGACTGGGTGAGCGAATCTGCTGAAATATGACACGAGCCGTGGTTTACATAGAGCATTCAATCAATGTAAAACAGACTAAATGTTGGACGCATGTTCAGTTTCTAGGATACTCACCGTTGTTTTAACCACCATCAAATCCTGAGCTTTAGTTGAGTCAGTATGGGAACACGGGCCTCTACCTGCTTTTCCTTTTCAGCCATTAATCGATTACACCTCCCTCCAGCACGGCTTACTCTCTCCCTGTTGACTTCACAGTAATGCATTGTAGCGAAAGCAATTAAATTTACAAGCATTCAGCAGCTACTACAGCACTCCATCTGCGTTTCTTTGCTCTCATATTCGCCAAGACTCTCCAAGGCAACTGCAATAACAAAACACCCTGCCCTCCTCTCCAGCTCCACTTTTATTTTGCGGCGCGATGTCTGTACTATTCTGTTCAGGGTGAACCAGAGTGCTTCGCTCCGGGAAGGGGGTGCTGGAGGTCGTGACTGATGTGGGTGAAGAAAGTGCTGTCGAGGGGGTTGTGAGTTCTGCTTCAACACAGCTACTGCTTTGTCTAGACGTCAAGATCCTGAGAAACACTGGCTGCTCTGTTTACGCCCTTGACAGCAATTTCTGGACAAAATCGGCAGAAAACGAGGTTTGTGCGTGGAAAAAATGCACTCCTACGTATCTGTAGCTTCCCATCCTGAAGTATTTGTGCCTGACTTCAGAGATGGGGGCCAATGGGTCACACCTGTTGGACTATTCAGACCCAGGTTTGTCTTCTTGGTTACATTTTCACCCAAAGCAATTTGCATAAAACCATGAAATGTAGAAAACTAGAGCCTCATGCAGGAATCTTTGTTGGAAGAAATGCTGAAAGCAGACAGATTTCAGGCTACTTTCAGCATTTTGGTAGCACCCAGTAAATCTCTTTAGCTACATTTATCTTTTTTTTTTTATCTTTTTAGTTTGAATGTGACATATCTGAGCAAAATCATCCAATCTCTGTGCTCCACTTCTTTAAGGCAGTCGTTCTCGTCCTTGTGTCATTGAGGCCTGACTGTGCACCAGCTTTTATCCCATCCAACTCATTTCACTAATTAGTTCTTTCTCCCTGGATGAGGACTCGCTAATCAGCAGAATCAGCCACTGTGCTGGTTTGTTGGAATGAAAACCTGCAGACTCCGAGGGCCTTAATGGCACAAAATAATTGTTTTAGAGAGTGCCAGCTCTTCTCTGTATGACAGACGCATAGTAGAGGGCGTCCCCGCTGCTGCTGCCCTGCCGGTGTGCCAGTGACCCTCTGTTTCACACCAGAGCCGGTTCTCACCTCGCCAACCGGACACGTGGCAGGGCCGGACTGTGCCAGAGTTGTTCAGATTCCCAGGTCCTGGCGGAAGCATGAAACAAGTCCTTCATCCTACAGGAACAGATTGAACCCAAAATGAGATGTGACACACTTTTTGGCAGAAAAAGGGCAGATGAGGCATAGTTTGCTTTTAAGAATCAGAAATATCCTCAGGACATTTTTGGAGATAAAATAATCTGCTAATGCTGCTGATATTAAAGGTTCATTCTTAATGCAACAGTTGGCACCAGTGATCAAGTATTAATACAGGAGATGTCTGTGAAAATAAACTATAAGTCAATGGGAGTCAAAGTAGTAAAAGCATCCACGCACCAAATGCCTTTCTATCTATAATGTACGCACAAGGCAATATGAAACATTTCTGATCTAACAGACCCAGATTTAATCAAATTGTTCTCCATGTTTACTGTTTTCCGTCGAGCTGAATTCTGGAGAAGACGTTAAAACCAGTTTATGGTCAAGCCAACGCCTTTTTACTGCTCCGCTTACACCGCAGACCTTCATCGGTGGAGTTGGTTTCATTCTGCCCTTCCCAGGCTGTTTTAATTCAGCTCTGCGAGATGTTGTTTTTAACAGAGCCAGGAGGCACCGCGTCATTACAGCGCGGCCTCTTTATGGGAAGCCCTGGTATGTACATTAGAGGTTTTGTGGAGGGAGGAGGCATTAGAAAGGGATGGGGGGGGGGGTGTCTGGAGCTCATGTTGAGTTAATATTGAGTCACCAAGGGTTGTCTTCTGCATGTGTGTATGTCCCAGTATTCCTGTTAGATTAGGTGGAGGTACATAATGTAAAGCTGTGGTTGTAAGTAAAAGAATGACCGTTGCCAGAGAGTTTTCAGAGTTGTGGTCGTAACAATGTGTGTGTTATGTATGGATGACGAAGGGTGTGGTGACACAGAACACATTCATACAGCATGTACTGATTAGTCTTTTCCTGAAGATGATGCGCTTTACTGAATGTGTGTAACCCTCCTTTGACCTTTTTCATATGTGACAGCTGCCGCAAGCCAGCATGTGGGAATGTAGTTCCACACACGTCACTGCTAAAACAAAACATTACATACAAATCACTTCATTTGAAGATTGGTGTTCAGCTTAACATCACATCATCTCACTACTCACATGTTATGTTCTACGTCTGCCTGTGTCCATAGTACAAGCTTCAGCAGAGATGACCCAAGGAGAGTTTGAAGCCAGGTTTGTGACCAAAAAAACCCCAGAAAATATTCACATTTTAGAAGCTGAAATCAGAAAATTTGGACATTTTTTTTCTATCAAAATGAATCAAAAAGTTTAATTGGCTATAAGAATAATTAGGAATTAAAACTTGACAACTAATCAGTCAATCAACTAATCATTACTCTAATTTTATTACAGTACAAGGTGTCAAAACTCCACAAAATACTGAGTCAACTGAGTCTGACACAAACAAAACGTGGTCATTGCAGAACTTTTCTATTGATTTTATGATCTTGTATCCTGCTCAAGTATTCAGCTGACATGTGATATAAGTTTAAGAAGCACCTTCATTCTCATCCATTCTTCTTTTCTCTCCTTTTGTGTTGCGTTCAGATTTCAGCTCAGTCACACTTGGCTGACCAAGCCAAACTCCTTGTCCAGCAAAAAATCCTCCCCAGGTTTGAGCCCTTTCACACTTGAGGAGACGCTGACAGAGTGACCTCTCTGAGGATGGAAAATGCTCTTCTGTCTGCACACTTCATCTCTCGTACTTCCTCTCTTCCGACTCTAATAACCTCTTATCTAAGAGTAAAGAATCCAGTCCACCTTTCTCCTCTGCTGTTCTTGCTCTTATCCCTTGTCTTTGTACCGCTTTATCTTACATGGTCATTTCAGTCGAGTCCTATGTCCTGATTTTAATCTAGTGATGGACGCATATTCTACTATGGCACTCATTAGCACTTATCATGAATTAATCTGCTTAACCTTAAAGATTCATCTTTTTCCTCATAGGTTGTATATCTGGTCGGAAAAGTATCTACTTCCCTACTTAGTGTAGTTTGTCTTTTTGTTTTATATGTGTCCTCTGGGCTAATCAGTAATATTTGACATTTTCTGAGAAGCTGGAAGGAGCATTGTTCTACTGAACAGTGCAGTGGTGTGTAGAAGTGATGGTCTAGTCTCTTTCATGTTGGACACACAAAGTTGCAGAAAATCCTGCTTTTAAAGAACGGTTGAGCATTAACCTTTTTAAGCGCAAGTACTGATTCACTGAGTTCGTAAATGATCAGCTACCTTTATTTGCCGCTTTAGTGAGCTGCAGTCAACTGTTCTTTCTCACTTAAGAGTCATTCACATTTTTTTACAGGTCAGAGGCCTCATTACAGAACGAAACATCATAATTGCTTGACCTATCATAACTAACATAAGATTCAAACATAGGATTCCAGAAGTAATTCCTAAAGTTGTAGCAGTGTCCTATCTTAAGAACTCTAACTCTCAAACTGTAAACTAATTTTATTCGGACTTCCTGTATCCTTGACAACAGCTGTCTTACTTCACTTGTTGCTGGCTAGCTGGTTTGCTAAAACGAGCAGATTGAGTTAGCACTGTGAAGTCAGCAGCTCGTAGTTCATTTCCACCAATGACAGTAGAAAGAATGGACAGCATATACTGTATGTGATGTCACCCACAGGTTTCTGAAGAGCTGTTTGAAAGCTCAGAATCTGTGGCTGTGGCTGCCATCACGTTGGTAGCCTAATTTAATAAGTAATTTAAGAATTGGCCAAAAACGTTGATCGTTTCCATAAAGGTTATTCCCATTACATGTTAGCATCCAGCTAATGCACTAATAATTATAAAATCATTTCCAGAATATGAAAAAATCTTCCTCCCACACCTAGTTTACAACAGTGGTGCTAGTTTTGGCAGTTTTTTTGAATCTGTGCCATTTGAACTTAGGAAGTTCATCAGTCAGGACAGTTCAGTAATGGCTAAATCCTATCATAGGTCCGATTTGTAAATGTCATCCTAAACTGAGATGAAAGAAGATTTCAGACTTTCATGCTTTCTGTAATGAGGCTCCAGGTAAATCTTCAAATCAAATCAAATCAAATTTTATTTGTATAGCCCAAAGTCACAAAACACATTTTGCCTCAGAGGTCTTTACAATCTGTACAGGGAGTGACACCCTCTGTCCTTAGACCCTCGGTTTGAGCGAGGAAATGCGAAATGACGACCAGACAATCTGGGGCAACAAACACTGTGAGGCTCACATCTCCTGAACTCCTGCAAAGGTGTTTATATGTATAACTAAAAGACAAATAGTCTACCAAAGTGATGTCTTTGCGAGTGCTTGCATTCCCAACTTGCTTGATGTATCTGAGTGGGCGGACGGTTATGGACACAGTCAGTTCAAAGTGTTACTGTGATTTCAGTCATTATCTCAGCCTTCAGCCCACGATACGCTGCTGCTCTTTTCTCTGACTTGTAACTCATTGACTATGTTTAACAGGCAGCGTAATGATCTGTCAGTTCCACCGGTTTTCTTTTCATCACCAAAAACTGCAAACTTCTCTGAGCTAATACTCTGAATTCGCTTCCTCGCGAGCCAACGTACAAGCAGTGAAATGGCTGGAATGTAAAAGGCTGGTGGATAATCCTGTCAGTCCACATGAGAGCAGGCAGGTTCTGTAGAGTCGGTGTCTGTTCAGGGCCGTCTGTCACTGGGAACTTCAGCAGGAGCCCACACCCGTTGCTCCAGACATTTCATGGCTAATAGCTGAAAGGGACTGAACCAGACTCTCTTTTACTGTCGTTCTCTTATGACACAGTTCCATGGTGAGCCGGAAAATCCTCTTGATTTCATCAGTGGGTTGCAAACAGCCAGCAGCTAGAGGATCACACAGCCGTTGTTTCCTGATTAAATACTGCACAAAGCACAAAAGAGAGGTTTTATAAAAGACTTTCTCTTTTTATAAGAGGCTCTTAAAGTCCAGGGCAGATTTGTGTTTGTGCTGGTGAAGATTGTTGTGAGTTACTGAACAATAAATAATAAATTATTAGCAAACAGACTAAGAATTAGTCTTGAGTTTAAATGTATTTTGGTAACTGCCTCGTCACCTCTCTGATAACTGCATAGTGTTTCTCACAGGTTTAATAAATGTCAGTATTTCTTCTGGCATTAGCTCTTCATTTCACACACCTTGACTACAAAACATCTGGAAACTCTTGTAAATTCTAGACTAAATGATTCATAAACAAATGAATCAGCAGATCACTAATGGAAACAATCATTACTCGCTGCCCCTCAAAGAATCTTGCCGACCATCCCGCTGTTATTTGCTGTTGTAGACACTTTCTGATCTCTACTTAAAAAGCTGATGACGGCCCTCCTGCTGGGAATCCAACAGTGAAAAGACACCCATGCCTCGCAGCAGTTCTGAACACACAGCAGTGTTTCCCAGGGTGAGAAGTGACCACTAGCCATAACCAAAATGTTCTATAAAAAGAGGTTGGTTGTGGCTGTGGCATTTAGTAATCCCTTTGGCAGGTGGCGCGTCATTCAGACGCCCTGTTTTCTTCCAAGTGTCATTTCTGGTAAAATTGTCTCAGGCCTCAGTAGAACACTAAACTCCATAAACACTAAGGTTTGACCCCTGCAATAAACCGTACTCTATATGGGCCCATAAATTTAAAATGTTTCATGAGCGTTTGTCGGATAATTTACTGCCTTACAATGTATCATAATGTCCTAATTTTATATTTGAAACAATAAACTAAAGTTTCAGATTTCACTGTCTAAGACAAATATTTACCAGATTTCGATTTGGAAAAATGGATAAGCATGAAAATAGGATATGACACGTTAAGGCTTACCCACAGACCTAACGATAGACTCACCATTGAAATGAGCAAAGCTTCATTGAAGAAATATCTAGATCTGCTGAACGCAGAGTATTGGAACTTTGAGCAAAAAACAGCTGAAAAGAGGAATACGTAGCCTGAAAGCTAAGCTTATTGAGGCTCTGGTAAAAAATGTCCGGTCATTGGAGGAAACTGGCGATCTGCAATCACAACTTGAAGATCTGTCAGTGTTGCTGCAGAAAGCTCAGCGTGAGCTTGAGCAGCAGACTTCTAATGGCAAGGATATTGACAACAAACTGGACAAACTAAAGACAGAGAACGAGGCCCTTCAAAATGATCTGGCATTGGAGAGGAATCATGTCAAGGAGCTGGAGGGGAAATTGAGCCCAGTGAAGGAAGCTTTCCGAAAGCAGATGGAGGAAGATAAAAACACTCAAAAACAATCTCAGGCAAAAACAAAAAAAAAAAACTAGACACATGTCGTCTCCATGTATGTACAGAGGCCTGAATAGCCCTGTAGTAAGCAGTGTGCTATGTGCATGTGATTGAGGAATAGTATCGGTCATTTCATTTAGTCATTTAGCTGACACTTTTATCCAAAGTGACTTACAGGGAGCAATTTGGGGTTCAGCATCTTGCCCAAGGACACTTCGACATGCAGACTGGAGGAGCTGGGATCAAATCCCAGATCATCTGATCAGTGCACGACCAGCTCTACCTCCTGAGCCACAGCCGCCCAATATTCAAGTGTACTTGCATGAAATCTGTTTGTTTTAGTCAAGATTATGCTAAAATACATGTTCCCCAACTATATGTAAGTTCCCTGTTAAAGCGCAGCCTTCAGCATTGTAAATTCACGGTTTATTCCCGTTTATTCCCGTTTATTCTCATAAATTCCTGTCAATTCCCATTAATTCCCATTAATTCCCATAGAAAGTTTCCAGACTGTGTATGTGTGTGTGGGTGCATGTGTGTGGTCAGGTGGCCAGGGTTGCTGAGCTCTGTGATTTTTAACTGATGTGTGATATCAGAGGAGCTGTTGGATGCGAGCCCTTTTGGCTTATACTTCGGCCTTTTTCATCTGCCCTCTCTTGCCAAGCCAGTGGTAACACACACATTCAGGTTCTGTGTGTGTGTGTTTGTGTGTGTGTGTGTGTTTACATCTACTGAGGGGTGTGTGACTGTGCATCTACTCCTGCTTAGTACCTTAATTTTCATATTTATGCAAAATCCAGCCATGAAACATTCCCTTATTTTATTGCCCAATTGCTGCATGTATTTGCATGTTTCTGTGTGTGTGTCCATGCCAGCAGGGGTTATCCACCGTTTTTTGGAGTTGTTTTAGAGTGTGCATTCATGTCAGTTTGTGTGTGTGTGTGTATGCGTGTGTGTGTCCGTTTCTGTGCTTGCAGGATTTTTCTTCCAGCAGGGGGTTAAATCAGCCAGATATAAAGTGCTGACACACATTTAATCAGAAAAATAGATATGCATTCACATGACTGCACAGCACAGCATGGCACATGTGCCCACGTGCGCGCGCACACACACACACGCACACACACACACACACACTAGCTTCAGAGTAAGTCATAAACACACTTGCAGCCTTATCAGATGTTGGGGGGCTTTTTGTGTCTCTGCCCACAGGGACTATGAGGTTTAATCAAGCAGCGGGCTCGTGTTGGTTTACTGTGGCATTAAGGCTAAAAATAGGCTGCAAGGAGCTGACTCTACTGGACAGGACAGCCACACAGCTGCAAGTCATGCTGTGTGTGTGTGTGTGTGTGTTTGTGTGTATTGACTGAAATGTATGTTTATGTGCTTACTCTGAAGCGTTTGTGTCAGTGTGTTGTGTCTGAACTCTTTCCAACATTGTGTATATAATAATAATAAAAATATTGGCATGTAGCTGAGAGACTGAAAAGTTCTTAATGTGTTTGTTGGTCTCTGTGTGTTTTTATGTGTTTGTCTGTGTTTGCGTCTTTGTGGCAGTGTATGTTTGTGTTTAGGTGGTTTGTTGTAGAGCCTGAAGGGCAGATATGTATGAAGAAAATCTATGTCCTACTTTATATGATTCTATATCTATCTATTTAACGTTCAATGAAGCTGTTCTTTTATTTACTGTTACTGAGTACAGGGTGTCATTTGATTTTTCATATCTGTGTGTCCTCTTATCACAGAGCCTCTGTGTTTCTACAGAGCCCAGAATGGACGACAAACTAAAGGCTAACTCTAGAGAGAGCCGGCTGTGTTTGTGCACCTCACTTAGCCACCATAGTTTCTCCTTCATTCTACGAAGGAGAGAGTCAGGCGATGGGGTCGCATTCAGCAGCTACACTGCTACCTACATACTGGACTTTTTAATAGAAACTGTTTACCATTTTGAGCACATCCCATTTCTGAGTGTGGGGTGAGAGGTAATAATAGTGTCTGTGAGTTGGGACACGTTTAGCCTACCTTAGCATAAAGCCTGGAAGCAGGGGCAAACTACTCGCCCGTAGTTCCTTGAATGGCCACTTGAGGCTGGCTACAAAACAAATCAGTCTCCATAAGCCTCCATGTTAAAATGTCTAACTTCACAACTTCACTGCAGAAATAAACATGTTCACAGCCTGGTACAAAAAACTGTTTTAGTTTATACTGAGTAATATACATATTTTTTTAAATATATAGAACTCATCTGTTCTGTTATACACAATAAACAATGTGCTCACTTTGATTGACAGGTAGGTGTGGTCAGAAATGGCCTGTTGTAGCAGCTAGGCTGATTTTTAGGTTAGCCAGGAGGTGGAGGAGGCAGGGCTCTTCAGAAACCTGTGGATGATGTCGCGCATATGCTGTCTGTTCAAAAATGCAGATAACATTTTAAAGCTATTTAAATAACATGTTGCATTGTGTGGAACAGAGCCAGGCTGGTATAGTCTCATGTCCACCGCTGAAAGCATATTTCCAAACTTTGATGTAAAAGTCGTGCTGAGTTTAGTGAATCAAGCTAACTGTGGTGCCCATGCTAACTGACCATTAGTCTGCGTTTCCCTCCTGTCTGGAAATAGCTGCTGTAACAGCACTCAGACCATCACAGGACACTCGGCACATTCACCTCTGAAGGCCGGAGCCGTTTAAAGAGCATGACCAATAAAAAGCTGAGCTGAAGGAGGAACCTCCGTCTGCATCGGTGGGTGATTGGCTGATATCCAGTGTCTCATAGGAACCCAGAACCGTTCACATTTGTTGTGTGCGTTGCATTGTGTGTCAGCGAGAGATTTAGGATAGGAGGGTTAGGAAGTCCTGGGAATGTTGGCGGGTGATTTTCGTTGTCTGTTACTGTGTGTAGGAGAGAGCGGCTTGGTGTGACAGATGAAACATCACATGACAGTATAAAGTGGGTCTCTGTGCTCATTCACATGAGGATTACTTATCATTAGATCATCAGCTACTTTCATACAGCAGATAACTCAGCATCAAGCTCTTCGAATATGGGTTTTTCTGTGTGTGTGTTTTCTGTCCCCTGTGGCTCTTTGAATTGTGTTATGTTTTCCTATGTATGTATGTATGTATGTGTGTGTGTGTGTATGTGTGTATGTATGTATGTATGTATGTGTGTCTATACTGTGTGTGTGTGTGGGCATACAGTATCTGGGGCTTCATCAAATTTTCATTGAGGCTGTCAGCTGAGCTTATTAAACATGAGAGGAGAAAACTGTCACAGCGTGGGATTCTGGGTAAAAATATCACCACTTTAGGCCTCTCTCAGCCTGTAATCTGGATAGTAACACATAATCAGTGGAGGTGTGTGTTTGTACTTCTGTTTTTAAGCCGTGTCTTTATGGAATGAAGGAAAGGGATATCCTCAAAGTTGACAACATCTGGCAGCTTCTTACTTTAAAAATGAATCTTTTTTTTTTTTTTAGATTTCTGACACAATCATATTCTTGATAAACCTATTAAACCTCACTCACCTGCACAGTAAAGTTATTAAATAATAAAATAAAAAAAAATAAAAAAAAAATATAATAATATTCTATTTACAACAGACACTACAGAAAAGCTGCAAGAATGTTTGACATTTATTATTGTTGAACTTTGTTTTCATTTTTTAATATAAAAACAGTTTCTTTCCCCTTCAAGTTGAGGAGATGTGGCTGCTTTTCTCCATGAAAAGAATTTTGTAATCCAAAACGGACAAACTGAACACGGACTCTGGATCGGGCCTTTCATGTTTTTTTTGGTGTTTTTTTTTTTTGTTTTTTTTTTTTTTTCCTCCTTCACTTTTGGATTTGTAGCGTGAGTGGAGGAGGCAACTACACTGCTAGTGAAGCCACAATCCATTTAAATGATTCTCTGTGAAATGAACAGTAATAGCTCTCTTTATTCTGCTTCCTGTAACTCTTCAGGTACGAGAGCCTGAACAAAGAATACACCTTTTGCCTCTGTAAATAAAATATTGAATTGAAGTGACACTTTGAGGGCCTCAGAAGCTGAATTACAGCTGGAAACATCAGGAGTGAACCCCTCCTGTCCGGTTAGTGGCTTGGTTATATAACAAATGTCCTGGTTCCTCGCTGATGTCAGAGTGATGTCTGTGCCTCTACCGACAGCACCAACGCCTCTGGGGCTACGCGTCGACCGATTCCTCCGCCTTCTACCACAGACCCAGAAAGATAAATGACTGACCATCGGTGGGCACGATCAAGTTTAATAGTTTGCAGACGTGACGCCACAAGCAGGCACCGAGGTTTTAGACTGTACAGCCTGATCACCAGTGTGAAGGAAAAGCAACTGTTTACACTATACTGCTTTTTTTACTTTCAGAAAAGCAGTTCACCTTCTGGTTACAATGTTTACTTAACCTAAAAAAACTTTGTATTTGTGTCCTGAAGCTGAATTTATTGAGCTAGATGGAGTGGAGTGCTACGTCTTATTTTTCCACTCTCACTGAGAACATTCTGTCAATACTAATCCACTGCATTGACTACAAGGAGCGGTTGGTGGATATTATCGTGAGTTTTCGCATCCTGTTTAGTCTAAGGTCGGGATGGGGTTTAGTTTATTGAGTCAGTCTGGTCAAAGAAAAATACTTGTGCCACGCATCACGGGAGAGTAGCAAAGTTTGGAGTTTTTGCAGAGTTGCAAAGAGATGACTTTTCTTTTATGAAGCAGGTGAAGGTTGTTTTGATTTGTCGTGACGGGGGATGAATTCAAGTACATACCTAAGCTGAACTGTAGGCACCAACCGTGGTTTGGGTGAACCTCAAACCTCCATAATTGTCGCAGCAGTACACACAGTTATGTTTTGGTTTTTGACATGTTGTCGTATGCAGCTCTAAACTTTATTTATAGCAGCCGAAAGTGAGCACTGCAATTAAAAGCCAAAGACTGTTCACTATTCACATTCAACTACAGTGGAGGAAGTAAATACAGTACAGTATATAATACAGGAGGTAGCATACGGGCAATCTGTATGATCACATAGTCAACCGCAAAATGTGTGCCAAACAATACATTTTTATTGTTGCATTGGTGAGTGAACCAGGACTACAGATGTTACATGTGTCGGTGTGTGTCCTTGGACAAGCATCTGTTTTAGAGACAATGACCAATAGAATTCAACTGTGGAGTGAAATGTTTGACCGACCCGTCAGCATCACAGATGACTGTGCAAATTGGTCACATTTGAAAGAAATGGAGAGAACGGATGAAGAAGCATTTCTCAGAGATGTGTGAAGACCATGACAACAGCAGCACTGCTGGTTTTCAGGAACTGAGGCTGGGCCCGACCTGGGTTTGATTCCAGCCTGGGTCCTTTCCTCCATGTCATCCCTTCTTCATCTCCTGTCCCAGATTTCCTGTCTAGCTCTTTAATTGTCGCTCTCTAATAAAATGGAGAAAATTCCCACAAAATAAAGTTGATTAAAAGTGTCATATTTTCAGTTTTGGCAACCAAAAGCTGATGCCTGGCAACCATTTTGTGTGTGTGTGTGTGTGTGTGTGTGTGTGTGTGTGTGTGTGTGTGTGTGTGTGTGTGTGTGTGTGTGTGTGTGTGGTTAAACCTGTTTATTAATGGTGGTGGCATGCCTTGCTCAAGGGCAACTCAGTAACTGTGGGAGTGGAGTCAATTAATTGAATTTTAGTAATCAATCAATGAATAAAATTAATTATGTATGAAGCAAAAATGCCACATTCGTCCTTTCCCTCAGATGAAATGAAACATGATCTGCGTGTTGGACGAGTTTTGGGTGATAAAAAGATGATGGCTCGGTGACACTTTGAACCGTCGACCTGTTGCGTAACTCGTCGAGGGTCGTGTGTGAACGCTGCTTGGCAGAGGAGGCAGTAACTGTCTGTTCTGCCCTTTCTCATCTTTCATTCCTGCTTTCTCTCGCTCATCCATCTCCCCCGCTCTCTGACAGTCTCTCCTGGCCTTTTTTTCTTCCTGCTTCCCCCCCTTTTTTCCCCCTCCTCTCTGAACCTCCGTTCTTCTCTTTTATCTCAGTCTAATTTATACCGTGCCTCCCCCTCCCTCGTCCATACTGTAGCTCACGCTTGGTTATCCGTTTCTCTTTGTCAAATCAAATCCTTTTGCTGTTATTGATCCTTCCAGCAGAGTGAAATCCCTCGTGATTGCAGGTCATTGAGTGTCAGATGCTCTCTTTCACTCACTGCAGGGATAGACGGATGGATAGATAGATAGATATCTGATTCACTGTTACAGTAACCACCAGCCATCATCACTCGGCATACTGATGGAGATTTATGTGATGTGTTTGAGAAGCATCCCTCACATTTAAACACAGTGTGCTCTGCACCTACGTATTGCCTACTGCTGTTATCATACATTCTCTATATTGTAAATATCTGTAAATGACTGTCGGTATATTGTAGTAAATACTATTTATATACAGTATTTACTAAGCTGTTGAAATAATAAAGCCATATACAAAGGAACAGCTTAGGAATACCTCATTGTGACCAAATATATATTGACGTTTGTTGTAGCTGCTTTGTATTGTGATAATACGTGGTCAGATTTACCTGACAGTTCACCTGGAACTAAATCGATCACACTGACTGAGGAATAGAGCTGTAACTGACCATTCTTTTTACTACCTGTGAGTCTGAAGATTATTTTTGGATAAATCGATTAGTTCTCTGGTCTATAAAATGTCAAATTGGTGAAAAATGTTGATCATTGTTTCCAAAAGCCCAATTTGACTTGTCCAAATGTCTTGTTTTGTTCAGAACCTAAAGAAAATAATCACATCTGAAAAGCTGAAATTGGATAATTTTTTCACAGGTAATTATTCAAAGTGTGGATTAATTTAATAGTGGACAACAAATCTTAGCAGCTCTATGCAGGAGCAAGTAGTAATGCTATGCTTTGTAAGTGATTCATCCGCTCACTCTGAGAACTACTACAACTACAACTTTTGTTATTGTAGTTTGACCTGCTGATTTGGTCATTCATGAACACCGTCAGCAGTTGGAGTGGCAGCAAAAGCGGTGGCAGCTCAGAGAAGTAATAAAACACTAAGCTGAAGGGGGCCTTTAGCACCTAGTGTGTGGTAATTCCAGGCCCTGTTTTTCAGGATTAGTTAACAGCATATGAAGTGGGGCCATCTGATTGCTTAGAAACAACCTTGACCTTTTAACTTGAGTTTTTACCATGTGAACTGTTGGTAAGCACTTGTTGGTCCAGTGTCAGAGGTTTGTTTTTATGTTTTATGTTCATTGAGTTTAAATGTCACTGGGGGATCACAGCTCATTGACTGATAATTTGGGAAAATGCGCATCGAAGCAAAGAGGGGTTAATTGGAGTGTTTGCGCATGTGTGTAAATGACAGATGGGGGCTGAGGATGGTTGCCACCATCCTCAGGGTCAGAGTCTCCTGCGGGACTAACCACTCCCTGCTAAGACACACAGGCACAGACTGAGAGAGTCCTCCAATGTTTTGAAGGCTTTTATATCTCTAGAGACCAAAAATGGATCCAAAATGATCACCCCGCCCCCCCACCTCAGCCAATCCCTGCTCTTAATTCGCTCCTCGCTCGATGTTGTTTGTCAGCTTGTCGTTCCTCTGACCTAGAAAACCAAATCAGGATTGGAGTCAATGAGGAGGCACCTTAGGAGAGCAACGTAAATCAGGTCGGTTATGATGCAGAAAAGCTGCAGAGTGTTGATGCTCTGAGGTGTAATTTCTCACATTTGTACCCTGAAATTTTCCGGCGCGATGGCACAGTTTGCGAGTATGTGAACGATGACTCAAGGACAAGTGGAAGTCTGTAAGTTGAGCATTAAGAGGCTGCACTGAATTGTTCCCTGTATATGTTAGGCGAAGCAGATTATGCACTCTTTTATTTTCAACTGAAAGAAACAAACAATTTTATTTTTATTTCAGTCAGGAAATCGACTATACAGTATATAATATACAATTTGAACTATCACATAAACAGAAGTTTAACTTGTGATACAAGGTTATAAATCTTTCATGATTCTACCTCTGCACCTCTCACAGTATCTGTATTCTGTAGTTGAGTCAAGTGTATTTGTACCTGTAACCGAGTTAAACAACCTCACCCGGCCTGTCATGACAAAAAAAATAAAAAGAACACGAGTAAAAAAATCTCTCAACAATAACTGAATAAACTGAATAAACTGCACTCGAGCGAATGTTTAAACGCCAAGTGTCCTTGAGCAAGGCCAGCCCCGCAGACACACTCCATCAGTCACAACACATCACACAAAAAAAGACAGATGTGAGAGCTGCTCCAGCTTGAGGTAGGGGCTAGGCTGAATAGTTGACAACCTCGTCACACTGACCCGACCCCTGTGCGACTGAAACAAGAACCCACAGAGGGAAAGGTCGATATATTGACGCGACCGGCAGCACAGCGAGGCTCGGCACAAAAGCGACCGGCAGCACAGCGACTGACAGGAAGCGTTGATTAAAAAGCCCAGCAGCAGGAAACTGGCACCACTTATGAAAAAACACTTAAGCTTTAGTCGCTGTGAGTAGGCTTCTCCGGACACTTTGATTGTTCCATACATTCACAAAATATTGAGGACATTTACAGGCTCTTAAACAAAACAAAAGAGTCAGTACTCTGAAAGAAATATGAGAATAACTTCAGTCTAATTGGTGCAAAGGCTAAAGTCTGATTATAGCCCGCAGGACATTTTAAAAAAATAAGAAATCTCTTCACTTCTATGTACATGTATAGATAGATGTAGATATACCATGATGACAAACCTCTACACACACACGTTAGCACATGAGCTTTCAAGATATTTGTACCAATGTCCCCAAGATAAAGTCCTGAACATTTCTCAGCCTGAACGAATAAAAAAACACTTGTGTAATGAACTACCGGCTGCTGGCAGAGAGAAGCAGGAAACTCATGTCGAGGTGTGATTCATCAGAGCGTCTGTTTGGAATGAAACACCTATTAGACTGAGTGCATCTCAAGTTACGACCGTCTTTATGCTTCCTGCATACGCGACAGTAAGAGCAAGCTTCACTTCCTCACCTCATTTCTTAATTATTTTCTCTTTAATCAGTCGAAGCAGAGCCAGCTGACCGTGAACACTCTGTTGGCAGCGTTCCTCTCATCACTTCGAGGTTAGGTGTTCTCCTCATTTCAAGGATTTCTCAGAATCTTCTCGATCTGCTCTTGGACACTGAACCAAGCATCAGACCACTCGAATCGAGCCCCCTCGAGCGCATCCTTCTCTTGTGATCTGGTGTTTGCTTGTGTGTTTTCCCGGACATGAAGAGCTCCTCTGTTTGATCTGATGATTTCTGTATCTGTATTGGAGCTGTATTGGCACGCGGCCACTGACTTGACATTCACACAGTCCCGAATGGAGTCAAATGAGACACTTGAATACATGCTGCTCTTTTCTCCGCCATGTAAAGTTTGGAGTACCCTCTGCTTCTTTCTGATGAGGGCCTCTCTGTGCCTTGCGGTTGCTAGGCATTTTTGTGCTCCACTGCTCTCTCTTTCCTTTCTCTCTGATTTTATTTGTTGTTGCCGTCCTTCCTCGCAGCGTTTGTCATTTCTCCACCTCTCTCATCTGTCTTCCACTTTCTTCCATCTCCTCCTGCAGCGATTTATCTCTGCTTTTCTGCAAAGACAAACTGCGTTTCTGGCTGCTTTCCCTGAACCCTCTCACCCACTGAGTGCAGCATGCCTGTAAAGGTTGATGCTAATAATACTTAGGTCTCTCTCAGAAGCCTCCACCACTGCTGCACTTGTAAATACTATAGTATTACTATAGTATTACCGTTGCTCCTTCCTTCCAAACGAGTAGGTAAACATCTTTTTAAATCTGTTATTGCTGGCGGCCTGCGGTGAAACTGAAACGTGGGCATGTGGATCTTCAGTTCTCTCGACCTTGATCAGAAATATGTGGGCCAAAGAAATGTAATGTTTGATATATCTGTTTGAAATTGTGCCGATAAGGCGGCGGGTAATATAACTGTATATCATGTAACAGTGGAGGTTTGGCAGTGCAGTGTTGGCTCATGTGAAGTAGTTGTTTTTGTTTGTATGGAAGTTCCAAGTTAAAAAAAAAAAATCAAATGTGTTGATGTGCAGTTATTTTAAACAACTTATCTATTGAATTTAAAGAACAGTTACTGTATCGCGATGCGGTTATCACAACAGAAAAGTACATATACTGTGATAGAAGACTCGTCGTGGCATTCCTAGCAGTCCCAGCATCCTTGAAACGGTAATTTGGTATGTTAATGCAAAGTCTAAGCGCCAAACACCTGCCTCATGTGATTACACGGGGTTACGTGACACCCGTAGCGTTATACAGACAGCTTTTTAGTCGAGATGAGTGAATGTGATAAAACTGTTGTGTGTTTTCACACATAATGAGTCAGATGTGTTCACGCCAACGTATCCTTTCTTATGTAGTTTCAGAAGTCCTGAAAGTGTAAGATACTACAAAAAAGGGGGGAAAACAACAATAAAAGCTCAGCGGTGATCATCAGTCACTCAAAGTCAGTCAAATTTTGGGTTCTTTAAATTGATGACTGGGGAAGTCAGTTAATAAAGTTTAGCACAAATGATTAACAAAGAATTGAATTTACCTGGTAGATGAAGCGTGGTTAAAAAATAGAACGTTGTGGTCCGTTTGTCTAGCTTTGTTTTCATTACAATATCTCAATTCACCTCAGGACAAAAAAAAAGTAAAGTAAATATATATTATAAGATAATTTAATTAACAATAACATCAGTAAGGATCATATAGTACAGTAAGGAAATATAAAGAAGAATAAAAGCACAAATGTTTTCACTTGGTAGCTATGCGGTCTGGAAACATCAGTATCACTCTACAGAGGCTGTAGCTTTCTTCTAACAACAACCAATGGATCTATGGGATCAATAGAGCCTCAGGGGATCTCAGCGTCCGACAGCTGATGAGGTCTCAAAGGATTTATCTGTAACCCGGACGCTGTAATAGCATGACCCATGACCCTGAGACTCGCAACCAGGAAATATTGACGAACCTTTCCAGAGCTCCAAACAGGAAGAGAAACAAGCCAAGCTAAACAAATGGAGAGATTTAATTATGCATATAGCATGGAGGATCAGAAGGGATTAGTAATAGCAGTGGATAACATAGAGGTTAAACTTTAATAATTAGATCTACATAACAACAAAACATGAAAGAAAAAAAAGCAGTGGGCCAGGATGACGAGTTGAGGCCTGTAGGATTTTTTTTCCCTTCTCTTTGAATATTCACTCAGGAATACACTCAAACAACCAAAAACCTGATAAGTGTTCATCCTAATGTTGAAGTTGAAGAGCAGCAGCTGGGTGATTGAAAGCTGTAATGGTCTCTGGTCCGTTGTAAATATTTATGTGAAGATCCTGGGAGGTGAAGGCCAGTTTAAAGATGTCACCACATTATTTACTCCAGAGATTTCCAAAGTTCCGTAAGACGGTGCCTTCAGGGTATTCTGTTGTTTCTGTTGAGTTCAGAGCTGAGAAGTTGATGAGTATTTTGATAATCTAATATTCGTGTAAGTAAGACAACATTTCAGCTCCTTTTTAGTTTTGAGGATTCACTTGTTTTTCTTCTCAAAATGTGGGGTCAGCCACACTGGTGAAGGAAATATTATGCAGTGATACTAAGTTGGATGAATATGACTTATGTTGGTAAAATAAACAAACTAGAAAATCAAAATACAACACTGATCCTTTTTCATTCAAAATTATTGTTAATTATTGATTTTTTTCTGCTTCTGAAATGTTTTTTTTACTTTTAATGTATGTTTTAATGTTTTAATGACAGACAAAGATGTGTGTGTGTTTACTATTTCTGTTGAATTCCCACCTTTCACTTTTTCCTTCTTTTTTTTTTTCTCAACGTCTTCGGAAAGGTTTTCTATCTTTCTGTCTATCTTTGTTCCCTTTCCACACACCTTTCCTCTGTGCTGTGTTTATGTTGGCCTGCTCACAGTCAGCCATCACCATCAAAGAGCGGCCTCAGTCTTCTCTGGATTCACCATCAATCTTTCTGCTGTGTGTGTGTGTGTGTGTGTGTGTGTGTGTGTGTGTGTCTCCGAACTCCATCTCCTTCTTTGGCAAAGGATCTTGAAACACCTTCCTGTCCGTTCCTCTCTTTGTCCCTGCTGTCTGTTCTTCAGTCTCTCACACTCTCTGGCTCTTTGTCTTCTTTTTCTCGCCTCCGCATTTAATTTAAAACGTCTCTCTCCCGGTTATTAAATATTCCTCCCTCACCAACCTTCTGCTACTGATAGATATGAATCATGACTCTTTAAATACAACCCTCTAAATCCGTTTAATATCCACGCCTGCAGTGGACATTGTAAAAGAGAAAGCGGCTCAAAGATTAAATATGTGTTTTAAAAGTGATTTCACCCTTCTCTGACAGTATTGTTATTCATTTACATTCATAATATACACACTTTATCTCCATATCAAAGCTATGTGAAGTGTTTCCTGCAGGTTTGTAGCTGGTTCATCTCAGTATATTATTCTTCTCATATAAATTGTACATTTCTGTTCTGGATATTTCAGAATCGTCTGTCTCTCTGTCTCTGTCTCTGTCTCTCTCTGTCTCTGTCTCTGTCTCTCTCTCTCTCTCTCTCTGTCTCTCTCTCTCTCTCTCTCTCTCTCTCTCTCTCTCTCTCTCTCACCACTTATGGTCAGAGGGTTTGGTCTCTGTGCAGCTGCTGTGTCGCAGCCAAGTGGGTTTTGGTCTGGTATTATTTGACCGTTGGATTAAGGCGGGTGGTCATCTGGTTGTGGTCAGAATGATTAAGAGCAGAGGTTTGAGGCTAATTTTTCTGTAGCTGTTACTGTAGCATCTGATACAACGATCCCTCCAGCTGTTTACAGCAAACACCTATCTAGGAACCTGGCTGGGGTGTTGGAAGAGTCGGAGGTTGGCAGAGAGTGAATATGTTGTTGTATCCAACCAGCAGGACAAAATAATTCACCTGTTTTAATACTTTTATCTTCAAAAAGACAAGAAGGGAAAAAATATTGAATATCTACTGCTTTAAGTCAAAGTAATGTTTATTCTAAAACAAACCATAAATCCATGTCCCAGTCAGATTTTTTTGACACAGTACCAATTTTTGGTCTAGTTGGTATTCTGCCGACTCAAACATGAATGTAATAATATTGGATGATTCATATGATGGAATCAATGAAATGATGATGACAAGAGTAGACCCGTCTTTAAGGTTAAACATGCTCATTTGATCCACACAGTGGACAGGCAGACAAAAGAAGATGAAAACGGTTTTCATCTTCTTTTGTCAGTCTGTCTTTGTCATGTTTTGATGGTGGAACAGCTGCTGTGCGTCGCCACATGGAGATGATGCAAACTTTCACCCAAACGGCAGCAAGCCGTCATCTGAGGAAGACGAAGGACAGTCTGCATGAGCTTTTGATGCCGCTCATGGTGTTCAGCCCAGTGAATGTGTAAAATCAGAGAAAACCAAAAGGCTCTGAGTATGAGCCAGTGTGGTCGATATTCCGCGTAAATACATATGAATGCAAGAAAGTTAAGGTGAAGTTTGATGTTCCACTAAAAAGTTATGTGTGCCATATGCTGTTTGGAATGTTTGCCATGCCGTGCTTCCGGTTCATCTGCTGAACATCGTTCTATTTACATTCTCTTGGAAGTCAAAGCAAGAAGATGAATGATAAACATCAGAGGCTGCAGCTGTGCAGCTCAAGATTTTTCAGCCATGGCAGAGGTTTACAGTCAGCCGAGACCTTTCTAGTTAAATTAAGCATTTTGCAGGTGCTCAGTTGAGGCTTAGTATGAAAAAACCATGATACACGATCTGGCTGTGATCCCCATTTTGAACATTTTGCTGTGATCACACCACCTCTGACCAGCTTTGACTCCATCTCCCATTGCCATCTGTCTGTGTAACCTGAGAGCAGCCCTGCCTTCTGCAGTGTTGAGTGGTTGTGGAGTCAGGCAGGCGGTCTCACGGCGGTCAGAGGCGAGGGGTGGTTGGGGGGCGTTCAGGATCCAGAGCATGGTCTGATGGACCGGACTTCCTCTTGAACTACAAAGCATTGGGTGGGAGTTGAGGCCAGGGGCATGAGGGCGAGGCAGGGTGCTGATGCTGCCGGGACTAGTAGAGTAGTAGCACTGTTAAAGCCTGATTAACAGTGCTCGCTCTGTCATTATTGGTTGTTTGATGTCATGCTCTTCTGCAGCTGTTTGGGAACCCAAACCTTTCTTGAGCTAAAGCTGGGGAAAGTCCAGCAACTGAAGTGTATTGACTACCTTAAATACCTTCTGTACTATGAGCCAACATGAACACACCTCTGTCAAAGTTCATATAGTTTTAGATATTCTACATCAGAGGCATCTCTCTATGGTCATCTCACTGATCTGTAGTTTGCATGCTTCAATCAGAATTAAGCATACTGATACTTCTAACATTATTGTTGCTGATTTAGATTTTTAAATCCTGAAGACACATTTTCTGGGGCCATAAAACGCAGTAATGTCTTGCCTTGTTATTCCTCATTGAATAACTAAAGAGAGATTTTTCCCTGACTTAGTTCATCTTGTTTGAATGATTTTTAGAGCTCTCCAGATAAAACAATCGATTCAGGACAATTCAATAATTGAAGAAAGTTCAGTTGCAATATATCACGCAAACACTTACACTGGCGTAAGTGATGAGCAGGTTTTGAAACATTGTGCTCCTTGTTTATTCCAGTTTGATGTGGTGACACTAATTTTTAAGATTCATCGTCGCCAGGGAGTCAAAATGAACCCCGTTTGATTCTCCCCTCCTCTTTTCTTCTCTAGGCTCAGAGGAAGGAGGTGTTCCTCCAAGAGCGATACGGCCACTACAGCCTGACCGACCCCTTCCTGGCACTACAGAGGGACTTTGAATGCGGGGTCCCCGGAGGAGACAAAGAGCGGCGGCCCCTGGGCTCCAGCCCTATCTCTGTCCTGGAGGCTGTCATGGCCCACTGCAGGAAAATGCAGGAACGCATGTCAGCCCAGCTGGCTGCTGCTGAGAGCCGCCAGAAGAGGGTAAGACCCTGAGGAGGAGGAGGAGGAGGAGGAGGAGGTGGTTTATTGGTGCATGTTGCTTTGATTTGTGAACGAAAGACAATTCACACATTGATATTGATTTTAAATTGACATTCATCAAGTGATCCCTGCTGTGCTTAACGCTTCATTCATATATTGTAGTCAAGGAATATTAGTTTCCCATAATGCTGTTATTAGTCAGTGGACACTCCATTTCAGTCTATAAGCAACAAATGCACTGCAGGTTCAGGCAGGCACACACACACACATTACAACCGTTGGGTCAATAATTATTATGCTTTGGCGTCACGACTGCACCGACTACGCTGGCTGGAATCCGTTACAGTCTGGACCAGCTGAGTCTCAGCAGAGAGAAATCATGTAGTGTCGTCATTTTTATGATTTGCCTTCTGATCCAGTCACTGCCCACCATCCTTATCAAATAAATTTAAATGTATATAAACTACAAATGGCTGCCCCTTTTGAAAGCCAAAAATTCCAATCGTCAGTTGAAGACCTGTCAATCGGCTGAGATTCTTCAAGCAGAGCCGTGTCTTGTTTTTTTTTGAAGGTATTTAAAAATCTTGGGGTGCACACTCCACCAGGTGGGCTCCCAGGGGCATACTTCAGTCCCTATTAGTAGCTGCAGAGTGAGCGCTCATCGCTTTTTACTCTGCCCTCTGGGTAACATCAGGTTGTCCTCTCGTGGCAGCAGTCCAGTGGAACAGAGGCCTTGTCCAGTCAAGCACTGAGATAACACTATCTTCTGTCTTCTGCTTAGAAATGGTGAAGTTACGGCTCAATAACTTCCTACGATATAGACTCCTTTGTTTGATTTCTGCTGTCAAATGATTTACTATTGTAATTGTTACATATTTACAATCTTTTGTTGTGTGTAGCTGCTGAGCTAGTTAGTAAAATGAAAAAAGTGCAGCGGAGGCTGACAGAAGGTGGCACTAGAGGAAAGTCAGTGAGTCACCAAAATAATTAGAATCATCCCCTGTTGACCATGAATGTCTGAACTAGCTTCAGTGAGAATCCATTCACAATAAATTTTGCACTCTTATTTACAACCATACAGCTACAACTACAACAGCTACAATAACTCAGAACTTTATTACATTTTTACCAAATGGGTGATTATGACCTCGTGTTTATGTAAATTAAGCTTAAGCTCATTAATTGCAGAGAGTCTGATTAAATGAACATAAATAAGACATCATTAACCTCACATACATAAAAGACATGTTGGTGTTTACATCAGCAGGGCTTTCTTCTGTTTGACCACGGACTGTGTTTATTTACATGCAAGTCAAATCTCTGTGGCAGAAATTCTCCAGAGGACGATGTGGGAAAGACAAAAGTGCATGTTTGTTTGTCTGCATTCGTGTTTTTAGTGACTGAATGAGCATTATTTGAATTTGGAAGATAGCCAGTGTTTGTATGAGCGTGTGTGTGTGTGTTTGTTCCAGGTCTCTTTAGGATTACAGTATGTGGCCATGATTAAGTGGACAGCCAGATGTCAGCTCTGCCCCATGTCTCATTTCTTCTCTCTTCCTCCACCCCTCTGTGTTGAAGAATATGGATGTGTGAAAGTGTATGGATGAGAGGCTGGCAGAATGAATCTGGCTGAGTAATAGAAAAGAAAACACTGTGTGTATATCTGTGTATGTGTGTGTGTCCCGTCGCTGAACTCTGCAATAATAACAAAGATGATATAGTTTGGAGCCAAATGGAACCTTTAACCACGCAGACACACACACACACACACACACACACACACACTCTTACACACAGATGAGGAGGAGGTTTGGAAGAAGGAAGGGAGAGGTAGGAAGTGGCTGTTTTGACAGGAAAGCTGGTTAAACAGATTTTGGTGCTGTGGTTTGGTGTGTGCTTGCTTTCATCCATCAAATGTGGACGTACAATATCTCAGCTTTTTATTTCACTGACTTCCGGCCTGAGTGTGACCACGCATCATAGTTCTTTCACTACCAAAATGTTTTGTTAACATAGCCTTTTTCATAACATAGTCTTACCTTTTTCATTTATCAATATAAATAAACAAGAATCTGACCAATTTTTGATACCACTTTTAAATCTTTTAAATACTTACTAGTTCTAAATAGTTATACTGGTTCTACAGACACATTTCAGTCGATACTTTTGCCAGTGTTATTAGAGGAATGCTGCAGTTGGACAGTGTTCAGCTGTTTAAATCACAATAAGCGGTCTGATACAAACACTTTAAGAGTGTTTTTGGATATGGAAAAATCAACCATTATATTTTGAAGGTTTGCTGGATGAGGTTCATCTCAAGGCCAGTTCAGACTAAAGATTCATGATGAGGCAAGTAGAAACTTGCAAGTACTTGAACCTGCATTCTGAAAGCCTGCCAGTTTGCACCAATGCGACCAGCCGAGACGATGCGTTGTCTCCATAGAAATGACTCAGGTTTTTTTGTTGCTGTGTTTGTAGCATTGATGAAATGAGAGGGTCGAGAATTCAGAAATGTTCTCAAAACAAAACAGGCCGGTCAGACTTGGTGGTCAATCCAATAAGAAGCTAATACAAAAAAGGGTAAATTCAACCATTTAACTTGTGTCTGGGCAGTGCTTTTACTAGGTGATTTATTTATCCTCAAACTAATTGATTGCCATTTCATCCAGCTGACAGTTTGTAACTGACTTGATCATCTGACTTCACTGCAAGATGTCTAGCTGTTTGAAAATGGTACTTTGCATTGTAAAACCAACCAATGGAAATTTGACAAGCTGAGTTGCACGCAATACCATTCACTCACTCGAATCGGGCAGAGAAAAGGCCGGTTCATACCTTCTCCAAAACCTTCTAAAATGGTTTTGTTCCATTGTGACTCACTTTCAAACTCAGAGGCAATTCAAATGACTTCACAAATGGGAAGAAATACATTAGTGACATTTAAAAACATAAGAATATATGAAAAATAACATCAAATAAAGTGTTGTGCATAGTATGTTGTATCCAAAAGCAAAAAAAAGACACTATGCCATACATTATACTGTATGTTTTATGTTTTCAGACATGGCTCAACAAAAGCATGACTTTCACAAAGTCGTAGGATCTGATTTAACCATGTCCAACAGCTGTTTTCTTGTCCACATCTGGATTTGATTATTGCTTACACATTGACAACACAATAGGGAAATGATGTCTTATCTTTGTGATCTCCAAACAGAAGCAAGTGATTACAGAGACAGCTTAATGAACCGCTGAAAACAAAAACCTGAAATCCTGAGTCAGATGTTTGTTGTTAGGATTATTCAGGGCGCTCATCACGGATCTTCATCCCAGTCTTAATCTACAGTCACTCTCAACAGGGATCCGAATCACAGCTACGCAACGCGACTTCAACTTTGGGAAGATTTGCTTCATTTGACACAGAAAATGTGCGTAAACAGAGAGGCAGCAACCACGAAACAACACTTTACTCTCTGAAGGACAGAATGAATCACCATGTCACCACTGATTACACAGCTGTACCTAAATTGTCAACAACAGGGTACAAACCTGTCAGGCAGGGATAAATGGTTTTGTTGGAACCTTTTTAAAATGACTGAGGACATAACAACAAACCAACACTGCTAAAGACGGGCTCAGGGTGCTCAGAGGGATCTTCTGGTTGCTGGGTAGAGTGAATTTTACCCGGATTGTCCATGCTATCTTTATCCCCACCATCCGTTTCCACTCTTGTCGTTCTCCTGTGAGTAAGTTGTTGAATTATCCATGAGGTCTTAGGCAAGCTGAAGGCAGGCAGGCAGTCAGCTCTATGTAACACACTGAATCGGTTTATAGGCATAATGAAGACACCCCCACTCCTTCACCTCCTCCTTCATGAATCAGTCATGACATTGGAGGAAGCCCCCCTTCAGCAGTGACGAAAAAACCCTGTATTTGTCAGGTTTTGTGGGTAAACATGCTGCCAAAGTGTTGTTGATGTTGTGCTATAAAGCTGAAATTGGAGGCAAGGTCATGACCACCAGTGCTGAAATTCCTTTATCTTAAAATAGTCCACAGGCCTCCGCCTTCGCTTCCTTTTTCTTACATACCCAATCCTCCACAGTAGCTGAATAGGCTGCTTTATACTGGCTGATAACCCCAGCACTGCAGTTTATCAGGTGTAAGGTTGGACCTCGAAGTAAAGATTCTACTTGTAAGCTTTATTTAAATATTTCATTAAGCGGTGGGGGATCCCAGGTCCAGGGAGCTCTGGTGCTACTTGAGGTGCCTGCAAGGTATCTCCATACAAATGAGTTTAATATCATTATTATTTCACTGTGTAGATGATGGCAGAACTCATGGATAATAAGTACGAGCAAAGATTTTACACACTCTGCAGTTCAGAAAAAGTCTGCACAAGGAAAGAAGTCTCAGAAGAGATTTGTCAGACCACAAGCACACTGCTGTCTTGTTCATTTCATTGAGACCACTGGGTTGACAGGAAAAATTAAATCTCGGGGTCATCCAGCAGAGGAGCTAATCCTGGCTCGAATTTTGCCGCAGCGGAGTTGATACAGAAAGAAAGACCAGGTAGAACAAAAAAGTGTCAAGATGGAGCTCAAATGACCTCTGCTATGGAAAAAAAAGTTCATGCCCTGCTTACTTTCTCATCGCCACACACAAGACCAACCACTGTGGGATGTGGGATGCTCCACAAATTGTTGTTCTGGGGTGCTATGTGGTCATCCAACAGGCAGTTTTGTTCAAGTATACTGGTCCCTATTAGAGGTTAAGAAGTTGAAAGTTTTTCCAGCACTGCATTGTCAACTTATCGTTATATTTAATTGCCATATATAATTTAAACTTGTCTTATTCCTGCCTGGTTTAAATCTTCACTGCCTAGCATGTCACCACTTCTACACCATCCCTAAACGTGTTCTCCCGAGGCATTAGGCTGACTTACAACAGATATAATCCTCACCCAATTAGCAGCTCGTTTGTAGCACCTCCTTTTGAGTAACGACTGGCGTTCCCTTGGTACTTCCCATTGCTTATTAACCCCTTGCTCCTCCTCAGCATCAGCTGGTGGTGATATCAACTCCCTGATGATGTTGGGGAGGGAAGGGGAGTTGGTCTCATTTGGGACAGTGGAGGCAGGGGTCGTCATTTCGTTTGAGGCCAGTTAGAGCGATGGTGTCTTGGCAATTGGGTGGAGAGCCCCTGGTTAAGCCTTGTTACCCTCTGTGAAGCCAGCTCTGAGCTAACAATAGCAGCAACACTCCAGATTTAGAAGCCAGGGCTTTGACAAGTCATCGAAATTCAATCGTATGCACAGATACTGTGTCTCTCTGAACACACAAATTAAACTCTTTCCCCAAGCCACCTCATGGATTAAGAAAGTGTCTATTTGTGTACCCATCTATCTCTCCTGTCTATTTAATCAGGCTATTTTGTCTGGCTCATTTGATTTATCTGGCCCCTCTATGCTCTTCTTGAAAATCGTTCCGGCTCACTAACAAATGACCCTGTACTCAAATTTGGATGAATTCATCAGCACATAAAGCATTTGTATTTTCTAATAACTAAATTCCAGACGGAGTTGAAACACTGTGTGTGTACCCAAAGTTTGGTGTTATTCGGTTCAATTGACTGACGATATTCTCAAGATTCATGTGATGCCCGGTGCGCCATAATCTGCACCATGTTGTGGGTGTTGAAATGTATGAAATATGACTGTGAGGTGTTTCACATACATGCAAGCTTCATAAAGCTTGTACGTATGTGTAGTCATGCAGGGTGGTTAATTATTTATGTATGTGCTCACAAGTCATGTTAAAGCTAGGGCAGTTAGTTTTATGAATTAATTGTTTAGTGGATAAAATATCAGAATATTGTTATAAACGATTGACAATCATTAAAGACGTTTTTTTCATTTTTTTACCTGCTTGATCTGGTTGGTTATATTAAACTGAACATCTGGACACATAGAAAAGCAAATTGCTGCAAATTGTAGCTGCTGTTAGCTAGTTAGCTTTTAGCTGGACCCAGGACTGGGTGTACCTGGGTGACATTTTTCACACTTTCCACACTTTATGGAACAATTAATTGATTAATCTAGAAGACAGTTCCACAGATGAATCAATAATGAAAATAATACGTAGTTGCAGTTATAGCTGTGTGTTTGTGTCTACCAAGCCCAACTCAGAATAACCAATGTTCTAATTTCTTTCTTTCTTCCAGCTGGAGATGGAGAAGCTGCAGCTCCAGAGTTTGGAACAGGAGCACCGTAAACTGACGGCACAGCTGAAGGACGAGCGTGAGAAGAACAAACACATTGTCATGATGTTGGTGCGCGAGTGCAAGCAGCTTGCCACACGCGTGGTAGAGGAGTCGCAGCGCTTTGACGAGCTCCAGGCCAGGATGGATGAGGAGAGTCGCACCTCTGGCCGGCTGCAGGAGGAGCTGAGCACGGAGCGGCAGCGTAGCCAACAGATGGAGGCCAAGATGGAAAAGCAGCTGTCGGAGTTTGACACAGAGCGGGAACAGCTGCGCGCCAGACTGGGCCGTGAGGAGGCCGAGAGCCAGAGTCTGAGGCAGCAGGTGGAGCAGCTCAGGACTGAACAGGGCGATGGGAAGGATGGTGCTGCTGTCAACCAGCGTGCAGCTGCTGCTGTGGCAGAACCTGCCACCAGCCCGCCACCCAAACCTAAAGCTTTGACGTCTGTTTCTGTAGCCACAGAGCCCATTAGTTCTCGAACAGCGTCTTGCCAAACGGACATACCCCCCCCTGAGGTAGAGGGTCCCAAGAAGACCCCCCTCACTATACCCGTCAAACCAACCCCTGCCAACTATGTGGGCCTGAGTCTGCCAAAGACAACTGGCCGCGGCATCGTCCACAGCAGCTCAGGAGGACTGGCACAGACAGAGAATGGCTCAGAGGGCCAAACCCCTCATGGCTTACCCAGCGGAGTCAGCCCCCGTGTCCAGGCGGCCCGCTACAAGTTCCAAGAACAGGACCAAAATGGCACGGCTTCCCAGAGTCCTCCGGCCCGTGACCTCTCCCCCACCAACCGGGACAACTTTGCGGCTAAACAGCAAGCACGCAACACCGTCACACAGGTCCTCTCACGCTTCACCAGCCCTCCCGCAGGAGGCGTTGGACCTCTGCGTCCAGGCCTGCCCCATTCTGCCTCAGAGGGAGGCCCTTTTCCCGGTCGCCTGAGCCATCCCATTGGCATCAAGTCGCCCACGGTGGCCAGGATCGACCGGGGAAACCCTCCCCCTATCCCTCCCAAAAAGCCAGGGCTTTCCCAGACCCCCTCTCCTCCTCATCCACCCATCAAGGTGGTGGGGGACAGCAGCCGCTCTCCTGGGGCAGGGCTAAAACCGGCCACGCCCCAGCTGCCGCCAAAACCCGCCCTGGACCTGGTCCCAGCCCTGACGGCCTCTCAGGTGGGTGCCTGCTCCCCCTCCCGCTCCCCGGGGCCTGGCCGGGGCCCTCAGCGGCAGCCGGCAGCAGCATGTGCAGAGTGCCCCCCCGTCATCAGCCCTGCCACCACTGTCAGTAGCCCCTCCTCCATAAACCCCCCCTCCACCTCCTCTTCCATTAGTGCTCCATCCTCCCGTAGTTCCCGTGCCTCAGCAGGCAGCCCCCTGGCAACAGCATCAGGTAAAGGGGCTCCTCCATGCTCCATCTCGCTCCAGTTCTCCCCACTGCCTCTTTTCTTCAACTGTCTTTCTACAGCACTAGCCTAGCATAGCGTTCAGGTCACAGGGAAACTAGTGTAACCACAACAATGTAATGCAGAGTAGCACATCAATTCAGTTTATGTCACTGACTCTGTCCCTCAACCTTAAATTACCTCACAAGATCCGATGTCGCTCACTGCATTCCCTCTCTCTGCTCGTCTCACTTTCTCTGCCCTTAATATGTCCTCCCTCTGGGCACCTTCTGTCTCCCATGTTGTCACGTTAGCCCTGTCATCTGTATCAACAGCGGTGACAACATGTCACTAACACGTACCTGACTGTTGCTCAGAAACTAGAGGTTAGCCATGTCAGGGTGAACAGAGGCAGAGCGGATGTTTTTCCCCCTCGAGTATACAGATGGGTTTGTAGGCCTTCCTACCAGTAACCCCCCTATCCTCCTCTCTGAAGCTGATGCCAGAGGCTGCACTCTCCTCCCCTTCCCCTTTCCATCCTCCAGTAGCATGCCACCATCACTCTTCTACTTCCTGCATTCTTCCTGTTTCAGCTTCTATTAACTCGTCCTGTCCATTCTGCTTCCTGTTACACTGACAGCTCTCTGTACGTATCTGTTGTTCTCATGTAAATGTTGCTGTTTATATCTTGTTGATGAGCGTTTAGTGATATGCTCATTTGTACTGTGTATGATGAATGAATAATAATAATTCCAGTTTATTACAACTGTGGTTTTGGCCAAGTCTGTAATAATGTTGTCCTCACGATGGTCTCCCACATATCAGCAAGTGAATTTCTAAAACCAGGAACCATGGCAACAACGGGAAGGAAACATGAGCAGTCAGATGGTCTGACAGGTTTGGAAGAGAAAACAAAGGTCAACAGCAAGCACCAAAGTGTTGCAAACTCCTGTCGCAGTTTACCAAATTACTCGAGGGATTATTAGTTGCACTCATTTCACAGTGGGCTTCCTATCATCTGGCTGCTCATGTTTGTTGTCCAGGCTAACTTCTTGTTAGTAATGATGCTGCTCTCCTAGTCATTATATCTGAAAGAAATCATCGGTTTGCAGCAGTTACTTTACTGTCTATTGTCTGCTATCAGGAAACTCCTGAATCACAGAGAGTTGATGTGCAGCAGCCAGACGGCATCAGAGGGAAAACTGCATACTTCTTTGTGTGTTATTTACTGACATTTTAAAGATTTTGATATTTTAGATGAACCCCCTGTACTATACGACCAAAATATTGTTTGCTATTGCACATTGATCTCATGTTTTTGGATTTCATTGCAGTCTCTCTTACAAATCCGATAAAGCTGTGCAGAGTTTTCTGGGAATTCAGCTCCTTCCCAGACTTATTTATCACAATTTCAAAGCAGGTCCACAGACTAACTGCCAGCAGCTAGAAATATTTTTTTGTAGCCTTTGTACTTTTCCTATTCCTCACCACCACCACCACCACCACCCACTTAAAGTGCAGCCATAATGGCTGCCATTATCATTATCTACAGTGTGTCCTTGAGATTCACTTTTCCACTTTTTTTTTCACTCTTTCTTTCTCTAGTGTCTCTTTTCAGTCTATGAGCCACTGCACTGAAATTCTCAATTCTGCCTTTTTGTAATTCATTTTTGACTTTTCTTCCCAGTTCAGCATAAAACCATGATTAAAAGAAGCATGTCTAGCATTTAGCGTGGCACCTGTCAATAGAGCCAAAGCTGTCTAGTTAGTTAGCAGTTTTAGCAAATAAGGTTGGATTTGGTAATTAGGTCTTCTCGTCTGTTCTGTACTTCATCAGTTTGTCTGTTTTGTTGTGTTTAATCATTTCTAATAATGCTGCATAAGTGCAGCCATGTCCTTCTGAATAATGTATGTATTCTTATTTGTCCACTCAGTGAATAGTGTGGATGAATGATTGGACTGAAAGATGAGTTCTATGTATTCATCTCGCTTTTAATAGGATGCGATGACAGACTCTTTTGTCAGCAGCACACTTCACATGTTGAATAAACACATTTTATCAGAGGGTTCCTGCATATTGAGACACCGCTGGAAAAGCTTTGCGTATCCCAAGTTAAAAAAAAAAATATCTAGATGGAAAGTACAAATGTGATCCATTACCAAAATAAACAAATTATTTGGGGGATGTTTTGTTTTCTAACACCTCAAATTAATTTAAGTTGAAACTCAAGCTGGGGTTGTGCGACAAATCAATGATTTTTCCTTTTTTTTAGTGGTGATCCCAAAATGTCCAAAGGATACCAGATATGTCAGGCTCAGTAAAATAATGAATAACATATCTTAAATATCTGTTAAATAGTCAGCCGTGAAAAAACATGTCATAAAACGTTTGAATATTACTTTATTGAAAAATGATACATACAGACATACAAAATACTATGATTCAGTGTGAGATTTATAGATACTTAAGTTAAGATACTTAAGTATTTAAGGAGCTTGATGTTGAATAAGAAGGGAAGCAGAGTTGTACTTTGGTTATTATTTTGCCATAGTTCAGAGTTTTGGTTAAACACATATGTCTAGCAGCAGATCTGAAGGGGAGAGATAATCTCATTGACTGGGTAAAGTGAGTAAAATCTCGACCGCAGCGCTGCCGGATGATTTCCAAACAAAACCCCAGTGTGTCGCTTAACCTGTCTACCTATTTTCTCATAATCCTCCCATAATCCTACTGATTTGTTCATAACATAACCAACCACCACGTGGGATTTAGCCAAGAATAGCTTCAGGCTACAGCAACAGAAACACACTGGATAGCTTCTTTTTAGAGCTTTGATATTTCTGTGGCTGCAAAAAGTGCACCTCCCCTCATTAGCAGAGCAGTTAGTGATTCAGTGAAAATTCATGGATGTTGAAGCCACTCAGGTTTCCTGCTGAAGGACAATGACGATGTGAAATTTCACTATGTGATCACAGTGAGTTTAAGATCAAACCCCCAACTGCTTGTTTCTTATGGCTCCATCACATTGTAGATATCTCTTTCCTCATTTTATAACCACCCAAATGCAGCCTGATATATTTGGTATCTTTCAAACTTTGGGATGTCCATGAGAGTTTAAAACAAAACAATGGGCGTGCAGTGTTTGGCTGCACAACATGACTTGTAAATCTCAATTTAACTGCATCTTCAGTCTCTTATTTCACTCCAGCCTGCTGCTCTGCTCAGACAAAAGAGACTGGACTACAGTATGTATGAACTGAACTGTGCTCTCCTCCGCCTCTAACCCGTCCTACCTCCTTACACCCTTCCTCTCCCATGCTCAGCACTTCTAGGAGCTTCCTCTTCCTCCCGCTCTTCCTCCTCCTAGTTTTAACCTGTGCTGCTCCTGCTCCTCCTTCCCCTTGCAGGCTGGTGTCCCTCCGTAGTCTCCTCTCTAAGCGGCGGTGGGCCTGCTGCCCTGGACGGCGGGCGCCCCCTGCTCCCCCAAGCTGCTTCCCAGGGAAATGTCACTTTATTGTCAATGCTGCTTAACCAACCAGACCCGACCACCACCATCACCACCACCACCACTACCACCACCTCCACGTCCACCAACACCACCTCTACCACCACCGCCATGGAGAACAAACCTAATCATCTTGACCAAGACCACCACCTGTACCACAACCACAACCAAACCTCTGCCTTGTTTGCTGCTGCTCAGAATGGACACACAGGTGAGTGACACTTGATTGATCAGTACTGGTTGGCTGGTTAACTTAAAATTAAAAAATGTGTTAAAATTCAAGATGCTGTATGTATCAAACATAAAGCTAGAAATGGACAAAGGATTGCTGCCGTCATGAAGCAGAGAAGGCTGTAGTGACTACAGTGAGGTCACGTCCTCTCGATTTGTTCTGGCCTTTGGGATTTTTTTATTTGTGGTTTACAGTTTTAAAGATTTTTTTTTTTTAGCATTTACAAGCTAAAGAGTGACAGGAATGTGGAGGAGAGAGAGATGGAGAATGACCTGCAGGAAAGAGCCGCAGGTCGGATTTGAACCCTCCGCTTCTGCAGCAAGGACTGAGCCTTCGTACATGGGGCAGCTGCTACCAACTGAGCTATACACCAATTGTGGTTCACAGTTTTAAATGTAGATGCTGCTATTTTTAGTCTCTTTATTGTGTTTAAATCTTTTAGACCAATAGAAATTAAATAAATGATTCAGCCATTTTCCCATCAGAATTTCCTTCCTGACATATTGAAGAGAGCTCAATCTGAATGCTTTAGATCTGCACGTCAGGAAAATGGAAAATATGAACATTTCAAATAATAAAAACATGGCGCACATTCAAAATCTTCTTGGAGGGTGAGTGCAGTGGAACTTTTTCTATCTACTTATGTAAAGAATGATTATACTCTTCACAAAGAGCCCTCATTTTTCACACTCTTGTATACATAACGTTTGGTTGAATGACATCTTACGGTTGCAAAAGGGTTTTCTACAGAAGTCCAAAGAGGTTTTCTCTTTTATGTCTTCACAAGTTAGCTGGGATCAAGTTCCTTTTATTTATTATTTATTTCATCCATAAAAGCAAATCAAGACATGGTTGTTGTTGTAATACTTGTGTGAAGAGTGCATGGAGAAATTAAATGTTCATCTGTTTTCACAGATGGAAAAAAATAACTTTATATAAATGACCTTGGCAAAACCTTCTTTTCTTTTCACCTGTTCTCGGGTTATAAAGACGAGAGAGAAAACAATTTAGATCAGAATTCAAAATTGGATATATATATATATATATATATATATATATATATATATAGGTGAAGCCGGTGGGAATGGAGTCGCTGTCTGTTGCTGCAGTCAGTGGTTGTTGGCTGGCTGATTTGGAGAATGTTGGTCAAGCAAAGCCCAGAGGCTCGTATTGACTGATAAAGAGAGAGTGTTGCATCAAAATACAAACAAATACTTCATGACTGAATGAAATCTATGATGCATTCCTTACAGGATCTTCTTCTATTTACTCTACCTGTTAAACCTTTCTCGTGTGTTCAGTTATGTTCTTCCACAAGAGACTTCTTCACGGGTACTACGTGAGACCTGCTTATGTTGTTCTCACCTCCGTAAATAAATGAATGGCTTTAAATGTCAAATTAACTGCTGTAAATAAACATGTGATAATACTTTCCTATGGAAGCACATTATTTTTTCCTGTGATAGCAAGTTAATTTGATTTGTTTTCCCAAGCTCTGTTTATTATTTTATTATTATCTCAAAATAACAGATGCTGGCTTTCCAGGATCTTTTTTATTCCATCTCCAGAAATCAATGTTTTGTAAATTAAATGCAGTATTTCTAGACCTTTGTGTTTCCTCCACGCGAGAGGATGTCATGTAACAAAGAAAAATAGTCCTGTTATCTCAGGAAAATAGTTATTTTTTGAGATAATGTCTTAAATATTTAGAGACCTTGAGAATACAGGTAAAAAGAACTTATCACCTGAACACAGAGGAAATAACATTTTGACTGCATGACGGTCTAAGGCTTCCATACTTTAACAGGCATTTGAATGAAGTGTGATGATGTAAAACTGCATGAATATAAAGTAGGTCATTGCTGAAGAAGAGACAGTTTCTCAGACTACTTATTAAATGAAGAGTAGGAAGGAGGTTTAAATTGATTAGAGAATAGACTGGATGGTTGGACACTACACGCCTCCACACAGGAGATTTATCTGTTTGTCATTTAGTTGTTGTGCTCTTCTAGAACAGCTCATGCTGAGTGGCACAAGGTTGAACACTGCAAAGAAACATTCAGAAGGAACATGACTCAGATGTTCCAGACATCAAACCTGTGACATTTCTGGTTTTATAAGACATTTTAACCACAACCCCCCCACAAACCACCTGACTCCTCACCACAACCAAAACAGTCTCGGCAGAACGCAGTCTGACATTGTTATTTCAGCTAAGTCAGACCTCATTTTTAGGATTTTGTTGCCGTTCAGTGAGAAGAAAATTTCCCCTTTCATGCAGCTTGATTTGTATTTCATGCTGCTTTAGTGAAGAAAATTCAGGCCAAGCAATAATGTAGAGTACCAGTCTAAATGTTGGCCTGTATTGATATTCATTCATTTATTTGTTAAAACTTGATTTTACCTCAAATAAATCTGCAGCAAGTGTCTGTTTTTTCTGTTACTTTGTTGGCAGTGGTAAACTCCGCATTAAGAGTTAATTACCTTGGAAAGTTGATACGGTTTGTTAATATTATCTTATTCATGCAGCACATAATGAACAACATGAGCATCCATTTGGAGTCACATTGTGTCCACCTGAAGAATCCAAGTTTGTAGTTTTTACCTCTGTTTTGAAACAAAACAGGCCGAGTCTGTGAGAATTCTCTGTGGGTTTGTTATGAGGAGCACCACCTTTCACACAGAAGTAGTCAGGTGATGAAGTTATCTTACAGAAATGTTCACTGTTTCATGATTTATGCGACCACTTGAAAACTTTGTACATTAACTGCTCGTGCTATGGTGTAGTCATCGTCATATCTTGTTTAGAGGGATGTCTAATACATGTTTACCTCAGAAGATTTGCTTGTTTTGAACTATTTTGTTTTTGACTTGCGATTTCTCGGCGTAATGGCAAAGTGATTCATAAAGCTAACAACCAAGCAAAGACTTGGCATACAGCAGCATTGCCAGGTGGTTACCTGAATGTGTCTTTTGCTGCTGATGGAGATGCATTGAGAGGACAAAGACGTTGGTAAACACTGTCTATGTGCTGTTGTAAATCCTGTAATTGTATGAGCTGCGGCTGATCCCATTATGTTGGCTGCCATTAAATGAGATGGACTGTCATGTCAGGGCTGTAACCTCAGCACGGATCTCGACTACAAGACAAACACACACACTCGAAATTACCCACACCGACAGTGCCGCGCACACAGTCACGCACAGAATAATTAATGCATGTAGACTCATAAATGCACACACACACACACACACACACACTCACCGCAGGTCTGTCAGGATCTGCATCCCTGCTGAGATGTTTAGTAACACTATGTCAGCCGAGGAGCGTTGATCCATGAACACGACTAATGCAGCTGAAGGACAGCTGTGCTGAAGGCTAATAGGTGGACGTACAACACGAGGACACACACACACACACACACACACACACACACACACACACACACACACACAGAGTGTAGTCTTTCCCATCTCTCCCATCAATATTTCATCATTCTTTGCTTTTCCCAAGAGTTTTTCTTCTCATCTGATCCGATTGTCTGAGCCCCCTCCACCTCTGCATTTATTGAAACCCGTCACACATAAAAACATGAAAAACCTCAAAGATTGGCATAATGATAGAGAAATGTATTTCTGTTTTTACTGGGCAATGGTTGTCCAACAGTACAACTTGTTACTTGTACAAAATGTTGGCTTCAATTTTTAAAATATTTTTTTAATCAAAAAAAGGAGTACCAGCACTCTCTGTGCTGGTTCTGTGTGAAGTTCTTGTGGGTTCGTCATTCCTGATGTGCTGTCCACTGATGTATACACTCACTGGCCCATTCATTAGTTACATCTGTACATTGTAATCTGATTCAATACAACAGCTCTGACGTGAATTTTTTTAATGACACTTAGAATTTTTCAGTTTTTGTTGACACTGTCAGAAACAATACTCATCATTGAGGTTGTAGTGTGTGGTGGTGTTGTACTGGAGTGCATTGTATTGACAGGTGTGTGTAATATTATGGCCCACTTGTGTATGTAAATACAGTAGGCAAATTATTAAAACCACCTCTTAATATAACATTGCAATTCACAGCCTCAGTAATGAAGCACGGTTAAATTTCTATCTCTCTGACTGTCAATCAGAGCTGAACATTATTATATTTCATAGCAGAGCTGTTGTATTGAAGCACATTAGATTGCACCTAATGAAGTGTAGATGTGAAACTACTCCTGTCTGTGCTGATGAGAGCTGAAGTCCTGCCCCACTTCTTTTAATGTTGAGTGTCATTTTTCATGAAAGGTTTTTTTTTTTTTTTCTGAAAAGTTGAAAGATGTTCTTGGGGATTTCTGTTCATATTCTAAGACGAATGTACTGGAGATTAAAGTTTGGACAAGCTTTCGTGTTCTAAAAGATAAAAGGCCACGGATATAACTCATGGGAAACGTCATAGTTGAGACTGTTATTGTTGATAGGAGAAGGTTGAAATTTTGCTCTCCAGTTGAGATGTAGCTATTTATTTCAGAATATTGAACAGATAAAAAGGTGCACTGTTTCATGTTTCATCTTTTTAGAAGTGCCAGTGAAATCAAATCCAGGCTGAGGCAGCTGGAACAGAAGCTACATTAACAAGATAGCACTTTTCAGCAACAACACGTGATGTTTGACGGCTGTGTATGCTACGACGTGATTCATAGAAAGCTCTTTCATAAATCCACTTACACAGATTTTGGAGGATTTTGCCCACTGCACTATATCTACTACACTACTTACAGTATCCATGGCAACAGGGCAAATGGGTTACTCTGCTCTGCGATGTGTGAGTGTGTGTTTGTGTTCATTTTCTCTGAGATGTTTCTGGTAGTTTTCACGTCAGACGCCTTCAGCATTATTATCTGTGCTTCTCTGTCAGAATGTGTGAAGCTGCTGCTGTCTTCGGGATCACCTGCTGATGTAACGGATGAAAATGGATTCACACCTTTACACTTTGCTGCCGCCCACGGCCACAGCAGGTGAGCTCATGAGCATCTCCGTCTTGTTCTGGAACTCACACATACACACACACACGCACACACACACTCTCTCTCCGCGTTTTTTTTTTCATTTCCCTTCCTACTTCCTGTCATTCCCATGAGGCTTACAGTAACTGAAACCACTACATGACCAACTCACAGCTCTGAGCCTAACCTTTGTCTACGCTGGGGGGATGCATCATGACTATGATGGACTAGAATAACACTTTTATTCCCTTCCCAAGGCCTAACCTGCATCTTTTAAATATTTGATACTGATCCTTGAGATGTAGTTTATCCATGAGATGGAGCATATCCTGACCTGACCAACCTCATTTTTTTTCTATGAAGTAGTGAATTATTTAGACTTTAAAATATCAGATTCGTCCAAATAGTAAAAGACGCCTATTCAAAATCTAAACTAGCATCTCTAGACCAGCAGCCCAGAAGATATTTAATTCAGAACAACATCAAACAGAAAGGAAATTTTTCGCATTTGAGAGGCGGGAACTGCTAAATGTAATCAATTATCAAAATGTAGTAAGGCCACCGATGAACTCATCAATTAATGAGCTGAACTGTTTCATCATAGTGTGTTTTGACTGCAGCAGTTATCTGCCAAATGCGGAGCGACCTGCAGTGAAGAAGTTGAACCAGATCCAACTTTTGGAAGAAAAAAAAATGCAGCCAGACGTCACACTGTGCCCGCCAGAACGGTCAAACCTCCACAGTCAGCCTGAAATGTCTCTGAAACTGAGACTGTCCAGGTGGATTCACAGACTAAACTCTGATATTCTACCTGTTGTGTTGTTGCTTTGTTCATTTGATGTTCCAGCTTCTAAATCTGAGTCTGACTCACAATTTACACTGCAAAATAGAGACAGGAAGAGGTTTAATTTGCTGTATGTCCAATCGTTTGAGAGAGGGAGAAAGCGACATAGACAGTAATACAGTCTTTAACTAAAATCCAAGTCTTCTCCTCAGAATACACAGATAACCAAAAGTATCACGGTGTCATGTTGCAACAGGCCAAGTGTTAGCTGGATACAGTTCCTGACTCACATTTCGGGCACTTGACCTCTGTTTTCGTGTATCACAGTAAATGTTAGTGATTCTGATGATGTTAGTGACTCATCATATTTCGCTGCGAGCCGAGCACAGCTGGAACCTCCCATGTGTGAAATGCGACCGCTAGACTGATGCCGGTAACCATATTGGGTTTCGGTGCCAAAAGCAGTGCCAGCATGTCTGTGTAGTATCAACTGGTGGCTTTGTGGCTTACAGTGCAGACTGTCAGGTCCAGACTAGATCTGCATCACTTGTGAGGCTTTATGGGGTGATTTCCCACAGCTAAAATAATCCCAGTTCATGACGTCAACTGTGCCGCTGTCGCTGACTTCATTTCCTCTCCCCAAACGTCATCAGAGCTCTCATTATTAATTATTTACAACAATGGAAGCATCTGCTCCTACACTACTTCTGATCACATGTATTGATCCTGATGTATCTGCGGGACGAACCCCAGAGAGGCTCTGTCAGCTGTGTGTTTGTGTGTCCGTGTTGCCAAAAACACGATGCCCAGGACCAGCTGGGGAATGTGCAGTGTTGTAATATCTGATCACAGCGTTATTAATAGAGAGGGAATATCCAGAAGGCATGCTGACCCACACACACACACACACACACAGACACACGTACTCCCACACTGAGAGTTTATTTTATGGGGTTAACAGTTTTTGCAGGGGTTGTGACTCAGTGGTCGCGTTAGCAGTCGAGCTCAGTTTTCCTCAGATGATCTGCTCTCTGAAGGCTGATTGATGTCTTCCCTTGTCTCTGAACAGGTGCTGCTCAGAGTGTGTGTGCGTGCGTAATCATTTCATGTATTTCTTTGTTTCTAGGTTTGCATAATGGGTGCTTGAATTTTAATTAATTTTAGTTTTTATTCCAAAACCTGAATAAATATTTTAAGACATACAGATTATAGCACACACATCACACTTTTCAGTCAGTTTCTCTTTAATTCTTCTGTTTTTTAGTCTTTCAATGATTCATGGCTTCTCATTATTTCTGTATCAATTCTACTTTAATTGTTTAGTGTTTATATATTAATATTATTTATTTAATATATTTTTCTAACGATTTCTCTTGTTGCCTTTGTAAAGCACTTCAACTTGTTAAAGAAAGTTATTATAATTGTTAGATGACTGCAAATACTGGAAAGTATTATAGTATTATAGTATTACTATAATTACTATTACTATTATAACAGACAAATTCAGCAAAATATATGAAACTTGAAGGTAGATAAAGATGAAAATGCCTGACTAAAACATCTATTTCTGCAGTTTATAGCACTTTTATTGCTTTGGCATCTGCCCACATGCACACTGATACAGATGACACCAATATCTTTAATTATCATGCACCTAATTTTAATCCTTGACTTCAGTAAGATAAGGTTGAAAAACATGTCTACTCAGACTCAGTCTGTTTACTGCATTATAATGGGTTGTGTCAGAACAAATACAGCAAAGGCTAAGAGTAAAAATCACAAACATTATTGACCACTAACATCGCCAATGTATTGTTCAGGCTTCCAAATGAGTCCATATGACTTCATATGTACGTCATTATGAGTTTGTTTGTACGTGTGTTTGGTAACGTTGTCCATCCTCCAGCGGTGTGGAGGTGCTGCTGGCTGCAGGAGCTGCTGTGGATTTTGCAGCGGCGGGGGGACAGACTCCCCTCTTCCTTGCCTGTGAGGCGGGCAGGCTGGACTGTGTCCGCGTCCTGCTGAACGCCGGAGCCGATCGCTCGCGCACCACCACGGTAAGTCTGTGCCACAGAGGTATTACAGATTTAATGTTTAACTTTGGAAAGACTTTCTTGATGATTGTCTATTTTCATATTTTTATAATAAAATAGAGGGAATAAAATGAAATAGAGACACATGAATGTAACTTTGCAATTAAGATTATTTTTGGCTCTTACATTGTGTCGCTGTCACATGTTTGAGACTTTAACTGATTTTTACTATATTATTTACTATTATTATGACTTTGAATGCATTTTATTAGACTATGTGAGCAAATACTAGGTAATTAATGTAATCCGCTGATAAAAATGAGGGCGTTGCCGTGGTGTTTCTCGCACTATGTCACTCGTTTTTGTTTCACACTTTCACCCTGCTCCCTGTTAAAGGTTCGAGTTGTCTTGATTGGTGTGAGCTAATTGATGCATGGGCTTCCTGGGGTCGTCATGGTAACCATAGGAACCCATTAGTTAGTTTCCATGGCAGCATGTGATGAGACCCTATATTTAGTTACCTGCTTTGTTCTACATTTAGCCTGGCTTCCCTGCTGAGCCAAAGAGCTGCCAGAGTCTCTATAGCATATCTGACCTCTTGAGCGCAGGTTTATTTTTAGACCGCAGAAAATGTTGGCCAGTGTGTTGAGTCAAACGTAATGATTTAACACAGAGGAGCTTGGTTTAAGAGAGGACAGGCTGAAAGTGCAGCACAGAAACGGTGCACACATTTTCTCTTCTGTGAAAATGTGTGCTGAGAACACTGACACCTGCAGTCTGAATGTCACGCGTATAATGGACGCAGCTGAGGAGGTCGTAAATTCACCTTCACCTTTCTGCAGGACGGCTGCATGCCTCTCCACGCGGCGGTGCGTTCAGGACACGTGGACATGCTACGTCTCCTCCTCTGCCACCCGACTCGGGGTGACCCCACTGTGACCCCTGACCCCCCCGCCACCCTGGCTCTGCCCGCTGCCCTGCTGAACCAGGCCAACAATGACGGCTGGACTGCTGCACACATGGCTGCTGCCCTGGGCCTCAAGGTGGGAAGGAGCCACCAAAACATGCGATTTACAATGAATTCACTGACTTTAATTTTACGTATCAGTTGCAGGATTTTAAGTAGTTATAAGATAAGATGTTAATAAGATGTTCAGCCTGTTTTGGCACATTGTTTTGGCTTCAGTGCACGTTTGCTGTGTGGTTTTAGCTCTGATACTGTACCCACCAATAAGCAGACAGAATACTGGCTTCACATTCATGAAATCATTCATGAAGCTCTACATTAAAGCTAATGTTGCTCTGTAGCCCAGTGTGTGTCTCCTGCCCCCTTGTAGACAAACATTGTTTAGCAGCTTTAATGTCAGTGGTTCTGCATTAGGTCAAGCTCCTGCTTTCACTGCAGGTTTACAGAACTGTGTCTGTGTATATGTGTACACTACACTAACTCTTCATATACACTTATCATGAATCCATTCTGTCTTCCACTGTGTCCAGCCCTGCCATCAGTCTCCACAGTGGCAGGCTAATGGGACAGCTGACCTTGGTGCCTGAAACACCCTGCTCAGCTTTAACGAATGCAGGAGACACCAGACTAGACTGAGAATGTGACTTGAATATAAATGAACAGCTCTCGTGGATACATGCTCTCACAACACACACAAACACAGACACAAACACACAAGCCTTTGTTGCAGAAATGCTTGCTGTGCGTGGTTACACATCCTTTGTTATTTTATTGTACATGTTCATAAAGGTAACTAACCTGTCTTTCTGTCTTGTTATCAAATTGGTGTGTGTGTGTGTGTGTGTGTGTGTGTGTGTGTGTGTGTGTGTGTAGGAGTGTCTGGAGGTGCTCTGCAGCCACAGTGAACAAGACATCGAGAGGAGGGATAAGTGCAATCGCACTATTCATGACGTGGCAACTGATGACTGCAAAGATCTACTTGAAAACCTCCGTGAGTGAGTGTGTCTGTGTGTGTGTTTGCACGTGGATATGAACTTCTGTATTATCCAACCTTATTCTCCTGTGATTTCCTGTCAGAGTGACTACTGGGGACAGCAAGTTTTGAATTGGGTTCAGTATTGAGGATTGTACTGAAAACGCTACAGCCTGAAGCCACAGAACAGGCTTCAGTGTAAAACCTTGCGATGTGTGACAGTGTCTGACAAGATTATGAAAGGACCCTACAGAAAAATGTAACGTTTTCTGTAGCTCTTGCTTGATCCGATCTGTGAAATCTCCTCCCACCCACAGGAACCGTCTCCCTCTTTCTCTCTCTGTCCTTTTTGGATCTTGACTTTGTAGTCTTATCTGTATACTCCAGTTAAAAAAACAAAAAAAAAACCCAGCCAATGAAATGTCCTCATTCCCCTTATGAAATCATCCAAATATTCAGCCATGACATTGAAGATCTTTTACATAACACTGAGCTACACTTTTTGTACTCCAGCAGAACAAACTTGCCTCACCTCACCTCTCCTGAGATCTAATAACAAGACATCTCCTTCAGCGAGACCTGATTAGACACAGAGTGGATCAAGCGAAAGGAACAGGAAACCTTTCATTTCTCGGCAGGCTTGTGTCAGACGTGTATAATCATCTGAGCCGGTCAGGAGAAAAAACAAGCACTTTTAATGGACGTGTTTGACAGTGTGTAATTGCCCGCAAGGATTATTTTGTAGCCAGTTTCGTGGCTGCAGACTGCAGTACTCTCACTCAATACTGAACCAGATTCAAAACTTGTTGCCCCCATTAGTTCTTTGAAGCGAAAACTAAATAAAGAAAAAAAAATGTCAAATTTAAAGATGGATTTTCTATCTGGGTCACAATATAACTTTACTGACCTTTGTTGATTTGGTGACATGGCACTGATGAAATAATTGAACGCAGTCCAACTTTGTAACAACATCTGCAACACGAGCAGTCAAACCGATCAGACAGGTTGGGATGGATGTCCACATGCTGAGATCAGAGTGTTTGAGTCACGGACATAGTGACAATACAAATCAGGGACGGTCAAATCTTTCACAGTGGTTTGTTAGAAGTGTCAATCATCATCGACACTGTTTTCATTTCTCTCTAAACTGTAGTTCACTGAAGCACCGCTCAGCCATTTTGTTTTCTTTCAACAAATACAGCATGAAATATGCTTGGAGATTTATTACACAAATTAAAACAGTCCTAATCTATTATAAACTACTGATCACTGTAATTAACAAGGTCATTACTGTTGTACAACTATCTATAACTTCTCTATTTATAGAATGTAGCTGAAATGTTATGATTTTGTTTCCTTATATTGATCATGAATTAGCATAAATTACTAGTGTTGGATGAAAAACATGCAGCTATTTTATTTTATTTTTATTGTTTATTTATTTGGAATCACATAGTATCAGCACTTTACACAATTATTATTACTTGATAATATTAGAAGTCACTCCAACTTTACATTTTTTTTATGAAACAAACAAGTATAAACAGAACATGGGTGGTTATTAGTTTTAATTCATTTCACAAAAGTGAGACACAGAAAGATTTAAAAAAAAAAAATCACAAAAAGCTGAACGTGAGAGATATTTCAGGGTAAATTTTCTCAAATTTAGTTTCCTGCAGTCTGATGGAGAAGGTGATTCTGTCCATTACAGATTTCATAGATAATGTCATACCATTCCTCCACAGCTGGGCTGTCTGGCTTAAGCCATTATTTTGTAATTGCTTTTCTAGCAGCTGCTCTCAGTATACCAAACAGGTGTTTTGTTCTTATATTTGCAGATGTTGAATGTAGAAACCCAAAGAGTAGTTCATCCCAACTGAATTAATTTAGCTTGAAGTCCCTTATATTATTATATCCCTTATTATTCTATATAAGACAATCACTTCCTGCACTGATCCATTAAAAAAATCCTTGATTGGCTTCAAACTGGCTCCAGACATTATTTTTATGATTCTGAAGACTTCTCCTCTCCCCCTTGATTCCTTCCCTCTTCCTCCAGACTTGTACCGCGTCCTGGTGCACCTCCAGTGCTCCGGCGGAGGCGGGGTGGGGTCCATGTGTCCCGTGGAGGCCCTGGAGGACGAAACGAAGGGTGCCACCAGCAGCCAGTTGGTGCTGGGCAGAGTGTCAGTGGACCGCTCGATGCGTTGGTCTCAGCTGAGCTCCACCCTCAGCCACACCTTCACTTCCTACCTCCAGACCCTCTGTGGAGAATCTCAGACTGCCAGGGAGGAGGCGCAGCGCCCACTGTTAGGCCTCAGCCCCACCAGTATTGCCTCCATTCTTATAGGTGAGGAATCTTTCTCCTCTTACTTGACTCTTTCTGTCCCTTCTCCACCCTTTACTCCTTCCTCTGCCCATCTCTTGCTTTCCTACTTTCTCACATCTCCGTCTCTCATACCTTCCTTTGTCTTGTTGCCTTCGTCCTTCCCTCCTAATCTTTGTTTTTCTTCTACCTTTCTTGAATCCTTTCTTCCTCATGTCTCTCCTTCATTATATATGACTTTTATTATCTTCCTGATAATCCTCCCTCCTTCTTAAGTGACCTCAGTGGGCAGAAAGGACAGAAGCTTAAGAGATTAAGTACATCTGTCTGCTGATGTTTAAGCTGCTGCTCCTTGTTTTCTCTGAGCATGTACCTGTTCACTTACTGTAGCTGACGGCACCTAAATGTGATAAAGAGAAGTATACTTCTTGTTGGCAGCAGGCCACTGTTGTCTCTCGCTCTGTTTACCTACAGGTTTATGATGCCAGCTCCTGTTTGTACAGTGAGAACCGAACTCTCTTTAAATCAATGGTCTGTAACATATAGCAGCCTGCTTCATATCAGGTAGCCTGCGGCGGCCATCTTGGACAGCTCTTGTAAACAGTGTTTGTAAACAGCCGTGTTTACGTGTTTGTGGCTGTCACATAACAATTAGTCCATGAACTGATTAGTTGTTATTCACAGTTTTTCTAGAAGAAATATCCAACTATCTTTAGTCCTCCTATGATGGTAAACTACAAGACAAGTCCTTCTACCTATTCAGAAAATCAGAGCCATAGGTTGATGTGTTGATGCTTAATTATTTGGCTTTAATAACTAATATGGGCTCAACATTTTAGAAACCAGCATCACTTGAAGATTCTCCGAAACAGTTTGAACAACTAAACTGAATGAACTGAACTGAATGAATGCAGGACTGAAGCTGTTGTATTAAAGTGCATTCGTATTAACTAGGTGTTCTTCATAAACTGGCAACTGAGTGAGAGTGGGATAGACTGAACCAAGTATAACTCATGTTGTCCTCTAGGCAAGACAAAAATGAGACAGAAGTCTAATCCAACCCGTTTCACATTACAGAAACACATCTCCGACAAAAAGAGGCTCAATCATTAAAGAACAATTTACCTCTCTTCAAAAAGTAATCACAATAATACATTTTCAGTCATACTTCTTTTATTAAAGGTCCAGTTTGCAGGACTTTATGCCATCTAGTGGACAGTTGCTGATTGCAACTCCCGCATTTCACTCTCTCCTTCTTAGTGCAAAGGAGAACCTATGGTGGCTGTAACAGGCACAAAAAATGTGAAAGGTCCTGTCTGGAGCCAGTTGTTTTGTCTGTTCTGGGCTACTGTAGAAATTTGATGGTATAATGTGGCTCATTCTGAGGTAAAAAAAACAAAAAACAATTCTTACGTTCAGGTGATAAACTAATGAAAATATAGTTATGCATATTATATTCCATTTCTGCCACACTTCCCTAAATCTGACACACTGTGAAGTCATCCTATATTGATATATTGAGTCAAAACCACTGTGAAATGTTGTTTTCTCAATGTCACTTAACTGTCCCAGACTGTTATTGAACATTACTGACTGGTTGTAACCAGTCTGAGCTCTACAGTTTGATGTGTCGCTGCTTCCCGTCTGTTCAGCTGGAACAAGGCGTGTGGTGTCAGATGAGACGGTGTGTGTTTGGCTGCTGGTCAGAGCTTCACACATGATACTGTTTTTCTTTCTCTTCGAATTGATGAATAATTAATCTGTCGGTGCATATGTTGCTCCGGGGTCTTTTTTTTTTTTTTCCTTTTTCTGATGATCAAATGTCATCAGTGTGTGGTTGTTCTCTTCATCTCGAGGATGCTTTAGGGTTAGAATTACGTGTGTGTGTGTGTATATGTTGCGTGTGTGTGTTGCAGTGCCGGTCTATCTCACAGACTGATTAAAAGCAAATCAATGTGCCATGGCAACGACTACTTCTCTCTCTTCCCCCTGTTTGTCCATTATTCCATTTTTGTGTCACATTTGCTCTCTCACACTGTGACTGTCTTTTACACACAGCAAGTAAAGAGACTGGTGTGTGTGTGTGTGTTTTGGGGATGATAATAAAAGAAAGCACTAGCGTAGGAGGGATGCATAATGGATGAGGGGGATGGGGGAAGAAGAGGAAGATGCCAATTTAGGAGAAAATGTCTGTCTGCTGTGTCAACCGGGATCAAACTGCAGACATCCAGACACTCTTTGGTGTCTGACTTGTGTCTGTCTGTGTGTGTCTGCCTGTGCGTCTCATTTGCCTCGGCTTCTCCGCATATATTTCCCAATATCCTCAGTGTGTGTGATGCTCAGGACTCTCTGTGAATCCTCACTTGATCCACTTTCTGTTTGAAGACAGCCTAGTACACTGTCTTACACGTTTAAATTAGTGCTTAACCCCGTAGTCGATGAATCAATTAGTTGATCAGCAGCAGCGTTGATTTATAGCTTTATTTATCCAGGAAACGTCCCTCAATAAGACCAAGATAAAAGCAGCACAGAAAACTTTGAAAACATATACCTGACAATAACCTGACTGAGTAGTAAAATTATTAACTGAACAGCTCAGACCAGAAAAACTGAACTTAGGCTCTAATTAGGGACTAACGTGAGGAAGGGGTTGCAGTCTGTAACTACACAGCTAGATCCCACTAAATCCTACATACTGGCCCTTTAAAACTGCAGTGATTAGTCGATTAATCGATCATTCAACAGAGAATGTATCTGGTGAGACAAAAAGGGACATTTCTAACGTGGGAACTACAAGATCAGCATTTTTCACAGTTTCTGGTGATTTGTTTAATAATGAAAATAAATGGTTGTTGCAGCTCTACTTTACCGTTTTTTTTTTTTACTGGACTGTTGGTTGCATAAAACAAGCAATTTGAAGATGTCAGATTGGCCTCTAGGAGTTGTGATGGGCATTGATTATTCAGCCCAGTCTACGCGGTTGGTTCCAGTGGGAATACAGGCAGCAACTTCTGCTTTAATGACATTTTTACTCTGCGCTCACTTCTTTCAATAGATGAAGATTTAGTTCTTTGAAGAAAGTTCAGCGTGAGGGTTCATTTTTCAGAAAGTTGGAGGTTCAATTAGTGAGAAAAAATATTTTCTTTAACAGCCTCTCTTGGGGTTGAAAAAAAAGTGCAATAGTTTGGTAACTTTTCAGGACAAATGGGGACTTGGATAGAGACTCTGCTGTAATTCACCTCTGCGGAATTGAACCCTTTTTTGTGGAGGTTTTATGACCTCAGTGTAGAGTCTGGAGCTGTCTGCCCCCTTTTTTTGCTGGTTTGAGTCATCTGAGCTTCTTGCTGAATCGTCAGCCTTCTGTTGAAATGCCAATTTACCTTTTTTTTATTTCCCCAATGTCACTGACTGAACAATGTTTGAAAAGTATAAAATTCTACAGCACGTGGTTATTAAAATATGAACCGTTAAATTTAATTTGTGTTACTGCACGCAGCAATATACTGAAAACTATCTCTGAAAAAGTTGAATATGTTCCTGGTGTGTTAGAGTACAACTGCACACTGTGACATTTCTCTCTGTTCAGCTTTCAGGTTGAACAGAAACTTTTATTTATTTTTATTCGCTTAGTGTTCTAGTTAAAAACATCCTTCAAAGCAATTCGATTCTTTCAAACCCAGACAATGTTTCCTTCTCTGATCTAAGGAGATCTGGATAATACTAGAATTGACCCTTCCGAATTCCTGTCTTTTTGGCTTTGTGCTCTAACAGTTGTTGAGCAATTTACCCAAAGGAGCCAACGTTCTCCTTTCCTGTACTGATCTATTAAATTAATTAGATTAAGCTAGATAGCTATATGACCGATGTAAATTAGCTGTCTAGTTAGGTGGTGTTTTGCTAATATTCAGTAACTTATGTTGCTGTTGCAGTTCCCACATTAACATCTCTAATCATTTTCAAAATGTGCTTTTCTTCTCAACAGAGGTGAGCCTAGCACGCTGTTATAGGTACTGGAAGTGATGTTTCTTTTCGTATGAAGGCAACGGATACATGCCAGTCAATGGCAGAATAGCCATTGTTGGGCCATTCTATCACTAAAATCTTGTAGGAAAAGTAAACTGAAAGGAGAAAATTGACCAAGGTTGCTCAACGGTTATTGGAGCACAGATTGTCAAGGGCAGCGGCTTAGGAAGACTGAGTTTTAGTCAGCACAGCACGTTTCTCATCTTCTGTGACCTGCGAGCACCTGGCAGCTTGTTTCACATCATCCAATGGGCAGCAGTGTGAGCTGACTCACTTGTTTTTCAGTGGAGGGACCGATGTGGCCCAAAAGAAGCCGCACGGACATCTACTGATTAGCATGAGATGTTGAGTTTAGCCTTAAAGTCTTTGTCTCATATACAAACAAAATGTTTCAGAACCTAAACAGCCGAACCGCTTTTCAAAACAGGAAACCTCTGGTTTTCAGTCATGTCAGTATGATATTGAACACGTACTCACTCACAGAGAGTGGAAACTGGCTCTAGAATCCATTACTATGAATATGTTTTGTTTAGTTGTTGCATGGCGATGCAGTTGAAAGCAGGAACTGTCCTGAAAACTGCTGCCGATGCATCCAGGTGCTCACGGGAGAGCAGAAAAACAAACTTCTACCTATGATTTAATTTAAGGTGCCGCTGTCTCATTAAAGAGACTGTATGTTAAGTGTCATGGTAAAAACACGAAGAAAACAAAGTAAATATATAGTTTGTGTTTGTTTTCTTAAACTCTATCCTCCAGTTTCAAACTGGTTCTATTCTATTGTCGCGAAGGGACCTGTGCCACAATCCAGGAAGTGTATTATACATTTTAATTGCTAAAACATCCCTTATGATGCACCATCTTCATGTCCTAATGTGATGTGTATTTGCTCTAATGAGATCCTGTGAGAGAAGTAGTCATACTGTTTCTCTTGCTTCATGTATTAGAGGGAGATGTTCTGTGTATGTATGCTTTTGGTTATTAATGAGAGTGTGGCAGAAATAGACTAGATCCATAGAGATAACACACAGATAAATGATACACTGTTGGGCATATAATTTATTTATGTACTGTATATTATTTTGTTTTGTGTTTTTTAAACCAACAGAGTCTGTTGGCATTTCCTTGTTTATCGTGTGTTTGTTTATGTGCATAAACGTATTTGTACAAGTGTGTGTGTGTGTGTGTGTGTGTACAGTCGTGCTATTCTAATGTGTCTCTGCCTCTTCTTCTCTCTTCCAGGTGATACCGAGTGGTTGCCAGGTCAGGAGCTGCCTCTATCCCCCTGGGATCTGGTCAGAAAGCCTCTCAGCCAGTGCATCACCATCCGCCTCAAAGGTACAAACCTGGCAACCAGAGTCTGTGCTTGCTTTGCAGCTCCTGCAGCCAAAACCAGAATCACAGCTACCATCACTGATAACAAATGGCATTTGGTGGATGAAAAGGGCCGTACAAATCAGTTTGGAGGCATTTGTAGCGTGGGCAGAGATGATCTGCCTGCTGAGCCACACCACATGAAGGACAATTTAAGCCTTTTGTCATGTAATTTGACTAAAGAATTATCTAACAGTGTCAGTCATGTGACATAGAGCAGGTTTGTCTTCAGGTATTTCAAAATGAATGCTGCATGTATGTGTGTGTGTACATACCTTGGGAGAAGAAAGTTGATCCACAAGTCCATGATGATACTATGATGATGATCATCATAGTATCATCATCATCATCTAGATAAAGCACATGGAAACATGTGTTTTGCTGCTCTTCAAGTACCTTCAAAACATGGGGGAACATATTTTCAAGGTTTAAGGTTTTATTACTTTTTTTTGACATTATACTAACCTCGTGAGGCAGATAGACGCAGTCAGGTTAACACAATACAGGATTGGAGAATGAAATACAGTTGTAGCTGCGTCCATGCTACAGACACAGACCATGTGTATATGAACAGATTCGAATATAAACAATACAATAAAATAAACTATAAATCTATAAAAGTATTTTTTAAATAAAATCTTCAAATGAGTTTACACATGCACGATTTACTCCACTTATATTATCAGCCTGCTTGCATCTTCTTCTTAGAGCCTCACATGTTTAACTGCTACATGTAGACCTGTGAGTGCCAAACATCAATGTGAAAGAGCAGAATCCTCACAGTTTAATGACTGCATTGGTGCTGCATCAGATACAGTGACTGTAATTCAACAGAAGTAAAACAGATTTTATACAACAGTCCAGTTTAAACAGATGATTAGTTTGCAGTTTTAAGACTTCTTACTTGTGGAGGCAATCTATCCTGATAATTAGAATAGATTAGGTGTCAGTCAATAAGGAAGATATGCTAGCCATTGATAGGAGCATTTAGGTTAATGTCTTTCACCATTTGTGTACATTTTCACGTTATTATTTCTGTAGTTTGACTGACCTGCACAGCTGGATGTAGCTTGGTTGCTTAGTGTGTATAAAGATGACCATTCTTAATCCAGACTGCAAAGCTCTGATTCGAAGTTACTGCAGCCACCCTGCTTCGATATCTGATAATGATGCACTGGAGATGAACTACACTGTGTTATCTCTTGGGAGTCATCTGTAATATTGCGCAATGGTGTGCAGGGATATTTGTATTGGCCTTATCCAATGAAAACAGTCTTTGTTTTACATCATTTTTAAAGACGTAACATGGACCAGAACTGGGCCAGAGATGGAACCCGAATGGCTCCTCAGACAACACCACTGCTAATGATTATAAATGAGTCACAGCACCAGCCCTGAGCAGCAGACAGTCTCGCTCTACAGATATTGAAATAATCTTTCTTACTGTCTGCTGCTGCTGCTTCTGATTTGCTGCCTCTGTTGCTTGATTTGCTTTATCTGCTGCATTTCTCGTCTCAGTGAGTCAGGAGACAAAAAAAAGACTAGAGAGAACAATAGTCTGGCACAGTGAAGCTCTCCATCTCTCTCCACCTCCTCTCTTGGCGTCTTTCTCCATCTCTGCCTTCGTCTTTCTGATGAGACGACATCTCATGAAGTGATGGGGAGGGAGGAGTGTGAAGTCCTGACTCAGAGATCCATATCGACCTGCCTGTCTGTCCACCCACCATCACTGCGAAGATGCTCACAGGCTTCAGGGGGAAAAGAATCTATTAGTAAACGGCATAACAACTGTAATAAATGGAGACATTTGATGAAGACGCTGTCTTCTTCATTTTCGTCTTCTTCGTCTCTCAGTTTCATCAGATTTTCCAGAAAGCAGCCAACTTTAAATTCATGTGGCGGCTTCTGGAAAGAACTATGTAATTCAGAACTAATTACAAGGAAATGAAGACAGCATTTGCCTCCAATTAATTAATTAAGATTAATTGCTAGTTTAAGCTGGAAGACCTTTTATTAAGTGCACAGCAGGTCAGCCGAACATGAACAAATGTCTTATTTGTCTACAAGTATGCAATGAACATATAGGGAGGACAAAGTTTGGAATACACAAACAATCCACACTGGCTTATAAACTTAACACAACTGATTAATCTTAATCTTATTTGTCTCCATTTTCAAAGGAATGAGTGAAAAAGTAAATGGTTCCCTCCAGAAAACGCGTCAGGAAATTACAGAAGTGTAAAATAAAACATTAGCGTTAAATTTGAGACTTTTTGCTGCGCGTCATGAAAAAGAAGTAGTCGGTGTTGGAATTGTGACAAATTTGATCAAATTACTGCTTTATCTGGAGAGCTGACAAGTGTCACTGGTGGGAACAGCGACGTGCGTCAAGCCATTGTGTCACATTTCAAGGAGCTGTAGGCGTGCAGCTTTCATAGAAAACAATAGATGATTTGACGCATCTGACACGTTAGTGTCACGTGAAGTCTTATTTTACTTAAAGGGATGGTATGGGTATTTTGAAGTGGGGTTGTATGAGGTAGTTAACTATATTCAGTATATTACTAATCTCTATAAGAGGATATCTGCATGTAAATGCAGAATGTGTAGGTCAGGGACCAAGAGGGAAAAGAGGGAAAGAGGAAAGCACAATGTAGCTTTTTATTGCCTATTTTGTCAAAGTTATCTGCTTTCACATGTGGGTACTTTTTCATAGAGATTGGAAATGTGTCTTTCTTGCATATGCAGTTGTTGATGTGACTGCAGAGGAAGTCTTGGCCTGGATATCCGCGGGCTATGCTGGAAGCCTTGAAACATTGGTTGCCCTCAAAGATTAAAACGTTGTCAGACAAGAGCCGACGGGTTCTGGGATTTGTGCATTACCTACAGCCCCCAGTTCAGAGATGCAGACAAGGATCCTAGCACAAAACCACAACTAAGCATTGCGTGTCTACACACTTCAAAACAATCAATATCCATCCATCTGTGTATGCTATGTTAAGAATACCTTGCCATATGCTGCATTACGCTGCAGGTCAGCGGTTTGGGTCAGAAAGTTGCAAAATCAGACGGAGAGCAAAGTTTTAAAGTTGATTCTGATCCAAGCAGCTGATCTGGTGTAATGCAGAGCACAGTGCAGATGGGGGCTTGCTTAGGTGGGGCATATCATTTGGAAAAAGTTCTACAGTTAGTGGCAAAGAAAAAAGGCTGACAGTCAGGTAAATCTGTGATAATGTTCTTAATATACTGTTAACTTTAATGGATATTGATTTCTAGGAGATGCGCGTTTTATGTGGCTTAAAATACATATTTCTGCTAACCCTGCCCACTTGAATGCATAACTCTGATTTTGTATTAGGGCTTCTCTCTGCTTCATCTTCACCTCATACAAACCCACTTCAACATACCAGAACCATGCCGTTAAATACGAGCAAAACCTCTGGTGTGTTGTGTTTCAGTATCTGTAAAGACGGACTGAGGCGTTCGAGGACAAACTGGAATAAGGAAATGTGGACTCCTCTGGTATCAGGAGAATTCTGCTTGATTCTAGCGACAAACGTTCTGTGCATTTGAAGCACGTGAACACATCATATTGTCATATTGTATAATTACATGGAAGATTTGAGGCAGTGGTAGACTGATTGATGCCTCAAACTGATGTTTAACAGCGATAATTAGAAAAGCTTTTAAAATCAATGTTCCGACATGATTGTGAGGATCTGAAAACATGTTTAATGGAAGGCTTTGAGGGAAGATGAGTGGGTGTTTTTCAATTAGTGCTCATTTCTTCATGAAGCAGTTTAAAACCTCCCGGCTGTACTTCATCCTACTCGATGATATAAAGCATTTAGAGCTTTAAAGTGAGTAAATGGCCACACTGGCCACTCCATTCTCTTCTAATTAATCGACAGTAGCGCTCTCATTTTCTTAGTTGAAAAGCACAGCTGTTGAATGCTGTGGGCATCAAACCTGTGGCATTTCAAGTTTTAGGACATCCTAACTACAAGGGCACCTTGAGGTCTGCAGCCGTGTGATGTAAGAGCTGAAGCTCGCTGTTGTCGGCTGCTGACACCGAGTGTGTAAACCAGAGCGGATTTGAGGATTTAATGTGCGAATTTTGTGTGTGCGTTTCTGACAGGTCTGTCTGAGTCATGTCTGGATGAATTGGCTCTGGAATACCTCTTCCCCCTGCCGCTGCTGCACAACTACGTCCGCCTGGTACGCACACACACGCACACACTCATGCAAAGCACACAAAGGACTGCGAGGGATTGAGGGATTAGATGAGTAAGACGTTGGAAAAAATAGGGAGGAAGCTAGAAGACTGCAGCAAGTAAGAGAGGCAGAGGAGAGGGAGGTGAAGTGATGGACAGATGAAAGGAGAGAGAGAGAGAGCGAGGATTGGTGTTTGGTGTTTTCTAACAGCTGCAGTGCCCCCTGCTGGCTGTGTCAAGGTGAAGACGTAATGGCTGTAGGGAAGATGGCAAGATTTTGTCATCAAAAACTGACATTTTACAAGCAGTAAAACACATGATGACACATGTAGACAAAAGAAACATCAACGACAGTACACACAAAGAAACTGAAGAATTCCAGGGCGGAGATTTTTTATCCCAGTATCCCCGCCTTTATATGACTCATTTACATTTTTTTTTCTCAATGATTAGTCAACTAATTGTTGCAGAATTGAATGTATGCATTATTTAATCTTTAAAATGTTACAAATGATGTCAGTGTCAACTTTACAATTTAAAAGTCCCTACATTGCCAGCATTACATGCAGCCAGTACAATGGTATAGGACACGGCATATTCATTGTCACATTATTCTCACTTTCATATTCACCTGTGTGTCTGCGTCCAGGTGGAACAGTATGGGAACCTCATCTTTCATGGGCTTGAAGGCAGCTGTCAGGAGTACGTCGCCAATCTGGTCGCTCGCTGCATTAAGGTACGTCCCCCAGTACACACACCGATGCAGAAAGCTAGAAGCTGTAAACGTTCATTGCTCCCTCTGCAGCACCAATAGAGGAATAAAGAATCCAGAACAATCGGCTCAGACCCGACAGTATATAGCCCCCTTGGGTAGCTAATATTCACTCAATCTGTTTGGGTGAGGCTGTATCAGTAAACACTGCATTTACAGGCTGCTGCGTGTTTTCTTTGGGATGCACGTGAACTCTTTGTGGTTTAAATAGGCAAATATTATAACAGGAGACTGAACAGACATCTCCCAGACTGACAAAACTTCTTCTCCTGACTCAAATTTAAAAAAAAAAAAAAAAGAGATTCAAGTTATTGTTTATATGTGATGCAATTATTACATCCAATCACAGTCATGATGTTGGTCATAGATCAGAGAATTCAGTGATATCCCTGCAGTTGAGGTCTTGACCAGTCTTTAAATAAATCCCAGAGTCCTCTTTGTCTGAGATCTCAAGTGCTGCAACACTGGCAAATACCAGTGACATACCAGTGAGTGCTTCATTTGTTGAACAATGCAACCCTACTGCCGGTTCTTCAGCATTCCACACTGCAGTGAGAGAGGTGAGGCTGTGAGCTGTTTTTCATCTCAGAGGTTTCTGACAATAGAAAGGCTCCGTTGTTATGTTAACCACTATAATATGTATCTCACTACAACATGGTGAAACATGCCACAGACAGGTCAGCCACTGGCCCAGTCCTGCTTCAGTTTCATGTAACAGCTCACACATTCAAGGATGACTTTGAGCAGAAATGATCAAACCGTCAGAGACGATTTCATCATTTTAGCATCAGTCTGACACTAAGCAGGTCTCGTCGTGTTTTCATGAAATCCTGTCAGAATCACTGCAGTGGTTCCTTGATGCAGGCGATAATGAAAATGAAGAAGATGAAAGACGGAACATTTATGCAGTGAAACAGGTTTGACTGATGCACGCTGACCTCCTCTTAAAGTGATCATTGCTGTGTAATATGAATTCAGTCTGAGAAGTGCTGCACACTATTAATGGCGAAGGAGAGAGAGAGAGAGCCGTCGTCCACCCGTTACAGTTAACGTGGATCGCACTGATAGGATTCAAAAGGAAATAAAGGAAGGGAAATCGAGCTCTGTCTAATGGAAGGAAAAGCCCTCTCTGCTCATTCAGATTCTCCTCTTGCTCCATTTCTCTTGGTGCACGGTAGTAGTAGTAGATTTCCTTTGTTTCCATGACAACGTGCTCCCTCTTCACCTCTCCGTCTCAACGCTCGTCTCCACCATCCCTCTCTCTCACTCGCTCTCTCTCTTCTCTCTCTCTCTCTCTTTCTCTCTCCACCAGTCAAAGCAGGAGATGGGGGGGCTCGGCTGTGACGTGGTCAGGGTGGAGGTGGAGGAGAGCCTGACCAAAGAGCAGCTGCTGGAGACTTTCATCACCTGTGGTACGGACGTGCACACACTTACACATGACACACACGTATAGTATTTGCACAGCATATACAGGTGTCACAGCATGATTTTTCTGTTTATTTTTGGATGCATTCATTCAGAGCTGGAACAGTGAGGAGATTAATCAATCAGTTGATCATCTGAAAGTTAATCTGCAACAGTTCTGATAATAGATCCAATCATTTCCCTAAAATAACAAGAATTCTCTGGTTCCAGCATCTGTTCTGGTTCAGGTGTGGATGTTTGCTGGACTTGGTCCTCTGTGGTTATTATTTGTTTTCAAACGTCTTCCTCCATGTTTTTTGTGTCCCAACAACTCACAGGGACAACAATTTTTGAAACTGGTCCTGTATTGCTGAGAGCGCTGCAGATGGCAGACACGAACCTGACTGCAATCTAGTCATAATGGGCGATTACGCGCCGTCAAAGTCTGTCGACTAGAGTGCTTGTTTTTGTTACCGCCAGGCTCAGAAGGGTCTGAAGACATTATGGAAAGGATCCCTGCAGCTATAAACATGTTTGTGAAAGAAAACAAAATCCTTTTTTGTTCAACCAGAAACTGCAGTTATGTTGCTGTGTTCAAAGCTCCACTGACACAACAGTAATCTTACGTCAAACATCAGAAGACTCAATTCAAACTTGACGGAGGTAAAACTCTCCAAAATGTTGGTTTGTCTTCCACTGCTCTGGTTTGGTCGTTTTATTCATGGAGGTAGATGTGTGACAATATTGGGAGAGGAGCGAGGAGGTTAACAGCAAGAAGAACCAGAATACTTTCACATCTAACTGGACAGTTAGTAAGAATGCTGAAATGGCGACACATTAACTGCAGACAGATAGTAAAATGGTTAGCTTTGGCTGAGTCCAACAGGGGCAAGGGTAGATAAAATATTCCTCTTTATATTTGCTTGGTCACAGTCAATACAGTCGACTTATGTTGAGAAAGAGCACTTGTGTGTTTTTTGTTTTAAAAAAAGTGTGTGTAGGCGTTAATAACAGCCAGTTTTCCCACTTGACAGTCCCTCAACAGTGCATCCCTACATGGTAATTAGTATATTAAAAGACAAACCAGCAGGCCTTAATGACACTCATGAGGTCCTTACACAAAAGGGTCTGCAGCACCCAGTTGTCAGAAATAATATTATTATGTGCAACAGCTAAGAATAAATCAAGTCTGTCTGAATCAAATGTTCTTCGGGGTACCTTTAAAATCTGAAGAAATATTTGGTGGTTGTGATGTGCCAAGTCCATAACTGCCAACTTGTCAAACTGCCTTCTTGTTGCCATGGTGATTTTTTTTTATTTTTAGGAAGTTGGTGTTGTTTTATGTTGTTATTGAGGGCACACCCTCCTTTTTAACTTTAAATAAATACATATCATAGCACTGTAAATGTCACTCTCTTGAAAACAATATGCAGCATGTCCACCGTGCTAACAACCACATGACTGTCCCAACATGACTGACACACTTTTCAGTTCAGCAGTTATTATTAGAAGTCTTGCTGCTGGCTCATGACTCTGCCCGTTTCAGGTTTCCTGGTGCCGGCGGTGGGGTCTGGGGGTCACACGGGTCACTGTGTGGTCGTGATGCTGGAGGGACTGGAGAGGGCTTCATCCCTGACAGGCCTGATGGGAGACCTCTGCCACAGTCTGGACAACAGGGGCTCTGCCTCACCGCTGGTTCTCAACACCGGTATGACTCACTGCAGCCAGGCTTTGAATTGAGCCATAATCAAATACACAGTGTAAAGCCTCTGTGTGCTGTTATTATGTGACTTTAGCACGATGTTGCCAGTGATTATTACGCAGAGAATTCAAAATCATATCAATATCACACCAGTATCTCTTGCTAAGCCTTTCAGACACGGGTTGTCATGTCTGTGCAGGTTCTATCTATTGATATTTGTATTTGTAAAGTCAGGATAAACAAGTGCAACCAGAATTTGGCTTACTGTTCAGATAAACTGTCCTCCTGTGACAGAAGTGACTGGGTAAAACTGCGTTTCCTCTCATAAAACCAGATGACCACCATTAAGAATGGTTCACGGACAGAATAATGGAAACATAATCTCCTTCCTGTTCCTCCTTTTTATTCGTCCCTCAGGTCCCCACCACTTCCGTGAAGGCAGCTTCCTGATCGCCACGCTGTCAAAGCCTCGCCTTCAGGGATCAGAGCTCCGGCTCCAGCAGCATTTCCGCTGGGTGACACTACGTTGGGACCAGGAGCCATTGCAAGGCCTGCTGGGAAGGCACCTCCGCAGGAAGCTGCTTCATAAGGTCAGTAAGGGGACTTTGTGTTCAATGACCTGCTGACAGTGATAGGAGAGATCACTGGACTTGCTTCAATGAATCTGTCCCTTTTTAAAAACACAAATATGAACTTTGAAGTTTTATTTTGGCAATAATAGTGGATTTAAATCTTTTTTTTCTTTATTACAGTCAAGAACTGTTATGAACACCTCAGACAGCACTGGCTGTCTAGTTTTAATTGATTTAACTGTCATAGAAATCAATGATGAAGCTCCTTTTTGCCCCATCACTCTCTTGTTTATTGGGTTTTCTATCAGCTAAACCAGAGTAAAAAGTTGAAGTCTTAATCCATCACTCGTCCTCGTGCAGATGGGGTCTGGAGTGTGGTCACCTGACGGCATCATGGAGCGCTCAGTGTTGTGGGTGAGCCAGGTTTGGGAACAGCTCAATGCCTGTCTGTCCCGTCTAGGTACCCATGAGGCTTTGCTGGGCCCACAGCTCTTCCTGTCCTGCCCTGTGGTCCCAAACAACACACAGGCAATTGTCAGGTGTGTAAGTGTATCATAAAACTGCCCATTAGGTTAAACTGCATGTTGCCATAGACTAAATACAGATGGACATATTCATTTTTTTTTTCACAGCAGCCATTTTGACATGAAATAGTAGTGTAAACACAGGTGTTACCAGTGACATTGATTATGGTCCCATTCCATTCAGGTCAAACAGAGTCAGGGTGCTGGTGTGCTGTACGTTGCCTCAGTAGAAAGACTCTACTGCACTAAATGGAGCCAAACCTTAATTATTATCATTGGAAACACCTGTGTTTACCACGTCATGTCAAAATGGCTGCCATGAAAAAAAATAGCAAGCTACATTAGCTAAAATGTTAGCTATGGTCAAAAGCCTGCTCCTTTCCGGACCAAACCATTTCTCTTATTTTGTCAGAGTGAAAATTAAATTTAATCAAAATTCCTTGAAGTAAAGCATGAAAGGTGTGGCAAAAAATATTGGACTTCATGTGAGAGCTAGTGCTGCTTTCTTATCTAGATACTTTACGAATGTTAGCAATTGAACTTGGCTAACATCTTTTGATCATCTCACTCATTAATATTAGATAATAAAATACAAATACATAAATACAGTAGAGCTGCAACTTTACTGATGATAACGTGAGTTAATGGACATGTCTGGACAGGAGTAGGCTTGTGACAGTAGCTAACATGTTAGCTTAGCTTTAGCTTTAAGTAATTGAATCAAATGTCACATTAAACATTGAACCAGGGAATGTTCCAGTTTTCGACTTTATAGATTACTATATAAATTATTTGTTTGAAACTAGTTTTATCAAACATCTACATTCTTTCTCTGTAAACTTGCTTATTGGAGTTAACTCTACCTCTGCGTGTGTGTGTGCGTTCACTCAGGTGGCTGGCTCGGCTCTGGAACGCTGTGGTTGTCCCCCGCGTGGAAGAAGCCATCATCTCCCGGGTAACAGCCAAGCGCTCCTCCTCCTCCTCTTCCTCATCGCCTTTGTTGCAGCGACCATCTCCTAGCAACTGTGGGCTGAGTGCCGGCCAGCAGGCTGTGGTGAAAGCCGCCCTCAGCATCCTGGTCAACAAGGCCGTTCTCCTGGGCTGCCCTCTGCCTCGACACGGTGTGTGTGTGGGCGATACAGGCGACGAGGAGGGTTCATGCACATGTTTCACCACCTGTTGTTTCAGTCGGGACATGAGATACTGACATCTGTTTTTGCTTTGGTTTCCTGCAGAGATTGACAGATACCTGCTGGAGTTCAGAGGCGGGACCTTCCCTCTGTCGGCCATCGGTTCCTATAAAGGAAGTGGCGGCGGTGGAGGAGGTAGAAAAGGACGTGACAGCAGCAAGTTGAGACGATCCAACACCAGCCCTCGGAAGAAGGGGAGCCCCGCCTTAAACTGGAGCTGTGGCGGTTCCTTCAGAGAGGGTAAGACAGCTGCTCTGCCAGCAGCGATGCCAGCTGTGTCCTTCAGATCACCTTAAAGTCACGCTGAACTCACTGCTTCTTCTCCCCAAATGAATTAGTCTAGCCTCGCAGAGACCAGAACTAACAGTGTATTCCTAGTTAACTTGTCCAAAAATTCTTAGTAGGATTGGATCGATGTAAACATTTTCCAAACAGTAACTGACTTTTACGAACAAACATAATTAGAGCTATGAAAGCGGGGTCACAAATTATTCCAAGGGATTCACTAAAGGAATTTCCCTGTATATATTCTGTCTTGTAAGGGGCCCATGGCTGCAAGAAATTAAGAAAATGTGTCTTTTCAGAGGGTGCAGTTAGAGCATGGGACAATGACTTTGTGTCAGCTGTATCCACAAGGGGGCGCTGTTTATCAGGCTTAACATGCTGCTGCAAATGGACAGTTTCCACCATATTTCAGCTTCAATAATTGACAGAAAGCTCTGTGGATTATTCTGAATGACGGAGACACCGAGGAGACATTTGTACTCACAACATTGGTTGCTATGTGTCTTTAAGATAAACACTATTCCTGTTATCTTTATCTTATATTGGGGTGGAGGCAGAAATTTGAAAATCAAATATTTTTGCATGATTAGAGTCCAGTAGGAGTGAGAGTGAAGATATGATTTTGTGATTTGAGTCAGCTGAACTTGAAGTCATGTTTTATTAATAACTTTGTTCATGTGTTGTTGTGTTGCAGGTTCACTGTCGAGCACTGATGTTAGCTTCATGGCCAATGGCAAAGATCAGAGGTTTGTATTGTCTTTGTAGTATTATGATGCAGTGATAGCAGCAGTAGTACTGCTCTAACTGTAGCAGAACAGTAGTCAGACAGCATAATAATAAGGATGTTAAACAGCAGAGTTAATGAGCTTTTCTGCGACATGTCCCTGTGTTAAAAGCTTAAACTGTGACACTAAATTAAATTCACTGTGTTTGCAGGGAGCCCGTAGGTCTGTCTGTGTTCTCTGATGACGAGACGGATTTAATCAGAGAGCTGCAGACCATGTGCTCCAGCAAGTCCGAGCCAGACATCAGCAAGGTACCGTCACTCAGAACCACATACGCTTTGAAAAGCACTAACATTTTAATGAACAAGTGTCATTTTACAGATGTAGTGAGCGTCCCACAGAACAAAATCTGATGCGTTTGAAATGCGATGGAGAGTATCTACAATAATTAATGACAACCAAACAGAAGTCTAACCAACAGTCAGTTATTCAGTTCAGAATCTTCAGAAAGTCTTAGAGCAGTGCAGCAAAAACACAAGCAGCACAGCATGATAATTAAATAACATTCTTATGTATTAAAAACATTATTAAAACACTTAGTCATTATTTTTTAGAATGTGTCCATAAAGGTCACTTTATAGTGAGTTTTAACTCATCACTTATCTGTCTGGACCATGAGTTCACGGTTTTGGTTCAGAGCTCTCATAGCATCGACTAGTTAGATCAGCGTAATATCTGGAGTCTCAGTCTCACGTCCACAGAACTGGATGGAAGACTTTTGTTCCAACTCCGGATGTCTGCTAACATATTTAGCACATTAACATAAAGATGCTGATGATGTGTCAGTGTTGTGCTCATAGCCTGGCCAAAAAATATTTGAAGGTTAAAATTCATCAGACTAACAATTCATGGAGAGAGTGTTGGAATATTCCCCATCATAAAGCAGTGTAGACAGTTTTATTCATTAATCTCACACTCATGTTTCTCTAATATAAACTCACATAAGTAGATTCCTCCTCCGTGACCTGCCTCCCTGTAATACGTGATAAATACATATAGACGCACCCCTGACTGTCACTGTGTGTTTCTGTCATCCAGTAAAACACAAAAAAACCCCCAAACTGTTTTTGTGTTCAGAAGCCACTCAGCTCTTAATTACACAGACATTTCCAAACACTCTGCTTTTAGCTCACATGTTTTGACTCATTCCTGACTCTTTAATTCGTGGCTGTCATCCCTCCCAACATAGAGAGACCTCGTGTGGCACTGCAGCCTTCACTGGCTTGGTAATGCTCACCTTAATCTCGCTCCTGGGCTGTTTGAAGTGACAGCTAAAACTGTTTATCTGGTTGACTCATGAGATTTAAAAATGACTAAACAAGAAATGATACTGGTGTAGTTCCTCAACAGCTTCAGGCAATGTGAGTCTTTAAAAGCTGGCCTAAAATCTGATCTGAAAGCATTCTGACCTTGGGAGTGTTTCAAGTTCAGAGATATGTTCTGGCAGTTCTTGCAAATTGCAAAGATCCCTTAAAGATATACTTTACAAACTGTGTCAAAGACATCTCAACAGCTTTGTTTTGAAATGATTGGTACCAGAATTGACCTTTTAAAAAGTAATCCCCCTAATCAAAGATACTGATGACACCTCTCTACCAACATCCCACCCAGTAATTTCCTTCAAATAATGACCTGCTGCGAGTCCTCAGTGCGGCCTGCCTCACTTCTTAAGCTGTGTGTTGTTGTTACTCACATACAAAGTTTGACCTGCCGCTTAACGCTCGCCCTCGTTCATTCCCCACAGATCTCTCAGGCCAAAGACGACTTGATCCTGTTCTCCAGTTCTCCCAGTGAATCGACGTCCCCCCACAAGGCCGAGCAGGAAACCGCCGTCCAGCAACGACCACAGACGGTGAGAACAAAAGAGAGTGCAAGTACATCGATGACTGTAAATAAATAATAACATCATTATTATTGCACTATAATTATTGCATAACATCACACACACAACTATATTTTTGTCAGCAGCAGCTCTTTTGGCTGTGTTCAGTTCCATGTATAAAAAAAAAAGCCCCCTCCAATAATCTGTGCTAATCATCAGTCAGTCCATTAAGTGACCGCACTGAGCCACAAACTGCTGACTCAAATGTAAAATGAACGTTGTGTGATTGTTTTGTACAAATTTTAATCATGTGTCTGCTGTGTGTGCATTACCTCACACGCAACTGACCTGTACGACGCGTCATTACTGCAGCTGTAGAGTTGATACATAGCAGCTCAATGGAGCCTTTTTGCCTCTTTTAGCTCCTTGTTTCGGTGTTGTACCAAATTGATGTCATGATTCAGCTTAACACAATCAGTTCAGCTCCTAGCATAGAATATGACTGGAACTGGACATTAAACTTTTTCAGGACACTGACCACAAGGGAAAATGTCTCCTCTTTACTTTCGACCTGCACTCCTCTGTGATTTTTACTGAATAGTTTTGTAGGTTTATGACTTTTTTTCTTGTTTTGTATTTTGTGTTGACCACAGGATGAACTGAAGAAACTTCAGTGATTCTAATCCCTCCCCTGCGTCTGATTAAATGACGCAAAAAGCTAACAACTATCAATTTCTTTGTTGTCAGCTGTTAAATTAACTATTAACTATTTTGATGCTGGATTAATTGCAGGGGTTTTTTTTTCAAGAAGACTGTCCTCCATGACAGTAAATAGAATATCACTACTAAGACGTTTGACATTTGGCTTTGGGAAACATCAACATTTTTCACAACTGTCTGACATTTAATGGACCAAACAAACAAAAAAGTCACTGGGTGAGGAGGATACAAAGTACTTTGTTCAGTCATCTTTCTTCATGTCGAACAGCATTTAAAAAGCTAGCGATTAACGTCTGGTCGGGTTATGTCTAATCTTTATGAACAGAAGTAGACGAGGGACCAAGACTTTCACAGCGATTTCTGCTGCCCCCACAGGCAAAGTCATTGTCAGATGATAGCCGATGGGTTCAGAGATCGGGTCGCAGTCGTGGTGACTGAAACGATTAAATTAAAATGTCTCCAACTCTCCAAACTGTTTCTTTGTACAGGCCATCATCCGTCAGTCCAGCCGCAGCTCCACCCAGGCAGCCGTCCAGAGCAGCGATCGGCGTTCGGGCCCTCGCGCCAAATCGCAGCTCCCCGTCCCCAGCAGCAGGGGGCAGCAGACACGAGCCTCCACTGCTGCCACCAGCAGCAGCAATAATAACAGCAGCAGCAGCCCCAGCCGAACCCAGACGCCCCCAAGCCGCAGCAGAACCACCAACAACAGCAGCAGCAGCAGAACAAAGCAGGTTCCCCCCAGCAGCAGCAGCAGCAGCAACAATATCTACTACCGCAACAACATCAACGACAACAACCAATCACACGAGGACATCTGGATCCTCCACAGAGACCTGCATGAAAACAACAACAACAGCAAGTAGACACCCCCCCACCCCCACCCATGATTCCGCTGTGAACCTCCCTCCATAATGTAAAGACTAGGTACCTGACGACCTTTGACTCTTAGTATTTGTACTTGTTATCCGTACTTGTTACACTGTACTACAGTTGTGTACTTGGGGACCATAGTTTTATTCTATTACAGTATTTGAAGTATTTGATCGTTTGGTTTGGTAAGATTTAACGTGGGGAAAGAAAAAAAAACAAGAGAAGGTAATGCAGCAGGTTACTTTACTGTCGCCTTATTCCAGTGATCAACCTGCAGATTATGGGACAGTATTAAGTAGAACAGACAAAGAGCGGAAGAATTTACTGAAGTTTGTATTTGACTGCCTCAAAACAGTGCTGACACAGTATTTTTGTGTACTTGAAGTGAAATACTGTACTCCTCCTCCTGGTATAAGGCCATCGAAGAGTAACTGAAGGTACTTACAGGTGTTACCTTTCAGAGAAAAGTGTTTTTGGAACAAAGAAAGAAATGAGCAGGTTTTTTCTTTTCTTTTCTGTTGTTTTTGCTATTAAGTATTTTGAGATATTCAAGTGTTTTATCTTTAAATAGTTGCAAGGTTGGATTAAATACTGTTGAAATTAATCAGGGTTTTACCAAATATATTTGTAAATAAGAATTAGTAAGTTTAAATGCTCTATAGATTGTATTGTATGTGGTATGACGCTTGTACAGTGACGAAACCTTAAAGCAAAACTGCTGAAAAAAAGACAACTTGTATATAGTGTTTGTAAGACGAGTTTGTTTCTGAACCCTTCACTTGTTTCAAAGTGGAAGGGGCTGTGGCAATAAGTAATAGAACTGTATAAACACAGGATGTCCTCAATCAACTGTAAGCCATAATAAATATTTTAAATGCCCATCGTTTCCCTCGAGTCATGTTCAGTTTGACCCCAGCTGAGCCCGACGGTGTAAGTCATACTTTTCTTTTTGCTTTCCATTATCACTGTGTTCTTCGTATGTTTTTACTTTCAAAAAGGACAAGTTTTATTTTAAGCGGACATTGTTTATATATATATATAAATATATCTATACATATGTACAGGAGAGATTTTAGTCAACCTATGATTTTGATCTGTACGATAGCTGTTTGAGGTTTAAAGAATTGTCTTTCAAGCACAAACATTAAAATGGCACTGTTAAAAATTCCTGGCAGAGTTTTCATTTTTAACAGCACACACACACACACACACACACACACACACACACACAGAACCGTATGAAGCCCTCTACCCAGCTTCCCAGAATGCTTCACCACATCCGCAGAGAAGGAATATGGAGTTTTTACATATAGCTATGAGTTTCATTTCACAAAACATCAGCTGCATCCTAATTCCATGTGACATTGCAACACTCATTGGGTATCTAAAAAGGGCTGTAGGTGTTGCTGTCATGCTTTCAGGAAATGAAGGAGCTACTCGTGGCTGGAACATTTAAAAAAAACTGCAGATGGTGGTGAGAGTTCTTGTTCGCAAGTGTGTACAGTTTGTATTTTTATCTTTCATGTTGATCAAATGGCATGTGTAAACTGTGTACAGCTCTCTCACATTTGTGTCCTTCTGGCCTCGGGCTGTTGTTATGGTTTGGTTTAAGCCCCTCACTTCCAATAAAGAAAAAAAAATCTACAGCATACAGTGATATTTTAGACAACTGATTGTGTTCGGCCCTTTCCTGTTTCAACATGTGCACATTTGTGCCATCAAGAAAAAGTTTTCACGGTTCGACCAGCCTGCACAGAGCGTGGACATCAACTCCATGGTACTTCATTCACGTCTGAATGTGATCAGATCCCTGCAGCAGGTTCAACATCCGGTGGAAAGACTGAAACCAGAAGAACGGAAGCTGTGTGGCTGCCGCACAGCTGCAGTCTTTAGGGGTCTACACACTTTTGGCCATTAAAGCAGGGGCAGTAACATTACAATCAGTCACCAACAAAACAAAGATATAAAACTATTTTCTTTCACCATAATTGGAGCTCACAACAAAAATGACATGACCACAGTGAAATTGTCAAAATCTTTAGTTTTACTGGAAATATAGCTGATTGAACAAATACATTTATACATTTCTAGACGTGTGTCCTTTCCTATGAGTAAGAAACAACTCTGTTCTTCATTTACTCAGTAAAAAAAAAAAAAAAATCTGTCGTCACAGTTAACACATCAAGGCATTTCTCCACGGTACCTTAATTTTCTGCATCGCTGCTTTAGAAAACTATTATTCAGTATGAAAGGAGCAACACACTCTTCCCTCAACCAAAGAAGATAAAGTGATGTTAGAGTCACAATGGTTTCCAGTTTCCAAGGGAAGAACAGACAGAACACAGGAAAAGATTTTAAAAACAGAAATGCTAAATGTTTGCCTTTGTACAGCAGTGGCTCTGAAAAAATAGACTTTATTTCACATAGAAAACGTCTTGAATTACCATATTCAGCGAGTAAAAGTAAAAAGCACAATTGCTATCAAAGTCTACACTTCATTTTACGGAGGAACTGGGGAAAAAAACGTGTACAGCATTTAATGGACTGGACTGTTTCCTTGCTGTGAAAGCGGATGAGTACCTCAGGGTGTCTCTAAAGTGCATTCAGATCGAAAAATAAGGGTGTCTGAGTCATCACTCATTAGCAGAGTCGGCCAGCAGCGTCATGGTTCCTGTTGATGCGTGTGTTGATGGCAGTCAAGTTACTGCAGTGTCACACCGACTAACTAAAAATATTTTTAAAAATATTGAGATGAACACACGCTGTAGAAGTTGTACTCTAAGCTGTAGTTTACCTTCATCCACTGCACGAGTTTCACAAGACTCTGATCTAAGTGTGTGTGGACTGCAGGATATGTCGGCCAATACGATGCTTGATTTGTGTTTTATTGTCATGTTCTGGACAGTCTGGCTGTTCTCACACTTTGTTTTAGCACTGTGTCAGTTCTAGAGAATTGTCTGGGTGGACAGCTTACAACACATGCCAGGAAAGGTGCTCCTGAAGGCAACACCTGTACTGATTCAATGACAGTGAGTTTTCTTGACGCTGATCTGTCCACACTAAAATGTGACCGTGTTTTCACATTTGTTCAAACTGTCCAGTTAGCACTACTGAAGCATTTTTCTGTTTAATGTGCAGTGATTCTAACACGTCCTCCACAAGCAGCACTGTGCCACTGTTTGCAGCTGGGTGCTTCCATCATAAAAGATCACAGCTGTATGGTCTATATGTGATGTGCACCGCAGGACGTTTGTGTGATTTGGCAGTGTGGGATTAATTTGTACATTTGAACTATGAGAAACTCTCCTGCTGTGGACGCCCTTTGGTGCAAAAGATGTGTTTGAGTGTTGTGATGTGTCTCCGCATGGTGGTTATATTCTTAGTTTGTACTGCGTTCCTGTTAGCTATCTGAAGCTGCTTCACTGAGGCGCATATGAGGAGTTAACGTTGTGTTTTCTGAGCTCTTACTGCCTGTTTGCTCGCTCATAGTTACACTTTGTATTCATGCAGGAGTAAAGCGCTCCACTCTGATCTCACCCTCATGGAAGATAACGCGGTGAGTCAGGCCTGTGCAGTGGCTGCTGTTCAGTCTGAGTTCAAACAAACAGTGAAGTGAAAACTAGCTGGAAAGTAATCCATTACTTCAGACCAATGAAAATGTTTTTCAAACATTCCTGCAAAACTGTGACATGATTGGTGCTTTTTCAAAGCAAATACTTCTTTTGTCCTTCAGAGGAGAAACTTTCTGAACTGAAGGAAGCCTCACGCTGTTTGTCCACCTGACTGACTGAAGACTGTGAAGACTCTTTAAAGTGTCCTGTCAACCAGACTGAAACATAGATTTTTGGGGGGTGCGCTTAATTTACATGTCAGTGGCACTTCTCGCCCTGCTCCCAGTGGGCTCTGTTACATGGATGATTTTTTTCGTCCATGCTTCTGGAAGTAAGATATGCCCTGCAGCACACGCACAGGTTTATTATTTTTCTAATTTAGTAACAGATTTACAACAAAATCTTCAATTCTGGATCCTGCAGATTTCTGTATCTGTTACAACGGCCTCATTTTTTTATTCCAGTTGACCTACATACAAATGTACTTGTATCTTCTCTAAACTATGTTGCACCGTGTTGGTCAACATGTTGCATACTTGTAATGTGAAGTTTCTGTAACCTCAGCCTCCACATTCTGCACTGAACACTCTTTCATTTCATTTGTCCTGCGTGCAAAACATCCTCCACCTCTTGTGAGCTCCATACAACAGCCTCAGTATGTGACAGTAAAAGGGACGTCAGCATCTGTGTGTGTGTGTGATCTGTCTTTACATGTGTATAATATACAGCATGTGTAGAAGGGTTCGGTCAATATAGATTTTATTTTCAGTTTTGTTTCATGTCACTTCAGTTTTTATTTCTTGTTTAAAACAATAGTTTGTCTGGTTTCTGCTGGTCCCACAGTGAGCGAAAGGTGTTTGATAATTTGAAGGCATAATGGCTCAGACATGTTTCTAAAAAAATCGTCAGTATTGGAACATTTGATCCTGTTTTTTGTCCTGTATGTGTGTGTGTGTGTGTGTGTGTCCCTGGCCGGTTAGAGACGAGTGTCGTGAACGTCGTCCTCAGCCTCCTCTGGCAGAGATGAGATCTTGGTGGTGGGCGGTGCCGTCCTCTTGCTGGAGTTGAGGCGGTGGAGCGTTGGGAAGAGGCGCAGCCGGTCGGCGGGGCTCATGGCCTGTTTCAGGTGACTCGTCTCATTCAGCAGCTTCTGGATGGAGTCGTAGCTTTTCATGGAGCTGTCCTCGATCATCTGGACGAACAGGAGAGGGGGGGAGATGTGTTTAACTGGGCTGTAACAACTTCATGACTGGATAAAACCACCGGTTCCCAACTTGGGGGTCACGAGGTTTAAGAATAAAAACATACAGTTGGCTTATATCTCCAGATTTTACTCATTTCTGTGAAGATAACTATAACTAGACAACTTCAGTGAAATGAAATGCTCTCTGCTGACAAACATCTTTCAGGAAAAAAGGAAGCTGTCAGGTTCAGTTCAGGCACTCTGAAGCCAAACTGAGCAAACACGTGGGCACAGAGTCTTGTACGTTTTAAGTGTTCATGTACAGGAGGTGTCTAGCATCGTGTCTCAACACTTCATGTTTTTATGATGTTTTTTTACATGAAGCAATCGACTGCAGCTCTGTGCCCAACACAGACTTCCCCTCAGGGACAAGCAAACTTTACTCTGCACCACCAAACACAGAAAGATGAACTGAGTTGAGACATTGTTAATCAAAATGTTTTTCATACACTCATTCTTTCTGGGTGTAAAAATGTTAAATAGTGTCATTTCGAACTCCAACCAAAATGTACTGCAAGATGGCTGCAGGTGTTTGTGACAAACTGTCTCTCTCTCTTTTTTTCTTGGTTTTCTTGCTTTCCTGGTTCCTCTCTCTCTAGTAACATTAAGGTCACTTCCCTCATGTTACCGTCACGCCGACTGCTTGTTCCAACACAAACCCTCATTAGTAACATGCAAACGAACACTCCAACGCACGTTGGCGACCCACGTCCAACACGAGGGAATGGAGTTTAATCTTCATTCGTATTTGTATGATGTATCACTTCATAACGGACTGATAAAGTTTCATGGTTTTTCATCAGCTTCTGAGCTGTAAAATGTTGAAGACGCTCAACGTTAATGAGTCAGATCTTACCAGGAATGACTGACACTCCAGCAGCGGCTCCACTCTGTGCTCTGATAGGATGACGGTACAGCCAGAGAATGCCTGCTTCAGTGTCTTCCTCAGGACCTGTAACGTTCTGCTCACACACACACACACACACACACACACCCCATCATCATCAAAGGCTGTCTCTCTCTACTGCTAACACATTAGCTTAGCGTTCTGTTCCTGTTGGGGCCGACATGAAAGAACCATCAGCGCTGGCCTCAGGTTAAACTAAGTTGCTCATTATAGGCTTCATTTACCATCTGCACATATGGTTGTGCACACACAGACACACACACTCCCACATACAATCTGAATTACTGTAAGCACTTCAGATTGTCACCATATGCAGTGACAGGAACAGCAAACATGTTGGATCTGGGTGACTTGTGCTGCACTGTGACCTCAGTATACACACACGCTCCTCATGTTGGGACTCCCAAAATATAGAAAAACAAAATCACACAAACTGAGGCGCACACACAGCTTAGAGTGTTTTGGTGTTGATACTGACATGGGGTCAAGGTAGGCAGAGGGCTCGTCCAGCAGCAGGATGCGGGCCTTGCTGAGGATGGACCGGGCGAGGCACAGCAGCTGTTTGTGCCCGTTGCTCAACACGTTGCCTCCGTCTTCCAGCTGAAAGTCCAGCTTGTCTGGAAACTGCTCGATGACTGACTTCAAACCCACCTTAGGACACACAACAGGTTTGATTAAAGAGTTCACTCCACTGACCATGGGAGGGAAACTGTGACACAGCAGGACAGTTTTAGTTTAGATTTGGGTTGCCCTAACATCTTACAGGCAAAATATCTGCACATCAGACTGTTGACTTTTGTGTACTGTGATGATCAGTAAAACAGTATATCAGTACTCTTTCAGACGGAGAGCCTCACCTCCTCAGCTACACTCCACAGCTCGTCGTCGCTGTAACGCCCGTGTGGGTCTAGGTTCATCCGAAATGTTCCAGTCAGAATAAAGACTCTCTGTTGAAAACATTTCAATCATATAGTCAAGGGATTGGATTAGAAACTTGAAAAGTGTAGTCTTGTAATCACAATAATTTGGATCAATTACAAAGGCAGGGAGATGCTTGATGGTGATGAAATGAACTGTACTCAGAGTCAAAGTGACTATTTATGTTGTGCCATGTGTCTTGATGTCCCATTTATTCAGTTTATGTAGTTTTTATAATTTTATTTTTTTATTATTTAGATTAATCTGTGATAATTAACATTTATTTATTCAGTGTTGTTTTTCTGCACTGATACACTGTAATCAATTGATTTTGAGTAACATTTCATCATTTATTGTGTTAGTCCCTTAATCCTATGATCTGTCAATCACTTGTGAAGCACTTGGAATTGCATTCGATTTGTTTCAAATAGTTTGATTGTTGAAAAGCATCTTGGGAGTCATAGGCGTACCTGCGGCACCACTCCGAAGGCCTTCCTCCATGTGTGCAGAGAGACGGAGCTCCAGGAGACGCCGTCAATGGAGATTTCTCCGTCAGTGGAAGCGAGGCGTAGCAGAGCAGAGAGCAGAGTGCTCTTACCTGAACCTGTTCGACCCAGCAGACCCACCTACACACACACACACACACACACACACACACACACACACACACACACACACACACACCAGCATTTAAGGTTTTCAATAAATTAAAAAAGTTTAATTGACTCCAATCCCCATTTCCCTGTTTTTCTTCTGAGCATGCATCTATATAAGTATGCACACTTACTGTATATATACATGTACATATGTACAAATACTGTACAGAGTGCAGTACATACTGTATACTCATGGCACTGTGAAATAAGCAGCCTTGAGGTGTTTAGGAGTCTAAAAGCTTTGTGTCTGTTCTCCTGCAGCCTCGCAGTAACAATTAGTCCATTTATCAGGAGGCCACAGAGAATCTAATGGGGCGAGGCTAAAGTGACTGACACTTACTGAGCTCTGCTGTCCTCCAGGATTCATTATGAGAGGCTCATACAGACTATAATCACTGTCAGAGAGGGAGAGCGGTCAGATTATTACATGTTTTCTCTCTTTATACTGAAAGCTCTCTGGCCACTGCTGCTGGAGTTCCTCTGTCTAATTAAACTAATAAGACTATAATAATACGAATTAAACAGCATAAGGCAACGAAACCCAGATACAGTTTTTTACCAACAACAGCTGCACCTGGAAACAACAATCGTGAGTGCAACTGCAGAGGCACAACAACTGCTGCCACAAATGGATTAATATAAGAATAATGGTTATATTAGCTTTAAACAGATGAAATGTCAGCACACACGTGAGACTGCCATTGTGCTGTCATGGATGTAACCATGCTATAACCTCTCTCTGACCCTTTGAGGGAAGCACCATTCTTGGGCTGATTAGTGTTCTGATGCTTAGAAATCCAATAAAGCAGAGATAACGCACATCACTCTGCCAAGTTTCATTAAGACCCAGTCACACACTGTTCACCATCATTCAGGACTTACGCTCTGTCCACCCTCCACAGAGAAGGAGATGTCTTTGAGGACGGCTCGTCCAGCCTCTGTGTATTTCACGGTGAGGCCCTGGACGTCCATCTGGCCACGGTTGGGCCAGCAGTCTTGCGCGTGAGGGTTGTCGATGACAAGGTCGGAGCCTCCTTTCCCACCGGATTTCCCCGGCAGAGGCTCCTCTGATGGAAGATCAATGAACCTGAACACCCGATCCACCGAACGCATCTGAAAGGATGAGAGCAAAGATGAACGGAGCTGTGAGCTTTCTGGGAGTTAGCCAGTATACAGTAAATACTACTAATGTAGTACTACAACTCTCCATTGAGTTGTTGAGGCAGGACTCTCCAGACTCTCTGCACTGTGATAAGCAGTTCCAGCCATAATGTGGGTGGAAACAGCTGCTGATGGGCAAAGACTGCTTTACCTGCTTGATGAATCCTGTTTTTGCTGTTGAATAGAAGAGGCCGGTAAAATCCTGTCTCACTGGGGTAGCACATGTCTGACTGTAAGGCCCACAGTTGGATTAGCAGTGTCAAGTGACTACAGAGTGGAGTGGATTCGGTTTCCAAACTGTGTGAACGTTTAGGAAAAAATGTAAAATGTCTAAATGAAGACTGCTTCAGAGGAAGGACTCACAATGATAGACTGTGATGGAGACATGGTTCACTGGCCAATTTTCCAACAATGACTGGTTCTGTGCAACAAACCATCTGGTGTAATCAAGTTAGTATAGTCCAAGATCTGGTCTGTCCAATGCTCATACTAAAGCTAAAACTAAAAGAAAGAAATAAAAACGTCTTTATCTCTTTTAGGAAAAGGACAGTGAGGGTAGTGATGGAGTTGAAGAGTGGGTTCCCAGTCTGCAGCAGAAGATGTGCAGTGATTCTGCCGGACTAACTTCAATAGGGGTCAAGACTGAGGTGGCTGAGATGAGTGACCACGAGATCCTCTTTGTGACGGGGCCATCCCTTGTCCAGATGGTAGATCTTTGAGGAAAGAAGGCTAACACTAGAATTTTGAATTTCATGTGAACTTCAGTGAAATGATCGGTGAAGTGGAGCACTGTGGGAAAATGTGGGAAGACCAGATGGGCAGAAACATTGTGAACTGCCTGCAGAGATCTGGTTGCTGACACAGGTGTTAAAAAACGAACCCATACATGTTCAGAAAAACTTCTGATGTGTGTCTTTGTAACGCTTGACACACTTTTGACTGGCCACTGATTGTGTGGTATTTTAATGCAAGTCAGGCATGCTATGAAGCAAACAATGATAGACTTGTGTGTGTGTGTGTGTGTGTGTGAGAACCACATACCAGTCCGTCTACAGTAATGCTGGTGATGACAGCCCATTGGAAAGTCCCCAGTATGAGCATGGCCAGGGCAACGATGATGCCAACTTCCCCTGGTTTGTCCTCTGTAGAGTATACACACACACACACTCTCATTAGTATTGTCCAATCAAAGCTGCCCTCTCTGATGTCAGAGCAGCACTCAGGTATTGCAGTTCTCCTACTGGCTCTATTAGAAACTAATGAGCTGTGAAATGACCCTTTAATTTGCTCTCAACATAAACACAGGGTATGACGCAGCAACACGTTTGTTTATGTGTGTGTGTGTCAGAGTGTGTGTGTGTGTTCATGTGTGTGCATGTACATCCCATTTTTTTAATCAAAGACACACACGCTTCCTTTTGTACATGACATTTTATCCGGTGGCATTCCAACAGTTTTGATCAGTTTTCACAGACGAACTGTCTGTCATGATCCTGATATCGGACTCCACACACTGTAACACACAGATAAGACAGAGGCCTCTTCACTTCACAGGCCCGGTGGAAAATAAGAAGTTGTTTACTAACTAACTTACTGGAATTTCAAGATGTTCCTTCCTTGACCCTGGGATTCATACAAACTACTGCTGCTGCTCTCGCTCCCTTGAAGCAGAGGTGTCAAACTCTCTGCATGTGTGCTGCATAATTACTATAAATAACAACACCTCCAAAATTCCCTTTTTAGTGTAAGATGGCAACATGTCACGGCAGCTGAGCGTCTGAAGTTTCTTTAGAAAGCTCAATAGTTGTAATGTGGCTGATGACGTAGATGGAAAAAGATTAATCGATGAGACATGAAGTAATACTGATAACGTTAATCAACATGTGGCAAGAGAGAAAAGATCAGCCATCAGCTTCACGAAAAGTTCATGAAAAAGAATGGTTGGTCTCTCTATTCATCTTTTCTTTCCATGGCCGCCCTTATAAAATATATAATCTGTTTTATATTTTTGAATATTAAACGTTATTGTGATTGAAACTGAAGTCTAATGCAACCTGTGGTCTCAGGGGTTTGACACCCTTTTCTTAAAGGCTCCACTCACAAAAACATTCATCCTTATGCATTTTTTCAGTTTCACCTCATTTGCAGCATAAATCACTCTTTCAAATCAGTTTGTACCAAATTCCACAAAAACACACTTTCTTCTTATACTATGTTTTTTAGCCATTATTTGCTGCCCTCTCTGCTCAAATCAGTTTCACCTCAGACTCCATCCAGCATTAGTGATGGTGTGTCTGGGTGTGGTCAGTGATCTCATCATGACAGTGATCTCATCATGTCTTGAAGTAAACCTGTGCTGTACTGTAGCAGGTGATAAGGTTAACCACTGAAGGTCAGCCAAGACTGAGATCAATCCTAAATGTACACATGCGAACCCATCACTTACGGTTGGTTCCCACGGCGATGAAGGCGGCAGCGGTAAAGAACAGAACGAAGATCATGTCACAGCGGAAGAGGAACCAACGCAGTGTGGCCAGGTAGTGGAACCAGGTGGCTGTGTGAGTGTTCAGCGCCTTGTGGAAGAGTGTCTCGAAGTAGGTCTGACGCCCAAATGCCCGAATTGTCCATAATCCCTTCAATGAGATGATGAGGTGGGAGAAGATGGGGCTACGAGCTGCAGGAGAGGAGCAGGGATATGTTATATTGATATTGATGGGACAATGAAGATAAAGAATTTAGAATTACTCTTTTGCAGGACTTTTATTTCAGTAATGTAAATAAAACAAGGCTGCCAAAAAACAAAAACACTGTAATAATCATTTGAGTGACTAATACACATAATTTCCACTGTATATTGTCTGACATGCTGCTTGTGATACATCAGGATGGGGTTGAAGGAAATCCCAGCTCGGATCATCTGTCTAACCCAGACCTGCTGTCAGTGCTCCGGAAAGACCCCGCCGTCATAACCGAAACACATTTAACAACAGAGCCGAGAGCAGAGCGGGGACGTCCAAAAAACACAGAGTGGCATCTCTGTCAGTACTCCAGTGATCTGCCTTCTCATCCTCTGGCTGAACAAAGCTACACTGCTAGCTAACACACACTGACTTCTGAATCTGAAGGTTGATCTGATATGATATAGCCTAGAACTACTATGGAAGGATAACACATAAATCCTGACGCTAAAGTTCCAGATAAGATCTAGATAAATGTCATAAATACTGTAGATGTATACATTAACTATCAAACATCATTTGAATTGTGTTTTAAACACAATTAACAATCGTTGATGTTTTGTTTGAGTGTGTAATTTTTCCCAATAGCCTGCAATCAGATTGAGGAAACCAAATTCAATACTGTTTAAGACATGCAGATATCCTGGACCATTTTGGTGGTTTGAACTGTAGGAAAACCGGCCAACGCAGCTTCCTTCCATGCAAGATGTTTACTACTTTCAGAGATTGTCCTGAAAATGTACAGCCAAAGATTAACCCTCCAACAAACTCCATAATGTTACAAGGAGCTCAAACTAATGGATACAAGCTTTTAAGAATGTTTTATTCTTTTAACATAGATACCAAACTCTTTGCTAATTGGAGTACAGCTCTTATTATTATTATTATTATTATTATTGTTCATCCTGCCTCACTTCCTTTAACTGTTCCCACCCCTCTGTGGCAGCCCATTCATCCTCTCCTTCAACCCTTCCTCTGTCATGTTTTTTGTTCTTCATCCTGAACTTTGCCCCCTTGGCCCTGGGCCACCCAGCAGCTCTGCCTGCTGACGGGCAGTTACAATGACAGTGGCGTTGTCTGCCCCGGAGTTTGGCTTCCTCTGTTCTCTATTGGTTTTCCTATGACATTTTCACTTTTATTCCTGAACATTTGAACTCTCGTCAGTCCCTTCTCTGCCTGTTGTCCTCCTTAACTCTCCCTCTCAGTATTGTCGGATTAAAGATAAATAAACATTTAAAACTCGAGCCAGTGACCAACATCTATAATGCCGGTAGGGATTAAGCTTGTTGCTCATAGATACTTCAGCAAGATGACTGTGTATGTATGTGCAGCTAAGCAGAGAGCATTATTGTACAACGATATATTGTAGAACTAACCTTACAAATATACACCTCCGCTCAAAAGATCTGGATCAAAACAGTATGATTCAGACACCAAATGTATATTTTTGTTTAAGAGAATGTCAGTCTCCTTACTCAGTACTTCACTTCCCATGCAATGCTACGATGGGAAGCAGCATGTCCTTTGCTTCTCCTCTCTGGTACAAAAAAATAAATAAAAGCGGCATGTCAGACACACTAATTTCTCCCCACTCTCACCTTCAGCCTCCAGTAGCTTGAGTTGCTCTCCAGTTCTTAAGAAGTACTTTCTGAGGACAACGAAGATGCAAGCCAATGGGATGGCAGCGATGAAGATGTAAGGCCGCATGATGGACACAGTGAAGATGGCCCCCAAAACAATTAATGTCAGCTGGTGTTAGCGAAAAAAAGACAAGAACAATCATCAACAGAGAAGGATGTACAAACACAATTCAGTAGAATGTTACAGTAGGTTATGTCATTCATTGTGTTGCTTAAATACCTGTATTTGGTCGAACAGCACCAGAGGTAGCATGTCATCTATGGTGGCCATGTCCTTGGTGAATCTGTTCATGATGCGGCCTGAAATATTTTATGGAAACTATCAATGTAGTGAATGACTACATTAGTATGAGATTCATTACGGCTAAACATAGTATGACATGTAGTTCTACAGGTAGACAAACAAACAAAAACAAGTGAATTCAAGGACACTGTTCCACAATAATCACAACATTTATATTTATAGCTAGGATCAGTGTATAGGATTTGCTATTAAGCTAAACAAAATCACCTGTCTTCATGGTGTTGAGCACAGCCATGGGAGCTCGTATTACAGCACTAAGCATCTGCTCATGCAGTCTTTTGGACACTGTGAGTAACGTGTGCACTAATGGGAGACCCCTGAAAAATCCCAAGGCCAGCACACTCTCCGATGTGGCCACGTAGATGTAGATGATGTAGTAAGCACTGGTCGGTGTGACGATCACTGCCAGGTGGACGGGGGGTGATGAGGCGTTCACATGCTGCTCGTCTATGTAGTTGGGCGATGAAGGGTTGGCGCTGTCCCTCCAGATCGTGCTGGTAAAATGAAAAGATTGTGAATAAAACATGGAGTACTACTACTACTGGGCAGGATAAGCATACTGTATGAATCAGATTTTTGAAGCATTGTTTAACAGTTCCAACAGTTTAACAGTTCCAAAAACAGCTAAATGATTTAGATATGCATACATAAAATGCAAAGTAGGACGTTTAGTCTTTGAAGTTTATGAGACATCAAACACTTAACTTAGAAAATCCAAGATTGAAAATCACAGGGCCCTCAGAAAAACAAATTAGAATTTACTTGACCATTTAAACGTATTTTAACAATATTCGACATTTCTAAGTCTTGTAGAAGAGAGAAAAAACTACGTACTTTGTACGATAAATATCTACATATTCCTTATTAAATAAAACTACTTCAACCACCAGATACTTTTCTCAATAAATAAATATTATGTAATATTATATATAATATAATATTAAGTATTTCTGTTTGGGGTAAATACTGTAAATGCAGGCACTTACTCAGTAATGAGGAAAATGCCAATGACTGACCCAGCAACCTGTCAGTGGATAGAAAACAAACATTTCTGTTGACTGAATTGACTTCATTTAAAAGATAATGTAAAAAAAGGTGATTTTACCTCAATGATGAAGACAAAGACGATGAAAATCAAGACGTAGACTAAGCTCTTGTTGGTGGTGATGTAACGCAGGTAAGTGCTCCATGAGGTAGTTTCAAAGATGTTCTCACGGTCATCTGCGAAGCATTGCTGTGAAGAAACAGAATTGCCTCAAATCAACTACTTTCAACTACTAACTAATCAAACTACCATTTGATTCTTCTGATAGTCTAAACATTTTTGAGTACACAGTCAGATACATTTTTGTGTCCTGAAAAAGGGGCTGCTCTACCTCCATGTCTTCTTCATCCACTTCCTCACTAATGTCATAGACACTGTCCTTGGACAGGCGCCGGGCATAAATGTCCAGCTCAGACGCCAGATCGCACTGTGGTGTGATGGACAGCTTTTTTCTGAAGGAGGACTGCATCTGCTCTCTGCGATCCTGACCCTGAGAGTTGGTGATGAATGCCAGGACAGACTGGCGTCGCTGCCCGTGGAGGTGCTGCAGCCCATGATGGTACAAGTTCCCCCTAGGGAGCACTTCCTCTACTTGATCATCCTCGGGTACTACAGAGAATTTCCTGTCAGAAATTTCACGAACACTGTCCTCTATCGTCATGGACTGGGGAGTATTTGTAGTCTGTTGCGAATTCCCAATGAAAGAGAACTTGCGAGCAGCAGCCAAGGGATTGAGGATGAGCGACTGTTTGCGTTTTTCTGGGTAGCCATCGCTTCCAGAATTGCCTTGTGGTCCAGGGACGATTAGTGGAGGTGGTGGCTGGCGGAACGACTGGCGCATTTGGTCCGGACTCCGGAAGCCAGCAGTTTCATCGATGGAGACCCTGCGGAGGGTTTCTGTGAGGATGGAGCTGCGTCGCTCGGCATTGATGTTGTCATAAGCCTGCAGGCCGAGGAGGAGCGAGCTGAAGTCAGGCCGCTGGGCCTGTAGCTCTGAGAAGGTGCCGTAGAAGTAGCAGTCTCCATTGTGCAGGAGGAGGATTTTGTCTGCTCGTTTCAGATGCTCCAACTTGCTGGTGACGACAATACGTGTCTTGGAGGCCATAAGTTTACAGACACACCTGCACAGTGGCACAGAAAACTGAGATTGTAAAAAAATCAGCTGACAACTGGCTTCTTATTTGGGATGCAATGATTACACATGAATGATTTTCACAATTATAACACTGCAGGTGTATAAAAATCACATGAGCATTTTTGGTTTGTTTGCTTTGGCAATTTCATCATCTCCTATACAATTCAACACTTTCCTGCTTTATTGCTGCTGGTTTACATTACACTCAAAGTCCAACTGTTAACTCACTACTACTACTTCACTGATAATAGTGAAATTAAGTGCTGTATTGCTACTGCTTATATTAAAACACACTAAAAGTGTGAGGTGTCAGGTCATTAAAGAATAACCAGCAAACAAAATGAACATACTACTCTATGTGTAGACTATACAACAAGAAGATCCATTCCACAACGGCTTTGCCTTCTTCTCCCCTTTGAAAGATTGCCAAAGTCCACATTTCATCAAAGCATAATCCCCTTTTGCTCAACTTAAAAAAAAAAAAAAACCCATTTCCTGAGAAGGTTACAGTGGGACGAGGCAGCCGTAACTCACCAACCCCAGTCTGTCACAACAAGAGACAACCTTGACCTTGAACTTAAAACTGTAGCTCAGCCACCCCCACCTCCTTCACATGAAAGACTCTCTGTTTGGATACACACTTCTCAAAGATCTCTTTCTCTGTCACGATGTCCAGGTGGGTGAAAGGTGCATCCAGTAGGTAGAGGTCTGCATCTTTATACACAGCCCTGAGGGCAAAAAACACAGTGAGTCAGAGGGAAACAGAAAGGCCAAAAGAATGTGTGAGAAACAATGACCGGTACTGAGGAAATAAAAATGTTAAGGTAAGAGAAAATAAAGAAAACAGAAAGGAATACACACAGAAAGAGAAGGAGAAGAAAACTTTGTTGTTATTGGTTTGTTAGAGTGCCACAGCTCATTGCTCTTCCTAAAGCAGACACATTTTATTTTTAATTCTCTGCAGTTTTCCTTCTTACATAATATTCACTTATAATCCAGCATAAATTCTTTTAAATGCATGAAAAGAGTCAGCTGTGGCTCAGGATGTAGAGTGGGTCGTCCACTAAATAGATAATTGGGAGACCGATACCTGGCTCTTCCAGTCTGCATGTCGAAGTGTCCTTGGGCTGAAGTGAACCCCAAATTGCTCCTGAAGCTGTGCCATCAGTGTGTGAATGTGTATGAATGGTTAGCTCCTAAAACTGATACACGACAGCCAAAGCCATCAGTGTATGAATGTGTGTGAATGGGTGAATGAGATGTGTAGTGTAAAAGCACTTTGAGTGGTCCGAAGACTAGAAAGCTGCTATATAAGTACAGTCCATTTACTATGATGTATCACTTTACTTAACACCAACAATGAACCAATGAAAGGTTATGATGAAGCATGCATTATTATGGACAACGATAACTTATGGCACTGCATGGATTGTTACTGCATACTATGAATTCTTTCTACAGTTGATTGTTGAGGTGTGTGTACAGGTGAGTATAGGTATTCATGATGTGTTATAAGCCCAACCACTCAACCTGTAGTTTATGAAGAGTCAAGAGCATTCAGAGGACAGTTATAACGTGCATCGGAAAACATTATGTCTTTGAGCATTGTCATGAAGCATTATGAACGCATTATAATATATAATGTGCTACAGACTACGTATAGATGTGGTCTACATAAAAAGTGTTATGGAAAACTTTATCGACAGAACAAATGAGGAAGCCAGGCATAGTTGGGGATAAATCAAATCCGGTGAGTGTTTACAGAAGGCTGGAGTCAAAAACCAATAAGTGGCAACAAATTGATGCCAGGACACTTAGCCAATAAATTATGCATGGGAATATGAGTGTGTTTGACAACTGTAATCAGGACATAGATTTAATGCAGTAATAAAGTCCTACTGAGGCCGAGGGAGGAAGCACTTACAATGTGAGACCATAAAGAAAATAGTTAGTGTAGGCAGACAAACAGATAAGATAGTAGATAGATGGGTGATGGTTATCAGCTTTGGCAGTTTATGATTATGTATAGAAAAGCTCTCGACACTGTTGGGAACTAGTACTAAAACTTAAAGTATTGTCAAATATGTAAAATATGAGATATTTGCATGTCATTTAATGGATATTTTTATTGGCTTACTAGGAATGGAACCTCTTACTTTGTAAATGCCAGTGATGATGATATTGATAATGATGATTAGTTTATGGCCCTGAAATTGATGTGTGAACCTATTCATTGTGAATTACAGTGTGTTTACAGACCTCTAATGTTGACAAAGGTTGCAGAAGTCAATGTGTTGGCATCTTAGTGAATTTCTTTTTTATTTTTCAGGAGGCCCTCTCTTTTACACATTCATATTTTGACCCTTTGAACTACTGAAAACTAAAAAAAGGAAACTAAACTCCCATTTCTCACTTAACCACTCACACCACGACAAAGAACTAATTGTTTGCTATATCTCTTCATCAATTATAAACCCGACTCAAGTTCTAAATCATGTTCTAGTTTTATCCATTGTAAAACAACATGATCACATAAAGGTTAGACAAAGACTAAAGAGACAGAGGAGCTGAATGAGGCATGTAGACAGGGAGTACCTGGCCAGGCCGAGGCGAGCCCTTTGACCGCCGCTGAGGGTCACCCCTCCTTCGATGAGCATTGTCTTGTCTTTCTCAGGCAGATAGGCAAAGTCCTAGAGAGGAGAACACATGCATGAGGGATTGTGTGAGAGCAGAAGGCTTCACAAAACAGCAAAAGCAGTCAAACTATCTGTTACTTCACATATAATATATCACATTCACCTCTTCCATATCAACTTCTACTTGTTTGTATATAAAAAGTGAAACTTGTCACTGCTCCTCTCAGATCGTATTTCTTCAGTTCGTTCTCTGCATGGTTACAAGTTAAATGCCTAAAATATGACTGAATAGGGAGGTGAGTTGCACCACCAGTGTGCTAACGCCACAGTTCCTGAAACTAGGCCAATGGTTTAAAGATATTCTGTAAGCAAAAGTTTATCTACTATTTCTGATAACTTGGGAATGAAAACACAACATTAATACTGGGATGCTAGGATAAAGGCTGATGGCTTTGAAGCAGTTGTACAGATTGCAACGGTCTTCTTTAATTAGAAAATAAAGATTAAAGCTTAAAGATTAAATACGCAAGGCTGCTACATTGAAAACAGCAAAAAGAGAAGCTTTGTTTGTGGCTGCTGCTTTGACTCAGAGTATTGTACTATCACTTTCAAGGGGCAGGAAATGGCTACCCTCTGACGATTTAAATGGTGTTTGTGCAAATGTTTTGTGCATAGAATGACATATTTATGGGACCTGGTGACTGAGTGATTTTTTGTGTGTTCTAAGTAATGAAATGCAACAGTGCTTGACTAAGAAATAGACCAGTAGCAGTTTGAAACAGTCCAAACTTTTGGCGCTATGCAGTCAGAAGAAAAAACAGTTTCTACCTACAAAACAAAGGCTGAATTACATAATCATTTCTGCAAGGGCAGTTGCTATTTCAAGGACTTTAAACACATTAAAAGACATTTTAGTGCTCCTATATGAGTCTCTCTCTACTAATATGCACAACATATGTATTATTTCACAGTGTACTGCACAAAATAAATATGGTTCATTTCTCTTCAATTTATTTATTTTTTAACCTGGCAGTCTAATAATTCATCTTTATATGATCACGAAGTTCAAACCACACAAAAGGCACAAACCGCACATGAAGGGTGAGACATATGATGCGTTCGGTGGTGATCGATAATGAAAACAGACACCCACACCAATAAGTATGAGGTGACAGCACAAGTTTATCATCGTTAAAACTTCCTACCTTTTTAACGGCAGCTTCCGCTGTCCTGACAGGGGCGCATAGGGGAATCAAGTTAACATGTTGTTTAAGAGCTTGTAAAATAAGGCAACATAATGAAAAGACATGTTGTGTGTCTCACCGGGAACAAAAAGCTCCTGCCGGGCCAGCAGCGAGAGGCTGGAGGCAAAAGATGAGTTTACAGAGGGAAGACCACCCATGACAGTATGTCTGGTGCTTCATGGGGCAACAATAGTCAGGAGTTACAGGCACAAGCCCACTAAAGGTCTGGTCTCTGTCTGGAGAAATCTGCTCTAGTTTTCACTTCTGGCTGTCAGGGTTGCCTTGGGGATTTTACCTAGAGCAGAAAATCCTCTGCACACGTTCTCTCCTCATTTTAAGTCATCTTTAGCCTCTTGAATGATTTGTAAGGGAAACCATCAAGAAATAATGTTAAGAACTGCTTTTTACTAATTAACTAACTAAATATTAAGATTAATACAAGACACATGACTAATTACCACAAGTGACAACAACAGACAATGCATCAGCCTCAGCACTGTGTGAAGGTGAGCTGCTTTTTAACATTCTGTGTTCTGACTTCATAGGAATCTCCTCAACATTCACAGTCAAAGCACACTAGAAGTATGGAATATTGTATGGAAATGTTGTATTATATGTATATTGTATGGAAATGACATCATTTCCATGCAATACACAGCAGAACTGACATTGTGACACCGCTCAGTACTGTTTTGTTATTTCAGTTTCACGTTAGCATTTGACGCCTCTGCTCAAAGACAAAATGGAGGCTGGTTTTTACAGTATGTGGAGACTTGGAGAAAATATTGCATGTTAGCTCTGTTTGCTGTGACAACATGTCATGTTTTTGTCAAAACCACTGAGGCACTGTCAGGGCCACAGGAGATGAGGCGTGGTAGTAAATAAATGCTGCTGTAATGATTTCAGTATAAATAATACTAATAAACTATATTTAAAATATCAACATAACATTACACACATTTATCCACGCCACATAAACTTTATATTTACATAGATTTGATTATAAACATTTTAATGGTTGTGGTAGTTCACATATACAGCATCTAACAGTTCTTTATTTTATAGTATGACTGTAATGTACTGTAGCTTTTATCTTGTATATGTTATCTTATGCATGTCAAAATGGGTCAATTTTTGTTATAAATTATTAAGAGTTTCCATCTAGTGCATGCATGTACAGTCGGTTTTTTGTGTCTTTTTACACACTGCATTTTTTTAAATAACTGTGCATAAAATGTATGTACAGTATATAAAAAATATGACCTCACTTATGGGTTTTGTTTTCCTCCACAGATCTGATGGTTTGCCCGTCTGTGTTGGAACGTCTGTCACTGGGAACCAACAAGCTCATATTCCATCCCAGTGACATAACGAGAGATTTCCATGGCAACAGAGGAGACATTATTCTGCTGAGGGACCGTCACTCAACGCTGTGGCTGATGAGAGTGCGAGTGTGTGCGTATGTGTATCAGTGTAAGAGGCAGAGAATGTGCAACCATGTGTGTCTTTGTGTGTGTGTGAGATATAATGGGTGTAAATGTGGACTGGGGAAACCTGAACCTTCTTGACGCCTTGCAGAGGCTCCAAACAGACAACTGAGCAGAGAGCATCAGTCCAACAAAAGAGAAACAAACTTGAAGGAAGCTGGCAAAAATGAATTTACAAGAGTTATCTGTAACTAGTAATGCTGAGTGACATTTAATAGCAATGTTGCTACTCTGTATCATTGATTTACAATCAGTCAACATTCATTCTCTTTGTTTTACTGTTTTTCATTGAGGACATGGCTATGGTCAGCTTCAGTTCATGTCAGCTACCATGGATTCTAGTGGTGATGTTTTTATGGCAGCACAAAAGTATCTAAATATCCAACAAACATTTAAAACTTTTACTGCAGCGTGATCCACTTTGGCTGTTTGTCCACAAGGATGTGGAGGCTGGGAAAGTTTGCTCTTTTTGGCTAAACTGCCCCTCTGGAGGCCCTTCTAAAGTTAGACTAAATCGCCATATCATCCGATCTTCTATTACTTTTTCGACAGACATGAGAAGCGTTAAAGTTCTCAGTGCCCTCTGTCATGTGACATTGAGTTAGTCTTGATATTGTGGAAATGATTAACAATAAAATCTTCACGTACGCCCCTGAAGGAAGCAATGTTTGCACTACATTGCACCATACTGGCTCAAATTATGCTACCACATGGACTAATCTTAACTAGTTGGCTGACATAATGTGTTCCCCTCTTTGCCAAACGTCCATATTTTCCAAGAATATGGTTAGAAACACTGCTTCCAGCCAAATCGTGATGCGTGAGTTTGTTGAACAGCACTGAACCTGTGTTAGGTGGTATTTTGTTTGTGTCTATCACACTCATATGGTCTATCTCTATGTTCCCAATGCATGTGTTTTACCACAATATGATATTCATATTCATTTTGTTTACTAGATTATCCTGTAATAGTGTTTTGAGGGGATTGACAAAATTGCTGCTGCTGATACAAAACACTGGAAGGTACCTCTTCCAGCTGGCAGGCCTTGATGACAGAGGTGTAGCGGTACTCATCGTAGGTCAGGCCAAACAAGATGTTGTCCCGAATTGTCCCTGGCATGATCCAGGCAGTCTGCGATGAGAAGGAGATGCGACCGCTGTGTTTGATTTTACCCTCCGATGGCACTAACTCTCCCAGGATCATCATGAGCAGGGAACTCTAGTAAAGAGGGAGAAACGTGGTTACACTTTATCCTACTACATTTTCATTCTAAAGCATTAAGCCGTTGCAGCAATGAGTCAGCATGTAAGGTTCCATGCCTTGCACGGGGTCACTTAAACCAGAAAATCGGACAGTAAATGGATTCATTAACACTTGCAACTTTAGTCCCTAAAAAAATTGGCATGACAAGCTGTCTTTGATGTACCTTCCCTGAACCAGTGGATCCAGCCACTGCCAGCATCTTTCCTTTTTCCAGGTACAGGCTGATGTTTCTCAGGACAGGTGTGATGTAGAGGTTAGTGAAGAAGAGGCCAGCATCACCGTTCAGGTGCCCGTTTGCTTTGTTCTCCTGCTTGATCTTCTCAAACAGCTCACCAATGCCCTGCAGAAGAGTTCAAAATCAGTGTCTTTTCTGTTTTGTATGGACTGAATGAAAAAAGCATATTAGTGCGTTAAAACATTCTTCATCTAAATATATACATGATCTAAAAAGGCACACCGTTTAGTTTGGTGTTTTGAAGGATGTAGGTAGTTGAGTAGAACTACAGTAGATGCTGATATTGCCTTCTACTTGGACTTTACATTCACATATATCAACATGTTCTGTTTCCTGCTTCCAGTCTACACTGTTCACTGCAGTTTGAAACAAACAGGTCAGAATATGTCTTCAGTTAGCAGTGTCACAATATAGCAATGCTGAAGATAATCGTGATAGTTACAAGTGAGATGTGCTAAGTGTGTGTTAAGTGTAAAGAAAATACAATATGATAATATCAAGTAAATAATCCAGTGCCTCTTTGTGCTTCACAGTCTAATATAATATGTGGCAGTGATAAGACAGATATTGTGATATGATTTCCATGAATTCTTCATTAATATCAACTGATTTTGTGACTGCTCTACTTCTAGTAATAAATGTGAGCAGAGATGTAGTGTGACAGCAGTAGTTTATTTAGCAGTATATCCAAGTTTGAGGAGGTTTCTTTAGCTTCGGTGAAGATAAAACAGGTAGACTGAAACACTGCACAATGTGTGAAATTGTAAGGCATCTTTATAATCAGAAATTCACTTGATCCATATGACAGATTTTACGATATACTATGGCTGAGTGTGCATCATTCTGTTTGTGTACGTGTGCATGTTATGTACGTGATTAGTGTTTTTCGTTTAGTTTACATAACTGCCTGCTTCAGGGCTGAGTGAGTGTGTCGGTCATGCTTTCAATGACACAGGGCCAAACTGCTGTGAGAAACAAGAGATTCTCCAAAGACAGAAGACTCTCACAATGGCCTTATTTCACCTCATCTGTCACCACCTCTGTAAAGATCAATGGGTGACACATCTCACTGGTAGAAAAGGGGAACTCTGCTTGACTTGCCAGCTTAATCATTGACCCTTGTGACATTTTATGGGTCACCGTTCCTCTAATGCTAGGACTTGCCGCAGTTTGTATACGTTTGACTGTGCGATTCTCATTCTAATGAGCTGACGTACATGCTGTCAGCAGTAAAGAAAGGCAACACCCCTCCCATTCATCTACGAATGGCACATTCCAGGAAGAGGAGACGGCAAGAGGAGAATCTGGGAATTAGGTGATCAACACGACTCTGAATCTCAAAGGGAGATTCAGAGTGTTCCCAGCAAAGGCAAAGTTTGGTGACGACACTGGGATAATTAATTATGCAAAGTGACAGAAAAAAACAGAGTTGGATGTTGGTTTTCCCACGGTATTGGGTGGTCAATGAATCACACCTGTTAGACTAAGTTTACAGTCTCTGCCTATAGATAAGATTATACTGCCCACTCCCAGTGATGGTGAGGAATTAACAATTATACACGTAGTGCATGGTGGATTTAGTGGTTGTGGATCTTTTAACAGCTTTAAACATCACTCACTCCCTTGCTGTAAATGTCCTACGGCCTGACCAATACTGTAAAATTGGGGCTGATGCTAATATTGACACCAAATGAGGATTTATAAGCTGACAGCTTTTTTTGTTGTGGGAACCAGCTACTCAATTTCTCGTAGGGGAGGTGTGGTTAACAACTACCCATGGCTGTTTATTGGGTGTTACGAATGTCTATCATTTGGTGTATATGTAGTCCATAGCCAATCGTGTCAGTTGTACCTGATGACGTATTTAGAGCTACAGAAATTTCACCGGATGATTACTGTCGTCATGCGTTATGTCATGTTGAATGTCTCAAACAAACTACAAGCTTCCATTTGTCGAGTAGTACGCGTCATCGTCTTCCCACCCCTCCCCGCTCTCTGATTGGCTCCCTACCTCTGGCACAGAACGATAGTGCAAGGCAGCAGGGGATTTCACCACATAATCAGGCTAACGTCACATAATCAAGCATCAGTAATTAGTTCTCATTTGCATTATTGACTTTACTTTCAAGAAGCCTGTTTGACAGGCAGCTAACCACCACCAACCACCATCACAAAATCGTGTAAGAAGTGATCTTGTCAGGCTTCGCGCTATGTACTTATGTCCAAACATAGTGGTTACGAACCGATCAGCGTCCTATGAGAAAATACTGGCAATTACGTCTAAGTGTGTGTGATGATGTGTGTGAGAAGTTTGCTCAAAAACAACAATGGTAGCTACTAAAGAGGTTAACATAGATGTAGCGCAGAAGTGGAGAGTACCTTTGCGTTGAAAGATGAGCACTGATTTGCTGACTTTGGTAAGAGTTGGACTATATTATATAGAACATAGATCTGATTAGTTGAGGTTTGCCCACAAATAGATGGCAATAGACAAATGTATCTGATGTATCTGTGCAGTTCCTGCACTTTCACAAACAGTTTCCTACAGCAACAAACAAAGCATTTGATTTCCCCAGGTTATAATAAACCAATCTATCAACCTGGCTGATCCATTTAAAGGCACACAAAGAAATATTACAACCAGTTCAGGCTTTAAATTTGTTATGCTCAGCTTACTAGGCAAGAGGATCTGCTGTCTGTCACATGTCACATACAACTACTGAAAACAGGACCTTCGTCACATATTATCATTGTATTATTGTCACTCCAACCTAAAAGATATTAATGACTGAATTTGACCAATCAAGAAATGCTGTCAAGAGATACAAGGAGCCTATACTTTTAAGTCTCATTCAGTTCACTGACACACAGATCAGATGAACCAACCTCGTCCCAGGATGCAGACACATTAACCAGCTCCAGTTCAGTGGTGGTCAGGTTGTATTCTAGCACTCTGTATTCTTCTTTCATCAAGAATTCCTGGAGACAGCAAAACACAGGCAGGTACATCAGTATTCTACTTTAAATGTGTACTGCTCAGTTCTGTTTAAGGCCAACACCAAAAGTGACATTTTAAGACTGAATCTGTTGGCAGTCTTGACATTTCTAGCAGGTGTGCATATCTCAACCCACCTCGATCTTCTTGACCAGTGCCAGTGTGTCATACCACATCTGGATGGATCCTGGCAGCTGGCGAGTCAGTGTCATTCGCAGCACCATGCAGTAGGAGGCGGTTGTGAAGATACGACGCAGGATGATGCCTTTACTGAGTGCATGCGGCACGATGGCAGACACGATGACCAAGATGGCGGAGAAGAAGTACGAGGCGCTGTAGAAGTAACGCAGAGACCCGATCTTCCTTGTCAGTGTCATCTCATCCCTGAGGATGGAGGGAAGTGAGAGGAGGAAAGAGAACATAAGAACATTCTTTGAGTGACTTCAGCACATTTCATAAGTCAATATGACATAATACTAGTACAACAAAGCTTTTATTCAGCAGAGGAACTTTCTGCTAAATACAGAAAGAAGAACATCAATTTTGCTGATTTGTTGACTGACTGAAAGGAGGACACCATTTCATTATTCCACAAGTGATTATACATTTGTCATTTGATAATTCATATCAGCAACATAACCAATAACCCAAAAGAGAGCAACCACCAACTCAAAATGGCCTTTTGGTTAACACCACGACAGTTTTTCTTGCTGCTATTATCAGGTAAACGTGAAGTCTGGGTGGCTCTGTGTTAGCTCTGATACACATCAACATATTTCTGCACCATGACACCAAAACTCTTTCCTGTACGTTTATTGTTCTTGTCAGTTACACTGATCCTGGCTCCAACTGCCCACAACAATGTCAGCATGGTTCTGTTGGTTGACCACATGTTGTAACATCTCTCTCTCAATTTTAGCACCAGGCTGATTCAATTCCTACTGTACAATCAAAGACTTTTGTCGACTCACTCTCTTTCTCTGGATTCTTTTTCCTGCTTAGTTTTATTTATTACAGTCTATCAATGAGATTATCAACACACACATAGTATACAAAAATGTCTTAAATGACCTCAAAGATTATGAGTTGTATACTTTATATGTTTAATAAATGTTTCTTTCTTTTACCACAAGTGAAGAACTTACCAATACTGGACTTCAGGCATTTATCACTTCCTGTTATTTAAAGGCTGTTTCATAATTTTATAAGGCCCAGTGTGTAGGATTTAGTGGTGCCCAGCTGTACAGTCTTTTCACCATCTCCTTTCTAACATGAAGGGGAAACTACAGTGACCACAGAATGAACAAAGGCACTATCTAGTGTTTAGTTTGTCTTGAGGACAAGAGGCTTTCTAGCATCTATCATCGAGATGTATTGTTACAGTCAGCATGAAGCAAACATGAGTAAACATTGATAACCTTGGGTACAAAAGAAGAACTGTAGTGATTTTCCTTTTGTGATATAGCTGCTGTGTGTTTTAGTGTCTTACTGCCTGATGTTTTTGATGATGGTCTCCATCACCTCCTCCCAACCATATGCTTTCACAGAGTGGATGTTCTCCACAATCTCTGAGGTGAGAGCCAGACGCCGGTTGATCATCCCTGCTCGCTTCACCCTGTTTGCAAGACGAGGTTTTACATGAACAAACTTACATGTACATCATACATGCATAGAAGCAGATGTACTGTTACATGTAACATACTGATATATATACTATATTATAAGTGTATTTGTGGTAGAGTTTCCTCACCGGTGTGGTCCCATCTTCTGTGAGAGCCAGGCTTGGATGATGCCCAGTAAAGTCAGAGCTGCCAGTGCACAAAAGCCGTTCACCTCGATCAGCTCCCAAATCAGACCCACGCACAGGATGCACTGCAGTGGGGTGATCCATACAAAGTGGGCCAGACCCAAGCTCTGGAACAAACACACACACAGTGACAGTAGTGTACATTGGGTAACTGGAAGATATCGTTTATTACAGGAGTAATAGTGAAAATCTTTTCAGTCATAAATAATTCAGGTTCAAGGAAGACTGTTGAAAATATTGTCTCAGAACTGAATAGATAGCAGGACAGCAGCTCTACTCTGCTTAAAACCAACATAAACAAAATTTGGAAACGCATTCATGTGTAACAAAGGTAAACAGTTAACTATACCAGCAACAAACAGAAACTCTCTGAGCCATATTTTTGTGAAAACATGAGGGTTTTCAACACGTAGTATATTCAGACTGTTACATGAAGATTCTCACATTTAAATATTTTATTCTCGCATTTTGGCTCATGTAAATGAGCCAAACACAATCTGGGTGAAAAAGATTGAGTGAGATATGACTTGACATGATCTGCTACTGTGTAGATCTATCATACTTGCTATACTGAAAAATGCAAGTACTCTCCAAATCAATCGAGTACTCATGCCCATCATCTAAACTGTTTGCTGATAGCCTTGCATCTACATATGATGTGTCTGTAATTATGCAACTTCAGTTTCTATTTCTATTCTATTCTGAACATATTAGGTAACTCCAGCAGGGCATTACAAGGACAGAGTGGTGCATCCAAGCCAGGTGATAATTGTCTCAAAGCAGGTTGCAGAGTGTTTCCACATTCAACGCCTCAGTGAGACCCAAGGCAAGACTGAGTTCAGTCTACACACAGACAAACACGCACACACCCTCCAGCTTTATTGTCTTGTATAAACACTGATGAATTTCAAACTGATTCACAGCTACATAATACTCTGCCTAGGTACATGTATGTAATTGTGTGTGTTTGTTTGTATTGTTCCAGATCTATAGTCCTCTGCTGGACCCTCAGTGTGAAGGTGTTGGGTCATAAAACACAAACAGAGTCAATGAGGGTGTGATCGGTCAGTCCTATTGTCTTTCATCCTCCCAGCTACTTACAGTGTGAGTGGAAAACTACTGTGTTGTCTCTTTGACATTAAAAAGCGAAGTGATTTTTTTCACCCACACAATGGGATGCATCATAGTCCACACAATTTGAATGCACAATGTGCATATGTGCTTAAAAACACAATTATAAACAAGTGTTGAGGACTCTTTTATTTCTATTAGTTTCACTTCAATAGCACATGAAGGCCAGAGCTTTAACTACATATACATTTTGATGCTCACTGGTTTTAAACTGAAAGTTTTTGATTCTGGTGGAAGATAACTTTAGGCCAGTATATGACTGGTACCTGACCTGACACCTGAATTTGGAGCATCTATACTGCCAGAAATGACAGAGATCATTGTTTTATGGGATAGTGAAATACACTGTACAGTATAAGGTAACCAAAAGCTTGGGATTCCTCACCTCATCCAGCTTGTTGAGGTGGGCAGACATCAGACTAACCAACTGACCAGTGCTGATCTTATCCAAGACTCTGCTGGACAGCTTCAGGGTCTGAAACGGTCAAAGATCAGGGTTCAGTGGAAGCACAAAGAAAGAAAGTGAATTGGTTGAAAGGAAGCTGGTGACACTAGGCTGCCACGCCCCTCTTGGCTGCCTGTGGAACTCCTGGATTCCACATGTGAGAGGCTTTCTGGGAATGTTGTCGTGTCATGGATAAACAAAATGGAAGCATTTAACTGATCATTCTGTCCAATCTTAAAAACAATTGCAAGAAAAAAGCTGACAAATGCTTGCACACAAGTCTATCTTATCAGCTGCGATGTTCTGTACGGAGAACTGGTTGGTACAACACCACTGGTTGGTGTTCAATTCATATACAATCTGGGAAGAAAACCCACTGTGTCATGACTACTAAGTTTTCAGTGACTGTACACTCTACATTTAAGAGGCAAATATTGTACTTAACTGTCATTAAAATGCACTTGAGAAAGAAAGAATTATCACCATTGTCAAAATCTTAAAAATATCAACTTTTTAGAATCAATGATTCACCACTAAAGAAACAAGTGAGTCTTAGTTCCATAAGTACACCCTTTGCTATCCCATACCTTCTTGTATATAAGACTGAAAAGGGCAATGCGGATTTGCATGCCCAGGTGATGTAGGCCGAAGATGGCAGGTTGCAGCAGGAGGAAGCGCGCAGTGAAGAGAAGGCAGAGGCCCAGGGCCAGGAAGTATCCCTGGCTCCGCTCCGGAGCATGAAATGGGTCGAAGGAGGCGATGATGCGACCCAGAAGCTGAGGCTGCACCGTCTTGGAGGCCTCCTACACCAAAAGATAAGACAATAAAAGATGAATCAATTTGATAACAACAATAATAATATAACAATATTACTACTACTACCACTACTACTAATACTAATACTACTACTAACAACAACAACAACAACAACAACTCTTTATTTCTTTTTCTTTCTGAATAGTCAGCTTATCTGTTGCCAGTGTAGAAGGTAGAGGTCAAGTCAGTAAGGTGTGAAAACTAGCTCTGCATAAACACTGTTGTAAACTGATCTTGTAAATGCTGTATCAAATAACCAAAAGGAGAACCTTCCCCAAAACGTTCCTGTTTTCCCCACAGAGCCCCTTTAACATATAATGGGCATTCTGGTCGTCATGACAACCTCCTCCAACTGTACTAACTGACGCAATGGCTGCTGTCACCACCTTCCCAGAAGTCCTGGACAGTGAGACAGGTTTGCGACACTATGGTGCGACATGCTTGTGATGTTTGTGCGTCACAGCACTGTAGCTCTATAGGCACTCACCACCCAACACACAATAGCTGTGTGGGACAAGGATTGGTGGTAACTCTGGGATGTCTTAATTGGCCTGATACCTGTGTTAAGAGTATATAAAACAATAAAACATCAAAACAAAAAGCTAATTTGATTCCTGTATGAAATAAATGGTCATTCTCACGTGTTTTAAGGATGATGATTGGACCATAAATGGAAATGTATATCTATGATGTGTACAGCCAGTCGCACTGAAATTCCTTAACATTCTTGCTCTGGAACACGGCCACAACCATAGCGCTATAATCTATCAAATAATATAATTAGATTACATCCATTTGTCATTAATAACAGGGACCGTTACCTTAAAATCCAGCACCACTGAAATGTTTTCCACAGTCACTGGCTCAAACTAAAGTTTTATTCTCTCTACTTTTACAAACATCACATTGCACAATATATAAGAATCTTAAATGCATATCTGCAACTCAAGGGCATAATCCATCATGGCAGAATTAATACCACACTTCAGGTTATGACACAAGTCAAGTTATGTCAGATCTGCTTCCTCCACAGATGACAGACTCACCCCGAGGTAGAGGAGGATACCAAAGAAGGCAAAAGGGCCGAGGAAGCAGCGGGCCAATGCTCTCATCAGCCTGGGCTGCTTCTTGGCTGACACCACCTCTCTGTCCCATTCTCTGCAGGGAGGACAGAGTTACAACACAGTTAAACACCAGCAGGCAGGGTGGGAGAATAACACATCCACCAGCCAAATGGCAGCAAAGGTTTGGCTGTGGCTGTTCTATTTGACTACTACTACTTTGGCAACAATCCAGCTCTCCAGAGTCCTTTCTTAAACTTTGGCTGATGATTCAGTCGCAGAGGCAGTAGTGTGTTGACTTTCGATTCTTCAAATCAGTAATTTGTTTGGAATGTGATACAGAAAAACATCAGGAGTAAAAATGACTTGTGAAAAAGAAAATGCATTTGTTCATTTCTTTGCTCATGTATCAGTGTTCAGTATTATTATTTTTGGAATTTAATTCAGACAAATATGGCAAATCTAAATCTTGGTAGAACTGTTGAATCTCAATGTTGTGATGTGTATTATGCAGGTTTTAGTGATTTTTCTAAAAATACTTTGGGTTTTGGCTATTGTAGGTTTGAGTTTGTTGCCTTGTTACAACCCTGTTGGATTAACTTCCCACAACTGCCCTGGCAAGCAGTTACAGCTACAGTAAGTAGCTGCATTGTTCTCTGAGGGTCATTTATGACCAGGGTGATTTGGCTGACCAGTTCAATGGTGAGTGATGGAAAAAGAGTGGAAAAGGAAGGAGGAGAGACCAATAAGGAGGAAAGTGATAAAAGTCTTGAAGTATTGATATTGTGAAGTTGAATAACAATGTACACTACCAACCCTGAAAAACTGAAGGTAACGTTGTATATTTTTGTACAGTATATTTATCTCAATTTAAGAGGATTAGCGGATGGGAGATGACCAATCATTGAGTGTTTATATGTTCTGTTACAGTTATTTACTCATGACCAGCTGGTAACTGTAGTGCTGTCCAGTAAGGTATACATAATTGGTTGTCAAGAAAAAGGAACTAGTGTTGGTACATACACACACCAAAAAAAGTTGAAAGCAAGGGAAGTTGTTAGAGACACCAGCCATCTCAACAATGTCAGTCCTTAACATGGACTTTGCCTAAAGACTGTACACTCAGCCACATTAGGCTGACTTCCATGTCCATCGATTGATGCCTCCTTGAACAATCCCTGAATCATACTGCTGGTATATTGTTGGTGGGTTTAATGGTTAGCAATGTAGCCTTTCAACAAGTTGCTTGTTGACTGAAACCTGACTACCTTAGATACTTAGATTTCATCCTATATGTTATCAGCTTTTGCAGCATAATGACATCTTCTCCAAGCCAGAAAAAAAAAACCCTCACTGAATTGAATTGAACTGAGCGGGTGATGAAGGGGCTGACGGTACACAGCATGCTTTAATGGAAGGTAAAGTTCACATTCCCAGAAGCCTTCATTGTTTGCCTGATCGGAATAATGAAAGCAAAATCACCCACCACTGCTCATTCATCACCCGGTGGGCACCAGGCCCTTTCTAAAGGTCGACTTTTTAACACCCATGTACATTAACCGGCTTGTTGGCACCATTCAGCGTGACGTGGGGCCTCTGGGTAACCAAGAGGCAAGGCCAGTGTGACACTGCTGTGGTTGTCAGGAAAGGTAAAAAATTAAAATAAAAGAAAGAAAGGATTGACATGGGTATTTAATCTTTGGGTTAACACCTAACTAAGATGTGGTATTTGTTCAGTGACATAAGAACAGTAAAAGGAAGAATGGAGAGGAGAAAGAAGTGAAAGAAAGAAATGGAAGAAAGTAACGCAGTGATGCACATAAGATGACAAAAAGGCATTTGCCATTTTCAGAACCATGAAAGCAGGGAGGGAGAGAAGGATATAAACATCCTTAAATTTACATGATTTCTATCAAGATTCCTAAAGACCAGTCAATACCGTCAAGAGTAAACGATGAGAATGAAACAGGGGTTTACGGCTGCCTCATGGTTAAGGGAAAGAGCAAAAAAAAACTGACAGTCATAGAGATGGGAAAGAGAGGAGAAAGAAAGAGTGGCTTGGTGAAAAGGGAAATACAGTGAGAGAAAGATAAACCAACTAAGAGAGACAAATTGAAAGTAGGAAGAAGAGTTAACCTTGCCCATCATCTGTTGCTTGGTTGTTTGTTTGGCACACAGACGTTCGGTTTATGTCTAGTCCTGCTTAAATGCCAGCCCATATACTTTAACCTGACTCTGAGGGAAAGATGGCTACTGTAAACATTCGTAAAGGGCATGTATGAAGAACATCACAAGGGTGCAGACTTCTAGGTTCCAGTTTTTTCTACAAATTCATCTTTCAAGGATTTTACTTTAATGATTATGAACATAGCAGATACAGTGTGCTGGGCACATCTGTGTTCATGATGTATGGCTACAATCATGATTATATTCATTATCGATTCGTCTGTTGAACATTTTCTAGGTTAATGATTAGTCATTTGGACCATAAAATGTCAAAACATTTTCCAACATGTTCCAGCCCAAGATAACGTCCTCAAATGTGTTGTTTTATCCACAACCCAGAGTTATTCAGTTTGCTGTCATAGAGGACTAAAGAAACTAGAAAAGATTTAAATCAGAGAGAATTGACATTTTTCTCTCACTCAAAATGATGAGTTCATTGATACTATAGTTAGGAAATTTATTGATTAGCTGCCTAATTGTTCCAGCTCTATAATGATGAGGTGGATGGATGTAGTTACAGTAAATCGTTACTGTATGTTTTTTGCAAATGCAGTTTAATCAGCGATTTCATGCATTTCCCAGAATATCTTATTATGAACTTCCATAAATAGGCTTGAATGCTCTACACTGAACTGTGAGTTGTAGAAAAAGATATTTTTTCAAAGCAGACATTTTGAGTCATCTTAGCAGGAAGAGCACATGTGTGAATAATCGCATTAATGATGGCTACAGTTCACTTGGGTGTGCCTTGCTGACTTACCTTTCTTTTCCCTGGCTTATTGGGCTACTTAACTGGAATGAAGTCATTGTTAATGTTACCAGGTTTGTATTCAGCAAGCAGTCTGTGTGAAAAGTGCCACACCAAACAATGCAATGGAGCCATTACAGTTTTTAACATGTTAGTATGGGTCTGGATGGATTTAATTCCCTTTAAGATATCACCCAACTAATAACTTTAGGGTCTCTTGTTCCCTCAAATGAAAGAAATTTTACTGTTCTTCATTATAGCATGATCTTGTAACCACCAAACAGGTTGACAGTGTCATGTCCCTCTTCCTAAATGGTGGAATTTGATTTACATATTGATTAGGTAATTCAGCATTCCACCACAGTGATACGTGAGGTCTTAGAATCCACTTTGCACAAATGTCATAATCACTGAATCAGGGGAGAAGACTACTTCTTATCTGTTCTAATACAGTCAGGGATACAAACTTGAAGTGCACAAACCTTTCGAGTCTCTCAGAGAGGTTGTCTGCCAGATCATAAGAAGGAGCCTTATAAACATCTGTCAGCTCCAACTTCTTTCTGAAGCCCTTCCTCAGCAGCGGTGACGTCCACCTGCATGAAAACCACAGACAGATTGTTGGTCTCGGCTGTTTAAACCTAGGTCAAACAATTGCTGTGCATGTGAGAATGTGTGAGAAGATATGGTCCAACGTGTACAAAAACTAGCTATAAAATCTATTTGTATCCATCGGTATGTAGTCAAAGTGCACTGGCACAATAGTTTTAAAATTCACTGCTGAAAGACATTGCATACATACATACAATAGCATGAAACACCTATGCTATAGTTAGGGGAAGATATCTGAATGATTAGATTAAATGTATGGGTGTGTGTGTGTGTGTGTGTGTGTGTGTGTGTCGTGAGAGGAAAAGCTTTGCATAAAAGCTGGTGTTGGGGTGTCTGGAAGCTTTAACGTAAACCAGTGTTAGTTGTAATAGAAGTAATCCCTGAGGTTTCACAGTCGCACTAATGACAGAGAGGGGAGATAAAGTCAGATGTTTGCGAGTCCCTGTGACTGAATCATTTAAAGAAAGGCTGTGACATACAATAGTTTACATCATCTGACCTTTTCTGTCTGCTTCTTTCTTTGGAACCTCTCATTAGTGGACAGAGGACATATCAGTGCACACACATCAGCTCAAACTGAATGTGTATTGTAATTTTATGGGAGTATATTCACAAAAAAATATTAATAAAATAAAAACACGTTTTGAACCATTGAATTTCTGAGAGCAGCACATCTATAAGAAATCTAATAATGATCAGCATAGTTGGACTTTAAACCTCAAATGAACGTTTTTATTGTTAATAATAATGTTGCACTTCATGTAAATGAGCGCTCTCTATAAACACTGAAGACATAGCATGCCTCGACAGCTCTACCTCCACCTGACACCCTGTTCTAGAACAGTAACCTCATCGGACCACAACTCTCATGTCGCCCACAGTTTTAAACCAGCTGACCGTTTTACGCATTTCTTAGTAAAGAAACAGAACGCGAGCAGGGTGCATGGCGGTATATCAGCATGGTTTTATGTTACTTTAACCTCCTCACAGAATAGCCTGTGCCCTGCCTCACCTGCCAATGAGACGCAAAGTTTCTTTCAAAGTTCTTTCGGGATATCCAAACGCTTAGACAAAAACAAAAAAAAAACAAAAAAAAAACAAACAAAACAATTGAAGCAAGTGGAGACCTCCGAAGTTACCCAGTTCCTATGAGTTTTCTCACACGCACGTTACCAAATGTTTAAAAGTTTGATTTATAGCTCATTTATTCATTAAAATGCAGCACGCTGTGGTAATCTGCACATGGTCATCCAGAGGGAAAAAACAGCCACAGCTGCTCAGATTAAAGCATGTCTTACCAGAAGAAATATTTGGAGAAGAAGTTTGCATCTTCCACTGGTGACTTCTGCATCCTAAGTGCGCCGCCAGTTTGGTTTCTCTGCACCTGAGTCGCTTTAGTGCGCGTCGCTCACATTTGTGTGTCCCCTGAGCGGCGCAGCCCCCCCCCCCCCCCCAAACACACATGTACACACACACAAACAGAGGGTGCTCGCCTTTTATCCTCCACTTTGTGCCTCCAGTAAATATGATCTCACTGTTTAGTTATCTTCCTCCCCCCCCAAAAAATCGAGACCGGTATCTCTAGCGTGTGTGCGTCTCGCCTGGTCTTCTGTGGTCCCTCTGGCTGTGGCGGCTCCTGTAGTCTTGCTCTGTGGTTCAGTGAGACACTGAGGACAGTCCATCCTTTATGGGCTCGCTAAAACTTTCGGAGAACGTCATTTCCACGCCAGCGAGCCTCAGGTTGTATATTGTGGCAACAAGCTGACGAGGTAAAGCCAGCTGATGTCAATGAGGCCACTTTAGCACAGATATTGATCCATATACAACATCGGACAATGCAGGACAGAATGAGCGTCCAGGGGCCAATGTGGAAGATTTTGTTTCCCTTTAAACTTCATTTAGGAGGAAACCCAATCTCTGTTGTAGGGCTGTCTTTGATTTTAACTCCCTAAAGTCTTTGAAACTGATCATAGAAATATTAATTTATTCACAAGTTTCTCACATTTCATCTCCTTCATAGTGTGCAGTGTACAATTTCAAATTTACTGTATATAGGCTAAAAATGTCAAATGATTTTGTCTCTATGTAGTCCTGTTTGCACTGTGGTCCTTGGTGAATTTCACTGTATACTGTGTATATGGTTGAAATGAAAAACCCCAAGACTCGACTTGCTCATTGCTCACACAGTGTGTAGGAGGTCTTCTCCGGGTTTTTGTGTCGATGTAAATAACCACATAAACGCTTTGTAGTTTAATCTCACCCTGGAAGCTGCTGTGGGTCTACTCCTGAATGTTCCCAGCAGCTGCTTCACTATCATTCACAAAATAGCAGAAACAGTCCAGGACACCTAAAAGAACTTGAAACTTTTCCTTTTATCAGTTTCAGGTTGTGCACAGTTTCAGGAGAGGGAGGATCAAAACTTGCAGACATTCCATAAAGGAACTGAGATAACATGTGAATATGTGGTAAGCTTTTGGTTCCTGATTATCTCAACGCACAAACTGTATTTTTTTTACTGTCAGCACCTCAGTTGTTAGACACAGGATGGGTAAATCTGTTGGAAGAAACACACTATATAAGATGTTCATGTTGGTCCCCATCACTATAAGCTGTGAAACAGCGCAGCCTTCTAGCTTTTGAAACTGTGCTACATTAGCATGAGACTGACCCCCTCCCCATCCATGTCCAAAATCAAAAGAAATAAATGTAGTGCTAGCAGGTAATGCAATAATCCAATAAGGTGTGTGTTTGAATAGGCATGGCATAATGTGAAGATCTGCATGAGTATTCTATATTAAAGTGACACAGTGGTTAGGAGAGCACATGAACAAACTCTACCCAGAAGGTGACACTGGTATACTGTATGCCAGTGAATAGGCTGAACTGGTTTTATTTGAAAACAAAAATGCACACATTTATTGATATAGACTGTTTGTTATAAAAAAATAAAAATAAGGAAAGCTCTGGTTTGAATGGTTTGAAAGGAGAGGGGGTGTTATACAAGAAACCACAATGTGCTTCAATAAAACTTAACAGTGCCTATAAAAAATCTGAATACAGAATATTTAACTGAGACAATAAAATGAAAGGGAACAATTAGTTCTGTTCTAATACGGAATAGGACATGTTCTCCCAATATCCCATATCTAACCAGCAGCTGGGTCAGTGAGGATAGAATGAATTCAGGAGAGAGCCGTGTCTCTTTGTGTTTCAATGGATTTTCTGGACCATGGAATTATCTATGTGTCACAGCCAGGACAAAGCTGAGCCTGAGCTTTCTAATAATCTAATCACATGAAGTGAGATTGATGGTCGACACAAAGATTATTTGGCCACTATTTAGGGGAAAGAGGGACCTCTGCTGGACACTTACTGTCTTTGCAGCCAGATTTGATCAGCACATGGACTTCTCATGAGACTTTCACTTATATACAATTATGAATCAGGACGGCTTGTATCTTCTATTTAAGACTTAAACTCTTTCAGTTATATATATATATATATATATATATATATATATATATATATATATATATATATATATATATATATATAACATTAATATAGTTAGGTATACTGACTGAAAATCATGCAGGTAAGTCTTCCCAGCACCCACAGTGCTGGGAAAATCTAATCAGGCACATAAGTGAAAACACTTTTTTTTTGGAAAATATTTATTTAAACCAAACATTGCACTCACCTGCAACAACCTCAAAATTAGCTGTAGAGGCCGGCATATGAATGCTGATATCCTCTGCAGTTCAGAGTAGCACTTACTAATAAACAAGACAAAAGCAGCATTAGTGTTACATGAACTGAAACGGCAGAAAAATACATGCTAAGGCTAACTATCTAGCATAAGATAGCTTTTAAAGCTTTTATCCATTCATTAGCAACGCAACTTAGCAAACTGGCTAACCAATCATATTAACGATCTAGCTAATATAAGTTAGCATTAAATAGTCAAATACATAGCGCATAGCATATTTAGAAGTTAATATTAGCCTAATGTAACCATACAACAACAATTCGGGTTTATCTTGTAACGCAAACCTTCATTTACAACAGCGAGACACTTCAACTCTTGGAACCGCTAAATTGTCCGATTGACTTGGTTGGTCCTGTCAAACCCCGCCCACCCACGGGCTGCACTGAGATGTACAATCCAACACCTTTCGGCTGATTGTCGCAGGTGTGCCGTTCGGTAAAGTTAGCTTGCGGCTAAACTGAATTATGGGCAGCAGCTTCCTGGATTATGCCTTTCCAGCTGGAGAAGAAAGCGACGCCAGCAATGATGAGTGGGATAACTGGCCTTCCGAAAAGACGTCTGGCAGCAAGGTTACCTAAGAAAACCTCCATCTTAATGCTACGTGAACTGGCTGACAACGTTGGCTAGCAGCAATGAAAATGCTAAACTTAACTTAGCTTTAGGTTACTATTTTCAGAAGCTAGCGAGCCGCCACATTTCGCTTTATTTCTTGGAGAAAACCAAGATGTTGACACAAACTAGTTCTATTCAAGTAGTTAAATTTATATACCTACATAATTGTAGTGAAAATGAACCCTACACCATCTTCATTCGCCATTTATAAGTCCAAGTAGTGCACCATAGACCCTTTTCAGAGCAGACAAAAACAGTGCAGGTGGAATTAATATCTAATAATTAAATATGGCCCCATCACATTCAGCTGAGACACTTCCAGGGCTCTGGTGAGTGTGAGCTCACTCTCCAAAAAATGTAGGCAACTTTATGCATTTCGATTGTATAGAAAATTTTGAATTACATAGTTTTAAAATAAGTTAACTAACAAAACGTATGTAGTACCACTAATAAACTCAAAATGACGGCATTCATTTTCACTGTTGAATTTGGGCAAACAAATTGGCTTTATTCATATTGAGTGCTCCTGGCTACTACTCTACTACTATGTAGTAGAATTTAGTTTATTAACACTTAATACTATTAGTACTATTACATAAATCTTATTACTTGCTTCATGTTAAGTTTATTAGTTAGGGTTATATTTAAACTATGTAAATCAAATGGATGGTCCTGCATTTTGGCCAAACATTTTTTTTGAATGTACTCACTAGCATAGCTTTCTGGAAAACTTAATGGAATGGAGCCATCATTAATGTTAGGAGTTACACCTAAGAGTTACACCTGTTTTTGTACATCACAAGTCAAAACGTTTGCAGGGAAAATGGCCTCTTAGTTACGCTAAGAAGTCTTTTTTAAACGGTCCAAGTGGCTCCTACCTAGTGTTAAAAAATGTGTCTTAACGCTGAATAAATAATGTTCATATTTCAACTACAAGGACATCTCTGGTTTCCATTTGAATGATAGAATTTGGAGCCATGTGAGCTAAACTCATAAAGTAAACAACCTAAACCACTGGGGGTCTGAGACTGTGAGCCTCCCCTCAGACACAGCTTGGGAAAAGGCCCTCACCCGTTTACTTGTAGTTTCTCTCAATTCCTGGATGCCTGTGGGATCATGGTTCTGTTATTTGATCCCATAGACACTCAACAATTGAGCCAAGTTAAGCCTAATGCTCAGACTACACCAAATTCATAAAAGGTTTGTACCTAAGGTATTTTTTAGATTCTGTCTCTGTGAAAGAGACAAAAACTGTATCACTGAAGTATCTCTTTAACTAAATGACACACATTTAGGCTATTCTATGCAATCTGCTTTTGATAACTAATGTAATATTTTATCACTACCATTCACTGAGCCTCCCTTGAAACAGTTCAGAGGGCCCCCTGGAGAGGCCCACCTCCCACTTCGAAAACCTCTGGCTTACATCGTTCCCCCCATTCTTTCTGATTCATCACATTGTGATTGTCAACTATAACGCTGTGTCCTAATCCTGTTCTACAAATACATAGTATGTCGATAAAATTAATGTCAGAATGTTATTTAGGATACCGTTATTCCCAAATGCAATGGAAATGGAGGAGCTGATCATATCCCAGCAGGAAATACCTATGACATATTAAATTGTTTTAAATAAATTATTGAAGGAGTCATCAAGAAATCAAAAGATGAATCCATACTGAAAATGCTATGTTATTTTATGTTACGTTATGTTATGTTATTTTACAGTCCTAAGCTTAGTACACAGTGTGTAGTATGAAACTGGGACACAGCACTGGTAGTATGGCAGTGTAGTGCCTTGGTACTTGCACAGTATCTTCTTTGTGTTTCTGTATTGCTATATCATCAGACAGTTTAAATACAGTGAAGCATATTTTGGAGTTATGTGTTTGAGTCCTTTATTTTTTCTCTCTTGGAGTGATTTGTTTTTTGTGAATTCATTCTGATCCTTCCCTGTTGTTACAGGATCTGGATGCTGTTGTACCAGATTCAGCAGATAATGTGTCAGTGTTGAAAAGTGCCATCAGTAAAGGAAACATTGGGGCTGTTGAACAGCTGTTGGACAATGGCAAGTACTCTTCATTACCTGTAAGGTCACTTTAGCACTTAATTTCTTCACTGTGTGGGCATTTTTCCACTTGTGACTTGTGTTTTTTTAACACTTTTATTTCTTTAGCTGCAGCAGCTTCACAGTGGGCTTTAAATAGCAATTAAAAGATATTTGGCCTCATGCAAGAACTCAGTACAAACAGATGTCAGATAGCGCTACTCACTGATAGTGGCAGTATTAATTGTTTTGGGTCCTCTAATACCAAAAAAGCTACACCACTATACTGCAGGAGGAACAGATGACCTTATATGGCAATTTTAGTATTACATTAGGATCAGGCTGAAAAGATGTGTTTAGGACAGGTTTCTCCAGTTAACAGCGTTCATTGAATCAGACTTTAATCGACGTATACATGACATCACCCATTTGTTTCCAAAGAGCCATTTTAAAGTTCACAATATGTGGAGCTGGCTGCCACCGTGTTGGCAGTCCTGCCTCTGCCGCCTCCTGGCAAATCTAAAAATTGAGCCTCATGTAGCAGTTTAAGGAACTGCAGTTTTTGGGCCTTTCCTTTTTTTGGTATAGATAGCCACAGAGGTTACTGCTGGATATTATACAATTCTTTTTAATTATTATTATTATTATTATTATTATTATTATTATTATTATTACTTAGGAGAATAACAAAAAGAAAATGTTCTTGCATGTGGCAATCAGGGTTCTTGTGTAGGAGGCCAACATGAGGATGTCTGACTGGTTGAATTGGTGGAAGTGGATAAACTTACTGATCACAGTAGAAATGTATCAACATTTGTCAGGCGGCTGGTAGTCATTCCTTATCCCAATGTAAATAGTTTGCCAGAAAGTGATTTTTAAAAAGTGGGAAAGTGAAAACAAAAAACAGGATGTCATTTTGTGTGTGTATGCATGTGTGTGTGCCAGAAGGCATTAAGCACATTTGTTGTTTATGTAATTATTTAATTGCCTTGCTTAATTGGTGTGGACAGGCATGGACGTCGAGACCAGGCTTGGCTTTGAATGGACTCCTCTGATGTGTGCCGTTAGTGTGGCTAATTACGACCTGGCCAAAATGCTATTGGACAGAGGTGCCAATGCCAGCTTCAGCAAAGGTCAGACCAATCACTGTGTTTGGGGCGGGAACCTGTGGATGGTTAGCTTTTGTTCGCCATTGATTTTATTTGTTTGTTTATTTTGTAGTATAATGTGAGCTGACAGGGTCTCAGTACCATGTCAGGGTGTCACCACTGACTACAACTATTTGTTTGTAACTATTCAAGGAAAACCTTATATAACTTGGATGTTTGATGCATGAACAACTCTTGGTATTTTATAATTTCTTCATTGGGAAAATGCAGTATTTACAGTAAGCGTCTCTTATGAGATGGATGTACAACTTAGTACGATCCACTGACAAGAAAAGGAAATTAACTGTGTTTATAAAGGATCTCCAACCTGAGATCAGGACAGTCCACCTCAAAATATTTCTTATTTATCTTACTTATCAGCCAAACATCTGTATCAGATAGTTGCCTCTTGACAAATAAGGTCACAGTGGTTTATATGCTGCATTGCAACAGATAAACACTACACTGGCTAAACATTGTGTTGGTTATTCCTAATTTGTGTTTTGGAGAAATAGCCTCTGTTTTCCAGCATTGGCACAAATTGCTTGCAAATTCCAATGTGCTCCATGCACTAGCACAAACAGTGAGTGGCTGTTGCGCCTCATATCTTGGATGAGTAGAGAAACAGACTGAGCTGCATCAATGCAAATTGTAGATTTCTTTTTTCTTTGGCACAAAAAGACTGGCATCAGTTTTTTTCAGTTTTTAAACATTGTATCAGCCCAAAATATCCCAATTGATGCATCCCTATTTATTAATAATGCAGTGACAATTGACTAAAGAGATACAAGTCAGAAAGATCACAAAATATGAAAGATGTACAATACAATACAGTACTGTACATACAGCTACAGTACAGTAGCTCATGAGGTCACCAATCCCACAAATATAACAAAAGAACAATATTTAATACAGTTGGTCAGTTAATAATTAAAAGGCCAACCATAATTGATTGACCTGTTAACACAGACAGTAAGTATAGATTGAATCCTTAAAAATGAACAATCATGGAGGCAGCGTTTAGCTCAGTTGGTAGAGCATCCGCCCCATGTGTGAAGGCTCAGTCCTTACTGTGGAAGCCCAGGATCGAATCCAACCTGTGGCTCTTTCCTGCATGTCATTCCTTTTTAAAAAGAAAAAAAAATGACAAATTGTCAAGATGACAAACAATTGTGAATCTTCTGATTCCAAACCTTTAAAGTAACGCCAAACATACATAGTTTCACAGCAAATCTTTTAATCACTGTATAGAGGATCCTGGCATCTGTAACCAATCACTCAAAACATTTTTTTAAGAACACTAAATATGAGAATTACCTTCAAACTGAAGTCTGTTTAGACCTTTCTTCCTTGTCCCTTCCTCCAAAACCAAAACTGAAAAAAGAAATGAATCAAATTCATTCTTTTTTGGATAGGTATAATTATGATATACACATGTAGGCTGCACTGATCTCTCTGTGATCCCTCACTCACCCCCTCAGAAGAACAACTAGGACAGATAGTTTGATTAGGCAACACCATTACATTGCTGCCTTCCAGGCTTGGATATCAAACAGCCATACCTAATCCTCTAGACAGTCCCTGTTGCGTTGGTGTCGAGCTATCCTTCCCCGTGGCACCTTTTTTCAATTTCCTCACCTGCTGCAGCCAAAGAATAGGGGACCAATCAGGCCTCTGCACCAATACGCTTCATCTGACATTACTTAATGGTGATGACGCCAAAGAGGAACTCTTGCAGAAACACACCACTGATCCTTTGAGTTGTTTTTAGTTTATGCACACTGCACCCTCATCCCAAAGCAATAGAAATTGAAGGCATCTGTTGGATCGAGGTCAGTCTGGGTAAAATAAGCATGGGGGAAGAACTCTTCCATGTTAACAAGTCTGCGGTTATATACACATAAAACCATGGATCCTGTTGGAAAAAATGCAGTTACAGATCCTCCAGGAACATTTAATGTTTTGTCAGTAGATAAGAGTTTGTTTAGTAACTCACAAAGGCTAATCTGTGGAGGAAAATTACATTTAAATGACTCCAGTCAGAATGGGTCTTTATTTATATTTTATAGTTTTATTTTGTGGCCTTTCTCACTGAATCACGCTGAATGATCAGTCTGAGATCACAGGAATATTATCAGGGAATTGTTTTTGACCTTTGAGCTCTTGGCAGATGGTAATGTTAGTAACATTTACATCTGTTGTTACAGTCACTGTTACTGTCCACGAAAATGAGCAGTGACAACCAGAGATTAATCTTTTGATTGCTGACATTACTATTTTGTGACATTTTATAGATGAAATGAGCTACATCCACAGTTCAGCTAACAATGAATTAATCATTATCTCAACTTCAAAGGATCTTACGAAGCAAACAAAAATACTAGTACAACTGTCGGCCAATAAAAAATAAACCCAAGCAAAGCCTCTTGTGTATTACACATAAGCTTAGTGATTCTCAGACTGTCCGCCAACTGTCCAGCCAGTGTGGTACTGTCTCCAGGGAATGGACATTGCGGGTGCCGGACAGTTTGATGGTGGTGCCACTGAGTAATAAGAGTTGGAGAATAATCTGATTTTGTAGAACGGGGCTCTGAAATAATACCCAAATGAATTAGTTTGTTGCCAGTGTTTGGCAAGCTAATCAGTCATCACTCTCAGGAGAGACTGAGCCTCTTTGACTTGTGAATAGAGGAACCCTTTTCAGTTTGAAAGAATCAATACTGGTGTCACTCAGTATACTGCGAAATATAGAGATTTACCTTGCAGTGAACTTGCTTGGTGAGGAATGAATGTAACATTTGTTTAAAAACATTGCACTCCAGTTTAATACAATAAATATTAATGGGTGGTGACAACTGTAGGAACATTTCTTGGTCAGTCACAGCTGATTGTAGCTGTTGTCACCTCCTGCTGTGTCTATTTGTACTTACAGTGAATTTGTTCAAATGAATAAGGTGTGGAGGAAAGTCTGTAGGGATATCTGTTGTAGTTTAGTGCATATCAGTGCAAATTCATGATGTTAAATAACATAGTGACAAAGAAAATTCCATATAAATGTATCAGCCATTTACACTTTAAAGGTGGGATAGGAGATTTTTTCTGGAGCATTTTTTTTTTTTTACCATATTGCTTGAAAACCTCTTCACGACCCCATTGTAGCCAGTAAAATAGAAGGTTTGTCAAAAAAACAAAATGTTTTGGTCCAGTCTAGAGGGCGAAATCATGGGAAAACAACGTCCAATCACGTTGATGAGGCTGCGCATTATGATTGGATCCTGACACGTCCATCAAACTTCAGCCCGCCCCCCCCTCTGTGCGTTCACCCATTCGTGAACGAATAGAGACCCTTCCATTACTCTGAAGGTGTGGTTTCGAGGGGAGGTCTGAAGAAAAGGCAGGTAGCTGTGTATTTTCAAAATGTAGCTTTTCGCAACATCTCCTAGCCCACCTTTAAGAGCTGGTGTACTTCCTCAAAATTTCCACATCATACATAGCAGTAGTCTCTACACAAAGGGGCACAATGAGAAATTTGCTTAGTCATTAAGGACACAACTCTCAATATGACTAATATGTTAAAGTTTAAATAACCCCTGCAGTCCCATTACTGTTGCTGCTGCCATTATAATAAATTGTTTTACAGTCTTAATATTTCCTGTTAGAAAAACCTGCTGCAGCTGCAGCATGTCCCCCAGACCTAAGTTTGGAACCGCAGCACTAGCCATGCTGTCGATATCTGATGTCAATTAATTCTCAGTCCAGAATGTCCATTTAAACTGTGTGTGTGACTGATTTCACATGGTCTCGGCATCTGATGCTTGAGGCAGGTGAAGGAAGCAATTAAACAGGAGGGTGACGTGTGGTCACGTCCTGATGTCTGAGCGGAGGAATGCATGAGTGATTGATAACGGTCACCATGCTGCTATCATACCCTCTCACCAATTCTCAGGCTTCAGATTTATTTACTCCAGTCCTCTCTAGACGCAAACCAGGCTGTCTGGTTTACACCCACACGCACATAATATAAACACACACACAGATATAGAGCCAAACATGCACAAGCCGCCACAGGAACCCACATACAGATGTAGCGGCCCAGGTATGCATGCACACACACAAATACACACTTAGATACAGACAGGTTGGGGACTCAGTCATTGGTGGAACAAAACAGGATTAGAGTGCGTTGCCATGGGTCAGACTGCTCTTATCAGGATAAGATAAGGAGACAACTCCTCTGAAGTCACTCAGTCCCATAAAGGCTGCCACACTTCCTGATGCCAGATAAACGGCTATCCATCTCCATCTCTTATCCTTATTACAGCATGATGTATGACTTCAGTGTTCTAAAAAAATACTACTTCTCTTTCCTCTAATTTGTTTTGCTCAATAGTGTACTGACGTTTACCAATAACGATTTCATACCTTTTATTTGTGTCCGTGAAGTAACTACAGCAACCAAACTAAATCATTCTGCAGAAACAAACAAGACTGTGGACAGTAAATAATAGGGGAGACACTTTTCCATTTAGACGAAAAAGCTTGGAGCTGTGCAGTGTGCGGTAGCTGATGGTTTTGTAGTTGACCCAGTTGCATCATTTAGTTTTTACATCACAATGGCATATCTGTAATGGAGAATGGGCTAATGTCTGAATTCATGGAGCACCATGAAACTGCTTCAAACTGGACTATCTGCCAGGTGTTAGATGATACACACTTACTTTCATTGTTAATGGTAATCTCTTTCTATTAAGATCTCTTCATATCCTCTTGAATTGGTGCTGGCATTTTACCCTTTGTCATTTTAAAAAGTAAGAGTTTTAGTAGAGTAAAGTAGAGTTTTTGAATGATTGGAGGTAAGCTAAATATTTGAATATAATTGAATCTTCCGCATCAATATGTGTCCACAGATCATTGGACGGTGCTCATGGCCAGCACCACAGCATCTGCAAGTGAGGACAAAATTGCTCTCTGTGTGGAGCTTCTGCTAACCAGAAATGCTGATCCCAACATGGTGGACAGGTGAGGGGGGGTGTTTGGGGTTTTACAGATGTGTTTCAGACCAAAATGTTTATAGGATTTTCAGCAGCTTGCGCACTGTCACACCCCTATTGATGCAGGCCAAATAAAAACACTCTAGACTTGTCTTGAACAAGGGAGGAAAAAAACAGAGGTGCTGGATCAGATTTCCTTTGATGGTTCTCGTTATGTTTAGCTGCCATGTGGTTGCATTATGCACCAAAGTGCTCCATACAGTGTGTGTATATTTGTGTGTTTTGTTTGGAATGTCCTGTTATGGCATGTGCATGTACGGACGGCTATCAGACAGACAGACAAACAAACACACAGAGTGTAACGGGTGGGCAGGAGGAGGATTCTAGAAACTTTTTTACAAGAAGCCCAGGTCCTCACAGCAAGAACATTCGTAGTCTGTTCGTAACCTCAGCTGGGGCCTTCCTGTGTGTGTTCTTCCCGTTTCTGCGTGAGTTCTCTCTGGGTTCTCTGGCTTCCTCCCACAGTCCAAAGACATGCACCTAACGGTTTAATTGGTGACTCTAAATCGTGCCTGGGCAATCTGTTCCACAAAGGGCCGGTGTGGCTGCAGGTTTTTGTTCAAACCAAGAGCACACAGTTTGACCAATCACTCTCTAAAGACTGAGATCAGTTAATTAAATGAGTCAAGTCTGGTGTGCTGCTGCTTGGTTTGTAAAGAAAACCTGCAGCCACACGGGCCCTTTGTGGAACAGATTGCCCAGGCCTGCTCTAAATTGTCCGTAGGTGTGAATGGTTGGTGTTCTCTATGCGCCCTGTGATGATATGGTGACTTCCAGGGTGTACCCTGCCTCTTGCCCAAAGTCAGCTGACATAGGCTAAATCTCCACCGTGACCCTGTTGAGGATAAACAGTTTCAGATAATGGATGGATATAAATTATGATGCCAATGTAGGTTTTGAAATATATATTATTTCACTGCATAAATGAGTAGAGAAACAGGGAAAGTTTCAGCCATCGCAAGCAGTGGATATAAAATCTGGTTCCGTGTTCTGTTGAGGAACATGAAAAATTCCATCTTGTGGAAAGGAATGAAGAGAGGTCACTCTTGAAGCACTTTTACTGTTACCATCTGTGGATTTCTGCTGTGTCAAAGGGAGTGCTCAGCCCCCAGTGGCTTTCTTGTTTAGCTTTTCCTAATACCCTGCCACTCTGTCACTGCCAGCATGCCATTACAGGCACGACACACACCGCCTGAAACCCCCTGATGACACACATGGACACGCTGAAGCGTTAGGAAATTGATTGGTTCCTTCCCAGACAAAATATTTGAAGCAAGGTAACAAGACACAGGATAATGCAGATGAGGGGAGGTGGTGAGGAGGAGGAACCAACACCCTCTAACATCCAGGTCGAAAAGAAGAATATGAGGTTCATGTGGTTGCAGAGGATAAACCTCCTCCTCATCGCTTCTTACGTCTGAATATCAAACCATTGATTAACACCAGCTGCTCATCCCTCCGTTGTAGTGTAAACAAGTATTGTCTGTCGTCTCTCAAAGTTTTGCAGGAGCACAATGTCTCCATGTGTCCCCTTTTTTTTATTATTTTTTTTTAAAAATCTGTGTTGACATCTATGTGTTAAGGCTGGAACATGTTTCTCATGGTTGCATATACAGTAGGTGAAAGTGCATAGACTTCAATTGGACTTGAGTATTGTGAGATTTAACCTGTTTGAGATTAGACTCCCAAAAGACCTGACTTTAAAAGTTTAAACATTAAGTTTAATTAAGTTTAGTTTAAAAAAAGTTTTCACTGCAAAATACAAATGCAATAAGAAAACCAGCCAGTTTAAGCATACTTCTCTCATTAGTACAAGTTTGTCAGTCATATTATCATATTTTTAAGCCTGCATGAAATATATATGTGTCAGGTGTTTTCTGTAATTCTTCATACTGTCCTGAAGCCAGGAACACTGTTTACTGTGAATTGTCTGCATATTGATCAGTCATTTGTTTGGAGACTGGCCATAATCTCACAGTCTGAAGGACACTCACACAGAGACACAAAGAACACTGAAACAGTGTGTGAGTGACCTTGGTAACTGTCTCACTACAAAAGGCCCTTGGGAAAATGTAGGCACATGAAAGCAGAAATGAAGAACATTATCCAACCTGTTCTCCTGGATCAGAGAGAAATGGCCTGATTAGTGGGCGTAGAAGAATGTCAGTTAAGAAATAGACATACACGTCATAGCTATTGCTTCATTTGTTTGAATTCACATAGATCATTAACTTTTGATTTCTTGGAATTTGAAAGTTGTTAAAGGATAATGGTGTTCAAAACAAACACAGATTCCCACCTGTCCAAGACAATTTATTGGCTGTACAGCTCAACTCAGAGTGACAAAGCAAAAAAGGAAGTATTGTACATAGAATTTATGATTGGCCTGTACAACAATCAAATACTGATAGTGTTTTCTTTCATGTGTATATCGATGATATCTTGTGTTTGTTTGAAATGCTTTTGAAATTCATTTCTGGAAAGTCATGTTTTTATCTGTATCCAGCTAGAAAGATCAGTTTAATTTGTCAGCTTTATAGTCACATGCAAATCAGAAGCTGTCCCCACATCCATCCATCCAACCATCTTCTTCTGCATAGGGGTCACAATTAATCCCTCCAGCAGGTTATGGTCTACCCTGGAGTCTCCTCGCAGCTGGATGAACCTGGAAAACCTCCAAAGGAAGGTGCCCAGGAACCATTCTAATCAGATAACCGAACCATGTCAGCTAGCTCTATTCGACTCGAAGGAATGGCTCTATTCTAAGCTCTCTCTGGATTTCTGAGCTCCTCACCTGTCTGTAACCCTGAAACCCCATCGGGCATGTCTCCATCACGTCACGGCTGCGATGTTGTTTTGGGCTGTCCTATACGCGACTTCAAACCCCAGCAGAAGAGTTTCAGAAGCGGTGCTTTTAGCCTGCCAGATTTTATTTACTTGCTCAGATATGGTCAGATATGGTCCTGGTTTATGTGCTTCCAAATGACCGGTAAATTGAAAGATTTGCCCTATAGCTTAGGCACCTCTTCGTCATAACAGTCCAGTACAAAGTATGGGTTTCTGCTGAGGCCACATGATGCACCTGTCCATATCATGCTTAGAAACAAAATCCTGAGATACTTCAACTATTTCACTTTGTGTGAGCAATTAATTACCACTACCCAGCAGCAACATCAAAAACAGATAACAGATACCATTAACTTTACTAGCTATGCAATGTTAGTCCATGTATTAAAAGTCCAAATGTTGGAATACCTGTCAATTAATGTAAGTGATAGGCATTTTTTGTTGACTCACTCACTGTGTAGTGAAATGATGAATTACCCCTGGACTCTCCCACCCCTCTAGATTGATGTATTTTTCTCACTTGCTGTGTTTGAGTCAGAGGTGATAAGATACAGAGGTTACTTATATACAGCCTTGTTCTGATAGAAGCAAACAGTGAAGGCAACAGAGGAATGGTTTGTTAGAAAGGTCAGAGTTGTTAAATCCAAGGACCACATGCATACAACTCTGTGTGACTAAAACTGTGTTTGCACAAAGACAGAAATATGGGTAAGCATTCTTTTTGTATGTTTGGTTCTGGTTTCTAAATCTCAGACATTGTGGAAACAGGCACACATACACACAAACTATCCACTCCCACAATTATCCATAAATGGATATATCATATCAGTTCATCACTCATCATACTGGCCACTGAGAACATCAACAAAGAGGAAAACGTACAATTGAACTGGTTCTCCAGCAGCATCAAAACAACTGTCATTACATGCAACCATCATGCATGGCTTTGGCTATTTATAACACCCATGCCTTCATTCATTATATGTACCTGTAAACCATTGTTGGTGATATTACCATTATTATTAATCATCAGAAAGATGATTAATAATGATTCATTTCTAGAGCTCAGCTTGTATTGAAGCAAACCATGCAAATTATTTTGCAATTCAGGATCAAAGGAAAAGATCACTACATAAGGAAGTAATAGCTAAAATTTAAATAAAAAGATAAAGTTCATCACTCATAAATATTGATATTAAATGAATCTTTGAGTGACATTTTACAGAACTCCGTGGTCCCTGTCAAAATGGTAACCTTTAGTGAAACTGGCCAGCCTGAATAATATTTTAATCTAGGGTTACATCCCTCACCTTATATTTCACACCGTCTTATCATGTTGCCTGCAGCTACTGTGTGAAAACTGCAGATATACCTGGTCTCAAGTGTGGGTGAGGTTTCCACATTTTCACAGTAGATTCTCTTTTATGAATAGCAGTTTATGTGTGGGGAAAAGGTCTATTCAAGTCTTCCATTCAACAACTGTTGGCTGTTGGAGGTGTATATATTTGTAATTGATTACAGGTTGCTCTGTAACCACTACAGTATATTAACTCACTTTAATTACTTATGTATATTGTGCTTAAAGGAATACTTGGATGGAAATCAGATTTATCAAATACTCAACACATGGTTCAGAGGTTTGTAGCTCCTTCACTGAAAACAGCAAAGAGAGAGAGTCAAGCCAGAAAACTTTTCAAACTACTCTTAAAGCATAAACTACCTCTACACTATTGATCTGTATGTTCCAAACTATTGCCCCTTTGCAAACAAATATCTAATACACTACCTTGGACTGAGGTTCAGACAATATGAGGAGCTGGTAGTTCCACAACTGAGCTTTACTAAGTACAATTGGAAGAGGAGTGGTTTAAAAAGTTTGGCTAGATGACTCCTGACAGTTAACACCCTAGAACCAGAGAATGATTTGCTAAATTCAAAAGATAACTATATATCAAGACTTCTGATTGAAAGTGGGTTCTATGGATAATTACTCTCCCCTTTACACACATGCCTACTTTAGATTTGTTTTGCATGTGATATACAGTATGTGGATATAGGATGTCTATGTCTGTTTTCCTATGCATGATGCCAATAAAGGGGTTTCTGAGAAAAGAAGTGATACCTCTAAAATATTCAAATATCAAAACTTATTTATACTAATTCACAGTAGCTAGTGGTCTAGATGTAGGTATTCTGTAACATTCTCCCTTCTCCCTTCCATCAAAGCCAATATGGCTAGCTAAAATAGCTGCCAGGTGCACCTTGATGGTTGAGAAAGCTGTACAAATTTTAATCAGATCCTGTAGGAATTACGGAAACACTCTCTCTTTCTCTCACACACAGACACACACACAACCTATGGTCATACAAATCTGAGTTGAAGTGGGTGAATAATCTGGTGTTTGCTCCCCTCTGGTGGTTCCTTTCATCATTGCTCCTCTTCAGCTATGTAATGTTCTCTCCTCAGGAATAACCTCTTCCGTTTTATCTGTACTTTTTACAATTTTAAATCAATTTAAAATTTCTCCATTCTTCTAATTACCTGTCTTGTGTTCCTCTTCAATAACTCCTCTTTTATTGTCTTTTATCTTCATCTCTTCCTTACTTTCTTGTCACTTGTCCTTGTCAGGTCTCAATTGACCTGCCTGATGCTGGCAGCTAGGGAGGGCTACAGTAAAGTCATCAACTTGCTGGTCTCCCATGGGGCAGAAATCAATGTCCAAGATAGCAATGGATTCACGGTGTGTCACACTTTTTCTGTTTTTGTCATAGTACGTCCCTTCAGTTGGAATGTACAGGTCACAAAGTACAATTTGTTTGATACATTTAATATTGATAACTTTTGATACATTTGACATTTTTATATGTAATACTCATGCTTCCTCACAGGCTTTGTCTATAGCAGTGCAGTATGGCAGAGTGGAGGCAGTGCTGAAACTCCTCCAGCTGGGAGCAGACAAAACCATAAGGACCAACACTGGCAAGAGCCCTGCTGACCTGGCTGTGACATACAAACACACACAGGTACCTAAAGGTCATTTATGGACACTGCATATTTACACTTGTTTTTTGTTCAATTTATTCTCACAAGTTTTATTTTATTTGAGTAAGACATTGTCATTTAAAATATTTTCCATTGTCACAGATCAGTACTTTTGCTGTCAAAGACATTTTCAGCATTAGTATACTCACTCCAGTGTCTTTTCACAGATCAGCAAGATCCTGGCCTCTCTATCTCATGTCTCTACTCTTGAGGCTTCCAGCTCCATGGAGGAAACCCTCTCAAAGTTGTTCAAGACCAATTCTGAACTGGCACCATCTAAGGAAAGGTAAGAAGATCTAAGACTCGCACCTAGCGCCTTCAGGACTTGAGCAGGTTTGAAATACAATGTGTTAATGTGCTCACCACTATCCAGATCATCTACTACTATTTATTCTTCAAGCCTTTTGCAGTTAGATGTTATGTAATTTTCCTCTTACTTTGGAGGCAGAAACAAATAATTGCTTGTTGATTATACTGCTGTTGCACTTTTCTTGAATACATCCCACGTCCATTTATGAGAAATGTAGTATTTACTCTTAACTTGATTTTAGTTAGTCCAATTCATCACCTCCTAACTCCTCCTCATACATGCTAGGTGTTGTGTTTAACTCAAAGACTTAATCTTAAACTAGGTTTTTGTCATTATGTATAGTATGAAAACATCACTTTTGCACACATTTTTTTCTGGTATGTGATGCAAAAAAACATGCTCAGTGTAATATATTGGTGTCACTGCAATGTTTATCCTGCAGAGTGCACTGTGATTTACAATACTGTGGCAGCAGCACAGAGTAAGAGAGAAGAGCAACAGTTAACAGAGTGCAGGGTCACGGGTGGTTATTTAAAGCCAAGTAGCCCAAAGATTTGAACTCTCTTTGTGATACAGACACATTTCAGTCACTAAGTAACTACATTACTGATGCGCTTCAGTACTAAAATGAATAAGAGCAGAAACTGTGGTTGTACCAGGCTGCTTTGTAGTGTACATCTGTGAAGTGAATGTGAATACAAGTGAATGTAATGGTACTAAACCCTCTCTGCACTAAACAGTTTTTCTAAGTCACTAATAATCTGCAGTTTAATGTAGATTATTTAGAGATTAAACTATAATGTATCAGTGATTTTATATCCATTTGTTGTCAACGCAGCATCCCATCATTCACTGTAGCCTGCATTCTTGTTGCCCTCTATTGGATTCTCTGCAAACCAGTGCCTGTGCAGCAGGTGTTGTTGAACCATCATTCAACCAGACATAAACAATAATAAACCACTTGCGTGAGTGTTTAGTCCATTTGGGCACAGCTGGGCAATTATCATCAGCCAAAAACATTGTATTCCAGCATGTCTGGCACCAGGAATCACAGCCTGTAATCATTTTAGCTGTCAGATACAAAGACGTTAAACCCAACTAAGGTATTTAACATATTTTGAACATCGTGCAAAGAGACGCATGCTTGTTCATAAAGCTTGTCATATCAACAGTCAAACTGAAGCTGTATGTACACTGTGGTTACTCTGATGTGTCTGAACTCACTGACACTTTGGGTGCTCAGATTTGATCCCCAAAAGAGCAAAATAGTTTCCTTTCGACCAGTTATTTCCAGGGGACAAAAAGGGAGGGAGGTCAAAGGTTCAGTTCAAGAACATTGGAAGTGGAAAGTGTGTAGTGTTTGCTTAAAACACGACTTAAAGGATAACCTCCTTTTTCAGTATGCTGTAAGGTTTTGAACAAATTAGCATTACAAGCATTCACTACTCAGGATGCCTCTATTAATCCAGATTAATCCAACTAATCTCTGCTTGGATTAATAATATTGAAAAGGTTAGTAGTCCTTAAAGGCCAGGTCTCTGCCCCCCTCAGTGTAACCAAGCTTGATGAACTTGAGCTCCTCCTACATGGCCTTGGTCTCAGCTACCTCAGTGACATCATGACTGTAAGTACTGATTAAATTATGTATGCACAGTGCATTTTTTATACGTCTTTTCACAATGATGCCAAGATAGTTAGCAGTGATAACATATTGCTACACAGTACAATATAGTATTAGAGCTATGGGTGAGATACAGTGATTCCAAATATGTCAAGCACAGCTGCATTATTAACAGAATGACATTGACATGCTTGGGAACATGTCTTGAGATGAGTAGTTTACATATTTTACTCAGTGCTTCATAAAGGATCTGCTATACTGGATTCTCTTGGCCCAAATTAGAATTAAAAGGGTCAGCTCAAGTCGTCACAATATGGCAAAGCCTTATGCAGGTACATCTGTTTCAGGTGCTGGGTTCTGGAGCAGCTGTAGAAGTTTTGGTTCGGTAAATTCAGTGTGATGTTTTTTCTTTCTTACCCTGTTGTTTCACACACATATATGCACAGGAACATGACATCACCTGGAACTACCTGTTGACCATGGAGGTGGAGGACCTGGAGAAGGTAGAGGATGACACTAACATCTGTTTGTCTGTTGGCTCTCGTGCTCACTGGCAGCCTTCAGAGTGACCCATAAAGAGACGAGGGTAGCTACTGATGTCACTACTGTTTAAGGCAACAAGTTCAGTAAAAATAAGGTGGAGATTAAACCTGTGTACTCCAGGATCATTCTTTCAATTATATCTCTATAAACGTCTCTGTAGTTCTCACATCTGTCATAAAGATGTAAAATTATTGCATCTGGTGCACTTCATCTGGAATATTGCATTTGTAATAGTTAACAGAACTTAATGTTCTAGACTTCCAGACATGAAACATACTTCATGTGAATACCAGATAAACATGTAGGAAATTATATCTCCGCATCAAGAATTTTTCACTTCATTTAGTGGTGCAGTAATGAAAATATAATTATTTTAACTTGTATACGGATAAATCATGGTATATCTTCGGATAATTCCTGGAGCAAGTAGCTGAAGAATGATACAGATGAATGATTTTTGAACATATATCAAAGAGAGAGAAATTTTTTTCTTCCATTTGTCAGGTTGGTATCACAGACCCGGTGGACGTGCAGAAGCTGTTGAGCGCTATACAGCAGATGCAACTGGATAAAGTGGACCTAGACAAAATCAGCCAACTGAGAGCTGCAGGCAGCGGGTAGGGTACCACATCTTTATTCCCAGAAGACTTAAACATTCAAAATGCTCTTGAACTGTTCAAGGGAAAACTGTGTTAGTTTGAGCATTACTTTAGAAAGGGAGTATTATAAGATTAGAATGACTAATAACCTGATCAGAGGCTTCATTCTCTGCACTTTAACTTTCCTATCTAGAGTACAGTCCAAATATTAGAACAAATATTGTAGATTGTGGTGTCTGACAGAAAACCTGTCAAAAGGTATTTAAGAATTCTTACAGTATTTGAAATACTGTAATACTTTGTTTCAGTCCACTAGAAATGTCTGATAACCTGTCAGTTGCAAAAAAAAAAAAAAAGGTATTCCACGAACACTGCACAAAGCCAGAAACAAAGTTGACTGTAGTAGCAAAAATTTAAACACTTGTCAGCCACACACCTTAAACCCTCCCCCACATCCAGCCCTCCTCCATCTCCTCGTAATACTCCGTCTGTCCTCCTCCACTGGAAGTCATCCATCAGCCCATGAGCAGTCCATGAGCATCTCACTGTCCCAGCTCTGTAGCCCCCTCCCCCAAATCTCCGTAGCTGAGCCCTGAGCCAGGCCCTAATGGTTTAAGCGGAGCTGTAATGATTTGTAAGGTGAGAGGCGATGGGAGGTTGCAATGAGCAAAGGAGAGCCAGTGGCAGGGGCCAAACAAAGCCATCGCACCACACCCCATCACTTCATGAATCCTCAGCAGAACTAGGCTCTAGTGGTTTCACCCGCCCTCGCCTGCCGGATGAGAGACAGTCCAATAGAGAGAGGGGATGGTTATAGAGAGTGATGGAAGGCTTGATCAATGCCAAACCTCCTTAAGAGCTCCTTCAGGATCCTAATTTCACACAAAAAAATGGAATATAGTAGAAAATTAGTCTTAAGAACATTTCCTTTCCTATCCTTCCTGTGGAAAACACAACAGGAGGCTTGCAGTAGTCATAAAGGCCAGGGGAAATGCTCCCATACAGTTGTCTAGCGATACTTCATCAGCTTAGTCAACTAACATGCTACAGCTAATACACAACAACTGCCAAAACATACAGTGTAAAACTTGTACTCTGGAACTTTCTCTAGAATATACAAAACACACCTGGTACCATAAAACTGTACCATAGATGGGACTGCGACACAAAACTGTAGATTCTACAGTACAGGCAGTTTTAGACAGATCGTCTGTTCATAGCAAAATACGATTTAACAGCAGTTAGCAAGCACTGTCACCTTTTAGCTGAGCACTTAATGGTGGGGCCTGTTGAGCTGGGTCAGACTAAGCCCAAAGAACTAACCTAGGGCTGCTGCATTAGAATCTCTGGGCAGTTTGGGGACTTGTAATTTGTGGGCCATGTTCAAAGCCAGCTACTTGGAATTCTGGCCATAAAGTCAGTGGTGCCTATCAGGGCTAAAGCTACACGACAAGACACATCTCTTCAGCTTGGTTATCCAAGGGGACTTCTGAATCAATCACCAGTTGTGGATGAGAGTTGCTTAGGTGTAATTCCGATTCTGGATTTTGTTGGGTTGTCTTTGTTGATTGGAGTCTTGTGTGCTACGTTGAGAACACTGCCCATTGACTGACAGATGGACGATCCAATCCACAGAGTTTGAATTCTCACTAATTAGTTGTGTTTTTACTTGGTGAGATATTGCTTTGTCACAGATTCTGTTCCCTGGTATTTGTTGACCAAATCTCAAAGCGCTTCAGCTTGTTTGCTTTGTTTCAGTGATGGCAGAACATGCTGGAAGGATCATATATCCTATCTGACTTGGAAACTCATTGGGACACACCAGGTCAAGCTAGGAGTACAGCAGAGCTGCTAACCTTCAGTTTAGCACAAAGCTAACATGAATGGATTTAATCATGCAGCTTTTCTAGACTTTCCAAATACTCTTGGGCCAAATGGCTAGGTTCTTTTGTGGGGACTGTTTTCGTTAAAAAGATCTATCTACTGTTTTACAGCCACTTCTCATACAATCAAAGCTTATGTGAAGGAGTCTTTTTTTGGTCAGTGTATATTATGTGATGGAAGCCCTTCATTACACGGTTTGGCCACTATGGCAAATTTGTTTCAAAGCCCACTGTGTTCCCTGGAGGTTTGGTCTGATTTAAGGAAAATGTGTGCAGTGAAAGTAAATGTATCACTCTTCTCCCAGCAGCTGCTAGAAAATGGCAGGTATGCCCAATTGATTTTCCTTGGGAAAAATTAAGTTCACCACGAAGTGGCACACATGCATCCTCTGTCGGCATTACCACACAACATAACATCCTACAATCCCTTCGACAATCTTCCCACTGGGGGCCCATCATCACTCTCTGCTCTCTAGATAAACTAACAGCGAGGAGAAGGGAGGCGAGGGTGCAGCACAGGCTGACTGACAGTGTTTACTCGCCCCTCTGACAGAGTGTGAGGAGGGCCAGGACGGCTGGCTGCCCAGTCCCCTCACCAAGGGAAATGTACCATTAAGATAAGAGCTATCAATATCCCACAGGACCACGGGATGGGAAGATAGGGACAGAGGGGTTGATGAATATAAATAACTAATCATTTAAGGTGGATGTTTTCAGGGAGGGATGACAGCATGGGTTAGAATGAAGAGGAGGTGGGGGGAAGGCTTGGCCACCTGCTCAATTTTCTATAGAGTTTGGTGAGGTGGTCTCAAGGAAAATGCATGAAGAATGTTAACACAAAGTTTGGTCTGAACTATCAATCTGTCTGCCCTGTCAATGCTCGGCATCTTCAGTAGTCCTTGCCTTGTTTCTTATTTTACAACTCCTCAGGGCTCGCATTTTAGAGAAATGAAGCTGTTGACTACAACTTTAAAGCTACAATGGCATTATCTGTGTCCTTTTAAAAACCACATGACCAATGGATTACATCAACAAGCCTCATCACCCTTATTCAGTTATGTAAATTACAGCATTGGACTGAGATTTGGGCATTTAAAATTGTGATCCCAATTTGAAAAGCTGTAATTACTGAATAGTAGTGGCATTTTAAAAAAAACTTTAGTGATGTAACTAATAATTATATCCATTGTCACTCTGTGGAATCTTTTAATGATTAATCTATCAATTATTTAGTATAAGATGTCAGGGAATTGTGACAAATGCCCATCAAAAGTTTCCAGAGCCCAAGGTCACATCTTTAAATGGCTTGTTTTATCCAAACTAAATCAGTCTAAAACTCAGAAGTCATCATGTTTGAGAAGCTGGAATCAACAAGTAATCGACTGATACTGTCGGACTCTGCGATCGACCGGTAGCTTGCGATCGACGTATTGGGCACCTCTGCTGTATCTATTTCATTTGTTTTTGTTTTTGTTTTCATTCCTTCTCAATATTTTGCTTGTGTTTTGCAGGAGTGAGGACCTTCATAACTTCTTGATAAGTGTTAGGCAGCAGTGCTGCTACCTGACAGAGGCGATTCAGGATGTCGTTAGCCGCTTCCCCCGCCAAACCTCTCAGGTACATGTCGTCTTTGATGGTGTACTCATTTAGGGCTTACCAGCCAGGTGTTGACACATTAGCTGCCAATTTGTGCTAGCTTGCTGACATTTTGGCAACAGTAGCACTTGTGGGCAATTTGTTTGCCAAATGTGGTAAACTATATGAACTTTTTTTTTTCGATAAATGAGCTTATAATTAGGACATGTTGAAGCACAACATGTAGAGTAGGAATAATATTTTGAATGGATAAACCTAAAATAAACTACATTCAATTGCATATGTATTGCAAAGTTAAGGCTGTACACACTGTCCCCTCCTGTCACCTGACTGCTGAGGCCAAATACTTTTTATGAATGCATCCTCTGTCTGCTAATGTCTTTGAAATTCAAAAATTTGGTCTCTCTTTGGTCCTCCATGTAGCTGGTCTTCTCACTGGACCCGAAGAAGGAGGCCCTGACAGTCTGCAACCAGCTGATGGTCCAGACTAAAGACCTGCAGAAGGAAGTCACCTGCCTCCGCAGTCTCCTATACTCGGTCAGTACACAAACTCATACATTGCTTCATCCTTTTTTAAAAATCTTGAAGTTGATACCTGTAATCTCATTTACCACTAAATGTAACACTTAAAAAACATATACCACATCACACCATGTTTGTGTTTTCAGACACTGCAATGACATATGAGCCCAGTAGTATTGTAGTATTGTTGTACTGTACAATCTTTTTTTTTTCCAAGCAGTGATTGATTAGATTAAAGGACAGCCTTCTAAACACCCCACCACACACAATGCCACAGCCTTTATTGCCTTTACAGCCTTCACCTCTCATGCAGAAAGAAATGGATTTCTGGACTCGTATTTGATTATGAAAAAGCTGTATAAAAACGTGTATGTGTCTATAAAATGACAATGTTTATTACCAATAATGTAACAGTAAATAAAAAATGAATGGTAAATGTAGCTGGAAATTAGATACAAAAAGATACTTAAATAAAAAATCAAAACCACATATAAATACAGCATATGAAATATTCATAATAATCATGATTTATTTTTGCACCTGTCAACACTGACTCTGATGGTGATTTATGTGTAATAAGCTGCAGCTGCTGATAATATCATTCGGGCTCAAACACATTCATACTTAATGGAAGTCAATCTAAATTCCTTTCTCAGTTGGCTGTTATTCTGAGAGCTTTCCTTTTACTACTGAGGATTAAAAGCAACATGAACAGAACACAGTGTGTGTGTTACATGTTGGTGTGTATGAATTCTGGCGAGCTCCAACAGGTATGTGCGGGAGTGCTTGCATGTGTGCACCTGACTCTGTGTGTGCATGTGTGTGTTTGCATTTGTATTCCAAGAGGAGAGAGTCATTCCTGACAGGGCAGAATCCTCGCAGCCCATAAGTCAGCACCACTGTGACATCGACCTGTCAGCACACAGACGATGAGGCGGAGGGATGAGGGGGCTGATGGGAAGGCAAGAGTGGGGGCAGAGGGAAGCAAGCAGAGGATGCAGGTTTGCGGGGTGAGGGAGTTTAACAGGGGAGAAAGGGGATGAGAAGAGGCGGGGGATACAGGGCGAGCAAAGTAGGTGGGTAAGCAGCAGACGGTGTGTGAGTATGTTTATAGTGTAGGTAGATATTTGTGTGTGTTGATATGGTTGGTTGGGGGGTTCCTTGGTTGTGTCAGGCAAGAATCTGACGGCCAATGGAGCCCATTTGGACCCACTGGCTCCCAGCCCAGGGAGGAATGGTCCTACACACACACAATCTAACCTTATCTATGGAAGCTTTAAAAACACACGCGCACACACGCACACACACACACACACACACACACGTCTTTAATCATAAAACATGCTATCACTGCATCAGCTGGAGAAACTGTAATTTAACTTTCAAACTCTACTCGCTTCCTCTGACCCAGCATATTTAGAAAGTGCAACAGAGGACAATCACTATGGTGGCCTTGTGGCTATGTAGTATGTGATGCTCCAGTAGTCAGAGCTAACCATGATTATCAGCAGTGAGCAGCTGCTGTCAGACTCTCTGTGTCCATGTTAGAGTATGCTAGAGCTTTGACAGTCCCTGAAGCACATTTGTTTGTAAATATCTCTGTATAATAAATGTGTTGTAAGCTTAGCAAAGCTAGCAACTCAGGTAGGCTATATTTCTGGACTGTCTGAGAGTGTCGGTATGGCTACCTAGCAGGCCAGGGAGGTCCCTTTGTATATTTATAGCACAGTATGCAGAATTCAAAACTTTTATCAACCTTTATCAATGAGCAACAGGAGAATTCCACATTAACAGGCCCCCGGCACAACTTATGGTCAAGGGTCAATTCTCACATCAGAATCATATTTCTTAGGACTGGTCAACAAGAGATTCTGCTTCTCGTCAAGCTGAATAAAGTAAGAATAAAGTAGAACAGAGGGCAAAATGATCACAAGCTGGCTGCAGAACTCTGCACTGTGTGAATGAAAGCTGAAGGGCAACTCTTCCACCTCCTATGTGTCCCCAGTGTAAAGATGCATAAATCATTGAACACTGGATCACATGACTTTGTGTCACCACATAGGGAATTATCACCAACTCTGAACCTCTATATGGTAAGTTTCAGCACTTTAATCACACTAGTTCCCTGCAGCAGCAGGAAGCTGTTGTCAGCAAGCAACCTTTGATAAGGCCACAGTACACTACCCACCCAGTACCCATCAGACAGACCAACTGGTAAATAAAGTGGAACTTATTTTTTATAAAGAGACTTCTTGGATCAGTGGCACAGTGTGAGTGCGCTTGCACATGTGCAAAAACAAAATGAGGGCCCATTCATGCAAAAGTTGCTCCACACTCTACTAGATGTCAGAACTGCACAAGGTACCTGTAATAATGCCAGTGGTATGTGTTTTGCAGATAGTTGTGAAGCTATAGAAACACTATTCAGTGCTCTGGCAGAGTAGAGGTAAGAGTCATTGACCCAAATCAAAAGTTCTTGTGATGACTTGACTAATGTAGTTTGAAAACCCCTGATCTACTTCCTGGAATGTGAATATACAGAGCACCAAGTTCCAGTTGGTTGTGGGTAGTTTGACTGTGACCGACCTGTCAGGTGTGAACACACACTGGTTTCCCTCATGCAGGACTCTTGAGGCTCTACATCAGTTAACGCAACATTGCATACTGTAATTCCCCCAAAGCCCTGATCATAAACAAATGAACCATGGGGCCTGGTTGCCCCTGAACACCTTTATAATGCTGGTTTTCCATTCACATCATTGCCTTTAAAATTTGCAATGCTGGCAGAGTCGTAGCACCATCTATTTATTGTCGAGCTGTTGAAATTATGACTCGTATATTGCAGTGTGTGGGAGGTTGTTCATCGAAAACAGAGCACAGGCTGGAAAATTTGTTTTGATTTCAACAACCATATCAACCATCTGTAGAGATATTCTGATTATTGAGTGGGTTAGGAGACACTTAAATGTCACTGTTCCAGTTCAGTTTGTCTTGGAAGTTTCCAGTGAAGCATGACATATTTCTGCCAACCTGAAGTTTGCATCACCCTGGTTCCCTCAATAAATGTTGGTCATCCTGTGGTGAAAAAAGCCTTAAACAGCAAGATAATCTGAGAATTAACACGACTTATGATATTTGAAGCGTAAATGCAATTGCCAGAAGTAAAAAACATAACGCAAGGCTATTAACCAGCTACACGTCACATGACTTTAACATCACCACCACTAAGCTTTAAGTGTTCGGTGTGATAACGTTTAGTAGTGTCAACCTCAGTAGTGTCATTTGCTAGCAAAAACCATTGCACATAGTAAAGACACATAAAAGTTTAACATCATTCACATGTTGTCATATTTTATGCTACAGAACAAAACATTAAATATTTTAAGCCATTTTAGATATCTAATTTATAAAAAAAAGTTCAGTTGAAGACAAGGGGGCCAGAAGTGCAAAAATGCAAAGCCATTTCTGGGTTTTAGGACTTAATTCTGCAGCACTTTAACTTGTTGTGATTCAGTGTCACACTTAAAGACTCTATGTGTACTCTATGTGTCTTTGTCTGCAAAGGTGTCTTTTTGATACAGCAGGAGGCACCAAAGTCAAAAATGTTCAAATTCTTCTTGGAGTGGCTTTTTTTTTTAAATTGAAATGTTTTAAGCCTCACATGTTTCCACTGTAGGCATGCTACTGATTTAGATTTTTGGTATTTTATTTGTCTTTATAAGGGGTAGACTGAAGAGACAAAAACAATGAGGTGAGAAGGGAAGGCCAGTCTGATTCAAAAATGTGGGTAGTGTGAATACTGAGTCAGTTACAGTAGATGCTGAAGGTGATCCAGACTCATAAAGCAAAAAAGTATCAATCTTCAAAATAAGTTAGAAAATTCTTGCCACCATAATTCACTTCAGTTTAGTTATTGCGAGTGCCTATCTGTGTGTTTGGAACTTTTTTTTAAACATAGATCAACAAGTTGAAGTTGAAAATTTAAAATATTGTTACTATTTTGGTCCTGTGGGAATAAAATTTTCCTGGCACTCACTACAAGAAATTCCTTGTTGTATGTTTATGTTAGAATTCAGGAAGTTGTAGAAATCTGGGATCATTGCCAAACCACAAAATTTTCCAAATCACATTTACCAGAAGAAGGCTGAACTTGCACATGCATCTTCAAACTTTCTCATATGACAGGAATTCAGTATGACACTGTGTCACCCTGTGACTTGAGAGTTTATGCGCGGCATTATCCCTTTGTGACTTGACCATGACCAAGACCCGACTCTCCACTTGGCTGATGAATCTTTGAGGATTTGGCACAGGAAGTTTTGGTGACTCAGGTTTGCGAGTCATGCTGTAGCGGTACGATGGGACCAGACATGCCCTCATACTCCAAATGAGCTGGTCTCCAGTTTGACTCCCACCCAACAGTAACTGAACCGATATTTCCCACCCATTCGAGGTTTAACTGTCCTGAAACTGTCTAACCAGTAAACTGTTGTAATCCAGACTGGATTAAATTAGAATGACCTGTAGCCCTTTTACTTCCTGCACAAGGCCACGTTGCGCCGACCACAGGATTGTGTGTGTGTTTCTCATGTGAATCTCCCTTTCTCCTCCCTTAGATGGATGAGGCTGGAGATTGCTCTAAACCTCCTCACCCTGGTTCCCACAGCAACGGGAAGATGCAGTTCCTGACCAGAGTTGCATTGAGCGCTCTCGGAGCCACCCTCCTCCTGCTCCTCTACAAAGCTGCCGGTGGAAAAGTTTACCTGTACAGGAATGTCTGCTAAAGACTGAGACTGTGTCAAATCAGTTAGTTAATGAGCTCAACAGAGTGTTTAGTTTTTGATGACTGTAGAGATTAGTTGGATTATAGAAGGACTGATAAGTTTTAGGAAGAAGTGTGATAGACAGGTCATTTTTAGTTTTGCTGCAGTATCACTTGTTTTATACTTTGCTCTGACCTGTGTTTGAGTCTAGTTCTGAATTCTTTTAAGTTGTTTTATATTTTCAGGGTTAAAGTAAAAAATTAAAGCTTCTTATTGCGTAGTCAAATTAATGAATCATAATGTTGTTGAGTTATTTATTATATACAGCGTGAGATGAGCAGAAACTCATAGTTAGACATTGAATGAACAACAGCAAACATGGAGTTGAGCTGTAGTTTCCAGTAAAGAAACAGCTAGCCAGTCTCTAGAGTTAAAAAGTGATGTATAAACTCATTTTAGGGGATTTTTGCCTGCTGGAACTATTTTTTGGCAAACAGCAGTTGCAGAAACAATGACTGGCTAGAGTTTGTTGTCACAGTGTGGTTGCTGAGCAACCAGCAATCATTACATTTAGGTTGAGGTATGTATTAATTTTATTAGGTAATACAACATGTCAATAAGTGAACTGTTAGGTGTATTTTTGAATTCAGGCTCTTTATGCTAAGCTGAGCTAACTGCTCTTTAACCCACAGGGAGTTTCCAGGTGAATTTAGCTCAAGTGACTGACCAGATCAGTCAGTCACTCCTCGGGGCTTGACCTGTAATGTTACATGATCAGAAAGGACCAGTATTAATGTTCATAAAACATGCAGGAATCATCATGCCGCCACCAGCCTTAATGCGATTTGTTATGGAAGTGAACAAAATGCGCCAATTAAATTGGATTTATAATACAGACGTATTACAACTGCAGCTACTGCAACAACAAAGTCGTGTTCAATGGGCTGAGAGGAGCTAAGTGAGCGCTCTAAATCTCGGTTTTCTTCCACGGGGATCATGGGAAAAATCCAATTTGCCCATTAATCTCATCTGGCCAGGTCTCCGGACCTCCAGATACACCCGGGCCAGATCAAAGATGGAGGAAATAGCCTGTGACAGTGGTACAGATTTCCCCAAGAGACTTCAAAAAGGCCGTGATAGATAATCCAATTGAAATGGACACATCACCTTAAGGTGCTGGTTTGGAAGAATCCGTGCGTAATTTTTCTTCCCCCACCACTTTTTTAGACCATCATTCCTGAGTTATTAGTTAGACTGAGTGATGGTTTGTCTAAGACTGTAAAATAACAATGCGTCATGCTTTGGGGATCAGAAATATTTGGTACCTGTGCGTCAGTGGAGGTGAAACCAATATGTATTCAAAGTTTTATGCTTAAAATGAGAAAATAAACGCCCACAGAGTACACGTGGAATCCCAGGGGAAGCACAAAGGTGCCTCTGTGATGTAGGTGTATAATTTAATATCGTATTATTTATCAAATCACAGAACAATATAGCGGTCTCCGAGGCCTGTGTCTTGCGCGTAAAAGTAACACCCTCCCGGTCCATCTTTATCTGCTCCATTCTGCGGTTCATGTGCGTTTTTTTGGTGACTGACATTGGCTGAGTGCGCATGCTGAATTCTCCCTGAACGCGTCGGTGCAGTTGGAGCAAAGAGCCCATCAGCTTGGACCACATCTCAGAGCAGTGGAGCTCCGGTCTGGACGCGGGCCAAGCCTGTCTGGTGTCAAACCAGCCTGAACAGATACTCTCAGACATCTCATTTCTTCACCTCATTCCTGAGACGGGACTCTGCCCACCCCTTGTGTAAAGCAATTTAAACCTGATAGCTCATCATCTCCACTGAAAATATTTGCTGCACTATTAGACAGTCGCTCTTTACTTTTTTCCTCATAAGCACTTTGCCACCGTGCAGAACCCGAGCCGGTCATGGCTTTTACGCGCAAACCTCCGTTCTCCGACTGTCCTGTGATGATGCATTTTTAATCCAAAGTATGATTTGGAGATTCGACACGTTCTTTCTTCTCTAATGTTTTATATTTTTCTTTCATCCGTGGAAATGCTCCGTCCAGATCCATAAAGGACCAAAGTTTGGTTAATATGAACTTATTGCCAAGTGGAATATGTTTTTATTTATCGGTAGCAATCTGCTGGCGGACGGCCGAGGTCGATGCGTCCTGGTGGTAGGTACAACTTTATTTAAATGCAGTTGTTTAAGCTGGGTGCATGGCTTCCTTATTAAACTGGTGCGGCTGAGACGCGCAAAATGCGCACAGATGCCAACAAATACGGCTCAACGGTGTTTAATTTATCCGTAACACGAAGAAAACATGTCTCATAATTTCCCCTTTCCTAATGAGAAATTTTCCAGCGGTTTAGTGGCTAATAATCCCTCCACGGATTTCACAAGTGTGTTTTTAGAAATCCTGAAGTTGAAGACTGAATATTTGGACAGATACGCTTCCAAAATAAAGTCATTCGATATCATTTAATTTCTCTTTATTTGCTGTCTTTCTCGTCGATCTTTTAATGAATATTTGCAAAGGTTCTGTTTCATACAGCCTGTGATACTGAGATGCTGTTTGTACAGATAATTCTCCTCAGTTCTTTTTTTTTTCTTGCTGCTCTGCCCTTTTTCTTTAATTGCTGGAGAAAATCCCTGCAGCCTGCAAGTGTTCAAATTCCCTGCCAGTCTTTCATCACCTTGTTCTGCAGGTGGGAGTGTGGACTTGTTGGGAGTGATTTCAACACACGTTTCTCAAGGAGACATGTTTTTGCCTTGTTATTTCATTATCTTTTTAAGTGTCCCACCACCTTACAATGCTTTAATGTCTCTTCTTTGCTTCAGCTACCCAGAGGAGCAGACAGATACTGAGTTATTTGCACTTTTGTTGATAGAATAGCTTCAACATTTTCTGTCTTTGAGATCAGTGACAATCCAGTGACCAAACTGTGTACTAGTTTTTCATTATCAGATGACTGATCACATGTTTTTGCACACAATAGTTTCCCTTTCACACCTTTCCTTTCCTTGATTAATGGTTAAAATGTTTTCCCAGATGTTCACAACGGTTTGTCTTTCTCCCTGTCTGCTCCTCCACTCCGCAGGTACATGGGCACCCTGGGCTCCCAGGTGATGTGCGACAACATCCCTGGTCTGGTGAACAAGCAGCGCCAACTGTGCCGCCAGCACCCGAAAGTGATGCAGGCCATCGGGGCCGGGATGAAGGACTGGATCTCAGAGTGCCAGCACCAATTCCGCAACCACCGCTGGAACTGCAACACCACGGCAAGGGACCACAACCTGTTTGGACGCCTGCTGCTACGCAGTGAGTGCAGTTAGAACTGGGAGGGGGGCACGTATCTTATTTAAGTCTCTAAAAAGTCTATTCTATTCTATGCTGTTCTGTGGTTGACCTCCGACCCTTCAGTATGACGAGAGAAAAAAAGTTTTGTGGTGTCAGTAAATAGAGAATCACATCACTTAGCTTTCCATGCGAGCTGTTAGAAAGCAGGCTGTTTCTTTAAATCACTTTGTCCCCATGATTTCTATCTTTAGACATCAGGAAGTTATTAGATTCATTAGTAAATTAAGGCTATTTATTATTTTGTCGTAAGAAAATACAAACAATAATTTGACTCAGTGACATGAGCAATAACCTCAGCATGTCCGTATCGAGGCAGCTCTGTGATGACTACAGCTAGATTATGTTTGTCTGTATTGCTCACCCCTGCAGTAAGCTGGGTACAGGTGTGTGAGTGTGTATAAAGCATCTTATTCGTGATATGATGACTTCAGGTGCCTTCAACTCTGCACGGCTAAGAATAGAAGCTTACAGACTATATTGCCTGCAACAGTATACAGTCTGCTGGCTTGTGTTTCCAGGTCATTGTGTGCTGCTAGCACCTTTTGGAATTGAATCCCTGCGTGATCATGTGTGCCGCAGCACAGTGATCTGTTTGCAGCGACACACATGTTATATATATATATATATATATATATACTTAATGCTGACAAACTTGGAAAAGCGACCAATTGGATCGCTTTTCCAAGTGTTAGCGTATAGATTTATTGCGACTCTGAGGCTTTCTGGGAAACGGATAGTTCCCTCGCAGATATGTTCTCTTTTGCACAGAGGTTGGATCACATTCCACACGTCGTCTCGTTTTACAATTGTGCATTTATCACGCCGGTGCAGCCGACTGGTTTCTCTGTCAGTCTGTTCTAGTGTTGGGGGGCTAACATGCTGTTTTGTTATAGCAATATTATGACTTCTGGTGTGCTGAAAAGATTCATCAGAGCAGGAAAAAATAATAAATAACTTTTAGTTTTACTTGAATGTGTTTGGGCTTTGGGCTGTTGGTTGGACCTCCATTTTCTTACGTCATAAATGAAAGGATTCATTGAACATAAACAGATTATTCAATTATGGAGATGATTAGTTTCAGGATTGTATTTACATTATTTATGAATTAAAATCTGTTACTTTATATAAGTGTAATTCAGTTTCATTGTAATGATCTTTATGTTTATGTTAGATCCACTTGCTACTGTCTTGAATAACTCTCCACTCAGCTCGTTCAAATGAGAGATTGTCAAAATTTTGACTTCTTCCAAATAAAAGTAATCCCACCACTTTGAAGATGCACGTCGGGTCATTAGCACTGTTTATCTTCAGTGATCATCAGTCAAGAGACTTGATTTAATGAGCTTTTTCAAAGTCCAGAAGAGACACAGGGCACATATTTTTTGGGTGGGGGGTGCAGGGGAAAATAAATGTTAGGAAGAGTGTGACAAATGAGTCCCCTCATGCAGTAATTACTTAATGCAATTAGTAACATGAGAGATGATTAATGCGTAACAATAACCCTCACAGATGTGAGCTCAGGATAGAAGCATCCTGTCATATTTGACGTGTCACTGTTCATCACAGCAGCTAAACTCGATGTGTATCGCCTGTGTGTGTGTGTGTGTGTGCAGCGTGTTATAACAAGTCATAATCTTTTTTTATTGCCACTGGAGGATCACCACGACCCAGCGGCCTGATGTTCCGCTCCCATGCCCTAAGATTTAACCCGCGAGGTGGATCCTTCGACTTAGTCCGTTTCATGTCGGGGCCTCTAATCATCCGTGTGGTATTCAGACCTCCCAGACTGGCCCCGGCCGTGTCACACAGCGTTATCACGGCACGTCGAGGCCCCTGTCAGAAGCTCCTTATTGTCAATGTCAGCAGGCTAATTTCAAACAATTACACAGGAGTTCTCTCTCTCCCTGGTGTCGTGTTCTCTCAGCGTTCTCCTCATTAACCTCGTTAGGTGTGTGTGTTTCCAGTGCTGGGTGTCATTAGTAGTTTTTTTAATACAATACCTGAGTTGCAATATTGATACCAAAATGTTTGATCCCTTACTTCTTAAATTAAATACACACTCCTCAAAACAAATGTTAAATTTGATCTGAACACAAGCAGCTGTACAAGAGCTTAGCCTAAATAAAATAGTCTAACATTAGTAAACTTGACTTTGACCAGACAATCAGTAAATATAGTACTTTATCAACTAAAATATTGAACTAGTTAATGTAGGTTCAAGTTCCTCTAAAATCTAAAGATTTCCAGCTTTTCTCTTGCTGGTTTAGTTTCAGATTTATGGCGACTCATCACACTTATTGTGCTTTGCCCTTTTCAGACCTGATTCTTGATGACAGATAATGTGGTGAAGATTTACAGGGGCTCTGTTTTGAAAATACGGCAAAGTTGGAACATGTTATGTATAACTATGTTGTCATTAGTGTATAATCAGCTGAAAATAATAAGCTTTTTCTTTCTGTTACCTTAAAATGAGCCTTTGTGTCGACAATATGAATGATTTTTTTTCTCCCTTGATGAACATGCTTGCATTTGTTTTTCTGGCCCTCAGCTGGGTCTTCAGGTATTCTTCTCAAGTTGCACGGCAACCCAAACGAGCTCTACCAATTAGATGTTGAGGGCTGCCTGTATGTGACCTGACAGGAAAAACCCTGGGCAAAAATAGTCCAGAAGAGACTTACTGTTTCTATCAAGGCTTCTTTCTCTGAGTGCATGCTAATGGCTGAGAGTGTATGAACATTTTTAGTACCTCCTCTCTTCTCTGGTCTGGGTTATGATGACTTCACAGTAAGCTGACAGCCAATGGTCGATTGGTTGATGACTCAAGTTATGAATTGAGTAGTTTATCACTCAAACATGTCGATTCTTTCACTGCCGTCACTGCATGCTTTCATACGCGTCAGATCTGATGCAGAGGTTGGAGACAAACACGCACACACACACACACACACACACACACCCTTTCGTCAGCCTTTGATCTCTCTGATCTCTCATCAGTTACATGTGCAGTGAGATAAGGGCTCTCTATCAGGGCATTGCTGGTAAGCGTTCGCTGTTTATCCATCTTGGAGGTAGATGAAGCGTTTTTCATTTCATGCCTTGCATGGAATAAAAGCTTCTAGCAGACAACAACAAACACGGGTCATACAGGTAGCAGCGGTGGCCAAACATTTGAAGGATCTCTCTGTTTGTCATGGCTTAATTGTGTCATCAGCCAGCCTGTATTGGAAAACGCCAGATCCAGATCAATGAGAGATAAAACCTTTATGTTTGGTTCACATCTCACATCAGTGGAGTTTATTGATGTCGAGAAGCATACCAGTAACTGTGTTGATGTTTAGTTTTTTTATCTTCTGGTTTTCAGTATTTGAACAAAGACTTTGGTGTCAGCCTCTGACCTCACCGTGTAGCTCTTGCTCATTGGCTCCAGTGATGGTAATGTCTGTTTGTGGGTCTAATACTTGGGTCCAGACTGAAATAGCTCAACAACTATTGGATGGGTTGTCATTAAATAAGCTGGTACAGATATTTATTTTCCCCAGAGGATGAACCTTTGGCGATCCCCTGACCTTTCCTCTAGCTCCACTTTAAAGTTCACATTTGTGCTTTTAAGTGGAATGTCTCAGCAACTACTGGGTGAATATGTGGTGTAGATATTCATGAATTTTTATAACTTGGGTAATCCTCATGTCATAACCATCATCATGTCCACATTTCAATAATGGTAAATGGAAAATGGTAAGCATTGAACCGGCTTAGCATCAGCACTTTAGTAATGTCATTCTGAGCATGTTAGCTCAAAGCACCACCACATGCCTGTAGACTCTCAGTGTTGTTATAGCTGCAGTTCTCTTCTTGGTCAAGTGTTTGCCCCTTCCAACACTAAGAAAGATAAAACAGGGCCGATGTCCTCTAGGATGCCTTCCACAGGAGAAAATGTGTCATATAGGTCCTTTATATGTCTCTAATAATGATATTACTTTGAGTTGAATTAGTTTTTATTACAGTGGTGTAATAGTTTCATGCTTTTGTTTTAGGTCACATCATGAAACAATTTAAACTATTTAAATCCAAACCAATGTTTGGAATTCCTTTACAAGAAATACATCATGACTCTGTGCACACTGGTGACTTGCTGCGTCTAGCTTCATTATTATTTTATTTTTATTTATTTTATTTTTTTTACCTTGTCTGTTCATACAATCCACCACTGTACTCTACACTACATTTTGATGTGTTCTGGTGACTTCTCTGAACCCCAAAAACATCTACGTACATAAGGTTGACTCAGGGTTGTGAAGCTTGTAGCTGATAGTAGCAGTATTTCTATAACAACAATAATAATCTTATTTAATCAATGAAAATGTTCTTTATGTGTTTGTCCAGGGCTGAGTGAGTTGATGTGGTCTAAAGTCAGAGTTGGACTTTAATTTGGAAACATGACTTCCTAAATCCTCAAATGCAACTAATTCAAGCTAACAACAAAACAAACAAACCAGTCTCAGATAGAACATGTTAAATTACTGTTTTATTAGAATAGTCAGCATTCAGAGAACTGACTGCAACAAAAGACATGACCTGAACTTAAAGCTGTGTAGTAATTTCACTGCAATAGTTGGTATTGTACTTTTGTAAATAGAATTGTTCTGATTCATTTCACAAGATTTTGAGAAATACAAAGAAAAGATGTTTCTATCTTTATTTTTAAAGCATCAAGGGTTTTATCGAATACGTCATTAGTTTCAGATGAATCAGATTCTTCTGTGCATGGCATGGAAATCTAGAAAAGTCCTGCTTTTGTTACAGGTGTTTGCTTACCTGTTTACAACATTTCATCCTCTCCCCTCAGGCAGCCGCGAGGTGGCCTTCATGTACGCCATCTCCTCGGCTGGTGTGGTTTACACGCTGGCCCGAGCCTGCAGCCAAGGCGAGCTGGATTCCTGCTCCTGCGATCCCACCAAGAAGGGCTCGTCACGGGACGCCAAGGGCTCTTTTGACTGGGGCGGCTGCAGTGACCACGTGGATCATGCCATGCGCTTCAGCCAGGCTTTTGTGGACGCTAAGGAGAGGAAGGAGAGGGACGCCCGAGCACTCATGAACTTGCACAACAACCGAGCTGGCAGAAAGGTTAGAAAGAACTTGTATGAATTAAGGGATTCAAGCTTGAAAAACAGTCTCTGGAGTAAAAAGGAACTGCCATATTAAAATGTGTTTTTTTAATATGAAAATGGGTGAAAATCATGATCATGCGTCTCTTCTTACCAGGCGGTGAAGCGCTTCATGACTCTGGAGTGTAAGTGTCACGGGGTCAGCGGGTCTTGCAGTGTTCGGACGTGTTGGCTGGCCATGGCCGACTTCAGGCGCACTGGCGACCACCTTCGCAAGAGGTATAACGGCGCCGTGCAGGTGGCCGTTAACCAGTACGGCACTGGGTTCACTGCCGCGCACACACACTTCAAGCGACCCAGCAAGAATGACCTGGTGTACTTTGAGGACTCACCAGACTACTGCATACGGGACCACGAGTCAGGTAAACAACATTTAACACTGTGCTGACTAAATGAATCAGTTTCCAGCAAGCACCGATCTGTTCAAAAGATGTGAAGACGCCCTGACGTTTGCTCGTGTGATAAAAGGTCTGAGATTTGTAAGTTTATTTGGTTCCAGCTGAGTTGAATTGGCATTATTCTCACCAAATGAACCAAAGCTTCAGAGTTCAACTGAACCACTTCAACTAACATGGTTGGTTGGTGTGAAAATGCCCTTCAATGAGAAGAAAGGTGTGAACAGATTTACCATGGGGATTATCACAAACATTTGGTTGAATTAAACAAACAAAACCTCCAGCAGATTAAACATTCTTGGCATCTCAAACCTGCCTCAAACCATGTCTACTCTCCTAACATGTGACAGAACTAGTTCCAATATCTTTCATCATCTTGCCGCGTTGTTCTTGTGCCATGTCAGTTCAGTGGGAGGCAGCAGGGATCATTCGTTTAGCAGCTAATCGCCAGGGAGGCCCAGTGAACCACAGACACACAGAGCTGATGTTTGCAGTCAAGGGTTGAGTCTGTGTTTTACATTCTCAGCTTATTTCAATCGTTCATAATTTAAGAGGGTCTCGCGCTTCTGTTTCATGAGGGAATTGAAACAAGCACTGTTTGCACAAAGCTGAACCTCTGACATCACAGCACTGGGTGACTTTTGAGTCTTTGAGCAGGCATTGTTGTTGCTAGCTTGTTTTCTGTGGTTCAGTCCACAATGAGCGGCATTGTGTGGTTGTCAGTGTGTAAACAGGGATTGAGCGGACTGTGTCTGCAGATGTCTCTCAAACATTTCAGTGTGCAAATCATTTTTCATTTCTACAGATCATGGAAAGGCTGGAAATTTAGAAGTTTTCCAGTTATGGGACTGCCTGGAAATTGCTTAAAATGAACAGGTATCCTGTGAATCTATGCTGTCCTGTACTTTAGCCATTCAATCAGATCACCTACATAAAGCCCCTTAAATCACACACTGGACCTTTTTAAATATGGATTTTCTCTAAATTAAAATAAATTTATGTGATTTGCACTGGCTTTGGCCAAATGAATGTTAGTTAGTGGAAGCTTGCAGTAAACTATAGTCAGTTTCATTCGGCTGTGGTGAGAACAGACGAGCATTCCACGAAAGCGAGCCAACGCAGAGCGTCCCATAAACGCTGTAATGTAAACCTGTAATGAGCCTGAGACACTAAATCATAAACCCTGCCATCGTTAAAGAGGTGTTACATAACTGGGGTTAAATGTGTCAATAATAAATCTACAGCTAAATTATATGACTGTTTTCAGCAAGCGTTCTGTATTGTCAAGACTTAAAGACTCCTTGACTCTTATGTCCTGGAAAAGTCCTGGTAAATGATTTCTTCAGAAGAGTGGACACCCTGATAGTGTCATTATGGAGTCAGTGGGTCCGGCTCGTATTAACAGTGTCCCTGCGACAGTTCTCTGTCCTGCAGATGCAGAGTGTCTGTGTGCTTGTGTCAGTCAAAATTCCAGCTGTTGGATCGCAAATGTCTGATTCTTTCTGATGCGATAACCTCCATCAAACTGAGCACCTGACTTTAGAAAGTAGATTGCAGCTCCAGTATGAGCTCGTGAACCTCAGTTTTCATCAGGAAAAGATGCATCACTGAGCAGGTAATGAGACTACAGTGTTACTTTACCTCCAATATTGACACTGGTGACAGGACAGATAAGCCGTTAAAGAAATGTGTATCTAAGTGAGTGAAATCTGTGTCTTTGCATGTGTGTGAGGCTCAGAGCGAGGCAGTGTGAGAAGGAAAATGTTTGTGTATGAAACTGTGTGAGAGAAAGGCACAAGAGCACGAGTGTGTGTGTGTGTGTGTGTGTGTGTGTGTATGTGTGTGTGTTCCAGAGGAGGTGGATGCCTGTCAGGCAGCAGATGATCCGTGGCGATCGGGTGTCGGCCAGTTTAAGACCCATTACACACTTCTGTAGGCTGAAACCTTAGAACACCACAGATCACTATAAATCATCACCACTGGAAACACACACACACACACACACACACACACATGCCTGAGGGCATGATTGGCCTGCAAAGAGAGGCATATTTCAGGGGCAGGTTGGATCACAAAACACAACACACACACACACAGTGGATGAGTTTACAGTGTGTTTTTCCTTCATGACTGAACACTTGAAATAAAGGTAGGCAGCCCAGATAAGCCTCACCTGAATGTACTCTGATGCTTTGATCAGTTATTTTTTTAAACACAGGTTACATTCATGTGGAAAACTTTGTTCAGTCTTCTGTGTTGCACTGCAGTATCGTGGGTAACCAATCATAACCCAACCTGAAACAAAACATGGGGTCTGATTTGCACTTCATGGTGTGATAGAGCTGCACGTCTGCACGTTTCTCGCTCATGTACACACGAGTGGAGTCAAAGGAAACGTTGGCTGTTGTAGAGACTCAAACCTGGAAACTGTCTGTCATGGGAGAGAGTCGTGTACTCTGTGCACAGTAGTAGAAGTTATCAGGCACCGTCATGGTGTTTTAGGTGCAAAGAGAGTTTTATGACCTGAAGAAGCATGGAGAATTTCGAGGGCAGGGCTGTTTGATGTGCGAAGATAAAAGCTGTGAGAGTGCCAATTCTTGATCTTTGGGAACTTTCAGCTGCATCTCACTGTCTTCTGGAGCTCTGTACTGTCAGATCTGAAGTTCAACATTTCATTTACTTTTTGTTATTTTGCTTTTGGACCGTCAGATAAACCAACACGTACTGGTGGCTCAACTGTCACAAGGAGTCCTTCAGCAGCAACACTGGTGCGATTTTGTCCTGCAGTCCTTTGCTGCGTGTCATCCTCTCTCTCCCTGCTTTAAAGACATAAACATAACGTGACAAAACAGTTATAATTCAGCTCATGTCAATTCAATTTTATTTATATGCTGCCAAATAATGACAAACTTATCTAATGACTTTTTATACAACAAAACACTTTTTATTCTAGTCAGTACTTTTTAAAAATAATATTATCTACAGAGGCCCAACAATGCCAACCATGAGCAAGCACTTGGTGACAGTGGCAAGGAAAAACTTGATTTAAGAGGCAGAAACCCTGAGTCATGGTGGACAGGCATCTGCTGCAACTGGTTGAGTTTAGAGAGGGACAGAGACACAGATACACAGCAACACAGTACGAATAATAAATACAACTATTAACTTTATTAAAAATCTGAAAAGTTTAGTTAAGTTTAGTTAGTTTTAGTTAGTACTATATCACTAAAATATTTGTATTCAATTGCAAAAATCTATTTTTCGTACCATCTCATGCAGCCCCATGAGACCAAACAGTTAATGATTCACTGAGGAAAATAATTAGCGTTGTGTGAACACTGCCTCACTGAGCTCCCTAAATCCTGCTGCAATCCCTGTAACCTCCTGATGGACCTCTGGAGGTCTTGGGCCCCCTTTTGAGAACAAGTAGAGGCTTCACAGCGGACATGAGGGCTTCATGTGCTGTGTACATGTAAGCGGGGTGAGGTAACACACGAACACACACACACAGCGATCACTCTCAGCCTCTCATGAGAACTTAACTCGCTCCCCCGCAACTCCTCTGGGACACAAAGAGAGAGACAGGCATGCAAACTAACCCTCAATCATGACACCTACTGTACACTGAATCACCCTCTCTCTCTTTTACACACACACACACACGAAGCACAATCATTCTTGAAACACACACTTTGAGTTATTCACTCTTGTTCTTTCTCACATCACACACGCGCACACACTGAAAAACCTCTCAAAGACATGCAAACTCACCCTCAATCATTCTGGAAACACACAGACTGAGTCCATTCTCACAGATAGATGGACACACACACACAGGCTCAGAGCCCACAGAGATAGTGAGACAGCCCCTCTGTGCCTCTTTAAAGTGTGAAATCAATTTCCCTTGGGCCCGGCAAGGCTCAGGTGCTAAACTCATCTCTCGGCGCCCCCTCATCTTAATTCAATAAGCAGACGCACGGAGAGCGAAGACTGTGAGGAAGACTCTGGCCGTGATGTCATCCCTAACGGGGCAGCATACCGCGGATGACGGGCAGGCACGCTGCCAAAGAGGGGCGGGGCTTCAGATCATGTCCAGACATATTACCTGGCGATGGAATGGCGCACAGACAGTGTACTCGCAGAGCGAAGCAGAATGTAAACATGAGCAAATTCCAGAACAATGTTCGAGATGGTACTTGAAGCCAGCGCATCATTTTTTCTAAACCTTTATTTATACAGGAGACACACATGTTCTTCTTCAGTAACACTTGAGCTTCACAGTCAGACAGTAACAGTCAGTCACGCCTGCACAGAACATCTGCACCACAGCAGCTCCAGGGCGGGTTTCATCAACAGTATTATAATAGTTTATTCACACCTGAGGGGAGTGAATAAAGATGGATGATGTAATATTCCACAACTGACTTTTTTTTAACATCAGTGTTGTTAAAAAAAACAGGTCTGACTCTTCAATATTTAAAAAAAAAAATTCTAGTATCAAAAAACTTCACACACTTTGAATTTCCTAAAACATAGAGCCTACAAACACAATTCAAAATGAAGTAATTATTCTGCAGACCCATAATTTGTCAGCTATAATGTCATTATTGGAATCGTACATAATAAAGTTAATTTACCATGATCACCGTGATTTATCAGCTCTGAACAAATGTAAAAATGTCCTGCTCACTCAGTTACTAATGTGACAAAACAGTTTAATAATTCAAGAGCAGACATTAGTTTTTCCTCTGTCTGGCGTTAAATAATCGTTCATGTTATGTAGATATGTTTCTGTGTTTTGATTAATCAGCACCGAGCCTGCCTCCATGATGACATTTCAGCACAGTGCCACTGTGAAGTCATGAGGCTCCACAAGCAGTCACTTGTTGTTGAGACTGTGTTTTATTGCCGTCGTAATCGCGCAATGATTCTGCCTTCATCTCGACATAACAAGGTTTGTTTTCTCTGCGATAAAAGAATAATTATCTGGAAATCCCGACATGATAACCCAAACTGTCTTGTCACCATCACCGAGATAAAAACAGGTGAAGTTTCTGATGTGGTCTCTCCTCTCAAACGTTATCAGCAGACACTCTCTGCTGGCTGTGATGCTGCTTGTATTTAATATCAGCAGATGAAAGTGGCTGATTGGAGCTGGGAAAAGTCCCTGCGGAGGACTGATGGTGTGTCAGCAGGTAGTTTGAAGCAATCGCTGATAGACTCTACTAACAGGAGATCAGGATCATATCAGAGCTGCACACATTTGTGGAACGATCAAATATTTTCAAAGGAGTTGACGACTATCAGTTTTTCTGTAGATATCACAGTAAAACGAGCTATTTGAAGTGGAGCGGTATGAAGTACATATTCAGTGTGTTTATGGTGCAGTCAGCACACCCCCACACACGAGCAGTGTGGCCAGACTGAGGAGATTGTGTGTGTGTGTGTGTGTGTGTGTGTGTGTGTTTGCGATGGATGTCTCCTCTAAAATGAACAGCTGATGAAGAGTGGGAGTGCAGGCTGACGGCTCCTATCATCAATCTCTCATCTCTCCTCCATCCAGCGTTCATCATCTTACTCACCTACAAGCCCCTCTGTCTCATCTGAAGTGTAGTGCCAGCTTTATACTGCGCTCCCATTGGTTCTTAATCACCAATAAAACTATCCTGATTGGCCAGACCGACCCGCCAAGCCACATCCTCATTCCACATCGGAGCAGCAGTGTTAAAGAGGCACTTATCGGCGGAGTGTCTTAAATCCTAACTGATTTCCCATGATGCTTCACACCTTTGTCAGCCTGGAATAAGAGTCAGTGTAGGTGTCAGCAGGAAATCTCCTTTTGGAAGGAATCTACTGAAATGTGTTTTTGCATTTGGAGAGTAAATCGAATGTTTGTTCAGTGGAAAATGATCTGCTGCAGTGAAATGATTCAACGTCAAGAAGCAATTAAGTTCACCCTCTCCCAAACTCACACAACACAGTGAGGCATGGAGTCTGTTATGGATGAAGCTCAGCGTTCTCATCATGTCCAATTTACTACTGGAAAACAAACAAACAGCTTTTTAAGATTTTTACCAGACAGATGTATTGTAAGGTTTCTGCAGCGTGAAAGATAAGATGGGGTTGTGATGTGCAGTACCTTTGAAGTGGGTCAGAAATTTAATCCAACACCACAACGCTTAAATGCATTTAAATGAATTCATTAATATAAAAAAAGATTCTGATACATTTTTTCTGAAAAACAAAGTTCGACATGTCCAGTGATGTTATGTAAGGGCTGTTTTTAAAGGAGAACTCTGATGTTATGACGGTAAAATGACTAAAGGATGAATATTTTTGTCACTGGAGTGCTGAAACAATAATTACTGCTAACTCCACAAAAAGGTCTGTCTGTCTCTCAGACTTGATAAGGACTTCTAGTTTACTTCAAATGAGGATTTTCTTTTCATATAGAGAGGAACAGAATAGAAGGAAAGTGTTTAGAATCACTCATTAACAATTCTTATAATTTTCCATGTTAAAAGCTGTGGCACGAGCAAGATCCGCTCTGTGCTGCTTGTGCAGCAGTCTAAACTGCAAATCAACTTTACAGTATCCAGTTTTTTAGAAGATCCAAGTAGAGTCCTCTGCATATTGGCCCCAAATTATGTTTTTGTGCTGCAAAAAGTTTCCCAGAACATTTGCAGTAAATCATGAGGCATCAAACTAACACTAGTTACTGTGGATTGAGGCAGCCATAGAGGTAGCCATAAAGTCTGCTGTCTTTGAAGAGAGCAATGTAACTGTCAGCAAAACCTCACTGACCTTCTCTCTCTCTCTCTCTCGCTCTCTCTCTCTCTCTCTCTGTCTGCTCAGGGTCGATGGGAACAGGAGGGCGGGTATGCAACCGGACGTCTCGCGGCGTCGACAGCTGTGAGGTGATGTGCTGCGGTCGAGGCTACGACACGTCACGGGTCAGCCGCACCACCAAGTGCGAGTGCAAGTTCCACTGGTGCTGCGCCGTGCACTGCCGAGACTGCCACCAGCAGGTCGACGTGCACACCTGTAAGGGCCAGACGTGACTGAACACTACTGAGCGCTCATATGGAAACCAGCAAGTCACACTGGCCACCGTGTAAAAACTACTGCTTTTGTGCTGGGCTGCAGATTTCCCATCTGCCATCAAGCTGTGAGGATTTTCAACCCCATCCTCGGTGCTAAGCCCTCAGTTCACTGCACTTCTCAAAGATCACCAGTCAATCAAACAGTAGGTAGTCTGCCTATCTGTAGGTGGCGCTCTTTTCTTTGCTGCTCATGCTAATTACTCAACTCTTCTCCTGTTTATTCCAAACAAGAATCACGTCTGTCTGCTAGAGGATGTTTCTGAAAGAGCTTCCATGGTTGGAGCAGGAAATGGAAAAGCTTTCATCGGCATGTCATAGGCTAGACGAGTAGCAAGCTGTACATTTATTTAAAAAAAAAAACAAAAAAAAGTTGTAAAAAGTTGTGTCCAGGCAGATGTCTCCTCCAGTTTGTAATCTTAAGAGCCACTTTGGGCTCTTGCTGAGCCGACATCACAAACAGAGCCTGATGACTGACTGTGGTTTGGAGGTCTGAACAAAAATACACTGAAAATATATCTTAAGTTATATAATCTATTGTAGTGTCGTGTTGTCAATTCTCCCAGCAGGCAGAGAGAGTACCTGCTTCCCATTTAATGCAAAGCAGATCTTAAAAGCTCTGACCATAAGCCAGTCCGTAAGTCTGCTCCCATCATTCATTTCTGTTTGACAGATTTTGTTTTGATGACTGTAGGACGTTTTCCACTTTGTCATAGTGGCCCATTCCTAATGAACATCACTAAGATCAGCCTCTGTATGATTTAAATGGTGGGTTTGTCTGCTGTTTGAGGCTTTCTGTTGAGTTCACTGAGTATGATTACTCAGAGAAACCTGAGTTCAGAAATCTGTATCTATGAAGAAAAATGTTTTATTCTTTGGCATCATTCACTGCAAAATGTGTTCAAAACAATTCTCCACATGGAGTCACTTAACAAGTTGGATGCTACACTGCGCCACCTACAGGCAAGTTACAGCACCAGTAACAGGAAAAGGAAAAGCAACCAACAACTGCTGCAGTCTTCACTGTCGTCACCTGAAGATGTCTGTGCTGATGAAAATAATTACTTCATATATATTTTTCACTTCCTGGAAAGCGCCTTGAGAAAGACGTGAGGACTGTCACCTTGCTAAGGCTACGTATTTATGTGACTCAAACTCCGACTGTGCCACACAAGCTTCCTCTAGTGGTACGTGGAGGAATGTAACATATTATTTGAAAATGAGCTTGAATTCACTTTCCTGTCAAAATGTTACAAACTTTAAAATGAAAATATGAGATCGCTGGAATGTGATTTAGAATACGTTGTAGCGTTCACAGACGTCCATGAGTAGATGACAAGAGAGAGCTGTAACGACTGACTGCACGAGATGAATAACTGACTCAAAATCAGCTGAAACAAATGAAAATTGCAGCAGCTGTTACTTTCTTTGCCTGTAGGTGGCGACATTAACATCATCTGCAGCTGTTCAGTCTGGTGTAACTGCAGGAATGGTGGCTCTACTTTGGCTTTTCTCTACTTCAATCCACTCGTTGTCTAAATAGTTCCTCATAAAATCCTCTAAATTAATACATGAATACACTCCCATGGCGTTACATGGCTTTGTGATTTGGGATGAGCCTGTCCTGTTGCTAAGACAATATTCTGTGCACGTAAACACACTGTCACCGTGCGCTCGATGGAACTGGAGGCTACAATTAACAGTTCTTGAATGAAGGAACGCTGCAGCCTGAAGACCAGTTTGAAAACATCCAGTTCACTGTTCAGTCACTGTTACAACCTGCTGTCACGTCACTGTATTTATTTACCCTCCAGTGTGTTTGTGAAGTCCTGCCTGAAAAAGATCACTGACCCCGAGTCTGTAACCAACTTACCTGACATGAAACTATAACCTGTACAACTGCACACTAAAATAAAGTACGTCACTACGTCACAAACTGCATCTGTATTTAAACACATATTCCAACTGTGCAAGTTAATCCAGACAAACCTTTGTTTTTATGTAAATATGTGGTTGTGTAAATTAAATCAGATGTATAGTGTATCTGTAACCAATAGTCTAATTAACATGCCTCACTTCCTCCTGCCATGTGGGCCAATCACAGGACAGTAGTGAACCTTCAGATCACACTAGTTTGACTGTAGACTTGGTTTTACCATCACTCATGCTCACCAGGTTAAGAAGTTCAACAGTTGCTGTTGACATATTTCTTGAACTGAACTAATAAATGAGTGAGGGACATTTTATTATTACCACTTCAAATCCCGTTAAAAAGCACTGAACAGCTGTGTTCTCATGGCTGAGCTCCACCTACAAACCATGCATCCTTTGACAGTCTGACATGTTTGGATGTATTTCCAGGCAGACATCGTCTTCTATTCATTTCTGTGTGGCATGGAAATCGATTGAACTGTTGAAACTCGAGTGAAGTGAAGTCTGCGTTAATGTCTGCCAAGCTGACGTCGTCATGTGATACAGAGTGCATCAGCTCACATCAGTCCAGTTCACCGTTTCAGTCTGCTCAGGTTTTCATATCATCAGCAGGGTTGGGTAGTAATGGAGAATGTGCAGCTACAGTTAGCCCTAATTAGATTACAGTTAAATTGTCAAAGATCACTTAATTTAAAACAAGCGCTCCCCTTTGTGGTGGACCTGGTGGGTGAAAAACAAACGCCGTTGAGTCAAGATGGAAGGCTCAAGAAGCAGCAGCAGCACAAGAAAGTCTATTCACAAAAACCATGTCATGCAGGTGCAACATTTTCAAATTTTGAAGTAATCAGATTAATTTTTCTGTAGTCCAATAGATTACATTCCGAATTCAAAAAAATGCTATGTACTTTGTTCATCATTTGGAAATGTGTTCTGACCCAACCCTGCAAACAGAAATGTCTGAAAACCAACAGCAGAAAGAGCAGCTGTGATAAAGTCTACGTGTTGTAGTAAACAGGCTCAAAATCTAAAAAGCTTTGCTCCTTAAATCATATTTCATGTTTGTTTTTTAAATTAAAGTTAAGATCCTCATTCCCCTCGGCAACACATGAGATAAAAGCACCTGGTGGATGCAGGCAACACTCTTCTCCTCCCTGTGTTGAGAGATGTAAACACACAGCAGATCAGAGCAGGAGTCCTCAAACAGTAAAAACCTACCAGGCTGCTGCTTCAACATCCACTTTAAAAGTCGAGCGGCTCCACAGGAGGCTCGGCTGTGCTCAGACTTCACTGATCGAGGCAGTGAAACTGCAGCGCTGCCCGTGTGAATCAAAATGGCGGGAAGGAGCTGTCTTGCAGCAATACACAAAAAGTCCTTTATTGTATTTTTTTGTCTTCTCACTTTTTTTTTAATGATGGCAATTGATCACCTCTTTTTGTACAACAAAAGAACAGCTTTAAATGATTGAAAACCCAAAAAATGCAAACATATCAAATAAAGTCAAAACCAATTCTGGATCCACTGTTTTGCCTTTTTGTTTCATGCCTCCACCCGTCGTCCTCGTCTGTTCTCAGTTTGGTTTGAACTCGGTAATCTTGGCACAAAGGTGTGTCAGTCCAGTCCAATGCAGCGTTCTGGATTTCAGTTCAGCTGTTTCTGTCTGGATGGAGGTCAGCTCCTGGTCCTGGGTCTGATTCTGGTCCGGTCGGGTCGGGGGTCAGATGCGGGTGAGTTGGTGCCAGAGGCTGGACGGCAGGATGCTCTCCACCTTCTCCATGATGAAGTTCAGAGGAGCAAACAGCGTGCTGAGAAACTGCAGCGAGACAAAGAAAAACACAATGAAACGACACGTTTGACGGGTGAAGCAACATCTTCGCTCCGTGTCACGCTCGTTACTAAACAGCTCGTGACTCTTCCGTTAGAAAATACTATCATTTATTTCAAATAACGGTTATCTGAAAATGAAGTAATCAACCTCTTCCACTCCAGAGGCAGACAGCAGGCCCACAGTATATACAAAGTGGTATACATCGAGGTCAAGCTCAGCACTGTGTCAACTTTTTCCAGCTGTAATAAACGTTGTTTTGTTTAGGTGCCTATTCAAATATTTGAAGTGTACAGTGTATGAGGGCTGAGCACAGCCACGCTCTAATATATCTCATAAGGTGCTGCAGTTTGTCTTTGCGTTGCTGTACTTGTTATAATGATTTGGTGAAAAATGTAACCTTTTTTGAAACTTGATAAAAATGCTCACCTTTCCCTCCAAAACACCACAGTAAGAGGGGCATCCTTGTTACCATAGAAACAACGTGTATTCAGATACCTTGAGTTGAGAGGTCGAGGGACCCTTTCGAATATGACAAGCTAACGTTATTTAGCCCAGTATGCTAACATGACGTGGTTAGTGCCACTGAGTGCTTTAGGTCATCTAGGATCATATGATCCCATCATCATTACTCTAGTTTTAAAACTGAACCTGCTCTTACTAATGTCGGCTATCTGCAGAGATTATGTTCATTTGAAATCTGATCACAAACTGCAAAACTCAGAGATAATAAATGACCTATGATATAAAACCAGAGGACGTACATTTATTAACTAGTTTCACATGACAATCCCAACTCAAGAAGACTATTAACAGAAAGACTGCTGATGAAGTCCATGTAATGCAGCTGAAAGCTCAGAAAAAAGACAGTACATGCACCTCCAAGGGAGATCACTTCAAACAAACATGGATAACAAGTTGTTAAAGAGCTGTGTGACTTAAACAGACCAAACTGCGTCTGCCGAAGCTCTGAGAACGTTCCAACAATGAAGGGAACACTGGTTTCTATTAAATCTACATTTCCTCTTCATGCCTGGCTGCAGCAGCGCTGCCTGAGAACACACCACCTCGCTGTCGGGCCTCGTCCTCAGGTGTGTTTTGGCAACAACCAGTGAAGAGGAGGTGAAGAGGAAGGGGTGTTGGGGGGGCAATAGGGGCTCCACCAGAGCAGTGGCGGGTCATAGAGGTTCCCACTTTGTCAGATGGCAGATAAAAACCATGACAGGGTTTGAGGAGAGAGAAAGAAGAGTCTGTCTGTGCCGCCCTCTCCTCTCCACCTGCATGTATCTGCCGGGTCGACGTCGGCCTCACACATCGTATCTCTGCTCCAGCTTCAAAGAGCACTTCAAAGTAAAGGTGTGTGTTCCATGTGTTTGAAGTGTGTGGGCAGCGGGGAGAGACCCAAAAAAAAGTAGGCCAAAAAGTAGGGACGCAGCACGCCGGTACGCCAGATCTGTGTCGGTACTGACCTGGTGAAGTGGATCAGGATGTCAGTATGACAGACTGGCTTTAAAGTTGGACGGAGCTCTGCTGGGTGACATGAAGTAATGTTGCAGGTGCAGTAAAGCTAACAGGAGAGTGACACCGTCAGAGGAGTCCTAAAATGTCAAATGTCTAAGTGTCCTAAAGACACGAGTGATGTCAAACAAACACACTGCAAGATTTTAATACCGGCACATCAGAGACAACAGGATGTTATTAGGATGAAGCAATGCACTGATGCACCACCTTGTGTGATCTCATGGGGAAGCAGGTGTAGACAGACACAAGCAGCAGGCTGCAGTCTGGATGAGACATCGTTAGGGGAGATGAAGTCCACACGAGGTTTCTATTCCGCAGCGAGATCTCGAGGTGAGACTTTTAATGTCTGTCAATAACAATGTGTTTACTGAATTACACCACAGCGTGTGCTGTCACACAGTGGAAGGCAGCCTAAACAGCAGCCCCACTCATGGAATCTTTGAGATTTTCTATGTAAAATGGCTTCTTTGCGTGTGTGTGTGCAGGGCTGGAGCGCTCAGCGGGTAGATGGTATCTGCTGATAGTGTCACATCGGGGGGGGCGATGAGCTCAGCCGCATTCCAGGTGAGCAGCACAGCGCTGCAGGCTGCAGGGACGGGCGGAGCGGAGGAGGCAGCGCCCTCCACAGGCTGCTGCGAATACAGGACGGAAGGCTGACGGAGGCTGTGTTCAGTACCGAGGCTGGAAGAGGACGCTCAACCTCAGCGGGTTCCGCAGAAATTAATGACCGAAGCTTCTAGTCATTAATAAACCGCTCCTCTGGGGCGAGGCTATCTCCCGGTGTGAAGCCACGGGGGGAGACGCAGAGCCGCGAGATTAGAGCGAACAATAATAAAAGCACTGAGGCAGCAAATTAAACAAATCGAGTTGAAGGGCGTCAAATATTACACACAGCCAGAAGTTAAAAATACACAACAGAGTTCACAAAGGAGCAGGATACAAGGATTATTAAAGACAAACGAAGAAGTAAATGTGAGAGTGTTCAGTCGTACTGACACGGAGGGGTTGAAAACAGAACGTGTATGGTGGAGGAAAGGTCACGCCGGCATTAAAATCAAATGAGCCTCACCTCTGTGCAGCAGCTTCCACAGCAATCTGCACGTTAGGTCATGATGTGTGCCAACCGGACATTTCCACCCGAGGCCGGCACACAAAAACCGTGTGTGTGTGTGTGTGTGTGTGTGTGTGGGGTGGGGATTTTTTTCTGCCTTATCCTGCAGCAAAAATATTAACGCTCTACATTTTCAATTTGACTTCAACTTTCCAAAGTTACTCTGCATGTGTGTGTGTGCCTGTGTGTGCGTGTGCATACTCACAGCTTTAGCAAACACTCCCATGAGCTCGGGGAACTGGTGTGTGAGCAGAGCCAACATGGCGGTGAAGGAGCAGAGACCGGCTGTGAAGAGGATGAAGAAGGGCAGCTCCTTTTTAGGGTAGACTGACACCTCATGAAACACTGCTTCCACGTGGGACACACACACACACACACACACACACACACACACACACACACACACACAATGTTACTTTAGAGCAAAACATTAACATCACATAAACACATACTCGACAATCGACACATTTTCTGATCTGATTTTTTTGAAGTGGTAAAAAAAACTGAAGGAACGAGAAATGACCATCTTTGGAAATAAAGAGAGAGGAAAGCTGCTAACTGAAGAGGTACGTTACAATTGTCTCAATCTTATATTGAATCAGAGAACAGATGAAAGGTGCTGTAATCACAGAGTTGGAGTTTTCCAAGTCAGTTCAGTGTTTCTCAAACTTTTTACACCGTGTACCATCAGAAAATATTAGACTCCGAGTTACCACTGTGAGGACGGACATTACAACACAGCAGCACAGGCTGACCTTACTCAGCAATGGACTGGTGAGCTGCACTTCTCTTCCTGATACTTTTCATCACGGTGTTTTCGAAGCGTTCATTTTACCTCCACTTACTGACTTCATGTCACATTGTAGCTCATGACTAATGCATGTATGTTTGTGCTGCGTGACTGAAGGTGACTGTAGAAGGCTGATACTGACCAGTTAAAGCAAGGTTTACATGTTAATGTCATTACACAGTGCCATCAACATTTACTCTATAAGTTAAAACATAAAAGTCATCTATTTATAAAAAGAATGAACTAGTTAAACTTCAGGTTGATGCAGCTTCACTCCTGAACTCTTCCTCTGGCAGCAGTGTGGCCATACGCTAACACACAGACTGACATGTCTGACCAGGTCACTGCTAACATATACAGCTCTATACAGTGTCAAGCACAGTGCTGCTGCAGAGCCGCTCTCATTAATGTGCCGTCATGTTAAAAGCTCGTTAAAACCCCAATTTGATCTTTTCAGACATGAACGTCAGAGCAACTTCAGGGTTTGAGCAGCAGTAACGGGATGTAATGTACAGTGTGTGTAAATATATCCACCCAGCAACACGCACACACCCCCAAAGACACACACCGACCACACACACACACACACACACACACACACACACACACACACACACACACACACACACACACACACACACACACACACACACACACACACACACAGCACAGTGTGCTGCTGCTGGTGGCTAGAAGCCAACTTAATCAAGTGAAGGTTTGTGTGTGAAGACAGACGAGCTGCTGAGCAGACAGCAGGACGATGCAGACACACACACTCACTCTGCATCAGCTCACAATCATCCACACAAACACACACACACACATACACACACACACACACACACACACACCAGCGTTTAAGGAATTTGTCTCTTCATCATAATTGTTAATGAAAAATGGAAGCGCTCAGTTTGTGTGCCAGGCGTTCAAACACCAAATCAACATCGGCCTCATTAATATGGACAATAATCACAGTTTCCCCCCAAAAGAACAAGAACCTGAAGCTTCCACGACAAAATACACAGAGTGTGTGTGTAAATGTGTGTGTGTCAGGGCGTCTCTTACTGGGTAGCAGCTCTCTGTCGGCTGTCTCTGTGCAGATGGGGTAGGGATAGAACAGGTGACCCTTCTCCAGAGGATATGGGATCATTCTGAATGCTGCAAACACGTACACACACACACACACACACACACACAGAATGTTTTCATGCAGACAGTCGTTTCATAGTATTTCTATTTGGAATGAGACCTTGAGATATCTAATGACCAATACAGTATGTGCGTGTGTGTACTCACTGCCCTCCCAGGTGCAGTGCAGCAGGTTGAGCGCCCCCTCCACCCTTTTCCAGTGCTGCAGGTGAAAGAAGGCGTAGGCGATGGCCTCGCTGTCTCCTCTCTTCAGGATGTGTTCTGGAGGAAGAATCAGACTCTTCATCTCCAGCAGATACTGAGGAGGAAGAGGAAGAGGAGGAGGAGGAGGAAGACGATGACGACAAACACAGACCATGAACAGGATTAAGTGATGGCAGTAAATCGGAATTTCACACAAACGTTAGATGAGTGCAGAAAAGATTTGTTTTTTTCTTTATGATCACAGTGATAATCATTAGAAAGTATCATGGAATTATGAATTTCTGCTGTATTAATACTGATAATGGAAGTGAGTCTGTCAGCGATGCTCCACTGCCCTCATGGTAGATTACATGCATTAGCTGAGGGTTATTAAAAAGCCACCAACAGACGAGGGCAGACGCCTCGATATACTCATCTGACCAAAATCTTATGACAATCGATGGTGCCAACTTCATGAGGAGAAAAGTGCTTCTTAATTCATAATACATATGTATAATTAGGTATAGTTGAACTAGGTTGGAGCTATGTTGTAATACTGAGAGACTGCGTTAGCTTTGCTACTTTACAGAAGCATTTGTCTATGATCTTGTTCGGTGTGTGTTTGACGGAAGAGAGCAGCTCACAGAGCGACTTATGTGACATGGCGTGTATGTGAATGAACTCGATAGAGTCAAAGTGCGGGGATTCATTTGCTTCAGTGTGTTCAGTGCACTGTGGCCACTTTAGGCAGAGATGATGTGTTTGAAAAGTAGGTAGAGGCGACCAAGATTTTCTTTGGCTACAGCTTGTTTTATCAGCACAGTAGCATTAGCATAGCATCAGCATTATTATTATCAGCTTCATTTAACTTGTCACACAGTTCTCTGGCTGGTAGCTGGGTTACACGGTGAGTGTGTGATCACAGTATGACGTCAGCATGCGTGCGATGCCTGCCAAGTCTCACTTTGGGAACGTGAGGGTTGAACTCCACCGCTCTGTGGATGGCTTCTACTGCGTTCATCTCTGCTGTGCTCAGCCCTCGTCTGGATGCTGCCTCTGGAGAGAATCTGCACGCGCGCGCACACACACACGCACACACACTCGTCAGTAATCTGGCTTGGGATTTCTCGTCACTACATGATCAAAGTGTTTCTGAAAATGAGTCCCAAAGTGAGGAATAAAGACGCTGAAATCCGGGCTACTCACTTGTCACTGGCTAGCTGCTGTGTGTAAGAACATCACATAAATCCTGAGCGCGTAAAAGATGAAGTGAGGGTACACTTGGGTGTACTCAGATTAACATACATGTGACAGCCAGAGCAGGAGAATACTCCAGAACATGACTAATAGTGTGATGTTTCTTGTTTTATGGGATGAATCTGAATATAGAATCATGGACTGAACAGTGAGCAGGAAGCAGATTCATAGATGAGAGCAATTTTGACAGTAAAAAGGCACAAAGCAATAAATCAATGACCATGAAATAGAAGCACTCTGTGTGTGCATGTATTCATGGGCACTGTATGCTTTTATCTGTGCACCACCAGTATGTTGTATTATGCTTTATCATCTGTACCTCTGGCGAGACAGAAACACTCACGTCTCAGTGATCAAGCCTCCAGGCAGCCCTGTACCAAAGAGCACAATTACTGCTAACCGGCTGTTACTACACCAGCGCTCAGCCCTATTCTCTCACTCACACTAAGCAGCTCCCCGGGCTGTTTTCAGCTCTATTTTAAATAGCAGAGCAAGTATGTCGAGCCCACGTATGACCATTGTGGACCATGAAAAGAGATACTCACTTGTCCGATACCGCCCTGGCTTTGAGCAAGGCTGCTGTGTAGCATATTGTTGCAGATTTAGGTAAGCTAATATCTGTGGAGACACAAAGCAGACATGGACAGAGGGTGTTTAGTGAAGTTTGGAATTACAGGTGATAGAGAGGGGCGGGGGACTGCGTTTAATAACAGTGCAGCCGCCCAGAGGCGTTTGTGAATGAACATAATGAGTTTGGGTTTCAAAGCTTTGGTGCTGTTTTGTTATCAAGTCTTATTTTTCACTTATCCACCAGTTAAGTGTGTGTGTGTGTGTGTGTGTGTGTGTGTGTGTGTGATCTGCCTTTTTTCACTGATGTAACCTGTAAACATGAAACCAATGATAAGGCTGTTTCGTCAGTTCAAGATGGTGTTGCAACCAGAGAATCGACTTTTTAAAAATGAATCCCGTAATCTGGCTTCATTCTCTGGTCACAACATGACTACGGTAGCCCTGACAGTTCAAAATAACTTAAACAATGACATGCAAATAAACAAAACACAAACTAATTAAAGCAGCAAGGAGCGTTCAATTCGATTAATCCGGTGTATGGAAAAGGCCAATCACCTCGCTGACGGTCTTATTTGTGTATGAAGGTCACACGGAGGCATCAGTATTAAATTAAGACTGTTTCATTTCATTTAAACAGTTAAAATTGCCTCATAGTACAACATGTCATTTGCACAGCACTTAGAAATATGCAGAAAACATAACCAAATACAGAAATGCTTCAAGCTGCTCAAAGTGAAACACAAACTGTTGCACATGCTCAGATATGACTGGGAAACACTTGTACCACCAAACTTACATTTTTAACATCACTTTCAACAAGTCCCAGCCGCGTGCGTCACTTGTCTGTGCTACTTGCAGCATTTCATGTACTTGGGTTGTTTTCTCACTTTCTTTTCCTCCGTGTTGTAGACGTGGTGGAGGCGTTTTAACAGTTTATATCTGATGTTTCACTGCTGCAGTGTGCTGAGCTCTCACAACCACTGATACAGTATATCCCCATAACCCACAACCTAAAACTAAAATGATGTTGTTTTCTTTTGCTTGTTTTCTCTGACCAACAGTCCGAAACCCAAAGATAAGACTGACCATCACTCAGGAAATAGCATGTTTGGCACTGACACTTGAAAAATGAATGAAAAACATACTGTATTGATTTTCTGATTAATTTCCTGCCAACTGACTAATTGATTAATCGACTAATTGTTTCAGCTCTACTTGGTACACAGTGTTTTGATTATTTGTGTGCAGAGGAAATCCAGGACATTACATGAACATTTTACACAATTCATAGTCGTATTTAAGAACAATGCTGCTGCTAAAATCTTACAGGTCTACATGATTACATTAAAAACAGTGTGCCATTAAATGGGAAAGCATTAATAAACATTTGAGGCCCTGGATAGACAGTCACTGATGACTGAAATATAATGTCAGCTTCAATTCATATTGTAATGAGGTGAATGTACACATAATTACTCAAAAAGAGTTCAATTACTCGTTAAGTGACTGCTTTGTGCTTATAATCATTGGCAGCAAGCGAGCCTATTGAACCAACACCCTTGGGTGTGGTTTTGTATCATGACATCACATTCATATGAAAATAAAGCCTCAGACTGTCTGTGTATGTGTCTCTCTCTCACCATCGTACTTGGCCAGAACGGCCTGGACGTCGGCGTAGTTCTGGAGCTCTAGTAGCGACTCCAGCAGGTTCTCGTGGATGTTGAACATACTGAGGAGAGGGAACTCCTTCATTAACTGGAAAACACACAACTGTTGTTACATGTAATACCAGACAGGGGGCGACACATGCACAGTCAGCAGACAAGAGCGTTGGGTCATCACTATGCAGTTACATTGTCAAATTTAAACGTTGAAATCTGAGTGAACGTGAAAGTGGAATGTGGTGATTAAACTGAAAATGTCCGTGTGTCTTTGTGTTTGTGTGTGTGTGTGTGTGTGTGTGTGTGTGTAATGGACTTACATCTCTCATCATTTTAACTGCTTCTCGTGTTCGGCCAAGCTTTCTGGAGCACATGGCCAGTCTCCTCTTTATGTACACCAATACGTTGGTGTCTCTTCCTGGTGGAGACACGCAAACACAAGGTATAACACACACCGTTCACTTTTATTGTCTACTGCTGTCCGTGTAATCAAACTATGAGCATGATCCAACAGTTTCCTTACTACTCAGACATTTACAAAAGAAAGGAGAAATCAATTCTCCTGCTGCAGTCTGACATTTAAAAAAAAACAAACATTCTCCTTCAAAGCTAAAGCCAGCGGAAAAATGATTCTGATTGTTAGCAGTGTTGATTACTCACTGTGCTGAGCTTCATACTGTGTACCATGATGTTGGAGCTGTTGGCTGCGGCGATAGCAGCTCTCCCCAGCTTTTAACGCCTGTTTAAACAAACGTTCAGCCTCCATGATGGTTGTAGCCTCTTCCTCTGCCAGCAGGATGTATGCTGTTGCACAACTATAGGAGGAGAGGAGAGGAGCAATCTCATTTTTATATATTTTATATATTGTTATGTTTTCATTTATGACTTTATCTCAGAACTCAGAGAGCGCAGTGTTTGTCTGCACAGTGTGACATGTCTGTGCTACAAAACAGCTTTTACGCCTCATGTATTTGTAAGCGGCATCTCACAGAGCACTGATCAAAGAAGTTTTCCACTGAGTCAACCTGCTGTCACGGCCTTGATAAGAGCAACATACAATGCTGCCACAATTCATCTGCGCTGCCTTTGTAGTCACAGGCGCTCCTAAAAATAAACCCACACTGCCATGAAAACAAGTAACAATGCTCTCCCCTATGAAAGATGCAGGTACCCAGAGCACCAATCAATTCTGTGCAGAATACTGGATAGTTTCACGTCTTCAGGGACTGAAAAATGAATATATAATAAGGATTTAATGATAGGCAGCAGTGTAGTTGGTGAATTTAACCCCCTTGTCTCACCTTCTCCTTGCTAGCATGAAAAAAGAACGTCAGACTTGCTAAGGGAACAAAATGGTGATTATACACTAATGAAAACACAGTTATTGATATTATATTCCATGTTCTGTAAATAGAGCCCCCGAAATCTGACACACTACACTTGAAACTGTAATAAGCAATCAGAAGAAGACTCATTTAAAAGGTCATGATCAAAACAAAAATAATATAAATAATATAATCTAAAAATAATTTAAGATTCCCCTTCATTATATTTTTGATATTAGATCATAGTGACAACGAGTGATGTACCACCCCTCCATGTTTTGTGAGTCTTGTGTACCAGTCACATCTCAATTTGATGACCTGGTTTGGGATAACCAGCAGAGAAAATCTGCATGAAGCTGCTGTCCCCGTGCCCTTGAACAAGTTCCAGTTAAACACTTTCTCCACTGCCGGTCAGTGATATATGAATATACTGAACTTCATGAATATAAAGCAGGTCAGAGGTGGAAAAAGAGGACAAAAATCAATCTGTGTTTTCTGGATGAATAAAAACTTTTAATAGGAAAATTAAATATTGACGAGGCGTTTTCAATCATTTTGACAGGAACCATATTTCTCCATTTCCAATTTAACATGTCATGTTCTCCAAGGACTGTTCTACTGGGTATCACCATTAAGATTCATTATCGCATTTATTAACACAACATGATTTGACAGACAAATTTATTTTAATTGTTCTTTGTTTAATTGACAACACTAACTGCTAGCCTCACAGAAGACAGCTGTAAAACAACAGAGAGCTAAAACAGAGATGGGAAAATACAGAGGAAGTGAACTCACTCTTCAAGCTCCAGAGCTTCATGTGCTGCAGAAATACGAGCCTGTGGGTTCCTCTCTCTCCACGCCTTCTGCATAACTGCCACCAAACAAACAGATGTAACACGTCAGACATCACCACCTGTGCACCAGCGACTGCAGTAATAATTGTAGTAGAAGTAACTAGTTATAGTTCTAACATTTCAGCGTTTCTCTTCCCCCAAAGAACTTGTTACAATCTTACTTTTGTTGTCTCATCACATCCCCAGATTCATTTTAGTAATTGGTAAACACTTAGATTTATGAATGAAATCTTAAACATTTAATCGATGTTACTCTTTCCACTGTGTAAAAAAAAACAAAACTGCACACCCTCGAAGCTGCTGATGCATCAACTACAACAGCAGAACATGAAGCTCACGGTGATACACCACAGCAAAGACGAGCCGTCTACGGCCAGAGATTGGATTTTTTTACTTTTTATGTGGTGAATGAAATGCCTCCACAAATGATTCAGTCTTTGAGCCAGATCTTGGGAATGTACCAGTCAGAGGTAACAGGAGCAATACGTGAAATAATATTACTTTTGAAAAATGAATGACTAACACTAACACTGCACACACACAGAGTTTGCATGACCGTGCATTAGCTTACTGGCGTCAGCAGGCCGGAGGTGGTCTGAGTCGCAGGTAAAGAAGGTCTGATGGTCTTGCGCTGACAGGTTCATGTCATAGTATGTCAGCGGCTCTCGACCCGTTACCCACGTGTACCTGAACACCAGAACAGACACACGTTCTTAATTAGCAACTAATAAAGTGTCCAAACACGAATGATGAGATGGAAAATGAAAGCATCCCAATGAAGAGATGAAAGAGCCAAGCTGATTTACTTGCTCGGATAACTGTTAATGGACTGTGCAGAGTTAATGAGAATTGTACTTGACGGAGATTGGCCAAAGTTAAGAGCTGGAGCTCAGCGTGCGGGTTGATAGGTGGAGAAAATGACAGGATAATTATAAGATGAGAAATGGAAAGCTGGAGGATGACTGAACAGGACCAGCAGGCAGACACATCAAAGAGAGAGACTCGAGGAGGAGTGTAAGAGAGTGATGAGAAGAAATCATAAGGGAGAGAGGGAGAAGAAATCTGAAAGAGGAAAAGTCGTGAGAGAAAGCACAAAAACAAAAAAGGACGAGGAAGTAGTTTATGAGGAATGGAAAACAGGATGGTCAGAGGGGAAAATAAATGAAACATGAGGAAGAAGAGAAAAAATGCACGGCTACAGAGGAGAGAACACCAAACAGATGACAGAATGAGGTGAAAAAGATAGAGAAGGAAAAGAAATGGCCTATATCAGAGACAGGAGAGTGAACAAGACAGAGACGGTTGAGGCCTGGAGGCAAACTCAAGTCCTCGACCAGCCGAGGGATTTTCAGATGCAGGTAGCTTAGCTGCTGTCACTTACCGATTATATTCAGCTCCTCGAAATAAATTCAGCGGATTCCTCCATACTTTACATTCTGCAAGAGAGAGCCAGATAGAGAACAACAGTGCTGATGAGTCACTGAGCCTCCTCGACGCACATCAAAGAGCTCGACTGCGCATTCTACCATCCGCCCTGCAGCTCCCCGACTGGCACATCGACCTCTTTGAGAGCACAAAGGCCTCAGTGACCAGACATACTTCTACACAGACTCTCGCTGCTGTCAGAAAACAGGCACAAGCTCATGTTTTGGCTAACAGCGTTGAACAGATGAATGCAGAGTGCAGGATTTAACAATATGAAATGTTGATACCAGAAATAAATTCTGGACTTGTGCTGTGTTTTCCGAACAGACCGGGGAACTCACTCATTTATCATGAGGTGCACGACTCTGTCTGCAAAAACTGCTGTATAATGTGTTCTCAGATACACCATGATGTAATTGGGGTCACCAGCTTTGGCTAGGGGGAAAATGTATAACAGAAAACCGGTGTCACATACGTGTGGTGTAGAGTTTTAAACCTGAACGCTGGCCAGAAAGATTTGCATGACGCAATCCAGATACAATGTGGGATCCAGCAGGTCGCAAACTTAGGAATTGCAATCCTGAATTTTAATTACCATACTGCAAATCAGATTGTTTGTGTTATAGGGTGACTTTGGAGTTTTGACACGTTAATTTAAGGTTTGCTGGTCTGGTGGCTTTAGAAAGAGCAACACAACTGCTTCGGTTTCTGTCTTCATGGTAAAGCAGTGAAAATATTCTAATTAAAATGGACACTTAGACCCATATTGAGTTTTTTAGGTAGGCTGTCCCTGTCTCATAAAAATCACACGCAACATTGCTTAGCTTCTGGGCTAGGCCTCCTGTCGTTTCAAAACTATGGACACCCTATCACCATCTGGAAGTCATACACTGATTGTAGGTAAGTGCCTCATAAAACCAGAACTATCCCTTTAATTGTTTCATTTATAAAATGTCACAAAATATTGAAAAATACCCACAAAGATCGCAGGGTTTGTTTTGTAAAACTAACAACCGGAAATCCCAAAAATGTTCACATTACAATGAAAAAGAGAAGAACATTTTAAAGGCTTCCACCAGCAATGACGACTTGATAAGCTAAATCAACAAATATTTAATAAATAAACGAATCATTGTAGCACTCCCCACAATCTTTAAATGCAACAGTTATGTTGAAATCATACCAAGGATAGCCAACTTTTTACTCGACAAGAAAATCTTTCAGGAGAATACTAAAGCCCACCAATAAATGTGAAAATATATATCATGAAGCCACATTAGAGTCAATCTACAGATCTGTTGAATTCATGCTGTCTTTCATCTGAGCAGACCTGTGACTAATCAATCAATCAAATGACTTTGTTTCAATTGTCTTCGCCTCCTGCAGTAACAAAGAAAGAGAATATGTTACACTGTGCAGCTCTGATTTGAATGCGTGGATTTACATGGAGCAGATTATTAGCCAGAAAATGGAGGATTAGCACAGTCGAAATAATTAGACTGCCTTTCTTCTCTCAATCGTAGCTGGCTGATTTAATACAGCTCACATAATCCTTTTCAATTCAAAGTTGTTTGGCTGAAAACAAAAGCAGGCTGCATTAAGCTTTCACAAGGACGTGAACAACAGGATGCTTTGAAAGAAATGTGCATCACAGTCTATCATTACCATCTGAACTTTACCCTCAGTTTGCTCCCAATCTGATTTTTATTTGTACATAAAAATGCTATAAAAAGAGTCATTTAATGTACGCGGCATTATGCGCACTATTTGCATATGTAGAATTAATGTCTTCTCTTATCACCCACAAAGGAACCAGAGGAAATCTTCAGCACTAAGACATTTCCTCATTTGAAATGAGTGAATTTCCACAGGGGGAGTGGAAACACATTCAAAGGATTAACTATGATCAAAGCGTCACTGATGTAGAATGGACGCCAAGAAGCCACTAAGCAGAGCTCACAGAGTGACTGCGGAGGATGTTGCTGGACAGACTTGAACTTCTTGGATGTCCTCTATTGTAGTTCAACAAGTGCACTGTCAAGGTTGACGGTTTGAATCAGTGTGCAACTGCATACATGTATATGTGGAGGACGGCACTTGAACACAGATCTCTTTTTATCGGCACACAAAGCGCATCATGTTTGGTAATGCTCGTCTTTTTATTTATTTTGTTTAATGATGGTGTGGTTAGATATTAAAACTTAGATATCAGTTCATTAGTAGTTTAAATCTTATTAATACTGTATGCTTGGTAATATATACAGCTACTATACACAGGGATCCACACTAACTTTTAAAAGTGGTTGCCAAGTGTCAAAATATGCTTATAATATGAAAAAAATATGAAAATATGCTTGCCATTTTTAGTCATCTTATATTTTGAGCAATTAAGAAACCATGCTGTTATGTCAGCTCAATGTGATGATTTACATGTCATTTACATAAATACAAGCAGTGCAGCTGTTGTCACGTTCTTCACAGATTCCTCAACAGTGAACGCACCAACGCACAATGCACAATATTTAAATATCACTAACACAACGAATATAAAAATGTATTTATTTTGGATGCATGTTTTACAGTCCCCATTTCTATATGTTAAAAAATGGATGCCACTGACGGCCACAAGGCCAAGAATTGGTGGTAAGAATTACCGTCAAGTCCTGCAAACATGTTTGAGAATGTGTCTAAAAAAGAAAGAAATGAAAAGATGACACCAGTCCACAGTTTGTGAGGTTGTATTAATTGAAGCAGCAGGGAGATCAATGTGTCATCTAGAGACAAATCCGCTCTGCTTCATAACGAACAGAGCAGCCCTTTGAACAGCGTGACAGCTCTCGGTGAAGATATATTTTCTGAGTCACAGCTGGGAGCTACACGCTCAAACAAAAACACACCTAGATGAAGCGCCTCAAACACACCTTCCGTGTGTCCACATAGACACTCTTTAATTAAGTGTCAATTCTTGATGTCTCAGTGTTAAGATCGGTCTTTATATGAAGCCCCAACATTATTTTGATAGAGTGAAAGCCTTTCCCAAAAACTACACAGTGAAATGCTTTCATTGCCTTCAGCAGGCCGGTGGGATTTGTCAGCACGGCTGAAAAAATCGCTTTGACATTTTACAATATTTTGGCTGTTTAGCTCTCCTTTCTGAAGTTAACACAGCAGAACCCAAGTGAAGGGCTCTCCGTAATGCTGCTACAGTGACCAGTAAAGAAATGAGATCTAGAGCGGAACATTTTAAGTGAGCAGGGACTCGGAGCCAGCCCTTTGCAGCAACTGAATAAATAGATGGTGATGATGATGACCATCACAAGACCCACAATGAGAGTTAACATTCAAAGCATCCGTTCATGTGTCCGTGCTCTTCCTCTGTTTGTGTGCTTCTCACTGTCTGTTGTTTGACGTGAAAAACGGTAGGGTGAGGTAAAATAACAGCATCAACACATTTCTCATTGGACAAACCCTGTTTATTGATCTTGTGGAGACTTACTTTCCTACTACTACTACTACTACTACTTGCCATATATGAACATGTTTTTTCTTTCACTTTACTCTGCTGTGAGCGATGGGAAATGTCGACCATGATGTCCAACAGTTCTGATCTGCTGCCACCACACTGCTGATAAAATCAGCTGCAGTTTTTTTTTTTTTTCTTTTGCACTGATGCTGCATGCAGCACTATAAAGCGCTCTTTTGTCTCTGGTGGATATTCCATCTATCAGCTCTTACCGGACACACTTTGTCGATTGGAATCGGCCTCCCCATTACTGGTGTTGGAGTTACTGGGTGAGCTGCTGTCCACTCCGCCCAGCAGGGGGCGCAGGTGGCTCACGGACACCTGCTCTATGAAGGAAGTCCCATATTTCCTGAAATACCACCACTCAAATATCTGAAAGAGGGAGAGAGAGAGAGAGAGAGAGAGAGAGATACAGACTTTAATTGAACAGTTCATATGACTCATGATGAGAACATACATGCTTCTCTGTCCTTCTCTACATTAGCATTTTGTGTCATTCTTAAGTAATTTGAGTTAGAGTGGGAGTAAACCTCAAAGACCATCAGACTTTCCAGATAAAACAACATGTGCATATAAAAACAATCTGCGACCTGAGAAAAACACCTCGTCAGCTGAAGAACTTCACTTGTGCTTAGCTAGTTGCTATTCCCCATCTGCTATTATCACATTTATAATTTTAATCACAATGTGGACTAAGCTACTTCAGCAATTAACTGCATCAGTGGGTCTCAGCCTTGTACCACAAAGGTCCCAGAGAGTGCTTCTGCTGTATTTTACCAATTAGTACCTAGGAACTAATCAGTGAGACCTGCTGTTGGGTTGGACTGAAAATCTGCAGTCTAGCTGGTCCATGATGTCTGAGACCCACACTCTGATGACACAGGGGGTCGTCCATTAATCTGCATGTTGAAGAGTCCCACAGCAAGACGCTGAACCCCAGGCCGCTTCTGATGAGGCCCTGCGAGGCAGCTGCACCATGTTGAGTATGTGCTCTGCTACCCTCTCAGGTTAAAAGCACCGCATGGTGTGAGTACAGTCCATTTACCTTCAGGTATTGCCCCTGTATTGGCTTTTGAGCAGCACTCTCCTTTAAACAGCGTTGTCAAACACAATCTAAAAATACATTTGTACACACTAGTTCCAAACACAACATCTGCCCCATCACCCGACACAAAATGCAACCATTTCAACGATGCATGAAGCTTGCTGGGAGCTGTGAAGCAGAACAAAAACATACTGAACACAACTCTGTATCTTTAAGAATTACAACCAAATTGCTTTTTTAGCTCGGCACACCCAGCTGTGGTGAACTCAGGACTGTGAGTAGAAAGAATGTTGCTCTTAGAATACAGGAAAAGTGACAAGTAAGGGTTGGAAAACATATAAATTGATATAAGAAACATTCATGGTCACAGTTTGAAAGACTAATGCGAGAGCTACAGCAGTGTGCAGACTTGCATCTGGTTAAGGCGTTCCACTGTCAGCCTCTCTGGTGAGGCTTATCTAGATCTCATCTTCGGTGGAAACCCACCTAATTGGTGCATAAACATCTATTCCAATTACAGAGAAATGACCAGTGTCGCTTCTGTGAAACCAAATGGCTTCCTCATTTCTTAGTCATCTCACAGAGCATGTGCAGAGCTCAACAGCTTTTTCTAAGCAGCCTACACATATTGGCTGATAGCCTGCAGGGAAGAGAGAGCGAGTTAATTAAGAGAGGAGCTATTTTAGAATACAGACCAAACACTGTTGCACAGTTTGCCGTCTCTCTGTGAACAACTTGAAAGAGAGATAAAATACCTGCATGAGTAGGAACAGCCTTTCCAACATTTCATTTCCATTACACTGCTTCTCTATTTCGTCTATTTATTTTTGAATACTGACGTAAGCAGGCAAGGAATCCTTTGCCAAGCTGGAGACTGAGGGATACAAACGCAGTTAACATTTTTGCACTGTTTGCCGTCTTTATTTCTCTTTGTCGGGGGCGGCTCAGGATCCACTGGTCACCAGTTGTATGTTAAATGAGTGTTTAATGCACGGAGATGGACAGCTCTAGATATCTTGTTCCATATTCCACACAAATACACCCCAGAATGTGTTTTTGGCAGTTTGGAAAGCACTTGGTGTGACAAGCCAGGAGGATACACAGTGACAGCGCCAGAGGTTGCCATTTTTTTTTTTTTGCAGCTCATCTTATGTGAGACCAAATGAGTATAGATTCCCTTTCTCTTTGCTCCTTGTGAACTCTGAACCTGTGATTATAGTCCAGCAAATTACATCCTGGGCTCATTAAGTCACCTAGGGAGTCCACTCTGAAAATTAATTTTCTCTTTTTAACATTACAAATGAAAATGTCATGTAAGAGCGTACAGTCATCAACCTTAAAGTCTGATTTCTTACATTTAGCTGATGCACCAGAACACTGAGTACATCAGCAGGAAGTCTAAGTACTGTAGTTATAAGAAAAAAAGTCAGACACATAAATCAAAGCATAATTATTTTCAACAGCTCATATTAAGCATTAAACTGTTTCTCTGTGTTGCCAAAATAAGTATTTCTTACCAATATGAGTCCTGATATGAGGGAGGAAGTACCCGTCAGAGCCACGTAAAACTTGGGCGTCAAGGTGTTGAGAAACATGCTTACTGTAGAGAAGACACAAAAAGAAAAAATGGGTTAGAGCTTACTACAGCATGAGATACGAGAAATCCTCTTCTACACCAATGGAGGATACTTGAAGCATCAAATGTCGACATAAAACTAGGTCATGTCTGCACACACGGCTAGTAAAGAAAACATCAAAAAGACTCAGACAATTTGAGGACATTTGTGATTTCAAGACATGAAACATTTCGTGCTAAAAACACATCATGATGTGACATTGAGCAGCAACAAGGGGCCATGGTGAGCCTTTACTATAGAGATGCACTGAGCAGAAAAAAATTTCACCACGCAAATGCGACTTTTAGTGATAGAAAACGTCATTTAGAGGGTGTCTTGATGGCTGCAATGGGGCTGATGAGTAGAAACAGTTATCAATTCACCAGCATTTCACTTTGCAGGTAGTTATTTTTTAGTTTGTTCTCATTATCAGCTAACAAACAGCCATGAAGAATGGACGTGTGGTGGAAATGCAGTGTAGTATTATAGGTTGAAAATAAAAATGTCACATCCCAAATGCCAAACCGGATCGTATTGCTCATCACCCTTCAATCCCTTGACAGCAAAGTCAGGTTTCTACAAGATTTATTTTCTGGTGCCGGTTATACAAGATTCTGTGAACTGGAAAATTACAACACTGAGTCAATGATCCATAACAATTCAAGCCTTAAAGATAGAGCTGGTCCATGCTGCTCTTAAACACCAACCACCACCATTATTATGATGCATTTTAGCCCTAATTAGAATGGATTCTACCAGCAGAGTCACAATGTATTTATAGCTTATATAGAAAATGATTGGACTGTTTTCTTTGCACTTCTGTGGACTCCATTTAAGATAAGCTAATCCTTTATTGACCTCCGTAGGGCGCATTCAGGTGCTGCAGCAGCAGATGGAAAGAATCAACAAAGAAAATAGAGAAGCTTAAAGACAATAAATCATTAAATGTTTATGAAGTAAGAGTAGAAGACGGAAGCTATACGAGAGCAATTAGACACAAAACACAGAATTACAGGCACCCACAGCTCACAACCAGTGTAGTACTTGAACTAAGAGTGCAATGCTGCCTCAAGCAAAGTGACAGAGTGGTGTGATTAGCAGCAGCAGAGTCAGCAAAGCATAGAATAGTCAGCTTTAATTTATTTCTATAGCACATGAGCTACAGGAATAAATTACGACATGAGCTGATATCTAAGAGTATGTTGCAGTGTACGCATAATGTGATTGTACTTATATTTGGAGTGTATTAACATAGAGATTTAATGTAGTACATAATCCAGTAAACAATAATGCAGTGTAGTGTAATGTAGTATCAGCTTTTAGAGCGATTGTTGCATGTTAGTTTCTTGTCAGAAGGAACAAGTGTGACTAAGGTGTTTTAGCTATAACACTGGTGACATTATCCTCACAAGATGGAGCAACAAAACAAAGTCACAGAGTCCTCCTCTGCCATCTGTTTCCAATTTGTGTTTTCAATTTCGCAAACATCTTTGAGAAAAATAAATCACTGACTGTAAAAGCGGAGCTTTGACCTTTTCTGTTCATTATCTGAGAACTGTACGCAGTTTAGCATAAATACAGCACTGGATTGTTTTTCAGTGTCTGGTGGATTATGATCCTGAAGGACTGCTTTTATACTGTCATATTGGTCACAAGCAATCACCAAGGACAGCGTATAAATAAAGATCTGTTTAGAGAGATTACCTGATGACTGACTTTTCACTCACACACACACACACACACACACACACACACACACACACACACACACACACACACAAATCAGCAACCAATTCTTGCCACAAGTGGCAAACAACAAAAGTAATAAAGTTTTAAACATTATTTCATGTCACATTTACATCCTTAAGCTGACTTAAACAGCATAGGTCCTTAATGACGCAAATATAAAAGGTGACTAAAAACGGCAAGCATATTTTCAGTTATATTATACAGTCATATATTCATAATTAAGCTAATTTATGACTGCATAGCACATTAATTACTCCAAAGAATAAGATATATAGTGTGTGTAAAGTTCATTCCCCCTAACCAGGTGAAAACTAAAAGATTCATAAATGCTTTTACTTCTAAGTTATTTAAGTACCGTAGTTAAAGAGTTTGAAACCAGTTGAATTTCTCCTGCAGTCACTGCATCCTCAAAGGGCAACAGAAAAGAGCAAGAACAAAGTTTCTTAAATAATACAGAGGGACTGATTCAACTGATGTTTGGTCCTGCTGGTGGCTACAGTTGACCTTCCCCTCCTACATTTGGCTAAAAGTTCAGGGCTCCACCATGCTGTAGCAAATGATGCCAGACTGACAGATCATTGCATTTTGGTGGGGTGGGTGCTGAGTTGTCATGTTAATTCCCTAGAAGTCACATTGAGTAAAGAGATGAGGGACAAAGGCCCCACTCATATGAACCCCCGGCCTCATACCACACAGAAACACACGTGCATAAACTAAGTGCAGCTGGCCTGCTATTCATCGCTGTGAAGTGCAGGCTCTCGTCCAAGCAGAGGAGGGTCTTTCAGATTGGCCTGTGGTCAAACAGGCCTAACAGCTGCTGTCAGCCTGCACTGATGAGAGGATACTGCTGTCTGGCTGGCAATGGACGTTCTCATCTTTGTCAAGCCAAAAAAAGTTCAGCTATAATTGACATACTCTCTATTCACATTAAAAAAAAAGAAAAAAAAAAACTACAGCAGGGTGGGCATTTCCTGAGCAAGTGATGAAATGATTAGTTAATTAATCAAACGGTTTCATCATCAATGATTTAAATGTATCCTTGGTGATATAGACTTACTGCACAATGCATATATCATCTTCAGTTCTCTTCCCCATCTGGAGACATTTAACAGATTCAAAATCACAACTAAATAAATAATCAGCCCATGAACCAACATTTAAAACAATCAGCACTACTTGATTTCTCTTTGGACATGACACCTTTAACAGGGTCACATGATTAGAACTCATAGCTGGTGTCCTGGCAGAAAGCCCCAGAGACAAAAATCATTCATCCCTCTTGTGTAATTTAATTATCTAACATGAATTCCCCATTTGGGGATCAACTGAGTATCAAACTAAACTAAAATGTAATCAAACCTCAATGTCACACAATTAACTTCAGAATCAGAATGAGTCTGATGCCAAAACAGATGGTCAGGTGTCATGGCAACGTGGACTGAGAGAGAGTCCTTCTTATGTGATTTTCTAGGAATTTCTTTGACCTAACTTAATAGAGGTAATGGTCTGAACAGCATAATGGCAAATACACTTGTCCTCTTCTGGCTTCTTTTATCGCGTGATGGTTTGTTGAACTACTGCCGGACACCTGGCTTGTACGCATGCACACACACATTATAGACTAGTGACTCGGCTGTACTTGCACCATAGATATATAATATAATATAAAATAATATAATATAAATATAAAAAATAATATAAAAAACTCCTTTATAACTGTCATTTATTTGGTTCTGCACAATAACAGATGTGCAGAGGAATACCTTCACATTCATACAGCTCCACTTCAGCTACAACTGTGCAACTGGGGTTCAGCACCGTGCTAAAAGAGCGTCTTGTTGATTTGTCTGGAAACCCACTGCATCAAACACTGACTGTGTGTTCATGTGTCCTGCTGTCATTGAGTAAGCGTCAGCGTATGCTCAATCAGACCTGGTTTGTGAGATGTGCTGTCCAACCACATCGGAAATCAAGAGTGTTTATAGTCCTTCCGAACAGCCGCACTCCAAGGCAGAGTGAAAAGCCGATAGAGACGAGATACGTGTTATCATTAAATATTGGAAAAAGACATATTTTCAGGCTGTCTCCACTGGAAGGCTGAGACGCCCCTCTAAGGAGGCCTCTCCCTCCGTGGAACCTGATGAGCAGTCAGGTTGTCAGGGAGCTTCAGCTCATCTACTCTAGTGGCAAGAACGTACCATACAAATTGCCTCTCTTGTACAAACTAACCTATTTACATTATAAACAGCAAATCCTCACATTTGAACAGAAGCAAGAAGAAGAGGAAAATTTCATGCACAATAAATCAAATTGATGACCTGGTTTATGTCAAAAGTTCACTCCTCTACCTCTTCAGCTGATATCACTCTTGTGAGTTCATATAATATTAGGAGGCAGCCAGAGAGCATGTTGGGAAGATAAAGTGATGAATTGAAGGGACAAATTCTAACAGACAGACTCGGGACTAAATGTCACCGGAGACAACGGGAGATGTGACCTTTACTGAAGAGGGGACGGATGGCAGACTGCTGGCATGACCGGAATGATAAAAGACACACACTGAGATGCACATGAACATGCACACATTCAGACGTACAATGACTCTCATTAATGCACAGTCACACACACAGATCCATGTCCTTTAATTTCAAAAGAGAACAAAAGAAATGTCTACTTCATTATGTATTCATGAAAAACTCTTCAGTTTTTAATATCCCACCATATGTCTAAAAAGGCTGACACATATTCTGCCTTACAAAACAGGCGGAGAATGACGGCGTTGTTGCGTAGAACCAGAGCTGGGAGCTTAGCAGCGTCTACAGACGTAATGGCAGAGGTGAAGAGGATGTGACTGAGTGAGAAACTGTCATGTAAGAGTAAATCTGGGACTGACTTTTAGTCGGTGGTGAGAGCTTTGTGAAATAAAAGGCTGAAAGCCAGATGCCGAACAGGGCTTCTTGTTCGTGGACTAGCAAGTTTTATTAGCTGGCTGCTATGTCTCGTGTTGTTGCTTGATGTTTGGCTCATTGTCGACTCACTAGTTTTAGATCAGAAGTAAGTCAAAAGAAGTTTATTTCCATTTTATTTTCTTCACTTTAACATAGACTGAACCTATTTTCAACATTTACAAATACTTGGCTGTCAATGGTTGTGTGTGAGTGTCTCCAACCCATGGACATCAGCAGATACTTTGATGGTGATGCTCTGATAGACCTTTCTGCAGTTTCACTTCTTGTGTTTTGGTGGCTTATTGTTTTCAGTACGGTCTTCAACAAGTGAAACTGTGCGTTCAGATCGGATCTCCTTGTTTTAAATGTCTGTGAAATAAAATTTTGAGTGCTATACTGTTTGTTTGTTGATCTGATGACCCTGAAACAATTAATAATGATCATTTTACTTCAAGTCTAGTGCGCTGGACAAAATGGTGTTAAAGGCAGAATGACAGTTGCAGGTTACACAACAACCCTCACTGGTTCAACAGAAATGTTGCTTCCTCTAGGATGTGAGTTGTGTACTTCACTTGTGGGCTAGAGTCTTTGACAGTTTCGGTTTCATGTTTTTAATTGAAAAGTGCATGTGAATGGTTTCAGAACAACTTAATAAATGTTAAGATGGGAAAATGTGTATTGGACTGTTATTAGACATGAGAAAGTGGGACTGAGCTATTTTCAGATTTTTTTTTTGTTTGGTCTAAACTTCTTTACAGCCTTTGAGAGTACGCTTCAGAACAGAAGTCAGCCATAGCAGAGAGCCCTGATAAGACAGCTTTGCTTATGAAAACACTATAATGTCAAACACTATCATAAGCACGCGTGAGTAACATGAGACGAACTTGGGAGCTCCTACAGGCGGCTGCATCCTAACCTCAGTTGTAAGTCACTCTAGCTCGGTTGCTCATGCCTGAAATGTTTGTTGGCAGAGCCGATTAGGGAGCATTTCATAGCCTGGCTCGTGTGGCCAGCCCTGACTGATGGGGCTGCTAGCAGAGCCTGTCTGGGTCTAACTACCTCTGTTGACCTTTGAGCAAGGCGGCGTGTAGTCAGCATCTGTCACACTGGCAGCAGCAGGTAGTCTGAGTATGCGTAATGTGTATGAGTATACATTGTTCCTGTGTGTGTTTAGAAGATTTGGTGTTGTGTCGGTTAGTTGGATAGGCGTGTATCTGTGTGTAAACACTGCAAGCCATGCAGAAGAATTGACCAGCTATATGAACAACACACAGATTGATCCCTATCTGGTGCTAACCGCAGACTTGTAGCTGATGTCTGTGGCAGAAAATGATACTTTGGGGTACTGACACTGCTCTTGCTACATAACCTCATCTTGAACATGAGAAGGAAACAGACAGAAAGAGAGTGTTCTTTCAAGGACAGAGAAAGATAAAGGACTACCTCAAAATCACTCATTTAAAATTCTGGAAATCTATTTTGGGAGCCAGTGGAAGTACTTCCAAACAACAGAGGTAGAGCCAAAATGGTACTTTTTCATTTGTGTGCAGAAACACTGAAAAAGCACCAGCAAAAACTCTGCCATGCAGCCCAGGAAATTGATCAAATGCACAGTCAAATTAGGCAATGCTAAATGTCCTATAACCTACAAATACAGAACCTAGAACCTGATTAACAAGACATTTATTAAATTACAACATGACGACAACATTAGATCTCAGTTCAAAACTTTAATTTTATGCTGGACTCTTCTTGCAAAGTAGTATCCAAGTATTCCAAACCCAAGGAAAGCATTATCTAAAAGAGGACTTGGCAGTCAGACACAAACAAAGAGATAAAAACAACTGGCTGCCAAGAGAAAAGAGATTTTGTTAAACTGTCACTGCTTTTAAATGTTATTTTGTGTTTGACTCAACAAGAGAGAATATTGTCCTGAATTTGTAATAAAATGTTGATGTCTTCAATGTGATGCTGACAGAAACGCAGGAATGTTGTGTTTGCTGCGGAGGTAAGGCTTTTTATTCATTTTATCGATTTGTATTAAACTTGCCAGAAAACAGCAACGCAATGTAACTGTTCTCCGGGATTAATAACTGTGTATTCCCTCATTTGGTCTGATTTTTCAATGTCTGTCATGCATTGATTCTAAATTAAATGTATTTAATGAAATGCTTTTTGGAGCCCTGAAATGTTTTATTATCATTTTCCCTTTATGTCAACAAAGCAACTAGAGAAGAGAAGAGAAGAGAAGAGAATAGAGAGATTTATTAGTTTTCTTTGCTTTACTTGCTGGTTGGTGGATAAGGAAGTTCCCTAGCTGTATTACTTTCAAACAGAAACTATGATTATGGGTTGGAGGCTGTGATAGCTGACATAATCTGTCAAACAACCTTTAATTTTTAATTATTTTCCAGAACCACGGGGAAGCAAACATATGGCACATCAATGGAAAATATATACAAAGACTGAATGACATTCCCCCTACCTGGGTTTAATCTAGCTCTGCTCAACAAGACGCTATGTAAACACAGATATCTGCTTCCAGTAGTGCATCCCCCATACAACACACACACACACACACACACACACACACACACACACACACACACACACACACACACACACACACACAGAGCCAACAAGCCCTCGCCCACGCGCTGAGCAAACCGTCCACTTCATGAATATCAATACAAAATGTACAGGGCCACCTGCTGTACACGATACAAAGGCCATTTACAATGGAAAAGATCAGAAACACAGCTACCATCGAGTCCCTGACTACACACACAGCAAACCAAATGAAGCAGCACCACATTACTTACCCTCCATTCCACTAAAACATCCACTAGAGCCGCCAACACACCGGCAACATACAGCCTGTTCTCCTTTAAAAGAAAATCACCCAGTGATTCAGTCAAAGTGAGATTTTGTCCTTCTTCCAACAGAACTCTACATTATGTGTCTCCCCTGGCTGTCTACATGCATACAGCAGTAGCAGCTAGCTGTCTTTCATACAGCACGTTTACTTGTGGGGGCCCCGGTTCTGGTTTGTTTTCCTTGATTGGCCAGTTTGTTTTCCTTGATTGGCCGCTGTCCGTGAGTGACAGCAGGCCAGCACAATTGTAACACAGCTCTGTCCTGCTCTCCTGCTAGTAACCCAGCAGAATATGTACAGCAGTGTGTGTGTGTGTGTGTGTGTGTGTGTGTGTGTGTGTGTGTGTTGGGGGGTCTATGGATACAAGTCCAGCCAATCAATAAGATGGATTTTAATGAAAGGGGGCGGGAGCAGGTGCTCCTTAGCCTCCTCCTGTAGAGGTAACCATGACAACTCCTAAATTACCCTACAGCAGAAGAAGAAGATGAAGGAGCCTCCTCAGTGTAGATTTACAGAGAGCTGGGGCTCAGTCCTTCAGTCCAGTGATTATTGTAATGGAAATATTTTTTATTTATCCAGACAGCCTTGAAAAGAATTAATCCTGCTTTTAAGCGGCTTGTTTGACACTCATTTGCTCCTGGTATCAGCCGCTCCAGTTTTCCACAAGGCCACTGATCAGCTTCAATGGTGTAACTGGGCCTTGTGTGCCTTGCTATCGAGCCCCTCAGCAGAATTTGCCACTTGATCCATTGATTAGATCCAGTGACCTTTTCTCTCTCTCTCTCTTTTTTAGCCTGCTGAGATACTAGAGAAGGAGGATGGAGGAGAGTCCAGTGAAATTAAATGCCTGACAAGGTTAGCTCCATCTCTATGTTAGCGTTTGAACGTGATGATGACAAATGCAGCGATTTCCTCTACAAGATCCCACTGAACCAATTTAATTATCACTGTGCTTCAACCATGAACAATTATCATGCAGCAGTCTTTACCCACAGCCCCACAATAAACGCCTTTTCTTTAAAGGATATTTATTTTGGCCTTTTCAAGATTTTTTTTTTATTTTTGAGACAGCTGAAGAGTGACAGGAATGTGGGGAGAGAGAGATGGGGAATGACAAGCGGAAAGAGCCACAGGTCGGATTTGAACCCTGGGCTGCCACGGCAAGAACTGAGCCTTTGAACATGGGGCGGCTGCTCTACCAACTGAGCTAAACGACACCCCAAGAGAGACAGTTCTGATCAAGCAAATTCATATTTCTACAGTACAGTCAGTTAAAAGGAGATGCTTTCAAGGACATGGCTTCCTTAAAAGCTAAGATTTGCTAAATAATATGACTGGTAATTTCTGTGTTGTTAAATGTTATCCCAGCGTGTGAGGAGTGTTCATCCAGGTGTTCACACTTACAACAACACTAGAAATTTAACAGGCAGGTGTACAGCTACTACATTAACATCTGAACAGTAGTTCTTGGAGAGTGCAAACAGCAACATGATGACAGACTGAAAAAAAAACAGTAAAGACTTGTCAAATCATAGTCTCCATAATTTATTCCTCCCTTTTCAGAAGGCCTATAATTTGAATACAATCATTCAACAGAGAAATTAGACAGGTTTTTTTGTTTTGTCAGGCAGGGAGGAAGAGGTTTCCAAAAATCACAAGCTTTCCTTTCATTAAACTTCAACATGAGTGTACGGGCCCTTAAAACTACCATTGAACACTCTCCAATCATTCAGGCCTGTATCAGCCAAATAATATTCTGTCCATACCATGCAGCTCTGGGTGTTAATCATATTCAAACTCATTTTGCAAGCTAGCCCAAAAACTGCCTTTTCATCGGTTGCCAAGCACACATAATGATTATGGCCGAGGGAGTATGCCAAGAACAGTGATGTTTTCAATCCTTACCTTTGCCATCCACAGCAGAGGGTCCAACTTATCCAACTGACTAATTGACACTGGTTCACTGCACTCTGGTTTATGTGGTTAGTCGCATTAGAGTTCTAATCTTTTATCAATTCTACGGTCAGGCCTCTTACTTGCTATGTTATCAGCGAGTGTTACTATGCAGGCAAGCAGGAATTTACAGCTGAAAGGGTGGGAACCAGCCTCACTGAAATTCCAGAAATGATTGCCCTATGCTTAATATGCTGATCTACAGGAAAAGAACTTACCGTATTGTACTCTCAAAGAAATTGGACTATATTCATAGCAAGTAGGGTGAGCGTGCCGAGATTGAATTAAAGAGCAACAGAATGACCTCACCTCCCTTGGAACTGGCCAAACCTATGATCATTAAAAGTCTCGGCTCTGTTACTGTTGGCACGGGCCGCGGACCGCTGAAGTTATGGATGGCAGCGGCAAATGGCCTGGGAGCTGCTCCTGTTTGCTGAATAGTTTCACAAGCAGCGTTAGATCCATATATGGAGATTTTGAATGCCACTGAAATGACTATAGATGATGTAAAAATATTCCCAGGTTTTTCTATTAAATAGTTGAGGTCTTATTTGAACATATTGAGCTTAGATTAATCCTAGAATCAGTGAACGGCTATGAATGAACAAGGCAACGGACCATCTTCATTTACGAACAATGAAACAAAGGAAATTAATCATCATACAAGTATTACACAATAAAGCAAAGTGGTACTGCTACAGTCATACCTGAGGTAACCACCATTTAATCTCATTCTCAATGAATTTGGTAATAAACAAAACTGTCAATGAGCAACACCCTTTCAAATAGCATGCCGTACAGTATCAAGATTTTGCATGACTTGAGTATGGATGTCTCCAATCAGAATGGAAACCAATGAGCAACCACATGTAAACAATTACATGTGGTTGCTCATTGGTTTCCATGCATTCATCAGCATCACAACAGAGTGCCCAAGCTTTATGGAAAGATGTTTCCAGATCTTGCATCTGTTGGGTGAGATTTGAGGTAACAGGTTACCATCCATGGGACTACATCAGTGTCTCTTTCATGGAATGTGAGGTAAAGTCCTTACTTGAAGATCTTTTATCTAAATTAAGCCTCCTTCTTGACTCGCTTAACTTCTCAACGTATGAGCTCAAGAGACAAAAATAGCAGAAGTTACCACAGAAACCTGATCGCTCTGCCGTTTTGCCGTTCATACAGTGTTACCACAGCAACAGAGACAACTGGTTGCTGCCAGAGTGCTGTTTGGCTTTCATCAAATGGCAATTCTCAGTAAGCACCTTATTCTGCTCATGGGCACTGACGGTGCAACAAAGGACAACACACAACCTGGAGCTACCTCAGCAAGACAGTTCAAAGCCCATTAGTGGCTTATCACTGCATTGAAAGATGATGTGATCTTGTAAAAGCAATAAGCAAAAAAAACAATAAAAAAACATTATGGCCACTGATGAAATAGCACTTATACAACATTTGAGTGATATGACTAAGGTATGGCCTAAAGCAATCCTCCCACAATCAAAACATGCCTCCATTTGCCAATTGCATTTACCTGAGCTCATTCTTATCATAGTGTTGGTGATCTAACATTAATCTTAGACAGGAACAGTCAGCTTACAATTAGTGTAGTCTTTAGGTTTCCGCCAAAGTTTGTGGACTAGCATCACTCTGCTTTAGGTTGGGGACACCCAAGAGGACCTTGAAAGTCCTCATTGTTTAAAACTGCATTGCTTTCCACGTGTACTGCATATTAGATCCTTTAGGCACTAATCTGTAAATATTTTCACAACAGATGATCAGTAAATAATGATTTCACATATATAATCCTGCTGATGTCAGGAATTGTAATCACACAGGGAGTCACGCAAACCAATGAATCAGTATTAATAAGTTGCATGTCAATGCAACGTGGTTATGGATTAATATGGATTTAGAAAAAAAGGTTCAAACTGTTCTCCCTGCATTAAGGTATTAAAGGTGTGGTAAGAGATTCTGGGTGAGGCAATTCAAATCCATTACGCTTTTTGTCAAATTCAGCGAATATTTCCCCATGGTCTGCTAGATTTCCGACCAAGCCACCAGAACATAACGTAGAGTGTCAGATAAAGTTGAATGAACTTACTTTATACATATGTTTATTTTATATATGCTGTTGTTGTTCATGTTAGCTATAGAAGCAGGACAGTTGTGAGTATTACTGTCTGGAGGTAGTGTGCTGGCTCAGGGAAAATGTCCCATCTTCTCTAAACTTCAGCTGCCACTACTTTGGCCACAGAAAGAGTGGTAGAATTTACCCCATTTACCAATTGTTTACCCCATCTTTAATATAGCTAGCTAAGCTTATATTTTCTTGGCTTTTGAGGGTCTTTGCTCTTTCATTTCCTGGCATCTCTCAACTGCTGCCTCTCTAATGAAGGCATAAAACGCCCAAAGAATACTAAAATGTATCAGTTCAGGCTCATTCTTCGCATTCATCAGACACTAACTGATATTTATTTCAAGCCCTTGTCCAGGACTAAACCTTACTCATAATTTCCCTAGAGCCGGGGGACAGTCTAGACAATCTTAAACAGGCCTGTGTACGAAGGCCAACTAGACAAGTGGAGGACTTGGCTTCAATACATTTCCTGATATCTACCTCTGAAGTGTTATTACAAAAGAACACTAGTTACAAGCACCAAGAAAGATGTTCTAAAACTGACCATGCACTCTGACAATACGTATGTGCCTTCTTCTTTCATTCATGTGTAATGCATTTTGACATGTGCGCTGCTTGGTGACATATACAACAAACTGTGGCAACAAAATCAACACAGGAATGAATTAGAGGCTAGATTTTCATTCAGCACCCATCATGAGTTCACAAACGCCAATGGACCCCTCAACCTCAACATCTAAAAAACAGAACTGATAGCGAGGGTAACAAAAGAGTGCCATGTCACTGTTGGTCCTTTCAGTTCACATCAGTGATAATAAGACCTCGTTTCCTCCAAGACAATTTGACATCAGACAATCAATAGCCCTGAGGCTGCAGCACTGATTGAATGGGCTGAGATGCATTTCATTTTAACTACACGTCACTGGTTTGAAGTTTGAGTTCCACTCTCTCTCACTCTGTCAGTGTTTGTTGTGTGCTAATGATAAAGTTTAAATGACTTTAAAAAGGAAAAAATCTATGCCCTTTCAAGCAGAAATAAAATCTTCCACCACCCAGAAAACTGCAAGTGCTAACCTCTATTTTGAAGTGTAGACTTACTGAATCATCTACTTTTTCCTGACAACATCCTTTAACACAGAGGCCAAAGGAGAGCAAGCAAGATAGAATGCAGTCGCCATTTACCCAAACCTGTGCTGGATTGATTTGCTGAAAAGAGAGATGGGGAGCATGGAGGTGACAGTTGATGAGGTCAAATGTCTGTAAAGGACCTCAGACTGTGTAGCAAGGTAATTGCATTTGTCCAGAAGTGTGTGCAGTGGATAAAGTTTCTGCTCTGGTGTCTTGAAAATGGAAGGAAATGGTTAATAAAGAGACACTTTTTCAAGCCTGATACGAATTAACACCTGGGAACTCATCGGCTATCATCTGTTTAGCCTCTGGGGACAATGACCAGTGTTTCAGGGTTTCCACTGTAGCCTGCATATATCTGGATAGTGGGTACTACCTCTGCAGTCCAATTAACAACTTCATACGCAAAAAAAAAACAAAACACTTCTGCCAATCTCTATAAGCACATATCTACATTATATTCTTTTTTTCCTCTCCAAATGGACTGCATGCAACTAAAGCCCGCTCAAACGTGATTGGTCAATACTACTTGGACTATGAACAGAAAGCAGAATGCTTCCAATGCCAAAATGCTCCCTTGCCAACAGACTCTGCATTCATATGGAGATGTCGATTTATAGAGATTAGGTTGACTAATCTGAAGTGTAAATTAAACTATCCAATGTGAATTATCAAATATATAGTAAATATAGTAGAATTCAAACATGTTTTACATTTGTTTTGTCTGGTCTTTGTTTCATTAGCTGTATTTATGTTGGAAGTGATCGTCTTAGCTTTTTACTCCCTCTAACATCTTCCATTAGAGTCATCTGCATTTGCTGCCAGGAAGCTATTCACATTTCCCACCAAGCCTGAACACTGACCCACAATGTCAAATGCTGCACAGACGTTAATAGAGGTTGCTATTTTCTTTCTACTTTGACAGTTTTGGCAATCAACACTATTGTCCCAAAATTAATGTGGTTATGGCTTATTTTAAGACCCTGTGATGTAAGCAAATATGTAAAAGCTTTTGTATTTTAGACGTTCAGATCATTCTACCATTTAGCACTGCAGAGTGGGGATGAGCAGAAGGGCAGTGCTTGGGAACACCAGCTGTGGGTGTGAGTGCTCACCAGATTTTTGTTACTCTTGCCAGGTTTTTTGTTACTCTTGATCTGGAAATATTTGATACTAGAGTTGGTTTATTAATTACACAGAATCTGACAAGGCTGGGGTACAGGTTGAGTGTCTTCATCAATGAAACATAGTCTGATGTAAAAGACTGGTGACCATCCAGACAATCCAAAGCCAGCTTGATTATGATGACGTCAAAACATCATGATTTGGGCCATTGCATAAAAAAGTCTGATACACTATGAAAATATAACATGAAGATTGCAGATGATTAGCAGCTCATACAGTGTACGATGTTCCACTTTGATAAATATATCTTTATATCCTTTATATATTTCCTGAGACATTTTCACTGTCTCATACTAAATAAACGTTCTAAATGCGTCTAAATTCATTTCCTGTTGCAGTGTGTGTTGATGCACAGTTTGCTGCTTGGAAATAAACTTGAACCCAAGCTGTTTCCTAGGGAAGCAATTACAATGAAATAGCCTATAAAAAAGGGGGGCTCCACTTACCTTTCAGTGTTTCTACCAAATGCTGGTGAGTTTATTACCTGAACCTGAACTGAAAGAGTTGGTAGGTAATATGTTTTTGTCCTATTCTGTCTGTGTCTATTGCCAGAAAAGTTTCAAAAAGCTATGAATGAATTTGCACAAAACTGTGGGGAATAAAGAAATTGCTTATTTTCCATGAAAATCCAACAACAGTCAATCCAGTTTCTCTGAAATGCAGCATTACAAAAGGCAATATGATCAACTTTGGTTGTGTTTTTAAACACTCCTTTAAATCAGATCCCGTAAACTGACAGACTTTGCTTGCATTGCTTGACATTCATTAATTTTCTCTGGAACTGTGGGCCTTGGTGCAGCATCACTAGCTAGTTTTACATTAATGCTGCACAGTTTTTCTAGCATCCCTGTATCAAACTGCACACAACAAAATGTCACAGCTTCCATCTGCTACAGCTGATGTGTCTATATGTCTATCTAACAAATTATTGTTTGATTTTTAGGTGAAATAAAATGAGAATGAGCTCTACTTCAAGTATTTTAGAGTGTTTTAGTGAAGCGATTCTTCTACACCTTTCTTCCATTCAATTTTTTTATTACTGGATTGTATGCGAAAGAAAGTGGCAGCTAACAGAATCATCTAAGCAAGGTTTAAAATATAAGCATGAGAAAAATTTGAGGGTTCCCCCTACACACTTATTGTCTAAATGTATTCATTACTAAAGAATGACAACTTTTAACATGACATGATCCCTAGATTTGTTGAATTTAATCAAAAGACAGGAGAGTTTGTAGGAAACAACACACCCAACAAGGTGAAAACACTGAGGACAAGCTGCTGTCAAACTCGCTGAGTGAAAGCATTAAGGCTGACCCTCAAATGACCCCTAAAATTTTGGCAAGTTTAGAGTCTCAGACCACAAGGACAAGACAACCTCTGCTAGGCTTTGGTGAAATGCTGTGAAGATGTGATTTTTACCGGGCTGTACTTCCAGAATCCTCCATAGTACTCCACACTGAGCTGTATGTTTCCTAAACAAAGATTACAGCTCAGAGGAGCGGTTCTGCATGACAGCTTTCCATCACTACAACAGCCAGGATGCTAACACACCACAGTCTGTGCTGCTGCCAGCGTGCATGCTAGCTCTGATCTGACGTCAAAAAACAAGTTACTTTAGGCACTGACTGCGCGGCCATGACAGAATCAATTAGATCAGCTCAGACTTCCATGAAGCATTGAGCAGGTAGTGAAGGGAGGCATCATGTTATTGATACAAGTGAAAGGTTTTCTTGACAGGGTGGGGTAGAGGGGCAGAACGGGTTTGCCTGGACATGTTGGCCCACCAACAGATCAACACTACAACTCTTTTGGGGAAGATTAGGAGCTGCACGCAAAATGTACACGTGCACACATACATACACCACAGCAGTATGCTATGTTAGCTTAGAGAGCATCTATGGATGGAAATGCTTTGCTCACACCTTACAGCACTCTGACTGAGCTGGAGACAGACGACAGGGGAGGCTGATGCTTCTGGAAGCGATGCAACTCCAGCGAAAGCATCCATCTTCTGACACTTGCACATAAGCAAAGATGCACAAAGGCACGCTGAAACAGCATTCAACTGGCACGCCATTACACTCAAGAGGACGGGAATACATACAGAGAGGAGACGATGGCACATACACGCACACACAGATGCACAGTAAAGCTAAGAGTGAGAGAATGCAAGGCAGGCGGTAAGCTCAGCGTGACCAGCTAGCTTGTTGTGCCGACCCTCTGTGCTAAAATGGTAGATCCCAGATTTCTCCCCATGCAATCTGCCACCAGCAACCATGGAGGCAAAACAGGAACTAGAGAGGATAGCAAAGGAGGAATGCAAAAGCAGAGGAAACCTAGCCATTTCCTTTTCCACCTCTCCCTGTGATAAGAGCACACGCACTAACATAAAAAGATACATAAACAGAGACAAACACAGAGGAGGCGGGAGGATGTTGGTGGTACTTACATGAGGACTCTGTGCCGAACATGGCTGGGCCGGGAGCTGTGATGGAGAGGAGGAGGAGGAGGAGGAGAAGGAGGAGGAGGAGAAGGAGGAAAGAGAGGAGAGAGAAAGGGGAGGGTGAGAGAGCGAGAGAGGGGGGAGAGAGAGAGAGAGGGGAGGTTGATGAGCAGGCAGCTACACAGCGGGGTTCATCAAAGCAAAACAATGCAGCCAGCCGTCCGTCGCTGCCTCCCAGACGGCCAGATGCCCCGGCTCCCGCTATCCGTCGCTGCTTTAAAAGCCCTCCTCCACACACACACGGCCGCAAAAAAAAAAAAAAAAAAAAAAAAAAAAGGCCTCGTGGAGGATTAAATCAATAAATAATAAATAAATAGAAAATAAAACCAAGCAGGGATCCTTCACATAGAAGGCAAACTGTGGTCAAATCCAGACACAGAGATGTGGTTGTGGCGAGCTATCGCATCTCTCCTCTTTCTGCAGTCTATATCCTGCTATCATCCTCTCCTCTCTGTCACTCTCTCACTTCTCATTCCACTGTAGGATTTACTAATGGAGAGAGAGATGGGCGAGAGAGAGAGAGAGAGAGAGGAGAGAGAGAGAGAGAGAGAGAGAGAGAGAGAGAGACTTTCCCGGGGAGAGAAGAGAGAAGGATAGGGGGGTGGGGGGTAGTAGAGACAAAAAATCTGGTGAAGAGCTGCTGCCGCTGCTGCTGCAGCCGCTGTAAGACAATAGCTATGCAAACAGAGAGTGACGTCAGAACAGAGAGAGAGTGACAGAGAGAGAGGGAGAGAGAGAGAGAGAGAGAGAGAGAGAGAGAGAGAGAGAGAGAGAGAGAGAGAGAGCTGTAAAAAGACTGACTGACTGCTGCTGCCAGATGGAGGGGGGGGGGGGAAGAAAAAAGGAGAAACGTGAGGAAAGGGGAGGGGAAGATGGAGGAGAGCGGAGTGCAAGAGAGTAGAGAAGGAGAGATGGGAGGGCAGAAGCAAAAGGGGGCGAATAAGGGAAGGAAGGAGGGCAAGAAAAGATGCAAGTAAGAGGAGGCGAGGAGGTACAGTAAGGGAAGGAAGGAGGAGGTGAAAGCAAAAGGTGACAAAACAGGGAATGATAGAAAAAGAGAAAGAGGGAGGGCAAGATAGAGAAGAGGAGTGGGGGGAAGATAAAGAGATACAGAGGGGGAGGAGGAAGGCAGCTGGGGCTGAGGGGGCATTGGAGGGAAGAAGAGGGAACCAGGCCAATCAAAATGATTTGTCTACTTTGGGGGGGGGGGGTAAAACGGGACACACACACACACACACGCTGGACAGCATAATGAGTGGGGGGCACGGGGCCGCAGTGTGTCAGTTCGACATACTGAAACGAGTATGAAGCAGAGCACTGGAGGCTGCTGTGCATTGTGTTTAACCGCTGTTAATGTAACACACACACACACACACACACACACACACACACACACACACACACACACACACCTGGCCATTAGGGAGCCAAGCCACACATCTCCTGTTGTAATCATAACATCATCTATCACACCTGCATAAACCTAACATGTTGTACAGTAAAAACAGTGCATAAAAATACGGAATAAAAAACACATTCACTCACGTGTCATATCATATCTCATCTGCGCCGCTCACAGAAAAATCCTTGTGAGGTGTTAAAGTGATTAAAAGCTGCAACCTTCAAATCTTTTAATACCTCACGTATAAGCAAAATATATGAATGTACTGTGGAGCATTTGAATCGCTTTCCATCCACATGATGCGTACATATTTCAAGAATATCTCCAGCGTTTGTCTATTCTGTGTCTGCGTGCTTTCAGGGCTTCTTTCCACCATTTGTGTATGAGCCCCTCTGCTGAATTCAAATCAGAATAATCAACCAAAAAAAATCAAAAAGGCTTTTCTACAAGCTGCTCAGCATTAATCTAAGAGTGAACAATCATATAGACTGAACTAGTATAGGGCTGCAACTAACGATTAATTTTATTATGAAATGATCCAAAGATTATTTTCAGTTAATCTTTTAGGATTAACTGAAACTGAACTGAAGTGATGCCTTCAGTTTGTCTGACTAACACTAGGACCCAATAATATTCAATTCAAAGCCATGCATGATAAAGAAAAAGAGCAAATTGTCTCATGCGAGAAGAGAATGTTGCTTGAAAATGTAGCTTTTTTTAAATCGACCAATCATTGCAGCTCTACTACTGTACACAAATCATTGTTTGTTGGACAGCCTCTGTATTCAGGACATATGAATCCGTTTTAGAGCTCTAACTCTAAATGATTTAAGTTTTTCTGCCCCTTTCAGGTTGCATGGATACCCTGATGTGCTTGTAGTGAACACGCTGCAAGTGATAAGTCTCATTATTGATGCATACTGTAAAACTTTAATGAAGCCTGGAGTATGGAGCCTTAAATATAGCCAGTTAAGTGCACGCATAACCCAGTATGTGTGCACCAGTGGTGCAGACTGGGCCTGCTTTCAGTGGATGAACGGGTACAGTGGTGAACCTTTCTAACAATCTGCTAACCTAAATAGATGGGAGGTCAGCCAGACGTCCTTGTGTCCCCCATTGTGAATGGATTGAAGCTAGCTAGCATGTGGATTAGCTTGGCGGCTGAATAGAGGAGTGTGTACCGGCCGAGGCCGCTGTTCTTTTGTGTCTCATACATGGCCGCCCTCCTCCTCCTCTTCTCCTCACGTCTTTGTCCTGCAAGCACAGGCAAGAGACGCATTTTCTACTCCTGCTACACTGCAAATAATGTCTCAAGAAACATTTCAAATGTGTAAAGGAGTGAGGTTTTTTGGCCTTGTTACTGATTCAAGTCCACTAATGTTGACAATCTGTCGATTCTTATAGTTACTTAAATAAGTATCTGACACAACAGCTTGGAACAGTCAGCAACAGTCTTTTTTTTTCCTTTATCAAGTTACTTGATCCAAATAATGAAGGTCCTGGTTGAAAAATCTTAAATTTAGATAGAATTCTGAGAATTCTGAAATTGGCACGAAGGGATCGGACACCTGCTTTCAAAGAGCACAACCATACAACAGACAAATGAGCCTACGTTTCATCCTAGCACGGTGCTCGTGGAATTAATATCATTGGGGATGTCGGTCATATTAACCAAAGAATGTGATGGTCTGTGCTGGCAAATTCTTCTTACTGGTAACTGAATAAATAGAAAAATATGCTCATACTGCTGCTACACTACCTGTCAATGCAGCTTCTGCCAAAACACCACATGCTTCACTGAGCTGAACAAGCGCCCGCACACAACCACAAGTATTTTTCTGATCTAAACTAATTTAGTAATTGAATAAACTAATTGGGCATCTGATCTGGAAGTGCAGGGGTTGGAACATGCATGATCACCAAATGGAATCACACATCCTGCATCAATGTCACCCAAAGCCTCTTGTATGTTTATTGTATTTGTTCCATAAGACAGCTGTGAGATCTAGAGATGAGACAACCAATGTCAAACATCAGGATCACGGCAGATTGTGGTCTTATTTAACTGATCCATAGCAGATATATTAAGCACCAAAACTAAGCCTGATCCTTTGTTTATATGGCTACAAAAAGTTTTGGAATTGATCCAGTTGATCGTCGTAGCAGGCAGTCAGAAACAGGCTGCAATAGCTGCGATGTATCCTTAGGTGGGGTAATGCTCCTGTCAAAGCACTAGGGCTGTCAAAATTGCTCCAAAATGACGTCTATCTATATTTATGCATTATGTCAATAACAGGGTGATAAACTAATACGAGACATAACTACTTGTATAGGTATTTTTATTTCAGCTTTAACATGTTTGAAATCATACCTACACATTACAAAACAAGTAAATGAACTAATGGTACCGTAAAACTTTTAGACCTGTCTACGGTGTGCCCTCTCCCCTCGAGCTTTTCAATTGTTGTGCCAAGCTGGTCCAATCTGGACTCAGTATTGGCAGATATTCAATAATAAATGACTCCGATCAGGGACAAAACAAACTTCTTCAGGACTGAAGCTGACTCTGCTGAGATCTGTCAGGACGAGCTGCAGAACGAGAACACAGAAAGCGACTAAAGACGCTGAGAGAGAAGAGCTCCTCACTGTCATCTCCAGCCTCCGTCTCTTCAGTCAGTGTTTCAGTCACACATGACCTATGGTTACACACCTTGCTCTCTCGCTGCCACACTGATAATTAGGATGCAAACCCATTGCCATAATAGCAGTAAAGCCCAAGTGAACGGGGCTGCTAATTAAGTCCGACACTGAGTAATGGAACAATGCTGTCGTTCAGTGAATGCTTTACTTAAAACAGTGCTCCTCACCGCCTCTCTTCAGTGGAGCTGCATTCATGAGCCATTTATTCCTGAACAATGCACACCTCACCCTGCCCCCGCTTCCATCACAAAGTACCACCCCGAAAAAGCATCTCCTCCTGGTTGCTAGGAAACTGAAAATAAGCGTGAGGGGAGTGTGGCCACCCTTCGCCAAGAGGGTAAAAAAAAAAGGATAAAAGAGGAGGAGGTAAGGACAGTCTATTAGAGAAAGCCAAGCTGAGATCCTCACTTGGTGCTGGCAAGAGTGTTATGAAGAGCTGAGATGAGATGCGAGCTTTAAAAGCAGAACATCCCAAAGAACTATTCAGTGTCGAAATGTACCATCCGCTCTGCATCATCCCATCCTTGACTTGAGAAAGACTGAATTGAAGTGAACATGCCAACATATTAATGGAATGGAAGACTCACAGAAGAAAAGCATTTTGCACTTTTCACTGTGTCCTAAAATTCACCAGCCAAAATCATGGCAAGTTCCCCATCGGTGTTTCTGTTAAGAATTGACAAGCAACCCAGCCAGAGGCGTATTTGCCAATGGTCAGATCTAACATTGAACTAGTGGTCATTTCCTGATCCAGTCGGAATGAATTTACGGCACCCAAAATAAGCTGGTGTGAAAAATGGATTGTGCTTACCACATCCAACAGCAGGTATTGGCAGTCTTTGGAAACCACGCAATCACCCAACCCCACACACGTGCCATTTTTTTTTTCAGAAGAACTAGAGTCTGTCACAACAGAAAGGTCAGTGAGGCTTTGATTACCTCGACTGGGTCACAATTCAAACGCAGCAACGCCATTCAGCTAACTGGGTCAGGAACGCTGTAACTGTTGCTGCTGACACCAACTGGTCAAAATGGGGAACTGTGTGTTTCCAGACACCCAGAGCTCCTGTTACTAGCTCAATAATGCACGGACAACCAGTGAAAGCAGATGAATTATCGTCCACATGAATGGATCAAAGCTATCTATTACAGCTGGAATCGAAGACTAAATGTTCTTTACAATAAAAACTGCTTTACAGCAACAGAAATGCATTAGTGCATGTTGGGTCTGCACCATCAATAAGTGGCTTCAAAGACAAAAACTCACTGAAGTGAATGCACAAAGAAAAAAACGCTTGATAAGAGACTGGGGCAGTGGACTGTCACTTCTTCTTCAGCAGCTCCTTTGAATGGTAGAATTAATCTGAATAGGTCCAGACAAGCTCAGCTCAGTCATGGCGGGCGATGCAGGAAGGATGAATTCATTTTGAATCTTTATCGAGGATACATTTAAAGCACATATTCTCTTTTTCCTGCTTCAAACTCACACAGTTAAAGGCTTTTAAAGGCTAAAAAGGAAACTGAATATGTTTATAGGAAAGAATAATATTTCAATTCTGCCTACGTGTTTAGGGACCTCAAACAGCACACAGATAGTATTGATTTTTGAGCTGTCTTCTTTCGATGCATTCCCAAACCTTCTGGTATAGATGGGCATAAACATATGCATATTTTCACTGGAGTCTGACTTATATGGGATTTTGAGATTTGTACTGGCTTATTCTGTACTTATTTCTTTCTTACAGGATTTTGTGGCCAGTCCTAAAAGGTGGCTTGATGACACTGAGCCCACCCTGAGCATACCCCTACACTCCTGGTAGAGAGACAGCAATGGATTCATCTCACTCAGTGTTTCAAGTTAGTCATGTCATTTTCTAAACTCATCTGACACGTTTCAGTCGCTTCCCCGCGAGTGGGTGTGGCTTCAGCACATTCAGCAGACACACCCCCACAGTGCGGGAGCTGAGAATCATTTTTACCCAGTATTACATTTAAACATGGCAATATATAATAATAATAATAATAATAATAATAATAATAATAATATATATTTAATCATTCAAATCTGCCTGGGTGGGTTCACTTTCTTCTTTGGTCTTACTTTACACTGACTTTGAATCATTTAATACCTTGTCATCCAATTCTACTGACATGACATGACGTGTCTGTGCTGCTGCCACAGTACTGTAAATCACAGTTTACTATAAACTTTGCAGTGACACAAATATATAATATAAATGTTTTCTCCATTACATAGCAGAAAGAAAAGAAAGTTGCCATATTGCTGCATATCAGAGAACATATGATCAGATATTGCTGTCTGCAATAGGGCAATATCGGCCAGGCTCTAATTTTCACCCAACCTCTGACACATGCCAGATTTCATTTCATAATTTCATAATTCAGTTCCACTTTTTGTCAGTTCCTCCTTCCCTCTGACCCACTATGAACAACATAGTGTACTAAGAAGAGAGACCACTCTTTCAAAAGACTAGTGATGTTCTGATCTAATTGGACGAGTATATTAGACTGCAGCGTTGCTCAGGTTTTACTGCCTAGTAATAACTAACTTCTGCACTAGAGGTTTGGTAGAATTACAAAATGACACACTAAAATAAATAAATAAATAAATAAATAAATAAATAACACCTGTTGTAACTACAGGTCTACCTTTGAAAAAGGGTTGACATAAAGTGCAACCACCAACTGCAGAACACAAAATACAACTTCAAGCCAAAGATGTTATCCTGTGCTACTATACATTTAAATGTGTGATGAAATGTAACAGCACATACCTGATGGGTGCTTCAGGTAGACTGCCTGGTAGTACACAGATTCTTGTTAATTTAATCATACAGTTTGCATGGATTCAAATGTGTGCAGGCATTCAAATCTGGAGAATCCCAAGGACATTTGAATACGAGCCACTGGACGTGTCATTCATCAAACTGTCTCTGTATGTAAAGTAGGAAGCCTCGATGAGGAACAGAGGCTGGGGAAATAACAACCACCTGACTGTGGCTGCTAGCCTTGTCTGATTAACTAATCTCTTTGGGACGTAACCAGCCAGTGGCTCTGCAGAGTTTGTTTTCCATTTTGATACTGGGGCAGCACCTGAAGTCAGTGTTACACCTTTGATGCTAAATTGCATTCGTTGTTAGGTATGGAATAGCTGGCTAACAGCTCCTTTGTAAAAATTCCCATGGTAACTTGTATATGGTGGAAGAAGTTGCCACAAAGTGTAAATGTGAGATGCACACTGCTGGTCAATTTAGTCACATTTAGGCATTTCCAAGCTTTATTGATAGACACAGCTGAAGAGTGACAGGAAATGTGGGGAGAGAGAGATGGGGAATGACATGTGGGAAAGGGCCACAGCTCGGGACTCGAAGCCCAGCCACAGCGAGCCTTCACATACGGGGCGGCCGCTCTACTGACTGAGCTAAGCGCCGTCCCAATTTAGTTGCAAGTCTTCATGGTTGATGAGTTGGTGTCTGACAAAGCTTTTAGACTGGAGTGAAACATCATCTAATTAGCTGGTCTGTAATCTCCAACCTTAAAACACACTCAGGTCAAACGTCCTCTTACTCAGCTACAGCCCACATCCTCAACCTCTCATCCTCATGGATTTAGCGAGTGGAATCTATATTAGATAGTGGCTTTTACCTGGATTCACCTCATCGTTGTACTTCACTAGCAGAGTGCCTTTGACATTTCATATGGTCCGAGTGCCTATGTAGCAACTGTGATCTTTCCCTCACTTGGCCAGAGCTCTCACTGGCACGGCGGGTCAGACACTGGGAGAGCCAGCTGTGAGAGCTTTGGAGTGTTTGCCTTGAATTACCACTTTGCGTGCTTCAAGGCGCAAAAGGCTAAAGGGTGATCCGGGTTTTCTGATGTGGATGTTCTCAGTGGGTACAGCTGATTGAATGCAGACAGAAAGTGGACGAAAAACAGACTTTGATTGTGGACTTCTTTTTCCAGCCACACCACGGCAGGCCAGGGCAGTCCGCCCTGTCAAAGGTAGAGCAAACATTTCTGGCTGAGATCACATTACCAAAGCGGTGCACAGGTTCTAAATAAAGGTTCTTGACTGGTCTGATCTGGCTTTGTGGTGAATGTGTGCTGTGTGTGTGCCACATCATTCACTAACTCACAGGGTTTCTTTATATTCTCCATCAGACTCTTGCATGCACCTTGATTTTGGATTGGATTGTAACACTCAGTGTTCAGTGCTCAGCGTCTTACAGCACCATGGCATGTTTAAAAAGTTTTTTGCCTTTTCTGGATTTATTTGTGCATTTTCAAAGAGCGTTTCAGGCGTCACTGCCAGGCTGACAATGTTGAGATCCTTTTCCAGTAAAAACAACAAAAACAGTCCAGTCTTCAAAGAGATTTTTATTTATGATGCATGAATTCATTCTCTTGGGAATATGAAGCCTGGGAAAACATGTCCCTGCTTCTGCTGTCTGGACTCACATATAAGTAATCATCACCGGTCTTCAAGCCAGACCCACCATTCCCCACAAAAACATAAAGACACGTCATGTGTCATTTCTTCAATTACAGCACAGCTCCAGTGGTCACTGAGGGCTACTAGTGGTTGATATGGTACCACAAAATGGTCTGTAAATCAGACCTGTGTGAAATTCAGTCCATCAAACTGAAACTCTTCTCCAGTACACCATGATTTATCCATCCGTTTCTGGCTTTACCATAGCGGTGGGACTTAAAGATCACAAAACATGCTACATGCATGCGCAGTCTATAAGTCACATGACTGATGGGTGGTTTGTATGAAAGGAAACTGAAAACAACTTCAGACACTGCTCTGATGAAACAGGTAATGAAAACACTTGTGAACGAGCCTGATAAGAGTTGTGCAACGTATCTTTTTGCTTGATGTTGGTGCAATGTATTGCCAAAATCTCTTATGCCAGCTAAAGCAACATGAAAACAAGTTTCACATCATTTTGTAAGTAATCAAAGTGTCACACAGCAGATATATGTGCAGCACTGTGTGTTGTCCACTCCATATTAACGCTATAATATGTAACATTCCCACATTAAAAAGGAGTAAGAAAGCTCGGGGCGGTGTATAGCTCAGTTGGTAGAGCAGCCATCCCATGTATGAAGGCTCAGTCCTTATTGCAGAAGCCCGCGGTTTGAATCCAACCTGTGGCTCTTTGGTGCATGTCATTCCCCTTCTCTTTCTCTCTCTGTCCTCACATTTCCTGTCACTCTTCAGCTCTCTCTATCAAAATAAAAGCTTGAAAAGGCCAAAAAAAAGGCTAAACCTGTAATACATATTTTGTTGAGCACACACATTACATTACATTATCCTAAGTGCTTCCAACAACCCAGAAACAGTCTGATTTTGTCCTGTAACGGGCGTTTCCTTGCTTGCCTCTAGTTGCTATAACTTCAAGCAGGAAAACACATCAGCGAGCGAGGAAGGAAGTCAGCGAACGTGACAAAACAAAATGTGAATAAAAATATTGTCCGTGAACTATTTCTTCCTGAGCCATGTCAGATAGATCTTCATTAGCAATGGTCATTCTTTAATGATGATGAAACTCCCGTGATGCTCACTTCACAATGCCAGCTTTTGTTATTGTTTTGATGTGAGCAGCTCCCTACCAGCAGAAATGAATCTCATTTATCTTATATACTGGAGCTCAATGTAACGGATCACAACTTGCCTCAAGGGGCTTTGTCGTCTGTGCAGCTGACAACAGCCTCAATCCTCAGGAAGAGCAGCAGAGGAGGGCTCCCTGTCCCAGGCCGGACAGACATGCACTAGATGTCATGTGTACATCTTGTGAAGATGGTGCGATGTATTTCTGGACCAGAATAGAGTGGTGACTTTAGTTAACTATCCAGACATAGATGAAATAGAATCAGCAACAACAGTTAGTGATGATGATTTTCACCATCTTGCTCTTACTAGGTTATTGCTACCTTTGGCTCAGTCCTTCAACTCTACATGATTTATTGATTTGGTGGGTTAGTAAACTAACTGTTCAGAAAGTTCATTGCAGCATCTCAAACTGTGGCTGAGAGAGTTTGAGGTCACTGCAGATGTGAGAATTGTGATGCATTGGTTATTTCTGTGGATGAGGACAAATGTGCTTGTTACCGTTTCATATCAAACTCGTGATCTGGTTCAGATAATACAAACACATTCATTCAGTCAGATGACACATTAGAAGTTTATACAGGTTCAAAACTGCAGTCTGAAAGAAGATCACCTGTCAAAGAGTTTCAGCTATCTACAAAAATAAGCAATTAACTAAGCATCATATTTCATGTAAGAAAAGAAGCCCTGAAATATGTTGGCAGTGAAGGACACAAGTCTTGTTTTAGTGCACATCTAATAAAAAAATACAAAATACAGCCGTTAGTGAGGAAGAGGAAGTATGTTATCATATATATGACGTAAGGTTAGGCCGAGTAGCTGTGGCTTTTCAGTTCCATCCAACATCCCACTATGAAGCATCACGCAATAATACTTGCAGCAGAGAGCAACGGCCTGCATAACATTAGTCAAATCTGATAAGAGGGGCCATGCTGAAAGTAAACAAGCAAGGTCAGAAAAGAAGTCATATTTTTATTTATTTACTTTTAACGCTGTGGTAATTCACACCTCAGAAGCTCTGTTCAGTTTCTTCATTGACAACTGACTTAATGAAGTTTAGAATCCAACACAAACTGAAGGTGAATCATTCCACTGAGTACTACATTAAATGTTTTGATGACAGTTTTTATGGTGGCATCCTCCACACTGGATAAAACCAATCACTTCGGGCATAAATCAACAAAGAGGAAGAGCGGTTACTATGATTTAAGGGCTTGCACATATTTTCCATTTAGAAATGCTGTGCTTTTCCACTCCTAGACCTCTGTCTACAGTCAGGAAACAGCTAATAACAGTGACATCTCAAGAAGCCGGCGATCAGATTTATGAGTGATTGTTTTACTCATTTTGAATACATACATCAAAAATCCAGACTTGTGTAAGACTGTAAACTGTAGCATACGCACTGTGCATTAACACCTTTCTGTGCAAGAAGTGTCATAGTGAGAGGCGGCAGCACATTAGACCTGACACACAAAACTCCAACACCCATGCTTTTAGTTAGAACTGAGCAGTTCCAACACACACACACACACACACACACACACACACACACACTACTATTAGGACTCCTCAACCATCCTATATGTGCCTGAAGGCTCTCTTGCCCTCTCCAGTTGGAGCCAGCTGGCTTTGTGAAAGAGCACATTCTTCCATCTGCTGCTCAGCACACAGTCACAGGAGACTCATCACTGGCTGCTGTGAGCGCAGGGAGACACACAATGCCAACAGAGGTAAACACTCGAGGTCCACAAGGCTAACAAGCACTGGTAAACTTAGGATCGAAGTCGGGGCTTATGTTCATTTAGTTCACGTTGTATCCCTATTAGAGGAGACTTCCCTCTGTGAGAAGAGAGGAAACCTGGCAAACAGACACTGACAGCATGGATTAATAACACCGGGACACGGCTGACACTATAAACTCTGCAGTGCCAGATGAGAGATACTGGTTTGACTCATTTTGTAGACGATTAAAGCCAACACAACGCGCTGCTCTGCTCTGTCTGAGATGCCTTATAAATGCCTGGCAAGGAAAACTAATAACACAGTAGCTCGGAACATCCTATTACTGCTCAGCTATGCATTTAACATTAGCCACGCACGTTTCCAAACATGAGGTTTTCCATTTAAACTTGGCCAAGTGTGCTAGCCACTCGCACGGCTAGCTGAGTGCTAACTGGCTAACGTTTGCAAAACACAAACTTTTCCTCGAGTCGAGGCTGCGCTAAAGGTGACGTGTGTGTTTGTGAGCTTACCTCAATTCGTGTACGCGTGGAAGCCAGTGAAATCCTTATTCGTAGCTAGCATTTCTCCCACCAGCAGTTCAACATGTGTGAAGTAACCGCGACAAGCGGCAGCGGGCTGTGTGTGTGTAGACGTGTCTGCACGCAAACTCTGCTGCCTGACTAACGCTAGCTTCCACTTACCAGTTAGCCACCGGCTCGCTAACCTGGACAGTTAGCTCCCGCCGCCTCGAGATGTCGCTGTCACCGGTTTACCTGTACGTCACCGCGAGTCCAGTCGCTCAAAATAGATCACATAGTGTAGTATCAGACTTAAAGCGATAAAAAAAAAGAGAGAAAACACACACACACACACGACCGTCAAGACCGCCGAGTGTTGAACTGTAAATGTTAAACGTTATCCTAGTGCGCATGCGCTATCATTCTGACCTCTTATGTTGCCCTGTTTCTGTACATTATGCCGTATATCTACAGGATCAGTGTTTTAAATGCTATGTCACCCAGGGAATATTTTCTACAAGCTCAATGATAAATCGAACTTGTTTTTATTTGCCCTGATTGTCACGGTTTTACAGTGCCAGGTTTACCATGAAGACATTTCAGACAAATGGATTATTAAAATTAATTAATTAATGACAGCAACCTCTTTCTCCACCGCACCAAGAATGACTTGTTGCTTCCTTTTGGTCCATCAGGTTCTATGACTGCTCTGATGATTAAATCTCTCCCCATTCAGGTTATGCATTAATGTAAGGCTATCTTAGTACATGTTTATAGGAAAAGTCATTTCACTCCTTACATTTGATTCAAGGTAAGGATGCACATTTTACATAGTATTTTAAATTGATTTATGAACTCATTTACTTTTAAGGCATTGGCTTTATGATGTCCTTAACATACTTTAAAATGCTCATACCTTGATCAGAACCAACTTGCACTTAGTCTTCCAACATCAGTATGCATACATAAACCCACACACAGAAAGTCTCTGTTTCTCATGTTGGTATTTTAGAATGTTCCATTTCTCATATATAATGATACGATATCATGATAGTTTGATAAATTGGGACAGGCGTTGACATTTTTATTGGTAAATTACAAACCACTAATTTGAACCGTTGGCATGTGAGTCAAAGTGTAAAACAAAATCATCCTAATTATTTCCCAAAGTGTGGTTCAAGACCTTTCAGTATCCCCATCAGGGGGATGTTTTAATACGGTTATCTGTTCTCTAAATGTTTCTAAGTAGTTCTAACAGCGTCATGTTTTTTAAGCACAAACTGCAGTGAATGAATTGTCCTAGTGTAATGCAGGTCTGAGAAGGTTTAGGACCTTGAAGAACTCAAGTTAAAGTCTATTGTTTTTTTCTGTATCACAATAAAGCGGTATCAGAAATTATGAGTGAGTCAGTAAATAGAAAATTTGTCATTTAATGCAACATAATTGTGACTGAATTACAATTAATCTCATGGAAATAAATCACCAAACTGACAGACAGGATGTTTCATACAGGTATATATTACAATGTGCCTTGTTATATAATACAGTCAGGTTCTGTTTTTAATAAAAATAAGCACTGGAGGAGAAAGTGGTACGTTTTGATTTTATTGTAAATTGGACATTATGCACATTACTTAGCGACTGATGACTTGTTAATTAAGCTTGTTAAGTGGTCACAGAACTCCCTGCGCTGTGTGAGAGTTCAGACAATGTCCAGTCAAAAAGGCAATTTAACTAGGAGCACAGTGAGCTCGAGAACTCACATACAGAACAAACGGTGAGGGAAGTACCAAAATGAGGGAACAAGAACATTGAGTGGCTGACAGTGGTGACTGCTTGTGCCGAAGATACCAGTCAATAAACACAAGGAACTCCTTTTTTTTCTCTCGTTGACTGTATGGGACCGCGATGTGAAGGGAAGCGTATTTTTCAGCCGAATATCTGAGCTCTTTTGTATATGCGCACAAAATTCTCCCAAAAATTATTTTGTTTCACCATCATTGCAAATTCAAACCGTTTTACAGCAGGTCAAATAAAAGGTGTGGTCTCACTGATACAATAAATATTGCACACGTGATATTATATTTTATAAGGATGTTTTTGCATACAAGTGTCCGCTCCCTTTCCTATGTCTTTTAATATTTCCTCGACTTACATTTTCCCAAATACAATTATCTTTATCTTAGATTCAATATACAGAGGAGTTATCAGTGTCTGTATAAAAACAAAATAACATCGCTAAAAGTAGACATCCAATGTGTAATGTGACATCTGGTTGTGAGACCAAACCTTTCTTTGTCCCCATTTCTCTAATTTCTGTACAAAGACGATACAACTATCCAGTCATGCAACGTTGTTTGGGAGGGGGAGGGGGAGTGTGTGTGAGGGGGAGTTGTCTGTTATGTTCTCCGATGTTTTTTTTAAGCGTTCTGCATCTCCTTGCCAATCTTGTAGCTCAGGATCTTGTTCCAATCGATCTTGGTACGTGTCACAGGAAGCTGGCGGCGTAAGGCTTTGAAGGTAGTGTCCGACATGGTCTGGTAATTCTCGTTGATGGCCTTCTGCAAGGAATAACAGGCAGGCAGAGAGGGACGGGGGTGAGTAAAAGGTAGATAAGAGTTTGTGTAGAATTCATTTAAATACATTTAAATGATGACCAGGTTTTGAACGGTCTGGGCGATTTCCCTGCTAGAGACAGAACGTTGAGGTTTTAAGTTTTAATCTGATTTTCAGATAATACTTTAAAAAACAGCCTGGGAGAACCAATTAAGGGCTTTAAAATAATTTGCTTACCTGGTAGTCACTCTCTGCAGCATCCATTTTCTTAACAAACTCCTTTGCAGTTGAAGCCTCGTTCTGAAAGATGACACGATACATAATCAATTTATAGGGGAAAAGACATAGTAGTCATAGTAGTGCTCAAAACTGGAGGCAATACACAAACTAACACTGCAAAAGATCAAAGATAAAGGTCAAACCACATTGCATTTCCTCATTTGTCTGTGTGCACAAAAAAAAGTGTTCAGTTATACTCACAGAAACTGTCATGGACTCCTTGACCTCTTTGTGGCTCACCAGCTGGACGTTGCCATCTTCATAGTAATGAACCTGGAACGATTACAAGTTTAGTTTTTCTATTCATTGTCAACACTGAATTCATTCTGTAACTGGAAACAATAAAAATAATGAAGAAAAGGTGTGTGGGAGACTAAATCAGATCCCAAGGGCTCTATAAGAACATTACAAAACATATTGAGAAAATAATATCATGGTAAATTAGGTACCAGATTCTCAAAATGTGTCTTGTTTGGAAAGTGAACCTGTTTTGTTTTATTTCACAGAGTGGAACATTTAAACAAATACCTGGATTTTCATGATTCCTGCCACTTCAGTGAAGGAGGGGGAGATGGTGAACTTCCATTCTGACCTCCAGCGTCCATTCCTGTGCAGAGACAGAGGAGACCCAGATCAATCATCTGTCACATCTTTTAATACTTTATGACAATAAGAATTGTTAAGAATTAACTGAATCTGCAACAGAGATAAGAAACACGTTAGGGTGTTCTCATTGAGTTGCCTTATGATACATAATGACACATTCAACATTAACAGGTATGTTAAGGATAACTGTAAATTTAGATTTATTAATGTGCCTATTATATTATGTCATATACACCAAGTATTATATATTTAGGTCAACTTAACACCTGTGGGAGCTGCCACTTCAGAATCTTTTGGATGGCGGCGTTTTAAAGTAACCTTTCAGACTCTACAGCAAGGAGCAGTGAAGCTCATCTGGGGGCTGATTTTGGCCCCCAACACCTCACCAAGACACCTGTCGGTTTCTCCTGTAATTTGTCACTCATTTATACATACTATCCACCAAAAAGGTAGAGTTCATATGAATTTAAAACTCTACTGCTCAGAGTATATTGTGTCTTTGTCATCTTCAGTTTCACAATTTTATGTCAAATCTGCCATTCAGGGTTCTTATTACTTCAAATTTAGCCGATATTAGTGGCAGTCACATACAAAAGGTGTAGGATCATTACACCCAACAGCCCATAAGCCTTGTAAGACTCAGCAGCAAAGAGGATTGTCGCAGTTTTTATCCAATTAGATTAACGCGATCAGAAACGCTTCTGAGGTCCAACAGTGTAACCTTCCAGAGTCAAGTGCCAGTTAAAGTAATGCCTTTGAAGCATCTGGTACACATCAAACAGGCTTATTCAGTATTTCAGCATCTTTTTAAAATAATGTTTGATTTAGATACCATCAGTAGGAATTCTACAAGATCTGTTAAACCTTATTAAATGTCTTGCTTCTACGTAAAAGTGCCAATCTGGGCTGTCATCTTTACTCCATCCTAAAACTGGAAGGACACATTGTACCACTTTGTGATGCCTTGCCTCTCAGAGAAATCTGTACATCCAACGTCACAGAAACGTCTCAAACATACCAGAAGTTTTTTGGTTGAAACTGATGGCACTCGATGCACACAATGATGGTTTGATTTCCATCAATGGTTTTCCCATAAATCTGAAAGGAGAAGAGAAGAAAAACATTTCATACGCAAGGATCATTTCAATGCACACTTCTCTGCTGCACAGGTGATGCAACTATATGAGCGAGTGGTTTGTGGTTAAGAAATGAAGCTGGCCTGCATGTGAGAGTGTTCTACATACACAACACATTCAGTGTTAATTTGGAAACCCACGGACAACAAATTCATAGCTGCAGCTGCAGTATAGTTCACTTTGCATTAATAAAATAAGTAGTGTTATCAAACAGACTGCAACATTTTACATGACCGGCCAACCATTACTTCCTGCTCGATGCTGGGTGGGTTGAAAGAAAGACCTGTCCTTGTTGTTCATGATCACATTAGATATATAAATGGACTGGTACGTTCAGGTCAAAAGCAGTTTTCACACACTTGATCAAAATACTTTTTTTTATTTTAGCTAAGCATGTCCTTGTAATCTTCAAAAATCTCTACAGCTAAACTCTCCTCATTAAAAAGATCAGCTACAGAACAGCACTCTGGATCTGGAGAGGACTGACTGTCTTGTTAATAATGTTTAATGATGGGTGGATGCTTGATGAGAGATAACTAAACTTGATACTTGCATTACCACATTTAGAGGAGAGTGAGAAGCTGGTGAGCAATGTACTGTGTTTGGCTTTGAATGATCTTGAAGCAGGAACTGGTTATAAACGTACTGTATTACAGCCAAACTGTGACTAAAGTCTGTTTCTGGAATCATTTGAGCAGAGAAACAGTCAGAACAGTAACAGAATTTTGATTCATATTTGATCAGCACTGCCTAGTTTGACAGTTTGATCTGAGTTTCGTGAGCCCGGTGTGACGTATTGGATGGATCACTTAGCATCACTTTACTAGGAAGGTAGCCACACCCTGAAGCATACCCTGCTTTATCGTTTTTTTTTTTTTTTTTTTTTTTTTAAATGGGACCAAAATTTACATCAATGTTCATCAATGTTTGTGTGGAAGAAGACTTGATACTAATGACTGATTCCAGAAATCCATGAGGAAGCGTTTATCGATGTAATAAATCAAGTGAGACGTAGACTCAGTCATACTGCAAGAGGACTTCTTTACTGCAGCTGATGGAGCTGCCCCCTGCTGGCCATGATAAAGAATGCGTGTTTGAGACACTTAAGCAATGTCTTCAATTTTAAGACCCAGAAGCTCTGTCTGCTTATTATATATTGTTAATGGTTTTACAAACTGACCTACTTTCACTGTTGGGGGAATGTTCCTGTAAGTGACTAAAGGTATATCATTGTGGAGTAGGTTTGGACGTACGGTGCAGACTCCATTGGGATAGTGCTCCTTGACATAGGCCCTGACAGCAGAGTCCACAGCGCTTCTCCAGCCTTCCAGGGAGCCTTCGACGTCATGGGGCCGGGGGTCGCTGGCCTCCTTCCTCAGGTGGTCAAATTTGAAGGAGATCTTGTTCTTGGGGTCCAGGACCCGGCCGTTCCCAAGGTCACCATGCTCTGTGATTAAGACCTGAGAGGAATGAAGAGAGTGAAAGAGGAGAGAAAGGCATGGAAGAAAGAGAGCAAAAATAGATGGATGACAGACAAGCAGAAAGAAAAAGTGAACAAAAAGGATATGAATAAACAATAGACAGAGTGTGAAAAGAACAAGACAGAGAGAGAAAAATCAGGAGATTAATTAATGAGGGGGAAAAAAGAAAAGGGAAAAGACGTCAGCCTGAACTTTCCATCGCATGTCTTCCTCCTCAACACTTAGCTCAGCCTGCTGGGTATCAGACAGGGGAATTTCAACCCGTGATGTGGGAACAGAGGGACATGATGACACATTTACGTAATACGCTGCAATCATTACGGAACTGAACACAGCCACATTCATTCATCACAGGAAATCAGGCATTAGAATAAATAGGAGTTTGTGATCTTGGAGAACACTGGGGACTCGTTTGGTTCTTTAATCCAATCCTCCTCCTCTGAATTAAAGCTCATGAGACCACACTATTAGCCCAATGACAATACAAACTGAATAAGACAGTTGCATTCTGGGCCTCTTTATGATTCTGTTTTCTCAAAACATCTTTTTGCCTTGTTATGTTCAATTTCAGGTAAACTGAACCTGAGCCTGCGGTTTACAATAAGGACTTGGACTACTCTCTTTCACTTTAGTTTACATGCTGTGATACTGCACAACTGCAGAAGGAGAATAAACAAACACCATAGCTCTCCATAAAACTATTTATAGATTTGATTTATACCAATATGGATATAGTTTCTAAACTACACATTTATCTCAGATACAGTTACAATTTTCTGTGATGTGTATCAGCTATAGCAATATAGAATCACGGCCAAATGATGAGTTTGGAGTTATATGAATCATTTTATTTACATACTGCACCGTATACCGTTTTCACATAGAAATCTGTTGTGCTGAACAACACACAATGGCGTGTATGATCGTCTTTGTTGCCAAAACTATTAGTGGAACGTCACAATATAAAATGGTGACAGGCGTATCAGCAGGAGAACTGGGGGGCATAAAACTGTCGGAACAAACTCACCTGATCATCGTAGCCCTCGATTTTCACCGGGGTAAACTGGTCCAAGTTGTACTGTGCAAATGCACTGTGGAGTACAGACAAAGAGTTACTTCATGCACTTCAAACTCTGTCTGTATGGCTGACAGAGTGTTTGGGCAATATGGATGGAGACTGAAGCCATAATAAGTCCAGAGGACTACAACTACTACCAACTGACATTCATCAGCTGGGTTTTCAGATGTGATATTACTATTTTAATTTTTTAAAAATGCCGTGGGTTTCAAGACCAGAAAATAGGCAAGACTTACTGCGCAGCACCTTCCCTGAGAAGATTGTCATTGTTGAGCAGCAATCGCACATCTGAGGAGAGGAGAGGAGAGGAGAGGAGAGGAGAGGAGGACAGTTACAGCAAATTAGCACTATGACATACACCCCAGCACAAAACACAAAGTTTCCTGCAGTTGGTCTTTGCAGCATTTATGCCAGGGGGGTGAAGCAGACATGGTAAATTATCTCAGTGGAAAAGGCTGTATAATCACACAGAGATGAAAGGGGACAAAGTGGCGAGAGGGGACTGTGTTTTAGCGTGCGTAGCTGTCAGGCTGTGATAAGAGGCAGACAGACGACCCGCCGGCACTCCTTCGAGGTGACGACATTTATTGAGGCAGGACGAGATTTTAATGATGCCAAAACGTGTGTGCATGTTCTCTCAAGGGGCGATACTTAAACAGCACGGTGTCAACACCGGAGCTGGAGGGTGAGCTACAGTTTGACCAAAACATCATAGTCTCATTTTGCTGGCCACGGTGTGAGTAATGTGAAGAGAAATAGTTTGCATTTCAGCTCCTGTTTAGCAGCTGCAAAAACTATTTTAGAGTGAGTGTTGTGAAAAATGAGGATAAGGAAAAAGTACATATGAATTTGTGTGTTTCATCTTGTGCCTTAAAACTACTTTGTACATCTTCAGCTTTGGCTCCACCCTTTGGCAGTATCAAATTAGACCCCATGGAAACCTCCAATATTGCATCAAGTAGTCATTGCTTTCCTGACTAAAATGTCCTATTCTTCCTTGCTTATTTTTTTCAGCTGAGAAATTTGAAGAGGTGAAGCATTTGTTTCCACTGCTGCAGTCTCTACATCCATACATCTCCAGTGACAAAAATAAACTAATGGTTGAACTGCCAAGGGTGACTGGAAAAAACAAAAGTCTAAAAACCTATCCGATTCACCTAATGCTCAATGTGTGCAACCCGGTACTTTAGAAAAACTACCCAGTGTAGTAGTTAACATAGTTTGTGAATTATTATGCAATAAAAGTTCAAACCTGTGGGGTCAAAACAATGATGACTGCTTGGTAGTTGAGAAAATGAAAATGGGAAAGTAAGTATGCAATAGCACCAACAATGGCTTCATTCTGTCCAGGTGTCCCGGTGAATGAATCAGTGTTTGCAGTTCCACCTGTGTTTGACAAATAAACTGTGTATTCCTCTGATTAACTTTGCTGCGCCGTGTCAGGCTGTTCGTTATGTTGACATACGGATAAACTCCAGTCTACAACAAAGCACTATTTTGGGGTTGTGACAAGTTAATTAAGCTCGGGCTTTGTTTCCACGTCAAACGCTTCTTCAAGAGGGAGGCTAGAGATTAAAGCCTGTATTCATACGCTCAGTTTATACACACAGCGGTGTCTGACAGCATCCTAAACAGTGTAGTGGGGCAGAGAATCCAGGAGTAATCAAGCTGCAAAAACTAATTAAATCCCCCAAAATTAAAATTACATTATCACCAACATACCTCTGGAACGTGCTATGCTATGAACATACATGCAATCTTTTTTCTTAAATTTAATATAGCTCTGGGGTGTCTATTAGCTCAGTTGGTAGAGCATCCGCCCCAGGTACGAAGGAAGGCTCAGCAGCAGTATCTAAAAAAAAAAAACATTTTATGCAGCCCTACTGAAGCACAAAAGTCTATCTAATTAACTACTTTTTTTTCTTTTAAAGGCTCCATTTCTTTTAACTATAGTGAACTGTATCATCAAGTTACATATTTATGGTGGACAGCATAGATGATAGGTAATGAAGGGAGGAGGAGGAGGTGTGACATGCAACAGAAAGGTCACCAGCTGGTCCTTTACTGCCCCCTGGCCCAGGAGGGGGGTAAGATACTGACTACCAGGACATTTAAAACAGAGCGAGCTCTGAGCACTAAGATCACATTTTACATGCCAGTAATTTAAACATTAAAAATGCATAGTATTTAGAGGATGAGAAACTTGGAGAGTGATGGAGCACTCACCATTGAAAACTTCGTTGAACTCTCCAGGCGGGGCATGGATGACAAAGTTAGCTGCTATGCGTACCTGCAGACAAAAACAAGGTAACAAGGTAAATCAGACACTACCAGCCAAACATGATGAATCCATTTGAAAAACCCTGAGGGTCCACATTATATTTAGGCTGTTTTTTTTTTTCTAATGATTCGTAGACAATTCTTACAATTCCCGCTGAGCATGTCCTAATCGTGGAATGAACTTCTGACTCCTTTTTAAGGCTGCTGAAGTTTTAGTTCACCTTAGAGCTGGACTCACTGCAAGCACACTTATTTAATGCCTTAACAAACAATGAAAACACTAAATATATGTATGCAACGTGGCCAACAGAGGGTGTAATGTTACTGTGTCACTGGTCTGGAGGGTGGAGCGACGCGCTTCACTGTCTCTCTTTCAGTCTACGGCGCATCTGAACAGTCATTTTCCCCCTTCCTCACTTCCCTTCTGCTGCTGCACCACACTACTTCCTGTTTCCAGGTCACATGTCAAACTGACAGCGAGACAACGGCCCCTCCCTCCCCCGCATGGTTCACAACCATATAAGGTCATAAAAATGTGCTGAGGACTCTAGTACATATTCTCTCTCTCGCCCTACCTCTATATTTCTCCACCTCTCTCTATCGCTGGCAGGGTACAGCGGCTCAGGCAGGTTCCCCCTCGGCCTCGCAAGCTGGTGTATCAGGGAAGGTGCTCATATGCATGTGTGTGTGTTTCTTGTGTGTATATCTGTCCCCTGGGCCCTTATTAGCAGTGTGTGTATACAAGTGCTCTGGCACTGGTGCAGAGCTGCAGATTGATTCTTGCTAATGAGCGACGCCGAGATAAAAGAAGACACTTGGGGAGGAACGTGTGTGTGTGTGTGTGAGACATTCACATCAAAGTTTATCTGCATTGCTATAATCCTCTGTCATGAGACAAGCATGACCCACTTATGTCTACAATTCACAACACAATGGAGGCGTGTGCGTTTGTGTGAGTGTGTGTTGTGTCAGATGGAGGAAGATTGTGTTTGTTTGTGTTGGTGACTTGGAGTCCCTGTGGGAAGAGTCATTTGCATTGGGTCTTCCCTCATTACTCTGGATGGCAGTTTACACAGACTTTCCATATTCAGAGCAAATGTCCCAAAGAAGCAGGTTCACATATTGGTGAAGCAAATGTATCCGCATCAGTTATCGGATTGGAGCTCAGTGAAATCTGCTCAGATCTGTGACAAGTTCTCTTCCTGCGTCTGACTCAGCTGCTTCGTAGAAGACGACATGGTGACAGGAGGCTGTAACTCAAGCTCACTCACTTACTCGGAAATTTAAAAGCAAACATCAGTTGTGGCTCTCAGGAATGATGCCAACTTTCTCCTTTTCAGATAATCAGATTTAACTTTATAATTCATTCATAGTTTATCTGCTAATTAAAGTTTAGTGTGGCAGTTATATATGGATCCACTGATAACTATGGCAATGCTATAAAACTTGCTTCCATTTATAAGATAAACTGAACATGATAAACTAGCTCGAATGTCTGACATGAATCTGAACTCTATGTCCAGACCTGGTCTCACTGAAGCATATTAATAGAGGTGAAGTTCAGCAGGACCACTGCTGAACACTGGGTGCACTCTCACAGTCAGAAATAACAGCATTACGCTGTGCTTTTCAATGTGTCTTGTCTTTCTCTCTGAATGTAATGTAATACCGTAATGATATCTAGAAATCGGTTTTCTTAACCTCTCATCTCAAACAAGGTCACTGAGAAATAACCCAGCATGCCTTGCAGGCCCCACCCATTTCAGGTAAAGCCAGTCTGTTACAGACGCAAACAAAAAGGCAAACAAAGTCACACCTTCAGGTAAATTTAGTTTGTCTGAGCGTGCCGTGAGATGACATTTCAGATATTTTTGTCCACCCTGGCAATGATAAAAGGTCTGTGTAAAGGGTTGGGTGGTTCAGCGTAAAACATTGAACAGATATTTTAATGCCATTGAGCAACAGTGAACGACTGCGTGAACTGGCACAATTAAATGTGCAGCGCCTACAGCTAGGGAGAGACTGCTAAAGACTGCAAAGGAGCAGACGGGGATGATTTTACAATCGCATCTGACAGCAAAACCACACTAACCGTTTTAAGGTGTGTGGAGATGAGAAGCCGAGGGAATGTGATGTGGTTAAAAATGAATCACTGACGGGGAGGAGTAGAGGGATAGTCCATTAACAGATTATGAGGAAGGCACTGGCTGTTAAAAGCTAGTTAAGAACAGGGTAATACTTCCTCTTCCTCTAAGTACCTGAAACCAGTTGTACTAGAACACTGAGACAACAGTCTGCATCCTCCTCCGACATACACAAGTTTGAACATGAAATAAGAAGAGCTGCACTCGTTTTTCCACCTTTTCTTGCAGGTTATTTACATGTTAAGCATTGTCTCGCTCTGTTTACAGTGACTATAAATACTGTTTGAGAATCATGGCTTTAACCATACTTGGTTATACTGGTTGCCTGTACTGTTATGGACTGAGGCTATAATATTCCAATGCTGTAGTGACTGTAAGGTGCTGCCGCTACACCAAGTGGCAAAACCACAATTATATTTTACAAACAGGAGAAAATACCTCAGGTTTCAATCGCAAAGCAACCTATGCAGAGCGCTCCCAGAGTCAAAGAAGATGAATGGACATTTAAACCACAGCAAACCTCAAAGAAATGAGTCATTTTATACAGGAGAAACTTCACTTCTAATCACTAAAACTTAACTAGCAGACAAACTGAACCAAAGTCATGACCTCCTTTTGCCAAGGTAATTACTACAGAGCAGCAGTCTGAACACTGAGCTGCAAGGTTAAGTGTTCTTTCAAATGGCAGTCTGCTACGCTGGGACAAAGGCTACTGGGACACTGGAGCTCTGAGACCTAGTTTTGAGCAATGACTGCCACTGTGGTACATGAAGGGCTGAGCTCGAGGCAATCAGTCTCTGTGGGGAATTTTATTAAATAACTCAAAAGTTCTTCATGCTTGCTGTGCTATCAGATAAACTTGCCCAAGTCGTCTGACGAGGCCCCAAAACATTTGATACGAATGCTCTGCAATTTGTCAAACCATTGGAGTATCTCTGAAGTGATTTAAACGACTGGTTGCAGCTTCTACAATGGGAAGATTTACAGCTGTTTGCTCTGATGATAAATGAAATAGCTTTGAGTTATGAACTGGGGATAGTTGTTGGGACAACACAAGCTTGGTGTGGAGATGAAGACGCATGTATGGACTCTGGGAACTCTGGAATCTTTTTTGTGACTTTTTATAGACAATTACTTGGAATTTTCTTGGATTTACTGCTTTTCTTGGATTTACTGCTCGGAAGAACGCTGTGCTCTTTGGACTGAGGCTGTTGCTAGGATCAAAAAAGTTGTGACAATCTCAAAAAGGGTGTCATTCCCAATGAAGCATGCATCTACCAGAAACCTGTAACTATATTTATTTATTTGATATTGCATTTCTATGTGGTAGGAGTTGACGAGGGCTGGGGATCGATTATTTAATTCCTATTTTCTACTCATAGTTTTCATGGTTTGTGCTGTTTTAAATTTTTTTTTTTAATTATTTATTCAAAACATAATTCTCGGGTCAGTGCAGTAGTCTAAAATCTGTATCTGTGACTATCCTATGAGAAGATGAGTTGTGTCTAGGTGCACTAAATGTCACAGACAAACAGTGGCGGAAGAGAAATAATGAAGCACCTCACATAGAGGATGCACTGTGGTTGAGACCTCTGAAGTGACACACTTAAACATCGACATAGCTACGTGAAGGTTGGGGAAACAGAAGGACTGACTACAGTCATTTCACAGGAACAGAGACACAGCAAGCGAGGCTGACTGTGCGTTATAAGTATGATTTAATCACAAACACCGTCATCCTGAAATAAACAATTTTTATTTCCCTAAGTTGCCTGAAGCTGTCACGCAGGCGTGAGCTAACCGCAGAGCTGGAATAATAACACTGGAGCTCACAAACACAAAGAACATGGGACTGTCGCCCCCCACAGTGTGGGATCCTCGCGTCTTTGTGCACTCTTGGCCTAGACACCAGCTGGTCGCTTTTCTTTCAGCTTGCTCACTGTATATTCATCCTCATATTACTCAGTGACCCCTTCTTTTCTTGCAACAGACACTTCCACTGTCCCAACACCAACCCCACCCTGCACACTCTTCGAAAGCACCCTTTCTTAATCTGAAGCGCCACCCGCTGACACTGAAAACACATTTAGCCTCATGCAGGCATCAAAATCGCCTTATCACTCCAATCCAGAGGCATGAAAATAATCATAATAGTAAAAAAGCACAGCAGGAATAAACTGAGGCAATATTTTGGCCCACGGGCATGTTAAGCTGCATCGTCTCGCTGAGTTTGATCCCCTTCCCTGGCATGGCTCCATTTCAATATTCTAGATCGAAAGAAAATCTTAAAATGCGACAGCAGAGAGAGGGCCGGGTTTAGAGGAAAACTAGTCTGATGTGGGTGAATATGGGGTGGGGGTGTGATGATGATGAGCTGGGCTTGTGGGTGGGATAATTTATGGATTATAAATCTAGAGCGTGGTAACAGAGAGGAGGACGACTGTCAGGCGGCCGTAGGCTAACCTCAAATGTTCCTATGCTAATCAAAATGAGGAGGTGGTCGCCTCAACGTAAAAAATCCAAAATCTGTGACATATAAATACATAAATACAGAGCCAGAAACATATTTATTCAGAGGGGGTTCCCAACAATAAAGATACGGACTTTATCATTTATACCAGCATGTGCTTCATACTCACACAATGTCACCTGCTCTATTGCCTCAGCTTTGGGATTTTGTTGCCATGACTAATTTTCAGATTAATGACCTTCCTTCCAAACAGCCAGCAGTTTCAGTTCATCTCAGTGGAGCTTTAATGTTAACTGGTGGAGACTTCAAACTTACTTGGTGACAGATTTTAGTCACAAAATATAAGTAATCACCAATGAATCATCTAACTCCACTTTTCAAACCCACCTCAGAAAGTGTTAGGGTTAGTTTGCTCTCCGAGTATCACCGTTATGACAGGCGTTAAAATACAGTAACGTATTTACCGGCCGTCTTCAGCTACAGACAGTTTACACAGGAGCCAGGTTTATTTCTTGTTGACTACAGTTGAATCTTGTAGCTGGATCTAGGTGGGTGGAAAAGACATTCTCGTGATTTGCATTTCTCTTTCAAATACTTCCTATTTGAAACTATGACTGCAGTCACATCTTAGCTTATAACTAATCATGGACGTTTGCACACTTACAGTCAGATAAACCAAAATATTACAGGAAATACTACACTTTATTTAAATTACATTAGAAATGTGATAGCATCATGTTTGAAATGTATTTAATTTTTTAAAAATATTTCTCCATAAAAGGGAGGCCACATACCAACAGTGGTATATGAACCATAGCTTGGAATCAGAAAACTATGACACAAAATTGAAGCATGCATGCTGGATACTTGACTTTGCAGTGACTGGACGGACACTGTGCTGGGTAAATACTGAACGTGAATCATGCTGCCTTGTCTGCTTTAGATGTGCATGTGTGTCACCTTCAGCCTACACCGCAATGACTTCTCCTTACACTGTGCCAGTAAAAGTAGTGTCATTTTACCTCAAGCAGCCAGCTATGCAATATATGGAATATCACCGGTTTACATTACCACCTCCAGTATGTGGCCAGCACAGTGTAAAGCCACTGGTCTGAACAAATCAACATTAACATTTTATAGGAAATTCTGGAGTCAATCAGGATGTAGTCTGGTTTAACGCTCATTTCTTAAATTTCTTTACAAATCTTATGAGTTTCTTAAGCTTTTACTAAAACCCATCAACAAAAACCCTACAATGTCTGTCTTCTGGAGACAAGGGTGAGTTTCTCCAAAAATCAGCCAAACAGGTTAAAACGGGCAGTGGTTTGTGTCCCTCAAGGCGTGGTTGTCTACCTGAGTGTTCATCTCTTGATCTCTTGCGTTGCTGCAGCAGGCCCGTGCAGGCAGCATTCCTCTCTCTTTGCATTCTTCTGTTAGAGGGAGATGGCACTAAGTTTTCCAGCATTGGACTACGCTCTGTCCCTATGGTCTGAGGCAGCTGTTCACGAGCCCAGCTGAAGGAGTCATATGGGGCTGTTGGGAGTTTCCAATGGCCGTCTACTCAAACAACGGAGGAGGAAGGTTTCTTTATGACCCTTCTTACCCAGACAGCAATAAAATGTTCAAACTGGAAAAACTGAGCGAATAACTTTATCACATGAGGTCCCGTGGCCTCAAGAATCATTAAGCCTGTTGCTCTATACAAGAGCATCCATCTTGCATCACAAAGAATGAATTTTATCTCCATTTCTGTTCTATTGTGTTATGTAAATCACTTTGTACTGCAATCGTGTGTGATTTATACAACATGGATTTTTCTGCCATCCTAATCTTTGTATACATCCATTCAGATGCAGAGTCTAAATACCTACATGGGATTTAGTGGATGCTTTTATCTATAATGCCTTCCCGTACCGTGACTACATGCATTATTTACATTGATGCCCCCAGTAGTATTCAAGCCACTATCCCCGGCAGCAGCAGCACTACGCTCTGTGTTAACTGACTTGTTATGCTAACTTCACCAGCAGCAGTGCCAGTTGGCCGTTGTTGTCCAGCGCTCCGCTTACGGTGTAAAAGAACCAACAGTGCTCTTAAATGTATGCAGGACACATTCAGATAATTAAACTGAAGATCACTACATGCCGCTGGCTTCAAAGAGTTGTCCTTACTCTTTCTTCAGCAACCGTCTTATCGCATGTATTGCGACATTGCTGTTGACACACAGAAATCCTCTGTTGATTCTCTTGTAAGTAATCAAGAGTCTCAATTACACATTCACACACGCAGCACAAATGTGCGTGGTCAATAAGTGATAATGACGGTTGTAATATTTGCCAGATCAGCACTAAAACATCCTCAAAAACGTCCCCCTGATCCTTCATTTAAAAAAAAAAAAAGGTTTCGCTCACTTGAGGCGACTTTTGCCTTTTCAAAAAAAGACTAGTCACATGACTGATCAGTTGTCAACTGCTCCCATGGCTCTATAATCGCTCCACACAGATCTAAGCTTACTCACTCTCCATCCTGTTTTCTGCTTTGCTTTTCACGGGCTGAGGTTTTGACTTGCGTTTCTTTAATTACACCATCTTCTTCTGGTTTTCAGACTGGAGGACTGGTTCCATCTACTGCTTATTTCGTGAACCGTATCCTAATACTCAACGCGGTAGCGGACACAAACAAGTATTCATTTGCTGAACTACTTGAAATTCAGTAAAAATTTGCAAAACATTTGGATGGAAACGAGGCTATTGCATTACAAACATGCCGATAGCTCTATGGTGAATTCACAGCGCACTTATCTACATCTTATCCCATCAGCATGAGCATGAACACCATTAACAGCCCTTCAGTATGAATAGCACGTCAATAAAGCTTGGGAGAACGAGAAGTCTATAAATATCGTATTTCTCCTTTTGAATATCAGCCTTTTCGACAAGATTATGTATTCTTACCAAAGCACTTTTTGCTGACTAAGGTCCACCCCTTTCTGTAACAGGAACTACAGCAGACACCTCGTTCTCTCTAAGTTAAACATACTGCAACTTCAACAAGGCTAGCAGAAAACGGACCTCTTGTGTAAATGAAAATGAAATGTAGACAATTCGATAGAGGGGTAAGCAATATCGAAACAAGGTGAGCGGCTGCCAAGTGATTACAAATTTAGGCCGTGGAGAGTACGCTTGTCTGTGCTGTTGATCAATTTGTTATTTACCAGATCCTTATTTCAGGTCTGTTCTTACAGTGAGAAACAATCAGGTTGACAGGTAACGTGTTATGTGATTACTTTTCTTGTACCTGCTCAGTCACTTGTGTACACAAACCGACTGCGAGCGCATTGAGTAACAGCAGTTTCCTGTACCCTCGTGTGGTTTCTCTGCTGTAATCAGGAAGCTGGCAGGACAGTTCCCGAATGACTCAAACAGTCTTTGAGCAGTACTTGGTATGTGTGGCACAGGAGAGACTCTTCTTGCTGTTTAATCATTTACAAATGGAAGAGACTCCAGTAAGTCAGATTATCAAGATTGGGGAGCTTTCAGATCCTTTTTTGGAATGGCAAAGTTACGCTGACGCCAACAAGACATAAACTTCCCACCCCCTGGGATTCATTTAAGAAGATTTCACTGAGACAAACTATTTATTGTGTTCCACACAGACCCAGTCCTCCCATCAAAAACAACCCTCCGGGTTAACTTTTTAAATCTACTCAAAACTGTGTCTCCAAGCATCTTCTTCCAAAATAGATTAAACAGCCATCACAGTAATGTCAGATCACAGTAATTCACGAGCAGCTTCACAGATTTGTCATTCAACGTGGGAAAGTACCATCAGCTGCTGGGAGGTTCTGGCTGCGGCTGATCGTTTGTGTCTGGCAGGTCACCAAACATCATTTGGAGTTTGTCTTTTATTCTACAAATTATGACTGGCTAGTGAATGAGTTTTGGAAAATATTACCCACTGTCACTGCGTTAGGCAGGTGAAAATGCTCATTTCCTCTCTCTGAGCTGCACAAAACAGGCCGAGGGGCCGGAGCAGATGGCCGACTGCTCTAAGCTAATGCGCCGGAGAGACAGCCTTCGAAAGTACAACATGCAACTGCGGTGTTTGTGCGGAGCTGCTCTGCTTTTAACAGTGCAACATACAGTGGATGCAATATGCAACCCACTTGGCCACACACCAATCATATTCAGAGGAGGAAATGAACAACTTCCACCAGCTATATACTGCATATTGCCTGTGTCTGCTTCTCTACCAGTCTGTCTGGCAAGCGGCCAGCCATCAATTCTTTCAGTTCTACAAAATCAAACTGTTTGTCTGAACTGAGTTCCTATCCTCTTCACAGCACCTACATCTAAATCTGTACACCATTTTACCCCAGCTTCACATCATAGGCACATACCTGAAGGGGAGCCTAATATATGACAAAGTCCAAGGTGGCTATAGTCACCTACACACCCTAGCCATGTGATAAAATGCTCAGCTAACAGCTGACGCCTGTGTGTTGATGAGCATGACGCAGTCACACCCGCGGGTCAATGAGCTGCCTAAACTCTAAAAAACTTCTGACTCAGATGCCTGTGGAAGAGAACAAAATAAATCCAGGCCTTGTTCAAACCCTGAATGGTCTGTTACATAACGACTGAAGAGTTCACAACAAGAGTCCTCTTCATGGTTTAGCGGTGATAATAACAAGCTTGGTAGGAATTCTGACTAGGCCAGGGAAGGTCACGGGTACACATGTATACACATGCCTCCATCTATGTAGACCCATCAATAATGAGAGAAAGGCTGCGACCATGGCTTGTTTTTAGAACTTCAACACTTACTATTTTTGAATTTAACTTTATTTATTAGTTATTTAGTTATTTAATACACAAGACATTTAAGAACATGTTAAAGACACATTACAAGTCCAGTACAGAGGTCTAAAGATAGCAGTAAATAATAATAAAACATTTTTTTGTATTTTTTTTTTTTTTTACTTCTTAGCATGTTAACCAACTGACTGAAACTACAATTATCAAATGATCAATTAACTGATTACTAGTTTCAGCAATAGTGCTTCGAGCAGCAGTTATCCAACTGATCTGCCTCTCTCAAATCTGCTTTCCAACGTGTCAGAAACAAAAAGGCACACAAAGCTGAGCTTTCACTAAACTGTACGGGAGTAACTGAAATCAAGCAGATCCTTAAAATAAAGCACAAGCTAAGAGTCACGCAGACAGTTCAGACACATACTGTTGAACTCTGTTTCGGTGTGTGTGTGTATGTGGTCTTTTAAGGAAATGAGAAAATGAACAGTGTTAGCACTCCCACTAGAAGACACTAGAAGGTGTGTACTGGGAGTATAAAACCTGCTTACAGTATGAGCCTGCAGTGCTGTGATTATACCGTTTTAACCCTAATAAATGTTGGTATGAAGTGTCAATGCGCACTTCTAAATGGATAAAGCACGCCTGAACACAGGTTCTAGCTTATAATTGCTTAGTGTAGCGTTACATGTTGGGTCGCTTCCATCATGTCGTAGAGCCCAGATCTTTTTACTTAGTGAAGCGCTACTTATTAGAGATACAGTAGTTAGCAGGCTAGCCTGCACAAAGCCAAAGGTTGCCGTCATGGGGCGAATTAAATCGTGCATATTATCTTAACACAACCCGCCACTTTCAACATGTTTGTGTAACGACAGGATAGCGGTGTGAAACAGCGAAAAGGGCGTGTTAGTAAGTCGAGCTATGTTAGCAGGCTGCGGCTATGCTAAACTAACTAGCTAGCGATGTTTGGTGTACGAAAACTTCCCTAACACGAGCAACCAGAGACCCGGGGGACAAACAACACGTCCACAACACTAAAATGGTGTGCGGGGTAAGCTTAGGTCGATTTATAATATGTACACGGCTCCTATTTTCAGTCAGGACCGTACAAGGAGCCTCCGTTTGAGATTCGCAAATGAGCGGAAGTTGAGCTAAAAATAATAAGAGCAGAAGCAGCAGCGGCTGTGCTGAGGCCTCAGCTTTTCTCCTGAATTCATTCCGCCGGTCGAGGCCGGGATGCACGGAAACACCGGCGCAAATGTGACTCAAAATTCGAGAGCAAGCGCCCCGAGCTGTACTTAATCTATGATTAAATTCGGTATCTTACCCTTTCCTCTTCGGATAGCTGCTCTTCATGATCCGCCATCTTTTCTTCCGGCACCACCAGCTTGTCAGAGCCCCGTGACGTCACCACATGGGTGGATTCCCAGCTCGGCTGAGCTCAGTATTCATAGCTTTGATTGATGCTCCGTCACTGTCTCTGCCTGCCCTCACTCCCTCACTGGAGCTGGACGGGTGGCAGTTCTGGTCCACTTGTAGCACAAGCATTTATCTAAAGTCATTTTTAGTTTCTATTTTTATTTTCTCTCTAACTTAAATGAAAGAAAATTCATATATGTATGCATGTATGTACACGTATGCCTCATTCAAAGCCCACCCATTATGCAGATTTCTAATATTGCTACAAATAACTATATATTATTATAATTTGTATTTTGTTTGCTACATACCCACCAACGTGAACTCATGTTGTATTCCTCACTTTATTTTTGTTTTTATCTCATTTCTGACAATGACCGTTTATGTATTCCTGCACTTGTAACTTGTTTTGTCAGCACTTTATTGCACAATTGAAAATAAATAAACAATTAAAGTCTAGGTATTTGCATAATTCAGTAACTAATTCAAAAATGTATATTGAAAAAATAATACCTGCACCATTGGTTTTGCACTAACATTTCATTTATGTACACTAGTCTAGGGTAATGTACTGCAGCTTTATTCTTTTTATTTATATCCTGTCCCAATCATCTGTTGGTCTGTTTCTTGGGGTTGCTGTAACACAAAGTCTTCCTCATAGTACAACTTATAGATATAAAACAAAGAATACTTTTGTCTGTGCTTCGCATTTGTAGTATTCAGCGAGTTTATTGTATAGAGTGATTGGGCAAATAGAGATACAGAGCATGTAGGGTTCCAATCCTTCATGTTAGCACATTTTCTTATTCTGCTTACTGTATTTATTTATTATCTCTTTATAATTGGTGTTTTAATTTGTGGGTTTTTGCTCAGAATTTCATTTTACAGTGCACTGTGAAATTATAATAAAGACATTTTGAATCTTGAAATAGATGTAATTGAGCTGAAAAAATAAGGGCATATCTCATCCAAACAACAAACAATTTTTGATCATCATCATCATCAGAAAATTCTGGGAAAGCCCTGTGGTTACCCAGAAATGCTGTCACACTGTGTATGACATGTTTTATACCACTAGGTGGCGAGCTAAGACTGATGTCTCGACCCAACAGTTTTTTAAAGACTCATCTGCTTGTAAGAGGAGACTCGTTATCTTTCACTGCCAGAAAAAAAACATAACATGTAACTTAACTCTCAATAAAAAAAAAAGGAGAGAGACAGAGGCGGGTGACATGCAGAGACGGGTGAGACAGAGAGGGAAAAAGAGAGAGAGGTTTGTTAAATATTATCACAGATGGTGAACTAATAAGGGGAAGAAAGTCTGGTTGAAAGGATTCTTTTGGTCACTGAAGTCTTGTTCATTGCTCCTTCCCGATCCATGCAGTATAACACATCTACATGTGCAGAAACACACAAATCTTGTTTTAATGTAGTTGAATGTTAGTCAGTATTCTCTGCCTTCGGTCCTGTAAGAAATTTTCAGATCCTTTACTTCAGTAAAAGTAATACCTCAATGAATAAAACACAAGTAAAAGGTCTGTGCACTTTACTTAGTAATGTAGTAATGTAAAGTAATGTAATAAAATGCACATATTGAAATAAAACATGAAGTTATATAAAATAGAAACAATGAATTCATTATATTAACTGTCCCGCCACTTCGGACTGCTCCAATAACAGTTGAAAAAGCCTCTGTGAAAAATCTATGATAGACATGATGTGTGTGTGCGTGTCTGTGTGTGTGTGTGTGTGTGTGTGCGTGTGTGTGTGTGTGTGTGTGTGTGTGGGTGTGTGTGTGTGTGTGTGTGTGTGTAAAAGTGTGTTAAAGTTATAAAAGCACCACCTAACTAATGACTGATATAGATTAGTTATCTCGATAGCTAGCATTTTGATAACAGCGGATATGTTAAGGTGACTGTATGTATATATGTATGTATACGTATGTGTGTGGTTGTCTTTTCAACATAGACTAGCTAGCACACAGAATAACATAGGCTTGCGAGCACATAGCGTATCTATGAACAAGAAAGGACAAAGATGACAGAGGCTTGCTCAGCTGTTATTGGAGCACAGTGCAAAGTCAGAGCAAAGGATTTAGGAAGGGTCAATTAGCTTGTTACCTGAGCTGAATTCTTTCAAGCTACAACTCCAGACTACGGAGCTAAATACAAGACAGTGCTGCAAAACAGTAACCTTTTAGTGAAAGCTATCTTATTAGACTGTTCACCTCTACAGTAACATTACAACGCCTACAGCCACATCACAACAACAGGTAGATTTGTGAGGTAACTGTTAGGCCTCCATTTAGCTACAAAATGAACACTTCAAACTAAACTACTGCCTCACGGCTTAGTTCTTCTCCAATGCCTTGCCCTTTCCTGATTCCTTCAAGACTGTAATTTATACCTCCTTTGAGAAGACTCCATGTGCATGTGATGCCTAGCAGCAGCTCAGTGTTTGTTTAGGTGGGGTCACTTCAGTACTCATGTTGCCACTGTATTATACCACCGCAGCGTAACAGCAGTGAAATGAGGTTCATATGTCTTACAACAAGCCTGTCCTTCCGTCACCTTCTCTCTCATCCACAAGTCCTCTCATATACCCTGATTGTACCCATCATTACAGACACGGCACTCAGTCTGTCTGACACATTTCCAATCATTTCATTTCATTTTTTTGATGCATTACTCTGTTCATGTAGTTTCAGACAAGTCCCATCAAATACAGGTCGAAGCAGTCTTTGTTAAAACTTTGTTATGCTTTACATATCTTGTACTTTTCACTTAGAAACTCAAATTATGATTGATGATCACTGGGTCTTTATCTCCCTCCTTTAGGGGCCCCACCATCAGCACAAGTGGCTGAATAATTGTGCTGCTTGGGACAATGAGGCACACTGGAGAATCATACCCGGATATTTTAAAAGCCCTGTAATCTGCTGAGAAGTTGAATGGCCCGCAGTGCCACCATTGTGTCGACACTGGAGCTACTCATCACCTCTGGGGACTAAAAAGGGCATTGAGAAGTCTCTGCATCTGAAAAGGGGGCAGCTCTGTGACTCACCCCCAGCCACTGGTTAGTCACCTCAGATAATCATTACACTGTTCCCAATGTTAGACAATAATCACCCAGAACTTTGAAAAGACACAAACGTTGAGGTATTAAAGATGCAGAATAATGAAGTGGTATGATAAAAAAAAAAAGTAGCACAACTTTTGTGCTCCAGTATCATTTTGGTTATATCACGGTGAGTGATTGTGTCCCTCTCTGTTCTCCAGCCATCTTAGTATCAGTGTGAGAAATGTCTTCTTGGATGTGCATCAAAGTCAGAGGAGGCAGTGTCATGGGGGCGAGTGAGACTGTATTTCCACACCTCCTGACAGTATCTGATGTAGTCTGCTTTGTGCCAGTTCAATAGCTGCTGTGTTGAAATGTGGGCAGCACTAATGCAGATGGATTGTTTGCACAGTTGAGCTAAACATGGTTTAAACCTGCAGGTAGGAAACACAGAGTGAAGTCAGGATGTGGTTTTAAGGTATTGTGAGATCATATATGCAAGCTTTTTTTTGCCACACTGAATGTGTTGCTTTGTTTGGCCAAGCACTTTGGTTCTGTTCAGACATTCATGGTTCCTAGAGGATAAATCCAAGACTTTGGTAATCCTCTGACCTTTCCTGTTTGACGACCAGCAGGTCAAAGTTTTCACTTATCTACGATTCTATTCTTATATTCTTGGTTCCCAGACAATCCTACTGACGCACAGGCAAATAGATTTGAGATAGATTTTAAATTAAGTGTCCTTACAATTATTGTATGGCTTTATATTGAATTTGGTTCAAACATTCAAGCATTGTCCATTTTGTAACCCTGCTCCAGATGAATTGTAATAACTTTGATGTTCCTTTAATCCTTCCTTCATCAGGTCAACATTAAGATTTTTCAAATTACTTCAGTTTCTGTATAAAATACCTGCAAGATTGAAAAAAATCACATCAGTCCAAGCTGCACTTTGTGTTTAGTGTTAGTTAGCACATGTTAGCATGCTAAAACACCCGAACATCAGCATGTTGGGCAGCAACTTGTCATTGCGCACATTGCCATGTTAGCATGTTAGCATTAGCCTTTTACTCAAAACACCCGCTGTACAGCCTCACACATGGGTGTAAACTCTTAGCCTTGACCTCAGAATTGCAGTCAACAAAATCTCCAAATGCTTGCTCGTTCTGGAGGTATCACATTTTGTCTTCGTTAGTTATTGGTTCCCTTGAAGACACTGTTATCACCTGCCATGTGTGGGTAGAAAATGACTTAAACTTTGCTGGCTGACAATGTTGAGACCCACTGGTTTTCAAACATACCACCACCACCTCAAACCCTCCACATAGCCTTCTGGGACTTTGGTGCCCCACTAAGCCACAGATATGAGCTTTCAACGCCAGTCTGGCTGTGATCACACTCCCCTGGAATTCCTCGGGAACACCAGCACTCCCAGTCCTGATTATTGGCCCTTTTACAGTGATTATGTTTCTGTATGAATGATTACTGAGTTATTTTGGCAAGGAGGCTTCAAACCAAAGTGGTTAGTCAGTGAGAATTTTGAGAATTCAAGTTTACATTTCTAGATTAACTTCTCAGGAACTTGAAACTATGATGAAATGACCGTTTCATGCTAAATTCCTCCTCTATCCAATACTGTATGCTTAAGATTTCTCCTCTCACCTTCAAAAATGTGAAATTGCAACAGCCACAGTCTCAGCAAGTGAAAAAGAAAACATTTCTCAACTACAGGGTCACACAGTAAGATCTGCTAACCTTGGAGAGATTGGAGGGAATATTGAGATGTTGGAATGAACATTTTCAGCCAACAAGCCTGTAGGTCTGAATTCAAGATGAGTACCTGCACCACATGTGGATTATGTTTTTAGGCCTCACTCTCTCTCTCACACACACGCGCGCGCATGCATGTACACACACACGGCCACATATTGCAGCTGAAGGTGACAAATGTGAGAAGGAGCTCACATTTGAGCTGCTGAAAGAAGAAGCAAGTATGTGTGTGATGAATAGTGGAAGGAAAAGAAAGAAAAAGATATGTGGCAACTGTAAACACACACTGTGAAGATTCATTGCGAGGAAAAATACAGAAATCATGTTGGCCGACTAAAACATTTGTTGTAGTGTTCAAATTCACTTAAAGGTAATATTTTTAACCAAAAATGTATGAACTAAAAATATAAACGCACGAGAGGACATCCAGATCACATGAGAAAAAAAACGCCTCAAAGGATGAAATGTCACATCTACATTCTTTTTCTTCTCCTGCACTGAGAAAATTCCTACACGGAGCCTTCAGAAAAGCATTGATGTTAATTCAAAAGTTATCAGACTTTTCAGTTCTTGCTGGGACACAGTAGGTAAGACTGTTGCTCAGGGTTTTTTTTCCACAGTAGTGGAAATATTCAGATGGGATAATTGAAGGCCTTTGATTTAATCCTAGTGGCCGTACAACAAATTGTTTAGCTGTGCGCATGATGTGTTATCATCACTTGGAATATGGAAGCATAATATGAGAAGAGACATATATTACAGGATGAGCGTATCCATTGGCTTCTTCCCAGTGTGAATGTATCCCTAAAGAGGCTGATGGATGAATCATCAGACTTTCCTCCATTGCTCGAGGCTCCAGTTTTTGTGTTGTATACACCAGGTCACATGTCTCCGTGTGATGTATTTGGATAGAAGTGGCTTCCAAATGGAAGCCGTGCCATAAATTCAAGCCCCGTGTTCATGAAGTCTTTATGAGCGGGGGGGGGGTTATGATTCACAGACGTGCTAATCCAATCCTGTCATGATTACTGCAGCTTGTGTGGCATTTAGACATTATGTTATTAGCTGTCTCTCACACCTCTGTCAGTGACCTGATGTAGTTTCTGTGGCTCATTCCGTCCCTCTTAGAGAATGTTCCTCTTGTAATTTATTGTTATTAGTAATTACCTGGAGATAGGCACCTGGAGATTTTCCACTCATGGAAAAACCACATTTTGCAGCAACAAGGATTGTTGTTTGATTGCTGCACTTATTTTGTCAACTTTAAAACACAGTAGAACAGTGCTACAGGGCTTGGATCTGATCCCTCGCCTGTCAACACTGACTTCAGACTCTTTGCCCTGTGATCCGCCCCATGTTGTTTTATGAACTCGCATATCGAGCCAACTGCTAATTGTAATCTTTTATAACTGAGACAGTGCTGCCAATCAGCCAATCAGTGACTCACTGTTCCAGCTGCGGTGCAACAATACTTCAAAGTTAAGGTACTTCTCTTTCATGTGGTGTTCCCATTATTTTGTCCAGCACCCATAAACTGGAGGATTAGGTGTCCATGTAGGTGCAGGAGCAATGCAGTATCAATAGGGGGTGCCAACAATCTAGAAAAAAACAACAAGTCCATCTGCTGCAAAGTTTCATATAATGTCTAATGAGAATCCTTAATGAGTTAAAAGGATCTCCCTCTCTCTCTCTCTATTTGTGTGTGTGAGTGTGTGTGTGTGTGTTTGGGAGGTGGTGGGCGTACTTTACCATCCGGTGCCATCTACCTCCCTGGATTCGCATGGGCAAAAACTCTTTTAAATTTTAATGAGTGAGGGTTGACTCAGCAGATCAGAATGGCAGAATGGTACTGACAGGCGTTAGCTGCTTTATCAGATAGTAAGTTTGTGTGTGTGTGCATGCATGTTAAAGTGATACTCATCCAAGGTCTTTCAAGAACCATGCACTCACCTCCTGTAGGTTTGAAATCAAAACAAAACAAAATATAACAATGTCTACAGAAAACTTTCACTCCTGAAACATAAGCCAAGTCTCCACTGCCTGTCTGTGTACTCATTATGCTGAAAATAAGAATCACTGTTGCTGTTTCTACAGTAGCCCAGAACAGACAAACTAAACACTGGTTTTAGATAGGACCTTTGAAGTTTTTATGCATTTCAAGGCTGCTATAGTTTCTCCTTCATGCTAGAATGGACAGGGTGAGGCGCCAGCGTTGCCATCAGCAGCAACCTTAAAGGTCCAGCGCGCAGGACTTAGTGGCATCTAGCAGTTGAAGTAAATTACACCCTACGTTCCAAGCATGTGCTGTAGGAAGAACTCCGAAAAAAATACAAAAAGCCATATCTAGAGCTGATCTTTACTTTGTCTGTTCTAGGCTACTGGTGAAACATGGTGGTTAAACATGGCAGACTCTGTAGAAGAAGACCTGCAGCATCTGTAGATGTAAAAAAAAGTTTATTCTAAGGCAGTAAAAAGACAATGATTAAAATTTTGAGGTGAATATACACCCAAAAAAAAGCATATTATATTTTGTGGTGGCCCGTGGCGTAGCGGGTTAAGCGACCGCCCCATGCATGGAGGCCACAGTCCTCGCTGCAGCGGCCCTGGTTCGACTCCCGCATCGGACGCCCATTTACTGCGTGTCACTCCCCCTCTCTCTGCCCCCTGCTTCCTGTCCATCTTCAGCTGCACTATCATTAAAGGCATAAAACGGCCAAAAAAATAATCTTTAAAAAAAAAAGCATATTATATTTTATTTCTGTGAGAAGATCCTCCTAATGTTACACATTAGATCTTTACGTAAACAAACACAATATAAAGCTTCTGAATTACACAACTAATAGAAAAAAAGAACAGAAATACAAAATTTGCAAAATGTATCTAAAGAATCAAGAGGAAGTTACATTGTGAGACTATTATTAATAATCAATTAACGTGTATGCAGCTTTTTATGGCTGTGGTTGGTCAAAGTGAAGCAAAGTTTGTGTAATCAAATCAGGGGAACTCCACAAATTTTACACACTGAGTTCGGTTTCCTTATCAGGAGGAGTGCTACAAAGCCTGTGAAAACAGCTGCATAATATCTTCTGTGACTGTAGCTGTGAGGAAGCGTTCCAAAAAAACAAATTGGAAAAAAATGTAAAAATAACCATGATGACATTGTAGTTTGAGCTCGGGGACTACTAATTTATGACAGAGAGCCTTTGTTACAAACTGGAGATGTGGAGTTTAAACAACTTTGACATTTATCTGCCAGGGAGCGTCTAACAAAAGATGCTATTGAGTTGCATTATGGGAAAAAACGGGAAAGAATATGGTAATAGGATAGGGTAGTATCCAATGGTTTGTACTAGAGACTAGAAGTGAGAATATTTCTGCTTCTGCTGCATCGATTTTGACAATACTTTTATTATACGTCTCTCACTTTTTCAACAAAAGGGACTACCCAAACTTGGTACAGTTCCTACAGCTGTCAGATAAAAGTGGCCACAGTCGTTGACCTCCACCAATGAGGAAACTAGAAACGTTTGCAAGCCACCTTTCAGACCTACAGGGGCTCACTGACACTTGGAATACTTTAACAACAAAATTACAAATACATATGTGAACATATGCTTACACAGACGTGTGTAAAGTGAGCCCATGAGAGGTGTGAGTGTTTGGTTTCAGCAGTCCCTCTGACATGCATACCAACGCTGCTGAATCACCTGATGACTCCTGTACAAAAACCTGCATCCAGTTTAACTTTTGACTGGTGTCCTATCAACAGCCGCACCTGCCCTTTCTTTGAACACGCGTGTGGCCATGTTTTTAGTGTCTATCACTTACAATAGGAGACAGGCAAACACACACATAGACACAAATACCCAAACAGACACAGGAGGAGAACAGAGGGTGAAGAATTAAAGGTGGCTGGTGTTGACTTTAGAGGGGATTAAGGAAGAGGGAGTGGAGAGGCTGACTTAAGAGTGTTTGTAGTGAATACACAGATTACATTAACTTGTATGTATTCATTATTAAATGTTTATTATCTGTTAGTAATAGTAATCACCTTTTACACTGAAGTGCTAAACATTTTCATATTCTTTTCACATTCTTGTGTGAATAAGAAGTGATTATTAAAAACACATGAAAAGCCGTCTTCAAGTGGATTTTGCACAGCAGAACTGTTTTCAAGCAGAAGTTACTGAGGTGACCTTGTCGAATAATGTAAAATGTCTTTCACATGCGTGCAAAAAGCTTCACTGTGTCAAAACACAGTCTTACACTGCAGATCAGAGACCAGTAGCACTGGAGGCAGCCAAGTGAAAGACTGAGAGTTAAGGGGGATGACAGACAAGACAAGCCCGGTGTGGCAGCCGAGATTGATGCTCCGGAGTGAGATGCAAAGACAGACATGCCTCATGCTCGTGTTAGCTGGGGCTTAACATGGATTTTAGTAGGATAATTTAAGCCCTTGGACAAAGATGCTTCAGCGAGCTGGAAGATAACTCTGTCTGATAGTCCATATTGTCCTGATGGCCTGGAAAATTCCACCCAAGTTCCTCTCCGTCTAGCCACCGTCTTTCATGAGAGTAATACTAGTCATAATAGTTCTTTTTAGATTGTGTGTTACAAACAAATTGAATTGAATTGAAACTGACAGGACCTTCAGATCTATGAACCAAATCTAAAGGTTTTGGGGATGGTAAACGCTCTCTGGAAATGAAAAAGACAATGACCATGTTATGAAAGAAGATCACAGTGGAGAATTTTCTCTAAGGTCTACAGGTGCTGGCTGTTGCTTTCTGTTGATTGGTAGTTACATGATGTGCCCTTCAAAAAGAGAGCTAAATGCTGTATTACATGCCAAAACATGTCAGCAGATGACATGAAGATGAGATGAAGAGCAGCATGTTTTCAGTATATATAATAGTATATATATAAGATACAGTTAAATATATACAGTTAAAGGCAGCTGGAAAATACTTTCAGTTTTCAATTTTCACTTTAATTTTTGATTGCTTGGTATGATTTTGAACTTTTATCTTTGTATTTCCAGAACAATGGAATGTGAAACAGGATTTTTTTTGGAAACATTAATTTTCTCTTTTATCTGTTATATAATAATGTGCTCTAATGATGCTAACATGCTACATGTAGCACAGTTTAGGAGAGTCAGACTTCACTCTTTCAAGAGTCATTTCTCGTGACAACACCAACTTCCTGCACTTATTTGATTCACTATTTGGGTTAATTGTACAGTTTATAACTGGTTCTGTACTGTTGTTGTTATTTGCTGAGTATAATATGTTACTTAGTTAGGGGTTGTTAGTCTGCTTAATGATAGTGGAGAGTCTTCTCTCAGATAGACAGGCGCTGTAGCTTTCTGTTGATTGGTAATTACATGATGTGACCTTCAAAAGGAGAGCTGACGGCTGCATGCCAAAACATGTCAGCAGATGCTGTCAGTCTGATAAATGTGAAATTAAAAAAAATCAATACATTAAAGAACTCTTTGCTGTTTTTGACCTGAGGCTCTGACTCAGAGACACTCTGGGCCACGCCTTCTGTAACACTGCAGGCTTTCAAAAAGCCTCAAATAAAGAAAATAATTCAAATGCTCTCAGTCACATTGTTTTGATAGCGTGCAACGGAGATTTAAAAAGGCCCTGGGATTTCAAGACATTTAATTTTAAACATAGCAAAGATATCGGGTCCAACTAGAATGAAGCAATCTTTGTCTGAAAATAGAATAATGTCTTATTACACCATTTATCTTGAGTGATTTTTCAAGTCATGAGAGATATTGTAAAAACATAGGGACCCGGAGCTTTGACCAATTTTGGTCGATTGCACTGTTTGGTTATATTTTAATATAATTATATTATACAACTATTGCCCTTTAAGATACAAACTACAGTTCAGTTCAAACAACTGTTTCCTTGGTTTTTGGCCTTTATCTGCCACTAATGCCATAAAGCACTGCCCTTTTTGCCACAAAGGGAACTATAGTTGGCACACTATTTTCAAATCCACCATATTTATAATCTATCTTCTCCCCTTTATGTTGTAGTGTTTTATTGATGCTTGACACTTTTAAAATAGCTTTTTTACAACAGTGTGAAAGTGCCAGTGAAAACAGGGCAGCACTCTTTCAAGAGTAGGAATTTATTAAAATATAACTCAAAAGTCTGAGTTCTCTCATTTATTTATAGATGAAGTTCTTGCAAGACTATATACTGAATGGTGTGACGTTACAGAACTCCCTTGTCACTAAGCAACTGGGAAAGAACAACTTGTCCTGAAAGCCATGGTCATGGCTCAGTTCAACAGAGAGGGGGGAAAGTCTAGACCACATTGCTTATAGGGGTCAAAAGAAAAGAGGGGAGCTGGAGGTGAAGGGTCAGGAGTCACCACCAACCAATGGGAACAAAAAAGGGTGAATTTCTGTGAACAAAAGCGGACACAAAAGACTGGAGGACTGCACTCAAAATGTTGTGCAAGCTTGAAATGTATTGACTGAGTGTGAGGACAAATAATCATCTGTCTTTGTCTAAATGATGAGGGTGCTTTTCGGCCTTTAAACTTTTAGGGGTTGTAGATTTAAGGGCATTTAGAGGCTTTCACATAAAAAGAAATTCAAGAAAATCTTGAAATATTGAAAAAAATACTTGGCTGAAGTGTAAAAGTTGTTTTGATAAAAGCAAACTGTACTAGAGGGAGTAAAGTACAATCCAAACACACTTTACAAAATGAATGTATCGTAGTAATCCATGTTGAACTGCCATGTTTCTACGGTAGCCCAGAAGGGACAAGTGGTGAATGGAGCAGGTTGCAATCCACAACTACACCGCTAGATGCTAATACCGTAAATCCTATATGCCAGACCATTTATAGCCCTGACTGAGGAATTAGCACTTCCAGAAGTTAAACTTAACATAATAATCACATAATTATAGTCGATGTCAACAATCATTTGCATTTTTCATCTCTCCATCTTCTTGAAAATTGGTTAAAATGTATATGACATATAACAATAATTATGCATTAGCTGCAACATCTTGTCTTATTGTTAATGACACTGATGGGTTTTTGAAGTGACTGCGCATCAGTTGTACCCACCATATAGAAAGTATGATTCAGGAATAAAGTATGCGAGCAGGCAGCAATTTAAACAATGGGTACTTGTAATTATAGGTCCATGCAGCCATGCTTTATGTCTGCCTCGAGGGCAGGTTTGTTCAATAAAGAACATAAACATGGAGGTTACAGCTGTTTGTCTTGTAAAACAAAGGACAAGAGTTAGCTCCGATAGTATAGCTTTATTACACTGACAAAGTTTGATTTGACATCACATAGGAACATGTACCTTCAGGATATTTTTTTCATACATACACCCACACAGAACAGACAGTGTTAAGCACAGACAAAGTGGTGGAGAATCACATGATCAAAGTGACAGCAGTCTTTGAGTATCGCGCGGGGTGTAAGGTGTTTGCACAATGATCTCGCAGTCATAAATCACAAGCTATATGCATCCACTCACGTTTATCAGGCGGATGTGCAGCACATCCGCATGCTGCACACCCACACAGAGCCCCAGGATCCCTTCTCTGTATTTACAAAATGGCAGTGGTTCCTCTTGAAAACAACGGGTCAATCAGGCTTTGTTCATTGTTCGTGGCACTATTCACTCACCGCTGGTCTTCCGATTGGACCATATTTAAAGACGAGGCTCATCATCAATACAAAAATATAGTACAGCAATTTTCTTGTCATAGCAAACATTCATACCTGTCCGTCAATGGCCCAGTCATATCAGCAGCCATTCAGATTAAAAAAAACAAACAAAAAAAAACAATCTGCTACACAAAGCAAAGAGAAAAGGGGCATTGATCACATCAGAGGTTTGCAAGTTTGAACCCATTCACAACAAATACTTTGCATCACAGCTAACCACTTTGCAAAACATGCTAATGTATTATAGAGAACATATTTTCGCCGTTAGCTTCCGTTCATTTCTGTACAAAATCAGACTCTGGAAACTTGCTTTATCTGTGCAATGCATCCATACACATAGAAAATGAACTGAATGAAGCTCATGTTTGGCTATTTTCTATTATCCATAAAAAATTCATATTTAGGTATTTAAGTATTTTTATATAATGTATTAATATATGTTGCCACCGTATGTTGCTCCACATCTACCAAAAGAAATCCTCAGAGGTCTCAGAAACTGGCATTCATCTATTCATGATATGATGAAATTGTCAGTAGTTGACATGATCGCTTGGCACATCTCTACATTACAGTATGATGTAATGTAGTACACATATCTGCACTTTAGCTGACAGTAATATATCACTGACAAAGCATTACGCAGTTGTTATGTAGTTATGATTACTTAGTATGTTAACTGTGACGGACTGCAGTCTCAAGAAAGTTTCAAAACCAGAATTTTCATCCTGCACAGGAATGAATGGAAGACGGTGTCAAACTGTAAAGCATGCTTTGAAAAATGGTCAACAAAAGTGGAAATTTTCTGTGAGTTAAGAAAATTTGCAAACAGACCAGTATGCTCTTTTAACATTACAATAATTCTTCATAATGACTTAACGCACAGTCGTCTTAAAGATGCAGTGATACACAGCTTTCACTGATAGTCACATAATAAAGTGTGGTTTGAACCCGGATGAATGCAGGGACCCTCTGAGGTAAAGGTTTAACTTGAAATGTAAAATCTTCAGGGACATACAATAAGCTCTTTCTTGAAATGTAGACCAAACATTATCGAATTAATACAATATTATAGATAAACTTTCAGGTTAGGTGAGTTAAAACCTTTCAGGCTGTGAGCCCTCATGCCCTTTGTCTAGGTATCATTTTATCAGGTACAGAATGTTCTCTGTCGATAAAATGGTAGTTATAGAAAACAGACACAGATCTGACACACAGTAAGCAACTTGAGCCGTTCATCAACTGACAGAAAAAAAAACAGGACATGGTTCTTATTTGCTCTCCTTCTCCCGTCCAAGGAAACCTCAAAGCTTTCAGGCGTGTGCATGTTGTTAAAGTTGTACTGTTTTGACGTGACGTTTTAAACATTTCAGGTTTAAAAACAGCAGAAAGACGATAATAAGAGCCATTTCTAACCCTCTTCACTTGAAAACATCTGGGGTTTTAACACAGGTGAGTCACGGCGAGGCTGCGAGACAGATTTCTTTTTTTCCAAGCACATCAAAAGCTAATCGTCCAAAGATGATTTTACAAATAAAGCATCCAGTGAACTGCACGCAGGCAGCAGATTGACTTTTTTTCACTACCCACCTCACACCTACACTGCCCTTCCCCTGTTACCCATCTCCAGAGAGCCTTGGTTTACTTACCCAAGGCGCCACAATCTATCAAAAACAGACTTCATTCTCTGAGTGCAGACGCAGGGCATGCATATAGGGTGGCACATAGTCTTGTTTATGGTGTGCGGAGGTGTGACATTTTCTACACGACACAATACATGGCCATTTGTCAGACATTCACATTACAGACGGTGAAAATAGGTCCAAGCCACATCCGCGTATCGAAGCACATGCCACCCGGGGGAGAGCAGAAACATAAAATCCATCCTCTCCCTGTGTGTGTACAGCAGTCAGTCAGACTTTGTGGGTGTTTGACGAATAGTTTTGTGCTTCTGCGACAGTGGCTTTGTCCGCTGGGAGTCTTCGGAGGAGGACTTCCCGGGTCTTGTAATCGTCTTGTCGAGGACACAGGAAGGCTGACCTCATGCCCCCCTGGGGTCAATGAAAGGTCACAAGGGTCGATAAGGTCAGACCTATAGTTCATGGAGGACCCAGTCGTTTGGGGATGCTTTAGAAGGTCAAAGGTCGGTGATCTATGTACATTGAGTGAACAGTCAAAGCTGCAAAAAACTGTGTTTTTCCTCAGCATACAGTGTCCAGTGTTTGGCAAGTACATACAGTAGTTCTTCATCACTTCACTGCCTTTCTTCCTCCCTCGCTCTTTTTCTGCGTCTTTTTTCCACCTGCCATTCATCCCTCTCTCAGGTGCAGCACTCCCTCTCCACGTGGCAAAAGAGGGGGGACTGGGTGGGCAGGGACGTGGAGGTTGTGGGGTCCGATGAGGAAGACGAAGAGAAGGGAGCGGTGGTGCCGGTGGAGGAGGAGGCGAGGAGGGAAGGGTAAGGGCTCATCTTGTCGATGTTGACGTAGGTGGTGTTGAGCAGCACGTAGTGCTCCCCGCTGAAGCTCGAGAAGATGGAGGAGATGCGTGCCACCAGCTCGGAGAAGGAGGGACGGCGCTCTGGCTTTGGATGCCAGCACTCGATCATCACTGTGTAGCTGGAGGGAGAGGAGGGGATAGGAGTCAGAACTGACCATGTCGCAATAATCAAACCAGATAAAGAAAAAGAGATAATAACTGTCGGCCTCATTTGATCCAAAAAACAACAACCGTCAACTACTTCTGATAATTGAATGAATAATTCATTCAAGCTACTTTTTTTTCCAGCTTTTTCCAGCTTCTTAAATTTAAATATTTATGGATTTTCTCAGATTTTTTTCTTTTTCTGTGAATTCTACAGAATAAAGACTTTATTTGACAGTTGAAAGCTGAAGGCAGAGAAGAAATGGGGGAGAGTGAGTGGGGTGTCATGCACCAATGAGCTGCAAGTTGAAACCAAAGTTGAACCATTGCTGCTGCAGAAAGAACTTTTAACCTAGTTAGTGCTCTACCAGGTAACTGCTTACCTGCTTAAGCTACTTTAGTTTTGCTCTTGCTGAGTTTCACGGCCGTATAGTATAGTTTCTCTAGTCGTGATAAGTTTTGCCATTTTCTTTAAACAGCTGAAATATGTGCTTCTCTTCTCCTTGAGTAGAGTTTTTCCGTTGAACAATTAATCGTTTATATCCACCATTTCAAGCTGAAGGTCTGAGAGGCAACACTATGTTTTAGTTTTATCAGAAGGGACTTCATTCTAAAATGCTAGAAAAAATATATTAATAGTCGATTTGATCACTCAGTAGTCCACAAACAGACAGTAAGTTATTCCTCCCTCGCCGGTGTTATAAATATGAAATGATAAGGTCTTACATCTACTAATTATTTCACTGTGTCTCAAAGATAAGTTGGACTTTCACGCTATTACTTTTTTTCTTGTCAGAAGCTGATGTCTCTGATATTGTCTGTATTATTTTTCTTTCCCCGACTTTGCAGAACCACAGAATCATTAGAAATGAAGAAAAATGGCCCCATTACCACACGTCTGAGGTATCTGCCAGTGACTGCAAACATCCAGTAAACGATCAGGAGTGAAGAATTGCGGGAATGTTTGCAGACGTGCATCACCTCCTGACGTCTCTGTTTAATTTACAGTCAGGGAAACTTTGGGCCTCTGCTTCCTTCACCTGAACACTCCCACTCCCCACACTACCCTATAGACATGCAGCGTAACCTTGTGATGTTATCTGCATGGTATGAGATCACAGTTGGCATTTTTGTTTCACAGAACCAAAGGGTCAGAGTTTAATGGCTAAAGATAATTCAGATACAGTAGTGTCAAGCGAGATGATGTATTGACATTGAAATGCTTTCCTGTGATTTCATATGACATTTTTATAAGCATAACTAACTGTGTGTATGATGTAGCTACATCTGGCAGTAACATGCAAAAAAAATACATTTTTGGTCTGTGTTCACCACAGCATGTCAGTGGATTTTGCCTGGCCAGCACAGATCTAAACAGAACTGAAGATTAAAAGTACGCTCTGGGCTGCCAGCACCGTTTTGTATGATGGCTGCTCTTTGGGAGAGCTTAGCAACAAAAAGATACAAATAAAAAAAAAAAAGAAATACTATGCTGGCATCAGATTTCAATTTCCAGAACTTGCTTTGTGTTTTGTGGTGAAGCAAGAACTTTCAATTGACCCACAGCTGTGATGAGATGCAACGCTCGACTGAGGAGACCGAGGAGCTGTGAGTGTGTTCGAGACTCTTGCTGAGGTAGATGATGGATGGTCTGAACTTGAGTGGTTCTTATTTATGGCTTCCAATGCTTATGCAGCTCTTTCACCTCCACCGATCCCCCCTGCTGCTCTCCCATGATTTCAGACTCTCGCTTCGTGATGAGTGCAGCTCTACAGGATATCACTCATGCTAACTGAGCCATAGCACTTTGCTGGAGGAGGTGGATGACAGGTGAAATGTATGTGTATATATACTGTACATATGAATGTGAGGCGTGAGTGTGTGTGTGTGTGTGTGTGTGTGTGTGTGTGTGTGTGTGCGTGCACACTTACAGGGCATCAGGACAAAACTCAGGCTGCAGCAGCCTCCTCCCCTGCAAGAGGAACACGGTGATGTCGAAGGAGTTCACATCAGAATATGGCGGGGCTCCGCGGGTCATCAGTTCCCATAGCAACACGCCAAACGACCACTATAGGAAAAAACAAGAACTAACTCAATATAGCAAACTTTTTATGAACATATTCACGTCACAGTTTGGAGAAAGGGTGTAACCTTATAATATTTTATCAACTGGGCTACAAATGTGCTTACCACATCTGACTTGGTGGTGAACTTGTGTGTCTGCAGACTCTCCAGAGCCATCCATTTGACGGGCAGCTTGACTCCACTCTTGTTGTGGACACTGTAATATTCTTTATCGTAAACGTCTCGAGCCAGGCCGAAGTCTGCCACCTTCACCGTGTAGCTCTCATCCAGCCTGCCAGGGCAAAGAAGAAATTACTTTCTATTCTCCTGTTTTTTTTTACTTTCAGTAGTCTTTCTTCACCTTCCTCTTTAACTTGTTGCTACTTGAAAACATTCTTTCTAAGCCTATACAGTCCTGTGCTTTTTCTGTCTCCTTCGTTCCCCTTTCTTCCCGTCCCAATTGTATTTACTTCTAATTTTGTGTGATCCATTGTTTCTTGCTCTCTACATAACACACACTCACGTCATATTGAATGAATAAATATGGACTCACATGCAGTTCCTGGCAGCTAAGTCTCGATGGACAAACTTCTTGCTGGCCAGATACTCCATTCCTCTGGCCACCTGCAGCCCGAAGCCCATCAGATCCTTCACTGTCGGGTTCTAGAAGAAACAGAACCATGAGGACTGTGAGATCATGACTAATCAATGCAGAATGTGGTGCAGATCTCAGCTGCAATCATGAAATACATGTGTGTTTTTGTGTGTCCATACATGTCCCTCATCTCGGATGAAGTTGCGCAGGTCGCCATGCTTCATGTAGGGCAGTACCACCAGTGGTGAACCCTCTGGCGGCAGGCAGATCCCCAGCAGAGAGAGAACGTTGGGGTGGCTGAAGTCCTTCATGATGATCCCCTCCTTCAGGAACTGGGACACCTCTTCCAGATCTGTGATGCCTTCACAGAAAAAAACAAACATGAAAACATGAACATTTTAGACCATTTACATCACATCCGAGAGCAAGTGAGGGGCAGGGGGAGGGGGAGTAACTCTGCTGTACTGACATCTCAGTAGATCAAGCAAAAACAAATGCTAAAAAACAATCCTCCTTGAATATCTCCACCCTGCCCTGACCCACACCAAACTCCCATTTACCAATTGCATCCCTGCCTGTGATGTCCTGCACTTTGGCCCCACTGACTCGGCTGTAATCTGGTTAACGATGGAAGCTCTTTATGTCTGGAGAAACCAGCTGACTGGCCTTCAGCTGAGGTTAGACCCCAACGATGGAGAGAGATGACATTTACTTTCAGAGGTTCAATGTGAAAGTTGAAGAAGACAATTACATTATAGTAGCGTATAAAATGAATATTCCCTTCTCTATCATACATTAATCATTCTGGAAACACAATATGTGTCAGTGGCTCTTCTACTTTCAACTCCTTGTCTCTTTTAGTAGGATAAAAGCATCAAAGATAACAAAAGAATACAAAAAACAATGACAAGGTGCCCTGAGAAATCACTAAACTTAATAAAAGGTCCAAATCCCAGAGGACACAACCCCAGCAGGCCAAGCTCGTCCCACCCCACGGTGGTTAGACGCTCCTGGTGACTGCACAGAGCTTTCCCCCATATTACTCCAACATCAATCTCCCTGGTCCGACTGACAGGTTACACGATTAGAGGGGACCCTAATGCTGTCCTCACCATTCAACGCTCATTCATCACCATAAACTCGACCAAAATCTCTGATGAGATGAGATCACTTAATGCTATTCAAGCGCTGTGATATCATACAATGAGTATGCAATATAAGCAGATGTAGGGTGGAATAATTGCGGCTGGATGTAAATATGTTTGGACAAGGAAGGAGTGTGTCGGGTGAGGGAGAGAGTGTGTGTATGTCTTCTGAGAGGAAGTAGAAAAGTCCCTATACAAAACAAAATGTCACCTTTAATTGGACGTCAGGTGAATTTAGTTAAACATGGCTTCTCATACAGTCAACAGCCAACAAATATTACTTCCAAGCATTAGCATGAGTGACTTAAAAATCAAGAAACAGATAGAGCAACATTAGTTAGTTGTAGTTAGTAAGTGAAAAATGTCACGAGTAGATTTTCCTCAGAGCCGAGCTCTGTGAAGAAATGATCAACTCTGAAATTAGAAAGACGACAGAAACATGGCCACTGAAGGGCTGAATGTAAACTGTCACAATTCTATATTAAATCTGGAAACAGACAAGAGCTAATGTGATGATATGTATTGCATAGTTTGAGCAGCGTTTGCAGAAACAAATGTCAGCCGGTCGAACATCAGAAGAAGACATGAGGAAAACAAGCATGGGTTTGCTCATTCATTTAGTCTATATATAAGTCTTGTAAATCAAACCTCCATTTTACCAGGAAATATCGTGTTTAGTGGCAGACAGAGAGACAGACAGGGAGGCAATCAAAACAAGCATGGTCATTATTCTATAACCATTACACCGTGCAATCAACTTTTACTTCATAATGACAAGTTAGAGCATGGAAGTTGGCTAAAAAGTCTCCAGTAAAACTGCAGAAGCCCATGTTTGTAAAATATATGAACGTGAAGCAGATTTATGCTTAGCACACCGTTCTAGGATCAGTAAGAGGGAAGCCTTTCCTCATTTATAAACAGTTTGGCTGACCTGTGTACGCGTAAAGGAGTTTGTACTCACGGTTCAGGGACTTGACGGCACAGTGCTGCTTTTGGCCATCTGGCTCCAGCAGAGTTCCATGGAAAACACAACCGAAGTGACCTGCAGGTTACAACACGGGTGCATTAGTCATAATTCGTCAGCGTCACAGAGTTGAAAAGCTCGTGTTCAAACTTGTGACGTCCTTCCAAATAACATGTTTTTATACACACATAATAAAAAATAAAAGTCTCCCTGAAAGAAGTCCATTTTAGACAGACACATGAGCTGCACGTTCAGGCCTAATGACAATGAGGTCCAGCTGTGAGGCAGGTGAATGGCAGCCAAGTACATGTCAGTTGGCAGAAATCAGTCAGTACTTCAGGATGTTAAACAATGATCTCTTTCTTCGGGGTCTTTTTTTGGGTCATTTGCTTCTTGAGCTTACGTGTTACATGCGCACATCAGTGAAGAGTTTCACACACCTTCATGGAGAAAGGGAGGGAGGTAGGAGCTAGAACCTCCCTACCAACCAAACAATACGAGTCACTACTAGAACAACATGGATGTGATCCCACACTGGCTCCCCGCGTCCAAACTATAACCATCTTTGAAAAGCACAACCAAGTCAGAGAACTTCTCCCTCTGCTGCTTTCATGGGTAGGAACTTTACCACTGCACCAGCTCATAAACTGATGATTTAATCATGAACCTGGCTGGCTGATTTGTGTAATGGCTTACAAGAAGCCCCGAGGCTCAAGCAGAATAGACAGCAGACATAAAATTTGATGCTTCACCATTCACAACCATCTGAATTTCACCATGACTAAGAGACATTATGAGAATGTGCGTGTTTATTTTGGCACAGTGCAGACGGACACTGAGAGCGATTGACCAGATTCCAATTCCTTGTATGTGTGAACATGGCCAATAAATCTGATTCTGATCATAACTTTCAGAGACGAGTGAAAAAAAAACTGCAGTTTCTACATCTTGCCCATAAATGGTAACAACTATATGGCACCATCTTAAGCTACTATCTTCCATACAGGAAGACAGTGCAGGCCATTTTGGGATTTTGTGCAATCACCATCCTTCATTTATATCTTGGCTTGTTGAAGTCTTCTCGACAAAAAGCCCTGTGATTAAGATCTCGGTTCCATGATAACAGCAGTTTTAGAAATCAGATCAAAATATTTCTGCCCACACAGAAATGAAAGTCTGGAGCAGAAGGATTAAATGATTTCAGCTTTTTATGTACATTGTTTCACAGAAATCAACCAGCTGGTTTCAAAAAACAGCATGTCACATGCCTGTGTGTGTGTGTTTTTGCCCCTTTTCACACCTTTTACAACCAATTCTGATTATCTTAAATTACCATCACCCTCACACTAACCCAGTAACCCAGTATGAAGCTGTATTCATTAATACCCCCGCAAGCTAATAGGCTATGCCAAACCTGCCTGAGTTATTGTGCATTTTATTGAATTATATCTCTTAAGACACGAGGGTTCGCCCCAGACTGGGAGGGGCCCAAGAATAAAATGAGCGCGGCGTTCTCCTATCACGTCCTCGCAGATGGCTGAGGGTGTTGGATTACGACTCCCAACAATGGACCCTGGGAATACTAGCTGTGAACAAATCATCCTACGCCACTTTAAAAATCCTGCCTCGAAATCCAGGCTCCTTTCTTCGGGGGGATAATTCAGCCAAGGGGGGACGGGGGCTGTTTTCTGTGACATGGAGGGATTTGGGGTCTTTCTCCTCTTGATGTTAAATTTGATCCATGGCTCTGACCCGCCTACTTAAACGGCACAATATGAGGTGATTTTGCGTCTGCATGTCAAGCTTGTGGTTTGATAAAGAAGGCAATTAAGCTCTTTGTGGGCAACTTAAGCTTTTGTATAGCTTTACATAAATCCCAAATGTGATCTAAGCTCTCTGGATAATAATATCACTCCACATCAGCTACAATCCCATCATAAACTGTTTGCAAAGAATGTTTTCATTATTACTTATTTTTTTGTGTCACCTAAGAAGTCATAAGGATTAATTTTTAAAACGCTGGATGAAACTGTTGCATGGCAACAAATAACAGACTTTGACACAAGAGAGATCATAAACGTACACTTTGAATAAAGTTGTGAAAGTAGAGGTTCATGTAATGGAATCATTGTTTTATTGATGAATTCAGTTTTTTCTGATTTGCATGTCTTTTCATGAAGCATTTATCTGCTCAGCTGTATTGCCTTTCTGTATTAGCGACTTTCATTTTATCTCTGCATATATGTGGCATTTTACAAGCTGCAGGAACACACCTCAAGTATTGGCTACTATTGAGATGTGTGTGATTTTGTTATCATCTGAGCCCTGTGGACTGTATCAGTAGATAAGCTGTAGTTCCATGGTGAATGAACACACTTATGGTGTGTATCAGTATTTAAACAACAATTGTTTTTAGGCAGACATCTTTGATGCTTCACTGAATTATTTATCTCTTTTACTTTTCGCTGTTATTTATGATTATGCACATCCACTTCTAGCTGCTATAAAAAGCCATAACCCTCCTTGTGAGGATCTTTAATGCATTCTTCCGTGATAACAAAGCAACCAAAGCACTGCATCACCGTCATGCCCTGAATAGGATCTGGCATTGTTGCTACACTGGCACTTGGATTAATGATTCCACAGTTCTGCATATATGCTTTAAAAGCTTTGACACAACAGTTTGTATTGACCGAGTCTTTATATATGACATTTTCAAATGCATAAAAGTCTGCTTTTCTACTTTATTTTGCACATTAACAGCCATTAGCTCCTTCCTGGAAGAAAAAAAATATTTTTTTTGCCAGGAAATGCTCAGAAAAAAAACTCAAGACACACAATACTGAACGAGCTGTTTGAGCAACAAATGATGAAAGTCATAAGAAAGCAGAATGTCCAGCCTAAAAAATTACTCTATTACTGAAGAAGAGAGTCCGTGATGTGAACAGTACACAAAGTACGTCTGTGACTGACCTCTGCCGATGACCTGGTTGAGGTGGAGCAACAGCTGCTCCCTGGCGATCACCACGTGCTGCACCTCCGTTAGTAGGTCTGGGTGGAGGCAGGATGGGTCGATGTGGACTGGGGCCATCAGTAGGGGTGACACCAGCTCGCCGTCCATTCCCAAACCCATCCCACCTCCCAGTCTGGGAGACAACAGCTCCCCATTACCTCCATAGATGGGAGGAGCCGCCCGACATGTCTCTGGCCTGTCAGTGCCCTGATCTGGAGAAGCAAAGTAGATGGGGAGGGGGGGTCAAAGGTCAGCGACTGTATCAGTGGGGCCTCCAGAGGTCAAGGTGTGTTACATGATCAGAAAGGGACAGCTACAAAGGAAGAGAGAAACTTGACACTGTGATGGAGGGTAGCTGAGCTGGAAAAACACAGTTTCAGACTTCTCCTCTGGAAGGAAAATAAATGGGAAGAATCAGCAGGCAAAAATTTGCCAGATTTATCCAGGACAGAAGACAGAGAGGACAGACATAAAAGATGAGCTCAAATATGAACCATAGATGCGTTTGCAGCCACTGATCCTACACCCCAACTCTCCCTGAGGACAGGCATTAGTTCATTAGTGAGTCTACCTTCTCAGATTTTAAGCCTTTCAAGTCGCTTTTTAGCAGCAGGAAAATTGCTTTGCCCATCATACTAAGGATCATAATACATGGAGGCCCTCTCATGCCCTCAGGATTCAAGCTTAGTAACCAAAACCGCAGGTGCCTCTAAAGACTCCACCAAAGTTTGGTCATTCAACGCAGACTCCATAATCATCCATGTCTCACTGGCAGACTTTTTGCCTGTGCTAACAGGTCATTTGTTATTTGGTTACTCTGGATCATTTACCATTCAACAGTGTTTTTATAATAATAAACCCTTGGTGATGATTATTTATGCTGCAGCTCCATGGAGCTTTTCTGCCTTTTATAGTGTACTCTTTTCGCTGTATGGCCACTAAAATAATGTGAAAAATGAAAAGTCAATAATTACTTTTGATACTGAAGAAAAGTGCCAATAATAATATAGAATACAATATATAATATGATACATTTATTCATTTATATTTCAGGCAGATTTGTGGATGTTGGTATAAACATCAAAACAAAGAACTGTGATCTATACTGTGTACATGATTCTGATCAGCTGATTAAAAAAAAAACATTAAATTCATTCTGGCTGATGGATCTTTCAAAAACTTACATTTCCTGAAGGCTACAGGTGTTAGTTCAGAACATGTCAGGCATGCACCGCTAGCATAGTGTTCAGCCCCAGGAGGGAAGCAGGTAGGAGGGAGGGAGGGAGGGAGGGAGATGGGATGTGGGGAAGAAAATGTCAGGTGGGGGCAGGGAGGGGCTTATCTGGTTGACGTACCCTCCAGCAGGGTTGTTCTATAGTCGACTGACTCGTGGGAGACCATTTCGTTAGTGGGGCTGACGCTCCTCGCGTTAGCCAGCCTGTCCAGATGCTGGATGTGACCCCGGCCATCATACCACACCTCAGACAGATCTAGAAGTAGAGGGAGGAGGGAAAGAAGAAAGATTGACAGAGACATCAGGGGATGAGAAGCGCGTAGAAGGAAAGTCGAAAGGGTGGGAGAGACAGGATAATGAGACAGAGAGAAAGAGAGTGAAGGAGGAAAAGGGGAAGGGGTGAAGAGATAAAAGATAAAGGGGGGAGGGGGAGAGATGAGAGAATTACTAAGAAAGGCAAAGCAGTTCACCAGTGCGCCCCACGCACAAACACTTACTGTAAAACCCACCAGGCAAAAACAAACCCAGCAGACACACATGCACACAGGTTAGAGAAGGCACACTGAACTCCAGTTGCAAGTACACACATATATCATTCTACATAGGCACACGACTAACACACCAGGGCTGGGGTCAATTCACTTTTAATTCAACACATACATAAAACTATGATTGACTTATCACCAGATATAGGGCAATATACTGCGTTTATACATATATGCATATATACACTTAAATTAATTGACATTAACTTAAATGTCACTAACTTCATATCTAGGACTGTCATGTCATTGTGATATGTATGGAAAAAATGTAGATATACATACATACCTAAGACTATCAGTTAAATTTATTGTTATTATTGTTATTACTATTATTATTGTTATATACCACCACATACTATGTGGTAGTTTTTCTGTAAAGCAGAAACAGAAATGATTTAAGAGGCGATTATATTACATGATAGGTGCATCATTAACATGAGATTTGATTTGACATATCAGGATATTGACAATATCTGTATACACTCTATTCATATCGTCATTTTCTGCTTGTTTATGACATGGGCACATTGTGTATTTAGTATATTCTGACTTTTCCTGCCATCCTTCATTTCATAAACTAACAGCATTTGAGTGGAGAGTCTGTTTAAAATAACACTTCAGGGCAGATAACATTACATAAGACTGTGAAATCAATGCCAGTCGGTCACTGTCTCACAGCAAAGGTGAGTTTAGGATCTCAGAAATCTATGAATATGTGGCAGCCATAGAAGTGAACTGACCTTTGACCCTATGACCCCACCAAAAACGTGACATTTCTGCTCTTACCATCAATGTGTTTGTTCCTCCTCCACATGAGCAGAGTTCCCAGCAGCAGCAACAGCAGGCTGACACACACGCAGCCCACAATGAGGCCTGTGTAGTCCTGCTCCTGAGCCAGCGTCACCTTGCCCAGGTGCCTGATGGAGTCCGCCTGTCGCCACTGAAAGAAGCCGAGGGGTTTGAGGTGTCATAATGGAGGAAGTAAATTTTAACAACGCTAATAATTACTATTGAACAGCCCTCCATCCATAGGTCAGAGGTCAGGTAGCTGGTAAAGATTTGGTGTATGTGTGATTGTTTGAATGGGTGGTGTATGTGTGAAGCTCATTTGGGTTCAGGTTAGGGACATTGTCATGTGCATAATATAGATTTGTTGCTAAAATATAAAAGTCACTTTTAACCCTAAAGCTTACTGTTAAACAGTGCTTTAAATGTGACATAATGAGAACAGCAGGTCACATCACTAATGGAAACAAAGTGTTGCGTGTTTGATAAAGTGCTGAGCTGGTGTGCACGAGCAGATGTTGCAGCAGAGACAGTTAATTAAAGAAATGCCCCCATTGGAGAAATAAATATTGGATTTATTTGTCACACTTCTTCTGAGCAGAGGGGAAAATGAAGTTTGTTTGAGATCTGTCTCTGTCTCAGAAGTAACACAGTCTCGCAAGATCTGGTAACACGAATCTCTCCTTTCACTGTTGGTGCTGAATCATCAGTGTGGTTTCACCAAAGATAATCTGAACAGCTGAACTAAAACATAAAGTGATTTCTGAACTATCTTTGCTACAGCACAATCTGTTTTCATCCATCTGCACAATGAGACAATGAGGTTTGCAGACTGTGGGCAAAGAGACAGGAAGTGTATACAATTTCATATCATATATAAATCTTTGGTTGCAGTCAGTGCAGTGACCAGTGTTGTTACCACTACGTGCATTACAGCTGGACTTAGATTGCATCATTGCAAAAAGACTGCGGTCTTTGTTATAAGTGTCAAGCGTGAGTAAAAAGCCGTGATTCATCTAGTCTGTCCCAAATATCTTTGGATGGATCTATTCAGGCTGATTCACGTGTCACGTGGTCTTATTGTTGTGTGTCATGTGATTGTATTTATCATAGTTTGAACTCTGTACTCACTACAACGGATTTGAAGGGAAACAGTGACTATGAAACTAATGCCCACGCTCTCTGTTTTAACCGTGTTCCATGACCTTTGTCTAATTTTTTTTACAACGTAATGTTTGGGTGGTGTCATGTAAGTCACATGACCTTTCGCTTTTTTGCTGAAGAATAAAAAAGAAGTGAAAGTATGAAGCCTGATAGAGAATCGCCATGTGTCCTCAGGCAGTCAACCTGTCCAATTACTGCCTGTTTTCCTAAAACTGTAGTACTCTGTCACTGTCCTAACTCTTACAGACTGCACTAAATGAAGGCGTTACCACTGCATACATGAAACATATAGTATGTTATGCATGGCATATATGGTCCACAAGCATTTAAAAGGCATGCAACTGGCATTCAGACATATGGTATGCAATAACACACACTCACACACACACTGACAGGGTCTGTTGCCACAGCCTGGAGGAAGATTACATCAGTGATATTGCTTTTGCCATTATTAGGTTTAGTGGAAATGAGGTTTCTACTGCTGTCTGCTGCTGCAGATGGGACGGCGTGTCTCTGTGTGTGCATGAGTGTGTATCTGGGCATGTCTGGGGGTAGGGGATATATGAATGTGTGTATGTTGGTGGAGCTAAGAGATATTGGCTGACCCTCCCCCGAGATAAAGGCTTTCCTTTGAAGGCCAGTTCACAAGTCAACAGTGATGAGGCTGATATTGTCTAGTCTGGACCACGCAGCCATTTTCAGGGTGGATATTATATTTAAGGATGACATGTGGATGTCTGGAGCTCAGTGTCTAATATTATTTTTTATCATAAAAGATTCTCTTATCAAACCTTTCATAGCCTGCTATGATGTTTTGAGGCTGTTTGTTGCAAACAAGAATGCAAAGTTCACCAGAACTGCATTTTTTTTATGTAGGCATATAATAATGTATTAAGAATGTGTGATGTTCAGCGCACCTGGAGAGTCATGTAGTTCACAGCAATAACTTTCCATTGAGCTCAGAAAAACATTAATTATACATCGCAGAACACAAGAGTTGCTGGTCTACCACCGCCTCAGTTAGTTAGTCTCATGGTGTTTTCACACATGAACTGAAGTCATCAAAGTCACAGTATACAGTACAGGGTGAAAAACACAGAAGTCTCCCTTTAATAAAAGTGCATGTCTGTGTGTGTGTGTGTGACTGGGAGTTCTGCTGACATTTCTATACTGTATGTCCCCTTCTCACGACTCAGAAGATGCTTGACTTATATTCAAGTGACAAGACAGCTGGATGCTGAGCCCTTTCACTCAACGCGCTGTGCAATAAATTTCTCCCTGGGCTGGTTTTATAAGGGACTGCATTAGGACAGGAGAGTTATTGAAGTCTCCTGTAAATGATCTGGAACGCTAAAGGAATGTGGTGTTTTCCATGAAGTTCCCAGAGCGCAGAATGAAGAGCTCAGTATGGCTGATGGCAGAATGATCCTGTTACTGCCTTCAGAAAACTCCCAGTGGAGTCTGTCTTTACTTTGTGTTTTAATATGATCAACCTGGAATCAAATGAACAAAATACAGGGAACAATCTGCATAAAACCTGAAGTAATTCAAGTCAAATTCAATGAAACATGAATAATAATCATGACTAATAAAAAATGTTCTTGCACATACTCGATTCATCTATCATCAGATTGTGTCATGTTGTTGCTATGTGGCAAGTAAGCCTCTTTCTCCTCAGAAGCAGGTGCTGTGATATGATATGATACAATTGATTGCTATCCAACACATCCAAGCTTTGTAGGAGACAGAACTGGTCACCTTTCATGTTGCCTGGCTGGCTGTAACACTTGTTAATCATAACTTTAGCCAATACAGTTCTGAAACACTGAGTGCAGTTATGGTGTTTCCTTGTTGTTGTATTTCAAGGGATAATAATTTATTGAAATTCAGTCTGATAATACAAACAGAGGGGAAATTTTCATATAAGTGCATTCAAGGATCTCTGCTGTATTGCATCCACTTGTCTCAGAGCAGATGTTTGATACAAATTCTGTCTCTGTTTAGACATAAAAAGCCTCTCTTGAACATGATCATTCTTGGTTCTCGGGAATATTATAGAAGCAGTGTTCATAATAGGTAAATCTAGAGCAAAAATGTTCCATCATAAAGAGTGATGTTATCCCAAGGTGCTGGATATGACGCTGAGGAGGGCAGTTCAGTGCTCTGGTTTAAAGGAAATTACCACTGCCTATTCAACGTTTGAAACAAGCTCATTTGAATTGGATGAGGGTCAGAGTAATCTCATTATGCTGGCTGATTTCTTTTTTTACTCTTTTCAAGAGGTTTTAAAAAGATTAAGATTGTAGTAATACAGACTTGCAGGCAAAGTTACATTTTCTTTTGTTAGACAGAGGTGCACCTCAAAAGGATAATGAGCTAATTCATTAACATGCAAATGAAATGAACCTGACCAACAGTTTAACACACCCTGACACAAACACAGGCACTCTGCACCACCAGCCAAACACCACTTCAAACACACACTGAAGCTTTTCTCTGCTGTCAACACGCAGGGATGCTTGAACAAGACCTCTATTGAGTGTTGTGAAGAGGATGTGTGCGTGCATGTGGTTGGGTGTGGATGTGTACTTGTGGTGAGCAGGGTGTCTCTCTAAATAAAACGCTTTCAAAAGTTTTAATTAAGGTAAGTGTCCTTGTTGACCAACTGGAGCTTTGCACACCTGTGTATGTACATGCACCTGTGAATGTTTGCGCTCTATGGGAATGTTTGTATGTGTCTACATCTACACATTTTTGCTCTTAATTTAAACAAAAAAGCAAATTTCAGATCAGGTCAGCCTCACCTCAACCTGCAGCTCTTTGGCGGGGGCAGCTTGAAGCTCGGTGGGCACTGTGCACTCCAGAGTGTTTCCAACTAGAATCAGACTCTCACAGCTATGGTTGGAAACAGTCAGAACTTGACATTTCATGGCCTCCCTGTCCATCCGGTCACCCTACAGCGGAGGGAAGGGGAGAGGAAAGGGGGAGATGGAGAATAAAGAGAGATGGAAGCAGAAAGACAGCAAAAGAGATGGAGGGAGTAAGGGAAGGAGAAGAGAGACAGGAGGAGAGAAAATTACATTACAAGTGACTATTACTAAAGTCAAAGGTCGGTGAGTCCAGGAACAACATGTCATCATCAGTTGACAACAAACTTCAAAGTTCAAACTTAAATATCAAAAAGCTGCTTAATGACTTTACACAGAACAATCAGCGCCCTATCTTTAGCAGCTGCTAAAGCAGTTAGAATAGATGCTGCTAGTTTAAAAGAAGAGCAAAGAACAGCATTGAAGGCTTGATGGGAAAGATGTTTTTTGTTCCCACTGATAGTGTTTGTTGTCACGCAGTTCATTGATCTGACCAATTAAGGTTAGCCCATGATAGACTGTAATAGATGATTCATCTAATCAGCTGCCAAGTATTGAAAGTCTCTGTCTGTCTTTAACAAACAGATTCCAATGACAACTTCAGTTCTGTGTAACAAACCACCTGCTGCAGTCAGGTTACTGTTTGGGAGCGGCTCAAAATATTTTTTTTTGTTTAACCTGACTCTTTACTTTAGTATAAATCAATCACATGTCAAACAAGTCTGCAATTTACAGAGCCTTTGTATTGAGTCTTTCACACTCTTCAACGTTCTCTTGTGCAGCTTATAAACTGTTTATAGGACTTTTAAAAGGCCAATAAGTGACATGAGTGCATGGTTGACAAAATGATATAACTTTTATAGTCTGAAGCCATGGTTTGTTTAAGGCAAATTGGGATTTGGAAACAGAAAGCTGCAGTTGTGTTGGAAAAGAGTCAAGAAACCATCCGGAGTGAGGTGAGGATATACTCAAATAAATTAGGTGCAGGTCTTTATTCTTGGCAGTGCTCATCATGATTCATATTGACTGAAAGTACTGAGCGTGAAGTACGCTCGCTGCTGCTGACATGAGTAAGACAGAGCAACTTATTCTGTTCGTGTGACCTCCAGCGGGATGACAACAAACACCCCCTCTGAGATCTAACTGGAAGCACACACAGCAATTGTCCACGTGAGTGTGTGTTACTGAGTAAGTGAGTGTGTGCTGTTTGACTGGAAGCTGTGCAAGAACAACGCAGCCTAATTTGTTCTGTTTCTCCGCTCTCAGTCTCACTCTTGCTCCCCTTCTTTCTCCTCTCGTTCACTTCTATTTCTCTGATTCCATCTTTCTTTGTGTCCCTCTCACACACATAAACACACTTGTTTGAGTCCAGCAGAAGGCAATAAAGAGAATGATCACATTCCTTGCGTGACAGCTTGGGATTTTCCAATTTGACACAGAGTGGAGGCTCGCACCTGTTCCTAAACTCACACTCACACTCTCCCTTTCTCGCTCTCTCTCTCTCTCTCTCTCTCTCTCTCTCACACACACACACACATACACACAAACATATATTCACAGTGCAGTTTGGCAGCCTCCAAAAACCACTAAATTCATCCACTTACTTGCAATTAGGACAAACACATACAACAATTTGTAACAAAATCATCCAAAATGATCCTTATTTAGTGTGTTTCCCAGCTGTGAGCCTGACACACAGCAGAGAGGAGTTATTAAAATGATTTTAAAAAGCTGTCACAGTAATACCAGTAGCTATAAATAAATTCTTATGGTGATAATTCAAAGCAAGATGCTACTCAGTCACCCATGTTGTTAGAGATATGATAGAGCCTGGCCACAAGCCAAAGTCAACCGCCTGGTTTCTTCATGTGCCGCCCTGCTGGTGAGCTGTCATTCAAAGCTAAATATTCCTTTTTGTGTTTGCTATTGAGGGCCAGTTTGGAGCGAGAGTTATCAGATGGCGCTAAATGAGCCCAGCATTTGCCCTTTACTGGAGGCCACTGCAAGGCAGGGTTATCAGATGGCGTTAAATGTGGCCCGTTTCGGTGCAATGCCTGGTACCATCCCCCCTGGGTAAAAACTGGGGGTCTGTCAGAGGGATGGGGGGAGGGGGCTGGGTCGGGTCGGTGGTAGATTTAGCATTGGGGCCAAGGTCACGTCTGGGAAAAGAGAGAAAGAAGAAGAAAAAAAACAAAAAAAGAACCCAGCCAGGATCCCCTGAGCGAGTTTCAACACAGCTGCCACAAACCGTCGAACTGCAGTCAACAAAAAAATTGAAAGAAAGAAAGAAAAGATGAGAAATATGTATTTCATTGTGTTCCTAAAACTGGCTCTGGGGATTGTGGTGGCTTGTTTGAAAAGCGGCATTAATATGTCAAGAGCTTTGACCTCGGCAGGCAAAACAATGCAAGTCAACAGAGAGAATACATAGAGAGGTATTGCAGTGGAGAAGGGATGGGGAGGTCAGCATGGGGGGTGTAAACGATGGGAAACAGGCTCCACTTCCTGTTTTTCTTTCAGTATTGTTTCCTTCCCAACTTGACCTGGACCACGGTGGGTTATACATGTGAATCTGAGAAGTGGAAGGCAAAGTGCAATGACCTGCAGGATGAACATCAACTTGGTTCCATGTTGTAAATTTATCTTATTCAGTAAAAATCTGAGTCTCAACTACTTTACTCAATTACTACATTGCACAAATAGACATTTTCTTACTTAACAACCATAAACTGGACCATTAGAGTTTCTGCAGGTGTCTTGAGTTTCTGCACCTGTTTCTGCAGCTGTCTGCCCTGGTGGAGTTCTCTCTATCATTGTGTAGAAATTGGTGCTGCAATTATGCGCCCCCAGTTTCAAAGTGCAATAATGCACTAACAATAATCATAGATTATAGGTTGGTTGGTTATAATTAGATTACTTATGATGTAAAAATTAGCAGGGTGACAACTTTACTAACAGCCAAACATCAAGCAAGTGCAACAACACAAGATATAGTAGCCAGGTAATATTACGTACTAGTCCAACAGCAAGAAGCCCATCTCAGTGTCTGTCTCTCCGCCTTGTATTTCACAAAGGTCTTGCAAACAATTAAAAGTCAGTCACAGATTTACTCTTGTCTGGCGGTCTCTTGCTCAGTCACTTCCTCCTTTTCTCTTCTTAGCTTCTTTCGTCAACATCCTCTTTGAACATCCTCTTCACTATAAATGGCAGGGGCCCTGTCATATTACTCACGAGCGCAGCTCCGGTTCTTGCACGACACTGGCACTGCTCCGCATCAGCATTCAACCATGGCTAAAAACCTCCTCTTTACAGTGGTTCAAAACGGCTGTGATACAAACACTAACATTCGCCTCTGATGCTAACAAACAAGGGTGGAGTTCTGTAGCTATCCCACACCGCTGCTGCTGTCACTGTCGCTAATCTTCACTGTTCTGTGATCTTTTTTCACATTACAGACAATGAAAGTTAAGAAGTCTTAACTGTCATAGCACAAATGAGAACTGAGCTATGTTACCTTGAGCTCCACAATGCTTTTGTTGTCCTTTGAGGTGAGTTTGGGGTCCTGGAAAAGAGGGTCCTCCACATAGATCAGGTCCCACTGCTCTGTGGAGTAGCCGTCCAGGACGAATGCCACCTTGGTGACAACGGGTGGCTGAAGAGCTAGTTTAGCCAGAGAAGGTGTGGTGCACTGGATGGATGTTCGGTTCTCACCATACACACAGCTCTAGAAGAAACAGACAAAATCTATAGGTTAGAAAAAAAACATGCTATGAATGAAGGTTAGGTTTAGGGTTTTAATATGTTGTTGGTTGCTGGTCTACTTTCACATTTTTTTAGGATTGTTCAGGGATATTTTAAACACTTTCCTTATTGAAGTTCAGGTCTCTACCACACACCACAAATAAAGTATGACCATCTGTAGCTGCATCGAGCACCCATCTCCTACTATAATATACTCCTAATGTATATTGTTGCTTATACATTATTGGAATTATATATCTTTCTTGTTTGATTGCCAACATGGATACCACTAATAATGTCTTGACACGTGTACACAAATTTGTGCCAAATTTGACTGCACCATCATATTACAGTTCAAATGAGTCCAACCAGTGAGATCCAATTAGATCCGATTTCTAGGTATGTATCCAAGTTGGGAACAAACATCCAAGTTTGTATTCTAACCAGAGTCAGACATCATTGCGAAAACTCCAAGCTCTCTCAAGCAATGTCAAAAAAACAAAAAGATTAACATTCATACTGCTATACTAATGAAAACCATCTACTGAACAGATTTTCTGTCCTCTTCCTGAAATAACAATCTTTGCTACATATCAAACCTCAACCATTTGCTTAATTTAAAGCTGATCCTAGTTCAGAGCTAATATTAACTTGTTCCTACACCTAAAAATAGTCTCTCGAAGGAGTTAAAACACATCTTTGGCTGTTTTCTCCTCAACTCCTCAACCTCTCAACTTTCCTACTGCTTGGAGTGAAGACAGCTCCCTGCAGGTCTTCATTCCATCATAATGTACAACAACCATGCAGTAATCCTCAGGTTGGCACTCAATTAATGAGACACTGCCTGTTTACAGCCACAGCGGTGTGAACACACGTGGCCTGAGGGCACAACAGAGTTTCATCCCATGTTGGATTCAACCCACATAGGCTTCCCAGCTTTTGTGCTCATTAAGACCGCCCGGTGAGACACAGAAAGCTTTGAAAAACACCCTAAGCCCTTTTTAATTGAGGTGTGGCAGAGTTTCATCTTGTCTGGAGGGAACACAGGTATCTCATGTGGATAGAGACACTGAGGCTGACATCTAAAACTTTGATTTGTCCTTGTTTCTGCTACTCAAGAAGAGCTGGACTTTGTGTGTTTCCTTGTTTGTTTATGCATTGATATTGTTTTGCCTTATGCATTTATGAGATATAAAGCATGCAGTGTTTAGGTGGCTAGGGGAAAAAAACTTGTGCTGAAGGTCACATAAGCACTGAATATTCAGATAGCAGATGGATACTTTATTATTAAGATATTTAGTCAGAAATGGTCTCCTGACACTTTATTGTGATGGAAAATATAGCTGACTTTATTATTTTAATGATCAGCTTTTTATTTTCTTGTGGCATTTTCCCAGGTTGAACTAAAGATATACTTAGTCTCAATTGTAGGATGGAATATGTGGAGAAAAACAAGATTGTTTCATAAAACTGTTTCATAAAGACACATATTCCTACACATGCACATTCAGTGACTTGTAATTCAACAGCAAAGTGTTGTGAAAGTTAAACTGCTAAGTCACTGCTGAGTCATCCAGTTTTACAAACATAGAGCGGGAGGAAATTTAAGGAGGGAGTGGTCTTGTGAGGGAACAGCATCCAAATGTGGGAGCTGAATCTGGGGCATCGTTCCCAGAAACAACAAATCAATAGAAAGAAAGTAGAGGGAATGTAGAAAATACTAATCTGTAAGCTGTTCTCGATAGGTCTTGACAAGCAACAGTAATGGGAGCACTTAAACATACAATAGTGAAAATGATTTATTATGCATTTTCTTTTCTCTCTGTCAGATGTGATGTTTTGTTCTTGGATCACCTCTCATTTGTAGTTTGTTCAGAAACCAGACTTGTATATTTCTGTGGGTAAGCTGAGGTGAAGACAAAGGGTGGATGTGTGTTATCATTACACAGACTGTGGTTTGCGACTTATGCAAAGCAAATATCACCGCAAGCGATACAAAAGCCGTTAAAAAGTGTGACGGCATGGTATCCCTCTACGCAGGTGCACTCAGAATTAACCAGACTCGTTTGGCTGCATGCTCAGAGATCGATGTTGATATTTGCTCTGTGGTGGCTGATGTTAGCATGTGTTGATTTTTGGGGCTACAAAGGGTAGATGTGTCCTTGAGTCGACGACCCATGAGGACAGGAGGTAGGAAAAAAAGGTGCTCAGATCAATGCGCCACAACAAATTGAAATTTGAACACAACAAACGCTGCATTCACACTGCTATTTAGTGAGTGGGCGCTTGCTGTTGCGGTCATTTAATTGACTCATTCACAAAGCGTGACGGATACTGAGAGGAGGGCAGGTTTAGGATCCTTCTGGACATAGTGGTCACAGTACAACTTAACAAGGGCACAGACTTGTTGAGTGTTGGATTTGTATGAAAGTGTTGGATTTGTATGACAAAGAAAATATCTAACTTGGTTTTGCTTACATTGAAGAAACATGGGCAAAAACCTCAGCGTGGTCATACTGAACCTTCTCCATATCCTTTTCAGCAAAACTACTGTAAGCCTTCTAAAGCACCTTTATAAAAGCCTTAAAACACTTTCCCCCATAATTAGAGACTGTGAATGATAGGATCTGACATGAACACACTACTTTGTGCCAAAGTTGGACCAAGTTTTGTTATTTCATATGAGATACATGCCTTCATCCATACTCTTGCTACAGGTTTCACTTTCTTTTTGCAATACTGTTCATTTCATTAAGTTTAGCTCCAACTGCATATGACAGATGGAGTGGCAGCCTATGTGGACTGTGACATGATGATAAAGAGTAAACATGGACCCTGAGACCAGTGCAGTTGCACTATGGACTATGGTCTGTGAAGTTCGTTACGCGTTAAGATCAACAAACTGGTTGAAATCTGACTTCCAACACTTTGACGAACCGGCTCCCTGGAGAGTCTCTCTGACTGCAGTAGCAGCAGGTCTGTCGAAGTATTGCTGAAACTTCCTCATACACTTCCCGATGTGACTCCCCAGTGAGCTGTAGCAGCCCAGATGGACACACACACAAACACACACTCAATGGTACGCTCCAACACAAGCATAAAAGCATAAAACACACACATGGAGGCATGTGTGGGTGCATGCATGCGTGTGAGGGTAACGCTGGGTCGCCTGACAAAAGCGATCCAATTAACCACCCTCCTCTTCACACCAATAAGGAGTGAGTAGAACGGGACTGTAGGGTAACCCCCCCCCTTCCACCCTTCTCCCAGGAGTGCGACGAAAGGAAAAATATCCTGTGAATTAGTGGAAACTTCAGTCAGTTTCATTGTTCAATGGATGTCTCCTCTTATTTAAGGGAGAGGAGGTGAAAGGCTGTAGGTTGGGAGCAGCTGTAAATACAATCGCTGGGCAGCGAGCTGGCCGAGAGGTTTACTGTGGGGTGATGAGAGAACCAGCGATCCTGAAAACCTCCGCCGTCCCTGAAGGATCATTAGCGTAACAGCCTGCGAAAAAGCCAAGTCATAACGGAGCTCCCACGTACAAAAGTGCTTGTCAAATCTAGAGTGATTTATACCAGTGGATTTTTCTGCTGTTTCCTACCATGCTGTGTTGCGCTATTATTTACTTTGGATTGAAAGTCTCCAGTTCAGATATGTCTTTGCTTATTATCTTGATTTCTTAGGTGTAAGTTTCACTCTTTCCTCCTTTGCATCATGTTTTGGATCTGCACACAATGTGTTCTGCATTATGCCCTTTTTTGTCGCTGAATGCTTCCTCCTGTTCCTTCACTATTATGTTTCGCCATTCTGCAAATGACCAACTGTAACCTACAACATACGTTTGACTGACCACATACAGGCACTGTGCCTAACATGGAAATTCTGTCCCATGAGAGTTGAGCAGTGACGTTGCAAGGTACGCTTTCTGTGTATCTGATACATTCAAGTCTAAAAAGGTATAATATTCTGATTCACTTTCACATGGTACAGCAACACCACTGGTTGGTCAACTTTGTCAACTGTTACATAATTCACACAACTGTACAACTGTTACTTTATCACAATGATATTATGATATTAAGATATGAACCTTTGGGACACACAGCCATCATTTTCCATAACCGCTTATCTTCATCAGGGTCATGGGGGTTGAAGCTGATCCCAGCTGACACTGGGCAAGAGGCAGGATACAAGTGACCAGTTCATCACAGGGCTGACACACAGTGACACAGCCATTCACACTCACATTCCAACCTATGGGCAATTTAGAATCACCAATTAAACTATTAACCTGCATGTCTTTGGACTGTAGGCTGCATGCAGGCACAGGGAAAACAATCAAACTCCACACAAAAAGGCCCCGGCTGGCTGAATAATTTGAGCCAGGAAATCATAATGTTAAGACTTAAACTGCTAATTAAATAAAGAGAAGCGACAGTACAGCAGAAGGTTCCAGAATAAATAACCTTTTCATAGGTATTTTTTAATGTGGCGCCCGACACAAGGACGCTGTTTGTTTTGTTCACGTGTAACACAGGCAGTGTGTGTGACAGGTTACTTTGTAATTTGTTTTTCATATTAACACCATAATACAATATTTACTGACCGGGTTTGAAAAGGTTTCTTAGTACACAGTAAACATGAAAACAATCATGTTGACCTGTTCATATGACATGTCCTGTTTCATGATGATGAATGTACACACATACTGTCCATACTGTTATTGAGCAGCTCCACGAGAAGGAGTTGGCGCTTTGAAGCACCTTGACTGCTGACAGAGGGGAAAACGTTACTCACTCACTTTCATTCACTTCCTTCTCTCTGATAACCCCCAGCTGTGGGGGGTATGGGAAAGGAAAAGAGGCTTCATGAGGCATTCAGGTGTCAGCTGGAGGGATTTAGCCCACTGGGATGAGATAGGAAGAGGAGTCTGACACGGAACAAGTCAGTTTGTGAAAGCAGGCGACAGGTGTCTGGCTACGGTGAAGCCTCCAGTTAAACCAAACTATCTGCCATGGTGCAGCCTGGCAAAGCAACGCTGGCATGAAGAACTCTACTCCCTGAGCTATGTGATCGACTTTTTTGCAGTTTTTTGTGTATGTGCAGCCCCCTTTGGCTTTGTGACCATGTCAGCTTTTCATGACGGATCGTAAAAAAAAAAAAAAAAAAAGTCTCTTTCATGTTTGTGGGAAAGCTGAGATTGGCTGAGACCAGGCTTTACTGGAGATCTGAGAGGCAGATATCAAGTCAACACTGGACGTTTGTGTTTCTTTTTCATGCTTTGACTCCAGCTGAGAGCCCTGAACCTTTGCTGATGGCTTTTAGCAAGTCTTGGTTGCTTCCTCTCTCTCCAACCTGCTTTGGTATGAAGATCTCGCAGATTCATGTCCGTCTGGAGAACAGATTTCGCCAACTTAACTCAACATCTTTCGGCCGCTTGTGGCTTCTTGTGGCTTCTAAACTGATCGCATGGCTGTCGTTTAGGTTTATGAATGCAACTCTGGAGGCATGACAGACTGACTCACATTACCCAGGGTACCATTCCACTGGCGTTGGAAACCTGTGGGATGTCTGATTGTGAAAACTCCTAGCCTCTATTTTCAAGGGTTGAGACAATAAGACACTTATGCTGTCCCTTCCCAGGCTGAGCCTTAACTCATCCCGTTTACTGGAAGGAATTTAACAGGCGACAGCTGGGGCCCTACGGGGCATGATCCCATCCTAAATCATTAGTAATAATAGCCTTATTTTATACAGGCTGCGTGCTTCTTGCTCTGTCTCTCTCTGAAAAGCTAGAAATTTGTTTTTGCCATTCTTCTCCGGTCTGTTATTCCAGTTTAAAATGAACAATAAACTATCAGGGCAAGGGTTGGCTTCAACACGCTGTCTTTCAGTCATTCTAGAGGCATTCTTTCTTCACATCTTAACAGTGAGGGTTCAGAAAGTGTTCAAAGTAAAACACTCCCAGTTTGCATGGTTTTAAAGACAGTCACAGCATGTGTCACTGACATGAAAGTGAACTGAAACCTTGACTACCGTGGAGCAAACTTGCAATGGTAGAACACCAGGTGACACATAAAAAACATTTTAACACAATGAGTGACCCTGTACATCTGAGATTACAAGTTGAATTGAGTAACCTTGGCTGTAACTTTTCACAAAAAACCCAACCTGAACAACATATTTTTTGTATTTTAAATAATTATATCTACCCATTAAAAATGTATTTCTTGATTACACACAGTGCCTGTTTCTGACTGTCTTTAGGCTAGCTTTAAATGGCTATGCTATAACAAATACATATAATACAAGTATTGTCTGTTCTCAGCTTTAAAACGTCCTTTTGTTTGGACTTTTTTTCATTCATGGATAGGGAGTTGATCAAACATCCTGCTCCACCTGACACAAACGCACACATTCACACCTGAAAACATCTGTGTGCTGCAACAACAGTCATCCACTGTAATAACCCTCAACTGCTGAGGCTGGAGGGCGGTGCGGGGGGTGGTGTGGGTGTGGGCTCTGCGGTGTTGGATGCATGTCCAGATACTTGCCAGCAATTTTTGGATCATAAGCCTAATTTCAGTACCCTCAAGCTGTTCACGCTGTTTGTGTGTAACGAAGCCTGAGTTCCCCAGAGATCCATCAAGCACTGACCTGAACATAGGTCAATGACCACAGAAAGGGAAACTGAAAGATGAGACACTGCAGGGAGTGTGTGTGTGTGTGTGTTTGTGTGTGGTGGTGTGTGTGTGTGAGAAAAGAGAGGGAGACAGAAAGACAAACAGAGGAAGAAAGATAGATTGGAGATAAAGGGAAGTTGTGTCACTGAGGTTTGAGATAGGAGTCTTATTGCATGAATGCGTGTCTAGGTGTGTGTGTGTGTTTACTGAGCGCATTATTATCTCCTGACTGAACCTGTAGCAGCGTGTGCCTCAGGATGACAGATAACATCATTACAAAGCACTGCCTGTCCTCAAACCACATCCTTAAGGCAAACATCTCACACACGGACACGGAAGACAACAAACCTTTGTTTTTCCAAAAAGGGCTGTTTGTTTGTTATGACTCTCTAAGAAATATGTCTGAATATGTACTCTCAACAAGCCACTTCTAATATATAATATAGTTTATAGAAAAAAAGTTTCTGTTTGCGTCCAGCTAATGTAAAGCAGCCTTGATGGGTGATTAAATGACTTCTTCACACAGAGATCTCTGCGCTGTTGAGTTGGTCGATAAAAAAGGTGCTCTGTTACTCTTTTTTTTTTTCCTTCAAAGGACGCGGTATCATTTCAGCGACAACTGCAATGAAACCCAAGCTTTCACACTGTTATCCAAGCTCACTATAAGAGTGGATCAGAAGGTCAGTTGGTTCACACAGAGGTGGGCAGTTTCTGTGGTCAGTGTTATTACTTCAGACAGCGCTGACTCCTTTCTGGCTGCAACATGACAACTCTAGTCGTGCTGTGCAGCAGTGGCCAAAGGAATATTGTATGAATGTTGTGTCTGCGTTACGAAGTGGAAGAATACATCTCCCCATGGAGTTTAATATTCGGTTGCTTCTCTTTGTCTCACAAACTGAGAGCTCCATTTTGTCAGGTCCAATTTTTACAAAATCAGCTAATGCTAATTTTTCACCAATCAACTTGTACAGGCAGATCCTGAAAATAAAACTTAAGAAAATAAAACTTTTAAAAGGCAAAAATGAGTTAATAAATATTGAAAAATGCCACATGCAGCCTTTCTTCTTCTTCTCTATGATCCTTGTGTTCAGGTAATACAAATCTATAGGTGTCTTTTGTCCAGGTCCTAATGCCTGAGATCAGCCTGAAACCTCATGGCTAAAAACAGCAAGTCCTGCTGCCTTTGACGCACTGTATGACTGAGGATCTGCACGGGCTCATAAATGACATGTTATACACATTTAACACCTTTTTAAGACATTAATAATTAGACTCCATCAATTGCAGACATTTTAATGGCCTGCAGACAGCGTGGTGAAAACCTGGTGAGTGTCAGGGTCAGATAATTTAAAACACCTCCAGGCTGCTGCTGCAAAGGCCACCCGGCCTAATGGAGTGATGACGTGCTTCAAGCATTCACGTGCGTGTGTGTTTGTTTCATTTTCCTGCTATAAGTAGAATAAAGTCTGACGGAGGTGAGGAGAGCCAGAGCATCCTAAAGTTCTGCTACCGTGTGTGAGTCAGGGGTGACAGCTGGACCGTACAGATTGGCCTGTGGGTTTTCCATTTCCTTTCTTCTCATATTTGTCTGATACTTTAGCTCTTTTCCTTTGTCAGAAACACTTTTTTTCTTCTTGAGGTTTTTTGCTGGGGGGGCGTTAGTATGTATAATGACAATACCATGCATGTGACAGCGAGGTATTTGAAAAGGAATTATTCCATTTTGCCTGCTGTTCAGCTTGTGATGTCTGAATGTTTTTTAACCAAATAGACCCAGGATATAAGGGCCCGCAGGAACTAAATCAGGAACCAGACATTTCTTTGGCGTATTTTTATTTGCGTTTCCACTGCATCTCAGTGGCCGCAAAGATTAAAACAATGGTTTTATTAATGATGTCAATTTATGTTTGAACAGGTGTTGGAAAGAAGACGTACAGCGACGAAAAAGGGAGGCTGACATACCAGAAAGGAAAGATGTCTTCAGTGATCTCTGAGTGTTTTTTACGGTTCTTTTTTCAGAGAAGCAGTAGCTGGGTGTCATGGTGGTTCACATGGCAGAACATGCACCCCGTATGCAAAGGCTGAGTCTTTACTGCAGCGAGCCAGTTGTTGTAGCTCATCTCTTGTGGGCTATGGAGGATGGCATAGCTATGACGCAAGCTAACTTTATCTTATCAGCTAACCTGTGTGAAATGATTAAACAATGTTTTGCTTTTGAACTAAACCGGTTAATGGACCAAGGTTACTGTAGTTTCAGTCGAATAAAACTAAGGCATATTTAGATGTTTTTTTTGTCTTGGACAACTAAGACTGAAACAATTCAGATGACTAAACATTACAAGAAATTCTCCTCCATCATGCTTTGCACAGTGCTGCAGGATTTTCCCTGTTAGCAACCTTAAAAGTGTGACCTTAGGATTAGGGATTTTTTTGAAAGACAGGAGCTAAAGCCTGCAATAGGTTCTTGCAGTACAAATGCATGCACATAGTGCATCACTTTGGATAAATGTCAGCTACATACATTCAATGTAAAAATCAAAATGGCCATATTTCTCAGAGAGAACAGACTCTGTTAATGGGTGTTTTTTTTCTTAACCAAGATTTCAACTGAACTCCGAGTGATGGATATCTCATTAGGGGACATGAAACCCTTCTTGTACTCACCACATGAAAGACCTCAGCATCCTGACCGGTGGTGAGGACCATCTGGGGCTGGAGGCCGGACTGGAGAAAAAAGCCATGAGCGGCCACCGTGCAGCCTCCGCTACAGTGAGGGGGATGAGAACGGATGTTAGCGTCAGCATCAGACAGAGACACAGTAGATCCCCACTGGGAGGGACCTGCTGTTAGCGTTAGCAGTTTAGCTACTCGTCACCTCCTACTCATTTCCTCTTGCTGTAAAACTAAGGCATTAATCTGTCTCCGCTCGTCCACAAATATTCTCAGTCAAACTCAGCCTCGCTTTCTCTCTCTTGCACCCATTTTTAAGCGAAGAGCTCATGTTTGAAGCAATAGTCGAGCTGACATTGACAAAGAGTGATGTCCAAACCACTTCTGAAAAACAGTTCAGTGTTGGCCACCACGCTCTGCGGACTGAAAGTGAAAATCTGACTGCAGATTGACCCCATTCTAAATGAACACAACTCTAACCTGACGAAGGAGCGTGAGGGCTGGATGCTGTTGATGATGGGGTCTTGGTTGTAGGTGAACATCATAGGGGCGAGGCGCTCCACAGAATCCACCGTCAGCTTCACGGGTTGCTTGGAGGGAACAGTGTGTGGAGGTGTCTTGCATGTCAGCATGCTCGATGATAAGCTGATGGTGGCGGTTGAGGGGGAATGCGGAAACACACAGGATATATTGTTGTGTTAATATGTACAGTAGTAGCCATTGTTCAAGCCCCTATTCATTCTATTCATTCATTCCTATGCATTTCTCTTGAATTAGCCTTGCACATAACTCCTGATGATTCCTGCTTGAGTGAAAAACAAGAACTTCCAGTCAACAGACACATTTTTTTAAGCCCAAGGGACATTCGAATTTGACAGTATGTAACAAAAACTAGTCCTCTGTAGGATTACATACAATGCAACCATCCTTTGAGCCTTTCCTGTTATGTACTGGGTGAGGAAAAGAAAAGAAAAAGAAAGGATAAGAAGGCGACTGAACTGACCTCTGGATCTTACAGACTGCTTTCCCTATCATCACCTCTCGCTTGTTTCCAGTATCAAGGAAGGCTCCTCTGATGGTCAGCATGGTGTTGCCGGACTTCGGTCCAAATGTTGGGAAGATTTCGTGAATCACAGGGTCCTGGATGCATCAAGACCGTCAATGTGTACAATCTTCCAGATTTGTTTCTGTCATAAACCACTTGCAAACTACACAACTGAATCGAAACAAAGAAAAAGTGTCATTCTTACCACAAAGGTGAAGCCCTCCATCTTGGCCACCTTTTGGCCACTGATGACCTTCACTGTATGTCCTGATGGGGTGAAGTTCCCATTGAATACTGGGGAACAGTGCATCTCAGTCCACCTAAACAACCCCCCCAAACAACACACAGACAAGGCATTATACCCCTAGCCACCCAGCACTTATCCTAATTCAATGATGATCTACTGCCCCTGCAGTAATGCACAAAGAGTCCATCTTCATCTGGGATCGGGTGGGCAGTGTTTTTATTTTTTTCACCCTCAATGTGTAATGAGGTTGTTTGTAGCGAAAGGGACTTTTGAATGGGACATGGCCCCAGTGGATTTGGGAGAGTGGAAAGTCTGGATGTAGCGATTTTCCCAGCAATTTTTCAGTTAGAGGAGTCATGTGTTGAATGCGGCGGGCTTCAGGAGGGGAGCGGGGGGGTTCTTAACATTCTTTCTTCAACACAATAACCCCTATTAAACCTGCTCTGCCCCTATAGGACGCCAGTGTACGGGTCCCTTTATCTCGTAAACACCCACCACTTAACACACACTCTGTCTCTCTCTGCCTCTCAAAGGTGGCTTTTCAGATACGCTGCAGGAACGGCGCTCATTCCAGCACTCATGCGCAGACAAAATCTTTCTATAAAACACACATTGAGTTGTGAAATGTATGTAGCGAGACGTAGCTGCTGTATACTCCCTGCACTGGAAAACACACGTACCTGTTGATATTGTCTTGTCTGGGCAGTTTGCAAGGAGCTCCCGCCACCTCCACCGTTACCAGAGAAGCCTTGAAGCTCTCCGTCTTGTCGAAGCCGAAGTTGCGCCCACACATTGTCACTAATGTGTTGCCTCGGATTGGTCCAGAGGTTGGAAAAATCTAATTCACACACAAGGAACATTTACATTTTAAACATCAGACATCATATATCGTATGAAATCATACCTGAAGCAGTGGTGACTTTATTACTGTTAACTATTAACCTCTTTCTATTTCTATTCCTGTAATCATCGTTTTAAACCATGATTATCTTACACCAGTGCTAGAACTAATGTTTCTCCAAGTTAATGTCATTTTTTTTCAAGAGTTCCTTCCTGTTTCAAATAGGATGCAGCCCCACCTGCCTTCCCTGGTCTCCTTTCGGGTGTATCTGTTTTTTTACCAGCAGGTTAAACATTATGGATGTGAGTTACCCTTAACTGCTCCTTTCACCCTCTGTCATTGCAACGATCTTTGTGAACCTGATTGATCAGAATCTACAGAGCTCTCTCTATGTTTTGTGATGAAAATGAAGCAAACTTGAGTTAAATTCAAGATTCACAGTATTACAGAGTCAGCTTTTGGCAGACTTCTGGCACAATTTCTTCACATAAAGATGAATATTTCCCTAGATCACATTGACAGCTACCATAATCAATATATTCAAGCTTTTCAGCTATTTAGCTTTTTGGTGGAGGTCTTATTTCATTACCACATTTAGTCATTTAACTGATTTACCTTTTAAATCAACAACACTTAAAGTAAGTAATACATCCTGAGCAAGCAATATATCCTGACAGGAAAAGGTATTTAAGTGTTGTGTAAGAAACATCCATGCAACCTCTCTGCAGTGAGTTAAAGCTCTTTTCAAAGTCGTGCCTGTTAAAACAGCCCCAGAGGAAGACGTTTTACAGCTTCTTGTCCTATTAAACCATTTTGTTGCATTTAGGGCAGCGAAAGTAGCTTGGCATTGTGTTTTTTTTTATATGGAGACAACCAAACAGCATGAGGTGTAGCATTAAAATCAGAAAGAATGAATACCACCCACACTGAGCTCAGTAAAGTCTCAGAGCAGCGTTAAATAGGACAGTGCTGCTATGAAAGGTCTGCTGTTTCAGGAGGGACCTTGACCTTCACAAATGCCACACTGTAGAGGCAAATACAGTGCAAACACACAGATCACGGGTTCAACAGACAGGTTGTGTGAGCCGTTATTGGAAGGAGACGAGTGAGAGAAAGTTTGAACAAAGTTTGTACCGGGCATGATGCGATCACATGATAACAAAACTGAAAGTTACTCAAGATGACTTTTAGGTTATTTGCCCAGCGTTGAAACATCACTGATGAATTCCAAAAATAGTGAAAGTGGCTGGTGAAGAGTGAGGAGTGAGTGGAAGATGCTTCTCATCTGATCATATTCACAGTGATTAGTCGCCGTGGTTACCTTAGTGATGACAGGGGTGCAGTGTTCCTGGGTCCAGTGGGAGGAGGAGGGACACTGGTTGGCTCTGGTGCAGCGTCCATCGCACCAGCCGCATTCTGTCACCCGTGATGACAACAAACAGGAAATACAAGTGGTCAGCTGACCACAGCCGGGGCCAATCAGAGGGACCTTAGTAATCTAGGAAGAGGATAGACAACATGATGAATTGTTTCTTAATTTTTTTGCATGACACACAGACAAATACATAATAAAAAGTAACAAAAAAATCATGTAGTAATCCTCAGGGAACATTATTCCTCTTTAACTTTATCTGTTGGCTCTGCTCAGCTTCCAGGGAAAGAGAGTTTGGAGAATCATCATACTAATGTAAGAAATTTGTCAGAATTCTGTTATGGTTCAGAACCCCTTCACATTTTGCTCCAGAGATGATCAAAACTTTATCTTTGTTTTTCCAAGCCCACCTTGTTTCCAGTGGCCATTAACAGGGCTCCCTCTGAGTGTTCTGTGTCCAGCAGCGCTACGCTGGCAGAGACGGGCCTCGAGTCCAGGTGGATGTTTACATGAGGAGAGGCAAATCGGGAGAACAGCACCTGAAAGATGGAGGACACATCACATTGTTGCAGTTATCCTACAGGGGCATTTATTGATGTAATGCCGCTATGTTGTCATCACTCTGGCAAAGCTTCAGTTGGCTGAGACTGACTGTAACTGAGAAGACTATTCAGTCACATAATAAAACTAAAAGGTAGCCAGCTAGAGATCCAATGGAAACATCAGGCAGACAGCTAGCAAGATAGCATTCAAAATGCATTAATAGCAGGAATACTACTTTCTAAAACATTTTCTATTCTATAGCCTACTGCAGTGCCTTTGAGTTTCTCAATAAATACCCATGAAACAGGCCCCCCCTTTTTAAAAAGGAGCCACCACAGAGTCATCCCTGATGCATTTGTAACCGCAGCTTTTCATTGGTGCTGTTACACACCATAAATTAGATAAAAAGGGAAACATTATATGGAGTCTAGGTATATAACAATAGATCCAGAGCATCACCTGAAGACAAATGAAGCCTTGAGGATGAAAAGGTGGAAGACATCAACAAGTTTTTTTTTTGCTACTGTGCCAGCACACCTTCACTGGGCGTTGGTACAAGAAAATGATCCAGATTGTGTCATGTTTTCCTGGCTGATACCTTCACTGGAGTTTGGCTTGAAGCAGAGCTGTGCTGAAGTGATTCCAGTGTTTCCTCTGAGCGGTGTCTACTCCAGGTTCATGGTCTAGAAAAATTCTTACAATCCCTTTGTCATTCTAGACGTTTTGGGCTGTCACAGCAGGAAAAGCACAGGGATAACTAATACCACTTTAAGTCAGTCTGCTTATATAACGCCAAGGCTCTCTGTACACTGAATTGGAATGCAGCCATTATTGATGTTAAGCTAAACCTGTGTTTGTCAAAGTATATGCCCTGGCAATGGCAAAGGTTTTATTTATAGAGCACTTTCATTACATAAGAAGTCAATGTGTTTTACATTAAAATACAAAATATGATAAAATAAGCATCAACATGAGAACATGAAACAGGGTCTGGGATTGATTTTAAAGCAACGCTGATTCATTTAAGAGTTTAGGTCAGACTTTACAGCAGACTGAAAAACTAAACTTGAACTTAAACACTGGGACTTTTTTACTTACTTTTTTACTTTTTTTACTAACTTTCCATCATTTGAAGGTGAAGACATGCTTTTAAAAAAGTGTCATTTATCTAATATAAGGCTTTTTTATGTCTGTTACAATGTGTAAACAAAGCCAGGAACACCACTTTATACTTGACATTTTGTGAATTTCTATTTTTTTTATCCTCCTGAGACCAAAAAAAATATAATTTCATCTCTGTGTGTTCAGTAAACAAACAGATCTATGGCATGGAGGAGGTTTAACAAACACTGGATGCAGGAACTAGTTTGCCTACATAAGCCACTTCAAACACATCCAGGGCTGTCTCCATGTGTATTTAATATATGTAAAAATAGACACTGTGGTGCGGTGACAAGTTAGCTCACTCGTCTCTTGACTAACAACAGCTGGAGTACACAGCACATGTAAAGTCCTCACAGTGTTGAAGACATGAAGTTGGTGATTTTTTAGCTACAAAACAACAACAACAAAAAAAAAACTATTGCATGATTCCGACTACTTTTCTAGAAACATGACAGATTGTTGGAAAGAGGTGCTGATAAGCATATTTTATCTTTTGGCCGAGGTTAGCTGTTCTCACTGTGTCAGTCTTTGGTATGAAAACACTTCATGGAGCTACCTTAGCCTAGAGACGTCAAATTTGGTGTGGTTCTTCCTCTAACTTAATAAGACATCAAAATATCTGAATAAAAACCTTTCATTGCAACTTGATGGTTTATGTTATACTGGCTGCGATTAAAAACATTTGACAGCCATAAAACTGTTCTGGCAATCAGTCAGCTTCAGCCTTTATAACCATGTACTCTGCCTGCAGTCACGTAATCTTGATGTCTTGATTTAACTGCATTTTATCTGATAGACATCACTGTCTGTGTCCTAATAAGCACAAACTATCTTAAGTTAAGAGCTCACTTTTACGAGAGACGTTCAAGCTAAACTTCCAACATGGTTGAGGGGTTTGAGAGAGAAACAACTTTGGGGCACAGAACAAAAAGATTCAGCCAGCGATGGAGACGTGGTGTACTCTGACATGTCGAGAGGTGTTTTAGACAGACAGTTTTAAACAGAACAGAACAGGGTCTCTAATGGGGTGTGTGGTTGCTCCAGTTACATGAAGCCCTCTAAATTATACCATTCCCACTATCAAATACACACACACCCACATACGCAAATAGATACAATCCATGGAAACACACAATCTTTCTGCCATGTCAAGACGGAGTTGCAATACGACGTATCCTCCAAAAACAAAACAACATTTTTATTGCAAATGCACAGACACACACACAGGACATCACGCACCTAGCTGCCAGTAACACACTGAGGAGGCACTGCAAGGATCTGGGGTATGGCATGTGAGTGTATTTTATTACTAAACAAAACACAGTGCAATGCACTTAAAATAGAGTCTCTAGTGAATGTCTTTAACTCTGTGTATTGTAAATTTGAAATGTGATTTTGTTGGTTGACACACCCCTCACCCTCGCCTCACCCTTACAAATGCCTTGTTTTCCAGCGTCATTCCTCCCACTGTTTGAGCCGCATGATCAACGTTAGCTTTGTAACAGAGAGTATAATGGGTGACTTTCCGCTGGGGACGAGGCCATACAACAGGCATCTCTCTGGAGGTAATAGCGGTGTAAATTACAGCTTATTGTATTAAGCAGACGGGGGGAAGTTTGGCCTATAAACACGGCCACTGTGTTATTCCCACAGCGGCCTAAGTGAAGCTGAGGGAAACACTTCCTGAGCCAGAATGGAGTCCATTCTGGGGGAACAACGTTCTTTTTCTTTCACTGCCTCAACTTCATGTTCCCTCTGGTCTATTCCACTGGGAGCAACCAGGAAAGTGAAATACATGAAAAGTTGACAAGTTCTTTCTATCGTTCTAACAATGAAATGTGCTGCCAAAAGAACAACGTCCATCCCTCTCACGGAGGCTTTCTGGAGCTAGGATTCAGGAGAGGGCAGGTGGCCGGAGGGTCATCAGTTCAAGTACACGGCTCGTAAATCAGGGAACTGGGAAAGTGAATGGCACACCCGGATACCTTTAAGCAAGGTGCTTAATGGTCATGTTTATTACAGCTGTGGTCAGGTAATTGCTGTGTTTTGGGGACTAGCCGGCATCTTTACATGGAAGTACAGCACAAGAACACACACAGTCTGACTGGTTAGTTGACAAGTTTTGCCAGACTATCTCAACTACTTTAGTTGAGGTAAAACCAAACATGAGCCCATTTGTCTTGTGGGTACTGATCCTTCATTTCACACGTAGACTGTATGCCCACATCTTCAGCGGATCCAGAGGTGTGGATTCAAGTCATAAGACTTGGACTTGATGTGTGGGTGTTGCAATGAGGAGCATTTTAACTCAGGATTTTTTTTTTTTTTGAGAAATGTTTGAGCTTTTTTATGGCTTTATTGGACAGCGACAGCTGAAGAGAGACAGGAAAGGGGGGTGAGAAAGACTGGGTACGACATGCAGCAAAGGGCTTACTCTATCTTGGTGAGTACAGTATGATTATTACTGTTACATATGATAATAAAGCTGTAGTTGGCTTGGCCAGTTTGAAAATATAAAGAGCATGAATGAGGAGGACGTCACTGAAAATGTTCTGTCTCTTTTCTTCAAGTTTTCTTTTCCGGGCTCTCCACAACTTTTTCCACACAATTTATGTTTCTCTCTCTTTTTGTCTTTGTGCAGTAAATTTCTTGTTGGTATCTTGGAAAGTAGATTTTTTAAACACCTTCCCTGCTTTATTAAGTTGGTTGGTCTATCAGATACAGTATCTTTCTTCCCCCTCCATCTCAGTCACAATGATAGGCAGAAAGTACAGTGTTGGACAGCTGCTCTCCTCTGCAGACCCCTTAAAACCCTTCAGCTAAAACAATGAACTTCAGCCAATTGAGCCAACCACAAAAAACAAAACAAAAAAAAGGGGGGGCTGGGAGTGGAGGGGGTTTGGCAGTATAGAAAACACACAGCAACAGCTGCAAGGGATGCTCAGCGAGTAGAAAATGCCGTGCGAGGGAACGTGTCAGCGAAGCCCGCCGTTCACCATTAACGTGCCGTTCGGCTTGTAAGCCTTCTCGCACCCCTCTACCACTGTCTCTGCCCCCTCTCCATCCCTCCCTCCCTTTCCGTGCAGCTGTCGACCCTTTTTTTCCACGTCTCTCTTGCCTGTTTTTTTTTTTCCATGCGTCTTTTCATTCTTGTGTTTCAAAAACACGTGAGGTAATTCAGCGTTTACTTTATGTGCTCCATTCCACTCGTCGTGGTTTTTTGGTGCAGGATTGGACTGATGCACCAACACAACATCACTTGCTGCGCTTTACTCTGCAGCTGTTGCATGCATACGGTTGTACTGCTGAGTGGATGGACCAAATAACAAATAACATAAACCAATGGGAGGGAAAGTGACTACAGTGAGTCACTGTCTAATATACAGCTACACAGGATAGTCATACTGACTTAATTAGGTCGAATGCCAAAATGTTATGTTTTACCCTGATGATCAACACTCGTATGACTCAGAATAATGCAACTAATGGACCTCCAACAGGCCCAATCCACATTTAAACTACAGGTGCACTGGCGCAAAGCTACAAAATTATTTCACGTGCCAGGGCTTAGTCTGGAAAGTCATGCAAATGTATTCTGACTGAACAATGATTTGTGCTTTACACGTAAAACTGGGCTACTTTTGGTTGAAAAAAGAATGTTTTTCAGATCTCTAATAATTGATTTCAACCTAAGACTGTAAGCCAGATGACTGCTAAAAGGCAGGTATGCAAAACCTGAAACATCTCTGAAAGCATGTTACAGCGCTACAATCTTGCAATCAATGCCATTGTTTGAGGATGGATATCTCGATATAAAAAGACATTACCTTTATAGGTAAAAACAAGAGGATTAAAGGGTGTTAGGTGTTTCTATTATTGTGTCCATGTTACAAAGTAGTTTGAGATAGTCCACTGTCTTTGTCATGTTTCAATTTTGTATGTCCCTGTATTGTGTGTACCAATGTTTAGTGCTAACCAGTGTCACCAAGAGAAATACATCTTATGGTATATGCGAGTCACATTCTTACATGCAAACCCATGAAAAACTAAATATACAAAACATTAAATCTAATCATTGCTCCACATGATTCTAACTCAACTGATGACTGCTAACAAAAAACTCCCACGTCTGGTTTCCTGGCTATTCTCAAACAGGAAACATGCATAAATGGACCCTCTTGTCACTGTCCTGCCTTGATTCAAGTTATCCCATGACTAAAATCCCCTTCAAGCTGCACTGATAGGTCATGTATGAGATGTTGAAAGCAGCTCCCAAGCAAACGAGAGGGTGAAATCAACTGTTGGTTTGTACAATGATCGACAAAACGTGGGCCGTGTTTGCTCAGATGTCAGGCTGAAACACAGGCTTTTTGGAGGCTCCCTGAGCAAAGGTCAAAGGTAAGCAAACTGTGCAAACAGAAAGGTTGGTTGTTTGGTCTTAGTTCCCCACAACTTGCCTCTTACAGAGGCACCTGCAGCTGACTGTGCGTTGTTTCTCCAGTAGAACGCTTTCACTCCTCACGTACAAACATCCTGCCACATTTACATGAACAATGAGGGAGGGAAACCGCACTGGCCACTGTAGCCTCGGGGTCTCTATTTATGCCTAACTGCTAGTATTTTCCATGCAAATTAGGTTCGTGAAAGTCTTTTAAAGACATTAAGGACAGAACTATGCGACTTCTTTACCTGTATGTGCCGTCCGTCTGCAGTGCCCAGGTATGCCACTGCACGGCCATGGACCGGCAACACAGTGATAGATGTAACCAAGGTGTTCGTCAACTCTTTGTGCCAGTACTCCAACCTTTGGACAAACTGGGTCACCTGCAGGTGGTACCTGCCCTCTTTACCTTCATGGATTCCCTCATGGGCGTCGCAGTCGTCTGATGAGCTCTGCAAAGAAACCAAAAGGCTTGGTTAGAAAAAAAATCTCTGCAGCGTGCTCCAAGAATAACAAACTATGCAGTGACAATAATAGTGGAGAGAATGTTTCTTATTACGGTTGCAGGCATGATATTGATATGACATAAAGGGCAGCCAAAAAATGTCAGCAACACCGGTGTGGTCATGTTTAACACTGAAGAACATCCACTTCAAAGTAGTGAATGTGCATAAAAATAAAAATGTGGAGACTGCTGGTTGCTACCCATATTAGCCAATGGACCATACTTTCCTGGGAATCACCAGCATGACTGGATCACTTTATACAAACAGTTTGCTCTCTATAAACTACTCATTATATAATATCATGTTATACTATCTTCTTTCATATCTGGCCCGATGGGAAAGGGTTAAGAGCCAAACCTCCTAAGCCCTCCTTAGCTACTCTTTCATCAGGCCGTGCTCGTAATGGAGGTCTCAGCGTGAGTACCTCTAGGGCAAGTGCACGCTTTGTTGAATAGAAGTTTGAAGACGGCAGGATTTCATGGGAAACAGCGAGTAGACCTTCATGTTGTTTTTCATTCCACACACTGCTTTTTCTCTCTCCAACTGGGAAACGCCACTTTTCCCCCTCTTTCTCCACCCTGCTCTTTCTCTTCTTCTGTCACCTCTCTTGAGTTTTGAACCAAAATCTGTCACTCCAGCTCCCCTCTTTGGTCGCTGGGTTGTACAGATTGTTGTGTCTGGAGCCTTTGGAGCATACAGTGAAAGCAAGGGCTGTAGCCAGAGCTGGATTCAGGGCCTTTTCTCTCTCGCAATACCCCCTCCCACCCCGCTCTCTTGCTGCTTTGGCTCTTTTTCTGTTTAGTCATGGCCTCCTGTCCCAGCCTCAGGTTTCATTAATTATTAATGACCCAGAGGGTGGCAGGCCTCTTGTGGCTCTTAAGGTCCTTGACCTGGGTGCCTGACCAGGCCTGAGCTTTCTGTTGTTTTCTCAGCTTCAGTGGATGATGACCCCTTCACTGGAGTCACAAGGAGGGGGGATGGTGCACAGGTAGAATGATTATGACGACCTGTGGACGCCTTCATTCAAAGAACCTCGCAGAGCCACTGATGTGTACAGTTTTGGCATGATATTTCCTCACAGAGACGTTTGTGACATTTTGACCTTTCAATGTGGCCTAAAGAATAAGAAACTGACTCAAACAAAATTGGTTTTAATAACTTACAGACTCATGATCCCTTTCTGTCTCTACCTAAAGCACTGCTTGGGTCATAAGGCCATTATTTGTGGTTTGTGTGAAACAAGCAGCATCATTTGTTTAGGGTAGATCTCAAAGGCAAGCTTTGAAGATCAGGAAAACAATGGTGGAGTAATAAATCAAGAAAGTTTCTTTCTTGGCAAGATTACAGAGCTGAGACGAACAGGACTACACGCAGAGGGAAGCAGGGGGAAAGCAGAGAAACCTGGCTAACTGACAAGCACGCAGAAACAAACCTTCGTTAAATTAAATGTCCTCAAGGCCAGTGGCTGCAGTAAGAGATACAATGGTTGAGTCAAACCAAGGGAAAATGTGGAGGAAATTGAAAGCTGGCAGAAAGGTTGTATGTTTTTATGCCAAACTCACAGCTGTGAGGTGGCCCTGCCAGCTGATCTGCACTGAATTATTGGCGTTAAAAGAAGAAATAGCGCAAACCGGATAAGAAATGACAGTGTCTGAGTGATATTGATTTGAAATTGGATAAAGAAATGGACACGTAGCAAGAGATAACAAAGTCGAAGAGTTGAGGCAAAAGGAAGCAAGCAGATGTGCTCTTCTGGAGACATGATGGACAGGTTGCTTATGAGGTGTGCACCTGTGTGTGTTTGTGTGTGTTAGCTCACCTTTACAATGTCTATCTTTGCTCAGAGATTCAGATCATGATCTTTCATAACCTCTGTTTGCACTTTCAGACAAACTGGCTTGCACTGAACACATATAAAACACCTGCCAAAACCTCTTCTCACTTCTCAAAACTACAGCAGACAGAGAGACGTGGTCGCTGCAGAGATTATGCCACGCGGCTCAAAAAACTGGCCTGGGGCTGATTATTTTCAGAGCAAACAAACAGGACTTTGGGGTGTTTGCTGAAGCAGTGCAAGACGATGGGAGGGAGGACTGGAAAGGTCTTGGAGGCATTCTTCTGCCTCTGCAAAGGTATTCCTGAGGATCAAGGCAATGAAATTGGACAGTGGAAAGACTGTTTTGACAAGCTTCGTTTGAAGCTCCGCTGCTGTTATCCATGGCTGCTTCTTGGCATGGAGACAGAGAGTTTTAGAGGACGTCACACTGACACCACAATGGAGGCAAATGGGCTCCTCAAGAAAGTAAAGTCTGACATCAAGTTCAATAAAGAACTTAAATATAGATTTTTAATTAAAAACAAAGTAATTACAGACAAGTTTAATCCAACTTCTCGACAACCACAGAATTTAATCAGAAGTCTACCGTGATGGACAGCCTACAAGATATTCACATTAAGCTTTCAAGCTAATTAGACAACAAATACAACAAAATGTTAAACATTTTTTACTACCATGCAACACTGGCAGAGTATGAGTTCAAGAGTGTCAAAAGGTTGAAATGTTTAGGTCGTATGTATCATTCAAAAATCCAATTTGCAGTTCCACTGCTTTTGGTCTCTCCAAAAAACTTGCAGACCTCAGATTGCCATTGAAATGAAGATCTTTAATGAAATGTAATCCAATTTTGATGGATGGCAAGACATATTTTCACCTGCAACTCACCAAAACCACATGCACTGAGAAAACCTCAACTTTGGAAGGAAAAATGGGAAGTAAAATCCACAGTTCTCTGAAGTCTGTGTTAATGACAGCTGCAGTTGCCTACAATGTGCTGTTGCCTGCCCGCGAGCTGGGTATTCGACTCTGCGTGTTTCCAGGTCATGATAGCATTTTTACAATGTCATACTGTGAGGGTCAGACTGAACCAGTACATTATTTTTTATTCAAAGCCAGTGTCATCCAATTTCACAGCAGTATTTTGAGAGCTTGTATCAGAGGGGTGACAGTCCTCTGCTTTCACCATCAGTGAAAATGTGTTCAGTTTGACTCTGGTATTGCAGTAATGGTGGCGTCTATAGAGCCAGCACTTACAGTACTTGTAGTTTTTGATCCTTGGTGCTATGGACACATATTAGTATCGGAAATGTATTGAAATTTGACACCCAGCCCTAATGGAGGATTACTCACTGAGCAATTGATCAATAACCCCATAAATGTCTATTAATACTCATTCCATCTGAAGTTCAACTTGAGCTCATTTTGCACCTCTTTCTTCCATTCATCTTTTGGAAGATTTACGGTGTTGGCAAGTGCTCCTGATGTTCTACACCTTTCAGACCATTTTGTGACCGTGTCTTTCAGCCGTAGAACAGGCACCGTGGGGCAGATATGTGAAATATTGTACACTTTTTGCCCCGTACTTAACCAGAAGCTATTGTCCCCAAAACAACGGTGTGGTGATAGGGTTTCGCTGTCGTAGAGCCTGTCGACCCTCCGGCACTGCTGAGGAGTGTGAAGATGGAGGTGAAAGGTGATCCGCGCGGTCTAATGTCGTTTTCATACTCTCACTGTGGCCCCTGGGTCTTGTGTGAATAGACACACTAATGCCAGAATTATAAACCGTGGACTGGGTTACTGGTAGAGGAGGATTTGGATACAAACACTGTCACTGCTGTACCTAAATAGGGTAAAGGCGCTCTTGTACAATGTACAAAAATACACATTGTGTTGCAAAGGCTTAGGCTAAGTTAGCAGACTTGCACACATGCACAACCCTGTGGAGTCTGTCTCGTTGCTGGTCACTCAGCTGGCTCTCGCACTGGAATAACAGACCTTTGACCTCTGGATTGTGTGTGCAATTGTGTGCTCCAGACAGCAGAGAGGTTTGCTTGTCGTCAGGGTGTGTTGCAATGCATTTTTTCGAGAAAGTGAAATGCAAAGGAATGCAGACTGCACATATATGCCTCTGAGCGCGTGTGTGTATGCAAGTGTGTACCGTTGCACATTACAGTACTCCACCTGGATTTTGGGTGCACGTTACTCTGCAACCTGACCCTCAGCACTTGTAATGACTGTGTGTGTCTGTGTCTACACAGTACACAGGTGGCTGGTCACACCAAGCATATGCAGCCATGTGTTAATGCGCATTTGTGTGTTGCTGCAGGGGACTGTCAGGGTGTTAGAGACAGTTAAGGGAGTGAGAGAAGCTGACAATAAGCCAAAGACAGGCCCTGGCACTCACAGTGCAGCTGGCCTCGCCCTCAAGTGGCACCCCCCAAGACGCCAGGCAGGACTACAGCTTTGTTTATAATGGGGCCCTGAGGTGGGCCGAAAAATGGCCTCACACATAAACAGGTCCAACCAAAGATACGGAGAACAATGTGTGGAGATTAGAGTAAAATTAGACAACGTGTGTGCCAGAAATGTGAAACATCTATGGGAAACTGACTGACATTTTCACTTGCTGATTCATTTATTGGCAACACTGCATCAACAAAACTCTTATTTGATTATTTCTAAGTCATATTCCTTTAACTTTCTATCACTCCATATTTTTCATCGCCATTTTTCTCATCAAGGCCTGCTTCAGAACCCGATTTAGTATTTATTTATTTTACAGATGAAAACAAGACAGTGGGAACATGTCACAGACACACTGTAGTCTTGGAAACACATTTCAGATCCCTTTGACACATTTAATTCCAAAATTGGACATCCATCTTGCGCACTAAATAACAATCGGGCCACATTTTACAGCAATATTTACGGCCTCTCATGTCCAAAGATAATGGACACTCTGTGTGGCCAAAAGAAATGGATCTTGGGTTCATTTAGCATGCATGAATATAATCCAAAATAGAAACTGTCCTGGAAATGACAGTCCTCATGGTGTCACTTAGTGAGGCTGTCTCGGTGCAGCGACCCAGCAAACCGGAGGTTTCTAAAATCACTGGTTTCCAAAAGACATCCTTCAAGTAAAATTCCACAACTGTCATTTGCCAGCATCTGAGGCTGCACGTAGCAGCTACTGAAAGGTCTTCGCTCTGTGCATGAACGTGTACAGATGTTTTTGGATTAACCACACTAGCAGGAAACTGAGAGTAAGGATAGGTCAGCCTCTGCTACATCGATTGAGACTTTTTTCTAAAATAAAATCTCCAGCACAGAAGTAGAAGTACATTTCTTACTCTCATAAGATATTCTAGTGGCCCATCCTTAACCACCTGAGGGAAATTATGGTGTCCATGATGAGATATTGTATACTTTCCCATGAAGCAATGCGGCCTTTGCATTATTCATGCACACAACCTGTAATTTGCATTTCAGAGTTCAGGCTAACTTCAAGACAATTCTGAGCCCGTGAAGTCTTTCCCAGGGATGAAGTGGGAAACGACACCCTTTAATTGCCTGATTTAGTTTTATTTGCTGCCCACAAAGATGCATTACCCACAAACTACAACCAAAATATCCCACAGATTTTTTTTCTTTCTAATACGTAACACAAATCACTTCCTGTGCAAAAACACTTCCTGACCAAACCAAGAATTCTCACGCACCGATGGAAGACGGATATTCTCTTGTTCAGTCCAGATACTGAAAATAAATAATTGTTTAATAGTGTCTTATAGCCTCTATGTCTCTCCTCCTTTTCCTCCTGCCAGTCCTGAGTTAAAATTTGTCCCTTCATGCCCCCCCCTCGTCCCCCTTCAATTCTTCTCTTGATTGACCACCTTCCTCTCTTTTTTCTGTTTCCTTTACCTCCCTGCACACACACACACACACACACACACACACACACAGTCCATTCTAACAGTTAAGTAACCTGTTGTGTGTGTGTGTTCTTCAGACTCCCACAGAGGAACAATGCAGCTTCCAGCCTCTCAGCGTCACTAAATCACCCTAACCATATGAAACCTGGCCGGGTGAATGATGATCCTGCATCCTCTGTCTCCTCTGCCTCAAATAGAGACTAAAATATCATCTCTGAGAACACAGTTAGGAATGATTTTTCACCACAGCTTGACACAGCAACTTATTTTCTTGCATGTATCAACATATTTTTCTCCTCTTCTTCTTGGAGATCTGGGATTTATGCAATTCAAAAAAGGGGGAGAGTGATGGACTGCTGAGTTTTGGTGATCAGGGGCCAAAAGACACTATTTCTGCTCTGCCTGAGAACCTCTTTGATTCCACTTCTGCTAAACGGCAACAGCACATTCATCCCTCAGATGAGCTTTCCAGAGTTGCCCTGCAAATCCACATTTCGGTCAGACTGACACAGTAGCTAAAGTTACAGCCTGCAGATCAAAGAGAATCAGATAGGTCAACTCCTTAATACATTCTTACGTGCACAAATAAAGATGAGATATGAAGAGAGAATATTTTTCACAAGGGAATGTTTCTAAATTTATTCAATAAGACCAATGCCTGTTTTATTCACATAACAGACTGGTTGTTTTTCTATTGATGATTAATACTAGGTTACATCCATGCAGCTCTTATGCTAGGTGTTTCATAAAACCTCCTGACACATGAGATACATTACACCATATAAAGCCAGGCTGATCATGCTTGGTTTGCACTTTCCGCATGAAGCATACAGTAAAACATCCCCACTGGACTCAGACTTTCCTTCCTGACTTTTATTTGTTTAAGTACTGAGGTCACATCGATATTTGTGACATCTGCTGTGAGGATGCTGCGGCAGGGGACCTCATGACGGTTATTACTGCCTCCTTGTAATGTAACTGAGACAGGATAGCAAGCTTATTCTGATATAAGTTTAGTTTTTGTATTATGTATGCTGAGTGGAGGGTGTGGAGGAAAGGGGGTGAAGATTCTCTGGAGCTCTCACTCAAACTTTCAATGTTTTTGTCCTTTAAATAACAAGTTACTATATTCAAATACCAAGCTGGTTGCTATTTTTATATAGCAAGCTATTTGCTATACAAAGCCTAAAGAAAGCACAATGGTGACGCTGAATCATATAAACCTTGTGCATTCGTGACTTCTTGTAGTTTAAATTCAGTATCTTGTTGTTGTGGGCGTGACAAATAGTGATGAGAAAAGATGGAACACAAATACTGCTCCAAGCTCAGTCTCCATGTTACTCAATAATCAAGTGTCAAGAATTTCCTCATACTGTAGAAAGTAGTCCCCAAGGCAGGCCCGGGCGTCTAACCTGGACAAATAGATATCTCCACGTGAACACGAAAAAGTATGTTTGGGTTCACTTGAGTGAACCTAAACCTTTAATTTGAGGGAGTTTACAGTATATTCACTTTAGATGAATGGCGTAGGTATCTGCAGCACGTTTTATAGCCCCCATGGGTAAAAATGGTATATAAAGTCTAAAATGGATGAATATGGATGTGAATATGAAAGTGAACACCCCAAAACACACTGTCTTAATACTTTCTGACTGCACTGTAACTGAATGAGTAATGACACCGGGGTAATTTTCAGGGTGCAAATGAGCGCCACAGCATGCTTTGCTTTTTCAGCCTGCATATTACTCACTCCGACCATTAATTTAGAGCATTAATGTCTTTCTGAGGTCAGATCAATCTCCGATGTGACAGCTAAGCGGAGCGATCAGTCGTATTTACTAAAGCAGCTGCCATTCCTACATATGCTCTTAATTATAGAAGCGCACGGACGTAAAGGAGGGTGGGGGGTGATTTAGTGTCGAGTCTGCTTCAGAGAGTTAGCACCAACTCGCATGACTTTATTAGCATTAGCATTACCCTCTCCTTTTGATTACTACAGTCAGAGGGGGGTTTGAGAGTGCAGCTGTTCCACCGCGCACAGCCGTAAGGGCTTCACTGAAAATGTCAAAATGATTGTCCCTTTATAGCGAGGAGAGCTATATACGGTTTGAAGCGAGAATATGCGCACAAGTTCTATAAAGATACAAACTGACATTTTTCTAAGTTATTCAGCCACGCTTTTTTTCCCCCAGAATTCCTGCTTCCTAGCAGTCTGGAATAATCAAATCCATCCACCGGTGCAGACACTTGGCAGAATCTTCACAGTGAAGACTTCACTGTGAGCAGAAATTGCCAAAAACAGCTCCTCAGGCCTTCTCGCTACCATTTAAAGTATACTGCCTTCATGACTATAAGTGGCTGTTTCTGCTTCTCTTTTTTTCAGATGTGAGAGGCGATTTTCTATCTTGGAGACAGACCGAACTGCGGGGGCTCATACATGAGGTAAGGAAGGGAAACAGCAGCTGGTGAGCTTGCAGCCCAACAGCAACCGTTGAGGAGCAGCCAGATAACCTCAGGTTGTAAACAGCATTGGCCTCCGCCTCGGCAGCAAGGCAGCTTATCAAGCAAGGGTCAACATAAGGTCTGAACACGCGGGCCTCCTCATCTCAGCACGGTCCTGGACGGGATGAGATCACTGGCAGGCTGCTGGCAGAAACACTGTGCTCGTACTCGTAGTAGATCAGATCAGAGCCAGATGAAGAAAAACAAACAAATACGACCGCAGAGCGCCGACGACAGCGCGCGCTCCAAAATGTAGCGCCGTAGAAGAAACTGTTCTTCACAGGGAGTGTACTTTGTTATTGCTCAGCTGGTCTTTTACATTCGTCTATTTTCACTAAGTGACACAGAAAGGCAAATGTAATATTCCGGCAGCTTTGCAGGGAAACCGACAGAGCTAAATATAATTGTGAAATCACACGGAAACACAAACAGCCAAAACCTCATCAAAAAAGCTTCAGAAAACAGACGTGTTTTTTTTATAGAAGCCGATCTTTATGAAGACACCATAAAATATTTCACTGCATGTCGTGACAGCTTGCAGGTGGCAGCCATTCCTGTGCTTCAGACTCTCTACACTGCATGACGAAGCAAACAAAAGACAAATCAGCAGCGCCTCCGTCCTCAGAGAGCTGACCATGAGAGCAACAATGCATCATTGTGCTACTTTTTCACACTTGTAAAACTCCTGGAAGTTGGCATCTGGCTCTACAGTGTTGCTCACCCCCCCCCCCCCCCTTCGCACACACTTGTACACATATATCAAGAGATCTTTGGGGATCAGGCTCTGAATAATTTTGCTTCATCTGATTGCACTCACTCTCTGAGCCACCAGGCCCGAAGCCAGAATTTTTAATGCCCGGGACTGGAGGATCTCAATGTACTGACTTCATGATGAGGGCTCAGTTCCACGTTTTACTTTGAAAAATGTGCAGTCTTGAAGGTGTGTGATGTAACCTAACAATAACAGTGGTTTCAAGACCTAAAAGCAAAGTGGTAATCATTCTTTTCCCCCAGAACAATAAAAACAACTATTTAGTCAGGTTAAAAACTAATTCTATATTCTCATAAAACTAAAAATAGACAATAGCTGTTTTGGCAAGTTGAACTTCTAACCTTCTTCTCACTCACTAACCACAACAAGATTAGTAGAGTCCAGCTGCTTACAAAAATCAGTCTTTTGACCGTAAAACACACCATTCAGTTCCGAGAAAAGCTACTCAGCCCTCTCAGGTGTGAGCTTGCCTTCCTCCCTCCTGCAATATGATTCAGGCCAGGATCATGGATGAGGAGGATAAGATCAAAGGCTGCAGGAGACAATATGTACGGCGTCCTGGGGATTGACTTGATAGATTCTCTGTTTGTGGTGCATTGTTTGGGAGCGCAGCAGGGTGATAAAAGCCATAAGTGTGTGGACAGGGAGAAGGAGAGGAGGGTTTCTCCTCTTATTTGCCTCCATTACTTGAGTACACATTCAGGCACAATCCTTTGCTTGTATTGTGTGGGGATTACTGGTTGAATGGAATGGGAGGGATTAGTCCTCATCTGAGGTGAGACCTTCCCCTTGAATGACTTGCTGTCCACTTCCATTTGGTTAAAAAAAGCTCATTGGTTATCTGTGTATTCAGGAAGTATGTTGAAATGGATGACAGACAGAGGGCTACAGGTCACTGCTGATTTAGACTAGAGACTTAGACTACCCACATCAAAAGAGACTCAAAGGGTCAGTTCACCCAAATAACAAACACCTCCTCACTTCTGAAACCTCTGCTGTATCTAACCATGCAGATGGTTTTTTGCACAAATTTTGAATTTCTGCTTAAACTCGGGGGTGAATTCCAATCAGATCGCAAAAAATTAACAAAAAGCAAGCATCTTAACTTGTCATTAATGTAGTAACAAGGACAGTGCTTCTAGAGAGACATGCTGCTGTTGATTTTTTTTAAATGTTACTTTTTATTTCTGCGAGCTCCACAAAATAAATTCCACTGGTGTCCATTGGCAGAAATCCCAGAGATAGATAAAAACCATCTCCATAATTAGAGAAAATATGCTGTAAATGTGAAGGGAAATGTGCACATGTGGCTGATGGGGGAGATGACTGTTTTCATGCATGGTTTCATTGCAGAAGGCAAGTAAATGAAACTAACAAATAAGGCAGTGTGACTGGGAAGGAGGGTGTATTTCCATTTCTAGTAGGGTTTTTCTTATTTCACCATTTTAATTCTACTACTACTAGTGTAAAAATAAGTTTTTCAGTCGTTATGAAAGTGTGGCGACACAAATTTTGATTATCATTATTAGGTTTTATTAAGTAATTACACTGGTGATCGCCATAGTTGTGGTCTTGACCATTTTTAAACTAAAATCCTAAGTCCCCTTTGTCCAAGGTCAAGACAAGAAATGTGTTTTTTTCCATTCCAAGATGAAACCAAGACCGATCACGTACTACAACACTGGTCTGTTCTGTATGCCAGCATCTGTGGGGTGGTTGTGGCTCAGAAAGATCCATAAATCCCAGTGTTGGTGGTTCAATCCCCAGCTCCTCCTGTCCACACGACAGTGGTCAAGTGTCCTTGAGCAAGACCCTACTACTGACAACGAGGCCAGTACCTCCCGAGAGAACTTTGGATACAGTACACGAGACTGAGAACTAAAACAATATATGCAGTGCCTTTGCCTGGCACTCCTTACTCCAAGTACTAAAACTTGAGAAATATCGAGATGAGGTAAGATTTCATTTCTGCCTCCCAAGCTTCAGTGACTGCGGGCCTGAAGGGACCATTTGCTTTTCTAATGATCTTTGTGATTACGAGTGTTTCAAAGGACCAGACTCAAACCTCATGACAGAGCTTGAAGGATCTAGAGCCAAGGAAATGAGAGTGATCCGGGGTCGAGGTGAGGCCGCTGCTCAGGACAGGAGAAAGGAGATTGCTTTAGGTCCTTCATTGAGAGCACTGACAGATAAGCATCCACACACCTCATTTCAGTAGGGAGCAGGATATCACCATGTGGTGAAATAGAAGAGTAGGAGGCATGCCACTGATTAGGAAATAGCTCCAGGGCCTTGACTCATAAGCTCAGTGGAGCAAAGCTCCTCCATATTTGACACTAAACAAGGGTACTGCAAATGGCTTCTGGCACTGCTGGCAAACGGCCTCCTGCTGGTAAAGAAAGCATTTAAGAAATCCAATCAGAGATGAATCTGTCAGTAGGATGATATTTGAGGAAACTATCTCATTTGCAAGACGGCATCAAACCAGAAAGATGACATGAGTCGGCCAGGGCACTTTGTGTAATTGGATGGAAACAGTGTATTTTATCCATCAGCCAACCACAACGAAAGATAGATCTCAAGTTTCAGCATCTTTGAAACCTTCCTGCAGAGTTGCAAGCGATGATTGGCAAAGGATTAATTAATTCATCTATAAATTAGTAAAGAATAGGGAGAATCGCCTCTCAAACATCTACTTGACATTGTTAAATCAATTGTTTTGTCTCACTAACACTCCAAATCCCAAAGATATTCAATTTCAATTATATGAAACAGAAAAGATGAGAGAAAAGAAGAAGAAAATAACAAATAATTTCTACTTTTATCTGACATGACTTATCAGCCATGGCCTAAATTTAACGGCATTTGGGCTGATGGTCGCTGGTGGTAGTTTCCCACCCTGCTTAATGGAAGACAACTTGCAGGCGATGGCAGTTTGCATATTTACTACTTAACTCTTTATCAAGGGAACAAAGATAAGATGTGCACACACACACACACACACACACACACACACACACACACACTTCCAGCTTTCCAGCGAAACAAGAACCCAAACTCCAGGGTTAATGATTAACTCTGTGGACTTAAAACTAAACACTGACATTGAGTGAATGTGAAATCATGTAGAAAATCGTCCAGGAAATGCCTACAGATGTGAACAGGCTCACACAGACCTGATACTACTGACCTGGATGGGAAGTGTTGAAATAAAGTTGCTGCAATCCATGCATGGCAGTTTTATCTTCTACTATCTAAGAATTATGGAATCTATTATTGTCTATTAGGTGGTTGTTTTTTTTTTACAAAATCAATGACGTTTGATGATCTGTTGGAACACAAATCATCATGTGGCTCATCATGGTTGGCACAGCTTCAAGATAAGTTCGGTCAAGGTTGAGCCTTTGTATTACGTTGCATAATGTACATGTTTTTGTGTATTTTTCCCCTGATGTGCAGCTTGATGTGGGCGCTGACCGAAAGCCTCTCCTCACGCAGAGGGACCTGCCTGGACACGGCTGCCAGGTGACGCAACAGCCCACCTGAAGGTGCAGGGGAGGGTAGCTTCCAGCTCTCACCAAAAACACACCACCATACGTCCAGTCTTTCTGTGCTGGGATCATGATGTTAGAACGTATAAACATATAACAGCTCACACCAGACTGCACCTCATTTTACACTCACTGATTTCGGCTGAAGCCTTTTAATATTTCAGCTCTTCAACCAAACCCTAAAAGGAACACTAAAATAAATATTTCAGTGATGGAAGTACCATTTATTTTCATGAATAAGTTGACGTTCATTAATCATTGATATATTTATCAGTAAGAATATTTCTTTAATATCATGGGAGATTAAGAAAATCAGTATATCAAATATTCATCTTGGAGAAGCTGAAACCAGTGAAATGTGTACATTACATTTTTACATAATAGAGCATCAAGCTTTCAGTCAGTGACTGAACAAGCATCTTGTGTTCTGTACATGTGTGAAGATGTGTGTAAAAATGTGCTATCATAGATGCAGCTTGTAGCAACAGCAGATCTAATCCCATTCTAATCGCATTCTCATTTCTACACACACACACACACACACACACACACACACACACACACACACACACACACACACACACACATGCACACACTGTTCTTTATCAAAATGGAGCTTTACAAAGAGTAAAATGAGAAGACAGGCCGGGACAAGAACATAGTATTTTCGTTCTTTTGTTGATTCCTGTATGCTGCTGGAGACCTGCCCACCTGCTGAGAGCACCACTGGGTTCTGCACCAGGCTTTAGCGATGGCATGGACAGGCTCGGGCATGTGGAACGCTATCCGTGACATCTGTAGTAAAAACAACTCTGAATGGGCAGTGGTGTCTTTTTTATGATTTTCATGTTCCTGTTCATCCTATTTTAGGGGATTAGTTTAGGGTTAGGGACCCTTGAGGCAAATTTGTGATTTGTGGTGTAAACCTGACATGACTGCTTGTGTGACATGACAGGTAAGTTCTCCTTATTATACGAAACAAAACTATCTATCTATAGACAAATGTGGCTGGCAGATTTCAAAATCAGATACTCAAACGGTTTTTAAAAGTTCAGAGTTCTTATGAGACAAAGTTTGGATAATTATTGGGATTTCCAATGTACAACGTGCTGGAAATCTGCTTCTGTCTGTACATGCAGCATCGACTGCATGACTGTGTGGAGGTGAAATGGAAAATGGTTTGAGAGCCTAATCTACCACAGTGAGTAAAAACAAAACAAAACAAAACAAAAGAAGCTCCAGTAGGTTTCCAGAGAATGATAATATTTTTTCTGGCTGCCAATTGTGGTGAATGTTTACATAATGTATTTTATCACGTGAGTTCCAACTCAGTGGCGCCAAATAAACAAAGCACTGAGGGACAAGGTGTCCATTAGAGATTTTCTAAATAAGGTTAGAAGGTCAAAGATCAAAAATAAAAATCTGCTGCTTCATCTTCATCTTGGTGGAATGCGCTTTGCAGCATCTTATAAAACACATATACTTCTCAATGATGGTAATGCTGATGTTATACATACCAGACCTATAAAAGAAGTCTGTTCTGTACATCTGGTTCATGCAGAGATGCAGGGAGAGAGCGAGAGTTCAAGTGAACAAATACCAGCCTAGTGATGGCATGAGCAGGCTCGGGCATGTGGGGGTAAAAAACTGTGACATTCACAGCAGAACCCATTGAATCAGCTGCATTACTGAGAGATTTGCAGTATTAAGTACATCTATTGTCAGGCTGCCCTCATCGTCTGTCACTACACAAAGAATGCACGAAATATCAGGGACACTTAAACTGATGATTGAGTGATCAGTAATTGCTGTTATTAGAGCAGGGGATCTAGATTTTAGAGCTTTGACACGCAGTTTGTTTTGGCTGTAAGGCACAAACTCATACATGTCTGTGAGCATGAATAATAAATTTCACATGACAGTTTCATGTCAAACCTCATAGTTAAATACAGATTATAAGCAGATAGACTGAGTTTGCTAAATGTTCCTGCATGTTTATCATGTGGATCATGCTTTCTTCACTTTCTATAAAGTTCTTCGTAATTATTGTTTTGAAAAGTGCAATGTGAATAAAGTTTACTCAGTTATTATGTCACAGAAATCCAGATTTGGAGAATTGGTGCAACTATTTCCTTTTTTTGAGGCAAGTGTGGTAAGTCCAAGCTAAGTTTTAAGGTATCTAAGTTAAAAAGTCAAGTCAAATTTTCTTCACTTAAGAGGTCCAGTGTGTTCTTCGTGCTTTGAAAGGGAGGGTGAGGAGAGAGAGTTGCAATCAGCAGCTATACCACTGGATGCCACTAAATCCTGCACACCGATCCTTTAAGTCCTATTTGAGTCAAGTCAATAATCTGATCATTCTATATTTCCAGCATCATACTCATATACTTAAGTGCATGCTGTATATACACAAAACACAGAGTATCATTATGACCTCCAATTTGAATGCAACAACAACCTAAGAGAGCCATTTTAGGAAAAGCATCAAGGACTGTCAGGCGCACAGTATGTAAGACATATACCAAGTGGACAGAAGTAGCAGCGGTAGAATTACACGATGAAGAAACATAATAACAAGCCAAAGTAAAAACAGCAGACAGTATTTGAACATGCTGAATTCACCACTAGACCTCCATAAGGCACCAGCTGTGGATTTTACAGATTTGTAACTGTACTACAGACTCAATAAGATCCTTGTTTGAGAGTAGCATGTGCTTGCTGTGCATCTTGTCATTAACGTTGTAAAAATCTTTATTGTCCTAGCAATGACCTACAATTACCAAAACCTCTGCTGCACGCTCATCTCATTCTTTGACTCAGTGTTTTCTCCAAGTATCTTGTGCAAATATAATAAAATCATATCTAATCTTGTAGCCAAACGACTGACTGGCAACGGCAAACATATCTTGGAAGTCACATAACTGGATCTTTATTCTATTTCATAATCAGAAATTATTATAGGAATTCCTGAAAAGAATAGCTTAAACTCAATAGAGCCTCTGTGGCCGCTTGTTTTGTTTGACTTTTCTTTTTTTCATTTTATTTTCAAGGCAGCGTTTAAAGCTTGTTCATTAAGACAGGCGGGCTAATTAAAATGACTGTCGGTCAAAAGCGTCTCCGAGCTGGAATTATATTACACACACTATAATCAATCAGGCCAAAGATTCAATTTAAAAGCAATCAGCATTTGGTGGGTTTTCTCGAATCAATAGTAATCCGATGATAATTTTGACCCGTGGCTGTTCTTTATTTTTAGTCTCAAATGTTCCTCCTCCCTCAATAGACTTATGGGAATGGGTGCCAGGCATGTTGGGGATGCTCCAGATCCCTGCCATGGCTCTGCACACCACATTACCCAGCAGAATGGCCTACCATGTCTTGGCAACAGCCCACTAAGAAGGTCAGCTCAAACTTAAAGAGCACTTTATTCAACTCAGGATAGATTCTGGCAGACATGTTTGAGAAATAATTAGTTTAAAGGATCGCGCTGGCTCCAGAACTTGTTTGAATTTAGTGCGTGTACCAAGATTAGTGACACATTTCTGCGTGGCCTTTGTAAATAAAAGAATGAACTCGCTATCACTTCCAACCATTCATTAATATCAGTTCTCCTTTTGCACAAATCAACAATGAGTCACCTGAGGCCATTTTGATAGGAGCTACTGTTATATTCTAAGCTGCACGTAGAAGGTGGCATAATCAGAAAAAATGTACAGTAATCAGTAGTTATATTCAATCTCAGGGTGAAGAATAGTAATTATTCCCTCACTATCATGCTCTTCATGTAACAGAGAGCAGTGTGAAGACAGACATGGCTGCGCAGAAACAATAAAAACAGCAGATTGTCTCCATCACGTCGACAGCTCAAAAGCGAGCCACTCATCATTACATTTATCAAATCTTGCTGCATATACTAGAGTTAAAAGGTATGTACAACTTGACAACCACCACTTAAAAACTTCAAACATGCTCTTACATCGGGCTTTCAACCTCATCCAGATCCAGTTTGCTGACACAAACGACAAAAACAACCTCCTGTGCCCTTAAATATTCCTCTTTTGAGTGTTTACACCATTTATGAATTTATGACCGTGCTTATCTCTCCCAAACCTCATGATAACAGAGGAGTCCACCTGCCATATGCCACCGAATATGAGTCATAAATCTATTACGCAGTGTTATGATTAGATCATTCAACCCCAGGCTCAGTGCATGAGCATGAGATGGGCAGTTGCTCAACAGTATTTTGTCGTTACAGCTTGTTTCTTAACCTGGCAGTTGAGGACAAGAGGATTCAAGTGAGCTGTCAGCAATAAAAGAGAAATTGGAAAACGGCTTCCCTGTTGCACCGAGATAAAAGCTCTTTTGGCTGCAGAGACTCAGCACTTGACCTGCTGCGTCTGCATGTTTGGAGGTACAAACTCAAACACATTTTGAAACAGCAGATTTTTGTGCCATTCGTCTCTGCTGAGTCCCGCAGAGTGAGGAAAAAAAAGTCAATGTTCTAGTTTTGAACTCACATGTGTTTGAGTTGGGGGCACTCAAAAGGGATCTGTGAGTGAGGATAGTATTGCAGCTACAAAGGAATGAAGTCAGCGTAATTTCAACTTTGAAATCAGATTGTTTGCAGACTTATCAAAACTATGCAGAGCGCCGTGCGGAGTCAGAAACAAGACGATTCTGCGATAATTATACGGCGGAGATGCTCCTGCATCCTTTAAAAACCTGATGTCACGCCTCATGTCGGCCCAGTAATAAAGTTAGTCAAGAGGAAAGAATGTCTAATAATGGAATTATTAACGACCAAAACAAGAGTTTTCATTCCGACAGTCACCGTCAAGACGTAGAAAGAGACAGTTACTGTCTGGGGTTTCAGGAAAGAAAGGTTTTCTCAGCATTCGATACAACTCTTGTTAAATAGCCTGAAACACAGTGCAGCATGAAGTGTTAGTTTTTTGATTCCGTGCACAGTAGCTCAACACTATGAATTGCTGGTTTACAGATGAGTGCTGTTTCTGACTATTTGTTTACTGTTCAACATTACATAATACAAAACAGTTCACATCTGTTCACTAAAGACCTTAGACAGCCAGGAGATCCATCTGAAGGTCTTCAAGGAAGAAGTCAAATCGGAAAAGTTTCTAACATCATCACCACAGAACAATAAAAGATTATTTTGTCAAGATATGATGGCTACAGAAAGCCAATACTATCACCCATGAAAACATTGTCCCAGATAAAAAGCCTCTTTGGTGTTAGTGATGCATCTTCCACTTTCCCACAGGTGCTGGCAACAGGTGGGGGTCGAGGGGAGTGGGGAAGAGGCCTTCGCCAGCGTGGCCGGCTGCCACGGTGGGTCAGGGGATCGTCTTCCGCCCAGCTGCTGATGCCCTGTTATCCCTGAGCCATTCATCACGGCTCGCTGAGAGTCAGATATGCGCTGCCTCCGAACCCCCCAGCTCCCAGCATTCCTCACTTTCCCCAGTGGATCTCCACCACTGATAGCTGTCAGGCCCTTGCTGATGTGCCCAAACACCCCAGCCACCATGTATTTGCATGTATTTGCAAAGCTGGTTTGAATCTGGTTTAAGAACATAACCACATGTCTGTCTGTCTGTCTGATCTCTTCACTGAAGGCTCCAAACAGTGTTGAACTTAAAGGAGCAGACAGCATACTTTTCTCTTCTGCCAAGCGTTGCTCCACAGATTTTCTTTTTTCTCTATCTTGTGCAACAATTGGATTCTCTAATTTTCTAGTATGAAAATCACTTTGTGGACTTGATCCATCATTGTGAACATCAAGTCTGCATTAATTGTGTTAATACCACATTATTGTTACACGTTAATCCAGTTTAGATGCAAATTGATGGAGTTACCTCTTTAAATGTCCTGTTACCACTTTGACAAAAGTTAAAAGGTACCTACCTACACCTGTGGTGCTATGGCCCAATACTGTATTGCACAAATCACTGTTTAGTTTGTATTTGGTGCTCTAGTAGTAAAAAATGCATGTGAGCAGACTATTCCACTTATAAGTGGAGGTAACTCACCAAAAAATGAAGTTATGCATCATGAGGCAGAACACAAACGTTTTATGAGTGAGGAAATTAATTCAGCGCACACACAGTGGTAATTATGACTGAATGTAAATATGTGGGTTTCCAATAGGTAAACAAGAGAACTCAACGGGGTATGTTAATGGAGACTTCATGTTTATTATCCATCTTGAAGTTTCATGAGTCCCCTGACTTTTTCGTACCGTACAAAATGTATGGAAACCAATGGATGTCTGGAAGGGCCCAAAACAAAACAGCGCCTGGTGTCCAAATGATTATACGTGACGACCAATCTGTCATGCTTTCTACCCACAGTGTTAGTCTGTGCAAGTGCATGCTTGTGGTTTGCGGCAAAGCAACTGCAGCAATAAATGTTGCTTCTATGGAGGTGCAGCGGTGTTCAAACTAGTTCATGATACAAAAAAATGGCCAACACATACACACACACAGTGTTTTGACAGAAGTCTTCCTCAGAAGTGTGCTGGGTGTTTGCACACGACTCTGAAGTTACACCTGTATGTGCTTGCTTTGACAACATATTCAGAGTAAGGCGACTAGGCAATCCACTGACTGACTGAAGATATACAGTACTGAGTGATGCTGAGGTTAAGTAAAGATGAAGTCACAGAGGGGGCAGCGTTAGCACACATATTGACCGACCCTTTGGCAGGGTGGCCGGCAGTTAACTTCATGTCATTATTGATCAGGTGATTCAACCGATTGATTGAGTCAATGGTGATGGATAGGAGGTGAGTTAGTACAGGCAAGGTAACAACTGGCTTGCAGCGTGCGGAGGGGAGGGGTGGTCACTTCAGTGCAATGCATCGGAGGAATGACTATGAGGTAGTGCAGCCTTTCAAGTTTAATTTAAGGGTGATTTCATCCACATCGGATCACCAGTGAAGGAATGTAGGCCTATTTATACATAGTCACCACCCACTTTTAGAGGCCAGAATGTATTAAATAAATTAAATCTGAGCCCAACTCAAATACATCAGCAAACTATTGGTATCTTCCATGCCAAGATTGTAGCTCAATCACCTTCATATTTTGCATGCTTTAGTGTCTTTTTGCTAAGCAAGTGAAACACATCAAGATCAGCTGGATTGAGGTCAGGTGACTGACCTGATCAGTCAAGACGTTTCACTGTCCTTTTATTTCCTGTATATTTAGGACCATTGTCCTGATACGTGGCTAAGAGTCACAACCTTTTCACCAAACAGGAATGTAAACAGCTTAAAAGGAAGCTGAGAGTCTGTTTTTTAACCTCATAGTCATTGTTTCATTTCAATGTGCTGCAGTACAAAGCCAAACGAAAAATGAACGTGCTTCTTTCCTGTAATTAATCCATCAACTTAAATCAGAACATGAAAGAGACATATAACGCATCAAACATTGCAACACACTCTAATCAAGCATTTGTTTCCTGAGATGCAGACTTGCATGTATGCTCTTAACCAGAGAGGTCAGAAGCGGTCATGCTTCAGTGTCTTGCTCAAGGACACTTCTACACAATGACACAAGGACAGAGGTCCAGCAGACACACTGGCTGCCTGAACCTGAGACCACCCAGTCACTGAGGCAGTCTCTCCAGCCAACAAACCAACCCGCCTGTAGTGAATAAACAGATCTATAACCAACAGATAAAAAAACAAGCCATGCATGTACAACAGATGACTGATAGAGGCTTAATGGGTCTGACAGACGAGATCGTAAAACATTGTAATGATGCCCAATCTTGGTTGCTGATCTGTAGACACTGTAGTGTTATATTTTGGATTGAATCAACAAATGTTACAACTTAAATGTCTAAAAGACATTATTGAGCAAAGATTTTTGCAATTACTTGCTGGCATTTGTGTTTGGCATCAGCTTCAGTGTGCAGAAAAAAACATATTTGACGCGGATGCATAGTAAGGCCATATCAAATGCATCGTAAATACAAAACTTCTCTGTTGAGTAATAAAAGGAGGAGCCATTGTAGAGATTACTGTAACTGCAGCCACCCCAACTTATTCAGTCTCAAACACAATAGTACCTAAAACTAAATAGATATAATTTCTTAGTGTGGTGTGAGACAGACAGACCAATATCGTCCTTTTATTTAAGATTTAAGAATTTGGTAATTGTAAAAAGTGGCACGGGAAATGTCTTTTATCTCTTAAATAAAGTTGTGGGTTTTGAAATGATTTGCTTCTTTGACAGTTGAGGAAAGAGCAACATTTAAATGTGCCCCCAATCTCTACAATGGCTAGCTCGCCTCTCAGTTCTTACCACATTGTAGCAGGACTTCTTGTCTGATCCAGTGAAGTGATATGGGTCGACTGTGTTGCACCTCTGCATGTACATCTTGAACATGTTGTTGATGTGTTTCAGGGACATGATGCAGACGGCTGAGTTAGGGGTCGGCTCTGGGGAGTTCGGCTTTCCCCGGGCAAAGGCGGCGAACAGCACATCATCACCTTCCTCCACTTTCAGCTGTCTCTGCAGCTCAACGTCACTGCCCACCTTGGTGACATGGGCTGCTTGGAGGATGTTGAATACCTTCACATCTTCTGTGGAGCGTCGTCGTCTTTTATCGGTACTGATGCATTCCAGGGGCATCTCCACGTAACGGCGGATCACAAGGTCCGAGGAGCACATACGGACTATGCGAGTGTGGTAGGCCTGGGAGTCCTTGCTCACCCGCTGCACTGTGAGGAAGTAAGTGAATGGTCCACTGTGGAAGGAGTAAATGTATTTCAGGTAGTAGTTTCCACGTAGAGATGGAATCAAGTCCATGTGTGAGTGGTCGGAGAAGAAAGTGAAGCCATTTTGGCTTGTCTTCATCTTACGCAGAGAAATGGTATGGGGGTGTGTTGCACTACCTGCTATGTTTCCTATGCCTGGGATCTCAGAGTTCCCAACAAAAAACGTGATGACGTTGCTCTCCACGTTGAGCACCTGAGAGCCTGATGGGCTGACCACAACATCTGAGTCAATGGGATGACCCTTGCCTTGCTTCACCTTGTCAGCGAAACAGTAGACCTCTTCGTCTACGGCTTTCGAGCTTACATCATCATCCAGCACGTGACGGCGGCAAACACCATTGTCTGCCGAGCCGCAGCTGTATAACCCCTTGTCGTAAATGTTCTCCACCACCAAGGCAATGTTGTTGTTGTCCACCCTGCCACTGCTGGTCAGTGTCTGGCCACAAGTCTGGTTGGGAAGCAGTGGCCCTGTATGGTACTCTGACAGCTTTGTGAGGTTTGGGGCCAAGGCATAGATTCTGTTCACAGCTCCCACGTAGATGATTCCATCCAGTGTCACCATGTTCTGGATGGGGAACTCTGCAGTAAACGTTGGAAGCTCGTAGGTGACTGAGAGGTTGAGTTTGTTGGTCTCGGGTGATTTATCACACTGGCCCTGTGCACTGGGGCACAAAGCCCACAGCAGCATGACAGCATGTAGTGAGCGTGGATTCATTCTGTTCCAAAAATAAGAGACATGACAAATGAGTTGGTAAAACATCGCTGCTGGAACACAAAGAACACAAAACATTCATCACAGATATCTTTGAATAGGTGGCCTCATTTGTCTGCAGTGAGTGTGAAAAAAAAGCCCAATCATTGTTGAATAGGGCCCACAGACTCATAACTGGAACACTGTCAGGGTATAAAACCAGGGTTTACTCACTTCACCACAGGCAGTGAAACCATTCATACTGATGAGACTGGGTTCTTTGTGATGACACAAAGCTTTAATATCAGCCTCCTAATCATCAGGGCTTCTAATCTGACTCCACTGACCATAGACTAGGCACCAGTGAGACCTGGGTGAGCGCTTCTGTGGTGCTCGGCTCTGTTCCCAAGTGACCACAGCGAGAGGCAAAGCAGTGAATCACCCAGAGAGCAGCCCGCTCTGCAGGGCGACACAACCACAGGCCTAAGTTTAGACAGCGAGGGCCCGGGGGAGCAGAGATAAACTCAATTAAAACAAAAGAGGCTGGAGGGAGAAGGCAAGGGGGACCATCCTGCAAAATGATAAATAACCCCAGCAACTAAATGGTAGTCCACTGGGAGATGCTTTTAGTGAAAGGAGGGAGGGAGAGCAACGCCAGAGAATTAGCTAAATGTGCATTTGCATGCTCCCTATCTGGATGTGGTTTTAACACGATGTCCAGACGTACTCCAAAGCAAGGCAATAACATCCAACACAGCTGCTTTCACATTTATGCCCACAGTGATGCATAAACTCACTGAAATTCCCTGTGTGCACATTTAGCTGATTTATGACTGATTTATGATGTCTCACTGTTAGCACCTCATTTGTTTGATTTTTAAGAGGAAGACTGACAGAGAAAGCTCAGTTGTTCATGCGATCCCAGTGTCTGAGGGAGACAGGCAGACCAAACAGGTGCTTGTAAGCAAACTCCTCTCAAAGTTTGGAGCAGAAAACATTACTAATAAGCGACAAAGGCGTAATATGAAGAGTCTGGAGCAGCAGTGTGGGAGGATAACCGCGTTATTGTGGAAAATAAACATAACAAGAACTGTAGATTTAGAACGCAAAGCACAGTATTAGAGCCAGTTTTCTATTATTAAGAGTATGTTAAGATGATTATCGTCTTGTTTTGGACTAAAGTTCTGAGTAACAGTGGGCACATTACCGCGCACCTGCACCAAACACAATAAATATGCGGGCTCGTGTTTTTTTTTTTCAGAGGACAAAAGGCGGTGGGAAACAGAGAAAATGTTTTCATTTAGTAAGGAAAGTGACTCATGACTTAAAGTCTCAGAAAACACAAATGGGAAGTTGGTGAAATGGTGTTAGGAGCCAGAAAAAGCATTTCAAAAGAGGCTGTGATATCCAGAGGGGGAGGTGGAGGATATGAGGGTCAGGAGTTTCAGGGTCAGGGTCTCTGCGTTTTTACGCATGAAAATACAGAATGACTAAGAGCAAAAGAGAGCAAGTCAAGAACCCGGGAGAAGATGTTTAGATAATAATCTCACCTGTCAGCAAGCAACAGTGTTGTACGTTCCTTTTATTCAAATCATATTCCACTGGTCTGTCCAAGAGCGGGACTTCTTGACTTTCTCATCAAGTCCAAACTGATCGCTTTGAATTTTCTCTTCGCTTCTCTGTGAAAAATACAAAAAAAAAATCTCAGGAAAACAAAGTTCAAGATCTTCTGTCTCAGTCTGACTTTGCTTTGTTTTCCACTAGTTTAACTCAAGTTCGTTGCGCTCCAGCTGTAACCTGTGAGGCTGTACACTGAATGAGTGAGTGCATCCAGCAGACACGCTGCCGCTGCTGCTGCCGCCGCTCTCGCTCCGGCTCCTCTCGTGGCACGTAAAAGCTCCGCCTCTTTCTCTCCGAACTGTGTGACGCGTCCAGGTGCCGGTGCTGCTGCTCCTCGGTCTGGGGAGCTCAGGTGAGACGGATCCACAGGTAGGAAAGAAGAGATGGAATACGGAGCAAACAGTAAATTATGAGCTCTAGTTAGTGATTATCATGTGGCACAGAACCACCAATTACAACAAAATCAGTCTGATTTTCAAAGAAGCACTGTCTTAAGTTTCTTAATATATAATTTAATGTTTAATGGCATCCAAAAAAATAACTTAAATGACTTTGATTCATCTCCATTTTTAGTTTGGTATATTTTATGCATATGTAATACATTGAGTGGGGCACTCAGGCTGTTTGCAGGGCCAGGGCGAAAGAATAAATAAAAAGAACACCAGCTGTATGCTGTGGGGCACTAGTGTGCAGACACTCATGATGCATTCATGGTGAAAAAGCTTAGTCAGGTTTACAGTTTGTGCTCTAGAGGGTACTTTACTATGTTTTCTCCACTATGTTTTCAAGAGCTCCCTAAAAGGCTCTTGAACATGTTTTCTCCACTGGAAGGGGACCCCAGAGGACACTTTACGTGTTCTTTCTTGAAACAGGCTCTGGAGTTTTAAACAATTAATAATGAAATGTATTTTACAGCACAGTATAGTCTATTATGTGCCCTTTACTGACCATTAAAACCTTGTTAATGTTAACATCTAAACAAGCCACAAGGTCACTCAGGCTGCATTTCTTTCATCTTCACCTGACTCTCCTCCAGCACCCCTGTGAGTCAGACTCCTGCTTGTCATGTTAAAACGGCTCACTCAGCCATAAATAATGAGCTAAGTTATAAAGGCTAAACCAACTGTGTGTGTGTGTCACAGCTATGAATCACCAGCCAGCACAAAAAATTCCTTTGTCCCACTTCCTGAATGCAGGGCAGTTGGAATGAAGACTGGAAACCGTGATAACAGAGTGTGGATGGAGAATTAATAGGTACGGAGCTGCTGAGGAGCGGCACAGTGGCTGCTTGTCCTCCCTCTCTGACAACACAATGACATGTGAAGGTTTAATGAGATAAACGAGTGTGAGGAAACAAGTGTGTTCAAGTGGCTAGACGAGTGATGTGATGGAATCTGTGACATCTTTCGTGTGAAACTAGACGTATCACTTTGTATGCGGATGTTTCATTGAGTTTAAGTGTCATTACAGAGTAACAGCTTCTTCTTGTTTCCTTTCCCCCCCAGTTTTTTAATAATAGCAAGGCTCAGCTGGTTTCAAATGTCTCATCCAAACTGATCATCTTTGACACCACACAGACGCATTTTCTGGACAAACCCCCAAATTTATCAACCTTTCTACTCTAAACTGCCTGATTTCCCAGAGGACAACACAGTTGCCTCTGACATCACACCAGAGAGCCTTTAAACTGTTACTTTACGTCATCAATCTTTTTCTCATCGTTCAATGGAACCTTCATTTACAAGAGAGTTGAGTGACAAAACAAGCACAATATAAACTGTTTAATCCAATAGCAAAATGAGCAAGCAAACATATTTCTATGTTTAAAAATGAGGAGCACTGTAACAGAACCCTCCCACCAGAGCCTCACTAATCAGCTCATTAATTAACACGTTGTATATTGTTTAATTTCTACAAAAACAAAAGTGCAAAAGCAACAACTCATGGTTTACATGAAGGCTTACACGCGCGCTACTATTTTTTTCCACGCTGCAGTGATTTCTTTGAGTTGCCAGGCAACCACCAGAGACTCCAGTAATAAGCATCTTTCCCCAAATGTTGAGTTACTCCTTTATGGGCACAGACTTTGAGCATACTTCATATCAGATTAAGCTCAGAAATTAAGCATGTCCTATTCTGCTCACTTATTCGAATGAAGTCTGGCTTAGAGCAGCAACTAAATGCACCAAAATGTGATTCAATTCAAGTGTGTTCTTGCACAGAAAAGACCTCCTCTGAAAGCTCATTGTCTGCAGCTAAATCTCCTTTTACTTGATGAGCCAAAAGTTTCACAACACACACTCCTTCACTCTCTGTGTTTGTTAGAGGGACTGTGTTTTGCCATACCTCGGGGCATTTCTGATGCAGTTGTCAAGGGGTGTGTCTGACGCAGGGTGTGTGTATGTCTGACTGTATACCAGAGGGGTGTGTCCGTGTGGCTCCTGTGGTAGTAAACTTTTTTGGCTCTGGCCCTTGTCTTGGCGAGGAACGAAAGACGAAGAGGAAGGAGAAGAAGAAGGAGAAGAAGGAGAAGGTTGGCTCAGTGGTGAACCTCACATTGCTGGCATGCAGAATGTGGAAACCCTAAAGTATGACACGTGCTGCAGGAATGATCTGCATCCTGTAACCACAACACCTGCAGCACAACAACTATGCACTTCCTATTTTCTGTGTGTATTTTGGTCGAGGCTGCACAGTAGCTGAGAGAACAACACAGGGCGGAATGTTTGACTGTGTAGTTTGTGACAGTCTGAAAGGATTAGGTGAAAAGACTAAAAAATCTAAAACAAAACAGAGACACTGTTACTGGAAATGTTACTGTTAAAATTTCAAGTGTGTGTTGGATCTAGTTGTAATGTAGCTGTGATTTGCTACCTGCCCCACTTGCCCTCTCATTCCAAGAGGTCTATTCTGACCTAAAATGGCAGTGCAAAAACATAGCAATACTTCTTTTCAGGTGATAATACACAATCTTGCACACTGGACCTTTAAGTTACAAGAACAGGGATTTACTTTGACTTGAGATATGAAAATCTTGACTTTGTTATCTTAAGATGTTGAAACTTAACTTGGACTTGCCCCCAAACCCTCAAAAGCACCTCTGGAAATAGCTACATTAGTTTGCAAAATAGTATCTCTGAGATATGTTAGTGATTAGATGATTTAGAAGTTAGAACTCTACTCACCTGCTAGAGCATGTACTGCATATCAAGACTGAGTCCTTACTGCAGCAACCCTACATCGACAAGGCTTTACCGCACACAATAGCCACACAGTGCCCTGTCTTTCCTGTCACTACTTAAAATAATGAATCTAACATAGAAATATAATATATAATATTAATGCTTTTGAACAATCACATATGTTCACACACTTTTGGCCATGTAGTGTAAACCTGCATATATCTGTACGACTAAATACCACTGAAGTTAAATGAGTTGTTTTGTCATTTGGGTGAACTGATCCCACTACAGTTGCAGGGATCTGCAGGTACAGATAGCGCCATCTGCTGGAGCTTGAGGTGAACAAGCACTTCAGAGACCTTAATGGGACCCTCGGGTCAGGCTAATTCCAAGGCTACCAAATGGAAAGTGAAGAGAGTAATCTCACAGACAAAAGCGAGTGATTATCAGGGAGGAGCAGGGCTGCACTCACTCTTGATTTTACAGTTTCTGTCAACCCTTCCTGGGCACCTAAACCTAGTCCCACAGAGGTTATTTATCACCTGCAGGGTCAATACAAACCCTGGTTAACTGCTGACCGGGACAGTAAACTCTGATTGATGCTCCTGACCCATCAGAGGCCTACGGCTGCTTCATTCTCCGGATGGACTTATTTACCTCTCGCAGATCCTTTAGCTCATGGATGGAGTGGTGATTAAGTGCGTGCTGCCTGCATCACTCAGCTGTGTATCTCCATGGACAGGCTTCTTCAGCAGGATCTTTACGGTTCATGACAGATAACGACAGAGTGGCTCATAAAAGGTTACATGAAAACAGTAGGTCAGAGCATTTTTAGCTGACGAGAGCAGTCCGGTGTTTGCAGTATTTACTGTTTGCCAGCTGACAGATATGGGGTGGAGATGGTCAGTAAAGATCTGCAGTGTGTCTTTTGCTAAAAATAGATGCAAATTGCAAATCGGTCAAATTTCTCTCTGAGTCTATCTTGTTTTTAGTCTTCAGTCAGTCTTTCCATAATGTTGATACAGACACAATATATAATCTGTTGCTTTGGTTCTACATTATATCTGTTCTTGGTCCAGTATTGACAAATGTAGCAGTACAGGCCTTAGAGACAGTTGATTTAGTATTCCCATGTGATGAAAAGACTAACCCCATGTGACTATGACTAAACACAGTACAGAGATGGCTGGAAGTTCTATCAATGCCATTTTTGTAGTCACATGACTTTAACAGCAAAGTTCATGTTTCCCCCCTAAAAAAAATAATAAAATGATAATAAAAGCGTTTTCTCAACATTTTAAATATAGTCAACAATTTCTGTTTGATCCTGAAATATAAAGTTAACACAACTCCTCCACAAGACCATTTCTTCCTCAGTTGTTTTTATAATTGTTGTCTTTATCCGGTTGGTTTAATTGACATTTTTGTATCTTAAATTAATATTAAAGGTCTGCTTAATATTAGGTCTGCCTAATAATAATAATAATAATTTAATAAATCTGCAGTCTGGCAGTTTCACTTTTTGGAAATGGATGTAGTTAAGACACAATAAAGAATAAGGCCCATATTACAGAAATTACACCATTTTCAAGAACATTTTTGATGGAAGTTCATTTTATTTTTGGTGAAACAAAATATTTTGTGCCATGTTCTGTTTTTTATGATCATATTGTTTCCTGCCTAGACAGAACAGTTTGCCCCCCTTTCCCTTCACACCTTGCCAGTCATCAGAACGCCATGCTGGGAGACTAGACTTCATATTTTCATGTCTGGAGAGACAGATCAGTGCTCACATATTACATTACCTGTGTGTTAGATAAAGACACTCCTAATGAAAAAGGAAATCAAAAGATTACAATCTCATGAGAGAAAATGGTTACTGCAGAGGACAGACAAAAACCTGTCAGTCAATAAGAAGCTGCTGCGTCCGTATCTGAAAATCTGCCACTGATGGAGTCACAAGCACAATAACACACTCCTATCCACACCATCGCTGGAGGAATATATGCAATAAAGGAGAGAAAGCTGTGTCACCTCAGGAAAAGTACACACATGGCTTTCAGACCCACCATATCCCTGTGATGAGATGGTACGAGAGATATAGCTCAGATATTTCACTTTATTAGACAGATGAGTGTCAATGTGACTGAGAATCACTGTCACCAAAGATTTCTGAAACTGCTAGATGTTTGTTTCAAATGTCAGAGAATCAACTTGAAAGGAAAAAGACAGAAGCTCCCTCTTACTGGGAGAGGTACGTAAATGTTGGAAAGGTGGCTTATGAAAATGTTATCTTAAAAAGCTGAAAAGCTATATATCTATAAATCTATATATCTCTAAGGATAAATAATGTTGGGATTGATAGTTGATCAATATCTGTATTTGTTTGTTTACCTTAAATAATAATAAAAAATGTCTATAAAGCAGACCATTCTGGTGTGATAAGACATCAGTTTTAAAAATACACTCTTGCTCTGCTCAAGAACCTAAAATAACATTAACAGATTTACAGGAGAAATGTCTTCACTCGGTGACCCTTGTTACTGAGAAATCCTCCTCCGCTTTATTCATTTCTATAATGTAATCAAATTACTTATGATAAAAATGCACTTAATCATTTCTTTCTGGGCAAAATGAAAGTCTTTTCTTCATTCTCATCTCAAACTGTTTATAAGAAGTCTTCAAGAGCTCCTCAAACCTAAACTCTCCCATCCTTGTTGTTTATCTGTGGAAGCTTTGACTAAAATAAACCGGGCTCAAGTGCCAATGACATCTGGACTTTATGCTGTGTGTACATTTGCCTATTTCCCCACTGTATCTATCTATCTATCCCCTTCTTGCTTAACTGTCTTCTTCAATGCAAACAGTAATCTGCTGTAAGGTTTAATATTTATTTGACAGTTTAAGACAAAATGTTGACACGTGATTATAAAGTAATTTATAAAGCCGTATTTCTGTATATCATCATAACTTGGAGAGGATAGAGGATGCTGTCCTTTTAATTTAGTAGACAGCCTTACGTCATCAGCTTCCAGCTTGTCTTTGTGTGGAGTTTATGAATTAACAAAAGATACATAAGTCAACTATAAACACATCAATAGAGGAGGGCAGCACACAATGTGGTCAGTTGTCAAGGCAACAATCAGCCAGTTTTCAGAGCTAAAGCTTTTTGTTCTGTAAAGCAATACAGAATTCAGTGTTCAAAGAGCACAGGTGAGAACATTTCATCAGTGAGAGGCACTGGATAACATGTTCGACCATCAATGCATCATCATCTGCTGCTGAGGCCCTTTTTATCCTTTTCAACTCTGCCCCTAAACAGTCCAAGGCCCAGTCCACTGTCCAGGTTTCTTCATGATGTTAATGACACACTTTTGCGACTGAGGTGGTAATTAATGTGCTATTTTCATAAATGTGTTTGTAGCTCACCAGTAACACTACATTGCTTTAATCATATCCAGTTCTGAAACAGAAGATGAACATGGGCCGTGATGAAGACAACAGCATCACCCATAGAGAGGCAAAATTCACTGAGACAGCACCAGAGAAAATGATGTCATCACAAAGGCTGATTTATGGGTGATCTCTGGGATACCATCACAGCAGTAGACAGAGTCAACAAAGCAAGATGTCACAGGTTTCCCCTCTGAGGTTTGTTGTATTATGTTGTCTCAAACAGATGTAGTAAAAGTGACGTATGCTTTCAAGAGAGCACTGACTGACTTGCAGAGAACCAGGTGTGCCGGGGGGAGGAACATCTGTAAAGGGCCGATGTGGTGGGCACTGAGCCTGAGGGGATGGAGCTGCTTCTGCCTTCCTCTCGCTTGATGTCATAGCACACTGCATCAAATTCACTGTTCACTTCTGTAACAGCTGACTGAGCGTTAGGCCAAAAATACATTCCTCTGCTCATTTTTCATGTGGGATTTTCCTTTTGTGTGTGTGTGAAGTCTTGTTTTCATTACAAATCTGGTCACAAAAGAGCTCCTGTAAGTTTATCATTAGCCAAAACAAACTGAAGAGACTGCAGAAAAAAAGTAAAATACATACTAAGATTAACAAATGTGGTGCAAAAAAGCAAATGTTGTTCTTTTCTGCTCAATAGAAGGCCTTAGAAACCATCAGAGGTGCCATTTCAACAAAGTAAGGCTCATATTTTTCAGTATAAATCTTCTGTGTCTTTAGTCAATATTAGGTTCTAAGTAGCTATAAAGAATCGCGTTAACTCAAGTCGAGTTTGATTGAGTCCTTAGGTGAGCTTGTCAAATCAAGTCAGGTCCTTGTTGAGGCACTTTAAGTCAAGTCAGGTGAGGTCAGGTTCATGTCAGGTAATTTTTTTTTTTTTGAAAAAAAATGACCTGAGATGAACCTTTATAAAGAGAAAAAAGTTTTCAGTATCTGTACAATAATGATATTACTGTACAATGTATCTACCTTGTAACAAAAGTCTGACAATTAATTGAATGTGTATTATAACTATTGATATTAAATGAAATCTGACTTGACTGACAGGGTAGTCATCCAGTCATGACAATGATTGGACTTGTAATATGAACACTGACAGCGCTGAACATGTTTAACATTTAATATTCAAACTGAAAACATTAAATAATCACAGACAACAGCGACACCGTCATCATATCTCAAGCCAAGTTATAGGTCTGTGACTTTGAATTCCAAGTCGAGTCTCAAGTTATTGATTTTCTGTTCAGCCAAGCTTGAAGTCATGAAAACTGTGACGAGAGTCTAATCAAATTCAAGCCACAATTACACGAGTTTACATCTCTGATACGTAAGATAAAACAAATTTTATTGTTCTACTGTGTTGTGTGAATTCACACATGATGCCCTGCAGGCAAACAGTCTAAGAGTTTGTTGTGTGTGAGGTCGGGGTGAACCAGGACAGCAGCTTCCCTGAGGGTTTATTTGTTGAAACCAAATAAAAAGGACCCGCTGGAGAACACAGAGGGCAGTGTGCACGATCCGACCCAAGAAAGCAGCTTTGTAAAAACAGAAATGTGTTTCAGCTGCAGATGTCTGATTATGAAGGCCAGAGCGAGTCATCATCGTCTGGACTGCAGATAAATGTTCGGTCAGTCAGCGCCCACTGATGGTTGTTAGCCACCAGCAACAGACTATATATCCTGTAAACTAACAGAAAATACTATCTACAAACACCTTTAGATATCAAATCAGTAATGCAGGGTTGGCTTTATTTTAAGTGTTCATATTTCTGGTTGCATACATAATGTCTTCTTAATCAAGTGCCTTCATTTTTTAAGGTATTCACTTGCTTACCCCCCCACCCCCAAATTTTTTCTTGTCAGCTTTGCTTAGAAAAATCACAACATGCTAAAACAAGTTTGATCAGCTCTGCTTCTGCTCTGCTATAACAGTCTTTATAGGATTTTTTTTGGTAAAGAAAAACAGATTTAATTATTCTCATATTTTTGAATTGCCCTTTTGGCGCAGCACATGGAACAACGGGGCAAATAAAACATTTTCAAACCAATTAAACAGCCACAAATGCAAAAAATACACAATGCCAAGTAAACTTGAAAAACTCAAAGCAAAAATTCAGCAGCGGCAGTCCCGCCGTAAAACAGTTCAGTCAGGGTTCAGGCATTAAAGGGTTTTAGCTTACCAAAGCTCACAGAGCTGAAGTGACGTAGCTGTGAAAGTATTGTCTTAAGCACCATCTTCAAGGACGGTGAGTGTCTGTACTTGATGCATCTTGACAGCAACAAATCACGCAGAATCCTTGACAACTCTCTCTCTGTAATCGCTGATGTGTCTGCTGTGAGGAGAAACAGCTGTAGTCTTCCAGGTGGTTAAAAGCCACAGTGTGTATGTCACCTGGTCTCTGACTTTCCACTGACGAACACCACTGACACTCACTGAGTCAGCATCATGTCTACCTTATGTTTGTTACAGCTGATATTACTATCTTCCTCTTTTACCCAAGGAGTGCACTTTACTTTGCAATTTTAGTGGTCTAGGTTCTGTTGACACAGAATGTTAGGAGTTCTTTCCATGACTTGTTAACCTCTTTGACTACACACGGATGTCAGCCAGTATTGCTCTCTTTGAGGGGCCGTAGCAGGCTCAGAGTGATGATGTTGGTATCACGCGAAGCTAGAAGACCTCAGGCAACCGTTTGCACCAGCCATGTTTATGAATTATGAATATGAACATATTTATGAATTTCCAATGGTCAGAAAAGTTGTTCACTTTGTAATTCTACATTAAATAATCTGGATCTGTCTATAAAAATAAGTTTTAGATCTACAATTTAGATACAATGCAGCATGTACAGTATATTTTATGGACCAAGGTGTTTGTCCACATGTGTTTGTGTACTTTTGATCAGGAGCTGTGAGAAGGGAATTGAAGGGAAATCTAAATGCCATGCCATACAATGACATTTTAGACAATAGTGTACTAACAACCTTCTGGCAATAGTTTGGAGAATGTTGTTTCCTGTTTCAGCGTGACAACGCCCTCCTGCACAAAACCAGGTTCACAAAGAAAGAGTTTACCTAGTTTGGTGCGGGAGAACTGGCCTGCACTGACCTCATCCCCATCTAACGCCTTTCAGATGAACTGGAGCACCAGCGCTTATTACAACATCAGTGATGGACCTGTCTAATCCCTGCAGCAAGGTTCCAAAATATGCTGGAAAACCTGAAACCAGAAAAGTGAAGGAGTAACCCCCATTACTATGACATGAATGTGTTTAAATATATGCATTTCTTAATTTGTGCCACTAGATGGTGGTGTTGTATTGTAAAAACTAAGTAGCTTTAAAAATAGAGTCAAGAGACATCATAACAGATCAAAACAAAATACATATTTTGTATGCCTTATTATTATTCTTGTTCTTTATTCAGCCACAGCAGGACCTAGGATAGGCTTTTACCCCGGCCTCAGGCTCAGCAGATATTCAGACTTAATCCTGATATTCACATTTATCAGTCTTTTATCCACCTGACCTGTGGAAGCCTTTGGGCTCTCAGGAAAACACGCAGATATGAAATATCTGCACTTTAGACAAATGTCAGCTGAATTTGTTATGATCACACTTTCAAAAATGAGTCTGACAACTTTAACAACATTAAGCAAGGCATAGCAGCCAGCTAATATTACTTACTAATCCAAGTGAATGCAGCCTGGCTCAGTGTCTGTCTTTCAGCCTTTTATTACACAAAGCTACACAAACAACTAAACTCCCAGTTTTATTCTTGTCTGGGGTTTTCTTGCTTGCTCACTCTAACTTTTTCTCTCCTTAGCTTCCTCTGTCAATGTCCTCTTTAATAGTCCTCTCGCCTTTACAACTGTGTCCATAGAGGCTACTGAGCCTTTGCTCTCTTGCCCAGCTCCAGTTCTGGCACGACACCGGCTCTGCTCCTCATCAGCCTTCCTTTGTGGCCCTGGCCTAAAAAAAACTCTTTACTTGTTGATCCAAAACACCTGTGGTACAAACACTAACACTCCCACGGTGCTCTGAGCTCACAGTTTGGACAGCCCAGCAAACAAACTCAGCTAACATTAGCTAACAGCAGCTATATTTCTCAAACGTTTACCTTACCTTCCATCAGGAAACTGTAAAACAGAGTTATTGTGGAGAACATTAGAGGAGAAACCAGAAAACATTTTCTCCATAAAATATGACCTACCTTTGTTTACTAAAGAATGGTAAAAATGTAGAACCTGATGATATTTCAAAGGATATTTGCAAAGCAAGCAAGCAAATTTAGCACCATCACACAGAGCAGCATTGAGTCAGCAGCTGGTGGTAACTTCTCACCCTGGTTGTATCAGGTCACTGCTATTAGTTCATAAGTGCCACTGGTCAATCCTTTCGTCTGCATGAAGGTAACAGAGCCGTCTCTGTGTTCTGTCATCCTCCTGTTATGTCTGCTTCGGTCCTGCACTGGCAATAACGGGAAATTTCCCCCCGAGTGTGCAGGTTTTACTCTGTCAGTAATACATGCTGCACAGAAGTCTGTTGTGTTTGAGATTCAGTGTGTTACTGTTATGAGTGTCTGAGTGCAGGCTGTTGAAGTTGTTTACGTCTGTGCAGATTTTAGTTTACATGTTTTGCTGTTGAGAAGTTTCAGATGCAGTTTTTTCCTCTATATTCTTTACTTTCTCACTTATTTCTGATTTAAATTCACCTTGGCAGAACATTATTTAGGTTATTCCTGCCCAATTAGATAAAAAAAGTATTAATCCAGCTGCAAAATAAATAAGATTTCATGCATCCATCCGTTATATGAGGCTGGAGCCTATCCCAGCTGACGTTTGGTCGAGGACCCTGGACAAGTCGGCAGTTCATCACAGGGCACATAGAGACAAACAGCCATTCACACTTACATTCACACCTATGGACAATTTAGAGTCACCAATGAACCTGTTAAGTGCATGTCTTTGGACTGTGGGAGTAGGCGGAGTACCTGGAGAGAACTACACACACACACAGGGAGAACATGCAAAGTCCACACAGAAAAGCTGACGAGCAGCCTTCTTGCTGTGAGGTGTGCTAGCCACTGCACCACTGTGCTGCCGATCCCAAAAGGTTAATTTCTCTCCAAGTTTGATCATAAATGTATTAAAATCTGTGTTAGTGAGCACTTCTTTGTCATCCACCAGAAGAGCAGAGGCTGTTATAACAGCACATTGATGCCCATGTTTTTTTCATGGTTGTAATGTTTGGCTGTCCACATACTTTTGGCCACTTCGTGTAGCTCTAATGTTATTTTTATACATCAGAGGCACAAAACAACAACCTGGAGGCAGCTTTCTATTGTATCCATTGTACCCGTGAAAATCACCCTCATAACTTTAAAACAATGAAGCTTTGTTAAGTCGACTCTGCTTAATTCTCAACATGTTACTGCTGAACAATAGAGTTTACAATGAGACTCCAGGCTTGCCTTTGGCTGCATAATTATGTGCCTGCTTTTGGTGTAAATTAACTTGAATAAAGTCAAGAGACTTGACTCCAGTCTCATGAGCATTGCCCAACGCTTTTATTTGTTTTTCTCGTAACCATGGAAATGTTGTGCCAGGCTTGGAAAAAAAGTCTGTGAGCAACACTACAGGCATTAGACCTTACTGACACACACTCAAATACAAATACTACGGAAGGGTTGGACAGTGCTGCTGCTGGAAATTATTTTCCTGCTTTTTCTCCATTCTTATGTATATTTTCCGCAAGCTGCTTCAACTGGCTTGTTCCTGCAGTACAGATGAATGAAACCAGTCACCAAGTATCTACTGAGAATGGTTATACAATTAGATTTGCTATGACTCAATATCACAAGTGAAAAAAAAAACAAAAAAATCTACTGTTAAGATGGACCCTGACTTTCATGCAGAGACACATGCTAGTGGTCACTTTATCCATCCTGGCAAAGAAAGTGTGGATAGAAAAAACAAACAAATGCACACTGGATTATATTAATTTTTAATGTGCACAGCGTGATATTGTACAGTAAAAGCAAGGAAGGAAAAAAAATATTTTCTTATAAAAATATCACCTTTAGAGCTTAAAAACACTCAATTCAAAGAGCAGGTGCTGTGATATAACCATCCCTGTGAGAAGACAGCAGGTAGACTGGGGAGTCAAAGCGATGTCTCAATAAAACATAACCCAACCACCCCATCCTAGAAACCCCACCCAACCATCTCTCCTTTGACCCATCTCTGGGGTTGGAGGCATCAGTTTGATGCTTTTTTAGCATCGTGTCCACAGTAAAGAAGCAGGGCGGCTGAACAAACTAATAAGGGGAAATATGAAGACAAAAGAGGGGCAGGGTGCAAAAATATGACCAGATAACAAATAAAAATGCAACTAAAATCACACATTTCACCTCACATTGTCCAATGCATTAACCTGTGTAAGTAGCACAGTGCATAAGAAAAATCTCCACACAAGCTTGTAACTACACATCCTGTAGTGCAGAGTGTGCAAAAGTAATATGGCAAATATTCTACTACCTTTGCAAATATAGAAAGGAGATCTTCATGTGCTGTTCACTAATAATACTTACCCATAGATTAGTGCACTGGATTGAGGCCATGGCCTGCAAAGTCTCATTTTCTGCATAAGCATCCATACAAGACATGGTATTAAAAGAAAGTTAACCCCTCAAAGTTCTTCATATTCGTAGTGTAGGAAAAAAGTATTCACTGTGGAACATGGTGGAACATGGTGGAACATGGTGGAACATGGTAGAACATGGTAGAACATGATGGAACATGGTGATGTGCTTTGAAAAGCGCTGAGCTTCACTGAAAAATGAAAAGCCTAAATTGGTCACAAAACCCACATTGGAGTAAAAAAAGAAAAAGCATAGTTCTTGTAAAATTGAAATGCTAACATTCTCTGTCACACACTCATGTCGTTATGAGGATAATGGTGATGTAGGTGGAGTAAAAAGCTGATGCACAAAGCGTGGCGGTGGCGGACGGCGAGTTGCTAGCAAGGCGACGCAGGTGCATGCAGGAACAAGGGCAGGTTCAGTGTGTCAGACTGCTGGAAAGCTGGGTGAAGGGGGAGGGGATGGGTGGTTGGTTTTGGTGGGTTGGAGGTCATGAGGGAGGCAGAGAGAGGTGTAGCTGCGCTGTTCGGCCTGTGTGGTTGTTTTGTTTTCGCTGAGTCAGATAGAATTTGGCAGAGCTCACTCTTTCTCTCTGCTTTGACCTTAACAACCCCTCCCGACATCCCCCCATCCTGCCCTGCACCAACGGCTCCAAAAAACACAAACACACACACACACACACACACACACACAAAAAAAAAATGCACGAGAGAAGACAGTGATACACCCTGACATCCCCTCTTCACATGAATCAATGAAAGTGATAAGCTCTCCACAGACATGATAAGAGTGGAAGGAATTTACATCATGTGGCAAAACTAACAGGAAACAGGTATGGAGCTGGATTGCTTGCTTGACGAAGTTAACAGTGAGGAATAAAAAAAAAAAAAAAAAGAGAACACGAACAAAACAACAAAAACCCCGGAAAACGACCCTTTGATTTCCTGTGCCCACCCCTTTGGATACACCAACACTGGAGAGAAAAAACAGCTGGTGAAAAAAGGCGTTGTCAGGTGCCATATGACCACGCCCCCTTCACTTCCAAACAATCTCCGCCCAGCTCTGGAAAAGTCTCATCCCATTTTCCAGAGGTCAATTTTTTCTTCTTTTTTTTGTTCTGACTTTTCCCTCCATCTGTGTGGCTCTAGCCCTCCCATTCTCCCTCCCCTCTTTCCGTTAATCCTCCTCCTCCTCCTCGCAGATGCTACACCTCCTTGCTCAAGCGGATTCGGATGCTGCTGAAGCACTTGCCCATGGCCTCGAACAGCGGGTCGCAGAAGGTGTGCACGCAGATGGAGTAGACGCGACTGACGCAGTGGATCTCGATCAGGTAGCTCTTGACGCATGGCACCACGGCCCAGATGTGTATGAAGGACAAGATGGCGAAGAAGATACCCCAGATCAGTGCCAGAGGGATGCCGACAAGCGCTGTCAGCAGCCGGTAGCACCAGTACTTGGTGACAGTGAAGGTGGTGAAGCTGGCTTTCCACACGCCGTCAAAGCTGTAGGTCCCTGCAGGCTCAGCAATCACGTCCTCAAAGTCTACCTGAACAGGGAGGACATGGGAAAGTAAGGAAATGTTGGCAAAGTATTTGTGTTTATTTTTTATTTGGATCCTTTTCAGGTGTTGCTTCTCCTCCGATCCTGTGATACATGTTAAAATTATGTAAAATGTCTCCACCTACATACAATATGTGCAATACAATATGAACCTACATTACATCACTACAAATACAGAGCACAAAACATTTAACTGTATTTGTGAATAATCTGTAATCATAGTTTTAGTAGGACAGTAGAGACAGTAAAAATAGCATTTATTAATGCTCAAAGATCATTCGATTAAGTTTTTCTTTGGTTTGCATGAATGTGATTGGATGTTTCTGTCAGCTGGTAAGAAAACCTACATTTTATTCACTCCTATCACATTTGGCTAGCAGCAGGAATCTCATCCATGGATATTAGTAACTAGAGTAAAGGTAAGAAGCCATTACACACACTGAAAGTGACACGTACTGTCCAGCACGCAAAGATGCATTCACATTAGCCTCATCATTATGACTTGTCAAATACCTTCATCCACCACTAACAGCATTTTATAAGAGTCCTGATTCGGTGCTAATGAAACCAGCACACAAACTTTATAGGCCTTCAAATCTGAACTCATTATTTCCACATAAATCAGCTGCTTCACTCCCTGTTGTACATGTGTCAGTTTGCTAAGATGGAGGGTGGGACTCCTGACAAGATTTACATCTCCACTCTCTACCACTGACTGGTATGCCCACGCCCAAACTACTGATTGCTACACACACTGTTTCTGGTGTCTGCAAAGCAACTCAAGGATTTCTGTTTCCAAACAAACAACTATATAGATAGATAGATAGATAGATAGATAGATAGATAGATAGATAGATAGATAGATAGATGTACCCCTGAGACTAAAGTTGGACCAAAATGGACAAACTAAACAGTCCTCTTCAGCTATTTTTAAGTTGGACCAGATGTAACCAATAAAACATTGCTTTGACTTTGTCTGCTTGGTGGTTTAAAGACACCATGTCACTGTTTGATATCTAAATATCAGGCTAACTCTAGTCCTTAGAAGCTTTGTTGTAAACATTCTGTGTGTGGTACGTCTTCATTAGGAAAGAAATCTGTGGTGCACAGGAAGTGACGCATCTCGCGGTTTTGGTTTTTGTCTGTGTCGGAGTAAACAGAAGGAACACAGTCACAGTTAAAGTGGTGGTCACCACGACTGGACAAAAGACTACGCTATCAACAGAGAGTCCAAAGAGGAAGACATCTCTGTACCGCCCACAGTGTTTGATTGACAGATGTGGTTCCCTTCCTCCACCTCTCATTACGAACACGAACACTGTGCTTCTTTCACTGTAAACACATTTCTCCGGCCTCTAAAGTAGACAAGCCAACTCTGCAAGTGTCTGTGACCTGACCTAAGGTACGGAGGGAAAAGTGGCAACTCGCACACTGTAAACACAATGCAGACTCTCCCTCCCATCCTCTCCACAGGCTTCTGAGCACAGAGTCAATATTTATTTTACAGTTACTTGGAAACTGTGTCTTGTCTAACAGAACAGTTACTGCTACTGAGGTCTAATGGCTGTAATATCAATAAGTCACACAGATATTATCCAGTGTCACACCGACAGTGAAATGGAAAAGTGAAGTGTTTCATTCCTAAGTGAGATACTATCCAGTCTTTAGGCAGCGTGATGCCCACTTACATAAAAGACTGTTGGCACATTACCCCGTTACCACTTTAGGTCTCTGAAAAAAGAACTTTTAACTGATATACTTATCTCTATTTTTAAGATACTCACTTTAAAAGTTGATAGAAAGAGGAAATCAGATTCTTTGAATGGAGATATTTATCAGGATTTTAATGGAGTAAGACTGCAGAACTCTGCCCCCCCCCAAAAAAAAGTGAGCTTTGGTGGTAGCTGTAGCTGTTTCCCTGTTTCCAGTCTATATGCTAACCACCTCATAGCTCCAGCCTTTCATTTCTGAAGTTCATAATTCTTAAACACATAGTGAGTGCAGACTATAAAACTTAATTTTCGTGCTGTTATTCATTATGTGAGAATAAGTGTCTTGTTTTTCCAATCCTGCATATTTTGGAACACAGCTCTTTAAATATGCACTACTTTTATTTTCTTTGCCTTGAAACAGCATGTAGGTCCAATTCTTTCAGTCCGAGCAGCAGCATAAAGACTCTCACACGGCATCAACCGGCGGAGCTCACTGCAGCCTTATAATATAAATCTGACTGCAGCCACAAAACCAGCGCGGCGTCCATTTAATTTTTCCACAGCTACAAATTTTAAAGTGGACCCACTCTGCTCCAGTTTCCAGAACTTTGATTGAGGCTAAATGAGGGCCTTCTGCAGAGAGGCAGAAACACAACCACAGCAGGACGGCGGAGAGGTTTGACTTTATATAGTGAAGCTGTTTGCAGCTTTTTTCTTTCCACGGCTTCTAAATACTGTTCTGTATGCGGCATTATGAGGAAAATCACCGTCGTTACCTGAGGTTTGGCACTTTAATGTTGAGTGCAAAAAAAAGAAAAAACCTGCAGTCTCAACAGTAGATTGTTTGCTACTACAGACGTAAGATGTTTTTTATTTTTGTTATTCTATTGTTGATTTGTGTTGATTTGATTTTTAGCAAGAAACTGATAGAATTTACATTTATTTCGATAGTATATGAAGACTTTGTTCAAAGGAAAAAGGCATGTGGTCAGCAGGGAGGATTTTTGATCAACAACAAAAAAAAAACATTTTAGGTTGATGCCTCAACACATTTAGCAATTGTTGAATGTTGAAATGTAATAATAATGACCAAATATGGGCATAAACAGCATAAAAAACATTTAAAACACATAAACTTTCACTGCAGCCAGTTATGCTGGTCAAAGCGTGGACCTCTGCAGTCCAATCATAAGTTTGATATGAAACAATGGAGTCTCGGGGTCAGCATGTGACCAGTTGTCAAGGCAACTGTGATATTGAGTAAATAAAGCGATGTGCTATTTCCAGAGCTCTATCTTCAGGCTGTCAACTATGCTTGAACAGACAAAGTGGGCCTCTGGAGGAGAAGGTCAGAGCAGAGCACATTAATGGAGTCTTTTGTTGGTTTGAGGGGCTTTGGTAGTCAGGGGACGTGTTTGGTTTGTTTCAGGAGAGAGATTAAGATGACTGGCGTCAGAGACATACTGTATGTGACCAACAGACATAGACGTCAGGCTCATCTCTTTTAAGGAAAAATAGTGTAGTTAAAGTAATAACTAATTGCCAAATTTCTAATCTGCTTGAATTAATCTACGAGAAAGCGTTGTTGAATTCTTCTTTGTGTGATTCACTCGCTCTTTTGCATATATTTTTGTGCCATATTCATAGTTTTGTTACATTTGCATAACATTTGGATTGAAACAAATCTCACTACACTGAGTTTGAAAGAGTTTCATAGAAGCACTTGATGTCTCAATCTACTGTGAAGCATGTATTTGTTTAGCTGTGGTAAAAACACAGCTGTCTTGTAATCAGATCATCCCAGAATGAGGTGTTCGAGTATGATCAAGCGTCAACCAATCGTAAGCCCTGCAGCGCCAGAGGGAGTCTTTCATTCCTTTCGATTTGACCTTGGTGACTTTGGATCTGCAATCGGAGTTCAAACTTCTCACAACTCCTTCTCAAAAATTGTCTCCAGTGGGGGCACTTTCACTCTCCTGACCCCTCCTCTCTGCTATATAAAGCCCCGCAAATTCTCCAAACTCCACATGCATGTCAGTAATGGAACTTGTTTGATGTGGCCAGGTGATTGAGGCCAGCTGCAGCCGCTACAGGAGCACAGCTTGTATTCCTTTGATTACAAGAATGCAGTGGGTGTGTGCATGCGTGCATGCGTGCATGTGTGCGTGAGTACAGCATGTCTACATGCACAGTGCACACATTTATATGTGAGCAGTGTATGTGGGTGTGTGTGTGTGATCACGGCGGATTGCAGGATGGGGTTCGCTGGAAGGGATTCCCTGCTTGTATTTTTCGCTGGGGCTCACCAAACACACGCTTCCACTTGGCAGAGCTGTTTCATTGACCTCAAAGAACCTCAGAGCTGCTGTATACAGCAAACTGTAAAAACTACAAGCTCACCAGGGTTTATCCTGAAATCCAGTGGGAGGCAGTGAGCACCTTTGGGCTCCTTATGATTGAAACTAAACCAAAAGTATTTCTCTACATGTGTCAGAGGTGTGGAAGGATTAAGTCTGTTTTTCCAAACAGTTTAGCACAGTGGTGGATGAAGTATTCAGAGACTGAAGTAAAATTAGCACAATGTGAAAGTACCACATACTCTTACTTGAGTAAACCTATATATTTACTTTTCACCACTGGTCGCAAGTGCTACTGTAAGTCTCAGACTCTTAACAGTTTTCATTTTCGCCGCGCACTCGCATGTGCCTTCACATCATTTCACCAGCGCCCCTTGAGTTGATTAGAGAGGGGCGGGACAATCATAAAGCTGCATTCTATTCTGAGACTGGAAGGAGACTCTGACTCATTGTCACAATGGAGGAGAACCGGGAGGGAGAGAGAGAGAGAGAGCAGTGAGCGGTGGAAGGAGTGGAGAGAGGAGAAGAAACTGGGGATTGAAGTTCACTTTCTCAAAAAGATTCAAGATAAACTGAGTCTGTCTTCAGAGAGAAGAGCTGGCTCAAGCTGTACTACATTCTTTCTCTTATTAAAAAGAAATTGTATCACATGTGAAGCAGCATATCACATATGGGAAATGTGGCTTTCAGACATTTCACAAGTGATACATTCACATTTTGAGAACATTATAGATTTAACATTTCAAAATGCTGCTTCGCGTGTGATGATGTCACATTGTGGCATCACATTTCACATGCATCAATGATCTCACATGTGCTTTTCCTCTGACTCTGAGGTGTCATCAGTAGCTGGTACTTATTTCATGTGTTACTGCTGTACTTTAATGTGTGTATTTACTCTCTTTCTGCATTTACTTCATTCACAGAATCACTCAACAGTAAAAGGTTATCTATAAAGATCATGATTCTAATCATCGAAATCAATGATCTCAGACTCAGTTATCATCTAGAATCTGACAGCAGCCAGTAAAATGCAACACATGGACATTTGCTCCTCTGACGCGAACAGCAACTGCGGGCAGGGAGGAGGGAGGGAAGAGTGGATTAGAATGGGAGGAAAGAAGGGAGGAGAGATGGGGAGTGGTGAGGGATATCCCTTCAGTATATCCAGCTACTTGGGTGTTTCCCTGTTTTAACAGGGCAGAGTTGAGGCATTTCAAAGGGCTGACCCCTGCTGTCTCTCGCAGCGAGTCGTTTGACCCCACTCTTTTGAAAAAACTGGCCCCATCTGGTAGAGGAGCGCGGCCGTGCTGCTCCCCGCTACCATGCAGACGAGTCAGGTGGCTTCCAGCACGCCACTCCTCTGCTGCTGCAACCTCTCCCCCTCTGCTAACTCCTACAAACAAAATAAACTCTTGCTATCCGTGCGGTTGAGGAGGTTACTGTCTTATGGAAAGAATTCCACTTTCCCAAATGCAAGGCGTGTGCAACAAGGACTGTGGGAAATGTGTTTTCCAACAACAGGAAATTCGTAATGTTTCCTCTGTTGGAGCGAGGATGTTCAAGTTTTAAGGTCCGCTTCTTGTGCGGACGCGGAGATATTTACACATGTGGATAGCTTGTCATTGTATCGCATCAACGAGCCCTAATACCTCTGCAAAGCTGCTTCCTAATAGGGGAAATTCAGTGCCGAGAACCACAGCGCGCAAGAGAGTGCGCAAAAGTACTGCCGTGCGCCACTGACGCTCACATCCGCACGTAACATCAATTTGACAGCTCCTACACTTCGGCACACTTTATTTTAGTCTACAGTGATTGTCAGGCGGCTCAACTGAGCAGAAGCAAAGTGCGGACAGGTATTCTGAAGTTGTGGTTTCAGTAGCCACGAAAATATAGAGTGAACTTAACTCCAAATATAAAGCCTTCCAGGTTTCACTCACCTTGACAACATCGTCGTTTATATGCTTTGGGTCCCGGTTGACCAGGTCGATCTCTTTGGTGTGGACATCCTCCATCGTCTTCTCGTTCAGACTGTCGTTGTCCATGTCTTTGTTGTTAGGTTTGTATATGTTCCCTTGTTTTCGGATGAACGGCGAATGCAGAAACTCCTGTCAGGATCCGGAGGAGGCAAAGAGAGAGAAGAGAGTGAAGAGGAGGAGGGATAGTGCGCAGTGCGCTGGATCTGGAGAGGGAGAGAGACTGCGAGCTACGAGTTACCAGCCTGCCCCACAAACAGGGATGGGTTTAAATGAATAGAACGTGAAGCACCACACCCCTCGATCCAGCCGCAAGGGGTCCTCACCACCCGGACAGAAATCTAATACCCTAACCTGACATACAGTTGATTCAACGTGAACCTGTGAGCATGGCAACGTTTTGAAGAAATGCGTAAAAGCGCATATTCCAACAATATTCCAAACATTCTCTCTTAGATTTTTTTTCTTCCAAAATATATTTCGGACATTTCTGAACAAGCAAGAGTTATCAACTACATTTGTAATCTGACTTGTGCATATATGGACATATGTAAGTAAAGTAGGTGAAACACATTGGCTTGGAGTGCGTAAAGATCCCTCTGGTGCCACACTGTCCTTCTCTGTCCGTGACTCTTTCAAGTACATTTTCACGTATACTATACCCACACTGACATGACATTGATCATTAGTTAGTTTTCGTCTGCATCTGCATGATTTATGATTGAACTCTCATGACAGGAAAAAAAAAAGATATGGCTCACTCTCCATTGCGCTTTTACGCATGAAAATGTCGAAATGTGATGCGTAAAACGGCAATAGGTTGTTCTGTTAATAAAGGTTTTAGCAGGTAAAAGTTCACACCAATATACTAATGTATACTCAACGATCCTTCACATTCCCTCAGCGTGTGTGGGAGAAGCGTTCATGACTAGGTGCCAGAAAAAAAGAGAGGACAGCACTCTGGAGTTGGAAAATCATCCAGATTTCCTTCATGGGTGCAAATGAGCGAGAATAATCAACGTCCCGGTAAAAAAAAAAAAGAAAGAAAAAAAACCCTCCGTGCCAGCTAAAAACATTCAACTACAAACAGCGCCGGCTGTACATGAGAGCCATACTGTACCTCGTCTGTTTCGCCGTCCTTCAGTCCTCCTGTCATGCTGTCCTCAGGTTTGAACAGATTAGCGCGTTGAAACAGACAAGAAGACAATATAGGAAGTTGAGTGGGAGGCGTGGAGGCAAAACTGAGAGGACCGGGGCTCTTCTCAGGGACCTGTATGGTGATCTAATTCCTGCCCTTTTCGCGAACGTGACTAGAATTTAATGCCAGAGCTGTGAGGGGAGACCTCCGGTGTTTCCTCGGGTCCCGCAGCGCGCGCGTCTTCGCAGCCCGGGAGTCACCTGTGAGCAGAGACAGGAGAGCCACCGCGTAACCTGCGAGGCTGGAGGAGAGACTGACGTGATTTTAAACTAAAGGGGGGTTGTGACTGGCGTGGAATTACTTTATTTGGGGATCAAGGCAGAGTATAAAAAGCTTTTTGTTCAGTGAAATGTGGGCGTTAATTGGGAATGACAAGGTGTGTGTGTTTGCCATACCTTAGCCTAAGGGAGACACTCTCACTCAAGTGGTTATAGAAGAGAGGGAGCAGGAAAAGCATACTCGAAATCAAAAAGCAATGAATAGATCAGAAACTTAGACGAGTTTTTAAGCACAAACATAGAACTCATCATCTGTTTTACAGAAAATGCGTTTATCTAATATTTACAGCTTGAACTGACGCTCCAGCTGCTATTCTAAACTTTACAAAGTTTGGGAAGCCATGCTGGTCACTCTGGTTTGTTTACATTCTTCTAGCTCACCTTGGAGTGACACTAGCTGGCACACTCAGCTGTTTTTAACCAGTCCGTGTGATAGGAGTAATGTTTGGGTGCGTCTGATGGGAGTGGCTCTCAAATAAACTAGTTGGCACCATTGACTGTACATAAAGATTTATATATAGTCTACGGTGGGCACTCAGTAACAGGTTGTTTTCACATCTTTTAGACTCTGAATGGGCTGTGTGTTCTGTAAAACATTTGATTATTCTTTAACAAATGAACAAATCTTGGTTGTAATGTAATGTTGTAATGGTAGCCCATTACCACTTCATAATTATAGTATATATAATTTATGGAGCGTAATGGTTACTAATTTACTCATACTTAGATCAGCTATGGACAATTACTAATAAACTTTTATGGTTTGCCAGGTTTTAAATCCATTTGCCCGTTTTCCTATTTGGTAATAATGCAGTTATAGATGTTAGAAATAAATCCAAAATCTGTTGGTAGCAGTAACCACAACTATCAGAGTTTCACAGCATGTTAACATGTCACATCCATAGACTGTATGGACGCAGTCTCTGTGACATCACTCATAGGTTTCACAAGAGCTGTTGTGAAGCCCACATTGCAGTTGCTCTGGCTGTGGGAGTCCTGCCCTCGCTGTCTCCTGGTTAATCTAAAAATTGGCAAAATCATGGGTGGAGCTGAAGCAGGCTGAATGAAGCCTGGTTGCTCAAGCAAGCTGCCTGTAACACTCTCAATTATGCATAACTTCAAGCTTTAATATAATTAAACAAGCAGGTTATGTAAGAAATCAACCCCAGTACAGCTGTAATGAATGTGGAAATGAACATTTTAACACAGGGGCTTATTGAGATTCACTTGTTTTGTAGCCAAATTCATCTGGGTGTTTGGGGAACTGCCATTTTTGACACTTCTGCATTGGCTTCACTTCACTGCTGCTTTTAACCCTTTGCCAGATTTTGACCAAACAAACATTTGAGGTATCTTTAATCTGATCCTGATGAAAAAGATGTGATGAAAAAGTCTGTTGCTGAAGGGATTTTTAATAACGTGGACACTAAAAAGACGCTGGCTCTAACGTATAGGGTAATATGTGTTTTTCAAATGCCACCATGTTTTCTCCTTAATGTTAGGAGCGAGAGGTTTAGGCGAGGGAGCTGCAGAAACTACACCATTAGATGCCACTTAATTCTACACACTGCTACTTTAAATCATCATGATTCAGCATTTTAACTATTCATGTTCAAAGATAAGTTAAACTACGATGATCACTGAACCTGCATACTGAGAAAAACATTAATCAAAGCATTAGTGCTTTTTATTTTCTCTTTTATATAAAGTAATTGCACTGAAAGTGAAACAGAAAGATTCAAATGATTTTCTTTGTGAATCAGTTTGTCTCTGTTTTGACATTATCATTTTTTATGTTGCTGTTTAAATAAAATGAGTGCAGTGATTTCCTTGCCTCTGGCTCTTGTTGTGATGTGCTCTGTGACACCTCCTCTGGAGAGATGCTAAACAGTTAAACACACTTACGTACTCGTCTTTACTTTATTGGGTGTGGCACTGAGCACAGATCAAATAACCAAATGAAACCTGTTCCAAATCAAGCTTCACTTGATACCAGGTTAACTTTCAGGCTATGGGATGTAGAGAGTGACGTTAATATGTGACTGCTCCATGACCTCCAACGCTATATCACATTATAGTGAGAGTGAATCATGGTTTCATTGCAGAACATGGTCTGTGGGAAGTTTAGGTTCATGATCAGACTTTCAGAAACATGTAAATGTGACAGAAGGCTGTAAATAAACGACTGACTCTGTAGCAGAGCCAGAGGGCTTCCAAGTCTGGAGGATGTTTCTGGACAATCTGCATGATTACAGTGATGCTCAATGTCAGTATAACCTTTCTGACCTTGAAACAACAACACCACCACAACCACCACCACCACCACCAACAACTGGTAGCTCAAAAATGACATCTTTAAAGGCACAACAAAGTAAGAGCTTATGCAACTCATTTGCACACAGTAAAAGGCGTGTGACATCTTGTCACATTGGCATATTTACCAACACACATGATGTGATGCAACTATCTCAGATGCTAAATGTAGCTCCATGGACATGAGACTGGTAGGAATAGAGAAGGTGTTAGAGAACTAGTGACAGGAGCCATTAAGAAGCAGTCCTTTAGCAAATCTAACTAGAGCAGCAATACAATAATATAATATAATAATAAGGTCACTCTTCATCTATCTAAATATGTGATGGTTCTGTTGGATCAAAACAAGACACAATGCTTGCCTGAGCTAGCCTAAATCACTTCAGGTCACACACAGCACATTGTACAGCGAGCCAATCAGTCTGTCTGTCTGAAACAAAATAAACTAACCTTGACTTTGGAGTTGGAGCACAATGCTCAGCCTTATCGAGCCAGCTACGTCAGTCTAGTCGCAGAGTTTGACTTTGGAAGAGGCACAGGCTGTGGCCTCCTTTAGGTCTGTGTTAGTATAGGAGTGACAGTGGTATTATATAGAGCAGCAGTGGTTATAGTAGTTTTCCTAACAGCAACAGTAGTAATGGGAGCATCAGCAGAAAAGTGCTTTGGGTGGTCAGTAGACCAGAAAAATGCTGTATAAATACAAATCCATTAGAATCATTACTAAAGGTTCTTGTGGAAGTTGTGTTTGCTCACCAGTCAGAAAGGTCAGAGGTTAAGCGCAGCTGCTGAACACTTTGGAGGCAATTGTTAGCCAGCTGTCATTCTATCATCAGTTTCAGTAAGTGTAGTTTTTATATTTATCACAGCACATTTGGGAGGCATAGTTGTTACAGTTATGTAATTACTTTATCACATTATCATTCTTAGCCTGTGGCTGAAACAGCATCAGTGCATTCAGATGTCCCTTGAATTTACTTGCATTTGAAAACATCACACAGCTTTGTTTCACTGTGGGCTGTGATGGCTTGTTGTTTTGCACTTTATTCCAGTGACGAGCAGCAACGCAAGTCAAAGCAACTGAGCTTCACAGGAGAAAGCTGCGTGCAAAAAAAATTCTTTGACAGTGATGTCAGCATAGATAGCATAGTCGTCATAGATCCTCCCAGCTTGTGTGCTGTGTATGATTGTAAATTGTTAAAGGTGAGAACTATGGTGCAGTCTGTTCATTTAAAAGACAACAAACAGTATGTGTGCTTGAGATGCTCAAGAAAACAAAAGATCACTGAGGCAGCAGGTTTAGTGCTGAAGTACATTGCAGGGTTCGAGTTAGGTAAAAGTGCAGGGTAATGCAATTTTGACCCGAGCTTTGTGAGACCACTACCACTGATACTACTGTTTTCATAATAAATAGTACTATCAGTGGTAGTGGTCTCACAAAACTGTCACAGAGCATGAAACATCACAAACTTACAGAGTGCAGAGAGGCATCAGGTAGAAATGCTGTGCAGGCCTGCAGGTCTAACAGCAAAGCCTCAGGTGATGTTCCATCAACCCACAGCTCATCTTTGTATAGGAAAATATCTTATGCAATCTCAGCAAAAAGATTTATGAGACCTCCTGGCATTCTTGAGCTGCGTTTTGCAGAAGAGGAAGAAACCACACACAGAAACATTACCTGGAGGAAAACATATCTTTATTTTAGTCACAAAGAACAAATTTGATTCAACCTGACAGACAGATGAAGGCGGTATTTTCTGCTGACAGATGCATGTCACATTATAATTCATCGGTCTAAAGTGGATATAGAACTTTTGAACATTAGCTGGGCTGAGGTGAGGTTAATTAGTGCTACATGGTTTTGCTGAACAGAGAAAAAGCTTTAGCCACACACCTGTGTCTACCACTATTGCACAGCCCTACCTTGACTTTCCTCTGAGAGTTGAAAAACTAAACACAGGCATGCTGTCAGCAGTCTAATATCAGTGAAATGCTTCAAAAAGGACTGCTGACTTTCAGTTGTCAGTGGAAATAAGACATCGCATCACACATCTGACCCCCTGTGTTCTGGTTACTTGCAGTAAAATCTTGAGTAACACGCTGTATTGTGTTAACTATTATTTAGAGTTATAACCCTACTTGGCACAACCAAAATCAGGATAAACATCCACTACAAACGATATACCGTAATGAACTAACAGACAATTATCATCTGAGTCTACGGCTTTACTGAGCTTTTTAGCCTCTTTTGCTGCAGTATTTTGCTATAACAGCAGCGGTTCACTGTGTCCTGTTTGAAGAAGCAGCATGACCTGCCCAGCAGCAAACTGCAAACAAAGTTAGCAACTCTCTTCTAATGAAGGTGACACATTTAGTAGCTACACAAGCAGATGTTTTTTCTCAGCAGTAAAAAGGATGGCAGAAACACATGAAAGCTAATGCTGGATGTGGAAACAGGCAGCCAACATGTATGTGTCTGATTATTAGAGGAGGATTTGCACTTTAAATGACAAATTTAAAGCACACAATAGAAAAGCTGAAACCTGTCCAGAATGCACCAGTCAGTGTAAGTATGTACACTCATCTCCATAACTGCTACACCAATTATCTCAACATCGCCTTCTAAAGTTTAGATTGTACAGCTCATAGCAAAGTGGGAACTGTGCAGGCTTGTACCTAAAACTCAACTCTATCAAATCTACTGCAAAAAATATACGTACAGGTACCAGAGTCTCAGCTTGATCAAATACAGTAAGAAGTATGGTTCACCCTGTTATGTCAGACATGCCAAATGTCAGAGTTTGCCAATCAAGAATTGGTTGTTGCATTAATAATAAATTAGAAAGTCACCCCACTGATGATATCCAATCCTGCTTTTTGACATAGTTCAGTAACATGTTAAAACAACTATACTGCAAAAAGTTTAGGTCCATATAAAGCAAATGCCCAATATTATTGCCAATGCACTGTGAAATCAACACAGCAGTTACAGTAAAATAAGGCTGAAATGTGCAACAAGCTGCATCTTAGCATTTATTATTAATATGACATTCTCTCAGACTAGCTACTCTGATTAAGTTCAGTACATTCAACTTCTAGCTGAATTATTTGCAATATATACAATATATATATATATATATATAAAAAAGCAGAAATCTTACAACTCTCAGCAAGTCAGCAGTAAGTTTGCCTTAATATTACACTCCTCCAATTGATTCTTTCAGCCACAAAGTCAAATGGAATGACAAGAATCTTTTTTGGTCACAATCAGCAAAACAACTCCATGTTTGGTATCACAACTATTTACTTCACTATGGTGATGTGACTAACAAACCAAGTGACCACAATCATGGATCTGTTGATCTGCAGGTTAATAAAGGCATCTTAATCTTGGATAAAAGTACAGTACATGTAAGTTTCAATATGAATCAGTTCCTAATTAACACTGAAATTATGTAATTATATGTAACACAGGTTTTTAAGATATCTTGTCTTTGTAAATTATCAAATTGCTGAGCCTAATCTTTATATTTATTGGTGTATGTATCTATAATTTTCATTATTTTCTCTTAAGGATTTCATATTTGACTCCTGTATTCCAATACCTGCATCATTCACTCTTTTTTTTTTCTTTCTCCATAGGCACAAGGGGCTGTCTGCATCAGTTCTCTGTTGTCTTCACTTGAACGGAGGACAGGATTTTTCCCATACTGTGGAAGAGTGGAGTTATGAACATGTCTGTCAAACTCCTCCACACCACCTGGACTGATGGTAAGAGCATCAAGAAGCACTGGATCACTGGCATCACCAACCTGGAATGACAAGGTCAAGAAGTCACTTCAGAGGAGCTGCTTTTATTGATTTTGCTGGTATTTATTTTATAGAACTTCAGTGCATAAGGAGAACTAACTGCTTAACTCTTTGTACCCGTCAAACCATCAGTTTTATTACTAAACAGCAAATCTACAGGCTAAATTCAAGCAACAGTTAAGATGTGAAGATGATCATACACAACTTTTATCCTGGGAGTTCAAATCAACAAACATTATGTATGACACTTGCTGTCCCTGCGACTTAGCTTTCATAAAGATTTATTGGTCCATATTCTCGACAATGTTGCACAGCAGGTTTACTCAGTACTGATTGACATAGTTTGCTCTTTCAGTCCTCAGCTAGGTCATAATGTCCAAACAAGCAATATAAACGTGTGTGAGCTTTGTTTCTGCTAGTTAAAGCGTATGTCTTTTCATCATCTATTGGAAAAGTGCTGTGAAAGCTGTGTTCTCCTTTGAAGCGGCACCCTCTGTGTGATCGCCCTTCCTGACATTCCACATGTATTGACCAGCTCGGTGTCACCACACAGTCCTCTATTGACGAATACCTTGTGGTGACTTCCTCCGTTAAACACTGGAGCTGAAGGAACCATCCAGTGCTTGTGAACTCACCTGGGCGAAAGGTCATGCGAGAGTAACTCTGCAGGTCTCTATCTGTGTCTGAAGAATGTCCCACTCTGGTCTGCAAATAGGGCTGTACATTACTGCTAGAATGCCAGCAAAGGGCTTGGGGCGTTTTTTTTTTCCACTACTAGTGGAACTAAACATTCCTCCCACCTTTCCATACAGTGCTTACTTCATGGCATAAAATGTTGTTTCATCAAGTGTTAATAAATGGACTCTTTGGGTTGTGGTTGGGAATCTGTGCATGTATTGCACGAGTTGCTCGAAAACCTGGAGGCACCTGGTTTAACTTGACGCGGATGCTTATAGCTGTCATGAACATAACATGACATAATTATCCAAATAAAAGTATGAAAACAAAACGCATGACTTAATGTTTCAATTTTAAACTACATGTGACGTTAACTGTAAAAATACCTTCTGTCAATATTTTCCTAAAGAGCCAGAACAAGCGTGCTGGTAAGAGGCAGCGGTCCCTGAGGAAAAGTCCCATAATGTTCCCACAGCAATTTAGAATGTTTTTGGTTCTCAAAACAGGGTTTGAAGTGATACAATCATACTTTTATAATATTAATAGGATGACTGTATCACTATACTGCTTATATAATCTTCATATGGGAAGATATAATATGTTTACAGCACTCAGTTTAAGTTTTGTATGATCCTTTTAAAAATAATTTTTGTACCTGTTGTATCACTATATCACTATGATGTCTTTGAAGTAGTTATCATCAAGTTTACTGGTTATCTTTCCCAAATTATTCTAATTATAAGTATTTAATGTCTAATGACTTCCCCATAAATTATGCTTTTGTACTGTTTTCTTTAAAAAAAAAGTTGTTCGGGCAACATTTGGCAACATTTGGCACCACCAACCCAGGCTAAAAAAAAAACATCCAACTGAAACCTGCAGGTTGACATGAACTTCTTCCTACCAGATGTGGATGCAGCTGAGCACCCCGAACACCACTCCGAGGATGAACGCCATAGGCACGGCCAGCAGTGTGGTCAGCAGGCGGTAAAAGATGAATTTGATCACCTCGAACGCGGCGTGGCTTCCTATCCACACTTTGTCGAAGCTGTGAGTGGAAATGGGCTCTGCGATGACATCTTCAAAGCCAACCTGTCAGAGCACACAAGTAACAGACACACAATGAGCTTTGAATATAATCAGCCCTGCCAGCAGGAAGGTGGTTGTAAATGATGGATTGAAGCGCAGGCGGCGACTTCCAGCTATTCAAGCTGCAGATTATCGATCTCACACTTTGTTACATGTGAACAAGATGGTTACAATACTTGTTAACTGTGGATAAATCAGCTTGACAATCGCTACCTTGTGCGGTTTCACTTTCAAAGAGTAATTCCACACAGTGTATAGACATTACCTTCAAGTGCGCGTTGATGTCGTTTGGATCTCGGTCCGGCTCCGGTGTATACACCTTTCCTTTCTTCGACAGAATGGGTTCTATCGATCTGTTGAACTCATCTTCATCCATAATTATGCTCGTGTCCAATTTCTCCTTTTCCAGACCCATGCTGTACAGTGGAACAGGCAGACAGTGCAGGGAGAGCAGCTGGGGACGGTGCGCTCTGCGCTGTGCGCCGGACTGAGCGGCACCCCGCCCCGTATGGAAAGCAGCGCAGCGTGGGGCCGCGGAGACACAACAAGCTCAAAGTCACTTCCCAACACCATTTCACGAGCTCAGTGATGACTGACGCTACTGTGTAGCGTACTGGCCTCAGGTCATGAACCACGGAGACCCAGAAATCCTCAGGGTTTAATGCCAGCTGAACACACCGACCCTCTTCAGCCATGTGATTAAGCATGATGAACCTGCAGGCTTTTTTTTTGTTTGTTTTCACAACTTTTTTTTTTTTTCTTAAAGTAGTTATTGAAGTGTAGGGAATTTTTCCAACATAAATAGTGATGATTTGGAAATGTAACCACCTGTACTTGGATTGTTGTACAAAAAACACCAGTTAACATTTTCCTCCGGGCTTTGTAGTTTGCAGTGAAACAGCCACAAGTTAACCCACATCTATTTTGTATCTATAAAAGCCTGTGTATTATTGTTGCTTTAGCTGAATACACTGTTCATCCTGTTGGGTTGATTTACCACAAGTGTTCTTTTTGCTCTGTGTGGATTTATCACTCTTTGACTCTTTAACACAACAGCCAACATTGTTAGAATGTCTGCAGGTCCTTAGATGTCTAAACATGAAGCACAACAGGAAGACATTTTCCTCAAGCAGCCGGTGTTTGACATGGAGGTGAATTAATTTGTGGTGATAGAGGTCTGACCTCAACCCAGGATACTTCACAATGTTACTTGTATGCTGGTACCAGTACCAGCACTGATGTGTGCTTGGATGTATTGTTCTACTTACTAAACATGTAATATACAGGTCCAGTTTTCTTAAAGTCTGAATCCGTCTGTGCCTGTTTTGTATGAGAGAGCTTGCCTGTGAGCATGCATTGTGCGGTTATACTTGCACATCAGTTAATGTCAATATTGTGACATCAAATTTCCTGAAAAGTCAATATCTAAATGTGAAGTGGTGTTGCAGGAAGATAAATGTCCAGTGGCTGGACTCCTTTGTGGTTGGATTAGAAAACAATATGAGGCGCTTTCCAAAGGCAGATTTTCAAACTGCAATGACAATATTTATATAACAAGTTTTCCACATGTGCTGATCTGGCTTGCTGACTCTACACTCCAGCTCAGCATGTCAGAGAATTGCATCTCCATTATAAGAGGGCTACCCTCTTGAATATGTGACTTTAAGGAGGGGTCAGAGAGATTTAGAGAAGGAACCTATTAGTTAAGTAAGCGAGTACAGGAGCCTGGAAGGGTCATGGAGAAAAAAATCAGTGGCTGTGTAGTTTTTGTTTTAGTTTTCGAATCGTGGGTCTCTAAATAACACACACAGAGGTGAGGCTGTAACTTGTGTGTGGCTCTTTAGTGGCCACTCAACTTTATAACAACACAGGAGTAATCACTCACCGCACACCTCGAGTGCCGCAGTTTAATAGTTGAGCACCAAACGCTCAATCCAATACACCACAGTATCTGTCAAGTCATCAGTTTTGTATTAAACTCGCTGGTAGTAGTATTTCCATTATGTGATTTCAGCATTAATTTGCAAGGTTTGCTTAATTAATCTCTCAACCACTGCTGCTGTGCGGGGGAGCTGCCACAGTTACTGCAGTTACTGCCACAGCAACTGCTGTGATGGGCATCTGTTTTTATTTTTTTATTTTATTTGCATTTATTTAATTAATCTCTCAACATCTGTCTCAACTGCTGCTGCTGTGTGGGGCAGCTGCCTCTGATGTGCCGCTGTGCTATGCAGCAATCTGTTGCTGGAAAGGAAATACACAGATATATAGTTACTAATACACCCCACTATTATACAACACGACAACGGCACCAACGCACACTGAAAACTCAAGACTGCCACTGACTTTTTATTGGGTCAAGAAAATGGAAAAGCTCAGCTCGCAACTTGCACCTCGCAATGTGTTGAAAGAGGTTCATCATTTTCATCATCTGGAACTGGGGAATTATCTATCAATATATAGGTGGTAGGTCAGTGGCAGCTGCCCCACACACTGGCAGGGCAATGGCGGTTGAGAGATTAATTAAGAAAACCTTGCAAATTAATGCAGAAATCATGTAATGGAAATACTACTTCCAGTAAGTCTAAAGCAACACTGGCGACTGTTGATGATGCCCATAACAGCAGCAGTCGCCGCAGCAGTAACTGCCCCAGAGACTAGCAACTGCCTCTGCCATGAACTGAGCCAGCCCTTGCTGCAGCGATCAATGAACAGCTAACACCTAGCAGCTGCTAAAAACACTGGCAACCAGACCACCACAATGAATCAGAGGAATTCAAAATCATTTTCTAATTGTTTCACGGTGGTTATATTCTAAAAGACAAACAAACATTGTGTGAATGCTGCTGAAGAGCATGTTTCATCCCGTCTGCTGTTAGCGCTCTGCTCTGGGCCTGTGTGCAGTTCAGCCCCACCCTCAGTCAAATGGACACAATTCTGTAGTTCTTTGTACGCCGCAACCCGTTTGGAGGGGGTCAGGTGCACTTTGGAGACGGTCCATTTCGAATGCAACTTGCACAGCTCAGCGAGTTTGAACTGATAATGGAAACACAAATCAACAGATCATGGTTTGACACCAGATGGCCGAAACTGCCAATGGTAAAGCCATGTTTGATTGTCAAAGGCACTACCAAGCTAAACTAATTGGTTATGATATTTATTTGACTATGTCAGCTTCCTCTTCTCTTACTGGCCTTTATCATTGGTCTACACTATTATACAATCATATCAGGAGGACTGCGCTTCTTTGGTTTATCTTAACTCAAGCAGAGTTTTTCTTCACCAGAGCAGCTCTACGTATAAAACTATATTTGTTGTAAAAGACCAAGTGCTTGCACTTTGCATCTCATTTGCAGGTCCAGCATCCTGCCTATTGAAAGGTAGCCTGTAAACAACACCCGCTTTTGTTTAGACATCAGGGCTTGGATGTAACAAATAAACACAAAAAAAGTAGGCCAGGAAAGTGAGTGACAGCAAAGCAGCAAACACAGCAGGCAGAACAGAGGGATGCTGGGCATTCAGAGCAATCAGGGCGATCCCTGGCTCCAAGCACAGCCACAATGCAGCACCACAATGCTCCTGGATTAACACACAGAGAGCGATTCTGACAGACAAGCATTCATCAAGAGGAGACCTGGCAGGCTGGCCTGAGGGTGAGGTTGGGAGAAAAGATGGTGTTGACATGAATGTGTGTGGAAGAGAGATCATCAGAGGAAGTTGCCTTTGGTTTGTGTTACAGTTTGGATACCAGTGATGTGTTGAGATTATACTACAACTTTTGCTCAGCCAGTGGCAGAGCCTAATAAGGATGCGAATGTTGGTCTGTCTAAAGATTTGGACCAGAACAAGATGTTTAAACAAATACTTGCAAGATTGCCATAAAAGTTGGAACATTTATGTAGAGTCCCCTGAGGAGGAGTGAACTGATTCTGATTCTGGTGTCACCCTGACTTTTTAGTCCAGTCAAAGTTTCCCCTTGACCAGCACTTCACTCCCCAGAGGATGTTTTTGAAAGTTTTGGTGGGCCTCTGATCTTTCATAATCAGATCAAAATTTCAAATTTTAGTCAAGAAATATTAGAATATAACAATAATGAGTACATTCATGCTCCCCAGAGCAGTGTAACTAAGTTTCTTCCACCAGAGGTTCAACTTTCAGTATTCCCTATAATTGAAATGGAAGATAACCTTTGCAGAACACCCCTAAGATCATGAACCATTTGATTTTTTAACCTCTTGTCGTGATTGCAAACAGTATGCTGTTTGTTCTATCCATTCCGTTTGTTCTATTCATTTTTATTACTGCAGCCTCAGGAATGACCATATAAAATTTGCACCTCTTTTAGAGGCATCACAGAGGCGGTATTGGTTGCAAGGCTATTATACTTCTTTACAATAGATTTTACAGGTGTTGTTGATGTTTTTATGTCAACCTCCTGAATATTTCAGTTCCCATGTCCAGCTGACTTACAAATGACCGAATGTCCAAGTTACAACCACAGTGCTGTGATAAAAACCCTCTTTGTATGCTCTATCAAGAGCAATTCATCCACACACACACGCATACTCCAATAAATCCTGTTCAGTACAGTCAACATGCCTTATCACACTATACTTTAGTGGATGATCCACTGGACACTAGCAGGTATTTACATCTTGATCCTTAGTGTACCACCTCTTTCATCCCAGGGCTCTAGCTGCAGTGTTACATCCTACAGAAATGTGCCATGTTGTAGTGTTTTATTGTGTTTTAGGGCTGCCTATGAGCGATTGCAAGCTACATAAAGCTGAGATTCATAAAAGAACCCTGATTGATCCCAGTTTAAATGGTCATTACACACATTATCTCACAGCTATAGGTATTAGTTCAATTTGAAATTAAGAGTTTACATTTAAATGTAACATTTGTACTTTAAATTTAAAGTATAACAAGGACATTTTTCTGCAGAACTATTACTTTTACTTTTGATACTTTCAGCTGCTAATACTTCAGTGTTTTTGCAAACACAAAGGGAGTATTTTGACACTGTGGTATTAGTGCTTTTACTTTAGTAAGTTCTTTGACTTCTTCCACCACTGGTTTCTTTACTCCATTCTCATGGGTTAATCTCTTCTTTATCAGTCGTCTCTTTGCAATGTTGCTTTAAATTGGAATTGTACTTTCAGCGCTGCAAAAGTGTCAGAAGTGTGTGTGGGAGTGCCCGAGACCAAGCAAGAATGCAGAATGACCTCTGTTACTTCTTGGACTTCAAAGGCTCACTGTCTGTTTTTAGCCCGGACATTGATGAATTTTCACAGTTTTGCAGATGTGAATTTTCTCTTTTGAAAGTGTATTTTGTATTTTAGAGGTAGATCAGGAACTGAAACCTACGACAATCACAAATTCCTTTTTGTCAAAATGCATTAAGCAGCGCCACAATCATCTACTTACTGACCTTCTTCTGGCCTTCTTCGATCCTGCAGGTTTTATTTAATGAATTCACCAAACAGCCACATTCCAGGACATCCCGGCCTGCATCCCCTTGAGGATCTGTGTCCTGATGCAGAGCGGCGTTCAATGCTTCCTCTGATTTCATAGGGAACAAATGCACATTTGTCCAGGAGTTTCCAGGGGGAACAATGATATCAGCGCACCCGCAGTGCACAGGGATTTCCTGTTACACCCAAAGGACCCTCATCTCTGCGGTCTTAAACGCAGATCACCTTGAGGATAGTGAGGGAAAGGGCGTGTTTATGCCTTTAATTGTGTGAATGCTACATGTGTATGTGTTTGAACTCAAGCATTGGTGTACCCTATGTGTATCTATGTATGTATGTGTACACGTGGGTGCTGTATGTGAGTACAGCTTTCCTTCACTCTTTGTCCCAGGATGCTGTTTTGTATTCCAGCACTCAAATCTATTTTATTTATGTTTTCTGACTTCATATCAGATTTAATTATACAATAGTTTCCCAGGAATAAAAACAAACAAAATATAGAACAGACAAGTACAGTACAAAAAGTATAAAACAGAATTGAAGCAACTCTATCATAGAGAACAGCAGATCACATCTTACAGTTACAAATTACAAGTGACCTATGATATGTTTTTATCATGAACTGTTATCTAAAGTATTTATCCTCCACATAATGAAGTAAATCAGTTTTGCTTCTTATTTGTTGTTTAAACTCGACTTAAATCACTAACACATTTGCATCATGGTAATATCGTCAGCAATAAATCATGGATTTGGATCAGATTTGAGCCAAACCAGAAACATTGTATGTGAAAGCGTATGATAAATGAGAGCCAGACCGGCATACATATAAACCCCAAATTTCCACCACTGTGAAAGACGAATAAACAGTATGTCACTTCATATTTATATAGGAAGCTTTTATTTGATGGAGCAGGTTTGTCTTACAAAGCAGAGAAGTGGGCAGGTACAGATAAAAACATATGAAAGCAGGGCTTGTATGATGGTCTGTATATAAATACATGTGTGTGTGCATGTCTATATTTGTCTAGGAACTCACACAGGTGCTATATGTGTTCTGTAGTATATATATATATATATATATATATATATATATATATATATATATATATATATATATATGTCCTCTGTTTGCATGGGGTTGTCTGTTTAATGTAAATGATTCTGTTTGTGAACGCCAGCAGAGCGCGATGCATGTGTTCTGTGTGTATTTATTTCTGTCGGTTCAAGCTTGTGCAAGTTCTTCTGGGCTCATACAGGAGTGTCCAGAGGTAGCTGACTGTCCTGTACTCTAAAGGTCATAAGTTTGATCCTTTTCTCTTCAAGCTCTGGGTAAATTGCAGTTCACTGATAAACTGTTTCTAGGCAGGAGGAGGCGTGGTGAACCAGCCTCGTGTCTGGCATACCCAGTGGCCATTTTCTCTCTGATGCTGCAGACCCTGCGAGTGACTCATTCAAAATTCTTTCCAGTAATAATGAATGTTGCTCTCTGTCACAGAGAAGCTGGTAAAGAATTGGGTCTGTTGAAATATAGAAAATGACCCTGGCGAAATGGAAGCAAGTCCTTGAATGCATCAGTCTAAGTTTAGTAGAGGAACTAAAGACTCCTGATTTAAATCAAATTTAAACGGATGGGAAACACACAGAAGAAACTATACAGTGAAGAAAACAAAAGATATAAACATGTAGATAAAGATACTAGAAGAACATGCACAGGCCTCCAGTGACAGAAAGAAACAGATACATTTAGTATCATCTTGCGTCTACCTATGTCTCCTGTTTTTCCTGGCAAGTTCACAAGCAAGAGCCTTAATCATAAACCTGTCGAGTTGAGTGTCTTCATTAAGGCAGAGATTACTGTCCTCACCATCGCTGCTAACAGCCAGAAATGCAGTGGGACTACGCCCCTCATGACCCGAGGCAAAGAAACCTGAGAAAAAAGGACGCTCATCTTTCTTTAGGATGATAAATACTGAAAGAGAGAGAAAAACAACACCAAGGATGTGAGAGATTTACAAGCGGTTGAAAGAATTGCAATTCATGTTTTTTATATTTATTTTGCTGATATTTTGCTACATTTTAATACACAAATATAACTATTGTCAAAGGAGCTAAGCTACAGTGACTTTCTGGGAAAGATTCTGCTTTTAAGATGCTTATTGTGACTAAAATACAGATTTTTTGGCCCCAACACAAACTCATGTAGCTTATGAATGTGTTGCACTGTAAATAAGATTTGCATAATATTTCGTCAGATAGAATGCAATACTGCTGTGTGTGCATGTTGGAATGTGATTGAGTTGCTTAATAAAATCCAGTCACGGATCATTTCCATACAGAGCAGCAAGAACCAGAGCAAGAACTTTCACAGCAGATCCTGACCGGGCTTCAGAATCGGCAATGAAACTTTTTAAAAGTTTAACATTACTCAGTCACTAACTCAAGGTAGACTCACAGGAAATCACAAAATCATGATAGGAGCCATTTTGCCAAACTTCAAGCTATGTGCTTGTGTCCAAGTGTTTCAGATCGATCCGTTGGATGATGACCTAATGGCAGCAGGCGTGGTTTAATGTTTGGTGTGTGTGACATCGTGTTGCTTGACAAATGGTGGCTGCTAAAGACATTAGTACAGGTCAGAACTGGAGAATATTTCTTCATTATAAGTAGAGCAAAGAACGACACTCAATACTTTTCTCCATGAGAAGAAGTTTTCACTCTTCCTGACTGGCTTTGGTAAGAGTTTGACTGTGACACAATTCCATGGTCTGATAGATGGTAAACTGTGATCACTCATTCGACCACCTGCCAAAATGTCTGCCTATTAACAAACAGTTTCCAACTACAGCTTCTCAGACGGTTCTGTGTAATGTCATCTGGTGCAGTCAGGTTAATGTGTTCTTCAGCAACAGGCAGACCAGAAAACAAATCAGTTCCTTTAGTTCATTTTAACTAGATTTCAATTTATTGCTTTACCACTGACAACATCACCTTCACATAACACAGAAAAATTGAAGTCATTGATGCTTAAGTCATACTTCAGTGGTGTAAGTACACACAAATCTCCCCAGATTCAGTATCAGAAATATAATGTTGAATTTATACAGTTGTCTCTGCACCTCTCTTCCTGCTCAGCCTTCAGATGTGGTGGATGGATGGAGAGATGAGAGGGGGAGATGATGGATGTCGGTTTTGGAGGGAGGAATGTCCTGACAGGCCCCGGCATACTGAGGCACTGACTGTCACATTTGTTCCAGGCAGTGGAAAAATTTCACAACATGTTTGAAAGCCCCTCAAACCATTTTCCAAAATAGCCCGGATCTGTCTTGCAATATGTTGGAGGCCATCTGCAAAGTGTGCCGGTGTCCTAAAACAAAAATGGACGAAAGGTGAGTTGAAGACCTCCACAAGGTGAACTTCATGTTCAAGGGTCATAATATAGAAGATAACAAATTTCACAGAGTAAAATGCCAAACCTATTCATTCACTCCACTGCAATCACTTTCACAGAATTTGTTATCTTATTGCAACACCCTGCTACATATCATCATGTACCAAACAAACCTGACTCTCTATTGGTTTCTGTTTACTTCCTCTTGAGGATCAAATTCTTTAATTCCTGACTTATAACCATGACAAGATCTTTACCTCCTTCCAACAACAGATTTTATGAAATAAGGTATTCTTGTATCCCAAAAGCGATCATGTGTCACTCACCTTCCTATCAGCTGACACAGGTTGCCATGGTGCTAATCGGACACCACTTCCTGTTTTGATTGAAGGGAGGAAGCCCAATCTGCTTCCATGACAAGTACAAAACAAACATCATATTAGCTGATGGGGCCAGTTTTCCGTTGCTATATATTTTGATAAAACCTGAATGTGTGCGCCTGTCACACAGGAGGTGAGCATGGAGCTGGCTGGAATCTGTACCCTGCTGCCGATTGGTTTGTAACAAAGCTGGTCCAAGTAAACCAGAGCCAATTTATGTATAACCATTAGTGTGCCTCCTCTTGACAAGTCATTAACTGCCTCAGATGCATTTTGTTGAAATCGTTTATGGAGGAGGCACGTCTCCTCAGACAGAGACGATGAGGCGATATTTGTCGGACCCAAGGTCTTTTTCCCTGAGAGTGTGGTATGTTTGTTGAAGCTGTTGGGAGACTCAACCTCTCTTAGTCACTGTTCCAACTCGCAATGTCAGTTTGTGGGTGGTTTGCTTCCATTGAGATTTATTTATTAAAGTAATTATGCATAGATGCTGCACTAAGACAAAGCAACTGGTGAAATGAGCATTGTCAAACATGTGCGCCTCATTTAAACATGCTGCTGCATTATGATATGTCATGCGGCCAGATGTCAGTAGCAGAGAAGGGTAGTGACACTGGTGTTTGGCCTGTAAACAAGAAGTCAATGGAGTAAAACTGTCCTCAGCTAGGAGCTTTATGTCCACCACTCTCTGACTTTTTCTCTCATCTGAAGCATTTATCAATCAAAAAGTTTGTCAGTCAGTCAAAGGGACATATGGGAATATGTCCCTTCCCAGAAGTCTTCCCAGGAATAAATTGGGAATATTAAACATTCACCCTACCCAAAATGGGCTCTATGAAGCACATTACAAAGAAAGAATGAAATGTTTTTTATTTCATAGAGGTCGTCATTGAGTTGAAGGGTAGGGTGTCATTGAATGACCTTAACAATATGAAGCAAAATGCAAAGGATTGCAAGCATTCAGCTGTAGAACTGTATTTCAACATGATGATTAAGGGTTAACTTCTCGCTTCAAGGCATCACAACATATGCGTTGATTGTGTGAATGAATGAAACCATCTGCCAAACTTCGCTATAGGAAAGTCAGCATTGTAGCTTTGATCGCAGAGGAAACTATTGTTGCCAGGAAAATATTTGAATAGCTTTTTGATCACCTTTCAGTGTGCCAGCCTTTGCTGGGAGCGTTACCCATAAAACTGCCTCTTGTATCATCACCCTGTAGGGTTACTATCTAAAAATGGAAAATATTACCTCATACTGAGCGCTGTGCACCTGTCACACTGCTTTTTCTCCTTTACTGAAATATAAACACAGAGAATTACAGAGACTGGGGGAGGTTAATGATCACTCATGTCCTTGGGTGTCTGGGTTATTATGCTCATATTTAGAGTAACTACAAAGTCACTCATGCAGCATGTATCCCAAAGAGAAAACAGCAACAGCATCATTTGCACTGCATTCCCTTTAATCTTTCGGTAACACCCTGTCATCCCAGGACTAATAGACATTTTACGCCTCATGCCAAAGGGATGTAATTTCTTCTCACGCATGGCAGACAAAGAATTACTCTCCTAAGTGATGAGTGTTGGCTCCAGCCAGGTGAAAGACACTGATGTTTTTCTCCCTCCTTGAAAGTGATCTTGTGGCTGCAGATCACGTGAACGTGAAGGATGACAGCACTGGAAGGTATGCACAGCAGCTGTTGGATCATGCATGGTACCCAGGCTGGTACAATGTTTCTAGTGTTGAGTCAGCCACAGCCGGCAGACCCGCTGAACAACTGGCAAACCTTTTCTGCTGTAGAAGCAATTAGGCATGAAAAGAAAACAGTGCAGCTTCAGTTTAGAGTGTCCACTTTTATTCCAGTAAAGCTGAGATACCCAACATGTACTGATAGATCAGATAGACTTCCTCCAGACATACTCTTACATTCATTGTACCATTGTCCCATAATTACACCTTGCGGTTACAGAAGCCACTGTTTACCAACAGTTATATAGGCTCACTTTATCCATCCATCCATCCATCCATCTTCTTCTGCTTATCCGAGGGCGGATCGCGGGGGTAGCAGCTTCAGCAGTGAGGCCCAGACTTCCCTCTCCCTGGCCACTTCGTCCAGCTCTCCCAGGGGGACTCCAAGGCGTTCCCAGGCCAGCCGAGAGACATAGTCCCTCCAGTGTGTCCTGGGTCTTCCCCGGGGCCACCTCCCGGAGGGACGTGCCCGGAACACCTCACCAGGGAGGCGTCCAGGAGGCATCCTCACTAGATGCCCGAGCCACCTCAACTAGCTCCTCTCGATGCGGAGGAGTAGCGGATCTACTCCGAGCTCCCCGCTGATGGCCGAGCTTCTCACCCTATCTCTAAGGGAGAGCCCAGCCACTCCGCGAAGGAAACTCATTTCGGACGCTTGTACCCGCGATCTCATTCTTTTGGTCACTACCCAAAGCTTGTGACCATAAGTGAGGGTAGGAACGTAGATTGTTATTTATGATGTGGTTGGTCCACATGGTGCTACATCAAAGTACGTGACATGTACAGTACATGTTAGGTACTAGATGATTAGCAATACATGCATGCCGCACATGTTTAGTCTGCAAAAGCTCAATCTATAGTGAAATAAAATGTAGATGTTGTAGCCTGGCAAGCCTGTTCATTTTGTGTGTTAACACAACACAGTTTTGATTATTTTGTGTCATTTAAAGCCAGTCTCTACTGTGCTATATTGGTGAGATGGTGAGTCCTGTTATGTGGGAATTTCATAAGGAAAAATGATGTAGCATAATATAATTTCAAGGTTGATCATTACATAGTGAGGAACTGAACAGCAGCATTCAGAAAGATGAACTGGTCTTTCATACAACAGTCTTGATTGGATCATGAGCAGCAGGTGGTGAAGTGACAATCAGGAGAGGGCCAAAGGCCACATCCAGCAACAACCACAACAGAGGGAGATGGACAGGACAGACACTGTAAGGAGGCAAAAATCTAAATCCATCATAACAGTGATGTATACATCACTTAAATAGTTTTGGTGCTTAAACCTTAGCAAACTGCAGTCATAATGTTTCATAGTGTTAAATGCAAATGTTTGTTATAGCTATCATGTCATGAAGTGGTGATGTACATTCCTGCACATCCAAAACTCATGATGGTGTAAAATTAATGTTCAGTATTTTCCAGCTCTGTCAGAGAGTACTACACATTTAATCAGATTAACTTTTATCAGGTAATCTCATCAAATTTACAACTCTGACACGCCCTGTTTTTTAATAAAAACACCATTGCGCCTGGATGTCAGACTTTATCTCCTGACAGCAAGGGCACAGTTAAACCTTTGTGCAAACTGAGTCATAGATGAAACTGTTTGTGAAATCAGTCATTGGTGCAGCTGCAGATTTTCACAATACCAGCGACCTAAATGGTGCCAAGTTTCTTCACTCTTGTTCCTTATCACTTGCTATTTACCCCACTGTTGCCAAAAACATTTCACTGCACAAGCCCTACAGGCACTAGTCAGTCTTTGTGTGGCACAAAAACACTTCTTATTGGCTCTCACATAATAACATAACTAAGCCATTCAGTGGACATTTAAGACACCACACAGGTTCAAGACTGGATATGAATTGGTTATGGTTCAGCCAAAACTAACACTACCACTTTCACTTTTTGAACTCCTTTATTACTTGACATTGCTGTAGATTTCATTACTCATTTAGTGTTAGACTGTCTTTCTTATCCAGACAATAATGTCAGGTGGTTTGTTTGAATTGGTCTAGGCAATCGGAGTGGATTGGTAGCAAAGTAAGTAAGTCTGCAAGGTAATCAGTGTATTATGTGTTCCCTTGATACTAGGTAGCTAAAATTAGTACAAAACAAACACACGTTTCCTGAGGGGCTCTTTCAATGTGAAATAGTGGATAAAAGGCCAAATAAGTCTTTACCAGGGTTGTTTATTTGCTGTACCCTCCAAATTTGGCAGAAGTCGGCTTTCTTTAGTCACACTTGGAAAATCCTTTATATTAAGACAGCACATCAGATCATTCTGCTCCCAAAAGGCAAGGCCTCACAAAAAATAATGAAGCTTTTTTTTCATGCATTCTTGGCTGTGCAGGCTCACGATCAGGGCTGTCGCATGATTAGGGCACACCGGAGTGTGCAAAAAAAAAAAAAAAAAAGGTACTGGTGCAAAGCTGCATTTGTTGAATACTGGGCCACTGAAGTGCCCATCTCATGCAATACCAGGGATGAAACGATGCATGAAACACGTTTTGTCCCATGTGGTCACAGATATCCAATTTGAGTAAAATGGGGGAAAATCCCATGATATGAAATCATTTAAAACACATAATAAGGTGTCATAGTGAAGATTTCCCAGAAATAAGTATTATATAAGCTCCGTCACTCAGGAGGTTCCCACTTATTCCAACCATAAAGCCTTACTCATGCTTTCAACCCTGACACAAATATGGGCTGGGTATGACACACCCAGCTCCTCCATGAGAATCAGCACATCCTCTTCAGGATATACACACACAAATCTGCACCATCCCACACATCCCAAACCACAGCAGCTCTGACTGGAAGCTCTGAATAACTGTTTAAAGATGTCTGCTTTTTTCTTTCTTTCCTTTTTTTTTTTGCCCTGTATGCTCCATCACCCACCATCAGGCAGAGGAATGCGAGGGCTTGGCTTTTACTTGGCAAAAACAAGATTTGTGAAACTATGCAACTGCTGAATATAGCAAACACATCAGAATCATTTTCCTGACGGATGTGTTGTCACTCCGCACATTTATGCATGATGAGAGGTTGTTTACTTCGGATGAAATATTCGTAATCGAAGAGTAGACAAGAAGAAAAGAATCACTTTCACTACAGCCATCACAGATTCGTTGCTCAGGGTCACTGGAGGCCAGAGCCCATTGGAGCGTGCATAGGCTGTGAGATGGAAAACTTCCCGATCAAGTGTATCACATACATAGACAGACAAAGACATTCATGCCCAGAAGCAATTTGGAGTTTCCACTTATCCTGCATGTGTTTTAACTGTGGGAGGAAACAGAAGCACCTGGAGGAAACCCGTAAAGACACAGGCAGAAGGTAAATGTTCAAATATGCAGAAGAAAGTTAAAGCGTCACTCCTCCTAAATTACAAAAAAACAAAGAAACAAAGAAACAAACCACACTTTTCTGTATTGCAGTCTAGTCCTGCAGATAGTCTTGGTTTTATTTGCTGATTTTTGGATTTCTGCTGCACAGTGGAGATAAATGGGGACATTAGACAGGTACATGAATAAGTGTATAACAATGAGTCAGAGCTAAATTCTTTAAAGTGATAAATCGCACAGTTTGCTTAACCTCATCACCAGGTTAGAGCAGGGAGATTGAGATCATTATTAAATTAGTAAGGATTATATTCTCCTTTATTTCCAATGCCAGTGTTTTGGAAAACACATCCATAGGACACCATCCACTACATATGAAGAAGACTTCTGGGAATTAACCTATTTTGAACATCATTCTGAGGGACTGTCTTACTAAATGTAAAATATAAATTGGCAGTTTGATTTGAAAATGATTGCAGGCCATGTTTATGAATGACTTGTAAAGAAGTAGTGGGTTGTTATGAAACTGTCTTGTGAACTAGAGCTGGCCCCTGGACCAGTAGTTTAAGAGCCCTGGATGAAAAAGCTGCAGATAAGCCTTTAAAAGACAGACTGCACTGACTGAATAAGCTTTCTGTTGTTTCTGTAAACATCTCCCTAAATATGACACATGTATTGAGTTGTTTTTTGCTTATGTGCTGTCACTGTGATGAACATTGCTGTTATGTCGATAACGCAAACATTGGATTGCCTCACTAGGTCAGGAATTCTGCAGACAGGTTTAGAAAAGCTGACTGTACTGTCTTCTATTTTCCTTTGCGAGCAACATCCCTCTTGTGCAACTCAAAGGAGATATAAACTTAAACAATGCTTCTGATAACAAGTGGACAAAAGGAGTGTCCTATTGGCTTGATAATGCTGCAGATAGACCTTTAAAAACACATTCTTTATTGACTGTGTAAGGTTTCCCACTATGCTGAGGTATTCTCATTCCTGAGGTACTTCCACACCTGACACACACATGGAGGGTGTGGCAAACTGAGGAGACACAAGCCAATAGACACACTGGCTTGCTGACACACTCACAGTGCCTCCCCGGTAGTTTTCCACAGAAATCTAAGGCCGGGACGTGAATGATGCTTTCACACAAAATGGCTACCGCTGGATAGGTTTCAAAACGGCACAAAGCTGTCTTTTAACACTGTGGGGGGAAATCTCCAGTTTTAATGATGCTACAGGGTTTCCCCCTCAAGACAGAGTATGCTGACCAGTCCACTTTATTAAATATAGCGCTGCATTGTCTGTAGCTGCATGCACTGCACATACTCAGCCTCTGTATGGTACTTCACTTTTTTTATTGGTACATACATTTTCTGAGAAGTTTGCCTTGATACTCATCCAGTCAATCCATGTGCAGGAATTTGCTTTGGTGGCATTAATCCAAAGACACATTTCACAATTCAATACATTCATAGTATGGTTCCTACAGACCTTGAAGCTCTTGACAGCTAGTGGATGTGGGGGGAAAATGAGGCCTTAAAAGTTTGTGGAAATGAACGGATAGCCTTGAATCTGCCTTATTACTTTTTTTCATTAAACTTCAGCCCCAAGACTTATTAAACCCGCCTCACTCATGACTTCCCTTCATCCAAAGGGAAGCAGAATCTCACACTGAGAAAAGCACTTTGACTTGATACAGCAGCAGTTGTTGTGTCTTTACCTGAAACATACTATATTTGAGCTGCCAAATTGCATCAAACAAGACAAGAAACTTCATGTTCAGCGACCTCAGTGAGAGGTCTGTGCAGGTTATACTTCTTGCACTGTAATTGAGTGTTCTACATATTTTTCAGGTTACAGAATTCATGAGAAAAAAAACAATGTTATCTCTTATCTCCAACCAAAAATAACTCGCGCAATGGTACCAAACAATACAGTGCAACAGGACTGTACACGTTATACTTTGGTTACTATCATCTGTCAGTAAGCCTTTTATGTTTTGTATATTTGCATGGCCCAGGAAGCCCAGCCAGTTGCCCTGGTAACGCTGATGATAAGGACAAGTATCTGGTTCCCATTTAATCAAAATGATACGTTGTGCTGAGGAATCTCCCTGTGGCAGACAAGTGGAAGGAGTGGTTGCTATGCTGCGAACAGGCGGTTGCCATGTTGGGAAGCAACCACAGGGCCAGTCAAACAAACATCCCTTCTCTGAGTCACAGGCGGCCTCCCTCTCTCCCTCTCACTAGTCCACGGAGTTCCCTTGCTAAAATCGTCCTGACTTGCCGTTAGTCTGTAATTATGCCTGATTTCTCACTCACTCACTTTCAGTTCCTCTCTTATCCTCCTCTCTCTCCACTTTTTTTCTCACTCTCTCTCTCTTCAACCACACCATCCAAGCACAGACACTGCCCACTCTGTTAACCTTCTCTCTGCCTTTTCCTGTTCCCTCCACTCATACACCGTTTTGACAAAACAGCTCCTGGATGATATTTTTAGGGGGTCGCCCCCTCCCATTTTCTTTCCACCTTGTTCCACAAACAAGCACTCCACTCCACTTCTGGAGTAGGAAAACTCAATTCGTGCACTCATTACGGCCTCATCTGGCATGCATAGTTCAACCTCGCTGACCAAGGGCAGCTGTTTGTTTTGCCTTCTTCGTCAACTGACGACAAGATGAAGACCAGATCAGAGCAGTGTGGTGCCTTGTTTAAAGAGAATCTGATGCCCTCCGCACTAAATTTGTAGGTTACTTTTAGGATGGGGCTATTTCCGAGACTGAGTTGAGTGTTAACTGTGTAAAGCACGATTAACCATGAATTAAAGGAACAAAACATTAAGAGTCAGCCTGGGACGCATCTCAGAACCCATCAGCTATTGTCTGATGGAGATCTAGCCTCTGGGGCAGCAGCCATTGTTTCTGGGCTTCCGGTGTAGCCAACAGATACAGTATCTGGACAACAGATATCTAGGTGAATACTTCCATTGCAGTCTCATTAGCAAGTGATACATGAGAAAGATTTCTGCTAATCTCTAAAAACAGTTATCTGCATATGAATGCAGATCTGTTCCAGAGTGACTGAAGGTTACTTGTGTTCCTGCTACTCTCCCAGTTTTGCTCTTAATTCTCGATTTTTACATTTTTGCTTGAACCACCAGTTTCTGTAAGTGTTAAAATTAACTTTTGTGTACATACTCGTTTCTATCCTGATGAGAGGTTGTTTACTTCAGATGAAATATTCGTAATCGAAGAGTAGACAAGAAAAAAAGAATCACTTTCACTACAGCCATCACAGATTCGTCGCTCAGGGTCACTGGAGGCCAGAGCCCATTGGAGCGTGCATAGGCTGTGAGATGGAAAACTTCCCGATCAAGTGTATCACATATATAGACAGACAAAGACATTCATGCCCAGAAGCAATTTGGAGTTTCCACTTATCCTGCATGTGTTTTAACTTTAACTTCCCGATCAAGTGTATCACATATATAGAGAGACAAAGACATTCATGTCCAGAAACAGGTTCAGGAGTGCATTTGGATCCACTCCTGAACCTGAACTTCACTGACACTAACCAAAGGCTGAGCACGGGACATATAATGTGTGTATTGGTTGCTCAGGTACAGCATCTAACCACTATACTTATTGAGTAGACAACCACAGCACTGGTGCCCAGGGTGACAACAGGCCCCTCTCCCTGTCGGCAGCCTGGCCAACTCTAGTAGCTCCTGCTCTTTGGTCAGTGGCCTGACTGACTCTAACAGTCCCTGCTCCTCCGGCCCTGTTGGTGGTCGCTGCTGGCCTCCTTCACCTTTGTTTGCTGCTCCTGGGTCTCTTTTCATTTTGTTTCGGATGACACTTTTGTTTGGTATTTTTGCCCATTTTTTGGGCCACCATCTACTATTCAGTTTGCTTTGTGTTCAATCCCTGCTCCTGTGTTAGGGTTAGGGCCATCAGCATTCCCCACTGACCTGAAAACCTCTGCCTTCCAGTAGCAATAGCAGTGTGAATAAAAACAGTTGTTGGTGTTTTGAGTTTCTGGTACATGCTAGCTAACTAGCTTTCTGTCCTACTGATGTGCTGTAAAGCATTATGTACTACTGTACTCGTGGGTGATTGTACCAGGAGCACAGTGTGAGAACAGGCGAGCAGGGCATAGAGTATAACAGAGACATCATTCACCAAATGATGAAGTTGTCATGTTAAATGTCAGAAAGTTATGTTCAGCATGTACTGGTTAGATCCTGTTTTAACCCCAGTCAAAGGTCATGGGTTAACTATTCTGCACACAGCCAGTGTTCCACACTGCAGTCATCCAACCCTTGTTTTAAAGGGTGTGGCACTGGCCTTTTTGGTCCTTATTGTTGCACAAATGTAGACAAGGAATATTCTTGGAAAAAGAGTGTAAGAGAGAGCAGCAGATATCAGACCACACATTTCCTCTGTTTAGGAATGCAACCTGCAGCGGTGGTGGGAGGATAGGCTCAGCTCAGAGTTCAAAGGACACACCCGGTGACTCCACACAGGAGGAAAATAAATAGGAGGAGGAGAGGTAGCTGTTGCTGTAGAGGAACAGCCGGTCAGGGGCGTGCAAAGTGTCTGGAGACAGAAGCTGGAGATAAGGATGAAAAAAAGACAAGGACAAGATGAGTAGTTCCTTCAAAATTAAACATCTCAGAAAAGCAACACTCTTAGTATGGAAGTCCATTCAGGCCAGGACAAGAAAAAAAATGTTAATATGTTAGGAATGATAAGATACATGTCAACGTTTTGACTCACAGGTATCTAATAAACTTGACTTGCCCCATGATTTTATTATTGTTGTTTTTTCATTTCAGTTTCCATCATTTTTTCTTTTCCTGTCAGAAATGAGCTTTCGTAATGAAGTTATTCTGAGCACAAATATTAATAATAAAAATGTCCTTATGTTAACTTCAGGTGTGATGTCAACATGTGACCTCATCACACAGTAAGTCTTAGAATTTTAGAAATCTTTGTGGTCTAAATTCGAAGTAAGTCACAAGTTTTCCACTGCACTGCAACATTGCCACCAGTCAAGAGTCAGTGGTCAGAGTCATGCTAGCTGAACAATAACTCCTGTATATTCAGATAGGAGAAAGAAATCCTTGATGAGGAGGAGAGACGAAAGGTTGTTTTCCTGCCCCACAAAAGCCTCAGTGGAAGCTGTGGCATACTGCTTTGTTGTGTCGGCACGTTTCATAGGTTTTGAATGAAGAAATGACACAGTGGTTGAGTCTTATGAGTGGAAAAGTCATTGCCTGAGGATACGGGTAATTTGGCAGAACTGTGCTGACAAGTTGGCAGAGAAGTGCTGATGAACAGAATGAAAATCTAAAGGAAGGGAGTAAACCTGAGCTCTGTTTGGGAGTGGCAGACAGGGTGGGGTCATTTACTTAGAGGATTTTCAAAGAGCAAAGAGGATTACACTACAGGCTGATATTTAGATGCTTGTGAAATGAATATGGAGATAATTGCAGTTCAGGGAAATTCATAAAAAACACCTTTTATGATGTGAGATTTTATAACATAAGGACAAATAACTAGTATTTATATAATTCAGAGAAATGAGTTTTTATATGTATGTATGTAGATTTGTTATATAAATATATATTGCCACGTAGAGTCAGCAGCACCACCTGTGATCAGCAAGTAGCTCTCCATAAAGCTGTGTTCCCACATTTGACCAAATCTCTCACTACCTTTACACAATAAACACTTGCTTAATATAGATTTGAACTGACATCATTGTGGTCTACCACAGAAACTATGTCCATATGCTACATAAATGAAAGAAAACCATGTTTATGTGGCACGTCTGCTGCCTGATTATCAGATAAATGTGCTGAACAAAGGGAAAAAAGTGCTGCAGATGGCGATTTATTTCTCTTGTGAGACAATATCACATCTTCTGAGTTATCAGGAGAGGTTTGCATGTGATGTAAACAGTGCCTCAAGTGGAGGAAAACTAGCTTTGCTGGAGAGATGAGCAGTGAATGAGACTGCAACCTGTTTGGAATGAAAACATTCGCTTCCTCCGAAGCCTCTAAGCAGAGTTTATCCTTGTATGTGGGTGCACCTTCAAGAGGTTTGGTTTAAGTTGAGAGTGAGTTTGAGTAGGTTTAGGTTATGGTAAAGATTAGGGTTAGGCTTAAGATGCATTGACATGAGATCAGGCAGATGGTTAATGGCGAAGTAGTTGGATGAGAGCAGGGTGGAAAAAGTAGGTGAGTGGCAACACATTGATAACAATGTGTAAACACCACAGCAGCTGGAGTCCATGAATACACAGATTACAGAGAGAGGTTTTGTATTGGGGCAGTATTCTGTTCAGAACCATGCATGTCCAAGACAGAAGAAAACCCACTGACCTCTGCTCACCACAGTAGCCAGGCTCTCTGTTTGACTGGCAGCTTTTCGTCACACTGGTTGTCCATGTTGCTTATATTTAGACTGTGTTTCAGTGTTTACTGGAGCAGTGCAGCTTTGCCTCACTGCATAATGTTGCTGACGCCTGGAAACTGTCAAGCTGATTAGATGCAGCCATTTGTCCCGACACGAGTTGCACCTCAATGCAATTTGTACATGCAAGGGTGTGTGCATGTTCACATTTGTGTGTTTACGTCCGTGTGTTTGTGTGCGTCAAAGCCAGATGACAATTCTACAATGCAGATTAACAGTGAAGACATCAAACTACGAACCACCAACCCTTCTGCTACGATAGCTTTACACACTCTACCTCTCTATTCTGTCAGTCAGCTGCATGACGTTGTGACCTGGAGCTGTTTTCCACCTGTCTTGAAAGAGTTTCCATATATGCTGAGCACTTGTTGACTGCTTTTCCATTACTCTGTGTTCCAGCTCATCCTAAACCATCTCATTTGAGTTTGAGTTGGATCGTGGAGGCCAGATCATTTGATGCAGCACTGCATCATCCTCTTTCTTCATTAAATAGCCCTCACATAGCCTGGAGGTGTATTTTAGGTTATAGTCCTGTTGAAAAACAAATGATGGTCCCATTGTCATTGCTGAGTAATGCTATGGTAGCCGTGCTGCTATTAAATTGTGTCATGCTGGTTTTGATTTTGAACAACAGTGTCACCAGCAATGCATCCCCAAACCTTCACACCACCTTCTCTGTGCTCCGTGGCGGAAACCACACATGCAGATCCCTTGAGATGTGTCTGCTACTAGAACTCTGTGAAGCATTAATGTGAGCTCTGACAGAAATGAACTCTTCCACTGCAGTATAGAGTAACTCTTGGCCTTCCTTTTTGGGGGCAGTCCTCATGAGGACCATAGTGTTCAATGGTTTTTGCAACTGCACATGATGATACATTCATAATAATTCTTGAAATTGTCCAAATTGAAATTCCTTAGTAATGATGAATGATCATTTCTCGCCATGATATTGATTATTACAGTAGTTAGATAAGGCTGTTACTGGCAACACTACCTCAGAACAACACAACAGATGATCTGAATATGCATTATGAAGGCAAGAAATTCCACTCATTAACTCTTAACAAAGCACACCTGTTCATTGAAAACCATTGCAGGTGACTACCTCATGAAGCTGAGTGAGAGAAAATTAAGAAAAAAAACGAAACATTGAAAAGATCATCAAAAGAAAAGGTGTGTTTAAACTTTTGACTGGCACTGTACACAAACAAATGAATCATCCATTTCCAATGATCTCCACTCTGTGTTTTGTAAAACATTTTGTGGTTGATTATTCAAAGGGATTATTGCATTCTAATAAGCAGATGTAAAATGGAAGCAAACTAAAGTAAGCAGCTCCTTTTATAGAAGACATACTTTAAACCTTCGTCATAAGAAAATTAACTCCAGCAGACACATTACACATGGACTCTGACATTTTACTCCAAATTGAGTGTGAGAGAGTGTTTATTTTGAATGTCAGCTATTTTTAGACTAAATGTCTGCACTTGTCTTAAATTAAGTTTCACTTTTAACCCAACAGGTCAAAACAGCGAGAGAGAGAGAGAGAGAGAGAGAGAGAGAGAGAGAGAGATGGAATAAAGTCTGGGTTACTCATGGGATCAAACAGCGCTGGGAGTAGAAACACAATCTGTCATTTTCTGGGCAGATGAGACCAAAACACACTGGTTCACATCCAAAGACTTCTATTAAATTTAGAAAGTCTTCCAAAATGATTTTTTCATGTAAATCAATGATTTTCTTCCATATTTCAGACCAAAGCATGATCACCTCTGGGACAGTTTTCACATTTTGAGCTTTCCCTCAATTGTTTTCTTGACACAGACCGGAGATCATCTGTAACATTAATGAGGATAAAATGATATACTGTATTTATTCTACACCCAGACATCAGAATAACATTCTTTATGTTGTGAATGTGATTTGTTCTTCTGCTGCATTTTCAACCTCTTTTGGAAAATAGTTTCTCATGGCACTTTGGACCTGTTGGCATCGATCCTATCGTATTTGGCTTAATCACTCCCAATAGACAGATCATAAACCAAACCAACTGTGTTACTCATGAAATCACAAGCAGAAGCTTTTTTGATTGTAGAGACTGATGGTTAGACATTCTACAACAACTCTTTTGACACAATTTTGCCCTACTACTCCCTTGAGCATAATCACTCAGCAGTACTACACATCATTTGATAACATGGATGAGTTTCTTGCCAAAACAAAGTATTTGTGATTACATGACTGATCCTTTCTGATATGAGCCTGGAGGTACTGAAAAAGCACCAAAAGAAAAACTTGATGTAAGTCATTGTTTAAAGGTATGTAAGATTTAGAGGTCTATATTTAAAAAAAATATGACAGAGATGTACTATAATATGCACAACTGTGTTTAATTAGTGTATAATCACATAAAAATAATAATTAAAAAAACATGTACATATATTTTTGTTGCCTTAAGAATGAACCTTTTATAGCTACAGATGCTGCAGGTCCTCCTCCGCAGAGCGCACCATGCCTTTTATGTTTTTTGCACCCATACCACTGCCATTATATCAAACATACTAGTCCCTTAAGTTAGCTAAAGGTTTCCTCCTTGAGTACGCAACTGAGTCCTAAGTATTATCAGTAGATTATCAGCTGCAACTGATTTTTTTTATTGATACATTTTCACAAATGGGTGGAAACTATTTGGAAATGGAACAGAGCAAAGTGTCCCACCCCTGCCTTATAAAAACAGAAAACATAAAGGGCCTAATTAATAACATCACTGTCCATAAGTAACAAATGGTTTGCCCTTATCTGGAAAGTGTGAAACACACATCTCTTGGTTACCAACCTATAGGCTGTCTTTAGACTGATATAATGTTAAACCAGTGCCAGCTTCTGTGTCAGTAACAGCTGCACATCAGTATCACTACCGTCTGCCGTGGATTGCCCAAAGTTCATTTGCTACAGTTAAGTAGTTAAAACACTCTAAGCATCGGATGAGCTCACTCTTCAGGAATCTCACCTCTTTCAGTCTGTCTCGCACACACACACACACAGCATCTCGCTGTGCCAGGGATGTCAACATCGTGCCAGAGCGAGACAAGCCTTCCACAACATTCCACTCAGGAAGTGGTGTAAGGCAGATAACGAGTAAATGGGAAGGGGAGCGGTGTGTAGTTGAGTGTGCTTGCATTTGTATCTGTGTGCACATCAGCCATAAAATCTTGGATAAGCAACACAAGTGGCCTAGCTAAGGCTAATTAATAACAATCAGGAAGAGTGACATTTGTTTTCGTTGTGCAGCTGAACATGAAATTAGACGCGTTATCTCGGCCCCTCAGGCCCCCGGTCGCCATTTTTTAATTGATCCTTGTAGGGAAACTTAGGTCAGAGGTCAGGCTGTGGAACAACAGCTGTGGAGCAGGTAGAGGATAACATTTTCAAAAGCTCCATTTTGATGAGTCGTTGCCCACATCACAGATTTGTTCAGCAATTCATATAAGTCAGTAGTCAATGACAGTAGGTGAGAGAATGGGGTCTTCTTTCTAGCTAATAAGCCATGTCCAGGAATAATTGTGACAAATAATAATAATAATAATAATAATAATAATAATAATATTGGGTTGCATTCTTTCTTATGGCCAGCAGGGGCAGAGACCATTGGTTGCAAAAAAGCATCTTTGTATTGCCTTTAATAGCAAAATGAGTCCTCACAATCAAGTGACTTCTCACTTGATTTATTACTTCAGTGAATGCTGTGAGTTTCAAGTCCTCTTCCACACAGCTTGAAGTTCATTTAGAGTAAAATAGATGATAAAGCAGGGTATGCTTCAGGGTGTGGCTGCCCTGACAATACACCGGAATCACAAAACTGTCATATTAGGTAATGTTGATCAAATAGAAACATTTCTGTTTCTGCATTGATTGTTCTCTCCTCAAATGCTTTCACAAACATATTTTCATATCTTATATAGCTGTATTACAAGAACCCATGTGCCATAGTTGAGGCCTCAAAATGTTTGTCTGCAAACCACAGGGTTACATCGCGATGGAATTAGACCAAATTCTTACAAACTCAGACAAAGTTAATGACTAGCTGGAAAAGACAGTGGAACATCTAGCAGCTTAAAAGACCAATATTTCTCTTAGCAGTTGGTGGAGAGCAGAACAAACCAGTTCGGCTAATATGTACGCGTCAGCTTTGTAAGATGACCAAAATGCCTGGATTGTGTGGAGTTGTTTTGACATCCCTTTGCCCTCTACTGACCAGAATGTAAAATAAGTATTACTTAAATTATATAGCCTACATATTCATATTTTCAAATCTCAAACTTTAATAGAAATGTTCATTACCTATCGTGTAATTAAACTTCTTATCATGTAATTGTAGTTGTTTGCTAAAGTTCTGTTCATAGAATGCCTTAAAATCCCTTTAAACAATGAGGTCGTGTCATATTGTGGGTGGTCAAATCAAGCGCCCCTCCTCACTGTGCTGTGACCGTGGGTGGTGGTGGTTCAGGTGTTTTCATTCACCCCTGGGTGGCTGAGGGACAGTAATAGCCCTCCGTGTTTTTCTTTGTGCAGCCTGTCAAGTCTGTGCTTCATTAACTGTCAATCTGTCCCTGCAGTTGGTTTGTCCTTCTATCATTGTTTAAGCCTCATTGCTCTGCTTTACACCCTGTCTCCTCTCCACTTCTGTCTCTCATCACCCTTTCACACCATTCCTCTCTCACTTGTTTCTTGTCACACGCTCTCATGGTTGTTTCTTCACCTTTCCCCCCTTCTTCTTCTTTTTTTTTTTTTTTAACTATCTATAATTTCATCTTTACATGCCCAGTTAATGCTAACATCAACACACTGAGGTATAGCTGCATTGAAGTGTCTGCATAAAGCCTCCCCCCCTTCTTCCCACAATCCCCTCTGCCTCTCAGCCTAACCGACCGACGCAGAGTTTCCTGGCCTCAGTTCAGGAAATTGCCGCTCCAAAGAAGGAGGAGGAAAAGGAGGAGGAGGAGGAGGAGGAGGATGGAAACTTAGAGACGGCTGCTTTGCCTTGGATACAATAATAAAACACACACACAAACACACACTCACTCATGCACACATTCAGAGAGTGAAAGAGAAATGCACACACTCCCTGCCTTTGTAATCAGATTGGATGTCTGATATCAGGACATAGTGTGGGAAAATCTAGACATTTTAACTTCTTACCTGTTAACCTCTAATCTGACTGAGGGAAATGCAGTTAACAATGTCAAGATGTTTGATGGCCAACGTGTTGAGCACGTCCACCCCTCTAACCCTTCTTCCTCTTTTCATCTAGCTAACATCTGTTTTACTCTCACCTGCCTGTCACATCATCTTCCTGTCCTGTTTCTCTTTAATAACAGCCCCACCGCCTCTCCTCTCCTTCCAACTGTCCATAACCTTTCTTTCTCGTGATCCTGTGGTCCTCAGCGGTGAAAGAAGAATTGCGTTTTTCCTCTCTGGTGTTCCTCATTTCTGGTGACTCAGTCTTGCCTTTGAATAACAGAGTTCCCTTCTTCCTTTCTGCAGAAGCGGCCAATACAGTACGTGTTTTTCAGTGTATGCTCACACTAAGTCTTGATCCCTTCAACAAAGAGAGGAACACAAACAGCAGCATGCAAGTCTTTCATTTTTGCTTCGCAGATTACAGAATGTTCCAAGAATCATGATTGGACTGTTCTTACTACAATGTTTCTCAGGAGTAGGGTCATTGCGTTGGATAATGGAAGTATGCACTTTATTTTAAATTCACCAGCGAAAAGGGCAAGAACAACATAATGGTAAAATGCACACTCTGTGTTGGTGGAAAGCGCACTTAAATGTACTTTCATAACTGCATTCGGGTTTAAAAAAAATCAGGAGTTACCTAATCTTGTTTGGCGCTCATATATAGGCTACCTGGGCTGGGTCGATATATATGAGTACCAAACATTATTAGGAAATTCCTGAATTTTGGTCATATGTTCTGATCTGACTGAAAAAAAGGAGCATTTAAAGGAGGCTGTGTGTCTGTGTCAGTTACGTTGCAGCGCGTGCGAGTTGCTACAAACGGCTTTTAATTTTTGGTAACGCATGAGTACTCTAGGTAACACTGTAATGCAACAGATTACTTTTAATTGATGGTAATGTTGTAACCTAATTAACTACTAACCAGAGTAACTATACCCAATACTGGTAGTCACTGTTTAGCTTAATGGGATACAATTTCCATTTTTTCCTGCTTGAAAATGAAGTCAAAGCTGCACGTCATCTACCCAGCTCCATGTTTCCAAATATGGTCTTCAGGTCCCAGACAAGCAAAATGGCAGCAGCCATAATGAGGATAATGGTGATGTCACAGAGGGCTGAATGAATGAGAGTTGATTAAAGTAGCAAGACAGAGAAATAACAAAATGTGTGTCTTAAATGAATCATGAATTAAAGGGGCAAAAATAGAGATAATAACTGGATTTCATTTAGTTACATTACACAGGATCTCCTCTTTTGTAATGCTGATGCCTGTTCAGGATCAAAACTCCAGTCTACATGTTGCGGAAACACAAAATTACTATTATTTTATGAACAGGGAGGAATCTAGTGATGCAGATTACTGGAAGGATCCTTCCACCAGGCATTCCGGCAGCAGCCATCTTTGGCTTTTGGTTCTCACCTCTATGATGCCAACCGGGTTTCCTCACTCCTCACGCCACGAAAACCACAAGGCCTTGATCCACACTTGGCATCTAAATACTCACACACACATGCAGACAACCAACGTGTAGAGAGTCTGTATGAATACACACGTTCTCTTGGATACACACACAAAACTATAGCCCAAGACACACAAAAATGTTTGCTAATCCACTCCGAAACAACCAAATCACTCAATGAGCGACTTGCAGACACACACACACTCACATACACAGATACAGACACAATCAGTGTAAAACCACGATGCAGTGAGCCAGAATACTCTTCAGATGACGTACATCCTGCCCTGCCACGAATACCTCTAAGCTCCCTTCTCTGTCAACACTGGTGTCTCCCCTTTTGCCTCTAGTTCTAACTTGTTGGCAGCAGGTTGCTATGACAACACTAGGTTGCCGTGACAACAGTGGTAAGAAAGTTACATAACTGAGGGATGACCAGCTCTCCCCCACCACCTTTCTGCGGGTTTGGAGGTTGGTTTGGATACTGTACTGGGCTCTGGGACAACATGGCCAAATCGCGCCAGACAGGATGAGTTCTGATCCAGAATGAGACATCAGAGAGGGGAAAAAGAAAGTTCCACAGAGGGAGTAAATGACGAGCTGGTTTATGGTTTACAGGCTTGATTCAAATGGCCTGAATGGTATTTTTAACAGACATTGATTCCAAAATGAGAAATATGTTTGTTGGAAAAATGGTGTGACAGTTGTAAAGCAAAGAGAGATTAGTACCACAGCAGTGGTTTGCAAACTGTGACTCTACAATGGAACATAGTAGTGTCCATGGCATGTACACTATTTTCTGTGGCTCAGCAGTCATTAGTGATGACACAAAAGGATGATGACTAGTAAGCATCTGAAAACTCAGTTTATCACTACCGAACTTATCACTGTCACAAACTGTTTAGTGTACTAATGAAGTTCATAGAACTATGCTTGTTGTGCAGACAAAGTCTAAATCTGACTTGTCAGTGAGATAGATTCAAGAAAACACCCACTGAGAATGTGCAGCTGGGCAGTGTCTCGTGGTAATAAATTTTAGATTTGGCTCATAATTCCTAAACTTTGGTAATGACTTTAAAGCAAACTAGGCACTTCATAGACCTCGATTCAAACACAAATTAGCAACAGCTTGGCACATATCTTTACCCAAATGTTCTGTCTAAACAAAGGTTTGTGAATAGTTACAACTGTCTGTACTGTATGTACCTAGAACAGCAACCATTACATTATTAGTCGTTTGGTTGCAGCTCATTTAATTTGCCTCAAAGTACTTATTGGGTTACAGTAGTACACAAGGGGTGAAGCAAAATATGAAAGCTACCTTAATTTTAATCCATTCGTTATTTAGGAAATTTGGAATTCTGTGCAATCTGTGCTGAAAATGTCTAGCAACAGTTTTTCACTTAGGCCTTTTACAGTACAAAAGCTTCATGAAAACTTTGAGAACAGAGACTAGAGAATGTTTTTTCTCTAGTCTTAACTTTCATAGAATAAGAAAATTATAAGGACAAGGAGTAACTCTGTACTAGGAAGTTTTATGAATACAGCCCCTGGAACTCAGCAGGAAAAAGGCACGAGGCGGGGAAGACTAGCGATGTCGTCTGCCACATGTGAGGGAATTCCGTAGGATGTAGGAGAGTTTGTCAAAAGCCTGACAGGGAAACCCTATCATCCCATGAAATTCCTTCCAAAGCCTCTCACCACACACACACACACACAGGCGTACGCATGCTGACACACACACTCACACACATATGCTGAAATGTACAAAGATATGCATTCAGGAGACCTCTCACACATACGCACACACTCTTGCACATACACACAATAGAAGTGAACAAAAATGACACATCCTAGAAAGGAGACATGAGGAGGGAAAACCCATGAAAAAAAAAAAAAGATCAGATAGAGGCAGCCGATTAGCTCATGGGAACGTCAGCAATCCCCGCATGTCTGAGGACACCCCTATGGCCACGTGGTGCAGTCCAGAAGGGCGAGTGAGCTGCATGATGGAATATATTATGTGTGGCAGGACACATATGAGTCGGGAGCAGGGATTTCCTCAGCCTGTTAGTGGAATGTCGCTTTGCTAATGGGGCTGCAGTTAAAGTGTGTAAATCTGTTCATGAGCCCGGTCATGCAGGCACACACCCTCATCCTCTGGCTCACACTGTCCCATGTTAGAGTATTGTATGCCGTCTGGTAGCAGCGAGGATATGACGGCATGTTTTGGAGCTCTAGATGTGAAAATGATACCCCAGAGAGTGTTCTCTTGTTACCCAAATAGGCCTCAGCTGGCTGCTTCCGTGTATTGTCACTGCAGGGGGGAAGAGGTGGGTGTACAGTAGAGAGGCTTGGCAAGTAGTCCAATGGATTCTCTTCAGAAACTTAATCAGGAGGGGAAATATCAAAACATGTTTGGGGAAATTGTCCCAGAGGGCATAAACTACACTGTGTACTTTTCCCTTTGAGTTGACAGGGGATGTTGTGTCATGGATTCCAAAGAAAAGGTTATAGTGATTGGACAGGCTTTCCTTGAGACTGAAAACAGACATTGCAGAACAATCTGCGTCCTATTGACATAGCTGAAGCCTTGCTGGGTTTCCTCTGAAAGGTTCTGTACTTAATACGCAGTGATTCAATAGACTTTTCTTCATTCATTATGAGTAAGACTGCTTTTCTGTCAGGAGTCAAAAAGATTAAAGGAAAAAATCCTGTGAGCATATTTGGTTGTAAGTTTAGATTCCTAATAATAAGATTGGTGTGGAGTCTAAAATGAATGGGCAGAGGAATAAGTAAGCTTGTAAATGACTGGTTTGTGCAGTGTCGTTCAAAAGGCAAACACGTTTATAGCAGTTCCAAATGGCCACACTTGAAGCAGGAGTGAAAAGCTGGCGGTCATAGAGAAGGGCCGGACGCAATAATCATTTAAATATAGGGATGACGGCACACACTTTCTGAGTCTTTGCTGGAGGTCATTCATAGTATTCCACGTGTGCAAACATGGAAAGTGACAGAGATAGATTTGCAAGACCTTGCAAGAGAAGTATTAGAACTATTAAGAAGGATGTAGCTATAAGAACATTAGGTGATTCTTTTTTAGATAAACAAAAGTTTAAAACAAGAGTTGCAAGCCAGTCTGTGATATGGCAGCATCAGATGTGGGTGTGCCCACATGTGGTCTTCTCTCTCTCTCTTGTTAGTGGGGTAGCTGGCCTCAGGCCCAGATCGGTCTTGGTTTCTAATTAATTCACTTACTGGGTTAATCTTGTTCTGCTTATGATCAAAGTGTGGCCTACTGTCCCCACTTGACCCGTTCATTCACCAAATGTTCCTCTGCAGCTAATGATCAAACTTCTGGAGTTAATTTGGAGGTTTCCATTGCTGGGTAATGTCTGCTTTCTTTCTTGCATAAGTGCAGGGTATAGGAAATGAAAAGCCCATGGCTTCTCTGCTACAATAAGTTAAACCATAAGTTCAGATGAGAGTCTTCTGGTCCAGAAATACAGCATATGCATAACGCAATACATGGAATATATGTTATTCACAATTATGGTAAAACAGCCCCTGTGATTTAGTCAGGGCTTTTGAGTTGGACTAAATGAAACACATAGAACTTAGTATCTAAGGCATTTTGGAGTTCTTGACCAGCAGCATTGACAATGGTTGAGCAGGTAGCTTTACTTGTTGTTTACTTGTTGAGGAGAGGATGGGGCTCTGGTAACATGTCTTGTACGCCCCCTGGTATTTCTAAGAATACTGCAAACCTCTGTGCACACTCATAGCTCATGCACCATCTGCAGAGGCCACGTACATAAACAAAGCTGTATTATTCATCCTGAGGGGGCCTGAATTTTATCCGTCCACTAGCTGCGGGGAAATTTTTCTCAAATCTACAAATGTCAAACCTGTAATGGAGCTACAAGAAAAGTCACAAGATCTTCAAAATCAATAGGACACATGATCTGGCAACTGTGAATGTCAGTGTCAGTTTCCTGGCAGTCCAGCAATTAGTTGTTTAAATATTTCACTCTGAATGTCTATCCACCAATGTGGCGTTCAATCATCAGTCCTGTAACTTGTCATACATCTATGATATGTTATGACTCCATTATATACATATAAAGATTGCCCTGTAGGATAATTGATAGGGAGGCAGTGAAGCAGTCAGACAGTCTAAACTTTCCATGTTAGACAAGCAAATGCACCTGACACAAACCTCATGCGGTGGAATGCAGAGAACGCTGATCAAAGTATAAACAGCTGAAACTACAGAGTGGAGATAGTATCATGGAAGATGTTTTCCAGCTTCAGTCTGCAGGGTTCATCTGGAAAGGCTGACGGGTGTGGCACAAATTCACACACACAATGAAGGTGTAAAATCTTTACGCACACAATCATTCATGAATGCGTTTAGGATACATAAACAAGAACAAAGACAACACAGATTGTTCATGGTCAGAGCAGCCTGAGCACCATGCACGGCCTCAGTGACTGCAGGAAGAGCTACGAGCATTAATTCCTTCCAGGGCTCCATGGTGCTGCACATTGTGAGCAGACACGATTTATTACTGCACGAGGGGCTGGTGTATTCTCCAAAAGCCACACAGAAACAGTGAGGCTCCTGTTCATGTGTCCTGTTAGAAGAGAAATGGCAGGGGGTTTACAGTGGAGCTAATAACAATTCCATCACACACACACACACACACACACACACACACACACACACACACATAAGCATACATCGTGGGAAAAACACAGGCTGAAGGTCTAACACACAAAGAGAGGCAACTAGTCACACACAATTTCCCATTAAAGATCTTCCAGTGTGGATAATAAGCAGCTACACGGTGTCTTCTGTACTGAAATACAATGAAAAATCTATTTATTTATGAGGGTTAACATTACGAAGAGCATTTTCGGCCATTTTAATAGGTCTGCTGTTTGAGTGTAAAGTGTGGAGCCTTTAAAGATGGTTGTTTGAAGGAGAACATAAACTGTATAAAAAATAGACGTGGTCTCTGTGGCATCACCCACAGGTTTCTGAAGCACCGTTGTGGTTGACTCTGGCCGTCACTTTGATTAATTGAAGCTATCATGATATACACAGCCATGGTGTTATTTCTTTTGCATGATTAGACTGCTTCTCAGGATTGTGTGGGCTTATACAGCTTGTGCTAGTTTAACACGTCCTTCACTCTCCTGTTGTCATCATTTTTTTTAGCTGTGCAGGTGGTCACACCCAGGCAGGTGTCAATCGTACATGTGTCGTTACCGATACAAAATCAGATCTGACTACATACTTTCCCTGTCAGAGCTACAAGCTGCTGTTGCACGTCCCGTGTGTCGTTGCCGGTGTATTTTCCTCTGGATTTCGCTCAGGAAACAAGGGCAGTCTAACGTTACATGCACTGACATTAGATAACACACATGATGAGAAACCTTAATGTGATTATGTTAGTGCACAATGTAAAATCACGTTACTGGGCACTAAGTCACCTTGTATTCAATTCAATTCAATTCAATTCAATTCAATTCAATAAACTTTATTTGTCCCCGAGGGGCAATTAACGGCACACAGAGTAGCAGACATCAAGACCAAGCATTATCTGCCAGATAAATACACAATAATTATATTTGATATATTATATTATATTATATTATATTATATTATATTATATTATATTATACAATATTTGATCAATCCAAACAGAATGAACAAAGAGTTTTGTTTTTTGGAGGTTCACCTAAAATAAAACAGTCACATTTCATGTGTTGTAACATTAATTAAAAAATCCATCCTGTATATGGAATCCACCCATACCAAATGTATAAGAATAATCTGCACTAATGGGGAGTTTCTTCTTTTTAGGGAGTCAAATCATTTGACTCAGCTCAGCCGGCTCTTTTGGCTGCCAAACAGCTCTTCGTGTTACCACTTACACCTTTGATAATTCAGCCAAATATATCACTGTTTTGACTTGGAAATTTAAAAAAAGAGGACTAAGAGAGCTATTGACTGTTGGATGCACAGTTCTTATGTGCCTGTGAAGGTTGTTTGTGGATCCTGCTCAATATGACAGCTTTGCTTTCGCAACATTCTGTATTCTGCCTTTGTGTTTTCAGAATTTTTAAAATGGGTACAAATGCTGCTTCTTTTTCTACAATCACTCATATACTGCTCCCATCGTTCACTTAAAAGAGCCGGCTCTTTGAACTGGCTCGTTCATGACCAACACATCATTGCACATTAGTCTGTACTGTCAAACAACAGCTGTATCTCACTATCACCACAGCTGTCCACCTACTAGTGATATGTTAGTACATTCCTAATCTGCCCAGGCCTTCCCTGAACCAGGATGTGCAACATACAGTACCACCTGGAGACAGGGGGAGGAGGGAGAGGGCAACCCACGGCACAGGGGAGGCGTTAGATTCCTTGGTACTGATGGTATAGTGTGTGTGTATGAATGACGTTTTGGATGCATGATCCAGGGAATACCTTGTATAAAAACCCAGAGAGATTACAGAGGAATTTTCCAGGGACCCATGTGTTGAACTAATTCAGCACGTTCCAGCAGAAAAACATGTTATCTCTGAATCACCAGATGCCAAATCAGTGTGAGTCTTGCACAAGCACAGAAAGAGAAAAACTTAATTTTCCAAACAATTCTCTTGGTGATGGAGCTCGAGTAGAACAGGAATTCACCAAGCAAACAAAAAAAAGATGGAAATTCTACAAAGACTGTATTTGCCTCTTTGTACTTGTGTGTGTAATGACTCAACATATGCACACATTATACTACTATAGGTGTGCATGTGTGATTTCCATGCTCCTGGAGCTGCACTTTCACGCCTCAGTGGCTTTAATTTAGGTCCAATCATGGAGACAGAGCCCCACTTTGACATGAATTAGTCCGTGACATTGTGGAAAGTGTGTTGGTTGGCTCAATAGACGTCTGTTTTCAGGGACACCGGGGGGTTGTAACAAGCCCCAAAGCTCTGCCTGTCCGTCTGGACGGCTGGTTAGGAAACACATGACCCAGTCAGTGCAAGAGTCTGCCAGGGTCGCTCGCCTAAAGCTGAACTGGGCTCAAGATCAGTACGTGAAGTAATTTGTCAAGTGTCAAGTGTGAGTGCTTTAGCAATTAAAGACATAAATACATAGGAGTACAAATACAACAAGAAAAATTATTTTCTTTATACCTCTTGGGTCTTATTTGTGTTGTCCTGGTCCCTTCCCTCCCTCCTGGTTCATTTCATATGCTATTTTCACTCAAGCTTTTTAAACAAGTTTCCAGTTGAACCCAATTATCAAGAACCACAGGCGGTATACACAAACAGTCAACTGCTCAGTGAAACTGCGCGAGAGCATGTGTTAGCCATTCTTTTTGAAATAACTTGTAAGTAATATTTTATCAAAACTGATTGTAATAATGGACAAAAACAAGCAAGTTAGGAAAAATCTGCAATAACATCCATTAATTCCTTTCTTGAAGAATAATGTTGAATGAAAAGCTGCAAAAGCTGTTTATCTCAACAGAACGAACAGTTAAAGCTGTTGTCTGTGCAGTCCTCTCGATGCCTTGAGGAAGTTATGCAGCAGAGAAAACTGAAAAGACAGACAAGCTCAGTTCTGCCCATCAAGCCTGAATGTGTCCTGACAATTACCTAACTCACAAAGGATGGGAGGTACTGTAAAAATCGCTGCCAAGCAAAAGCGTTTGATATGCCTCGCCTTTATCCGAAAAGCAACAACACTGTTAGAAAGACGAAAGCTGGCCAAGTCTGAGCAGAGCCTCCAAGATTTATCCTCTGTTCAGAGTCTTTTGTTTCTTATATACCGAAACTACACAATACTTTCCTGATGTGTCTTGCCTCTTTGCCGGGAAGGTGAGAGGGCAGCTTCATATCAAGATCCTCTATGCACTACAAAACTCGGCTTTCACTCCAGAGAACTCTAATGCACTTCCTTCACCTCTTGAGTATGACAGTTATGCAAGAGGAAGCCAGCACTTGGCATCACAGTGCTGACAGATGATGTGAAGCAGGTTGGTCCAGATCTACAGACAGCCAGAGCTCATCACATGGATATGTAGGACAACCTGTAAACCTGACAGGTATGCTAAGAATAGGCTGAGGAAGACAAGTGCCGCACATTCAATTCACCTCATGTAGATTCATGTTGTATTATCTGTGTCTTGTTGATCATTTCTGATAATGATATTTTCAGTTATGTTTGCTCTTTTAAATAAACCTTTACTGTAATGTTTGATTACAGGCCAGACACCTTTAATAGAAAACATGTAGTCAAGCAGGTGACGAGAACCCTGATTTGAAGATTTAAAGGTGTCGGGTGGATAAAAGATGCAAAAGAATCAATCTTATGTACTGTAAGACTTGGTATGTTTGACTCTGATGAAGGTATTTGAGCCATTTGATGAAGTGAAGCCAATGGGAAAGTACCAAGGACAATGTAGTTCTTCTATTGTCTACATGATAAATATGAGGACCATAAGTCCTCATATTAAAATGTCCAACTTCACAACAGAAATAAACAGCTTAGTATAAAAAACAGTTTTGTTCTCCATAGCTAATTTCCCTGTTCATGACAACTGTACTGAGTTTAAATGCCTTTAAAACGCACCCGTTCAGATTATATTAAGACTTAAAGTTATGCAAAACTAAAAGGCTTCAATTAGGTTTGGTAAAAGGGAGAAAACAGTATGCATCCTACAGTATTAGATTTTTGTCCTATACTGTCAAGATAATAATATATTTCATTTTTCAATTCTTGCTTAGATTAATGAGTGCTTCCTGTCCTTTCCAAAGGTGATCTGAAACAACTCACAGAGACAGATGTATTAATGCAACTCACAGGGTCTGACCTCTGCGATGATGGCAGCTGAAATTAACCACTGTTTTCTGTCTCACAAAGTGACAGAAAAAAGTGCTACCAGTGGAGTCCAAATGTAATCATTTTTCATTTCATACTACCTTGTTGTTTTATTATCCATTGTATTATATAATAAAACTTTGTCATTTTTTTGTCATGTGAATCTGGTCACGTTGAGACAGCCTGGTTGAGAGAGACAAGAAATCAAGAGTTTTACTCCTGTCAAGAAAAGTTGAGCTACAACATCCACTTCTACAGTTCATATTGGTAGTCAAAGTTCAAGGACCTTGTTCGTTTCTCTTGCTTCAGGTCTCTGTTTTGCGGATATTTTCTATGAAAGGAAGGCCAGAGTGTACAATAACAACATTCCCATGTACACATTCTTTCAACAAGTCTTGATCGGCGCACCAAAAAACACACAGAAAGAGTCAGACCCAGACCCACTAGTCTTTGCTGGAAGTCATGAAGATAAGCATTGTTGAAACAAGTCAATCATTTTGATGGGATAATGTTTCAGGATCACATCCACAAGATATTCACTGTGCAGTCATGTAATTATGAAGAATTAATCATACAGAGGTTAGACTCTGTACTCATGCCAGGAGAACGAGCTGGCCCACAGGGATATATAGTAATTACAGACTTTTCTTCAAGGATTGAGTAAGACAAGTGTTTAATCTAAGTCTTCTTATCTGTGTCTGCAGTCCTCTCCTCGTGCCAGATCATTGATGAATGAATGAAGTATTGTGCATTTGTTTTCTTTGACTCAGTGTATTTAACTTTCCTGAGGCAAATCCATCAAAAGTGGCAACGTAGGGCTGTCCACGATCATGTACCCTAACTCAAACTGGAGAAGTGTGGATTTTGACACTGACTGGTGACTAGCAGGATGGGTGTGGTTAAGGGTCAAAGGTCACAAGGTGAGAGTCAGGCCAGGGCTGACACCAAACTTTGCTGTTCGCTCATGGAATTTGGGAGTGCATGTGGATTAAAGACAGCTTGCCTTTCATCTTTCTGTCTTCTGTTTTCATTACATTGCTGCTGTCAAAAGATGACTTCATCAAATAGAGAGATGTGTGTGTGTGTGTGAGAGAGAGAGAGAGAGAGAGAGAGAGAGAGTAATGAAAGCAAGGAGGATGTTACCACTTCTTTCATATAGTATGGTTTCATTTATTAAGGCCTGAAGGAGGATTTCCATGGTAAGAATTAAAATAATGAGCACGCTGTTAACACTTTACCACCCATGCAAAGTTACCTGTATATACAAACATAACATTCCTGATAACACATTTCCTTCCTTTATAGATTCCTAGCTGCATTTTTATGAAGCATTTATTTCCAAACATGTTGGGTCTTATGCCCTCAAAATAGCCACACATTCTTCCGTAGGCTCATATGATCGATAAAACGAAAAATAGATCATAATAAAGGTAAAATTTTTATGCTTCAGAAGAAGATCACAGAAGAGGATTATTTGACCTAAAAAGCAGCACATAATATTATGCCTCCTCACAAAAGACTTTGCTTATGCTAAAGAAGAGTTGTATGAGATACTTTATAGGTCAGCATCCACTGCCCCCTGTCTGTAGAAGCAGACAGGGGGCAGTTAATAAAGTTAATAAACATAAATTAATCATAAAATAATCTTATGTTGCAACGCATTCTTCTTATTTACTTCTTACAAATTCCAATGTATCGGTCTGTCTTCTGACAAACATTTTGTAGCATCAGCCTTGACATTTTTTGGCACTTGTTTTTGTTTGATCCTTTGTAATTTAATTTAACTCTATTTTTGATTCAAATTCTGCACTTTCTGTCTTGTTTTATTCTAATCATTTCACATTTGACATTACATTACTTTGACAGATATACTTGAGGACGAGGAGTGGGTCACCTGCCTTACACTCTCTGGTCACTGTATAGCTGGCCAATTGAAATTCTAGGACCTTGTAACCAACATTTCCACCATCAAGTGGGCCAACTGCTGGCAAGTAGTTCATTTTATTTAATTTTACTTTTAACAACAATTTTATCTCCATTTCTGTTGCTGAATTTAGGGCTCGCCTGGCATTTGCCAGAATTGCAAGACTACAATCCGACCTCAGCCTAAGAAACGACTGTGGAGAGAAGAGAAAGAGAGAAAGCAGAAGTACGAGAGTTTGAGAGCACTGATCTTGACAGATCTGTAAACATCACACCCTCCTTACCACCCAGCCAGCACACACATACTACACATAACCTGGGTTAAATGGTTTTGCCTTGGACCAGATGCAGCTACACACTGATCTGTGGGAGGGCTGACAAGGCATGTGAAGACGTTTATTCAAGAGTATGTGTGTAGTGTGTTTCTGAATTTGTCTACATGTACTGTAGTGCATATCTGATCTCATTCATACTGGGTTTGTTTGTTTAAGTCTGAAGCAGATACTGATTGTCACCCATATCTCTCTCTCTACACGTTCACTACTGGCCTGTTTGCTTCGATACAGGTGAGCAGAGCCAGGTGAGTCAGACTGAGGCTATGTTTACACATAGCTGGTTATGTTGAGAAACGGATATTTCCATTTTCCAAAATAACATTGAGTTTTCTCGATGTAAGGACGCAGCAAGTCGGAGAGTACCAACAGTGATGACCGCGAC